>CM028340.1:13094000-14363500 GCA_016647705.1 Eucommia ulmoides
TATTAATTATAAATGAATAGAGTGAGCATTATAGGGATAATGCATGTATCTCTTTCTTTGATTGGTCATATGATGAATAAACTATAATAAGTTATTATTCTAGTGAAAAAAAAAGGGTCTGTCTCTATTATTTTAAACAGCAAACATGAAGGTTCAAAGAAGTCAATTCATGCATTGAGTTTTATTATCTTGGCTCATGAAGAAGCATTCCAAAGTCTACTTCACATTCTAAGTAAGTTTCAATTGATTATGAAGATGTGACCCTAGTTCGGATTTGATGACTGGGTAATTACGCATTGCTCACAAAATGAGCTATAAATGATGTGTTTATTTTATTTTGGGGATATTATTCTTTGTTGAATCCCACATCAATTGTGTTACCTAATCCTGAGCTAAGGTTTTCTTTGAGACTGAGTTAGACCCATTGGGTTTTCTACTTTAAGACTCTTGTTTGATGTTGGATGTATTGAATTCCACGTCGATGTTGGGTTTTCACCCGATATTTGTTCGTAGTAGTTTGTTAAAAGTCCACCTAGCCCCTGATAAAAACGTTGACATTTATTTGATAGAGTCGAATGATGGCAACGAGATGGTGGCAATGTTCAGGTGGTATAGCAGAGGGGATTGAAATTAGGGTTAGAGGTTTTGATACTAAGGACCCCAAAAATTTAACTAGAATCTCACTTATTCCAAGTAGTTTTAATTTAAACGTATAAGATGTCTTATTAACTTTATATGTTCTTTTCTGAAGTGCAATAAACTAAAATTAGTAAGAATGGTTAATTATACAATTAACACCTAAAGTTTAGAGGTTGTGTAAATCTGGCTGTTTTGATTATTATCCATATGGTTATTTTATTCATGTATTTGATGGTTAGGAATCTTAAAGTGGATCGACTCCTTATCTTTTTATTTGTTATCTTTGTGAAATACTTACATGATTGAGAGATTTATATCATTGTTTTATTTTGATAACTTGATGGAAGTTAAATTAAATAGAGAATTATCGAAAAGTGGTTGTAGACAATAATATATATGATATGTATTCAGAATTTTAGTGATTTAAGTATGATGTTAATAACTAATTTGGTGATTACGAAAATGAGATATTTTATTTTTTGAATTTGGGCTATGTTTGGGGCAATATATTTGTATTTTGGAATGATAGAAAAGTATTGAGTTATTTTTGTACAATTTTGTATGGATTTCTTCTTGTATTGTCTGGGTCTTAAAGTATTTAATGGGTCATACATATACTCTGATGGGCCTGTTGGACCATAAATATTTATTAATTAACAAGCCTGATGGAATTATTAATATGGATAAATTTTTCATAAACATATAAGAAGGTCTTGAATCGAAAATACTATCACTGTGACTAGAATATATTGTTAGAGATCCAGGTTTAGGCTTATTATATATATATATATATATTGATTTTGTATTTGGGCCTATGTAATATCTCGGCCAACTGATTTTTTTTTTAGTTACAACGTTCATTATTGAGGAGCCCATAAAAATACTAATTATTATTAATTATAGTTTTACAATTTTCAAGCTCTTAATTTTCTTTATTTTATATAGAGACTAATTTAATAATTAGTTTTAAATTGCAGTAAAATTGTTGTTCATATTCTTGCAACAATAATTGCTCGTTGATTATTGAATGTACATTTTGTAACGTATTTTATCTTATTTTGATCATATGCATATATATCGTTAATATGCACCGTTAATTGTTGGGCAATATTGTTTAATTTTCCCATTTTGAAATGGTTGCTTGTGAATTGTTGAGGTTATTTTACCAAAGTGAATTAACCAACATAATTTGCAAGTTTCGAGTTCCTATTTTATTGATGGAAAAATATTTAGATTAATTTGTGTATTCACCAGCCCAAATGGGATTATTGTGCAGATTAATTTAATTGTTGGGTAATATTGTTTAATTTTCTCATTTTGGAATGGTTGCTTGTGAATTATTGAGGTTATTTTACCAAAGTGATTTAACCAACATAATTTGTAAGTTTCGAGTTCCTATTTTGTTGATGAAAAAATATTTAGATTAATTTCTGTATTCACTTGCCCAAAGGGGGTTACTGTACAGATTAATTTAATTGTTGGGCAATATAACTTAATTTTTTCCAATTTGAAACGTTTGCTTGTGAATTGTTGAGGTTATTTTACTAAAGTGATTTAACTAACATAGTTTGTAAGTTTTCGAGTTCCTATTTTGTTAATGAAAAACATTTCAGATTAATTTGTGCACTCACCTACCCAAAGGGAGTTATTGTGCAAATTAATTTAATTGCATGAGGATATTATGTGAAATAAATGATTTGATAAATTTGTTTACCCAAAGGGAATGAATTTTGAAAAATTATTTGTTTCATTATATTTTTTTAAGGAAATATATGGATTTGAAAGTTAATCTATCCAAAGGGGATAAATTTTTAAATCTGTAAATTTTTCTTATTCTATTAATCCTCGTAATTAAAGAATAATTGTTTATTGTAGACTCTACCCAAATGGGAGTTTATGATAATACAATTGATTCTTATATTGTATTGCCTATAATTAATTGAGCATTTTGCCCCATTGTCCATAATTGATCTAGTTGTAATTTTTTGTGAAAATAACTTCTTTTTTTTGTGAACAACAATAACGCCACAATAAAATTCTAAATTAATTCTTTAATTTAATGAGAATCTTTGTAATCCTCTTTATTTCGATGATTGTATTGTGTAAGTATTGATCACTATTGTTATAAATTTTTTTATTATTTTATTGATCTTCATATTTAAAGAATAATTGTTTATTATAAACTATACTCAAAGGAGAGTTTATGATGATGCAATTGATTCTTATATTGTGTCCCTTATACTTATTTGAGCATTTTGATTCTCCAATTTAGTGGGAGTTTTCTTATATTTTTCTTTGATTCTATGATACGTTATGACCACTATTGTTATGCATTTTGCAAAATTGAATTTTATTTGATTATCATCATTATTCCACAATATATTATTGCGTATTATATTATTTGAATCAATTATACTAAACCAAGGTTTAAGACCCATAGAGTTCAAGGAACATGTTGTGAATATGGGTGTCATTGAGTCTTTTGATTCTCTGGTTTAGCGAGAGCTTTTGTATTTCCTTTTATTTTGATATTACGTTGTGACTACTATTGTTATGCGTTTTACAAAATTGAAATCCATTTGATGATCATCATAATTGTATATTATATTGTCGCATATCATATATATTTGAATTTATTATACAATATGGTATCTTAAGATATTGTGCCTTAAGAATTACAGTTGTATACTTTTGGCTGTCACTAATCACTATTTTGAGATCTCGTGATGTATTATTTGTGACAGACGACTTGTTAAAGTCAAGCAATTTCCTATTGTTTAGAAATTGCAGCAATTTTATTTTGTTGAGAAACTACAACAGTTTCATTTTGTTGAGAAACTGTAATTACAATTTCATTTTATTGAGAAATTGTAATGAGGACTGATAAGAACAATGCATATTGATAATGATCACATGTTGGCATTGGTTTCTTACTACACTACTGGGCTTACAATTCATGTCGATATGATTATAAGTATTTGTGAATATGAAAGTCTTATGTTTGTTGAGATTAACATAGAGACTATCATAATCCAATATTAAGATCATGTTAGATCGGATAAGTTTATTAAGATACTACTTATATACTACCATTTCTTTAAACAAAAGGTGTGGTCACACCAAAAATAATTTTTTTCTGTTATTAACCCAAGAGTCTTATTTTTAAAATTAAATTTATTCAATTAATGTAGCACAAGTGGGAGAATGTTGGAATATTTTTATAGCCTAACATTAATTGAATTAATTGTTTTATAAAAACGGGTTAATGGATAGTTTATTATTTAAGCAGCCTAAATAATCAGTGATCATATTTTGATTTGGACTGTGGCATCTTTTATGTAGAAGCGCAGTTAAGTGGCAAGTGTAGGTTTAGGGTTTCGTTGAAGCCCGTTTAGGGAGGGTCCAACGTGAAATCCTAGTATATATAACTAGGTCCCATCCCTAATTTAGAATGTAGGATTTTTTCCTATTGAGAGCTGTCACCACAATAATCTAGATCATAGGGAGGAAGACCTAATTAGTAATCCGCTGCGACAGATTCAATCTCCTGTAATGGCCCAAACAGGTACGTATTCAATTACCGTTCTTTATTATTGTGTCCTAATATTCATGTATGTTTAAGATTATTATTTAATTCCATTTTATTGTGATTATGAGAAATAATCTATAGGCAGAACTGATGGACCGTTGAGGGACGCCAACGAACCTTGAAGGTGAAGAGAGAATTGGATTGCAAAACTGATATGAAAATAATCAAAATGAAAAAGAAAGGATAATTTTGATATAAAGAAATTGATTCGTCTTATCAAAGCAAATTCATTGAAATTTAAATATTTTTTTGCAAAATAAATTATAAACATAAATTATTGAATACCAAACCCAAATAGGAACATAATATATAAGAAATGCGTAAAACATTGAATTGTGGGATGGTAGGATGTAGAAACAAATAAAGGAGTCCAAATAAAAGGAAAAACGAAAAACAATAATTAAAGAGGCTATGATACATTAGGAACGTGACATCAATAAGGGACTTGAGTTTGTTATTAATATTAGGAATTCTGCGGTAACTACGAAGGGAAACAAATTGCTTGTCATAATTTATTGCGAGAAAAGAGATGGTTACTAAAGTAATCGAGAGAAGCAACAAAATAGAAAATTAGTCGACAATAAAAATAGGAAAAATTAACGAATATACCTATATTAAGAACTAAATTATCAATGAATACCAATTATTTGCAGTTAAACTAACTAATCTTATTGATTTGATTTTTTGAACTGTTTAATCCCAATTTTAAAAGGGTAAAGGTTATTCATGACCAAGATGCCCCCGAAAGATCTGTAGAATTAAATAATTTTCTTTATTAAACAATGTTTCAAAAAAAAATAAAAAATAGTTTCCACAAATAACAAGTGTCTTAGTCACTGAATGTTATATTCAATATCCAAATAAAAACGAGGTTATGATTGTGTGTTTGGCGGAAGACATACAACTTAATTTAGAAGCAGTTCATGTTATATTTAACAACAACAGACAGATGTAACAATGCATTTTTCACCTTGTAACACATATCATGTTGCATATAACATGAATTTCTTTCCGATGCTAAAAAAAAAAAAAACACGATTGACATCACATTTTACATATAGTGAAACAAAAATTATTCTTGTATGATTTGATGATGAAAACAGTGAATACATTTGGGACAAACATTGATAATTTAAAAGTATTTTTCTTGCAAGAAAATATGGTAACTGCTCTGCAAATTAAGATATACATATAAACGGAAATGTTCATTGATCGAGAATGGAAAGTAACAAGGGGCAAATCAAACCATATATTTTAAAATGATCATTGGGTGCATTTAAAAACCTTTTGGGTTCATTTGGTATTTTTGATAAAAAAAAACGATGGCTCGGTAACTACCCCTAAAAAATAACAAGAAAATGAGTTGGGACAATTACTAATGTTTGAGATTATTGCAATTCTAAAAGCCTCTTGTCCCAATAACTAAGGTTGTGTTTGGGTAAAGGATTTGACAAATCTAAGAGATTTATAAATGATAGGATTTCAAAATCCTGAATTTTGGAATCCCATCATTTACAAATTTCTTGTTTGGATAACTATTTTAGGCGAAAAATTTGATTGTGTAATTTTATAATTTTCTTATTTGGATGACTACCATCACTACCGTGGGTGTCAGTGGTGGCGGTGGAGGCTGGTGGTGGTCGAATATGAAATCCCTCTTTCGATGGATTTGTAAATTAATGACACCTAAAACAAAAAGATTTAGAAATCCTCTGTTTACTCTATTTTTTCGATCCAAAGGATTTTACAAATTCATTCTAATAACTATCCAAATCAGGAATTTGTCAAAAAAGAATTTTGAAGTCTTTTGAACAAATCAAATTCCTCCCCCAAATATCGCTTACCCAAACCCAACATAATGGTCGTGACATGCATATAACCTTTGTAAATGGAAATCACTTTGTTCAGATAAATATTTAGCTATTTAAACCGTATATTTAATAATGTATTACAATTGTGTTTTTAATAATTATATTGTTTTATAGGCCTATTTGTCCTCGGTGTTCCACGTTGCATTAAATTGGATTGCATACCACTAACTTGTAGCGATCAGTTGGAAGACTGCATATGTGGAGCACATTTGATATTTTCAATTGATTATGCGTTCAAAAATAGCAACTAGAGAAACCTTAAGCATAGACTTAGATTGTGATTAATATTGACATACAATTTACTTTTAATTTAGTTGGTTTAATTAAGGCGCATCACTTCATCTTGAGTTTGGGGCATCCCGTTCCTGAATTACTAAACCCTTTGTTTTAGTTACAAGCATTGTTTTTATTTTGCTTAATTTCGCTAATGTGGCCATCTCAAATGGTGTGGTTGACGGAATGGAGAGTGAGGGGTTAAATGGTTAGGGACAATGAGGAATGAGGACATCTTGTGTACATTTAGCAAAATTGAATATATATATATATATATATATATATATATATATATATGGGTTAAATTATACTTATATCTATCTACGTGGTTAGACCTGATTGAACTTTGTATTCTTGTAGTATTTTCGTCACCATTTACGTCTCATGTAAAATTTCAATAAAACAGATAAGTTTAACGGTCACCGACTAAAAGTCAAAGAAAAACTATTGATTAACAGTAAATGTCATTTATACCCTCTAAAGATTTTAATATTGACTATCTTTATTCTATTAAAAAATTTGAGCGGTCATAGTATATTTTTTAATGTAATTCATCTGCATCCTCAACTTCCTTTACACGACGATGGCGATGGCGATGGCGACGGCAACTCTCCGGCGATCTCTCTTTCTCCCCCTCTTCCTCTTAGATGTATATATACAAGATTCCTCTCGGACCCAATTCCTGTGTTATAAGTTCGCCTCCAGTAAGAAGTGCAAGATTCTTCAAATTAGCCTTCATATTCTCTCCAAATCCAGTAGCTTTATGGGACAAATCTTCATTCCCAGGCAAAGCCTACTAAGAATAAGAGTCGCAAGCGCCTCTCTGTAGACATCTTCAGCAACAGTCAGTAAAGATTTTTGTTTCTTAAGTGCCAACTCTAATACTTTCACGATAGCAGTACTTGAAATTTACTTTTCATGGATTAGTAGAATAAGAGGGTCATCCAATTCACATTTTTGGTTCTTTTGGTTTGTAATGAAATATGGTCCCATGGAGCCTCTGTCTAGTTTCATTCCTTCAGCGACTTCCAATTTATTACGCAATGTTCTACCTTCCTGAAATGTTATAAACTCATCCTTTCCCAACCTTCTCCATAGCCTTTGCAATCAACTCGCCAATTTCTCTTTCCCCCTTTGCTGATATTTTCCCTACCTGTCAGTTTCTTCAGACGCGCGTATCATCCGGGCTCTGTGTTGGAAATTGTTGGTAAAAATACTAATTTAATTAATACAATTAAATATTAATTAATATTACTTTTAATAAAAATTTCTAAATATGTCACAAATATATTTCTAATGAAATAATACTCATAAACAATAGAAATAACTCTTGATAAAATTTGTTGTTGAATGTAAAATATTAAAAATATAAAACATGATTTTATAGCAAATATTCAGAAACTCGTACATTTGACATTAAATATTTCAAAACATAAAATTTACAACAATGAATACTTTAAAATATTAATAAAAATTATAAAATTATAATCTTCAAAAATATATTAAAATACATGAATCCAATGAATGAATAAAGTTATACTTATAGTTTTCTATCAATGACAAACTCGAAAATTTGTATCGATAGAGGCTATCGTTTAATGACATTTCCTTAAAGTAAATTTCGCCTTCGCTTAGGTGCTTACAGTCACTCCGGCGTTTACTTATCAGGATACAACGATTACAATCCTTCAATACTAGCACTTGAAATCAAAGGATCCAGCGAACAAAACAATTGTTGAATTTTATCTCAAGAATAGATCAACATAGACTCAAGTGTATGTGTAGCGCAAGATGTCTTTAAGTTTTAATGCCTCAATGGTAATACAAATGTCTCTATTTATAGAGTAACAAATGAGTAACTTCAAAACACCGAAGGTCTCACTTTAAAGTTACTAAGAACATTTTAACGCCACTAACACTTTAAGATCACTAAGAAATAATCACATGTAAAATGAGTTACAAATATGAAAAGACAAGTCTTGTTTGCTTAGGAAAATTATTAGAATCAATCTAAAGAAAATTCTAGAAAGAATTCTTTTACTTGGATCAACCCAAATCTAAACCCAAATCCACAATTTATGACCTGACCGGGATCCACAATCCAAAATGGATTATAAAAGTGGTGTAAGTGTTTTTCATCAACCAATGTGGAATTACTCATTTTAAATACTTCAATCAAGTTCATATGATTACTTTTAAAGACAATTTCTCATTCACATCTTAATAATGTTTTACAAATAAAAAGTTCACATTTGTCTTCTCACCACGACTAACGTATTGATATATAAACATATATCAATCAATAATTAGTCACATAAATAATTTGACTTAAAATAATCTAAAATTATTTTTGTCTAACACTCTCCTCTTTAAATTCGTTACCACAACATCAATAGCCCTAGTGATGCGACGTCTAAGATCCATTGCATTCACACCAATAGCAACTGAGAGAGAGATAGAATAGTAGAAGTATAATTTGCACGAGAGAAGTTTGTTGTTGTACTCTATAGAGAGGGATGGGGATTAAGTGTTGGAAGGAAAAAGAAGAGATGAGAAGAGTATGGAGGTTCAGCTGGTGAGTGCAATAAGAGAGGGCGAAGGGTCTAGGATGGCGGTCGTATTTGGTGTCTATAGGCTGTGGGATGGTGGTTGTTCGCCGTTACCGAAGCAGGGATTGAGGTGGAGATGGGGAGATGAATAGGCTACGCAGAGGAGGGATTACCAAAGCCGGAGCAGGGGTGGGGTTGGAGACTCAAGCAGGTTAACCGAGGGGTCCGCTTGTGCCGGAGCAGGGGGAGACGAACGGGCAAACGAGGGTGGTTTGGTAGAGTGAACAGGTTCCAAAAGTAGGAACGGTTAAAAAAATATGGGAAAATTACCGTTTACTCAAAAAAAAAAAAAAAATATTTACCGTCTGCTCCCCTCATAGTTTCCTTGTACCGATCAATCCCATCTGATAGTTTTTCTTGCATCGGTTAGTCCCGTCGACGGTAAACGTAGTACGGAAAACTCCCGTTTCCCAAAACGGCGATGAGGAAATTACCGAAAATGTCCTCCCTTGTTTCGCGCGAACGACGATTACCTTATTTAACTTATGAGTTTCCTAATTTTGCAACGGTACATTCATTCAGAAATCAGAATAGGGTGCAGTCGTTAGATTGTTTAAGATTTCGATTTCAAGATCGAGAATATTCATCGGCGGCGCAGATTGAGCATTTTGTGATCATCAAACTGACACAGGTAATAATAAAGGGTCGATATGCGGTTCGAATTTGCTGAATTAACGCATCAATTAATTTCTATAGATTCGATCAAATGCATTAAGATATATATTTTCGCCGAAATTCTTATTTTTTTACACACAACAAGCGTAGTCCATGAAGGAATTCATACTTTGTTTTGGTACATTGATGTATTTGATTAAATATGCATGCCAAGTTGATGAATCAATATCGATTTGTGTTTTTTTTATGCGAATATGTACGATTTGTGTCGATCTTGTTTAGCTGACACTTTTAACATATTATATTCAACATCTGAACGAGTTTTCTTTTGTTTTTTAGACAATGAGTATGTGTTTTCTGATGATGACAGTAATGTTACATTCAACATCAACATGAGTTTTGTTTTTTAGACAATAAGTATGTATTTTTTTGATGATAACAATAATGTTACATTCAACATTTGAGATATTGAATATAACATATTAAACTAGTACCCTTTTTGATCGGACAAAGAGTGTTACATTCAACATAACCACATATAAATCAATAATTAGTTTAGGAACAATAATGTTACGTTCAACATCTAGTTGGTTATATTTCACATGAACATAACACAACTAACATTTCATGTGAATGATTTTTCACAGAAATGGCATCATCAATTGCATTAATGTGAAAATATGAGAATGTGACAACGGTTTTGAGGATGAAAAGCGGCATCAATTTTGTTAAATTGAGTGAAAAAAATAATAAATAAATGGTCAAATCTATTCATTGCCAAATTTGAGTTGTTATACTCACTCCTGGGACATCCAAAGTGTACGCTTGATGATCAGAATGATTATGAAGAAATGTTTTTGCTGGATGCCTACATGAACATTGATTTTTTAGAGGTTTGTGTACAAAAAAAGGTGAGTGAATCAAGTACATCTACTGGTGCTTCTTCATGTTCAACTTTACCCCCGAACAATTGTGTTAATGGTGACAACGACGGGGAAATGGATTATATAGGCAGCTATGGTAATATGTTATAGTTAAGCAATGACAAATTGCTACTTTCCTCAAGTTGGGATGATGGTATTCAAGAGGTGGGGCAGAAATTCAAGGGAGGAACAAGTGAATTTCGTATGGCTTTGAAGAAATTTGTTGTAGAAGTTGGGTTTAATTTTCGTTATATCAAGAATGATAAAACACGCATGACAGCTGAATGCTCACTATGGGAGGATAGAAAATGCCCATGGTTCGTGCATGGAAGAGTAAGGAGCGAAAATGGTTTTTTTTATATTCGAACTCTTGTAAAAGAACACATATGTAGAGCTGCATTTCGCACTAGTAAGAACAAAAAATTGACTTCAGAAGTTATTTCATCATGTTTGGCTGATGAGGTATGTTCCAACCCTGAAACTCGCCCTGTTGATGTTGTTTACACTTTTAGGAAACAATATGGGCTAGAAATAACATACCGGAATGCATGGATGGGGGTAGAAAAGGCCAAGAATAATGTCTTTGGCGATTACTCATCATCCTTTGATCAATTGAGATGGTACGTTGATAAATGTAAGGAGACAAATCCGGGCAGTCACATTGCATTAGAATATAATTTGGAGACAGGACATTTCAAGAGAATATTCATTGCGTTTCAAGCGTGTATACATGGGTTTAGGTTCTGTCGGTCAATGTTGTTTCCTAACGGCACATTCCTAACTGGTCGTTACAAAGGCAATTTATTAGCGGCAACAGCGAAGGATGGGAATCAAGGTACGTTTTGTAAGTTTTTGTTTGTTACATGTAAGAATGTTACTTTCAACATGAAAATGATGAGAACATTTGATGTTACATTCAATATCCACTGGTGTTGAATGACAAGTGAACAATTGATGTTACATTAAACATCCACAGTGTTGAATGTAACATCTTATAGATTTTACTCTGCATACATACATCAATAGAACCCTTGATGTTACATTCAACATCCATAAGGTGTTAAATGTAACACCTTATGGATTAACAATTTTCTATTTTTCCGATTATGCAGGGATGTTTCCACTTGCATTTGCTATCGTTGATGCAGAGAATGATGATAATTGGGCTTGGTTTTTATTGGAACTTAGAAAGATTGTTGAGCCAGAGCTTGTCATAACATTCATCTCTGACTGGCATAATGGAATTTTGGAAGTGGTACGTGAAGTGTTTCCACACTGTCACCATGCTTATTTTTTGCATAATTTGAAGATGAATTTAAGAACTGCGATGAGCGGTACAACTACAGTATTTAAAGATATGATGGTTCAGAAATTGAATGGTTTGGCATTTGCACATTCACCAGAAATGTTTAAATTTTTATTTGATCAAATGATTAAGGAAGGATGTACAAAGGTGCATAACTTCATTCAAGAATTATCACCACAAAAATTTAGTAATGTATTTTTTAGAGGCAACCGATATAGTGAGATGACGTTTAACTTGGCGGAGTGATTCAATTCATGGATAAGTGAATATCGTCATCTACCGACAATTATGTTGATTGACAAAATAAGGATACGATGGATGGACTTAATGGCGGAGAGGAGAAATGAAGCGAACAAACTATATTCTGAGATCATGCCAAATTGGGAGAATATGATGTGTGAATTAATGAACGAAGGACGAACATGGAATATCGGTTCGTCAGGAAATGGAGTATTTGAGGTCCATTCTAACCCTTTCGTTCTAGTTGATACTGAAGGACGCACATGCTCATGCCGACAATGGCAGATAAAGAGATTCCCATGTGTTCATGCTTTTGCAGCTATATATAAGAGTGGATTACCTACATTCAAGTACATAGAGTCACTTCAAAAAGCAGTGAAGATGTACCACATGAAAGTCAATGATGAGTACATCATCAAGGAAAGCAAGCAGAAAAAGTGGATTGTTGAGTGCCAAAATGGTTGTCAGTGGTGGTTGCGTGCTGTTTGGAAAAAAGAAACATGATTACTTTGAGGTAACAAGATATTGTGGAAACCATACGTATTTGTCTTCGAATACGAATCGAGATCATTCCAACTTAGATTCGGAAATGATTGCTCATATATTGTTTAACCAAATTACTGTAAGTTTATGACTGTCATCAATTTAAATAGTTTTATAAGTATACTTTCATTTTAAATAACAAGGATCACTACATGAAAATAACAAGGATCATTGCATTAATTAATGTTGGAGCGTAATCCCGAAGTCAAGATAGTTATCATTAGATAGAATATATGCGACAACTACAAGTTCACGATATCCTATCGTAAGGCTTGGCTAGCGAGGACGAAAGCAGTAGGGATGCTATTTAGGGATTGGGACGAGTCATATGAAAAGATGCCTAGGTATGTTGCTGCGTTACAAAATTTCAACCCCGGTATTGTGGTGCAATGTTACTACTTTCCTAGTGATACCCCTGGCAGTTTCATCTTGGACAAGTTCTTCTGGGCATTCAAGCCCGCAATAGAAGGATTCAAGTATTGTCGACCTGTGATCTACATTGATGGCACATTTCTTAGCGGAAAGTATAAAGGCAAATTGCATACTGCTGTTAGCATTCTGTCATCCAATAGAGTTTTCCCCATTACATTTGCACTTGTGGAGGAAGAGACATATGAATGTCGGCATTTGTTTTTGATGAAACTCCGTAGTCATGTCGTTGGGCAGTTTCCTAATGTGACCCTCATATCGGATCGGCACCAGTCCGTCAAGTCTATTGTTTGGGATATTTGGGAGAATCAATCCCGTGGACCGTGTGGACATCACCGATATTGTCTACGTCACATCTAGAGCAACTTCATCAAAATATACCGGAATCAACAATTGAAGGACCTTGTATGGATAGCCAGCATTGCCCACTAGATTCGAAAATTTGATCAGATCATGGAGAAGATTGGAGAGATTAAATTGGAGGCCAAGGCTTGGTTAGAAAAAAATCCTGCCAAAAAATGGGCATTGTCCCACGATGAGGGTAGACATTGGGGTATACTAACTACAAACTTCGCTGAAATATTTAACAGCGTGCTTAAGGGGCGAGAAATGTTCCAATCACCGCAACAGTTCAAATTACGTTTTATCGCACTGTTAAATATTTTGATGAGCGACATTGTGAGGGAACTAGGGATAATGCCAATGAAGTTAAGTATACTCACCACGTCGTCGAGGAACTAAGAAAGAATAAAGCAAGGGAAAATAACGACGGTGCTAGCTTCTTTCCTATTTTTATTCATTGAAGTCGTTCAATTGGTAAATTTAAATTACCACAGGATTGATGGGAGCTTTGAAGTAAAGACTAGGCAATGAGATTCTGGGGGACACAATCAACAAGTTGTCTTCCTTAGACTGGAACCTAGTTGTTCCTGTGGTAAATATGCCACATTTTGCTTTCTGTGCTCCTACATTATGGCTGTGACTACTACTGTTGGAGAGGATCTATTTTCACTCGTGGATCCTACGTACATAATGGAAGTATATTCACAGATTTGGCAGAACTACTTTAATCCGATGCCACATGAAGCTTATTGGCCACCGACGAACATGCCAATCATGGTTCCTCATCCACACCGTCTTAGGAATGTTAGACATGGACGACCATCTACATCAAAAATTCAAAACGAGATGGACGTTTCGAGGAGGACGTTGACTAATAGATGCAGTTTGTGTATGCAAATTGGCCATGACAAATGAAGATGTCCCCACAGGCAACGACCCGTGGATGGAGTTATACTACCGCAATAGTTGTAGAAAAGAAATATTACTTTGCTATTATTTATTACTATAGTTTAGTTTAATGTCATCACCTTAAGTAATCTTTTTTTTAATATTACTATTATATTTTTGTTAATCGCTAAATGTTATTAGGACGTGCCTATCATGAAATTTTCAGTTACTATGTAACATTTCTTTAGTCGTACAGTATATATACTACTTTTATATAAGTTATTATTATAGTTTAGTTTAATGTCATTACCTTATGTAATCTTTATTTTAATATTACTGTTATATTTTTTTTATTGGTAGATGTTATTATTGTATACCTGTTACAATATTTTTCAGTTGCTATGACGAGCCCCTGCCGGTTCGGAGGCCGAGAAGGAATACGCAAAGGCCACGCTGCGGGACTGAATAAATTAGATTTTGTTTGTATTAATGTAATTTAAAAATTGCACAATTGATAAAATGACCTATTTAAATTACTAGAAAATTACCAACTTTGTTACGAAAAATATTTTTTTTCATAAATTTCGAATTAAAAAGCGGTAATTAATTTATGTCCAAAATTGGTCTTTTGTTTCTTTTTTTCTTTTTTTTTCTACATTCATACGAATTATATATAATTTTATTTTCAAAATATTAAAAAAAATTATAATTAGAAATATATATATATAAAATTATATGTATATATACATTTAAGATTCCGGTCATGGGAAGGCCGGAATCAATTTATGTTTCTGGCCTTGCCACTGCTAGAATCAAAATTAGTTATGGCTGTTACACGACAAGAATCATAAATGATTCTGACTGCCGGAATTAATTTTCAACCCTTTTAATTTTTCTTACCATTTCTTTAATAATCTTAAAAAAATCATATCCCTAATAATTAAAAAAATTAAGAATAAATAAAATTCGAGAAAATAATTAGAAATCAAAATATTTAATTTAGGCAGTTGCGTCTATGGCTTTTTCCAATGTTATACAAATCGTAAAAAAATTCATCTAAGAATAGCTCATACAACCAACTTTGACGATTATTTAAAAGTTATTTACTTGTCCGTTTTTATTTCTTCAAGTTTTATTACGTATCCTTAGGAATCCAGTTTACGTACAAAAAAATTGGGTTCATTTCGGTTACAGATAGACCGTCTTTTGTTTACCCAAAGTTGCCAAAAAAACTGCATCGTCATCGAAATAACTCATCCGACCAACTTTGACGATTATTTAAAATTTATTCACTTATCCACTTTTACTTATTCTAGTTTTATTACATAGCCTCAGGAATCTAGTTTACGTACAAAAAAATTGGGTTCATTTCGGTTGCGGATAGACCGTATTTGTTTACTCCATTGTCAAAAAAACTGTGTCGTCATCGAAACAACTCATCCGACCAACTCTGACAATTATTTAAAAGTTATTCACTTATCCATTTTTACTTCTTTAAGTTTTATTACGTAGCCTTAGGAACCCCGTTTACATACAAAAGAATTGGGTTCATTTCAGTTACGGATAGACCATCTTTTATTTACTCAAAGTTCTAAAAACATTGCATTGTCATCGCAACAACTCATCCGATCAACTCTGACGATTATTTAAAAGTTATTCACTTGTCCGTTTTTACTTCTTTAAGTTTTATTACATAGCCTTAGGAACCCAGTTTACGTACAAAAGAATTTGATTCATTTCGGCTATTGGTAAACCATCTTTAGTTTACTGAAAGTTGCAAAAAAATTGCTTGGTCATCGAATCAACTCATCCGACCAACTTTGATGATTATTTAAAAATTATTCATTTATCTGTTTTTACTTCTTCAAGTTTCATTACGTAGTCTTAGAAACCCAGTTTACGTAAAAAAAAAAAATTGGTTCATTTTGGTTACGGATAGACCGTATTTTGTTTACTTAAAATTTCCAAAAGAATTGAGTTCATTTCGGTTACGTCGTCACTTCATCGTCATCGTCAATTTCTTCCTCCAATTCACCTGTCCCTTTATTTAATTTTAGTTTTTATTTTTTTTATTTTTTTTGTTGCACTTTCATCCCTGCAACTGTGGGTTTCAATTAAAAAGTATTAATTACATTTTTTTCCCTTTATTTAAGTTTACTTTCTAATTTTTCTTTTATTGTTAGCACTTTCGCCGTTCGAGATTGAAGGTTCAAGATTCCTCCCGGTCGCTGTTCGTTTGAGAGGGTCTTTTCGTTGACTGTCGCCGTTTGTTATATAATTTGTTTTTTAAATTATATTTAATACAAACCTTGGGATTCAGTTAAAAAGTGTTAATTACATTTTCGTCCCTTTTTTTAATTTTAGTTTTCATTTTTTTTTTTGTTTTTTTTTTTGCACTTTCATCTTTGAAATTTTGGGTTTCAACTCAAAATTGTTAATTATATGTTCGCCCCTATATTTAATTTTAATTTTTTTTGGCACTTTAATCCCTGCAATCTTGGGTTTCAACTAAAAAGTGTTAATTATATTTTCTCCCCTTTAATTAATTTTAGTTTTTTTTTTTTTACATTTTCATTCCTGAAACCTTGGGTTCAATTAAAAAGTATTAATTATATTTTTTTTTCCCTTTGTTTAATTTTAGTTTCTATTTTTCTATTATAGTGGGCACTTTCGTCCCTAAAAACTTAGGTTTCATAAAGGAATTGCGTTTTGATGGGAAATGCATTTAATTTTAGTATAATGGTCATTTTTAATGTTTTGTTAATATTTTGAAAAATTAATTACATTTACCAAATAATTATAATTTATATTTACTTTTTAATTTTGAAATATTAAATAAACTTTCAAATATCATAATTTATTCACCACTTTATAATATATATATATACTAGCGTATAACCTGTGCCTGAAGGCACGGGTGTTAAAAAATTAAACAAAAAAAATGATATAATCTCTTCTATTTACACAACGTGCTACACTTGTTTTCCTAAAAATCAACAATAATTAACATATAAATATCATCACTAACTAACAAAGTTCATCATAAATACAACACAATCAGTTTCCAATAACATAGATATTCAACTATTGACATAATTAAACATAGTTAAATCGAAACAAAATAAACAAATAGAAAAAGAAAACTTCGCAATTTAAAATGGGAAAGAACCACATATTACTTATTGCACGACTCCAATTTTGTTCTTCACCAGAAAAAGTTAACTTTAACTTCTTTGATTCAACTACATTGGCACAATGAAGAAGCAGCAAGCTTATGAAAACATGTTAAACCCAAAAATATAGAAATTAATGAATAAATAAAAATAGAAAAATAATATTGCATAGAAAAAAAGCAATCAAAAAATATGAAAACATTCCAACAGGTCATTGAAGTGTATTAGAAATAGTGGAAATATGCATATCACTTAAGTGTATTACTTTTATCAGTAACTAATTCAAGAAAATGTGAGGAAGCCAAATGATATGAAACCTTCTAGCAGTCAAAAGTTATGTAATATGAATTTACTAATTATATCTCACGCTTTTGGTTGCTAAAACATTTATGAAAGCCGAGGGCACAAATTATTGTCTCTCATCCAATTAAGTTAATGATCAAGTTGTTAGGGTAGCGCGGTTTTGTTAGGGTAGGACTATCCATGATTGAGTTGATCGTTGTGGGTTTCAATACTAATGCCATGGTGGGGGCTAAACCCTAATAAGGTCAACTTTCCCAAAATATCTTCGAATTTTAAAAGGGACTTAAATTTAAGAAAAAAATTATTTATATCTTTAGAGATATTATTATTTAAAGTGACGTCGAGATGGATTAAGCGTTACAAATAGCATAAATACCAACATTCCCATAGTATTTAATATCTCTAAGTATTTCCATATATTGTAGATTGGATGCTGCCAAAATCATATTAGGCAAAATCGTCAATAAAAATATTGTTGAGTTCGGAAAATGGACTAAAATTTAACAAAACTTGCATTTGTAAGGTTTAAAACCATTAAATTCAAACAACAATACTCTAACTATCAACATTTATATGAAGAATAATGTATTTTATTATTCCTCCAATGATTTTTCACCTGAAAGCAATCATTATGTGCAAACACATATCTACAACTCCCATAATCCTCACCTAGCAGTGATTAAAGAAGCCAATGACCGCTTCTAATAGTCATCTTAAAAGCTTAATATAAAAATTGCCTATTTGTGCTTAAAAGCTCAATGATAATACAGTCATTGAGGTAAGAACATATTACTGCCAGATGATAAAAATGGACAGAGTGATACAAAATTCCAGAGGCTTAGCTCACATGGTATCTTAGCATCCTTGCCCCAATGAAAACCACCTTTCTAGTCTCATTGGTCATCCCTCCCTCCCCCATAATTTTAAATCTAATCTACCAAAAAAAAAGTTTCTATAAAGCGAAGTGTTTACTTCTCCAGCCTACATTTGATCAAAGATTTATGGGAAAACATTTAATTTAGCTTCTAACCCTTCCAAACTTATGCTTGTTCTACTTTCTATTCTAATGCACCAACTCCAACGCTTATTTTCAGCTTTGAATCCAACTCTAAATGCATATAGTTCTTCACCATTTGGAAACCGATTGCTTGTCTTCGTAACAATAATCCAACACAACAAAAATACACGACTATAGATTTCTATAAACATGCATAAATGTTTAATAAATACATGACTATGATTTTGGAAACAGTGATCTCACTGACATCCCTAGAGCTTAGACATTTGTCATTATAAATTTGGAATCAAGTATATGCATGGCCTTAAAGTTCCGATAATGCATTAATTTACTTTCTTACCAAGCAGTCAAAACAAATTGGCAAAAATGGTCTTATTCCTTCTAAAAAGTTCATGAACTCCTTTGAAGACATGACTATAATTTTGGAAATAGCGATCTCACTGACATCCTAGAGCTTAGACATTTGTCATTATAAATTTGGAATCAAGGATGCACTAAAATCGTACCTTTGTAATTCAACTACATGCTATTCCACCTCACCCCATCTAGCAACTCAGCCCAAAACGCCAACGCGTAGTCTGCCTCCCTCATGAAGTGCTTAATGTTATGCCAAAACACTCCGCCATGAAGCCCCGAGTTCATGATGATGGTGTGTGGAACCACATCACCCGAAAAAAAGAAAGGAACAATCTGCAAAAAAATAGAAAAATAATAGACTTTTTCAAAGTTGAAAACCGAAAAATCCTCAATAATTAAAAAGACAACAGCTGTAAGAAATTTTAAACAAAAGACCGCTGCAACAAATAATACTACCATGAAACCAGAAATTTTAAACAAAAGATCCTCAATAAATGATGAATGAATCGACCCTTGAAGCTCAAGAAAAGCGGGCAAAGTACACGATGGTGCATAGACATACTTAATTACCTCCATGCACTTGAATTAGTAGTAGGCTCACCCACACTTCCAAGGACCATCAGAGATTTGAAGGAAAAGGGTGACATACTAAATGACCATCGTGAACAAAAAATTATGGGTTTCAAACAACACATTAAAACCAAATTAAGTCAGTATTTGCTTAACACCAACTGTGCAACTACATCAAGATACAAAAATAATGATTAATTTCCGAAGCTTCTTCGAATCAAGAATCAAAATGAACATGTGAAAATACTCTGCAAGTTATTTTTCTTTTGTTGGTGTAGATCATACTTTTTGAAATACTCTACAAGTTATTTAGTGATTTGTTAATGCTCCAAACTAATAAACAAAGGCAGTAGAATGCACAAACTTGCAGAGTATTTCCAAAATGAACGTGTGAAGTCATTTTTTTATTTTTCATTGTAGTACAGTAAAGAAAAAGTAATCAGGGTATAAAAACTTACCAAATTAGGATGCCATGATCAAAAATGAAATTCATAGAGTTGATTACCTTTAGATTCATGCCACTATAAACAAATTTTCCTTTGTTCCTGCAAATTAAATAAATGAACTAATTAGTATTAGCAATGAAACATGCCACCATAAACACGATCAAACGAAAGCACGAAAATGAATCCCTAAGAGAGAGAGGGATTTGGAATGCAAATTTTGGAAAAAAGAATAAAACAGAATTTGTTCTGCATTTTTTTTTTTTTTGAAACAGAAACAGTTAACAAAGAGAACATGAGAGTATAACAGAAACACTAAACAAACACCATATAAATAAACACTAAACAAACGCCATCAAAGAGAACATGAGAGTAGAACAGAAACACTAAACAAACACATTCATGTTCCAAGTTCTTTGAGAACAAAAACACTAAACAAACACCATCTAAATAAACACTAAACAAACACCATCAAAGAAAATAGGGGAATAGAAAATATACACTTAATACAAAATTCTAAGAATAGAAAAAGAAGATATTTAATTTTTGTTCCCAGATTTCTATTTCTGTTCCAAGTCAAAAAACGACATTTTGTTTCTGCTCCCAGATTTTTAATACAAAATTCTGAGAACAGGCGGTGGAGTACTTTGTCGGAAAACTCATAAATTCATCCGAAATGTCAGAAACTTACATCAGGCGATGGAGTACTGAGCTTAGGCGACCTCCGATCTATCACCGCCGGCTTCGAAGTCACCGATTTGGGGGACCGATTGACGGATACGCGAGGGTTCGGAAGAGTCTCAGCCGAATCGGCATCGGATTTTGCCATTCCTCTGCTCAGTTTACTAACCCTAGGTGTCGCCGGCGACGATCCTTTCGTGTTGGGAGTTGCTGGATTTCGCCACCAGATCTGCATCAAAATTTTCTAAAAAACGAAAAATTAAACATTATTTCATGAAATTGAGAGATGAATCTAAACCGAAAACGGAAAATTTCTAACTTACATCAATCATCACTGAAAGAGAAAACATATAATGAAACCCCAACATCAAAGGATTACAGATATATAGCCATACACAATTTATGCCTGAAATTTAGGGCAAAATTAGAAAAATATTTCAGATCCAAACAACAAAACAATAGAGAGAGAGAGAGCGCTAGTGGTTGAGACCGATGATGGTGGCGGTGATGGCTCTGAGAGGGCTCGACGCCAGGCGGCGAAAGCAACGACGAATGGGCAAGCAGGTAAAAAGGGATGAGAGAGACGTACCTACACGACAGGGAGAACGACGACGATGGATAGACTCGCGGCAACGTGTGAGGGTGGACGACAATGGATTGGGTGGAGTCGAGAGCGACAGAGACGGCGATGGCGATGGCGGTGGCGATGGCCGTGATGGCGATGGCAGTGGCAGTAGCGATGTCGGAGGTGAGAGAGAGAGAGAGAGAGAGAGAGAGGAAGAGGGCTGGGGAAGAGAGTGAGGTGCGGCGGCTGTAACCCTAAAATATGGGGGTGTGTAAGATAAAACTCATCCAACGGTTGGGAATGTCTTTGATGTTTATCTCTTGATCCAACGGCTCTGAATATAAATGAGTTGATTTATTATATATATATAAATAAAAAAAAGGAATGGGGATGGGGCATGGGGTGATGGGGGCATGGGGATGGGGGGGTGGGGCTGGGGCATGGGATTGGGGGGGGTCTGCTAGCGTGGCAACCGCATTTGGTGATACCGACCTTGTCAAGGCCGGTTTCACCAAGAAAAAAAAAGAAAAGAAACCGGCCATGTTATGGTCGGTTAGACCCATTTTTGTAAAAAAGATAAAAAGGGACCCATTTGCGTAATTTAACAACTTTTTAGCCTTATTTATGTAAACAGCTCGAGTTACGTGCTTAGGAAAATAGTCCTGGGAATAAGTAAAACTAGCGGAGTAAAATACTATTTACTCGATTTCTGTGAATAAAGGGGGGAAAACGGAAATAAAAGTTAGAACCAAATGCTGCCTCAGTTGATGGTCTTAAATGTTTCCTTTCATGTGGGTAAGATACAACAAATCTAATGAAAAATAGACCTCATCTTTGTGAATTTATTCACCTTAAAAGGACACAATTACTTAGCTTCACAAGAAATGAAGCTTATTTACGTACACAAACTTACATTTTGGCACATATTTATGTTAAAAAACATAAATTTATGTATGTTTTTTAAAAATATATGAATTATCAATAATATTCTTAATATGTACATTTAAAAAGTCCTAATAATTTATTTTTTTAATTATAGAAAATATGTTCACTCATCAACTGTGCCCGTCGCTTGTACCATTGCCTTTAGTTTGTACCGCCAAGAAGAGCCATGAGTCTCTTAATCTCAGCAGGGTCAAGAAAAGTGGACTTCTCTAGCAATTCGGTCGGCAAATCATTCCCAAACAGGGAGTTTTGGAGGATTTGTATGCCCAGATTGACGCCGCTGAAGGCCAAAAACTCAAGCGTGGGTGTTTTCCCGGCATTTATTTGGAAATGCTGCAAACCTTGAGGGAAAACCATGATATTGCCAACGTTTAGAGTCTTCAAGTAGACTTCGTTGGTGGAGGAAATGATTCCCGTGCTGAATGACAATCAGGATCTCAGAAGCACCGGCGGGAGTAATGGTGGCCTTGATGAGGATGGATGTGTTTCCAGGCCGGGCAAGGCCCGAATAAGCAAAATCATCCCCGGTCTCCTTTCCCGGACTCTTGCACGGGTTGCCTGCCGGGTTATTGGGCTTCGAAAAATCCGCAACACAGAAGTCCTGCACTAAAGCTTGAGAGGAGGACGAGAGAAGAGCAAAGATGAATACTAGGAGCAACATTTTTGCAATATTCGGTCTGTGTATCTGTCTCTGTGTGTTTTGCGTTTGGAAATTTTAATGGAGAGTTGCGGTCCCCTTATATAGTATAGAGCTCGAAGGGGTTGATGCTTGTTTTTCGGGGGTTAATAGCACTGACACCCCTTATCATTTTAGACTTGAACAAGAACACCCCTGCATTATTACTAATTGGCACGAAAATCCCGTGTTGTTTACATACTACAATAGCAAAATACAAGACAAAGTTTCATGATTTTTATCCTGTGACAAAGTCAATCCACGTCAAACGTCCAACCCCCTTCGTAAAGTCATTGGATGGTGGTGATAAAAGACACAAAACAGAAGGGGGGTGGGGGGAGGAATAAAAAAAATAACAAACAACCATTATTTTAATTTACTAATTTAGTATGGATTTAAGAACATTCAAAGGTCGAGATGATCATTTCGTTATTTTTGTCAACGGCTTTAATATTTGTAGAATAATGACGTGGGAAGATTTTCCGCCTAAGTGTTTAATAGAAATCAGGAGGCCTCGTGGGCCTGATTGTGCAATTGAAACAGCCCAGGAAAGACCGCCCAACTTTTGCTTCAAAATGGGCTAGGTTGGCTAACCAGTAACGACATGAGGTCGAGCTCGTAAAGAGCGGCCCAATGACCGAACAAGAATAGGCCCAATGAAATGGCCCAATCTTGTATATTGATAAATAAAGCCCAAATAGTGGGACGCTACCATGGAATTAGTCCAACCCCAAGATCCCATGTAAGAGTGATAACCACAATAGCCTCGCTCTCTATGCAGTGAGAACTGTCGCAACGTCCCAATCCTTTAGCAAGTAGATCACGGGGAGGCGATTTCACAAATAAACAACATGAACAAGGAGGTCTATAAATAAGGGAAGGTATCAACATTTTATACACATTCAAGTACTTGAGTTTTCACCCCAAACAGATTAACTTATTCTCACACCGGAGATTCATTGGTGGAAACCACCTCGGTGTCCCCCTTGAAGCTTATCAGTTTTTGTAGGTCATTTTTCTTTTACTCACACACACTACCCCAGCCACACACCCAGGAGACTTGAACCCTAGATCACCTAGGAGGGGAAGATAAGCCTTACCACTTGGGCAGGTCATTAGTTTACAAGTTGTGAAGTTGTTGGCTAGTTTTGCTGGAGATTTTTAGCAACATCAAATAATGTGGGGGTATTTTTGTCCAAATGGCAAAGGGTGTAGTTAGTATATGTTAAGATAATTGAGAAATAGGTGAAGAATCATGAATTGATATTATGAAAAGTGATACAGTTATAATAGAACGATATACACATATTTATAGGGGAAGTGGGGGCTAGGGTTTTGCCCTAATGGGGCACGTGGGCCAAGCCTATATAATGTATTAACATCCCCCCTCAAACTCAAAGCGGTAAGTGAGAGGTGAACTTGAGTTTAGAAACTAGAGAGTGAAAGCGTCCGGGTGGATGAGTCTTAATGAAATGTTTGTTGTCTGATCAGCTGAACTGACAGATTACAGACGAACCGTATTTTGAAGAATGTGATGACAGATGAAGTGAAAATCAGTCTCGATGTCTTTTGTACGCTCATGGAATACATCATTGTGAGCGATCTGAATAGAACTCTTATTGTCAAAGTGTAGGATAGAGGCAGCAGGAGAAGATACGCCCATGTCAGTGAGGAGCCATCGAAGCCAGAGAAGTTTTTGAGTTGCATCAGTCATGGCACGATATTCAGCTTCAGTACTAGAGCGAGCAACCACAGTTTCTTTCTTACTATGCCAATAAATGAGAGAATTACCCAAAATAAAACAGTAACCAGTGGTTGAACGTCTGACGGTGAGGTCTTCGGCCTAATCGACATCAGAATTAGCTTGTAAGACAGGAGCAGACTGAGCTGAAAAGTAAAGCCCATGAAATAAAGTACCCTTGACATACCAAAGAATGCGAAGAACAACCGAGTAATGGGTGGTCCGAGGAGCGGACAAGAACTGGCTGACCTGATGAATGACATAGGCAATGTCAAGGCGAGTGACAGTGAGATATACAAGACTTCCAACCAGTCGGCAATATAGAGTGACATCTGAAAGAGGTGAACCATCGAGTGGGGTAAGTCTGACGTTCAACCCGAGAGGAGTAGTGACAGTGGTTGAGTTAGTGATCATAGCCTTGGAAAGGAGATTTGAGACATATTTGCCCTGAGAGAGAAAATATCCATCAGAACCAGATGAGATTTCGAGGCTAAGAAAATAGGTGAGCTTGAGAAAATCTTTCATCTCAAATTAGCTACTGAGAAACTTTTTGAGTTTAGAAATATCGCGTAGATCATCTCTAGTAATAACTATATCATCCATATATAGCAAAAGAAGAATAATACCGTTGGTAGTATGACAAATAAACATAACTGAATCATAAAAACTAGGTGTGAACCCAAAATAATGAATAGTAGTGCTAAATTTAGCAAACCAGGCATGTAGAGCTTCCTTCAAACCATATAAGGTATGGCGAAGGCGACAAACTTTATTTCTAGGGGCAATTAGGCCAGGAGGTGTATGCATATCGACTTTCTCAAGAACATCACCATTGAGAAATGCATTTTTGATATCCATTTGAAAGAGAGTCCATTTTCGAATGGCGGCGACAGCAAGAAGTGTACAAACAAATATTAGTCTTTTCACTGGAGCAAATGTCTTTTCATAGTCAATGCCATATTCTTGAGTGAAACCTTTAGCAACAAGTCGGGCTATATATCATTCAACAGGGCCATCAGAGAGCATCTTGATTTTAAACACCCATTTGCACCTAATAAGTGTTTTTCCAAGGGGCAAATCAACAATATCCCAAGTATGAGTTTTAGCGAGGGCCTGAAGTTCTTCGTCCATTGCTTTCAGCCAAAGAAGATTAGTATTAGCCTTCTTATAGGATTGAGGCTCAGGCAGATAAAGTATAGTGGAAAAACAATGAAAATTAGTAAGATAATGTGGATGATGAGTTACCCTGGTAGAGCGGCGAGGACGTTCTGGAGCATGGGTCTCATAGACAGTTAGTACAGAATCATCGGCCACAAGAGAAGTCTCAGGCATGGTCGCTAGAGTTGGAGAGGTGATGTCAACTGGTGATTCTGGAGTGGGTTCAGCTGGTGTGTCTGGGATAGACTCAGCAAAAGGAGCAGGGCTGGACGCCACATGTGGTGCTAGAGTGGACTCAACAGTACTTGG
Source organism: Eucommia ulmoides (assembly GCA_016647705.1). Taxonomy (NCBI): domain Eukaryota; kingdom Viridiplantae; phylum Streptophyta; class Magnoliopsida; order Garryales; family Eucommiaceae; genus Eucommia; species Eucommia ulmoides. Next base: position 13,120,207 of record CM028340.1, read on the forward strand.
AACTGTATCATCTGGAAATAACTCAATTGATGGATCAGTAAAAAATATGGAGTTGGTGAGGGTTGACATGTCAAATGACTGTAAGGAAGAAAACATTTGATATTCCCAAAAAATAACATGTCGCGAGATACAAAGAGTTTTAGAAATATGATCCCAGCACCGATACCCTTCATATTCGATACCATATAGTAGCGCATAAATACGTCGCTACTTTCACCGTAAGTATACGGGTCAAGTTTTAGTATAGATGGAGAGAGTACGGGTATTGTGTTTACAGGGATTGGATGAGACTATTATCGAGTACCGTGTTTATCATGACCTAACTTTATCTAGGCGATAAAAATGTATATAAAATTAATATAAACTAAATTGATATAACTAATTAATATAATCAAACTATAAATATTATATTGAGATTGTTTTGAGAAAATAGATTATCCAGGAATTAATTTCGTTTACAAATGCGTGCTCGATCTCGTTTTAGTTTACGTTAACGGCGTTCGACTTATCCGACAATCTCAGTTCGTAAACTCACTTGCCACATCTCTCGAGTGTAAGACGACGGAATATGCAACTTCGCATCAATGAAGAAGTTTCCCTCAACGTCTTAACGACCCTAGGTCACGTGAGTCTCGCCCCAATGTCATTGATTGCACATTCTCCAACTCCTTCCCGAGTTATTTGATCGTCGCATCGTATTTAACCTAGTCCGAATCTGGGGTTACCTCTCCCGAATGTCTAATCCCGTATTCTCTATATATCATTCTAAGCATATAAACAATACAAGAATGATAAACACAATCAAACATTAATCCTAAGTTAAGAGACAAAGGAAGAAATGAGAGAAACTAGCTATAGTCCAAAGATTTATCGCTAAGAACGTTCCGAGATCGCTTCTCCTTCTTTGCTTTGTGTTCTTCTCCTTAGTATTTTCTTGAGCTCCCAAAAATCCTCTCAAAATATGCCTCTAATATGATATTCGCCACAACAATGAAGGAAGCGGTGGATTCAGGAACCTAGCTCTCTGTAGTTTCACCGCCTATGTGGTGAGCTTCTAGCAGATTTAGGTGCCTCTCTACATATTCACCGCCTAGGTGGTGGGCTGCTGTTCTGAATATTGCATCCGTGTATGTTTTCCCACCGTTCTTCCACCGTTCTTGATCTCATTTCATCGTTATTGATCAATTTTCATACATTTTCACCTAAAACACCTGATTTATATAAAAATACATAAAAACATATTAAAACACAATAAACGTACTCGAAAACTAACAATGTTCGGTTTGCAAATAGATAGGTAATTTACACCTATCAAATACCCCCAAACTCGAAATTTTGTTAGTTCTTGAGCAAAACACCCACACAATACAAGAAAATATAAAAACTAATTACGAAATTGAAAACTAAAAATGAAAAACACTAAAAACAAAAATGTGCAAGTTTTGATTATCATCTACTGGCAAAACGATTTTTCCTCTCGACTCCCAATCTTATCACGTTCAAGCACAAATCACATCATGTGGTGTTTTAGAATTTCAACGTTCAATAATAGTAAGCGTCATTCTAGATCCTGTCAGAGTTTGTGTGATTAAACTTAAATATACTACTATCCATTGATTAGATGGGATTATTCCTCAATAAAGTTCATGACTTAAACCATTAAGGTATAAGGAATCCATACGCCTGACTCGGGATCGATTCTCCACTAATGTAGGCTCGGAGATTCAAAAAGATCAATAGATCTTGGTTTGGTTTAGGACAAATGGCCAAGGGTAAATTGGAAGAGAAAATGGGTTAACGTTGTTAAATTAACGTTACCCAAGGCACATCGCTTGGCACAATTACACTCGAAACCTAATAGATAAATTGAAAACAACCAAGAACATACGTTAAGACATCATACTCACTTATAAAAAAGAAATAAAAACAAAACTATATTTACATAGTTTTTTTTTTTTTTCAAATAACAAACACACCCCCAAACTTATTTGATTTTAACAATTTAAGGGGTGTCTGAAATATGAACGAAAAACAACAAGTGAGTGCTTGAATACCGAATTGATTAATAGCTTATCCAAAACCCAACCGCTCACATCAAGTAGCAAAACGAATGCTAACTTGATTCACTCTATTCGTGCCTTTGGTTTAGCGATATAGGTTTGGAAAAAGTTCAATTGGTTTTGGTACTAGTTAAGTGTTCAGAATTGAAATGCCTATTAGGCTTCGACAGGGTAACGAGGGATAAACATATATATCAAGGTAAGCTTAAAAAGTCTCAAGCGACAAAATGATTGCCTAAATCATATCTCCTAAACCACCTCGCCTAGAATTTCGCCTCGAATTTTCCCCAAATCAAGTTCAAAAATCCCTATTGTCATTAAAATGAGAGAAGGATAATCATTTTGAAATCGATTAGATAGTGCTATATTGAGTTTACATGATAGTGAATTTAGGATCTACAATAACTTTTACTAAGACATACAATAAGCACACAGAACACACTTGAATGAGCTTTACGCTCGACCTCAATAAACAATCAGGGGACAGACTCATCATCCGGTAAAGGCCTAGATGACGTCAAACCCTACACAAAACAACGACTATCCTAAACAAACTTGCACACAATAAAAATAGTAAAACGTAAACTACAACTATAACATACTACACATCACTACCAACTTAACACATGCAATGCCCAAAATGATTCGTCAGTTATCCCAATGATAGTATATAGCATGATAATGAAGACAGGGGTTTAAAATACGTACCTGGAAGGTGAGAGAATCTCGCCTCTGAATCAAATTGGCGGAGATGGATTTAACTTATTTTTTTCCTTGTTTGCCTCCTAAGAAGAGCTTGGTTTATGGTCGTCAGCCTGACACACCAAAGTGCTCGTTAAAGAGCGGCTTTCGTCTGTAGTACGTGTCAAATAACACAATGTTCAGGTCTTAGTTTAATACACCCTCAATACTAGCAAGATATTGCTCTGGATGGCTCAATCTTTCAACGTCATACCTTACCGGCTCATGTACTTGGTGGGCATGAAAGGACTTTGCTAAAGGCAATGAAGGACAAGGGAGCCACATCGGATCCTCGTACATGTGATCGTCTTGGATCGACAGCGATGTCACCAGCTAGAATTCAAATGGTGAAAGTTCACAACGATTAATATGTGAATTTTCATCGTTGCTCCACACTTGGGTTCTCTCTTTTTCAGCTTCATCAATGAATTCTCCCGAGCTCCTCCCGCTTGTCTCCAGTTCTTTCACGGTGGCTATCACTGAATGTGGGTTGTGTATCTCTTAGGGCCACCGTGTCTGACTTGGCCTCAACAAAAAAGATAAGCTGATTGATTTATGTCTGCAAAGACGTTACGGTTGCATCAATGTCGGCGTAGATTGTCTCGATATAATCAGGACGATCATCATGCTCATTGAGTCAATCATGCGTCTCTCTCAAGATTCTCTGAGTTTCCCCCATAACTTTAGAGATCATGTCTTCTAAGGCAGGGGAAGAGTTCTTCTCTTGATTCGGAATCTCTATCCATGGCGCCATAGTGTTGAAATTATCTCCCAAGCTTTGGTGACTTGGTGAAAAATTCCAACTCTGATAATCATAGGCCGTCATTTCCTCCAACGACCAAATAGATTCATCCGCGGTTAGGTCGTAGAAAGAGGTGCTAGCATTTCCTCCTTCCACCCAATTTCTGGTTGTGGCTTGTAACCTATCGAAGAAATTTAGGAGTTGACATTCCCTCGGCAACCCATGGTTCAAAAATCGAAGTAGCAATTTCTTATATCAATCCCAAGTGCTATAAAATGGTGCAAAATCTTGTTGAAAAAATTGCATCAATACTTGTCGATCTAACATCTCCAAGTACCCTGTAAGAGAAATAAAAACAAAACTACAAAACAAAAATTATAAACAAAAGAAATGTCTAAAGTAAAAGTAGGTCATTTACTCACAATGTCTATAATAATAATAATAATAATAATAATAATAATAATAATAATAATAATAAAAACAATCCTTGGCAACGGCGCCAAAAACTTGGTAGCGCGTAAATATGTTGCTACTTTCACTACAAGTATACGGGTCAAGTTTTAGTATAGATGGAGAGAGTACGGGTATTGTGTTCACAGGGATTGGTTGAGACTATTATCGAGTACCTTGTTTATCATAACCAAACTTTATCTAGGCGATAAAAATGTATATAAAATTAATATAAACTAAACTAATATAACTAATTAATCTAATTAAACTATAAATATTATAATGAGATTGTTTTGAGATAATAGATTGTCTAGGGATTAATTTCGTTTACAAATGCGTGTTTGATCTCGTTTTAGTTTACGTTAATGGCGTTCTACTAATCTGACAATCTCGGTTCCTAAACTCACTCACTACCTTTCCCTAGAGTAATACGAGGGAATACGCGACTTCACATCAACTAAGAAGTCCCATTTAAAGTCAAAACGACCCTAGGTCACGTAAGTCTTGGCCCAATGTCATTTATTGCACACTCTCCAACTCTCTCCCGAGTTATTGGATCATCGCGTCGTGTTTAACCTTGTCTGAATCTGGAGTTACGTCTCCTGAGTGTCAAACCCCGTATTTTCTATATATCATTCTAAGCGTATAAACAATACAAGAATGATAAACACAATCAAACATCGAAGAACAATCGCTAACGAAACACAAACTCAAACAAATCATATTTTCATAAATATATTATTAATCCCTAAACAATCCATGTTTAGCCAATGGCCATAACCATATATAAAATGGAAAATAAGCTAAACATGCTCAAGCAATAATCCTAAGTTAAGAGATGAAAAAAGAAATGAGAGAAACTAGCCGTGGTCTAAAGATTTGTCCCTAAGAATGTTCCAAGATCAATTATCCTTCTTTATGTTGTGTTATTCTCCTTAGAATTTTCTTGAGCTCCCCAAAATCCTCTCAAAATATGCCTCTAATATGGTAGGAGGTCTAATAGCTGAAAATTAGGGAGGAGGAAGGATTAAATAGAAAAAAATATCCTAAAATATCTAAATAATATCTAAATCTGGTGCAGAGTGACCACCTAGGCTGTGGGATTCAACGCCTAGGGTGGGTATGTCGGTTTGATCTTCGCTGCAGCGGTGGAAGAAGCGGTGGATTCAGGAACCTCTCTATAGTTTCACAACCTAGGCAGTGAGCTTCCAGTAGATTTAGGTGCCTCTCTGCATATTCACCGCCTAGGCGGTGGGCTGCTGTTCTGAATATTGCCTCCGTGCAAGTTTTTTCCCCGTTCTACCACCGTTCATGATTCGATTTCAAAGTTATTGATTCGTTTTCATACCGTTTCACATCAAACACCTAATTTATACAAAAACACATAAAAAAATATTAAAACGTAATAAACGTACTCAAAAACTAATAATGTTCGATTTGAAAATAGATAGGTAATTTACACCTATCACTATATCCAATAAAACAACACAGACGAGCCCTTGGTTCTAGTTTGTTGTGTTCATGTGATTTGAGGAGAACAAAACAGGCACAACCAAAGACTCTGAGTTCAGAGTAATCAGGAGTTTTACCGAAAAAGCGTTCAAATGGAGACTAATTTTGGATTGTGGCAAAAGGGACACAATTTATTGTGTAGACAACTATGAAGGCAACCTCACCTAAAAAATGCTCAAAACAAGATGAAGAAATGAGGAGAGCATGAACTGTGTCAAGAATATGTCTATGTTTACGTTCGGTTCGTCCATTTTGTTGGGATGTACTAGGACATGAGCAATGGGAAAGCGTGTCATTTTTGCGAAACAGATTAAGAAAAGCACGATCCTAGTATTCCATTGAATTATCTGAGTGAAAAACTTTGATATTTCTATAAAATTGAGTTTGAACCATAGAAGAAAACTCAGAATATATTTGTAATAGTTTGGATCGATGTTTCATAAAAAATAACCATGTATATCGAGAGTAGTCATCCACAAAGATAACAAATTAATGAAGGCCACCTATTAAGGCATGAGGAGAATGCCACCAAATATCAGAATGAATTAGATCAAATGGTGCAAGGGAAATAGACTGACTCTTTTCGGAAGGTAGGGCTGATTGTTCGGCAAGTTGTTAATGGTTACATTTGAAGAACTCATGTTGAACTAAACCTAACTGACCACTAGAGATAAACAATTTTAGTTAGCTAGACTAAGTGTGGCCTAACTGTGCTTGAAACATTTGGGATGGTGAGAGATCAGTTGTCGGTTGTGGAGATATGGATGAGGATACTGGTGGTGGTGGAGAGGATGCATAGGTTGATGAAGGGACTTGGGGTTGTGGTGGTGATAGAGTGGGAGATAGCAGGTGCAAACTGGTAAGTTCAAATACGCATCTAACCTTACGACCCATCCCAAGAGTTTCTCTTGTCCGAGGAACCTACACACGACAACCACTATTAGAAAATATGACTTCAAATCCCAATTCATAAAGTTGCCCAACAGACAAGAGATTTAAGGTGAGTTTTAGAATCAAATATGTGTTAGGAATAGAAAGATGAGAAGTAGAAACCTGATCGATATTAGTAACACGCATTTAAGAACTATCAGCGGTATGAATACGAGGAGTATTCATAGCGGAGAGTTTGGTTGAAAAAATATGGGGATCAAATGTCATATGATGCAACAAGCAGAATCAAAGAAACAATAGGAGTTACCTATAGTAAGTGAGACAGTAGGGGAAAGGTTTGTATCATTACCAATGTTGGAGAAGATATGAAGAAAGAGTGAGGCCAAATCTGCAATAGACATGGTGACAGTAGTGGAGGTAGGATCCGAACCCTCTTTAGCATTGATAATGAGCGAAGAAGCCACTAACATCACTGTTGAACCTAGAGAAGCTGTTGTTATGGATGGATTCAGAATGCCAAAATTGTTAATGAACGGGTATTAAATCTGCAAGAACGGGGTGAGAAACGGGTGAATCGACCTAGAAACCACACAAATATAATGAAAAGTACATACTATGAGCCTCAAATGACAAAACGAAGCCCGAAAATAGAATTAGAACGTCAAAAAACCCCAATAACCAGTCCAACTTTGCAAAAAACCAGTCTAAAAATTCCTGATCAGGTCAAAGAGAAATACCTTAGCCGAATCGCTGATGTGGCAGTCAGCGATGATATGGAAGTCAACATGCTAACATGGCCCTTAGGTGACGCTAACGTGGTGTTAACGTACGCGCTTAGGTGGCACTTAGGTTGTGCTAACGTGGCGTTGAGGTGGACACTGACTAGGTGCTAACCAGATTTAGGGCTAACGTGGCATAGCTGGTCTGAATCAAGCGCGTGGATCTAACGCGAATAGGGAGTTGATCTTTCACGCAAAATAGAATTGTTTTTGCGTAGTTCGAATCGTCTTGTCGAGACGGTACCGATGGTAATTGTGGGATTGATTCGGAGCCCTGGTTGAGGCTGTAGATCCCAAAATTCGAGACGGCCAAGGGTGATGGTACTACAGGCTATTGACGGTGCGTAGGAGCGTGTGTGATCTCCGGTGGCGATAATTTTGGTGGTGTTGCGTTCGTCTCTACAAGACGAAGATGGTGGTATGATGGTTATTGATACTAGAGAAATAATAAAGCCTATAGTAGCGATGAAAGTCTCAGGGAAATAAGGCCGGTGGTGACAGAAGCTTTAGGGTTGCAAAACTTTTAGGTAGAACAGGTCCAAGAATGACTTTCTCTTGATACCATGTTAAGATAATTGAGAAGTGGGAGAAGAATCGTGAATTGATATTAAAAAAAGTGATATAGTTATAATACAATGATATACACATATTTATAGGGGCAGTGGGGGCTAGGGTTTTTCCCTAATGGGTCACGTGGGCCAAGCCCATATAATACATTAACAGTATATATTTACCCTTTTGTTTCTTGGAGATATGTATATGTAATGTAGTGGAGAGTTGAAGGACAAGGCACGGGATTGTGGTGATGGCCTAATGGTAGGCGGCATCTTCCCCTCCCCACTCATAGTTGGTGTGGGCGTCGAATCCCACCAAGTGCGTGTGTTGGGTGAGTGTGTATAAGGTTCGTTGTTGGCCCTGTGAAAATGTCAAATAGCCCCCCACACTCGTGGTTGGGGACCGTGTCCCCTACCACACATATTTGGGTTTGGGATTCCAATATCATCCTTTTGAAGGGTGCATGAGTCGGGGATGTGTGTGAGTCGGGTGCGTGAGTATGACCAAAAAAAAAAAAAACAAAAAAAACATGCATGTGGATGTGTGATCGTTCGAAGAAAACAACGAGAAGTCCTTCTTTTGGACGTAGAACACAGAAAGAAAAGGCACATTAATTTTCGATCCCCTCCAACACTTGTATGTTGTAGGTTCAAACCTATTTCATATTTTAAAGATAATTTTAAAAAAACTATTTGTTCTTTCTTCCCCTTTTTCATTTCTCACAACATTTTATCTCTCGATCTACTTCTATTTTATTTATTTTTCAAGTGTTAATTACACTTTACACCTCTATAGACCGAACTACAATCTACATTTTGTGAAATTTTCGTCACCACTTACATTATCCCTTGTACTTTTAACTTAAGTGCAACAGTTAAAAATTTAACAGAACTAAGAGTAGTTTTATCATTGCACTTCAAACATAAGGGTTATTTTGTCATTTTGTTCAAACTAATTCAATGCGGTCTATTTATAAAATTGTCCAAATTTTTAGAGATTTATATCCTTTACCTCACCCAGTAGTATAAAAATCTCTGATATATCATCGTAATAGAAAACTAAATTTAATCAACTAATCATTATTATTTTTATATAATAAAAGTACCACACAATACTTCCATGCTAGCTATTAAATATGATAATCAATACTATTATTGGCCCAAAGAATTATCCAAGAAGGAGGTTGAATTAATTAGTTACAAAAATTTAAGCAATAAATTTAACACACAAGTTATCAATTTTTCTAATTGATTATTTTCTTGCTAAGCAGCGTAAACATATTTAACTAATTAAGTGCACACCCAAACAACAAAAAATAAGACAATAAAACACACAACAATATATCTTGATTCCATAAGTTACTTTAATCAACATTAAGTCTCCCGAGCTCCGCGGAGATTTGAATTCCACTGAAACCCAAATTCTTTTCCCAGATAGGAACCAAACCCTTACAATTATTTTCACAAGTTGAAGACTAACTTGATTCTTTTCCCACGCTCCTAATCCAACCCTAACTATTCTGATTCCTTTCGAAGGCTCAGAATCAACCTTTACACACTTGATTCTTCTATAGGCTAAGAATCAACCTACCACTATTATACTTATCATTGTTTCAGGCTTAGGAAGAATATTTTATTTCTTTAATTCGATTACAAGAAGAATCATAACCTAATCTTTTCAAGGGAAACGACTAACCAAATATTTTTGCAGGACAATGATCTAACATATTATTTTTGCAGGACAATGATCAAACGTAATATTTTTGCAGGACAAGGGAAACGACTAACATAATATTTCACAGTGTAAGATAGTGGCAGCAGGATAAGAGACGCCTATGTCAGCGAGGACCCATTGAAGTCAGAGACGTTTTTGAGTTGCATCAGTCATAGTACGATATTCAGCCTCAGTACTGGAGCGAGCAACCACAATTCGTTTCTTACTACGCTAGGAAATTAGAGTATTACCCAAAAAGAAACAACAACCAGTGGTTGAATGTCTGTCGGTGGGGTCTTCGGCCCAATCGGCATCAGAATAAGCTTGTAAGACAGTAGCAGATTGAGCTGAAACGTGAAGCCCATGAAATAAATTACCCTTGACATACCGAAGAATGAGAAGAACAATCGAGTAATGGGTGGTCCCAGGAGCGGACAAGAACTGGCTGACCTGATGAATGACATAGGCAATATCAGGACGAGTGACAGTGAGATATACAAGACTTCCAACCAATTGGCGATATAAAGTGACATCCAGAAGAGGTGAACCATCGAGTGGGTTAAGTCTAACGTTCGGCTCGAGAGAAGTAGTGGCAGTGGTTGAATCAGTGATCCTAGCCTTAGAAAGGAGATCCAAGACATATTTACCTTAAGAGAGAAAATATCTATCATAACTAGATGAGGCTTTCACGGCTAAGAAAATAGGTGAGCTTGCCAAGATCTTTCATCTCAAATTAGCCACTGAGAAACTTTTTGAGTTTAGAAATGTCGCGTAAAGCATCTCTAGCAATAACCTTATCATCCACATATAGAAAAAGATGGATAATACCGTTGGTAGTATAACGAATAAACAGATCCGAATCATGAAAACTAGGTGTGAACCTAAAACGATAAATAGTAGTGCTAAATTTAGCAAACCAGGCACGTAGAGCTTGCTTCAAACCATATAGGGTATGGCGAAGGAGATAAAATTTATTTCTAGGGGCGACTAAGTCGGAAGGTGTATGCATATATACTTTCTCAAGAAGATCACCATTGAGAAATGCATTTTTGACATCCATTTGAAAAAAAGTCCATTTTCGAATGACGGCAATGGCTAGAAGTGTACGGATATATATTAGTCTCGCCACTAGAGTAAATGTGTCTTCACAGTCAATGCCATATTCCTGAGCAAATGCTTTAGCAACAAGTCGTGCTTTATATCGTTCAACTGAGCCATCAGAGAACATCTTGATTTTAAACACCCATTTGAACCCAATAAGAGTTTTTCTAGGGGGCTGATCAACAATATCCCAAGTATGCGTTTTAGCGAGGACCTGAAGTTCTTCGTCCATTGCGTTCTGCCAAAGAGGATTAGTAATAGTCTCCTTATAGGATTGAGACTTATGCAGATGAAGTATAGTGGAAAAACAATGAAAATCAGTAAGGTAATATGGACGATGAGTTACCTTGGTAGAGTGACGAGGATGTTCTGGAGCGTGGGTCTCAAAGGCAGTTGGTACAGAATAGGAGAAGTCTTAGGTATGGCCGTTGGAGTTGGAGAGGTGAGATCAGCTGGTGGGTTAAGGGTGGACTCAACATAAGGTGCAGGGCTAGACGCCACAGGTGGTGCTAGAGTGGACTCAACAGTACCTAGAACTGTATCATCTGGAAATAACTCAATGGATGGATCAGTAAAAAATATGGAGTTGGTGAGGGTTGACATGTCAAATGACTGTAAGGAAGAAAACATTTGATGTTCCCAAAGAATAACATGTCGCGAGATACGAAGGGTTTTAGAAATGGGATCCCAATACTGATACCCTTTCTGTTCGATGCCATATGTAGCGTGTAAATACGTCGCTACTTTTATTCCAAGTATATGGGTTAAGTTTAAGTATATATTGGGAGAGTACGGGTATCGTGTTCAAAGGGATTGGTTGAGACTATTATCCAGTACCGTGTTTATCATGACCAAACTTTATCTAGGCTATAAAAATGTCTATAAAATTAATATAAACTAAACTAATATAACTAATTAATCTAATTACACTATAAATATTATATTGATATTGTTTTGAGAGAATAGAATGTCTAGGGATTAACTTCATTTACAAATGCATGTTCGATCTCGTTTTAGTTTATGTTAATTGCGTTCGACTTATCCGATAATCTCAGTTCATAAACTCACTCATCTCCTCTCCCGAGTGTAAGAAGAGGGAATACGAAATTTCACGTCAATAAAAATATCCCCCTCAATGTCTTAACGACCCTAGGTCACATGAGTCTTGCCCCAACGTCATTGATTGCACACTTTCCAACTTCCTCCTGGGTTATTTGATCGTCGCATCGTGTTTAACCTAGTCCAAATCCGAGGTTACCTTTCCTGAGTGTCAAATCTCGGATTCTCTATTTATCATTTTGAGCATATAAACAATACAAGAACGATAAACACAATCAAACATCGAAGAACAACTACTAACAAAACACAAACTCAAACAAATCACATTTTCATAGATATATTATTAATCCCTAAACAATCCATGTTTAGCCAATGTCCATAACCATATATAAAATGTAAAATGAGCTAAACATGCTCAAACAATAATCTTAAGTTAAGAGACGAAGAAAGAAATGAGAAAAACTAGCTGTGGTCCAAAAATTTGTCGCTAAGAACATTCCAAGATCGTTTCTCCTTCTTTGCTTTGTGTTCTTCTCCTTAGGATTTGCTTGAGCTCCCCAAAATTCTCTTAAAATATGCCTCTAATATGGTAGGAGGTCTAATACCCGAAAATAAGAGATGATGAAGGATTAAATAGAACAAAATATCCTAAAATATCTAAATAATATCTAAATCTGGTGCAGAGTGACTGCCTAGGTCGTGGGTATGTCGGTTTGATCTTCGCTACTGTAGTGGAGAAAGCAGTGGATTCAGGAACCTCTTTGTAGTTTCACCGCCTAGGCAGTGAGTTTCCAGTAGATTCAGTGGGCTGTTGTTCTGAATATTGCCTCCGTGCATGTTTTCCTACCGTTCTTGATCTGATTTCATCGTTATTGATCCATTTTCATAAATTTTCACCTCAAACACTTGATTTATACAAAAACACATAAAAACATATTAAAACACAATAAACGTACTCGAAAACTAACATTGTTCGATTTAGAAATAGATAGGTAATTTACACTTATCAAATACCCCCAAACTCGGAATTTTGCTAGTCCGCGAGCAAAACACCTACACAATACAAGAAAATATAAAAACTAATTACGAAATTGAAAACTAAAAACGAAAAACACTAAAAACAAAAATGTGCAAGTTTTGAATATCATCTACTGGTCAAACGATTTTCCCTCATCGGTACCTAATCTTATCAAGTTCAAGCATAAATCACATCATGTGGTGTTCTAGAATTTCAACGTTCAATAATAGTAAGCGCCATTCTAGATCATGTTAGAGTGTGTCTGATTAAACTCAAATATACTACTATCCGTTGATTAGATGAGATTATATCTCAATAAAGTTCATGACTTAAACCATTAAGGTATAGGGAATCCATATGCCTGACCCGGGATCTATTCTCCCTTAATGTAGGCTCGGAGATTCAAAAAAATCAATAAGTCTTGGTTTGGTTTAGGACAAATGGCCAAGGGTAAATTGGAAGAGAAAATGGGTTAACGTTGTTAACTTAACGTTACCTAAGGCACATCGCTTGGCATACTCACAGTCGAAACATCGCTTGGCATACTCACACTCGAAACCCCACAGATAAATTGAAAACAACCCTGAACATACGTTAAGATGTTGTACTCACTTGTAAAAAATAAACATAAATAAAACTATATATATATATATATATATATATATATTGGTAGCGTGGGAAATGACATGCCGCTACTTACACTCGCAAGTATACGAGGTCTAAGTTTTAATATAGTGTGATTGTTAAGATCGGGTATTTTTATCCATAGGGATTGTTGTCGTTACTATCGAATACCGCGTTTGTCATGACCTAAGTTTATCTAGGCGAAAAATAAATGTAATTAATTAATTAAACTAATACTAATATATCCTAAATTAACTACACTATTATGTTAATATGTTTTAGGGTGAAGAATTGCATAGGGATTAACGTGTGTACAAATACGTGTTCGATTCCGATTCACTTCCGTTTACGTTGTTCGACCTATTTGACAACCTCAGTACGTAAACTCCACCGCCACCTCTTCCGAGTGTAAGACGGGGGAATACATGACTTCGAGTTAACGGAGAAGTCCCCCTCAACATCTTAACGACCCTAGGTCACGTGAGTCTCGCCCAGCGTCATTGATTGCACACAATCCAACTCCCTCCCGGGTTATTGGATCGTCGCGTTGTATTTACCCTATCGACAATCTCCGTTCTAAAACTCCATCGCCACCTCTTCCGAGAGTAAGATGAGGGATATAATGCAACTTTGAGTCAACTAAGAGGTCTCCCTCAACGTCTTAATGACCCTAGGTAGCGTGTGTCTTGCTTAACGTCATCGATTGTCCACGATTCAAACCCCGACCGGGTTATAGAATCATGGCATTTGTTTACCCTAATCCGAATCTGAGGTTTGTCAAAACCTTGTATTCTCCATTTATTAATCCAAGCATAATAAACAAACAATATGATAAATACAATCAAACTACGAAGAACAATCACAAACGAAACACCGAAATCATCCAAACATCGTATTTATAAATTATATGTTAATCCTTACTACAATCCATATTTAACTCAGGGCCATAGCTGTATATACAATGAAATAATGAGCTAAATATGCTCACATGCTCCTAAGATAAATAAATAAGGAAAAACAATCGAAAAACTTTGCCTCGTCCGAAGATAAACCGCTAAGAACGCTCCACGATCGATTTGTCGTCTTCTCCACTTTCGGGATGCGAGCTCCACCACTAAAATTCCTAACCCGTGGTTTAACTATAGACTAAGGGGCTAAAAAATGCAAGAGAGGGAAGATAGATTCTGGCCAAGGAGGAGGAGAGGGGATATTTATTGCAAAAATATACAAAAAATATCTAAAGGCTGTGCAGGGCAAATCCGCCTAAGCGGTGGAATTTGTGCCTAGGGGAGTTAGGTCGGTTAAGTCTGATCGCCTGGGCAGTGAAGTAGGTGGTGGACTGGAGAACATTCTGTTGAAATTCCGCCTAGGCAAGCGGCTGTCAGTAGCCATTCTTCGTCCTCCGCTGGATTTCCGCCTAAGCGGTAGAATTTCTGCTCAGGCGGTCGTCCATCAGTAACATTTTTCTCTTCTCTACATCTTCACCGCTTAGGCGGTGGTCTGGACGCCTAAGCGGTGGGCCTATTTCATCTTTTAGCCTCCGAGCTTGTTTATCCACCGTAACTTCGAACCGCTTTGGTTCGATCTCATCGTTTTAGCTCCAGTTTCCTATCTTTTTGCCCAACACACACCTGATTTATACAAAAAGATAAAAACTAATTAAAACATAATAAAAATAACTATAAACATATTCGAAAACTAACAAATTCAGATTGGAAATAGATAGGTTTTTCACACCTATCATATATATACACACATATATACATACATACATATATATATATATATATATATATATATATATATATTTCAAACAACAAACACCCCCCCAAACTTATTTGATTTGTACAATTTAAGGGGTGTGTGAAATGTGAACGAAAAATAACAAGTGAGTGCTCGAATACCGAAGTAATTAATAGCTTTCCCAAAACCCAACCTTTCACATCAAGTAGCATAACAAATGCTAACTTGATTTACTCTATTTGTGACTTTGGTTTAGAGATATAGGTTTGGAAAAAGTTCAATCGGTTTAGGTATTAGTTAAGCATTCAGAATTGAAACGGCTATTAGGCTTCGACAGGATAACAAGGGATAAACATAAATCAAGGTAAGCTTAAAAAGGCTCAAGCGACAAAATGACTGCCTAAACCATATCTCCGGAACTACCTCGCCTAGAATTTCGCCTCGAATTTCCCCCAAATCAAGTTCTAAAATCCCTATTGTCATTAAAATAAATTAAGGATAATCAATTTCAAATCAATTAGATTGTGGTATATTGAGTTTACGTACTCCTGAATTTAGGATCTACAATAACTTTTACTAAGACGATACGTTAAGCACACAGAACATACATGAATGAGCTTTACGCTTGACCTCAATAAAAAATCAGGGGACAAACTCATCATCAGGTAAAGGCCCAGATGACGTCAAAACCCCGCACAAAACAACAACTATCCTAAATAAACTTGTACACGATAAAAACAGTAAACATAAGCTACAACTAAAATATTTATTAAAACATACTATACATCACCACCAACTTAACACAGGCAATGCCCAAAATAACCCGTCAGCAATCCCAATGATAGTATATAGCATGATAATGAAGACGGGGGTTTAAAACACGTACCTAGGAGATGAGAAAATCTCGCATCTGAATCAAATCAGCGAAGATGGATCTAACTTATTTTTTTCCCTGGGTTGCCTCCCAAGAAGCACTTGGTTTATGGTCGTTAGTTTGACATGCTGAAGTGCTCATAAAAGAGCGGTTTTTGCCCGTAGTACGTGTTAAATAACACTACGTATGGGTCATGGTTTAATATGCCCTCAAGCCTGGCGAGATATTGCTCTGGATGGCTCAATCTTTCAACGTCACACCTCACCAGCTCATGTACTTGGTGGGCATAAAAGGACGTTGCTAAAAGCAGCGAAGGACAAGTGAGCCAAATTAGATCCTCGTACATGTGATCGTCTTGGATCGACTGCGGCGTCACCAGTTGGAATTCAAACGATAAAAATTCATAATGATTAATATGTGAATATTCATTGCCGCTCCACACTTGGGTTATCTTTTTTTCAGCTTCATCAATGAATTCTCCCAAGCTCCTCCTGCTTGTCTCCAATTCCTCATGGTAGCTATCACTGAATGTGGCTTGTGTATCTTCCAGGGCCACCGTGTCTGACACGGTCTTAACAAAGCAGATAAGCTGACCGATTTTGCACTTGCAAAGATGTTACGGTCACATCGATGTCGGCGCAGACCGTCTTAATATAATCAAGATGATCATCATGCTCCTGGAGTCGATCATGCGTCTCCCTCAAGAATCTCTAAGTTTCCTCTATAACTATAGCGATAATGTCTTCTAAGGCAAGAGAAGACTCCTCCTCTTGATTCGGAATATCAATCCGTGACACCGTAGTGTTGAAATTATCTCCTAAACTTTGGAGACTTAGCGAAAAATTCCAAATCTGATACTCATAGGCCATCATTTCCTCCAACGACCAAATGGCTTCATTCACGGTTAGGTCGTAGAAAGAGGTGGTAGCATTTCCTCTTTCCACCTAATTTCTAGTTGCTACTCGTAACCCGTCGAGGAAATTCAGGAGTTGACATTCCCTTGGAAACCTATGGTTCGGAAATTGAAGTAGCAATTTCTTATATCGATCCTAGACACTATAAAACGGCTCGGAATCTTATTGAAAGAATTGCATCAATACTTGCCGATCTAACATCTCCAAGTACCTTGCAAGAGAAATAAAAATAAGACTACAAAACAAAAATTATAAACAAAAGAAATGCCTAAAGTAAAATCGGGTCATTTACCCACAATATCTATAATAATCAAAAAACCAATCACTGTTAACGGCACCAAAAACATGGTAGCGTGTAAATACGTCGCTACTTTCACCACAAGTATACATGTTAAGTTTTAGTATAGATGGAGAGAGTACGGGTACCGTATTTATAGGGATTGGTTGAGACTATCATTTAGGCGATAAAAATGTATATAAAATTAATATAAACTAAACTAATATAACTAATTAATCTAATTAAACTATAAATATTGTATTGAGATTGTTATGAGAGAATATATTGTCTAGGGATTAACTTCGCTTACAAATGCGTGTTCGATCTCGTTTTAGTTTACGTTAACGGCGTTCCACTTATCCGACAATCTTAGTTCGTAAACTCACTCTCTATCTCTCCCGAGTGTAAGACGAGAGAATACTGGACTTTGCATCAATGAAGAAATCCCCCTTAACTTCTTAACGACCTTAGGTCACGTGAGTCTCGCTCCAACGTCATTTATTGCACACACTCCAACTCTCTCCCGGGTTATTGGATCATCGCGTCATGTTTAATCTAGTCCGAATTCGGGGTTACCTCTCTTGAGTGTCAAACCCCATATTATCTATATATCATTCTAAGCATATAAACAGTACAAGAATGATAAACACAATCAAACATCGAAAAACAACTGCTAACGAAATACAAACTCAAAAAAATCACATTTTCATAAATATATTATTAATCCCTAAACAATCCATGTTTAGCCAATGGCTATAACCATATATAAAATGTAAAATGAGCTAAACATACTCAAACAATAATACTAAGTTAAGAGATGAAGAAAGAAACGAGAGAAATTAGCCGTGGTCCGAAGATTTGTCGCTAAGAACATTCCAAGATTACTTATCCTTCTTTACTTTGTGTTCTTCTCCTTAGGATTTGCTTGAGCTCCTCAAAATCCTCTCAAAATATGCCTCTAATATGGTAGGAGGTCTAATAGCCGAAAATGAGGGAGGAGAAAAGATTAAATAGAACAAAATATCCTAAAACATTTAAATAATATCTAAATATGGTGCATAGTGACTGCCTAGGCTATGGGATTCACCGCCTAGGCGGTGGGTATGTCGATTTGATCTTCGCCGTAACTGTGGAGAAAGCGGTAGATTTCAGAACCTCTCTGCAGTTTCATCGCCTAGGCTGTGAGCTTCCAGCAGATTTAGGTCCCTCTCTGCATATTCACTACCTAGACGGTAGACTATTACCTCCGTGCATGTTTTTCCACCGTTCTTCCATCGTTCATGATCCGATTTCATCGTTATTGATCGATTTTCTTACCTTTTTTTACCTCAAACACTTGATTTATACAAAAACACATAAAAACATATTAAAACATAATAAATGTACACAAAAACTAACAATTTTCAGTTCGAAAATAGATAGGTAATTTACACCTATCACTATAAACAAGAAAACAACACAAACGATCCCTTGGTTCCAGTTTGTTGTATTCATGTGGTTTGAGAAGAACAAAACAGGCGCAACCAAAGACTTTGAGTTCAGAGTAATCAGGAGTTTTACCAAAAAGGCGTTCAAATGGAGATAGATTTTGGATTGTAGTGGAAGGGACACGGTTTATTGTGTAGACAGCTATGAAGTCAGCCTCACCCCAAAAACGCTCAGGACATGATAAAGAAATTAGAAGAACATGAACTATGTCAAAAATATGTCTATGTTTACGTTCGGCTCATCCATTTTGTTGGGATGTACTAGGACATGAGCGATGGGGGGGCGTGCCATTTTTGCGAAACAAATTAAGAAAAACACAATCCTAGTATTCCATTGTATTATCTGAGCGAAAAACTATGATATTTCTAGAAAATTGGGTTTGAACCATAGAAGGAAACTCAGAATATATTTGGAATAGTTTGGATCGATGTTTCATAAGAAACGACCATATATATTGAGAGTAATTGTCCACAAAGATAACAAAGTAATGAAGACCACCTATTGAGGCATGAAGATAATGCCACTAAATATCAAAATGAATTAGATCAAAGGGTGCAAGGAAAATAAACTGACTATCTTTGAAAGGTAAGGCTGGTTGTTTGGCAAGTTGTCAATGGATACATTTGAAGAACTCATGTTGAACTGAACCTAACTGACCACCAGAGATAAGCAATTTTAGTCGGCTAGATGAAGTGTGGCCTAACCAGGCATGCCACAGTTGGGATGGTGAGATATCAGTTGGTGGTTGTGGAGATAAGGATGAGGATACCGGTAGTAGTGGTAATGTTGCACAGGTTGATGAAGGGACTTGGGGTTGTGGTGGTGATGGAGTGGGAGGTGGCAGGTGCAAATTGGTAAGTTCAAATAGGCGTCCAACCTTACGACTAGTTCCAAGAGTTTCTCTTGTCCGAGGATCCTGCACACGACAACCACTATTAGAAAATATGACTTCAAATCCCAATTCACAAAGTTGCCCAACAGACAAGAAATTTAAGGTGAGTTTTAGAATCAAATACATGTTAGGAATTGAAAGATGGAAAGTAGAAACTTGATCGATATGAGTAACACGCGTTCAAGAACCTTGAGCAATATGAATACTAAGGATATTTGTAGCGGAGAATTTGGTTGAAAAAAATATGGGGATCAGATGTCATATGATTGCAACAAGTAGAATCAAAGAACCAAGAGGAGTTACCTGCAGTAAGTGAGAGAGTAGGGAAAAAGTTTGTATCAATACAAATATTGGAGAAGATATGAAGAAAGAGTGAGGCCAAATCTGCAATAGACATAGTGACAATAGTGGAGATAGGATCCGAACCCTCTTTGGCATTGATAATGAGCGAAGTACCCACATACATCACTGTTGAACCTGGAGAAGCTGTTGTTATGGATGGATTCATAATGCCAAAATTATCCATGAACTGGTATTAAATCTCCAAGAACCGGAAAAAAAACAGGTGAACCGACGTAGAAACCACATGAATATAACGAAAAGTATATACTATGAGTCTCAAATCACAAAACGAAGCTCAGAAACGGAATCAGAACGTCGAAACACCCTAGGAACCGATCCAAGTTTGTAAAAAACTGGTCTAAAAAAGCCTAAACAGGTCAAAGAGAAGTACCTTAGCCGAACTAATAATGTGGCGGTCAGCGATGATGTGGCAATCAACGTGCTGACGTGGCAGTTGGCTAACCCTGACGTGGTGTTGACGTGCACGCTTAGGTGGCACTTAGGTAGTACTGACGTGGCGCTTAGGTGGCACTTAGGTGGTACTGACATGGCACAACTGGTATGAACCAAGCGCGTGGATCTAACGCGAATAGGGAGCCAACCATTGGCATCACTCGTGAGGGTATGTGCGGCGTCGGAATGGAATTGTTTTTGCGCAGTTCGAATCGTCTCGTCGAGATGGTTCTGATGGTATATTGTGGGATTAATTTGGAGCCTTGGTTGAGGATGTAGATCCTAAAATCTGAGACGGCGAAGGGTGATGGTACTACAGGCTGTTGACGGCACGTAAGAGTGCGTGTGATCTCCGGTGGCAGTGATTTTGGTGGTGTTGTGTTCGTCTTTGCAAGGCGAAGATGGCGGTGTGATGGTTGTTGATACTGGAGAAAGAATGAAGCCTATAGTAGCAACGAAAGTCTCGAGAGAATAAGGCCGGTGGCGACAGAAGCTTTAGGGTTGCGAAAATTTTAGGTTGAACAGGTCCAAGAACGACTTCCTCTTGATACCATGTTAAGATAATTGAGAACTAGGAGAAGAATCATGAATTGATATTATGAAAAGTGATACAGTTATAATACAATGATATACACATATTTATAGGGGCAGTGGGGGCTAGGGTTTTTCCCTAATGGGCCACGTGGGCCAAGCCCATATAATACATTAACAATATATATTTGACCCTTTGTTTCTTGGAGATATGTACATGTAATGTAGTGGAGAGTTGAAGGACCAGGCACGGGATTATGGTGATGGCCTAGTGGTAGGCAACATCTTCCCCTCCCCACTCATAGTTGGTGTAGGGGTCGAATCCTATCGGGTACGTGTGTTGGGTGAGTGTGTATGAGGTTCGTTGTTAGCCTTGTGAAAATGCCAAATAGCCTCCCACACTCGTGGTTGGGGACCGTGTCCCCTACCACACATATTTGGGTTTGGGATTCCAATCTCATCCTTTTGAAGGTTGCATGAGTCGGGGATGTGTGTGAGTCGGGTGCGTGAGTATGACCAAAAAACAAACAAACCGGCAAGACACAACGAGGGTTTCCATGCATATGGAAGTGTGATCTTTCGAAGAAAACAATGAGAAGTCATCCTTTTGGACGTAGAACGCAGAAAGAAAAGGCACATTAAGTTTCGGTCCCCCCTCCCCCCCCCCCCCCCAACACTTGTATGTTGTAGGTTCAAATCTATTTCATATTTTAAAGATAATTTTAAAATATTATTTGTTCTTTCTTCCCCTTTTTCATTTCTCACAACATTTTATTATCTCGTCTCCCATTTTGAATTACTAACTATCTACTTCTATTTTATTTATTTTTCAAGTGTTAATTATACTTTGCACCTCTATAGACCGAATTATAATTTACATCCTGTGAAATTTTCATCACTACTTACATTATCCCTTGTACTTTTAACTTAAGTGCAACGGTTAAAAATTTAACATAACTAAGAGTATTTTCGTCATTGTACTTCAAACATAAGGGTTATTTTGTAATTTTGTTCAAACTATTTCAATGCCATCTATTTATAAAGCTGTCCAAACTTTTAGAGATTTATATCCTTTACCTCACCCAGTAGTATAAAAATATCAGATATATCATTGTAATAGAAAACTAAATTTAATCAACTAATCGGTATTATTTTTATATAATAAAAGTACCACACAATACTTCCCTGCTAGCTATAATACTATTGTTGGCCCAAAGAGTTAACCAAGAAGGATGTTGAATTGAGTAATTACAAAAATTTAAGCAATAAATTTAACACACAAGTTATCAATTTTTCTAATTGATTATTATCTTGCTAAACAGTATAAACATGTTCAACTAATTAAGTACACACCCAAACAACAAAAAATAAGACAATAAAGCACACAACAATATATCCTGGTTCCGTAAGGTACTTTAACCAACATTCAGTCTCCCGAGCTCCGCGAAGATTTGAATTCCACTGAAGCTCAAATTCTTTTCCCAGATAGAAACAAAACCCTTACAATTATTTTCACAAGCTGAAGACTAACCTGATTCTTTTCCCAGGCTCATAATCCAACCCTAACTATTCTGATTCTTTTCGTAGGCTCAGAATCAATGTTTACAAACTTGATTCTTCTATAGGCTAAGAATCAACCTACCACTATTATA
Source organism: Eucommia ulmoides (assembly GCA_016647705.1). Classification (NCBI taxonomy): domain Eukaryota; kingdom Viridiplantae; phylum Streptophyta; class Magnoliopsida; order Garryales; family Eucommiaceae; genus Eucommia; species Eucommia ulmoides. The sequence continues at coordinate 13,142,618 of CM028340.1, forward strand.
CTTATCCTTTTTCCAGGCTTAGGAAGAATATTTTATTTCTTTAATTCGATTACAAGAAGATTCACAACCTAATCTTTTTAAGGAAAACGAATAACCTAATATTTTTGCAGGACAAGGATCAAACCCTAATTTTCTCAAAAGGAAAAAGATCGAAATCCTAACTACCATGATTAAACACCGACCCAAACGTTCCTAATCCGCACAAAATAAAAAATAGCAAGTTTCTTCCCACAAGGAGATTTTACTACCTCAATATAGATATACTCAATTAATGTCCAAAATAATAACTACGTGATAGATACAATGTGAGGCAAATAAATCTAATTAAAAAAACAAATGACTGCACACAAGTACCAAGTAATCAGATTTTTCGATAAAAATCATTTAAAGGATTTTCAAGAATTAAGTTCCAAAATGATTTTACTAAAATGCCTAAACCAATCAATAAATCAGTAATTAATCTAAGAAAGAAATAAAAAGGTTTGGAAGGATCTCACCAGAATTCATTGAAACTAATAATGATTTTGTAATAAGAAACACATACCGCTCACGCAAAGAACGAGTGATTTAGATCAAGAACTTTGAGTTTAATATCACTTATGAATATCAATGATAAAATGCAACGACTCGGTTTCCCAACGCTACTACTTGGTTTCTCTCATTGGAGAATCAATACCAAAACCGATTGACCAAATTTTCCTTCTATAAAATTTGGTAAAATTTATAATGTGACGGCGTTCAATAATTAATAATTTGTCTTATGAAAGTATTTTAATTTACAATGCGACGACGAAAATTATAATTATTGAATTCACTGATTACAAATAAATACAATTTTTTACCAGTAAAAATTCAAATATATTTTCGATTGCTGTTTTGTGCTCACCAACCCTCCCAAGGCCGTCACACGGTTTCTCCCTTTGGAGAATTTACCACTAACCCGAATAATTCATATTTCATTTTATAATCTAGAGATTTTTATTATGCTACGACAATAATTACAATTCGATTATCTGATAAATTAATAACCATTAATACTAAAGCTAAATAATAAATATTTTATTTAAAACAAAAATCTGAGAAATTTTACAAATACTGCTATAATCATAATTATCAAATCATAATATAATTCCAAAATCCTAGCATGTTAATATGTCCAAATTGAGGCCCAAGGAACCAAACCAAAATTTTCTATCAAACTTATGGAGTGCAAAGTGTCAAAATCAACCCCCAAATATATGAATACCCATATTTCCAATACTTGATAAATTGATTGCTACAATTACAAACATCAACTGTGAAACTGGCATCTTAATTTAATTATCGATAATTTTCACTGTTTTATTTTATAAAAAAAAAATTAATTTTCAATTCGGTGGTGATAAGTATAATTATAGAATTTATAATTTATATATTTATCGAATCGATTTTACAACGGCGAATAATAAATAGGACTATTACAATTTTTAAATGGAAATTCAATTAAAATTCTTGTCTCCGTTTCCCTCTCGCCGACCCTGCAATCAAAACTGCAGGGTTATGAGCCAAAGCTCAGTAAAAGTCCAACCCCTCTAATATGTGCATTTAATTAACACGATAAATAAAACACGTTGGCATACTTTTTACATAATTTTCACATAATCATAATTATTTCACAAAATTTAACAGTTAAACTTCAACAACAGTATTAAAATAAATCACACTTTAGAAAAATTAAATACATATATTAAAAGGGTTAGAAATTCTACATGAAATTCGAAGTCAAAACCCGAATCGAATATTTTTCTAGCTTAAACCCTTTCTAAAATCAAATCCTGAATCACTATTTTTTTTTTGTTAATCCCATATATATATATACTCGCTTCTAATTCCAGTCCAGCTGCTCCACTGTCTTGCTCGCTCCACCTATTTCCCCAAAACCCTCCAACTCAACTTAACATATGAATATTAATAGACTCTTTGTGATCATCCCCCTACTCCTCTTATTATTATCATTATCATTATTATTATTGCTGAAAGCTCTCCAACATTTACATGATCTACACGTGTGATGACATTGAGAGGTATAATGGCCATCCATTTTGCCATCATTTCTTTTTATTTTTTTCCTATTTTTAAGGCCACAAATTGATTTCTTAGTTATTAAGAATTTAGAAATTATATTAACACCCCATAATTATAAAGTAATTCATACTAAATTCAATAATTACACTTATCTCCCAATAATTATCAATATTTATTTATATCATAAATTTGCAAAACAACCCAAAAATTTTAAAATAATATTTTTCAAAAAATATAAATTTAACGTTTAACTCCAAAAATTATCAAGTATATATCTATACCATAAATTTACAAAATCGTCCCAAACAATATTAAACTTATATAAAATGATAATTTTAAAAATATATATTTTCGGGGTATTACAATCTACCCCCTTAAATAAATTTTGTCCTCGAAATTTAGTTTTTAGAAAAAGCTCAAAATAGCAAGGTCTTATTAATTATATTTTAAAATCTTATGTTTCTAAATTCTTCTGTTGCACACTGATTGTGATAAATATAATAATAATGAATCCCAATTTAACTTTTTATAAGCTTGAAAAAAAAATTACCACCGGCTTCCACTATAAGTAAACAACCATTTTTTATTTATTTATTTATTTTTATTAATAAATAGGAAAAAAATCATTTTAATCCTCTAATTTGCATGGCATAAATATTTACCAGAACAGTACACCTAAGGATACCAAATTGTTCACAATTCTATCATGTAAACATATATAAAAATATTTCAACTAGATATGGAAATTATGACAACAACCTCACATCAAAATCAAGATAAAATTGAACTACACATATTTGAATTATATAAATAACACTAAAAATATTCTTAGTATCAAGTATTCCAGTTCTCATGATAGTTGTACCGCACTCCGACCCTACCTAGCATTACTAGTGGACCAATACATATCTAAGTTATTTTTATAGGTGTTCTGTTTTTGTAGTATAAAACATTTATGGATCAAATATTTTTATCCAAATCCATTTTTCAATAAAATGTAGCCACACTAGGCAATATCCAACCCTCAACAAAAATATCACCGTAACAGAATAACTGAATTTAAATCAACTGGTCAACTCACTTGTATATAATAAAATAACATACTTCTTTGTCAGCCATATGATCGATTTACCTCATAATCGGGAGTTATCATATTCACCCTGCAGGACTTGCGTAACAGATAACAACTTATATAATATATCCCCCTATAAGACTTGTATGACAGGTGACAACATATATAATATATATAATATATCACCCTGCAGGACTTTCTTGATAGGTAATAACATATATAATATATCCACCATGCAAGATTTGCCCGACAGATAATAACAAAGATATAACATATATAATATATTTACCCCGCAAGACTCACCTGACAGGTAATAATATATATAAGATATCCACCCTGCAGGACTTGCGTGATAGGTAATCGACATCTCGCAGGACATACCCTCTTGATGAGAAGACAACTATGGCATAGCAGGATAATAAAATTCATTTTTCTCCTTTAAAATTTTCTTGATCCATTTAGCATCATAAAACTTTCTAGTTTCAACAACTTTTTTTTTTTTCTCAATTTAATACGAAAATATAATTTAATAATTTATATAGAAAACAGTAAATACCTTTAAATTAATATTTTCCATTCAACGACCATCCCTATGATCCACGGCTAACACGACACTCACCAAGAATTATTTTACTTACTATAAATAAGTTCCATTAATCAAGTGCCACCTACGATGTTAATATGTTCAAATTGAAACTTGTAGGGGTCAAAGTGAAATAATGGTATCAACGCATGGGTGCAAAAGGTCAAACCACCCCAAACATAACGGGGACGTCAATACACGCAAATAATTATCTATTCAACACTGGACTGAAATAATATTCAAAGCCTTGACCACAACTGTCAATATCAGTCAACCTCTTGATGATAACCAAGTAATTCGTAACATAAAATCAAGCTTTAAACACAGCTTTTATAGAGATTACTTACAAGATGATTTCCATACAAGCCCTAAAGAAAGCATATTTATCGAATCATGGTCGAGAACTTCGATTGAGTTTTGCAGTATGGAATTTAGAATTCGAAACGAACTCGAGTAAATTTCTAAATTTTCGGTGTTCATTTAATTCCAATTCAAATTCCAACTCTCCATTTCTATGCATCCAACGCTACCTTAAATCAATAACTATTTCTATTGCATATTTAATCATTACACTGTTTTTGTTGCAACACTGGAAGAAAAAAGTAGAGCATTTAGATGATAGAAATCTAATTATGAACTTAGTAACAATCAATTTTCTTCATAATTTCTGTCAACTAAGACAAGTTTCATTGTGTGGGCACGCAAGCGACTATCTCGGGAACCTTACTAGCTTTAAAGAAAGAAAGGTCATCCAAACCTTCCCTTATTTGGAAGTAAAGTGGGAGATCATAGGTGTGATTTACTTACATATTTCCAAACCGAATTAAGTTAGTTTTCGAGCGTTTATATAGTATTTTTATTATGTTTTAATCAGTTTTATTTCTTTTTGTATAAATCAAGTGTGTGGGGTAAAAATATAGGAAATTAAAGCGAAATTGATGACATCGAACCAAAAATGATTGAAGAACGTTGGAAAAACAAGCTCGGAGGCAAAATTGTGAAACAAGCCCACCGTCGCGGTGGTGAAGAAGCTTAGAAAGACAAATGGCTACTGACAGCCTACCGCCTAGGCATAAATCCAGCAGAAACGTTTCCATGTCCACCGTTGTCTTCATCGCTGAGGCGATCAGCCAAGCAGTGACCCTCTACACAGTCTAAAAATATTTTTAGATATTTTTAGGATATTTTGCCTATATATATCCCCTCTCCTCCCCCTTCTCCGACCTCTCTTTCATTTTTGAGCCCCTTAGAATATTTCTAAGGGTAGTTAGAGTAGTTTTAGAGGTGGAGCTCACATCCCGAAGTGGAGAAGACGACGAATCGATCGTTGAGCGTTCCTAGCGGTTTATCTTTGGACGAGGCTAAGTTCTTTGGTTGTTTTTCCTAATTTCTTTAACTTAGGATATTGTGAGCATGTTTAGCTCGTTATTTCATAATAAATGTGGCTATGGCCATAGGCTAAATATGGATTGTATAGGGATTAACACAATATTTATAAATATGTTGTTTGGATGATTTTGGTGTTGCGTTTATATTTGTTCTTCGTAGTTTGATTGTATTTATCGTATTGTTTGTTTATCATGCTTAGTTAGATAAATGGAGAATATGGGGTTTTGACAAACCCGGGATTCGGATTAGGGTAAACAAACGCCACGATTCTATAATCTGGTTGGGGTTTGAATTGTGGACAATCGATGACGTTGGCGGCAAGACTCACGCGACCTAAGGTCGATAAGACGTTGAGGGGGACTTTCGTTGACTCGAATTTGCGTTATATTTCCGTCTTATACTCGGGAGAGGTGGGGAGAGAGTTTTAGAACGGAGATTGTCGATAGGGTAAATACAACGTACGATCCAATGACCTGGTCAGGAGTTGAATTGTGTGCAATCAATGACGCTGGGCGAGACTCACGTGACCTAGGGTCATTAAGACGTTGAGGGGGACTTCTTCGTTAGCTCGAAGTCATATATTCTCCCGTCTTACACTCGAGAGAGGTGACGGTGGAGTTAAATAACCAAGGTTGTCAAATAAGTCGAACACCATAAACGTAAGTAAATCGAAATCTAACACGTATTTGTAAACACGTTAATCCCTAGGCAATTCTTTACCCTAAAACATATTAGTATATTAATATAGATAATTTAGGTTATATTAGCATTACTTTAATTAATTAAATACATTTGTTTTTAACCTAGATAAAATTAGGTCACGACAAATGCGGTATTCGATAGTAACGACATCAATCCCTATGGATATGATAACCTGATCTTTCACGATCACACTATACAAAAACTTTGACCTCGTACACTTGAGAGTAGTCAGATACGCTGAGGGTGCGAAATCCTCCGCGTGTACAGGATATCATGTCCAAGAGGCATAATAAAGGGAATAAAGGGTTGAAGTTAAACAGGGTTCGACACCTCCAGAGCAATCCATTTTTCGAAGTCAGGATTAGAGGGTGATGTTCATGTTTTATCTGTAACTTGAGGATTGGGCAGTGAACATTACCTTTTGTCATTTCTAACTTGCCATTGTCGGTTGAATATATTTTGAATTTTGGCCCTCCAGTTATTTACGTTTGAGATTAAGAACTTCAACCCTGAAGGCAATTCCGTTGCCATTGTTGTATAGACATGAAAATTGAAGGAGAAAACGGATATCATGCCCAACTCGTATTTATTCCGACATCTTTTTCATTTTAAGGATTTCTTCATAATTTAATTACTGATAGATTTTGATGCATGGGGAACTTTTAAGACATGATAATAAAGATAGGATAATGGCTGAGTTAACAACTTAGGACTCATGTTTAAGTTAACCTCATTATTTAAAATAACATAAAAAGATGAAACCCTTGATGAAGATTGAAAATTGAATTTCGCTAAATGGGTTAGAGTTTGTATCAGTTGTTGGTTTGTCAAGCTGCAACTAATTGTTTTGATTTTCAATTTCAAAGTTTTAGGTTTTGAATTTTCTAAATGAATAAAAGGGAGTTTGTTCCTATAATTGTTCCACTTTTCATATTAACAATATTATTATTATTATTATTTTGAATTACTGAGTTATACGATTTTTTTTTTCAATTATTTATTAATTTTTCTTTTTTTAGTATTACTTTATTTATTTTGAGTAATGGGTATCATAACCCAAGTTTAAGGCAGTCGCAAACCCGCTCTGATATTACCTGTAACGACCAGGTTTCCCAGGGCAGCCACTTGATTTCTCTCATTGGAGAATCAATACCAAAATCGATTGACCAAATTTTCATTTTATAAAATCTACTAAATTTATAATGCGACGACGTCCAGTAATTAATAATTCGTCTTATGAAAGTATTTTAATTTACAATGCGACGACGAAAATTATAATTATTGAATTCACCGATTACAAATAAATTTAATTTTTTACCAGTAAAAATTCAAATATATTTCCAGTTGCCGTTTCGTGCTAACCGACCCTCCCAGAGCCGTCACGCGGTTTCTCCCTTTGGAGAATATACCTGTAACCCAAATAATTCATATTTCATTTTATAAACTAGAGAATTTTTATTATGCTACGGCAATAATTACAATTCGATTATCTGATAAATTAATAACCATTAATACTAAAACTAAATAATTAATATTTTATTTAAAACATAAATCTGAGAAATTTTACAAATACGGCAATAATCATAATTATCAAATTATAATATAATATCAAAATCTTAGCATGTTAATATGTCCAAATTGAGGCCCAAGGAACCAAACCAAATTTTCTATCAAACTTATAGAGTACAAAGTGTCAAAATCAACCCCCAAATACATGAATACCCATATTTCCAATACTTGATAAATTGATTGCTAAAATTACAAATATCAACTATGAAACTGGCGTCTTAATTTAATTATCAATAATTTTCACTATTTTATTTTATAAAAATATTTTAATTTGCAATTCGGTGACGATAATTATAATTATCGAATTTATAATTTATATATTTATCGAATAGATTTTACAGCGGTAAATAATAAATAGGACTATTAAAATTTTTAAATAGAAATTCAATTAAAATTCCTGTCTCCGTTTCCCTCTCACTGGCACTGCAATCAAAACTATGGGGTTGTGAGCCAATACTCAGTAGAACTGCAACCCCTCTAATATATGCATTTAATTAACACAATAAATAAAACACGTTGACATACTTTTCACATAATTTCCACATAATCGCAATTATTTCACAAAATTTAACAGTTAGATTTCAACAACAATACTAACATAAATCACACATTATAAAAATTAAATACATATATTAAAAGAGTTAGAAATTCTACCTGAAATTCGGAGTCGAAATTCAAACCAAATATTTTTCTCGCTCAAACCCTTTCTAAAATCAAATCTGGAATCGCTATTTTTTTTGTTAATCCCACACACACACACACACACACATATATATATATATATATATATATATATATATATATATATATATATACTCGCTTCTAATTCCAGTCCAGGCGCTCCATTGTCTTGCTCGCTCTACATATTTCCCCAAAACCCTCCAACTCAACTAAACATATAAATATTAATAGACTCCCTGTGATCATCCCCTTGTTGTTGTTGTTAAAAGCACTCCAACATTTACATGATCTACACGTGTGTTGACATTGAGAGGAATAATTGCCATCTATTTTGTTATTTTTTTTTTTCCTATTTTTATGGCCACAAATTGATTTCTTAGTTATTAAGAATTTAGGAATTATATTTAACACCCCATAATTATGAATTAATTCATATTAAACTCAATAATTACACTTATCTCCCCAAAATTATTAAAATATTTATTTATATCATAAATTTGCAAAATAACCCAAAAATTTTAAAATAATATTTTTCAAAAAATATAAATTTAACGTTTAACTCCAAAAATTATCAAGTATATATTTATACCATAAATTTACAAAATCATCTCCAAAATATTAAACTTATATAAAATGATAATTTTAGAAATATAAATTTTTGGGGTATTACACAAAATCTCTCTTAGAATGATAAAAAGCTAATTTTCTTGTGGTGTTTAGTTCTAATCCTGCAGGTCCCTATAAATAGGCCTAAAGCTATGCCTCCAACGGCTAGTTTTAAAATGTCATGGCTAAAAATGACATCCCAACACCCAATATGTTAAATATATTCATAATAGATCCTTTTCATTTAAAATATTCTTGGAAAAAGTCATTTTGGTCCTTAAAACTTTTTCAAATCCAAATCCATCAAATTAGGAAGTATTAAATCACTTTAACTAAAAGAATTTTTAATTAAATGGACTATATAAATAGGAATAAAATAATTCATGGTTTGTACCAAAAATATGTCAAATTCCCTTAAAAACCTCTCTAGGAATCATAAAAAAACAAATAGGATTGACTAAAACCATATCAGTCAACAATTTTAACTGACCACGTTGGTCGACTGGCTCACTATCGTTGATTGACGAACCTATTACAATGGTCATTTGACCATTGTACTGGTCTGATTGGTTGACTGGTCATTTTCTGTCAGTTGATTGATTGGACCAGAGTCATCCCAATCCTTTATTTTTTAGCTAATGTTCTCGTCATTTGACCGGCCCATTTTGTCGGTTAACTGAGTAGACTAGTAGGTCACCCATTGTATTTCCAAAACATAATTTTTTGGTTAGTCAACCAATCCTTTCCGTCAGTTGATCGAGTTGACCCAAAAAATCAACATTTTAAGAATTAAAACTATTTTTTCAATTAGGTCCTTAACCAAAACCATTTCACATATTTAGCACATTTTAAAACCACATTTTAGTCCCCCCAAAATAATCACAACACACATAAGATTAATTCATTTTAAAGTGTCGTGTATGATTCTAATTCGGGTTGTATTAAATGTATATAAGTAAAGAATTTGTTTTACGTAGTTGTCTTCAATGTTTTCAAAAATCTTCACGTCTTCATTATTTTCCAATTTTGTACCCGTTATATTTTCTTTAACGATTCCTCTTCTTAATCAAATTACATGAAACTATAAATCTAAAATCACTTAGTAAAAATATTAGTCCCATAAAAATATCAACAATTAATTGTTTATCAAAATATTAGATTTAACAATATCCCGATTTTTTATGATGATAATTAACTTTGATGTTTTCTTTACAAAGATAATATAACCACACTCTCCCTAAATCTGAGGACGAGTTTTTTAAACTCATTTAAGCACCATTAGTGAAAACATATAAAAATTTAAATTTCTCCTCTATGGATATCAAGAATTCCTCCTCCTTTCTAAATGCAATGCTTAGACGAAAAAATATCCTAAACATCAACTTCTCCCCCATTGTCATCTCAAAAACTGAGGGCGGATGATCAAAACATTACTCTAGGCATAAATCGTTATGCCTAGCTACGCCTAAACCTCAAATAATTTTGATAAATTGATCTTCATCCAGAGGTTAGGTAAAAATATCAACAAGCTAATCAGATGTATCAACATATTCAATAGATACATTTTTTTTTTTAATGTAATCTCGAATAAAATGATGTTTAATCTCTATGTGCTTAGTTCGTGAGTGCTATGTTGGATTATTATTTAAGCAAATAACACTTTTATTATCATAGTAGATAGGGACTTCCTCCATACATATCCCAAAGTCATATAATTATTGTTTAATATATAGAATTTGAGCACGATAATTATCAGCAGCCATATATTCAGCCTCCATTGTAGATAAGATAATTAAATTCAGTTTCTTGCTAGACTAAGAAACCAAGGTATGTCCGAAAAAGTGATATGAACCACTTGTGTTTTTATTCTCAACTTTGCATCCAGCAAAATCAGCGTCGAAGTAACTAATCAGTTTAAAGTCACTCCCCCTAGGATACCATAATCCTAGATCGCTTATCCCTTTTAAATATCAAAAGATCCACTTCATAACTATTAGGTACGATTCTTTCGGACAAGATTGAAATCTAGCGCACAAGCATACACTAAATATTATGTCATGTCTACTAGCAATAGGATACAATGTATTACTAATCATACCTTGATATTGGCCTTTTTGCCTATACCCTCTTTTTTCTATTTTTCTAGTTGTTTCCATAGGAGTTTTGTATTCTTTAGCACCATCCATGCCATATTTTTCAATAACTTCTTGGTATGCTTGGCTTCATTAATAAAATACCTTCTTTAGTTCACTTAATTTGCAACCCAAGAAAGAAGGTTAATCTGCATAATCTTGGCAAACTTTTGACAAAAATCCTTATTAGTAAATTTTAATATAATATCATTCACATATAATTATACTACTAGGATATCAGATTCATTTGGCTTAATAAATAATGCTATATCACTAAGACTCCGTAAAAAATCATTCTCGATTAAATATTAGCTAAGCCTCTCATACCAAGCTTGAGGAGTTTGTTTGAGTCCATACAAAGTCATTCAAAACTTAAACACATGATCGGGTAATTTATCATTTTCAAACCCCAGTGGTTGTTCGACATAAATTTCGTCTGTTAGAAAGTCATTCAAGAATGCACTTTTGTCATCTATTTGAAATAATTTAAAATTTTGAGAGCATGCAAATGCCAGTAAAATTCTAATAACTTCTAATCTAGCCACATGTGTATGTGTCTCGTCATAACCAATTGCTTGCTCTTGATTATAACTCGGTGCTAGTCCTAGTCTTGCTTTGTTTCTAATTTCCATTCATGCTTCATCCTTTCTATTGTGATAAACCCATTTAGTATCAATAACAAGATAAAAGTCAAGTCTAGGAACTAGAGACGAAACATTATTTCGCTCAAATTGAACTAACTTTTCTTGCATCGCAGAGATCCATGACACATTAGTTAAAGCCTCGCTTATGTTTTTAGGTTCAATGTGAGATAAGAAGGCCAAATTAATTATATCCCTAAGAGAAGATCTTCTACTTAGGCCCTTTTCAAAATTACTAATAATATCTTTTACTAAATGTCCCAGAATTGTCTTTATAGCTCATGGTAAATTCGTCCCTTCATATTTCGACTCCTCATTCTTTGGATTTGATTGCTCTTTTCTTATCTATATTCCTTGGTTGTTTTGCTTAGTCATTATACCACCATCATCATCATCATCCAAATCCTTTCTCAACATAAGTAGGTTAGATTCCTCAAATTCAACATACTTTGTTTCATGATACCCATTGACAACTCTCCTTTAAATAGAATCAAAATCATGTAATCATTAACGCTCTAGAACATAGAGCATATTTTATTGATAATATAGATCATTTATGAACCCATTGAGATAAATCTAATGCATTCTTTGAACATGGATAATTGCATCTTAAAGATATTACCTCATAAAATTTCAACTCCCTTGAAGAATAATAATCATTTTGTATCCATTTTAATATACTTAAATATATATGTGATTTTTAAAATCACCGTGCAATATTTCTAAGGTAGCAAATGAACTCATAATTTTGAACATGACTTAGAAACCATTACCGACTTAGAAATATGACGTGTACCTCTAACGTCCTTGTGGATGATTTGTTTGTTACCTTTTTGTAATTGTCAGTGCAATTCCTATTATCCATTGAGACAACTGATTGAGTTGGCTTGACATTCTTGGAGATAATCAGTTGATTCATCTAAAGAACATCTTTTTCCATCTGGGACACTACTGATTGAATTATTTTGTTGTGATCTGCAATAATTCTACAAACTAGTTTCTATTGATTTTGAGGTTGCATTCTCTACCAATGCTAATCATTTTGCTAAACCTGTGGCTTTCTGGTATCATCTATTTTACACCTTTATATATTGTTTCCGTTCATCCTCTTCGATCCAGCGAGCCTTTCATCTTTTCTTTGCGAGTTATTTTCATTCAAACTCATTTTCTTAGTAAATATGTTATTCATACCTACATGCATTTTTTTTTCTTGGTATGCAGTGATTTCTAGATCCAATAGGGCAACCAAGCAATTGATAACATCATTTTTTAAGATGGTCAAATTTCGCACAATAATAATATCTAAAATTATTCAACTGCATCTTAGGATAATCAACTTTCTATGTAGAGGCATAAATGTGATATTGATGCTGAGGAACTTCCTTAGGATATATTGATTTTTCAAAAACTTTAGTTTTCTCAAAATTTCTGAATTTATCACATTCTCATTAGGTTCATTTTGAGTCTACTCAATTGAGTATTCCAAAGAACTCACATTCACCTGAAGACCAACATTTTTCTTGTTGATAAATTCAAAATCATTTTTTTAAAATTTGATAATTAGTTTCAACCGAATGTATTTTCAAACAAGCTCTATCAAGTTCACACTTTAAATTTTCCAACTCAATATTTAAAGCCTCATTCAATTTTCAAGATTTCAAAAATTCGAAACACGTTGTTGAAGATTTGAAACATCATTTTTTTAAAAAGTATTTTCTTCTTCAAGGGATTCAACTTTTTCAAAAAGGTTGTTTATCTTAGATAGTGCATTTAAAAATTTAGTAGTTTCAAAATATTTATCCAAAATTTTCTTTTTCAAAGATTTTGAAGTACAAAACTTTCGAATTTCAAGAATCGAGTTTTTCTGTGAAAGATTTAATTTTTTTTTACCAAAAACAAATGTAAGAGCAATTAATTTCTCAATAGCCCTATCAGTACCCTCATTATTACTATTTCTATCATTCCCACTAACACAACATTGATTATCAGAACAAGTTGGAGATCTACTCAAAACATGAGGGCAAGCAGAAGATTCACATGCAACATTATTCTCGGTGCACTCCATGTGATCGTGTTTAGCTAGAAAGTTAAGTCTAATCGAATTAAAACTAACTTTGGTTCTAATTGTTGATCCAAATAGCTACCCAAGAGAAGGTGAATTGGGTAATTACAAAAATTTAAAGAATAAATTCAACACACAACTTATCAAATTTTCAAATTGATTATTATCTTGTTATGTAGTGTAAATGTGTTTAACTAAGTGCACACCCAAATAAAAGAAAATATAATATTGTAGTACACAATAATATATCTTGGTTCAATAAGCTACTCTTACCTACATCTAGTTTCCCGAGCTTCACGGAGATTCGCAATCCATTAAACTACTGATTCCTTCCCCAATTAAGATCCAAACCCTTATAATCATTTTCACAGGTTGAAGACTAACCCAATTCTTTTTCCAAGCTCAGAATCAAACTCTAATTATCCTGATTCTTTTCACATACTCAAAATCAACCTTTACACACTTGATTTTTTTACAGGCTAAGAATCAACCTACCACTATTACACTTATACTTTTCGGAGGCCTAGGAAGAACCTTTTCTCTCTCTAATTCTATCACAGGAAGAATCACAACCTAATATTTTCAAGGAAATAGACTAATCTAACATTTTTATAGCACAAAAGTCAAACTCTAATCTTTTTCATAGGAAAAAGATCAAATCCCTAATTCCACTAATTAGACACCAATCCAAACGTGTCAAATCCGCTCAAATTCGCAAATACAAAAAATTGAAAGTTTTTCTCCCATAAGAAACTTGTACCATATATATATAAATATACTCATCTAATGTCCCAATTAATAACTATGTGATAGATACAATGTGTGGCAAATAAATTCGATTACAAAAAAAACAACGGAAATCACACAAGTAGTACATAATCAGATTTTTCAATAAAAATCTTTTAAAGGATTTTCAAGAATTAAGTTCAAAACTATTTATTCTAAAACACCTTAACCAAAAAATAAATCATTAATTAGTCTAAGAAAGCAATAAATAATGCTTGGAAGGATCTCGCCAGGATTCACCAAAAGTAATAATGATTTCATAATAAGAAACACAGACCAGTGACGCAAACAATGAGCACTTTGAATCAAGAACTTTGAGTATAATCTAATTTATAAATCTTAGCAATAAAATCTCTCTTCGAACGATAGAAGGCTGATGTACGTGATGTGTTTAATTCTAATCCCGCAGGTCTCTATAAATAAACCTAAAACTAAACCTCCAATGGTTAGTTTTCAATTGTCATGACTAAAAATGACATCCCAAGATGCCATATAATAATTATATTCAGAATAGATATTTTTCATTTAAAAACATTCTTGGAAAAACTCATTTTGGTCATTAATGTTTTTTTTTTTGGCAAATCGAAATCCATCAAAATAGGAAGTATTAAATCACATTAACTAAAAGAATTTAATTAAATGGACCAATTAAATAGAAATCACAAAATTCATGGTTTGTACCAAAAATATTTCAAAATCCCTTAAAAACCTCCCTAGGAATCAGAAAAAACAGATAGAATTGACCAAAACCACATTAATTAAGGCTTTGAACTAACCACGTTAGTCGACTGGGTCACTGTCGTCGATTGAAATGTTAATTCAAGTGAGGAACTTCGAGCTTAATTGATATTTTAGAAATTCAAGTGAGAACATTGTGTAATTTTTAGATACAAGTATATTGCTAATTCATTATGTGGACTAATGAACAAAATATTATCGTGGTTTTCATGCAATATTTTCTAACATCTTGGCATCATTTATTTTATATATGTGTGTGTGAGTGAGTGTGTGTTATATGAGTATTGAATTCATTTTGGTAGATAAATATGTGATAAACGAAAATATCAAATTATTTGTTCATCTATAATAATTGGGGTTAAAAGGTGATTATATATTTGCTTATTTTCAGATAATCGAATTATTTAAAGCTTCGGTTGTGTTATATTTCATTTTTGGGAAAAGATTTATGAGTTTATAAAAATTATATTGGGATTAAAAAATGATATTATGATTATTTAGAATTGATAATTTAGGTTTTATGGGACAACCCATAATGAAAAGGGTTATCCAGTGATTATAATTTTGGTTATGAGATATAACAGTGAACTTGAAATGACATGTCAATCTGGTGATTACGACGTTGGAGTTAAATTTCAATTCTTTTTTCAAATTAAAAATAATTCCAAACCAACAGAATTTTATGCATCATTCCGAAGCAGAAAAGGGTACAGCCCTAAAATATTATACTCGAAATTACTTCAAAACCTGACTTCGCTATGTATGTAGCCAGAAAATCAAAATCTAGACTTGAAATTGAAAATAAGTACTTTTCTTTGGAAAGATAATGGAAAGTCTTCCCATATATTCATCATTGCTTCAATTTTTATAATTATTATGATTATTAAATACATAAAGGTTTATAATATTTATATAGTGAGTTATTTGAATGGATTTGAGGAAATTAAACTAACTTAAAAGTATAAAAATAAAAGAGCGAAAATCTAACAAAATTAAAACTTATTTTGATAACACACACACACACACACACATATATATACATATATATATATATATATATATATATATATATATATATATATATATATATATATATATTATTCATTATTATTTTTTTATTCGAATGCGTAGCGGAAGTGTTTTGAACATAAGATTCTCTGACAATTAGTTATCTGTGTTAGGAGTGATCAACTAAAATACATCATCTTGTGTGCTTTGTTGGACAAAAAACTATGGGCTATCACAAATGTCAAAGTGGAAATGTGTAGCATAGATTTTGTGAGTTAAGGATTGTTGGTGACTTTTGGTTATGGGATCTTAGATAAAAAACAATTGTCTTAAAATCAAGTGTGACTAGTATAACTGTGCGACTCTAAACAAAATTTCGAGGTTGAAATTTATTTAAGGAGGATACATTGTAATACTATAAAAAATTATATTTTTGAAATTAATATTTTACTAAAAATAAGTTAAATATTTTGGGGGTTAATTTGTATATTATGAAAATTTTGAGGTAAAGATAAATATTTGAAAATTTTAAAGGCTATAAATGTAATTTAAAGGTTTAATAATAATATTATACAATATATGGGTGTTAGTATAATTTTAGAAAATTTCTTATATATATAATAAATCAACTCATTTGCATTCACAGCCGTTAGATGTTTCTGGATATTCGTAGCCGTTGGATTACTTTTATATACAACATCTATATACAATATATGATCAACACTTACCATCAACTGACTTGCCTTACTTTTTAACACTTACCATCAACAGTGATAGTGTCCTTTGTGCCTTCATTTCACTACAAGAAAAAAAGCTTTTTATCACGGTTAATACAGTGATAAAAAGTTTTTTATCACAATTTTTGGCTCCAAACTTGACCGTGATAGTATGCAGTGTAATTAAAAATAAATTTTTTATTACAGTTAAAAACCGAGATAGTATATTTTTTATCACAGTTAAAAACCGAGATGATAGACTTTTTATATCTCGATTTTCCAATGTGATCGAAAGAACATATATATGTGATGAAATTTAAAAAAATGAGATTATTTACACAATATTTATCTCAGTTTTGTGTCAAACCGAGATGTTTACCCTATTTTTTATCACATTTAAAAACTGTGATAATTTCTCATATATATATTAAAAAAGAAAAAACCACAATTTTATAAAAATACTATAAAAAATAACTAAAAATGAATTTCGCATGATATAAGAATTCTACATCAACATAAAAAACACAAGTAACGCTATCTTTAATACAAAAATCATAAACTTGAATTTATATAAATATAAATGTCAAAAATGTAAAATTTCTATCAAGTATAAAAACAAATAAAAGTAACTAACTTATGGTGAACTAATGTACCAATGTCTCGGCTATAGAGCATCCAAAGGTGAAGTTCAACTAACTTTTGCCATCGGGTGATTCAAAAATGAAGTCCTGCAGCTAAAAAAAATAGAGTTACATGTCATTCAAAAAGTCATTTCTTTTACCCCCAAAAAAAAAGTATATGTGTTATCTACGTGTTTACCAAAAACAAAAAAAAAAAAAAAAAAACTAGCAGTTTCAGCCGCTCATGTTCATTTATTAATTGTAAATAAGTGGTGTCTGCATCAACCTGAGTACAACTTCATTTTCTCTCTTCACTATGGTCTCATTTACTGCCCCATTTGCAACCTGCAGGGGTAAAAATAATACACCAATCATTTGGGGGAAACATTCAATTCCAACTGCTTATATCCTAGAAGTATTAAGAATAAGGATTAGTATATCTTACCCAAATAAAGTATGGTAACAGTCTTCCATGATCATCAGTGATGGCAAAATACTTCTAGTGTTTCAGCATAACCTGCATTAGTGGTGGAGCAAGAATTTCAGATGACTATCATGACCAATTGGCGGGAGAAGTGCACATGTGCAATAATTAACCACTATCATAAACTTGAATTTTGTACAAATGTCTAAAAATGGTGATTCAATCTTCATTCTTCATTTTCTTTTTCATCAACTTCATCAAGGGAACCTGCAAAAAATGTACATAGCAGTGCACATAACAAAATTAGGTAATGAAATTCGAAAAAAAATTGGAAAAAAAAAACAAGAAAAACTAAACAATGCAGAAATTTCAACTCTTTTTAGCTAATGAAATTTCATCTCTTTTTAGCTAATGTAGAACAAATCAACGAAGAAATTACCTGAAGAAATCAACAAATCAACAATTTACGGACTTCACTTCAGGAGATTCAGCAGGTTACGCAGATTAAACCCCGTTTGTTTAGTGTTTCTATTCCCAATTTTTTATTTTCGTTCTTGGATGAGCAGGTTACGCAGAAATTACCTGTCAGATGCATTATTTTAATACTTCAGCTTCATAACACTTAATATGTTCCATGAAAGGCATTGAAAAAACCCTTTAAGAAAATTTTCAAAACATAGGGAAAACTAATCTAGCAAAGTACTAAACCTCCTGAAATTATTCAATGTATAATCAAATCAATTAAGGTGATACGCTAATTACTTTTTCACTGCATTGCAACTCCCAAAGTCTAGATCCAGTGATGATTTATTAATAACTATTGCATCTTCAATATCATATCCACTATAGCCCATTACGGCAACAGTTGCATTATGCCCCGCTCCGAGTTTATTAATCTGCAAATAAAATCATTAACCCAAACCATAATTCTAGTATAAACATGAGCTTTGAAAATGAAGTCTACCAACCAGCTCAATTGTCCGTGTTGTCAATAATAGCCGTTGAGGATACACCAAAAGGTATATTAAACTATCCATCTGGCATAACTACAAAGTAATGGATTAATTGTTGTCAGAATATATGACAATTGGATCACAGACGTAAAATAGAAAAACCAAAATATATTGGAAAAGAGCTAAAGAAGAACGTAATGGAGGGATATGGGATGCAAAAGAACCCAAGTCTGCCTTGTGTCCTCATTAATTGATAATAAGAAGCAAAAGAAGCCACTATGTAACCTAATCTATTCATGAGCTGACGAAGCATACACAAGCTGTATTGGTGTACACTTGGTTTGGCGTCCTCAACTCAGAAAACGTAAACTTTATTTGGAAATAATTTTACCCCAAAAAAAAAACGTTTAAGACCCCTATTTTAATCTTTTGTAGGCAAAGCTACTAAAGAAACAGGAACACTAATCATGCATTCCATTCCATCATATACACTACTAGGAAATTGAAATCGGTTATAAACTAAGTACTTATTTTGTACACTAAATAGAAAACCCAACTTGGAATAAAATGTAGCGAATCAAGTATCAGTTGCGATGAACAAAAATTAATTCAGAAACACACTCAACAGATCTGCGAAGAGAGAGGAAGAATGAAAACCTGGATTCAAACGTACTACTAGACCGTTGTGCTTTGTAGGTGGGGGATGCTGTCAACAGCTGTACTTCGGAGGTGGCCTGGAAAAAAAAACAATCAGATTCATGAAGACAGTCAAATTCATAAGCTAAATCAAAATTGAAGACTAAAACTAAACTACAATAATATAACTCATACACACACTGAATAAATAACCAGCACCAGGTCCGTCCGATCCCCATGGACCCTATCACTTTTCCCATTGATGACACCCTTCTCCGTCTAAGCATCAATTGTCGTTGTTACGGGATAATGGGGATGGATTGGCTTGATAGGACCTTTAACGGGCCGAATCTATCCAAATTGGACCTCGATCAACCATATCTAGGTGAATGGCGGTGTCGACTCAACGATGCGAACAAATCTAGGGTTAATCCATCTAGTGAGGAACTAAGGATCGTGCGATTGGGGAAGACAGTGAGGATCATGCAATTGGATCAACAAATCTAGGGTTAATCCACAGACGACAATGGCGACGGTCGGAGAAGAGAGAACGAAGTAAAAGCCAAAGACGACGACGACAATAAGGTTGAAGGATTGGCAACGGTGATTGAGAAATCTCAGCGATTTCAAGATCTTGAGAGAGAGAAAGAGGCTTTGAATGCTAGGATTGAGCCTTGAGCGATGGCTAGGGTAGACAATTTACAGATAATAGGGAATGATGTATGTGCCAACGAAAAGGCGGAAGGAAATTTCAATAGGAGCGGGAACGTGAAATTTCTAGCGCCTTTTTTTTGGTGGGTTAGCGCAAATACGAATTAATCTCGGTTATAAATAATCACTGTGATAAAAACCTAAAATTTATCATCACGTTTTATTAAAATTGTGAGATAGAAAATATTTTTTATCACATAATAAATTTTAAGCGAGATTATATCTTATTTGTATGGTTACAATCACGGTTTATTCAAAAAACGAAATGAATTATATTTACTAAGCGTGATAAAAAAGCTCTTTTTCTTGTAGTGTTTACTTCTTAGACTCCCTTTGGACTTACCATCTTCTTCTTCGCTGAATTTGTCTCCCCTAATCCACGGCTTTTTCTTCTTTTTCGTCGCCTCCATAATCTTCACAGAGCTCAAGAAATCCCTTGCTATACAATTGTGCCTTGCCATCATCTCCCTCATCTCTGCCCTAATCCGTACCTATCAGTCATGCGCTAATTGAAGCCCTAATAGAATCCCTCCATCTCGCATCTATAAGACCCTCGTTTTAGATTTCTATTTGGTTCCTCGCAACAAAACTAAATTGGTTTGTCGCTTCAGACGATCGTTCCTTACAACAACAATCGTTCCTCGCAAGGTAGCATTTGGTTATGCTTCTGTTTATGTATTATGTTCCCAAATTTCTATTTGTGTATGTATTATGTTCAAACCCTTTAAACTAAAAATTGGAGATGCTCTGAACTACAAATTTCTGAACTAAAATTGGTTCCTAGATTTCTGAACTAAAAATTGGAGATGCTCATGTAGCATTTGGTTAGCAAAACTTGGATTTTTAGCAAAGAATCATTAACCATATATAAACATTTTCTTCATTCTTTACCTGTAGTAGAATTTGGATTTTTAGTAGAGAATCATTAACCATATATAAACAACAATCGTTATCAATACACTCCTTTGCCTCACTAAAAATCAAGTTTAGTGAGGCCATCTTCACCTTCAATTCTAAGCCTATGTTGCCCTCTCAGTTTTATATCATTTCATCGTCAATCCTAATGACTTACAACTAACATAATGAGAAGCAGGTTGTTATTGACTCCCTATCACCTTAGTCCCACTTAAGTCCAGTTAGGATTTGTGGGTTTGCAATTGCAAAACTGTGATTTTTAACAAAACTTTGTAGCTTATTGATAATTTTGTAAAAGATGTTGGCAGAATAGAAACAAAAACTTTTGTTTGGCGTTTCTATTTATGTATTATGTTCCCAAATTTCTGTGTATGTTTATGTGTTATGTTCCCAGATTTCTGTTTGTGTATTATGTTCAACCCCTTTAAACAATTTGTAAAAGATGTATAGGAAAAATTGAACTCCTCTTCATGCATTATCAATGAAAAATCTTCATTGTTAAAGGGAGAATAAGGACTGAAAATGGCAGAATAGAAAAACTTTAAGGTTAAGTGTTTAATAGAGCTAAAAAATCATCTGCAAGTGGTTTCATTTTTGCACAAAATCAAAGGGGGGGGAGGGCTTTTTGGTTAGTAACTGTGTTTTTTATTTCTTTAAAGAGTAGTAAAAGTGCTAATGGATTTATTTCTTTTTAGTAACAGTAACTGGTTTTTCCCTGTTTCTATTTTTGTTCCCTGTTTCTGTTTCTGTTCCAGTTCCTGCTTCTGAATAATGATTTGTTCTTACATATTTTGTTGCATTAAAGGATTTTACTATTTTACCAGAGGGTTTTTTTTTACTATTTCTGTTCCAAGATAGCATTTGGTTCCCAGATTTCTGTTTATGTTCCAACACTAATTTGGTTTCAACCCCTTTAATTATACGTTTGTGTATATTGGTTCCTAGATTTCTGTTTCTGTTTCTGTTTCTGTTTCTATTCCTAATTTTGTTTTGTTCCCTGTTTCTATTTCTGTTCCTGTTTCTGAATCTGTTTCCATTCTTGTTTCTGTTCCCTATTTATGTATATATTGTGTTGAGCCCCTTTAATCATGTTTAATCATGGAATCTCAAGAACATGTTGGTCGAGTGCCATATATAGTATGTTAGCATTTGGTTCCCAGATTTGGTTTAATGTCATTTTGGTTATTCGAAAATTAATTTCTGATTTTTTAGAACAAATTCCCAGGAATTTCTGAGTTTTTATTATGTTGATTGAAATAGTTGAAGCTTATTTATTACCAAAGTATTTTTGTTTACTGTTTCAGTTCCAAGATAGCATTTGGTTCCCAAATTTCTGTTTATGTTCCAACACTAATTTGGTTTTAACCCCTTTAATCATGTGTTTGTGTATATTCGTTCCCAGATTTCTGTTTCCGTTACTATTTCTATTCCTGTTTTTGTTCTATTCCCTGTTTCTATTTATGTTCCTGTTCCCTGTTTCTGTTTCCATTCCTATTTCTATTTCCTATTTATGTATATATTGTGTTCAATTTTATTTTTTTCCCAGGCCTGTTTGTTTAGTCACAAATTATACTGAATTTTGTCTATAGGATCTGTTTTTTTCGGTTACAATTTTTTTTCCTGTTCAGATTTCTTCCCTAGTCTCAGATAGAAAGTCTACTACATTTTCATTATTAAATTTAGAAAAATTAATTGGATTTCAATTTAGAGATTCAAATAAATTTGTTTTGCCTTATGTGTTGTTTATGCCCTTCAATCTTATGCAATATCGTGCCATCCGCTATTGTATTGAAAACGAGTACTAGGCTAAAATTGTATAAGGAAAAATAATTCTTTTACAAGAAGTCTTATTTACAAAGTTGTTCCGTTAGAGAATATGGGATGAATAAAATTTCAAGTGCTAGACATTTGCAGAATTATAGGTACAAAATAAGTGAGAGAGACATAATGAACCAAATTGTTGATGGTTTACCATTAAATTGGGATGTTGCGACGAAGAACATATTTGAAAATCATCGGCCTTTTACTACTTTTGAATTTGTATAATTTTTAGAAGAGACTGAACGGGATGTACATCCATTGTGGAGAGAATTTGAAAGAGGGAAAATGAATGAAAAAGAGAGTGTTAGAATACATTTACTTAGAAAAGAGTGCATGTACTACCACCTAAGACGTAAGAGGTTTCAACCAACTTGGACAGTGTTGGTGTATGTAATTGTGCGTACTCTATCGAAAGTTTGGCCTAGAGTTAGAGTTTATAGAACATTAAAGAAATAAATCCTAGACCTAAGAGCATTAGGAACTTTGTTAGAGAGCACCGAGGATGACCAGATCAGCTTAAAGGCACTGGAGGAATACAAGATTCGGCTACAAATTGGCAGCCAAAGTAATGAAGCTGTGCCCTAAACTATTTTTTAAGGTATAAATAATTTTTAATGTATTTTGCATTAATGATATACATTTTGTATATTTTATGTCTAATATATTTTTTTCTTTCTTTTCCTTTTGTAGGGTTACCATGTCAAGTCTATTTCTTCTCTTCGATTGTTGAAGATATATTTTGAATGTATTTTATATTGATGATATACATTTTGTATTTTGTAATGTGATTGATTGCTTTACTTTGTTATATTCAAGAAAAATTGTCTTAATGCAATGGATTTCATATTATATATGCTTCTGTCTTTGTTGTTCTCTTGCTTTTGTTAATCGTTAATTAATATGTCAATCTTACAATTTATTTTTTAAGCTCAAATAATATAATTTTAGTTTATCATTTATTTTGTACTGAATATTTTTTAAAAGATATTTTCATTTCGATTTTTTCAAGGAAAAATATTTGGCAATGGAAAAACAGAAGGCGAATGATGACAAGTCGAATGAAAATTCTACTTCAAATAGTAGAGGAAAAGAGAAAGTGTGCTTTACCTCAAATGTTGCGGAAAGTGAAAATGAGAACATCAATAGTAACGTGGTACGTGTCTATTTACTAAAGTTAATTATTTTTTAGTTTTAATTATCACTATTTTATCATTCAACAATAATCACATATTTAATTTATTAAACATATTAAATAATGATAACTATTTGTGTCCATGTTAGGTTTATACATAAATTTCGAAAAAATCTTAACCTGAAAGTAAACATGACAAGAATATATTTAGCTGTGGTTTCAAATGTATAGTTATTTATCTAATCTAACTTTGCATTTATACTCTTGCCTTTATGGTGATATTAAATTATCCGTATTCTTATTTATACCGTAGCTTATTACATGCTATTTATGGTTTCATTTAGTACCAATTTAGTTCGTACTTTGTTGCATTGTCTTCCACTGTCATTTTTCATTTCTTTGATCCAGAAAATTGAATACTCAACCTCATATTATCTCTAGGTATTCAATGATAATGTCATATCAAAATATGCTCTATCCCAACGAATGCAAAGGGAATGAGAGAGGTTTAGTTGTCCGATTCTAGAATGTCAAGAAGGTGGAAGATCTTGCACAGGTAATATTGCCAGAACATCTAGCACAAACGATATGTCAAGACGTTTTCTGGCTCAACTAGAATGAAGAGAACGGGAAAGAGCTGATCGGGAAAGATGTGATGGCCCTGTGGAAGGAGGTCAGTCATTTTTGGGAGAATCATCAGAGCCTACGCCAAAATGAAAAATGGTTACACAAGTCTCTGTGTCATCAACAAGCTCAAATCGATATACCTCTCTAATTCTCAGTGATCATGCTTCTTCTCCAGTAACGGAAAACGAAATAGATTCTACTTTTGAGGTCAATTTGACATCCCCACCAAGTCTTACTAAAGCGTTTGTGTCCACAACACCCAACAGTTGCTCAATGGGGGTTGAGCAAACAATTATACCTTCTAAATATATAGCATCAAACAAGAATGATGTATCAAAACGGGCTCTAGCTCAATGAGAACGAAGAGAATGGGAAAGAGTTAATCAGGAGTGGTGTGATCGCTTCAATAAAGATAATCATGAATGCCTGGAAGGAGGTCATCCATTTTTGGGAGAATTATCAGAGCCTACGCCGAAGCGAAGAATGGTTACAACAGTCTCTCTGTCATCATCAAGCACAAGTCGATATACCCCTATAATTCTCAGTGATCAAGTTTCTTCTCCAGTAATAGAAAACAAAATGGATTCCACTTTTGAGGCCAATTTGACGTCCCCACCAAATGTTACTAAAACATTTGTGTCCACAACACCCAACAGTCGCTCAACGTTAGACGTTAAGCAAATAATTACACTTCCTGAATGTATAGCACCCAATAACAACGGCATATCAAAATGTGTTCTAGCTCAACGAGCACAAAGAGAACGAGAGAGATCCGATCAACAAAATATTCAGAATAGTCAACATTTAGAATGGAATAGAAGACTACTTGAAGAATCATCTCAGCCTCTACTACAACATAGAATGATTGTACAATCATATGGGTCATCAGTGATTACGAGTCCATGTACCCCTAGAATTGTGGACCTCCTTAGGAATCGCACTACTCCATCGTCTATAGCTAATGAAATGAGTTCTATTGTTGAACCAAATTTGCCTTCTCCACGTAATCTTATAGAAACATTTGTTACCGTGACTCCGAATAAATGCTCAACGCTTGAAGTTGAGGAACCAATTGTATTACCTAGTATAAGGTATTATACTAATCCATTATTTATGTTATTAAGTATTAAATGTTTAAAAGTGTTTGATGTGTAATATTTAATATTTGCCAACTATAGGTCAGCTTCAACAAATCAACACCTTGCCGAGAATCAAGATACTGAACGTGCAAGAAATTCATCTGTTGATGATGGGATGGTTACAAATTTGATTCCTCATTCTCTTGGTATAATTGACGATGCATGCCCTTCCCTGTGCGGTAACCAAGAACATTTTCTTTCCACGAACCATAATGAAAACTCGACCGTAGCAGTTGAAGAAACAATTCTACCTTTTGGGAGTAGATGGAGAGTTTCTTTTTCATCTTATTCATCTAATTAAATACGGCATTCACAAATATGTTGTTAAAATCTACATAATAACTTTGTTATTTATCAAATATAGGCCGCCAAATACTACCAATGATGAGTTTTACGATAATCAAGATATTGACTAGTTGAACAATCCATCTGCCAACCGTGATGTTCATACAAGTGAAAATTGACACTCGCTTAGTAGAATGAATGTCATGTTCCCTCATTGTTCTGCGTTACACTGGATGGATGAGAGATTAGCAAGATTATCCGAATAACGTCCTCTCTTCAGTACATGTTGCTTATAAGGAAAAGTTAGGCTTCCATTACTTCTCACACCTTCTCTACAAATTAAAGCGTTATTCGATGGTAATAATGATAGATCAAAATCATTCTGACGTTATGCTAAAGGGTACAATGCAAGCAATGCTTTTACAAGCCTTGGTGCCAACTTGGATACAAAGCTGCTTTCCGGAAGAGGCTCAACAACGTTTACTATACATGGAGAGTTGTGTCATCGGATAGGAGCATTAATCCCAGAACCGGGACAAGATTCCATTTATTCTCAATTGTACATCTACGATCCTGATTTCGCTTTTGGCGTGAGAAGCTGTAGAAATCCTCATTTGAAAACAGATGTTTTGCAAACTATTCAAGACATATTGTTGCAACATAATGCATTCGTAGATAAATTTTGTCAAGCGTTTGCGATTTTAAATCAATTGGATTTGGAACAACAAACGTTGTCTGCTTTTCTTCACTACACTGCATCTACCGATCGTCGGCGATATAATTTGCGGACAACTGATGAAGTGGCCGTCATATTACCGGGGAATGGAACTGAAACCATCACGATGAGAGATATTGTTCTATATTTAATGGGGGGGAAATGAACTAATGAAAATCAATGAAGGACATCTTGCTTATCTACCATTACATTACGTTTTATTGTTCCCTTTTGGTGAGCTTGGATGGGATCTTGAATTTAAACAGTGAAATGTGATTCACGGTCGACACACAAACGCTCGACTAACTCAAATGAAGTTTTATAGCTACCGTATGTTTAAAAGGTTGACAGAGTATTCGACAATTCTAAGGGGAGGAAAATTATTTCAAGAGTTCTTGGTAGATGCTTGAGCTACGACCGAGCAAAATAGGTTGAATTAATTTAGGCAACATCAACCAAACCTTCATAGTGAACTCTATGGCATTAGATGGGATGGAACCTAATCAAATAGGTCAACGAATGATTTTTCCATCATGTTTTATTGGTAGTCCAAGACATATGTTTGAAATCTTCTAAGATTCAATGGCTATAACCTGGTACCACCATCACCCTGATGTGTTTCTTACCATGACTATGAATCCAACTTGGATAGAAATTATTGAAGTTTTATTGCCTCATCAACAACCGACTGACCGTCCAGACTTAATTGCCCGTGTTTTCGAGTGAAAAAGAATTGCTCTAATGAAAGAGATTGAAAATACTTGAGTATTTGGAAAAAAATGTTGCCCATATTTTTATAATTGACTACCAGAAAAGAGGTCGGCCGCACATCCACTTACTTATATTTCTTGATAATCCAGACAAAATTCGAACGTGTGACCAAGTAGACAGAATAGTTTGTACTAGATTTCCATATCCAAATAAAGAGCTAGAACTTTTTGAGACTATAAAAAAATGCATGGTTCACGGACCATGTGGCACTCGAAATCCTCAAGCCCCGTGCATGGAGAATAGAAGATGCACTAAGAGGTACCCACGGGATTTCGCGGAGTATACAACGATGGATCCAGATGGATATCCCATTTATTGTTGTCGTGATAATGACAAAGTTTATACTGTGAGGGGGCACTAAGTTAATAATAGAGATGTCGTCCCATACAATTCGTACATTTCCAAGATGTTCGACTGTCATATTAACGTTGAAGTATGCGCTAGGATTAGGTGCGTTAAATATATCCACAAGCATATATATAAAATAGGTGATATGACGACATTGATTTTGGGAATGATGGATGAGATCAAGCAAAATCTTGATGCAAGATACATTGGACCGTCTGAGATAGCCTAGCGATTGTTGAGTTTTCCTTTGCATGATGAGAATCCAACAGTTGTTCGATTGGTGCTCTATTTGCCTGGAATGCATCAGGTTGTCTTCAATCTTACTGAAACAATGAAGTCATTGTGATACACATGCTTCTGTACGTGCGTATACTTATTAAGAGTTTCCCCAACATTTTGTTTGGAATAAAACTGAAAATTTTTGGAAACCACGACAGAGGGGATTTGCCATCGGCAGAATGTATTTTGTGCTGCCCAATTCGGGCGAACGATTTTATTTATGTCTACTATTGACTATAGTCAAAGGGCCGCAATTATTTAGGTGTCTACGCATTGTTAACAATGTTGAACATACGACGTTCAAAGCCGCATGTGTAGCAAGAAGGCTATTGGAAGATGATAGTGAATGGATACAATGTCTGCAAGAGGCGTCTATTATGAGTACTGGATATCAAATGAGAAGATTATTTTGCATCAATCTTACACAATGCTCCCCTGTAAATCCGTGTGAATTGTGGGATCAATTTTGGATGCATATATGTGATGATATCTCACATAACGTTTGCAAGTTGTTTTCGATGCCCGTCCCAAGCGAAGCACAGATTAAAGACTATGGTTTGTACCTTTTGAATAAATTACTTCAATAATTAGGCAAGAGCTTAGTAGATTTTCTTTCGATTCCACAACCTGTCCAAAATTGGAATATGGTTGTTGGAAATAGATTGATATGGGGACATCGTCAAATGCAAAGTGAAGCACAACAAAGGAATGTGTAATGTAATATTGATCGTCTCAATGAAGACCAACGTGTTGCATACGAATCAATCACTTCATCAATGTTTGGAAATTTAGGAAAAATGTTCTTTTTGAATGGTGGTGCTGGTATCGGAAAAACATTTCTATATAATACCATAGCAGCAAAATGTCATAGTAATAGTCATATTGTCATTACTGTGGCATTGTCCGGTATCGCATCACTACTACTTGAAGGAGGTTGAACTGCACATTCTATGTTTCGCATTCCTCTAGACATTCTTGATAATTCAATTTATCATTTCAGTAAACAATTGTTACATGCTGAATTGTTTAGAGAGACAAAGTTAATTATTTGGGATAAAGTTCCGATGTAACATAAGTACTGTGTTGAGTCAGCGGATCGCACGCTATGAGATATTTGCAGTAATCCGAATCCATTCAGGGGTATCACGGTTGTCCTTGTAAGAGACTTTTGGCAAATTCTACATGTCATACCTAAAGGTGTCCGTTAACAAATGTGGCAGCGTTATTGAGACGTTTGTTCATTTGGAATGATATAGATGTCTTGACTTTGAATTTAAACATCCGCCTAAATAGTAGCAAAATTAAAAATATAGAGTTTTCAAGATATTACTTTAGGTAAAATTTCATTGAAACATCTTTTAGCATTCTTTCATTTAAACATCTTTTAGCATTCTTTCATTTGCAATAGATTACTTATATATGCATTGAGACTAAATTATTCATTTACATTTGTTTTTTTTTAAATAGATTGGCAGTGATCCGCGTGAAATCGTATAACTTCCATCAACCATACACAAGTGTCGTAATGTGGATGAACTAATATCATCAATTTATCTACATTTAGGTATACCCGGTGTTGCTACCCTTGCATTTCTAACCAAATGTTCCATCCTTTCTACAAGAAATGATGATGTCAGTGTTATTAATTCGGTCTCTTTAAATAATTTTCCTTGAAAAATGATCACATATCTGGATGCAGACAAAATGTCTGAAGATGATGGAGCCGATCGTCAAATTACAAATCGTTATCCTAATGAGTACTTGAATTCCTGGGATCCTTCAGGATTACCTCCATTCAAGTTAGATTTGAAAATTGGATGTCCAGTTATGCTATTGAGAAATATCGCACCAAATGATGGATTTTGTAATGGCACACGATTAATGGTTTTTAGGTGCTCTTCACGTGTAATAGAAGCTCGAACATTAGTAGGGGATAAAGCAGGAAATTTGGCATTCATTCTGAGAATATCCTTGATGCCATTGTCTTCTGAATTTTCTTTTCAAATGACAAGGTGCCAATTTCCAATTCGTTTGGCGTATGCTATGACGATAAATAAATCACAAGGATAATCAGTGAAATTTGTTAGGGTTGATTTGACTACACCAGTTTTTAGTCACGGTCAACTATACGTAGCCCTATCAAGGTGCACATAATTTGATCGATTAAGTGTGCTTCTCCCCGAATATGGATCTCTATCCATGACAAATATTGTTTATTCGAAAGTATTATTGTAACTATAATTGTCTCAATTGTTTATAGATTAGTTGTCTATTTTTTGTTTGATGTTTGGGACGTCCTATTCTAGCAATGTCGTGGGTGAATTTTGTTATAAGATTTAAATGTTATTAGATTATATTGATGTTCCACTGTTAAATGAAATAAGTGCAAAATAGTTGTCTTGATTATTAGTTATTATAGATGTTATGACAAAATAGATGTTGTATGTTTTACACCCGTGCCTGAAGGCACGGGTTATACAATAGTGTGTGTATATATATATAAGCATGTTTTTTACTAACAAACACCCTAAAAAATCTCGTTCATTAGCCAAAACAGGTAACCAGGGTCAAAACTTAGAGGCTTTTATCAAAATATTTTCTCAATTTTAAAGTTTTCATGAAATCCGTTTGTCAACTGGTTTCCGTAATTCAGACAAGAAATAATATCTCCTAATGTTTCAAAGAATAAAATCATTTATAATAAATTCATACTAATAAAAAAGGGTTTTTACCTTTTTGGGGAGTTGCCCTAAAGTTATATAACAAACTCTACTATATTAACACAAAAGGATATTACAAGTCTTACAGTTTTTATTTCTTACTGGATATTGCTAGGCTATATAGTAAAGGTAGAGAGAGGATGCTTGATTGCTCTGTGGAAGTCCTCAACTTTGTTCCTCTTCATTTCTTTGTGATAGTAACAATTTATAGGCCAAGTAAAGAGATGAAACCTGTTACCGAACGAATTGGTAAAGGGATTTGTCCTTCCTTCAAGATAACCATAACTTAAAGTCTACCTATAGATAGTACAAACCCTATATCATAAAGGTAGTATAGACTTTATTTCATATAGGTAGTACAGACTCCACAAAATGACATACTCCAATTATATACACTATGACATGCGCAGTTACGTCTAATAGATCAATAATTGATATGATCATACCATATATGGACGGTGGCCTTTGGGTGTAAACACGTGATCATGATCAAATTTGTTATTTAACATTCCATCTGGTTGTCAAGGTTGTCTTCCATTATTTCTTCAAGGGAATATTGTTCATACTCTGGATGATATCTGAATCTTGGTAGGACATCGTCTTCATATTATGGATCATCATCAAGTTCCTTATGCCATTCGTCTTCATAGAATTCATAGTGCTCATTTTTTTTATGTCGTTGTGAAATTTTACTTTTGGAAGAGAAAGGCTGCAATATATCTTTTGGAATGAATATTCAGTAATAAGATTGAATGGTCCACAGAGATATTCAATATGACGAAAATCAATTTTTCTGACTAAGTTTCTAATAGTCTAATGTTCTATTTGCTCAATAAGTAGAAGGTTATCACAGAACCATAGCAAAGTGAAATTGATTGCAAATCTAAGTGGATTGAGAATTTTTCCCTTGTTGGTAGTGGTTTTAAGTCTTCAAACAAGGGAAATTTTATGTTTGGCTGGAATAGGATGAAGGCCTTTGAAGATTGGGCCAATGGATTTTATATATACTTCTATTCCTTGGACATGTGAATGAGTAAATATGTTAAGAAGGCATGTTGCAAGTCTCTATTCAAATTGATCAGTTTGATATGGGTTATGAATATTAAATTGGGATAAAAATACATAGTCCATAAGTTTTTGGTCCGTGAGGATTATATCTTCATTTTCAAATCTGAGAACAATGGGCTGATATTCGTTTAGGTCTATAACAACTTGAATTATATTACATGTGAGGTGGCAGGTATAATCAGTTTTGAAAGGATCCATATCGGGTAAACATATTGGGCTATTTTTGCAACACGAGGTGAATTTATAATATGAGTCATGTTTGGTTCTAAGTCCAGGAACATATATCGAATTGTGGCATATATTTTGGAGATGATCTTTTATGTATTGGGGTTCTTTGATAAACTCATTTTTGTCAAATGTTATATTTGATATATAAAAAGAATTTATTATGTGATTAGAAGTTTCAGCTTCCCAAGTTATATTTGAGAGTGATTTTTCAAAACAATATATCTTATTTTTTTAATTATATGTTTTCTTTAAAAACTCGATCTCATTTTTCATTTATATCTTTAAAATGTTTTTGCAATATATTGCAATTTTCACAATTAAAAAAGGCTAATGATGATGCCACAGATGTATCTACTGATATGGATACGAATATTTTTTCTCTTTCATTTTTCTCAAGTGCAAAGCTGTGAATTTTAAAATTATATCCTAATAATGATCGTGTTGATGCAAGTGCTTCACAATATGTATAGAAGCCTTTAAAATGTGAATGTAGAATTCTTTCCAAAACTTCTTCCCATTTTGCAAATACTCCTGTTTCATGTTCTTGGAAAACATAGTATTATTGAAATCTTTTCTTAATTCCATTATTCTTAAAAGATGCAAAGTGATGAATGATAGCTAAAATTATATTTATCTTAATGTGTTGTGCATTGTCTAAGTTCAATAACTTATCTACTATGCATTGTATGTGGTCATCTATTTCTATCTTAGATTTATATTACTTAGGAGAGTTCTTAAAATATGTCGGTAAGACAATCTTGCTGCCATAAGTCAGGGTCTTGTTGTCCATTTGCAAAACAAATATTGGAATAAATTTCTCTTGATAAACAGTTGGCTAAACTATTATTTTTTCCTTTTTTGTGTTCAAATTCTACTTTGTGTCCGTTTCTTGCTATAGTATTTATGAAATTTACTCATCCCTTTTTATGTATTTTTTTTCACTACTTTTTCTATAGAATTTTACTATGTTTTCACAGTCCATTTTTGCTGTAAAATTTTTATTTAAAAATAATCTAAAATTATTTAGATCATTTATAACACCAAATATTTTTTAGTCTAAACTAGTTAGATTTGGGTCCTTTTCTATGTACTTTCCACTAGCATATGAACATAATTTTTCTTCATTCTTGTCTTCATATTTGTCCGGTTTACAATATAAAATTGTTCCCCATCCTTTTTCGAATGCATCTGTTTCCACTATTTTATAGTCTGTTTCTAATGGCAGGTGTAATTTTGGTAAGTTTTTACAAAGTTCTTTTACATGATTAATTATCTTTATATCTTCTAAATTAAAAAAAAAAAAAAATTGTCGTCGCTTAGTTTTACTCTAAAAAAGTGCCACAATTTTTTCCTAAATCTTTGATATATAGTTAAGTAATTCTAGGAAACTCTGAAGTTGTTTTGTGTCTTTAATCTTGTCATGGTATTCTAATATCATTTTTACAATATGTGGTTGTAATTTTATTTTACCATTTCCTATTTCGGTTCCTAAAAGTCCTATGTATTTTTTACATAATTCCATCTTGTTTTTACTTATTATTAATCCGTTATCGATAAATTCTTTAAATATTTAAAATAAATGATCATAATGTTCTTCTTCATTTTCTGAGAAGACTAATATGTTATCAATATAAATTAAGACAAATTTGTAATATTTTTTAAATAAGTGATCCATTTTTCTTGGAAATATACTAGGTGCATTTTTAAGTCCAAATGGCATAACAATCCATTCATAATGCCCTTTTGGACAAGTAAAAGTTGTCCATGGTATTGATTTTTCATCCATTTTGATTTTCCAAAATACTGACTTACAATAAAATTTACTAAATACATTTTTGTCTTGTATGCAATTTATTAAACTATCTTTGTGTGGGATTCAATATGTTGTCCCAGTGACTTATCCAAGAGGGGGGTGAATTGGGTAGTTATAAAACTTTAAACAAACTTTAATCTTTTCAACACTTAAATAATAAAATAATCAATTTATTCTAAATCAATTATTTATCTTAGTTACGCAGTGGATAAGTGTAATTAATCTAGGTGTATACCCAAACAAAATATAAACAATGCAGAACACAGAGATATATCCTGGTTTACTAAGTTACTATTGGCTAATTTAGTCCCCTAAGCACTATGAAGATTCGGACCCAATCCAAATTCCTTTAAAGGTAAGAACCAAAACCTCACAATGATTTTTTTTCGCAAGCTCAAAATCAACTTTTACAATTTTCTTTTCATAGACTAAAGAAGAACCCTGTATTTTTTCCAACTTAAGTCTAACCTAATTCTATTACAGGAAGAATCACAACCTAATTCTTTTACCAAACTATGAATTAAACCTCACAAACACTTCAAATATCATTTTCATTGATAAGGATAGAACCGTTATAATTTTTCTCAAAAACACGAACTCTATTCAGGAAGAATTCACGCCTAATTTTTTTTCAAGGGAAAAGAATAACCTAATCATTTTATCCACTAGGTAAAGATAAAACTACAATCTTCTTCCTGGAAATGATTGAAACACAGCTACCTCGATTAGATGTAACCCAACTTTATCCAATTCGCACAAACTCACTAATTATAAAAAATTACTGAGTTTCTTCCCACTCGAAGCTTCTACTATCTCAAACCAATTAAACTCAATTAATTTGTCGAAATTACTAGTGATAGAAATTAAGTGACGAATTCAATATCTGATTATAATATGTGTGGGTAGTACATAATTAAGTACGTAATCAGATAATCACAAAAATTATTTTAAAATAAATAAATTTATGTTCTTTAATGTTCAAAAATTACGTCACTAATATCTTAGCAATCAAGAAAATATAGTATTATGAATTCAAAATAATGAATAATAGCTTAGAAAGATTTCAGTAGGAAAACACAAAAATATTTAAATCAGAATAGCAAGACAACATAAATTCGGTGACGCCAAAACAATCAACTCTTCTAACTCAAGAACTTCACACACAATTCATCTCACAAATAATCTCTCAAATATATCTAAAGAAAATAACTCTTAGAAAGATCAGGAACTGAAAGTTCTTGATTAGTGTGATGTATATGATATTAAATTCACAGGTCTATTTAAATTGTTTTCAAACAAGCCCTGTACTGCTAGTTTTCTTAAGATATGATATTTAAATGCACCTATAGACCCCATATATCATAACCATTCATTTGTGGTATGATTCACAAAGATGTGGCTTTAAAATCTTTCAATTAAGTCTTCAAATTAATTCTCAATTTCGAATCAAATAGATAGGAAATATTAAATGTAACAAATTGAGAAATATTTCAATTTTGTGTACCATATCTATAGGGATATCAAAATAAGTGTATTATATCTCAAATGTGTTCAAATCCCAAGAATATATGAATCAAATATGCCAAAAATGGCTAGTTAACAACTAATATTTGAATTAACTTTTAATATCCTCGAAATTCTAAACAGACAGTCGGTTGACCGATTATCAGACCATCAATCGACTGATTGATACAAGTTACAAGCCAAGTCATTTATCAAACTGCGGTCGGTTGACTGATCCCCCAATTTTCAGTTGACCGATCGATTCAGGAAGCATTTCTAGACCATTTTTAAGCTTTGGTCAATTAACCGATCTCTCCTAGTTGGTTGACCGATCGATTCAAAGACTTCCCAATTTCTAGCCTACACCTGTCGGTTGACTAACCTTTCATCTGTCAGTTGACCGATCATTGTTGGAACATTCCTTCCTCAAATTATTTCAACTCTAAACTTCGATGTTTTAATCCTTTAACCAATTTTGTTTCTCAGTTAACTCAATTGACACTAATATTCAATTTTAAACATTAATCTTGCTCAAGTCAATTTTCATTTTTCAATTTCACATTAGAGTAAATAATTGAACACTAATTAGGACCTTAATTTCATCACATTAAACACACATAAATATAACTCATTAATTTGTGTCGTGTATGTGATCCGAATCGGGATACATTAAGAGTAAAAGAGGTTCGAGTTATTTTCATCTAATTTCTTCAGAATCTTCACAGTCTTCATCTCTTTAATAATCATCTCTGCATCTTGAATAATTACTTCATAATTTGATCTCTAATAGAACTCTTAAACCGAAACACTCAACAAACATGTTAGTTCTACCAAAAACATCAACCCTTAATTATCCATCAAAATCTCATGATCAACAATCGCCCCATTTTTTAGGATGATAATTAACTTTGATATTTTGTTCAAAACAATAATGTAATTACGTTCCCCGAAAATCTGAGAAAGGGTTTTTTTAACATGTTAAATCACAATCATGAAGATAATTCAATTAATTTATCAGATTTTCGATAAAGTACAAAATATGATCAATTCAACAATTAAAATATTTAATAAATCATAACATGATCATCTAAACAAAGTTTTTCCCCTTTATTAGTGCAATACTTAGGCAAACAAATCCTAAACATTAACTAACTCGTTTTAGGTGCAATAATAATTTTCCTTTTATATATTTCACTTTGTCAATCCAATTCAATTACCATTTTCAATAAATATCAAACATATTATCTCCCTTTATCATCTCAAAAAATGGGGAAGGGGAACAAAAAACATTACTCTAGGCAAACATCATTATGCCTAACTATACCTAAACCTTAAATAATTTTCATAAACTAATCTTGTGCTAAAGGTTTGGTAAATATATTGACAATCTCCCTCTATATAATTGTAAACAAGTATATCCATGCAGAGGGGAATAAACCTAAGGCAATCATAACATTTCAACAATGAAGCATCAAATCATATAATCTTAATTATTCAACATGCTTTATTCATAATACCAATTAATATCTTCCCTTTATAGAAACAAAACATGTAATCTTTAACGCACTAGAACATGAGGCATGTTTCAATAATAATTTACGAAATTGTTAATCATAAATCCAATGCATGTTTTTATCACGATTATGATCAATACTTTAGAATTCAAACCATATGATTGCATTTAGAATTCATTTAAATAACCACAACATTATATAATGCATTACATAATTCATGGATTGATATAACATATTTCGCATATTTTTAAACATGACTTTTAGCGAATCTCACACATACATATGCAAACTTAACTAATTATCATGCAATAATTGTAAGACA
This sequence comes from Eucommia ulmoides, assembly GCA_016647705.1. Taxonomy (NCBI): domain Eukaryota; kingdom Viridiplantae; phylum Streptophyta; class Magnoliopsida; order Garryales; family Eucommiaceae; genus Eucommia; species Eucommia ulmoides. The sequence continues at coordinate 13,179,911 of CM028340.1, forward strand.
ACTGAAGAATACATAATTTAGCACATGTCTTACAAACCATTACGGACTTTCCTGATCGGCATGCTAAACACATCTCTCTTTAACAAATTTAATGAATTTAAACTGTGAAGGGTTAGGAGTACCTCTTATATCTTTTGGGATGACTTTACTTTTTATCTTATTTGTACCAACGGTCAATTTGGATGCACAATTTCTCTTGATTTGTCTGTAACCTCTGAGCCTTTGATTGTTGTCATTTGATTCAATGATATTTCCACTTGAACGTGTCACTTGTGACTTCCTTGTGATATGTCATCTTGACTTTAATACATCTTTCTAACTTGTACGTGCCGCTTATGGATTCTTTGTAACTTCACATCTTGGTTTCGGTATATCTTTTTGCTTTGTACGTGTCACTTGTGAATTCTTTGTGACTTCAGGTCTTGGCTTTGATATAGACTCTTTGTTTAATCCTTACAGTCCATTCTCGACATTATGTAACACTGCACAAGGCATTTGATAGCTCTCTTTGGTATCCATTTCATTTTGGTTCCATTCTTGTTAGATTTAAACTTAGAGTTCCTAAATGGACAAGATACTTTAAAATGTCCAACCTTATTTATTAATAACATCTCAACTTTAATTAATAATCATAAATAGCTTGAGAAGTAAAGCATGAAACATTTCTAATAATAGCAACATTACAATCACTAGCTTGTGATGAAGGATGAGACGATGAAACATATTCACTTCCATAGATTATTTTAAAAGATGAAAAATCATTTTCGGAAGTTCTTGAAATAAACTCGAGGTCAGATTTTGATTTTTCAAGAATTTTCTTAAGTAAATCGATATTTAATTCAAGATCTGACCTTTGCCTCGAAATCACGTCAAAATCATTCTTTAAAACTCTGTTTTCATTTTTAAGAAAATTTACTTTAGAGATCAAATTATTAATTTCAAACACGACATCCGAAAACTCTTTTGTTCCACAATAGTCATCCAGATGTGCTTAGATTTTTGAATACTTTTTCTTCTATGTTCAAAAGTTCTAATTTTTCTTTTTACACTCGATTTTTTTTTAGCAAAAAGCAGTGTGAGATAAAGTAATTTTTTCTTGACAATATAGACATTTTTATTATCATCATCTCCATCACTACCACTAATTTCACAAGAATCATAAATAGAATTATCATATACGGATCTATTACCATCAAAAGAAGAAACAAAAAAAACATTATCCGTGGTGTATGAAATGTGATCGATTCAGTTAGGGTGCTAACCCTATCGAGCTAAAACCAACTCTGATGCCAATTATTAGCATAGTGAGTTACCCAAGATGGGGTGAATTAAGTAGTTACAAAAATTTAAGCAAACTCAATTATTTATCTTAGACCCACGAGCTCCACAGAGATTCGCACCCACTAAAACCCAAATTCTTTTAAAGGTATAAACCAAACACTCACAATGATTTTTTTTCATACGCTCAGAATCAACCTTTACAATCCCCTTTTCACGGGCTAAGGAAGAACCCTATCTTTTTTAAACATAAAACTAACATAATTCTATTATAAGAATAATCACAACCTAATTCTTTTACCAAGCTAAGAAGTAAACCTCACAAACACACTAAGTATTCTTTTCACCAGTAAATATAGAACCGTTACAATTCACTCAAAAACATGAACTCTATTCAGGAAGAATTCACACCTAATTCTTTTCAAGGAAAAAGAATAACCTAATCCTTTTATCGACAAGGTAAAGAGCAAACCTCAAATTTTTTCCCAGAAAATATTGAAACCAAGCTATCCTAATTAAATACAATCCAATTGTATCCAATCCGCACAAACTCACCAATCAGAAAAAATTACTAAATTTTTTTCCACTCGGAACTTCTACTACCTCAAACCACTCAATTAATTTTCCAAAATTACTAGTGATAGAAATTAAGTAAGGAATTCAATATCTAATTATAATATATGTAGGTAGCACATAATTAAGGGCATAATCAAATAATCACAAAAATCATTTAAAAACAATGTATGATCTTTAAAGTTCAAAAATGATTTTACTAAGATTTTATCAACCAAGCAAAGATAGAAATATGAATTTACAATAAAGAATAATACCTTGGAAAGATATCACTAGGAAAACACCATAAATCAGAATAGCAAGACAGCATAAATTCGGTGACGCCAAAACAATCAGCGCTTTTAACTCAAGAATTTTGCACACAATTGATCTCACAAATAATCTCTCAAATATAGTTCAGAAAAATAACTCTGAGAAAGTTTAGGAACTGAAAGTTCTTGATTGTTGTGATGTATATGATATAAAATTCGCAGGTCTATTTAAACTGTTTGGAAATAGGTTCTCTACAACTAGTTTCCTCAAGATATGACATGTAAATGTACTTATAGACCACATATATCATAATCATTCATTCCTGGTATGATTCACTCAAATATGGCTTTAAAATATTTCAATTGAGTCCTTAAATTAAATCTCAATTTCAAATTAAATATATAGGAAGTATTAAATGTATCAAATTGAGAAACACTTCAACTTTATGTACAATATCTATAGGGATATCTAAATAAGTGTATTATATCTCAAATATATTAAAATCCCAAGAATATCTGAAATAGATATGCCAAAAACAGCTAGTTAACGGTTACTATTTGAATTAATCTTTAAAATCCTCAAAATTCTAACCAGACAGTCGGTTGACCGATCATCAGACCATTAGTCGACCGATTGATATAGGTTACAAGCCAAGTCATTTCTCAAATAGCCGTCGATTCATCGATCCCCCAAGGGTCGGTTTACTGATCGATTCAGGAAGCATTTCTAAGCCATTTTTAAGCCCTGGTCAATTACCCGATTGATACAGAGATACTTTGGTCCATCAGTTGACCGATCTCCCCTGGTCGGTTGATTGATCGATTCAAATACTTCCCAATTTCCAGCCTACACCTGTCGATTGACTAACCTTTCATCCATCAGTTGACCGATTGTTGCTGGAACATGCCTTGCTCAAATTATTTCAACTCCAAACTTCAATGTTTTAATCCTTCAACCGATTTCTTTTCTCAGTTAACTTAATTGACACTAATATTCAGTTTTAAACACTAATCTTGTTTAGGCCAATTTTCATTTTTCAATTTCACATTAGAGCAAATAATTGAACAGTAAGTGGAACCTTAATTTTATCGAATTAAACACACATAAATATAATTAATTAATTTGTGTCGTGTGTGCGATTCTAATCCAGATACATTAAGAGTAAAATAAGTTTGAGTTGTTTTCGCCTAATTTCTTCAAAATCTTTAATACTCTTCATCTTTTTAATATCCATCTCTGTATCTTGAATAATTACTTCATGATTTGATCTTTAATGGAACTCTTAAACGGAAACACTCAATAAATACGTTAGTTCTACCAAAAATATCAACTCTTAATTGTCCATCAAAACCTTTAGATCAACAAAATAATTATCTTCAATAGTATTATCATTAAGTCTTTTATAATTTATAACCATTCTAGCCTTTCCCCTTTTTATTTCAGCATAATTTCTAACCATTAAGGCTGTACTTCTATGTCTATTGTCATTATGTCTTATTACTCCAAAATTTTGCAATTTTTCTATTTCCTTATCAAATTATTATGTCTATAGGATCATGTTTTTCACTTGCTGTTTTTATACTTAATTCAGGATTTTTTATTTCTAAATGTGCTAATATTTTATTTCTATCCCAATATCTTATAAGATCTTTTCCTAACACTTGTGTTTTTTCTGATAAATTTATTATCTTATCTATTTTTTTTCTTTTTGTTTATTGTTTTAGGCATTTTTTTCATTGATTTTAGTACATATTCTATATTAATTCCTAGCTTATATTTATGGTTTATATTTTTTGCATTATTTTCTATCATTTTCTCAATGTCTTTTTGATTTTCTTCTATAGTAGTACATATGTTTTCATTTTTATTATCTAAATTATTTGTGGGGCTACCACATTTCGCAAGCGTAAACTCTGATGTAAGTATATCCTGTTTTTGTTGCATAAAATAATATGTTAGTGTAGTAACACATTGTTTGGTTATTGTAACAAAATTATTATTCATTATTATACACTAGCGTATAACCCATGCTTGAGAGCACAAGTGTAAAAAATATTAAATCTAAAAAAATTGACATAATTTCTTTTGTTTATACAAAATTTTACATCTGTTTTATTAACATATCAATAAAAATTATTATTTAAATAACATCACCAACTAACAATGTAAATTATAAATACAACACAATCAATATACGATAACGTAGATATTCAACTATTCAAATAATACCATAATTAAGTATAAGTTAAACTAAAACAAATCAAAGAAAAAACTGTTTACTGCCTATCCGAATCTCATTACTTCAATTGCTACATTTCGCATAAGCAACTAAATAATTAACAATTCAAAAATTAAGACCTAGTTCTATGGGAAAGGATTAAAATTTAAAAAAAAAATCAAACAAATTAAAATAGAACAAGAACTTTGCAATTTAAAATGAGAAAGAAGGTTGCATTACTTTCTCCACGACTCCAATTTCGTTTTCACCAACAAAAGCCAACTTAGCTTCTTTGATTTTAACCTGTAAAATAAAAACTTATTGGGTATATGGATCAATAAAAATAAAAATAAAAATAATATTACATAGTAAATAAGAAATAAAAAAACAAAATATTTATAAAACAAAAAACTAATTAAATCTATAGCAAGCAATCCAAAAAGAAGAATCATGAAATAGAAAATACGGGTTAAACATTTAAAAATCACCATTTCATATCCCAAAACAAAAATGGTTGAGATATACTTACTGCTCCCAATCCACATGACATCGCTGACTCATCAGAAATCTGGAAACAGAAATACAGAAATTTGGGAACGGACACAGAAATCAGGGAACAAACACAGAACAAAAATTGAAATTTCGCTTGGAACAGACATTCATATACGTAGATACATACATATATCTATCTATCTATCTATCTATCTATCTATTTATATATATATATATACACACACACACACACACACACACACTAGCATATAACCCGTGCTTGGGAGCACAGGTGTAAAATATATTAAATCTAAAAAATTTGACATAAATTATTCTGTTTATACAAAATTTTACACCTGTTTTATTAAAATATCAAGAAAAATTAACATTTAAATATCATAACCATCTAACAATGTAAATTATAAATAAAACACAATCAATATCCAATAACGTAGATATTTAGCTATTCAAATGATACCACAATTAAGTATAAATTAAATTGAAACAAATCAAAGTAAAAAAATCCTTACTGTCTATCCAAATCTCAATACATCAATTGCTACATTACGTATATGCAACTAAATAATTAATAATTTAAAAATCAAAACGTAGTTCTATCGGAAAGTGTTAATTTTTTTTAAAAAAAATCAAACAAATAAAAAAAGAAAAAGAACTTTGCAATTTAAAATAAGAAAGAAACTTGAATTACTTTATCCACGACTCGAATTTTCTCTTCACCAACAAAAGCCGACTTTAACTTCTTTGATTTTAACATGTTAAAACAAAAAAAATATAAAAATTTATTGGGTATATGGATCAATAAAAATTGACAAAATAATATTGCGTAGAATATAAACAATGAAAAAACAAAAGATTTATAAAACAAAAAACTAATTAAATCTATAGCAAGCAATCGAAAAAGAAGAATCATGAAATAGAAAATGCAGGATAAACACTTAAAAATCACCATTTCATATCCTAAATCAAAAATGGTTGAAATATATTTATTGTTTACAATCCATATGACATCACCGACTCATCAGAATCTGGGAACAAAAATACATAAATATGTGGACGGACACAGAAATTTGGGAACAAACATAGAACAAAAATTGCAATTTGGCTTGGAACAAAAACACTAAACAAACACCACCAACATAACTTTATTATTGTTTTTCCGAAATTGTTCTATTTGACAATTAGAAGCACTATTTCTAAATTATGAATCATGTAACGAAAAATATTTATGTTCCTAGATTTATGAAAATACCTCCCTAAAATCAACTATTGTGCTTTTAAATCAAACTTACAGAAAAACTCATTATTCAATGTAACTATTTATATATAGATATCAATAGATAAATGTTTTCGGTAATTTGACTTAATTAAAAAGGGAGAAGTGTAATAATTGATTTTGGGAGTACGAATAGCTTTGTCTAAAATAAATAAGCACAATAATTCATAAAAACATGCATACACGTGCTTACATACATAGAAAATGTTAAATAGTAACTCCATGGGTGATCATATCCACAGATTTGACCTAGATTTGACAAAGCTTTAGATTAAAATCCCTCTGCAAATCTCTGAAACCAATCAATCAATTATCTAATCCATTTTTATTCTCAAAACAAACTCTAAAAATTGGCATAATACATTACTAAAATAAATATGGAAAAGAAAAATTTATAATTTTTTAACTTTTGAGAATGGCAGCAATTACGGGGGCTTAAATATCATGAAAATAAAAATATTATAGTAAGACACTTACGTAAAAACTTTGTACTTGAATACCAAAAGAATAAATCTTCAATTAAAAATCAAAATGATCAAATGTCAGCAAAAATAGAGCCGCCCATTTAACTTGATCAAACAATAGGTAAGTACCAAAAAGACTTTATATTCATTATTTCAATTGCACTAAACAACACAGAAATAAAAATAAAATAAAAATGTTATCAAACCACAAAAGTCTTTTTTTTAAAAAAAAAAAATACTCACCCGCAATTCTGTGATCTTTTGCAAATCCTAGAGCCAAAGATACCTTTCAAGATTATAGTCACCTAGTGACACAAAAGCGCACACGATTAAATTAACGAAAAAAAAAGAAGGGAGAAATAATATCAATAAAAAAAGAAAACATACAGAAAAAATAGGGGAAAAAAAAAAGAATTAACAAAAAAATAAAAAAATAAAAAATACAAAAAAAAAAATTAATAATTATTGATTGATTAAAATTGAATCTTGACAAAGGACACACATCATATAAAACTTTAAAACTAACAATAAAACTGAAGTGGGAAAGAGAACAAATAAGAGGGAAAAACAAAAAAAAAAAAAAAAAAAAAGAAGGCAAAAACAGTTAAAACAGGATAAAAAAATCATTTTGAAACAAAAAGAACAGAACTATTCAATTTATATGGATTTAATTTATTTTTTTCTAAGAACGTCCCTTATGCATACCATTAGGGAAAGGAAAGAAGAAAGAGAGAGACTAAAGTCATTTGCTAAAATTAGAATCGACAAGCATCAAAATAAGAATTAAAAAAAAATGATTAATAAATTTTTAAACATTGTTTAGCCGTTCATGGACCAAAATCCTACACTATTTAAACTTTTTGATGTTGGAGTCTTTTTATGCATATACATATTATTATTATTATTATTATTATTATTATTATTATTATTATTATTATTATTATTATTTAGTAAGGGTAGAATTGTCTTTTACTTTCTTTCTAGGTTTTTATTGTACGCTTATATAAGTCTCTCTTTTCAATTGTATTCTATGATTCTTCATTCAGAGAAAATAAACTCTAGTCGTCGTTTCTCTTTTCTCTCTAGACTTTTAATGTTATTCATTGATCTTCACATAGTATCAAGAGCCTAATTTCATGGAAGGAAGTTTGATTCCATTCAGAAGGACCGCGGATCCAACTCATGGAAGGAAGTTTGGCGTCCGTATAGTTCTGATGTTCGTACAGATTCGGCGTTCATACAGATCTGGTGTTCGTACAGATCCAGCATCCGTACGACTATGATTGTTGATGTTCATACAGTTTTGGCTTCCATGCAATTGTGATTTGGCTTTCTTTATAGTGAATCATCGATTTATTTCTGGTATTTGATTTTATTTCTCCGTTGCATTAAATTTATGATATCGTTTGTTGGTATATGTAATGGCTTCTGAAAGGGATGATTTGCTTCAGTCTATTACTGTGAGATTGATTGGAATTTTATTTTTTTTTTCATATTGGAGTTATGAGATGAAAACTTTTCTTAAAGGCAAAAAGATGTAGGGCTTAGTTAGTAGTACGTTGGTTAAACCAAAAGATGAAAGGGCTGAAGATTATATAACTTCGTTAAACACTTAGGAGGTAAATAATTCAAAAATCATTACCTGGATTAACAACTCTGTTGAATATTCAATTGGTATGCAATTGGCAAAGTATGAGTACACCAAAGAGATTTAGGATCATCTATCCAGGCTGTATACACAGTCTAACTTTGCAAAACAATATCAATTGGAATCTGATATTCGAGTACTGAAGCAGAATGATATAAGTATCCAGGAATTCTACTCCATTATGACAGATCTTTGGGATCAATTAGCTCTCACGAAATCTACAGAATTGAGAGTATGTACTCCGTACATTGTTCGTTGAGAAGAACAGCGTTTGGTTCAATTTTTTATGGCGTTACGTGATGATTTTGAGGGATTTCGTGGGACAATTTTGCACCGTAATCCACTTCTTTCTGTTGACTCAGTGGTTAACGAATTATTGGCCGAGGAGATACACTTCAAGTCTCAATCAGACATAAGGGTTCTCCAATCAGCTAGTCCATCTGTTCTGGCAGTCCCTTCTAAACCACCTCCTAATCATAAAAACAAGCCTTATTTGAGGTCTGCCTTTGATAAATGTAGCTTCTGTAAGCAAAAAGGTCATTGGAAGGCTCAATGCCCTAAACTGAGTAGAACACAGCAACAACAGCAACAACCACCTCCCAAGTGGAAATCCGATAATCGTTTTCAAAAACGTCCTTACAAGCCTCCACAGCCTAATACTGTAGCAACTGTACTGTCATCATGAACTTGGTTTAGTTTTGGGGACCCAACATCTTTTTATCCCACAATGGAGGCCCTCATTGAACAATTTCAGAAGTTCCTTGCCGCATAGCCACATGCCATGTCCACTGCATCTTTAATAGATTTGTTGCCCTCTAGTTCTTCAGGTATGTCTTCCTCCATATGGGTTCTAGATTCTAGAGCCTCTCATCATATAACACCTGATTTTCCATAATTTGTTTCTTTAAAATCTACATCATTTGTATCTGTTATGACTGCTGATGTCACAACCCGTCCAGGACACCCGTCATCCCAGGACCGGCGTGACGATAATATGATAACACCTATTACATCTAAAACTTCTTATACATTACAAATTTAAAATAATTCACTATACAATTCATTACACAACAAATACATAATCTTTTACTTCCTTATTGTTCCTTTCTGACAGCTCCACTCAAACATATTCTCAGATGACTCCACCTAATGTCAGTAGGGGACCGTCTCCTAAAGAAATCACCTGCGAGTGTACTGTCTTCTTAGTAAAAATCATTTTTAACATAGCAACAATACATTTAATAAAATCCAATATTTAAATGGATTAAGCGTAAATAAATATAAGCACCCCACAGAGTTGGTAAAATCTCTAGTATCAAATAAGCAATGGAAGTAAAGCAGTATAATTCAGTTTCCAAACACTCAATAAATAATAAGTCACCCAGTATATATAAAACACCCCAATTTAAACACACATCTCAATCCCACACCCACCGGCTAAGCCATAGTGATCGTTTTAACCTCACGATCGAGAGTTACAACGGTACCGTAACCATCCGTAGGATATGCCTTCCTAGCGGACCTAACTGCGCAAATCACCGCCAACCGGACGTCTCCAGAGGCCAATAATATAAATCACCACATGACGTCAATCACCTTATAGTAACTATCCATCTGCCGAACCACCCTCCGGACAGATCATAATATAAACTATGGCATAGTCAATTCAATAATATTATCACCAAATCACAAATAATTATCCCTCTACCGGACCACCCTCCGGACAGATCATAAGAATAATCACCACATCAATAATATCGACAAAATCACCATTTCAACAATACCTTCAAAATCACCCTTGTCCACCTCTTTTTAACAAAACCCACTTTTAATTTAAAAATCATGTTTTTCCTACTTTTTTTATTAGAACCACCAAATCCAACAGATTATTTATAAAGTCTTTCTTTTTTAAACCCAAACATTTCAATGGAAAACCATTTTACCAACTCACCCACAACTGGCTTGATCAATATAATTTATAAAATTCGTACAGTTAAATAAACACATATCTCATCATATTTATATGGAAAATAGTTTGGCAAGAAGGGCAGTACACTCACCTGATATCTGCTTTCGTAAACTTTAACCGACTATCCCGTATCCGAACTCCGGTGCCTGCGAACCTAACGGTGACAGGGCCTAATTTAATATTTTTGTATGAAACAAACTAATCACGCCATGAAATCCTAATTTCCTCAATTTCCTATTTCCCATATTTTATTACGAAATATAACTATTCAACTAGTATCGTTTCGTTACGGTTTACTATTTATAAACTTTATTCTTATAAACAAATCTCAAGATTTATTATTTTTATTTTATTACTCTAAGGTTAGAAAACTAAATTTAGAATTCACAAAATAAGTTAGAAAGGTTACCCATTCCGAACCGATCGTGGATTTCCCTAAAATTCCATGTATTTCTGATTCTGCTCCCCACCGCCTAAGCGAACGAGTGACTGCTTCTCCCTTTTCTCTTAACTGCACTCTGCATTTTCACCGCCTGGGCGAAAATCCATCGCATAGGCGACCGAGTTGCTTTACAAGTTCTGAGTTAGACACTGACGACCTACCGCCTAGGCGAACTTCCTCACTAATTCCGGCAGTCACCACCACCAAACAACCAGCCAACAACCGACCACCACCCACATCGGCGACGAGGTATACACACCAAAAGCCCACACGCTCACCGCCGGACCGATCCGACACCGCCGGCGACACACCTCACCGTTGGACCCCTCTCTCTCTCTATGTTTTCTTCCTCTGTTTTCCTCTCTTTTTTTTTTTTTTTTTTTTTTTTTTTTTTTTTTTTTTCTGGTTTGTTGGATTTTGCCGACATAACACACACGATATATATATATATATATATATATATATATATATATATATATATATACACCTACCGAAAACACACACACACACCCACAAACACAGTGGAATTCACACACACACACACACCCCAACAGCACACCCAACTCGCACCACCGCCACCACCGTCGGACCAAACTTACTGACCAAACCCACCACAAGCATCACCGATGACGGAACAGAGACAAACACATGCCATCGACAGTTTTCTCTCTCTAACCTATCGCCGGTGACGGAACAACGACATACACACACACACACAAACACACAACAACACCGGACAAACAGATGGCAACAAATGCCTGAGATCCATTCACACACCTGCTGGAACAATGACAAACCACCACTGGTCGAACCTCTCTCTCAACTTACTGCCAGCAACTCCAGCGACTCACCGATGACCGAAACGAAACTCACAACGCAGTCGCTGGACAGACGACCGAAACCCACGCCGGCGGACTCCTCTCTCTCTTCCTTTTCTTCATCTCATCTTCTCGATTCTTCTTCATGTGTGTGTATATATATATATATATATATGTGTGTGTGTGTGTGTGTGTGTGTGTGTGTGTGTGTGTGTGTGTGTGTATTTGTGTATGTGTGTGTGTGTATGAGAGCCCACCCGCTGGACAGCCCCCATACCTTCTTACCAACTCCATTTCTCTCAATATATATATATATATATATATATATATATATATATATATATATATATATATGTATATATATAAAAGAAGATATTTTTGTAAAATTACACAAACCTCCCCTTAGATTATGATGGGTTAGTAATTAAACCCAAATATATGTTTTAATGTTTATAAAAATTTCAATCCAACCACTTAAAATTTTAATTCACATAATCAATATCTTAATCCCCCCAATGTTTTCAAAATATTTTAAAACACGACTTAAATTATTCGTAAATGAAAGGTCGGGGTCTTACAGCTGATGGTACTCCAATGCTATTAGAAAGCATTGGTTCTGTTGTCAAACCTCGGTTATCTCTTTCAAGTGTCTATCATATTCCCAACCTTGCATTGAATCTTGTTTCTGTTGGCTAATTATGTGATTCTGGTTACTCAGTTTCTTTCTCTTCTACCTCTTGTCATGTATAGGATCCGCAATCCCATAAGCTGATTGGGATAGGTCGTAGGCAGAGGGAACTATATATACTGGATGAGCTATGAGTATCAGATGTTACAGCTTCCGGTGTTGACTTGTCATCTTTTCATTTGACGTCTTCATCTTCTAGCTTTTATTTATGGTATACTCGTCTTTGTCATGTTTCAACACCCTGTTTAAAATACTTAGTATCTAAAGGATCCTTAGGGAATTTGTCTGTTTGTGATATTTCTGATTATAGTGGTTGTAAACTTGCAAAATTCTATGCTTTACCTTTTAATTGAAGTATTTCTTCTTCCCTTGTACCATTTGATTTGGTTCACTCGGATATGTGGGCACCTTCCCTGATTGCTACAAAAGGGGAGTCCAGATATTATGTTTCATTCATTGATGATTACACTCGATTTTGTTGGGTTTATCTTATGAAGCGTCGTTCTGAATTCTTTGATATTTTTCAAATGTTTCAAGCTCTTGTTTAAGACCCAACATTTTGCTGTTATCAAGTGCTTTAGATGTGATTTGGGTGGGGAGTACAAATATATTTCTTTAACTAACTCGCTTTCTCTAGATGGAACAATTCACCAAACCTCCTGTACTGACACTCCTGAGCAAAATGGTGTTGCTGAAAGGAAACATAGGCACATTGTTGAAACTGTTCATTTTCTCTTATTGTCTGTCTCTGTTCCTAGTGTATTTTGGAGAAAAGTAGTACTTACTGTAGTTCACCTAATTAATAAGATCCCATCATCTCATTCTTCAGGTTTGTCTCCATTTGAAAGGTTGTATGGTCATACTCCCAACTATTCCTCCTTAAAAGTATTTGAGTGCACTTGTTTTGTTCTTCGACCTAGAGTAGAGCGTAGTAAGTTATCTTCTCGCTCTGCTATTTGTGTCTTCCTAGGTTATGGTGAGGGACAAAAGAGATATCGTTACTTTGATTCAATTGTATAAAAACTATATGTGTCCCGTCATGTTGTGTTTCTTGAGCATATACCTTTTTTTTCTCTATTCCTTCTAATACACACAACTTGACAAAATCTGATCTCATTTCCATTGATCCTTTCTCTGATGACACAAATAGTTTATCTTCTCAAAACCCATGCATTAATGATATTGACCCATCTCATGCGTCTCAACCTCATGTTGACACTGGTAGCTTTGCAGGTATTGATACTTCTAGCGTCCCCTCCCCTCCGACAGCCTACCAAGAATCTTCTCAGATTATAGATCCTCCTTCTCGCTATCCTCAGTGCATTCGTAAGTCCACTCATATACCATATTTTGTTTACTCTTTCTATTCACAATCTTTTGCTTCATTTTTAGCCTTTATTCATTGTCTTTCTGAGCCTTTATCCTATAAAGATGCAGCACTTGATCCTCTTTGGCAACAGGCTATGGCTGAGGAACTCTATGCTTTATACAAGACAGATGCATGAGATTTGGTACCTTTACCTCCAGGTAAAAGTCCAATTGGTTCTCGGTGGGTCTACAAAATTAAAACCAAGTCAGATGGTTCAGTTGAGCGGTACAAAGCTCATTTCACTACAAGGGATTTTCTCAACAATATAGTATAGATTATGAGGAGACTTTTGTTCTAGTTACAAAAATGACAATTGTTCACACTCTTATTGTCGTTGCATCTATTCGTCAGTGGCACATTTCTCAGATGGATGTTAAAAATACCTCCTTGAATGGCGACCTTCAAGAAGAAGTTTACATGACTCATTCTCTAGGTGTTGCTCATAAGTCTGGTGACGTTTGCAAACTCAAGAAAGCTCTATACGGCCTCAAATAGGCTCCTCGAGCCTAGTTTAAGAAGTTCTCTACGGTAATTACTTTGCTTGGTTTTCACCCAAGCAATCAAGATTCGGCTATGTTTATAAGGTGTACCACTACCGGCCATATTCTACTATTGTTATATGTGGATGACATGATTATTACTGGTGATGATGTTGTTGGGATTGCAATTTTGAAATCAGAATTATCTCGTCAGTTTGAAATCAAGGACTTGGGGGCTTTAAGCTACTTTTTGGGTATTGAAGTAGCTTTTTCTCCGAAAGGCTATCTTCTTTCTCAGTCTAAATATGCAGGTGACATTCTTGAGTTTGCTCATCTTACTGATACTAGGACTGTTGATACTCCTCTAGAGATGAATGTTCGCTACTTACCTTCCGATGGTGCCTCCTTGTTAGATCCCACATTATATCGTACTATTGTTGGCAGTTTGGTCTATCTAATTGTCACTCGTCCGGACATTGCTCACACTGTTCATATCGTCAGTCAATTTGTCATTTTTCTTAATACAATTCATTAGGCTGTTGTTCTTCGTATCCTTCGGTATCTTCGAGGTACCCTATTTCCGAGTCTCTTACTTTCATCGACCTCGTCTTTCGAGCTACATGCCTATTCTGATTCTGATTGGGCTAGTGATCCCACATATTGCAAGTCTGTTACAGGTTTTTGTGTATTTTTGGGTGATTATCTTATTTCATGGAAGAACAAGAAGCACTACCACTGAAATAGCTTGGTTGCGTTGGTTACTAGCAGATATGGGTGTCTCTCTTTCTCATCCCATTCCCATGTATTGTGATAACAAGAGTGTTATTCAGATTGCTCACAATTCAGTATTTCATGAAAGGACCAAGCACATTGAGATCGATTGTCATCTCACTCATCATCATCTTTAACATGAGACTATTACTTTGTCTTTTGTATCATCATCCATGCAAATTGCCGACTTGTTCACCAAGTCTCATTCTATTTCGCGCTTTTGTTTTTTGGTTGGCAAACTCTCGATGCTACTTGCAGCAACATCGTGAGTTTGAGAGGAGATATTCGAGTTTATCATTATTATTATTTAGTAAGGGTAGAATTGTCTTTTATTTGCTTTCTAGGTTTTTCATTGTACGCTTATATAAGTCTCTCTTTTCAATTGTATTCTATGATTCTTCATTCAGAGATAATAAACCCTAGCGGCATTTCTTTTTTCTCTCTAGATTTTTGATGTTATTCATTGATCTTCACAATACGCAACAGTTTAGAAAATAAATACACACATTAAAGTAAAAACTGAGGATGCATATATCATTAGAGCTATAATTATACTCTTTTATGTTCTTCACTATTGTCTATACAACTTGTAGGGGAAGGAAAGGGGTTCTTTCTGCAAAGCTTGGACCAAAAATAGAAATTTGGAAACATAAATAGAACAAAAAAACTGAACATTAAACAAACGCAGAGTATGCATTTCTGTTCAGATTTTTTTCTCTGTTCTTCAGAAAATTTTGAACAAAAAGCGTAATCTGGGAACAATTCCAATCTCTTAAACGATATTTGCCATGAAAAGTAAAAATCAAGAACAAAACATAGAATTTTTTTTCCCCATATTTTTGTTACTGTTCCCATTTTTTTTAGACCAATAAAATAAAATTTGTGAATGGAAACTCTAAAAAAATATAATCGCCGTGCACTAATAGAAAATGCATTTGACTACAGAAATTGCACATTCTAATCTGGGAAGTAGAACGATTCTCATAAATAGAAAAATAAAAACCAGTCCCTAAAATTTAGAGCACGACCGAGAGTAGCAAAGGGTGGTCGCATTGAGTGGAGGTGTGTGGTGATAGAGAGAGAGGGGGGGGGGGGACCAAACTTGTGGCAAGGTTAAAGAGCGAGCGCCGAGAGAGAGTGTAACAGGGATGTCACTGTGGAAAATTTCTTAAAAGACTAAAACTGTTGATTTGCACAGCACAAAGATATTAATAAAGAATACAATTACGTGCAAGTTGTGATATGGTCAGAACTAATTGCAAATTAAATAGGTGGCGTTTGTTGAATGTTTCTATTATGATTTGTTACTTACTCGACAAAATATTGAAGGAAAACTATAAAATAAAGAAAATCTGAAATTATATTTGATTTGATGCTTCTTTGAATAGGCACTTCTTTGACAATCGAAATATAGTTCAGATTTACTGCCATATATAGTAAACAATTCAGGTTTAGGATTGCCAAAAAAATATCAAGCTAGAATGTGTAGAACAAAACAACTCAAATGTCCCATACACACCTTTATTTCCATTCATAATATGTGAGCGAACAACCGGGTCTAGAGTTTGGCCCTGAAACTCGAAATTATAACCATCAGGCATCATAAATGCAGACAAATTGGTGGTATTGATAAATACACCTGGTCTCACAAGGCTTTGTAGTAATTGTTTACCTCATTTAAAATTATTAGTACCTCCAACCTGATCCCAAGGCAAATCGTTGATGTTGGCTACGGCGATGTCGCGTTAGTTGATTTGAGAGAGGATCTGAGAGCAGGTACATTCTTTCAAATTTTCGAGGAATTGGTTCAGTAATCATTGGGGGTGCCGTGATTGCAATCAAAAAGCCTTTTCAATCTCTAAATCAATTCTTTTAATCCAAAAGAGTTCAAACAATAGTAACGTGGTACGTGT
This sequence comes from Eucommia ulmoides, assembly GCA_016647705.1. Lineage (NCBI taxonomy): Eukaryota > Viridiplantae > Streptophyta > Magnoliopsida > Garryales > Eucommiaceae > Eucommia > Eucommia ulmoides. The sequence continues at coordinate 13,196,579 of CM028340.1, forward strand.
CTATTTACTGGGAGAAAGTGTGCTTTACCTCAAATATTGCGGAAAGTGAAAATGAGAACATCAATAGTAACGTGGTACGTGTCTATTTACTAAAGTTAATTATTTTTTAGTTTTAATTATCACTATTTTATCATTCAACAATAATCACATATTTAATCTATTAAACATATTAAATAATGATAACTATTTGTGTCCATGTTAGGTTTATACATAAATTTCGAAAAAATCTTAACCTAAAAGTAAACATGACAAGAATATATTTAGCTGTGGTTTCAAATGTATAGTTATTTATCTAATCTAACTTTGCATTTATACTCTTGCCTTTGTGGTGATATTAAATTATCCGTATTCTTATTTATACCGTAGCTTATTACATGCTATTTATGGTTTCATTTAGTACCAATTTATTTCGTACTTTGTTGCATTGTCTTCCACTGTCATTTTTCATTTCTTTGATCCAGAAAATTGAATACTCAACCTCATATTATCTCTAGGTATTCAATGATAATGTCATATCAAAATATGCTCTATCCCAACGAATGCAAAGGGAATGAGAGAGGTTTACTTGTCCGATTCTAGAATGTCAAGAAGGTGGAAGATCTTGCACAGGTAATATTGCCAGAACATCTAGCACAAACGATATGTCAAGACTTTTTCTGGCTCAACTAGAATGAAGAGAACGGGAAAGAGCTGATCGGGAAAGATGTGATGGCCCTGTGGAAGGAGGTCAGTCATTTTTGGGAGAATCATCAGAGCCTACGCCAAAACGAAAAATGGTTACACAAGTCTCTGTGTCATCAACAAGCTCAAATCGATATACCTCTATAATTCTCAGTGATCATACTTCTTCTCCAGTAACGGAAAACGAAATAGATTCTACTTTTGAGGTCAATTTGACATCCCCACCAAGTCTTACTAAAGCGTTTGTGTCCACAACACCCAACAGTTGCTCACGGTGGGAAGTCAGTAGGTTTTTGCCTGTTAACCATCATAGCGGTGGAGACCATTGCTGTAGCAGTGAAGTTCACCGCTGCCACTGGAGTTAAGCAGAAAGTTTGTGTTCTTCTGATAGCTGCAGCTGTGGTTTTCACCGCTGCAGTGGTGGAGGCTGCATTTAATTTCTTTAGTCTTTTCTACCATTTCTCCACCGACGTCCCACCGATTAACTCGATTGTCAACCGTTTTCATCCCTTTTTCGTCCGAAACACCTGATTTACACCAAAACAAATAAAAACGAATTAAAATATATTAAAATATTAAAATAACACTCGAAAAGTACCAAAATCGGCTTGGGAATATATAGATAAATTCCACCTATCAAATACCCTTAAACTTAGAATTTTGCTAGTTCTCGAGCAAAACACTCACACTAAAATAAACAAATACAACTACTAAACGAACACAAATACTAAACAAGGAATAAAAACACAAACAAACAAAACATAATGTGAGTTTTGAATTCAACTATTTGACCAAAATATTTTCCCTCAACGGCCATCAATTATATCGAGTTCAGGAGTAAAACGCACCATGTGGTATTCTAGAATTTCAACATTCAATAATGATAACCTCCATTCTAGATCTTGTTCAAGTATGTGTGTGCGAAAACTCAATCATACAACCATCCATAGACCGGATTAGATCATCCACCAATAAAGTTCATGACTTATAACTGATAAGGTATAGGAAATTCATATGTCAGACTGGGTTCCACCCTCTACTAATGTAGGCTTGGAAATTCAAAAAAATCAATAGGACTTTATTTGGTTTTTGTTAAATGGCGAAGGGTATATCAGGAATATGAAATAGGTTAACGTTATTAAGTTAACGATACCTGTGGCACAACGCTTGTCTCAATCACACTCATAGCCCTACATAGATTAATTCGAAATAACCCTGAACTTATATTTGAAAATGTAGTACTTGTCTGAAAAAACAAAAATAAAACTATATATACCCATTTACGATGTTTTTTTTTTTTTTTTTTTTTTTTTTTTTTTTTTTTTTTTTTATGAAACAGCCCTAAACTTATTTGATTTGTACAATTTGACGGGTGTGAAATACGATAGAAAAATGACAAGTGAGTACTCGAATACTGAATCAATCAATAGTTCGCTCAAAACCCAACCGCTTACTTCAAGTAGCATAACAAACACTAACTTAATTTCACTCAAATTGTGCCTTAGGTTTAGCGATAATGGTTTGGAAAAAATTCAATTGGCCAGGGTATTTGTTACGTGTTCAGAATTGAAATGGCTTATAAGTTTCGACAGGGTAACGAGGGATAAAACATATTACATGGTAGGCTTCAAAGGCTCAAGCGATCAAAATGAATGCCTAAATCATATCTCCTGAACTACCTCACCTAGAATTTTGCCTTGAGTTTTCCCCAAATCAGGTTATAGAATCCCTACTGTCATGAACTTGGCTAACAGATAATCGGTGTCAAATTAATTGAATATATAGTACATTGAGTTTAAGTGCTTGTATAAGTTTGGATGCACAATAACTTTTACTAAAACGAGATGTTAAGCATACAGAACACACATGAATTAGCATTATGCTCGACCTCGATAAACAACTAGGGGATAGACTCATCATTGGGTAATGGCTTGATGAACTACAAAGCTCAGCACACAACTACAACAACTACAAACATAACATACTTATACTAAACTAAACAAACATGCATATAATTAAATAATAAATTAACTTAAACTATATAACTTACAACAAGAAAAATATACTAACATACTGCACATCACCCCCAAACTTAAAACGGATAGTGTCCACAATGACCCAACATCGATCTCAATAATTGAAATATTGCATGACGATGAAGGGGGTTTAGAACACGTACCTGGGAGGCGAGATAATCTTGCCTCTGAATGAAGTTGGTAGTGATGGATTAATTTATTTGAAAACTAGGGCTGCCTCCCACTAAGTGTTTGGTTTAATGTCCTCGGCCTGACATGGAGAAGGCCTCGTCAAAGAGCGGCTTCTGCCCATAGTATGTGTCATACAACACAACATATGGGTCTTGGTTCAGAACGCCATCAAGATTGGTGAGATTTGGCATTGTTTGGCCCGTATTCTCAACTTGATCATTCTTTGGATTTTGTGCTCGGTAGGTGATAGGTGTGAAAAACCTATCTATTTCTAGGCTTCTTCTATGGTTAGTTGATCGAATGAGATGGTACCATTTCCTTATTCGATCCAATTTCTTATTGCAGCTAGTAACCCATCGAGGAAGTTCAGTAGTTGACACTCCCTCAGGAAATGATGGTTTGGGAACTGGATGAGCAACTCCTTATATCGATCCCAAGCACAATAAAATGGCTCAGAATTCCGCTGGGAAAAATTTAAGATTACTTGTTGATGCTCCATCTCCAAGTACCTTGAAAAACAAAACAAACTAAACACAAAAATTATAAACAAAATAAATGCCTAAATTAAAATCAAGTTACTTACTCACAATATCCACAACAATCTGAAAACCAATCCCCAGCAATGGCGCCAAAAATTTGGTAGCGGAATATTACGTCGCTACTTCCATTGTAAGTGTATGGGTCAAGTTTTAATATAGTGAAAAGAGTAAGGGTTGTCGTATCCACAGGGATTGGATTAAATTGTCATTAAGTACTGCAATTGTCATAACCAAATTTTATCTAGGTGACTCAAATTTAGATTTTTGTTTATAGAAATAAAACTAAACTAAACTAATTAAACTAAAATACTAATAGTGACGTTACTGGGAATATATTGTCTAGGGAATAACTTTGTTAACTTAAACGTGTATGTTTTAGTCTCGTTTACATTAATGGTATTTAAACTATCCGACAATCTAAGTATCAAAAACTCACTCACTAACTCTCCCGAGTGTAAAGTGAATGAATATGCAATTTCGTGTCAATGTTGATGTCCCCATCTAGCATCTAACGACACTGATCCCATGATTCTTGCCCCAGCCTCACGGATTGCACACTTTCTAATACTCTCCCGAGTCATGAGATCGTCGCGTTGTGTTTAAACCCTAATCAAAATCCGGGGTTACCTCTCCCGAGTGTCAAACACTGATTTCTTAAACCAACTAATATATCATAACAAGCATATATTAGAAGTAATAAAATAGTAAACACAATCGGATAAAAATAAACAACCATTAACAAAACATCAATTTATTCAAACAATATTTTCATGGACTACATTAAACCCTAGAAAATATAGGTTTAGCTACACATAGACATAACCCAATATTCAACTAAAAACAAACTAAACAACATCAAATACCAACAAGGGTTTAAGAAATAAAGAGAGAAACAAAGGAGAATAGCCATTATCTGAAGAATTGACAGTTTCGTGTCTGTGATTTCCACTCCAATCTTGATTTCTCCTTTTCAAGTAGATGATCTCTCCTTGTTGGTATGCCTTAGAGCTCTCAAGAGAGTCCCAAAAATGTGCCTATTGTGTTGGAGAAGAATGGGATATTAAGGGATCCAAAATATCTAAGAAAATAAATGAAAATATCTAAGCCACTTGGTGTTGGACCACTACAGCGGTGGGAAGTCAACAAGTTTCTAGTTGCTAACCACTACAGCATTGGAGACCATTGCTACAACGGTGGTTAACCAAAAAGTCTCTGTTCTTTTGACCGCTACAACGGTAGAGGCTGCATTTCCTTTGTTTAATCTTTTCAACCATTTCTTCACTGACGTCCCACCAATTTACTCGATTATCAACCGTTTACATCATTTTTCATCCCAAACACTTGATTTATACCAAAAAAAATAAAAATGAATTAAAACATATTAAAACATTACAATAACACTCGAAAAGTACCAAAATCGGATTGAGAATATATAGATAAATTCCGCCTATCATTCCTGGAAAATTTTAGCGTTCTGAATCCATCTGTAACTACAGTTTCTCCATATTCAACAACGATGTCTGTGGGTTCTTCGCTCATTATCAATGTCAATGAGGGTTTAGATCCTACCTCTACTACGTTTACCATGTCTATTGCAGATCTGGCCAATCCTCTATCATATCTTCTCCAAAAATGGTGCAAACTTTTTCCCTGCTCTCTCACTTACTACAGTTTGCTCTTATTGGTTCTTTGATTCTGCCTGTTGTAACTATATGACATCTTATCCCAACATTTTTTCAACGAAACTCTTTGCAATGAATATCCTTAGTAATTATACCACTGATAGCTCTCGAATGTGTGTTACCCAAACCAGTAAGGTTTCTACTTCACATCTTTCTATTTCTGACATGTATTTGATTCTGAAACTTACCTTAAATCTCTTGTCTATTGGACAACTTTGTGAATTGGGATTTGAAGTAATATTTTCTACTCCAACACCACCACATGTTCCTTCAACCACCTATGCAACCTCACCACCCCCACTAGTATCCTTTTCATCATCATCCTTATCTCAGCAACCACTAGTGTTTCTATCACTATCCCAAATTTGGAATTTTTGGTTACGCATTTCATTTAGCCGACTTAAATCGCTTATCTTTAGTTGTTTATTAGGTTTAGTTCAGCATGAGTCCTTTAAATATATTCATTGCCAACTTGCAAAATAACTAGCCCTACATTTCAAAGAGAGTGAGTCTATTTCTCTTGCACCATTTGATCTAATTTATTATGATATTTGTGGGCCTTCTCTTCATGTCTCAATTGGTGGTTGTTGTTACTTTGTTATCTTTGTGGACGACCACTATCAATATACATGGTTGTTTCTTTATGAAATATCGATCCGAACTATTCCAAATATATTCTAAGTTTTCTTCTATGGTTCAAACCCAATTTTCTAGAAACGTTAAAGTTTTTCGCTCAGATAATGCAATAGAATAAAAGGATCATGCCTTTCGTAATATGTTTCACAAAAATGGTATGCTCCCCCATCGCTTGTGTCCAAGTACATCCCAACAAAATGGAAGAGCCAAATGTAAGCATAGGAATATTCTTGATATAGTTCGTGCTCTTCTCATTTTTTCATCATGTCTTGAGCATTTTTGGGGTGATGCTACCTTCACAACTGTCTACACAATAAATCGTGTCCCTTCTGCTACAATCCTGAACCAATCTCCATTTGGGCGTCTTTTTGGTAAACTTCTCGATTACTCTGAACTCAGAGTCTTTGGTTGCGTTTGTTTTTTTTCTGCTCAAACCAAAAGAACACAACAAATTGGAACTAAGGGCCTGTCTGTGTTGTATTCTTGGATATGACATTAAACATAAAGGGTATCAGTGCTGGGATCCCATTTCTAGTCATGGGATATCGCTAGTTTAATATAAATATAAAATGTGTATTTATATTTAATCTTATATATCTTATACTTAATTGAGAATAGAGAATATTCTTTTGTATAATTGAGGAGAGTGGATATATATTTTTCTATATATAAATTTATAGAAATAATATACAGAAATTATGGAGATTAAATTAAATGAATAATAAAAAATAAAAAATATAGAAACTATGAACATTAAATTTAATAGTGATATTGAAATATTAAATTTAAAAAAATTAAATTACAAAAATATTATGCAAAAATTATGGTAAAATATAGAACTAATATATGGACATTAAATTTAATAAAATAATGAAATATTAAAATTACAAAAATTATAGAAATAATATATGAAAATTAAATTTGGTAATAATACAAAATTATTAAATTTATGTAAATTAAATAGTATTAAAAATAATACATGAACATTAAATTTAATAATAATACTCAAATATTTAATGTAAAGAAACTAAATTAAAAAATAATATAAAAGAGAAAATATAACATACATAACATACAAAAATTATTGACATTAAATTTTATAATAATATTCAAACATTAAATTTATAAAAAAAATAATTTTAAGAAATAATGTAAAAAATAAAAACTAGTACACAATTTATGGATATTAAATTTATGAAAATTATAGAAAAAATATAAGAACATTAAATTTAGAAATAATAATAAATATTAAACTTACAGAAATTAATGTAATTAAATAATATAAACGAGAAAATATAATGTAGGGTTAACCGAATTTCATATTGTCGTTTCTGTTTGTGGTATTGAAATATTGCCAAGCAAGGGTCTCCAAGGAACAGAAGGACCAATTTCATGAAGAAAGGACATTGACATGTTTCATTCGGAAGGCATTCTATATCAACCTTTTACTAGATTGGTTATGTCAAAAGTAGCTACAAAAATATATTAACACCTCTTTCCTTATAAATTTCTCCATTTAATGGTTTTTGAGAACAAAAATAAAGAAACATTAATAAAAACTTCCCACAATCTACCTCCTACGATTAATTCCATTTTCCACCTCCACCGTTTGCACAGATCGCGTCTCTTTCTCTCTCTCTCCTCTGGTTCTCCTCTTCCTCTCGCTCTCGAGTCACCTCCTTCCAAGCCACCACCACTACTGTTGAACCATTGCCTTCTCCTTCCACGGGTACGTTTCTCTTAATCTCTTTTTATTTCTTTTTCGATTTTTTCTATTTCGAAACCCTTAAATCATAACCCTTTTATTTCGAGACCCCGAGGATGGCGAGGGTTGGATCTGGATTTGTAAGTCCATATCTAAAAATTTTGTGCTGGATTTGTTTATATTTTTGTGCAAATCATATAACAAAGAATGTGCATGCATCTAATAGTTTGTTTTCTTCACAATTTTCATTGATTTAAAGTTTTTCCCTATTTGTTGTAAATTGCCAGGTTTACTGGTTTGAAAATGAATCTTGCCAATGTCCGCTGCTAGATGTTTGAAAATGGTATTGCATATCTTCAGTGTACGACGAGAATTTAATCGCTCGCGAATATGACTACTCGCAAGTGTACGAGGTCAAAGTTTTAGTATAGTGTGATCGTGAAAGATCGGGTTATCATATCCACAGGGATTGGTGTCGTTACTATCGAATACCGCGTTTGTCGTGACCTAACTTTATCAAAGCGGAAAATAAATGTATTTAATTAATTAAACTAATACTAATATATCCTAAATTAACTACACTAATATGCTAATATGTTTTACGGTGAAACATTGCCTAGGGATTAATGTGTTTATAAATACGTCTTGCCCAGCATCATAGATTGTCCATGATTCAAACCCAGATTGGGTTATAGATTGTCCATGACTTAAATCCCGACCGGGTTATAGAATCATGATGTTTGTTTACCCAAATTCGAATCCGGGGTTTGTTAAAATCCTGTATTCTCCATTTATCTAACTAATCATGATGAACAAGCAATATGATAAATACAATCAAACTACAAAGAACAATCACAAATACAACACCGAAATCATCTAACAACGTATTTATAAATATAGTGTTAATCCCTACTACAATCCATGTATAACTATGGCCTTAGCCACATAAATAATGAAATAACGAGCTAAACAAGCTTATATAATCCTAAGATAAAGAAATAAGGAAAAACAATCGAAGAATTTGACCTCGTTTGAAGATAAACCGCTAAGAATGCTCAAGGATCAATTTACCGTCTTCTCCACTTCAGGATGTGAGCTCCACCTCTGAAACTCCTAAACCTAGGCCTAAATATAGCCAAAGGTACCCAAATGGCTGGGGGGTTCACAAGGAAGGGAGAGAGAATGATATTTATAGCCAAAATATCTCAAAATATCTAATAAATGTCAAGGCTGTGTCAAGGGTTTCCGCCTAGGCACAACTAGGTCAATTAACTTTCTGTCGTTTTTCCACCTAGGCAGTGGAATTTCTGCCTAGGCTGAGGAACTGCAGGTTCGCATTTTGTTTTGACTGTAACGTCTTCATCTGAACTCTAATTGAGGTGATTCAAAAACCTATGGAAATCTAAGAAAAATATCTATAACTTCTATGTTTTGAGTGTTTCCAAAATCAGGTTGAATCGTAGTCTAAAATAGCCTTGAAGTTACAGCACCTGTACCAGCTTTGCAGGTTTGGTGACCGCCTAGGTGAAGAAGTAGGCGGTGGACTTGGAAATGTTTCTGCTGGGGTTTCCACCTAGGCGTAGGAATTTCCCTCCTAGGCGGTGGGCTGTCAATACTCTTTTGTCATTTTCAGCATCTTCGCTGCCTAGGCGGAGGTCTGGACGCCTAAGCGGTAGGCTTCCTTCATATTTTTGCCTCCTTACTTGTTTATCTAACATTGCCAAGTACCCTGCATAAGAAACAAAAACAAAACTACAAACAAAAATTATGTACAAAATAAATGCCTAAAATAAAATTAAGTCATTTACACACAATATCGACAATAACAAACAAAACAATTCCCAACAATCATTACCAAAAACTTGGTAGCGATCGCCAAGAACTGAACTCGCCTAACGTCTAATCCCCAGCAACGGCACCAAAAACTTGTACGACGAGGATTTAATCACTCGCGTATACGACTACTTGCAAGTGTACGATGTCAAAGTTTTAGTATAGTGAGATCGTGAAAGATCGGGTTATCGTATCCATAGGGATTGATTTCGTTACTATCGAATACCACGTTTGTCGTAACCTAACTTTATCTAAGTGAAAAATAATTGTATTTAATTAATTAAAGTAATACTAATATATCCTAAATTAACTACACTAATATGCTAATATGTTTTAGGGTGAAAAATTGCCTAGGGATTAACGTGTTTACAAATACGTGTTCGATTTCGATTTACTCACGTTTACGTTGCTCGATCTATTTGACAACCTCGGTATGTAAACTCCACCACCACCTCTTCCGAGTTTAAGACGGGAGAATACATGACTTCAAATCAACGAAGAAGTTCTCCTCAACGTCTTAACCACTCTAGGTCACGTGAGTCTCGCCAAACGTTATTGATTGCACATAATCCAACTCACTCCCGGGTTATTAGATCGTGCATTATATTTACCCTATCGACAATCTCCGTTCTAAAACTCCCTCACCACCTCTCCCAGTGTAAAACGGGGATATAATGCAACTTCGAGTCAACGAAGAAGTCTCCCTCAACGTCTTAACGACCCTAGGTCACGTGAGTCTTGCCCAGCATTATAGATTGTCCACGATTCAAACCCCGACTGGGTTATAGAATCGTGGTGTTTGTTTACCCAAATCTGAATCCTGGATTTGTCAAAATCCCGTATTCTCTATTTATCTAACTAATTATAATAAACAAACAATATGATAAATACAATCAAACTACGAAGAACAATTGCAAACGCAACACCGAAATCATCCAAACAACATATTTATAAATATAGCGTTAATCTCTACTACAATCCATGTTTAGCTATGGCCTTAGCCGCACAAATAATGAAATAACGAGCTAAACATGCTCACAGGATCCTAAGATAAGGAAATATGAAAAAACAATCGAAGAACTTAGCCTCGTCCGAAGATAAACTGCTAAGGACGCTCAACGATCGATTTACCGTCTTCTCCATTTTCGGGATGTAAGCTCCACCTCTAAAACTCCTAAACCTAAGCCTAAATATAGCCAAAGGTGCCCAAATAGCCGGGGGGGGTTTCCGCCTAGGAGCAGGTCAGGGGTTTCCGCCTAGGAGCAGGTAGGTCGGTTAACTTTCTGCTGTTTTTTCGCCTAGGCGGTGGAATTTCCGCCTAGGCTGAGGAACTATAGGTTTGCAATTTGTTTTAACTGTAACTTTGTCATCCAAACTCTGATTGAGGTGATTCAAACACCTATGGAAAGCTAAGAAAAATATATCTAACTTTTATGTTTTGAGTGTTTCCAACGTCGGATTGCATTGTAGTCCAAAATAGCCTTAAAGTTACAGTACCTGTACCGGCTTTGCAGGTTTGGTGACCGCCTAGGCAAAGAAGTAGACGGTGGACTTGGAAATGTTTCTACTGGGGTTTCTGCCTAGGCACAGGAATTTCCCTCCTAGCCGGTGGGCTGTCAGTAGCCTTTTGTGTTTCTTAGCATCTTCACTACCTAGGCGGAGGTCTGGACGCCTAGGCAGTAGGCTTCCTTCATATTTTTGTCTCCTTACTTGTTTATCCACCGTAACTTCGACTCACCTTCGGTTCAATCTCATCATTTTCTCTCCAGTTTCCTATCTTTTTTTCCCATACACCTGATTTAATACAAAAAGATAAAAAATAATTAAAATATAATAAAATACTATATAAACGCTCGAAAACCAACTTAATTCGGTTTGGAAATACGTAGGTAGATCACACCTATCATTCAGCTATTTTCCTCTAGAAATAACTTAATTTAGGGGTTCTTCATTTTACTAATATATATGTCTCTTGATTTAGGTTATTGGTTACTGTTTATATATGGGCATTTGTTTTTGGGTTTTGCAGATTTGGATTTTTTTGCCATTAGGGGTTATAGATCTTATTTCTAAGTGATTTTTTGAACTGGGTATCTTTTGTTGATATGTATGTTGATTATCTCTGCAATTAGTTTTGGTTGATTTATAAATTCTTAGGTCGAATTTGACTATTCTTTAATTGTTTTGAGGAAACTGAAGGTTGGCAGCTTCGATGCATCATGGTAGCACGACAAATTTGAGATGACTGTGACATTGAACCTCGCCAACGACAATAATGGGGACCCTAAAGCAGGTATTTTTTCAGATCTAACAACGATTTGTCTACAACTTCGGTTCCAATTGGGTTTGATTTGGTCCTAATTGACCATATCTAGCCGAAATTAATACCAAACTTCTTGGGGGGTGTGATATTAGCTTGATCTTTTCTTTTCCTTTTTTTTTTTTATTTATTTTTTTTTTTGCAGCAAAACGTCTCAAATCTTCTGTGAAATAGGTATTAACCTCTGAGATTTTCAGTTTCTTTTGTTTGCATTTTTAATTTTAGATTATGTTTTTCATTCTTGAATTTTAATTGTTTGAAGCTCTGCTTATCTGAAGTTAGGTATGTTGAACTTCATCATTCAATTTTGTTTTTAGTTCAATACATTAATTATTTGACTAAAACCCTAATTTTCTAATTACATTATTTCATCTACTTCTGTTTTTGGTAAAGTCATTTCCTAATTGCATTATTTCATCTGCTGTTGTTCATGTTTAAAAAAAATATTAGAATTGTTTACGATGAATATTTTGGATTCAAAGATTACTTCAAATCATTATGCGACTCAGTAGAAGACGATAAAGATTTCTATCTCCTTAGTGTTGATTTCGGTGCTTACTTGGAGCTTGAGTACTTAATATGGCTTTTGTTTAGTATTTATGATATGTTTGTGTTATTGTTTATTTAATTATTTATTTATTTGTTTATTTAATGGTTTATTTAATTGCTCTACTCTAGAGTCCAGTTCGTTGTTCTTCCAATAATTTCTTCTCATAATCTTCTTCTTAGTGTTTTTTTTTTTTCATGTTATTATTTGTTTGTGTAATTGTTTATTCAATTTATTTTTGTAACTAATTTTTGGTTTAATTGTTTATTTAGTTTACTCCTGTTATTATTTAGGTTGTGACCATGTGACTTGAAGATTACGGGTTCGAGTAGTGGAAATAGCCTACTACAAAAGTAAGGTAAGACTACGTACAATAGACCTAGCAATAAATATTTCGCTAATAGAAATGAGTAGTTCAGTTGTTTGTTTGTATGTGTATCAAGAAGTGTAGGGGACAACTAAGAATTTGGAGTACACGTTACTTGAGCTCACTTAGACTCTTCTTCATAGTTTACTTCACAATGTAGAATTCTATCAGGTAACATCTATGCTCTTTTTCTCTAATTTAGTATGCATCGGCCACGAACAACACAATCACCTAAATTTTGAATTTGCATTTTCAATAATAATTGAGAAATTTAATCTTTTGATTTGTAATGTCACATATGTGTCATACATTCAAAATATATTTAATATTTGTTGGCTTTTATAGCCTAAGTTTCTTCTAAAATTGATTTGAGACATTATGAGAATTAATTGTTGTCGAGTTCTTTCATTTTTGTTTACTTTGTTGACGTGTTGTTGGTCGGGGATAAACTATTGCCTCATGAAGTGAATGATTTGCTTTTTGTTTTGTATTTCTGCCTCATGAAGTGAATGACCGGCATTTGTCCTTGCTATTCTCACAATGAAGGTAAAAATCCATTTTTTATTTTTTATTTCTTAATTCCTATTCTATTTATGTTTTATTTGATGAAAATGAAGTGTTTATTCATGTTTTTTTTTATTCAATTTGAATTTTAGTTATGTTTATATTTTATATTTCTTTGTAAACTGCTTAATTTCATTGCATTAATCTTGCAATAGATTAGTTTGATTTTATCTTCACTCAACTGAAATTTATTTTTCAATATCTAATGTTATGGGTTCTTTATTTGGTACTAATTTCTACTCAGATATGTTATTAAATCTTATTTTTTCTAGATAGGTAGAATGAGTTAGAACAATAGAGTCCACAGTATTTGACGAGATCTTTGAAAGGTGAGTTATATTTTTTTCCCTTATTTGTCTCGGTTAATTTGAGTTTATAAGCGTTTGTGTTTACGTTTGTGTTTGTGTTTATTATCTTTTTCTCTATTTCCATTTGTGTTTCTGTTGCAATGGAATATTTAGCTTTTTGTTCCCATTTTTGTTTATGTTTAATTATATAAGAGTGTAAAAAATACCGTGGGATTTATTATTTACAATGTACAATTTGTGTGGCCACCCACTTCAACGACTAAGCTTGGTGATAGAAAAGAATATTCGGAGGAATGGAGTTACACGAGCGGTAAATCGAGAAGTCTGTAAAGAGGCCAGTGAAGAGAGAAAGGTAGAGGTTATGGGCTTTAATTTTTTCAAATCTCTAACTTCTAGATCTTTTTTCTATTACTCCGGCCAACTTAGAAGGTATATGGGTCTGACCCATTTAGTCAACTTTTTTTACACCACAAACCGTTCGGAATCTTTTTGACTTTTGTTGTATTTGTAATTTACATTGTTCGTTGATGATGACATTTAAATGTTAATTATTATTGATTTTTTAATAAAACAATTGTATCATGTTGTATAAGTAGGAGGGGTTATATCAATTTTTTTTTGTTCATTTTTTTTAATAGTTGTACCTTCAGGTATGGACACCGAATTAGGGTTTTGTTTTTGTTATTTATTTATTTATTTATTTATTTTTAATTTTTTTTTTTTTGTGTGTGTGTTATTTTTCATATTTCGATCTTTTAAGAGAAAATGAAATTTAAGTAAACTAAGACCCCATTATGTTAGTGTTTCCAACCCAACCCAAACCAGAAATTCTGGGATAGATTTTTGGGAACGCATTTCGCAAACACAAAATCCAACCCAAAAAATGAGAATTGATTCTCAAAATCATAAGAAAATGAGGTTAAAAAAATACTTGTTTTTTTTTTTTTCTTTTTCCCAAAAAAACTGAACCATCACAAGTCCACGCTCGGAATTACTGGATTTGTTAATGAGTCCCGTGTTCCAATTTTGTTAAGCATAAAACCAAGAAAGTTTTATTTTTCTTTTTTCCCTTTCCTTTTTCTGCGCTATCCCGTCGTCTTCGTCTCTTCCCTTCCCTCTCCCGTCGACTTCGTCTTCCACTACCATCGTTGTCTTCATCATCGTCGCTACCATTGTCGTCGTCTGTCTTTCACTGTCGTCACTGCCATCGATTTTGTAACTGAAATCGACCATGAAATCGATTTCGATTTTGATTTCATTGCTCAAATAGATTTAGGGTTTGGTTCTTGAATTTGGTTTAATGTTCAATTTTGATTTCGATTTCGTTACTGAAATCGATCACAAAATCGATTTCGACTTTCGATTTTGATTTCATTGCTTAAATCGATTTAGGGTTTGGTTCTTGATTTTGGTTTATGATTCGTTCTTGATTTCGATTTAGGGTTCGTTCTTGATTTGGGGATTTGGTTGAATTTGAGGGTTTAGTTGATTTTTTTTGTTTAGAGTTTTTTGGCTAAATTTCATGAAATCAATTATATGATTGGTTTTGGATTTGGGGATTTTGGCAGAATTTGAAGGTTTGGTTGAATCAATTCTCAGGTTGGTTCTTGATTTAGGGATTTTAGCTAAATTTGGGGGTTTGGTTGAATCATTTCTTGGGTTGGTTCATGAAATCAATTTTGTTTTTAGAAAGAAACAAAATTCTTAACTCAACCCAACCCAACCCAACTCGTCTCAGTTCGGTTGAGAAAAGTGGGAACACTAACCAAACGCCACCTAAATTATTATATTCTTAAAATAACTCTTATTAGTTACAATATAAATATTGAGAATTTGGTAAGCAGAACCAAACGCTACCTAAATTATTATATTCTTAAAATAACTCTTATTAGTTACAATATAAATATTGAGAATTTGATAAGCGGAACCAAACGCCACCTAAATTATTATATTCTTAAAATAACTCTTATTAGTTACAATATAAATATTGAGAATTTGATAAGCGGGTGTATGAATTTGAGGGCAGTTGGACGAAGTGTAATTGATGTCGAAATTTGGGGTGTATGGGTTTTTTTTCCATTTAGTAATTTTTTTACCAGACACTTACATATTTTTTTTTTCGGTTTTTGTATAATGTCCAAAATAGTTATATTTTTCTTTTGTGAGTATATAAAAGCGTACACTTACTTTTTTTTTTTTTTTCTTTTTTTTATATGTATAAAGGTTTATATAATTTACATTTTCAGTAGAAGATGTGTAAATTTTTGTATCGTTATATTTTAAATTGATTATTTTGATAGATCGTAGAAATAGAAAAAAATAAAAATAAAAATAAATAATAAGAAATAAAAATAAAACCTATTTAATCAAAAATTATTTAAAAACAATAAAACCTATTTTAACTTCAAAACCAGCGCTTGACGCGGGGTAAAACTAGTAGCCTTCGTAAATGGGAATCACTTTGTGAGTGTAGAGAGAGAAACTCTCTCTTGGGAGTTATGCACGGGTAGATTCAAACTCGCAGTTTCCGAGGTTGGTGATCCTCTCCGGTTGCTTTTCCGTTCAACAGATTACACGCCTGGCTCATCGACAGCAGCTGGTAAAGGTTCACGAACACCACGAAGTAGTGGCCGAACCCACCGCCCACACGAATTTCGCTGGCTCCTTCCAATCCACCTCTGTCGCCGGATTTGTTTCGATGAAGGTTCCGACCACTGAGAAGTGTGAATAGGGGTTAGATCTGATCCGGCGTCTTCTTCAAGACATATGGACTTCAGAGAGAGAGAGAGAGAGAGAGAGATTAAGGCAACTATATCGGAGCTCCTTTTTTCCAAATATGTTGAAGCAGCAACATCCATCCGTTCGACCGAGCTTCATCTACCAGATCTGCAGAGGTCGTCTTCTAGATCTGAAAACAATTGGTCTCCACCATCCTCTGTCTCTCTTCACTGTCTACACCCGATTATCGGAGGTGTGGAGGCGCAAAATATCCTATTTCGAAAAACAGATTGCTGCGTGGTCGGGGAAGTGGGGGAGTCAGGATTAAAGGAACTGGAGCGGCTTGAGCATCAACTAGACGTGTCCCTAAAACAAATCAGGTCCCCGGATCAACTTGTGGGTGTGTCTGTTATGAGGAATTTATGTCCGAAAAGCAAATTTGGTCCCTAGATTAGCTTGCGGGTGTGTCTGGTATGAAGAAATATGGTGAAGAAGAGGTGGGTGGTGCCTTGTTTTTTTGGTGCAAGTTTTCGGAGTAGCTTTATTTTCAAATCCAGTAATCTCTGATCAAATTCTGATAATCCGTCGCTGCTAACTAGTCTCCGACAATCTCCGATCATCTGTTTTGGGCCGTAGCTGGAGTCTTGCCGCTATCACAAATTTGTGTGAGTTGGAGGGAATCACCATCAGAGAACCAACTCAACCCAGATCTTAGGGTGTTGAGGAGAGACAAAGAAGGTAATTAGTTGATCCAGTGGCAAGATTAGGCAAAATTTCGATGAATCCAAGCTTCATAACTAGATGCGGAGGCAGCGTAGGTGAGAGAAATTTCGGTAAGCTCTTTACCCTTTTGGTTGGTTATCTTGCATTCCATATGAATAATCATTAGCTTAGGAAAAAATTTCTTCGTATTGTGAAGATTAAAGATGTATTGTGAAGATTAAAGATGTGTTTGTGCCTAGAAAGAAGAGATTCACTAAGAATCTCATATTTGGTTTTATTAGATTTAATTCTTATCGGGAGGCTAAGGGTGTAATTATTTTTTTGAATAGGGTCTTAATTTTTTTGTGAGAGAATTCCGGTAAAATTTGTTGATTTTGGATTGAAAAAAACAAATAGAAGTCCTAATTCTGGTGATTTGAGTTTTTGCTATAATTGGGATTCATACCGTGTTGATATATTATATTTATACGTTAATTTCTATTTTTGGTATATTTATTGTAGGGTTTTATTAACCCATTTATTTCAATAATATTTTTCCTAATTTAGTCTACTCCTGCGGCTATATAATTTGGAGAATAAGACTTATTTTGTATATACAAAACTATCAATATACTTTTTTTATTTTTCCTATATCCTTTATGGTATCACGAGCCAATTTTTCCCACTCAAACCCTATAGGCAGCCATTACTAGTTGTTGAATCCACCAACCACTACCACCAAGTCGCCACTGTCACTACCACCAGCCTCAAAACCCTAACCCTCCAAACGAAACCAAAACCTTAGAAACCAGCTACACTAGTTGTTGCCGCCACAAACCCTAGCCACCCTAGTTGTTGCTGCTGCAAACCCTAGCCACCCTAGCCTCTGCCTCCGCTACCTTTAGATCGAGATCCACACTTCTGATCCACACAGCTGCGAACCACCACCAAGCCGTCGCCGCCGCTAACCTGCCAACCCTGGACACGCGACCCACAACCGTGAACCCTAGCCGCCCCCGCGAACCTGCAAACTCTAGAAACGCGACCCAAACTCGCGAACCCTAGCTGTTGCAAACCTACAACCTTGGAACCCAACCTTCTTTCTAGAATACACGGTCGTTGCTGAATCCTTTGTGGTGTTCCGGATGACTAGAATACACGACCATCTCTTCGATTTAATGAATAATTAGGTAACTGCATCTCTAGTTCGCTTCTCAAATGATGCCTTCTTTTTCCTGAGCATGGTCATTCTTCCGTGGCATTCTTCCGCTTGTTTTATTGCTACGATCTCATCTCATTTGTGTCAATGTCATCCAGAAAAGAATATAGCATCCCATCTTAGACCGTTCATGCTCCACAGCTAACCACTCGCTAAGATTATACCTATGCACATAAGGCTACAGTCCAACGGGTTACTACTGCCTTGCTCAATAGAGAGAATTTTCCTGTCTGGTCTTGCTCTCTCCGTCTCTACCTTGGTAAAAAACGTAAGACCGGATGGCGCAACGGCATTGAGCCAAGGCCAGATATCAATGATCCCAAGTTTGCTCAATAGGACGCTAATCATTATACCATCCTCGAGTGGATCTTCAATTTTATAGAAGAACGGCTCTATAATATCTTCATGTTCTACAAGTCTGTCAGCGGATTATAGTCTACTCTTACAAAGATGTATGCCCACTCTCGCAATGAATCACATATTTTTTAGCTTTACCGTGAGATTTCCCATGCCTCCCAAGCATCATTGGGACTTTCAGTTGCGGATTACTTCGGCTATCATCAATCTCGGTGGGAGGAACTTGCACAGTGTGAACCTCTAAGTGAATTTCTTAAGGATGTTGTTAAGATCGAAGCTAAGCGTCAGGATCATCGTCACACATACAATTTCTTAACGGGTTTAAATCCGAAGTACGAGAATCTTCACACTTAGATTTTGAACACATCACCGATGCCAGATCAATATAATGCATTATCTACTGTTGACAACGATTCAAAAGACCGACTTCTTCTCCCATCTGAAGTCACTCCTTCAGTCCCTGAGCAGATGGCCTTTCCGACTCCCTCTAGCCCTCGCCCATCAAGCACACGACCATACTATCAGCACTACTGAAAGTTTAGTTAGAACATTGACTGTTGTTACAATCTTTATCCTTAATTAAAACCTCGAAACCTAGGAGGAAGAAAAGAAAAAAAGAGGACCGCGTACTGGTGCTATTGTTGATACTGTCCCTAGTCAAACAGATCCTCCACAAGCTTTTTTGGATATTTTCCATGTTCAGACCCAACTTGTCCAACTTTAGGCTTACTTAACCACTTTAGCATCGTCTTCTAGCCCCACGGCTACTCTTGCCTCAAGCACTCCTACTACGCTTAATGGTAAGTTTGGTCTCCCTACTTTGATTCTGGATTCTAGTTCTAACAATCACATGGCCGGTGAGTTTTCTACCTTCACCTCCTATGTTATGCTTATCAACCAATCTGTATGCATTGCCAATGGTACCTCTATACGTATTTGTTGTTAGGGAGATGGTTGTTTGTCTCCTGATATCACTCTTCACTTTGTTTACTATATTCCTAAATTTGTCAATAATCTTCTATCGGTAGTCGTCTTACTAAAAATTTTAATTGCGCTGTTGTTTTCTTACCTGATCATTGCTTTTTGCAAGACCTGACTACGAGAAATATTTTTTGCAGGGGATATAAACGCGATGGCCTCAACTACTTTGGTAGTCCTCCACCTCCACCTGTTCCACCTTTTAGTATACAAGTTTCTGTATTACCTGTTTTTAATTCCTCTATGTGTTCTCTAAAAAATTTAAACTTATGGCATGCCTATTTGGGACGTGCAAATTTTTAAAATTTGTGTTGGTTGTTTCCGCCTATTAATAAAGCTTGCAAGAACTTTAAATTTCAATGTATGGTTTGTGAATTGTCTATGCACACACTAACCTCTTATATTCCTCGCATGCATCACGCCTCCCAAGCATTTGATCTTATCCATTCTGATTTTTGGGGACCCACTCCTGTTACAGCCATTTCCGAACACTGCTACTATATTGTCACACCCCACCCTGGACACCCGTCACCTATGGGGTCGGCGTGACATCGACACGACATCACCTGAGCGACAAACCAAACTAGAAAGCAACAATATGCATTCATAATTATACAATCACCAAAATCAGGCCATTAACATCTTCTCTAACTAGGGACACACCGTCCCTGAATTTTTAATAACAACGAAAGATAAAAATGACAATGAACCTCTCCTAGGTTCGCCTCAGGCAGCACCTCCCGAAATTCTCCCTTGCTATACCATCGACGGACTCTACCCAATGCCAGTAGAGGACCGACTCCTAACTATTTCACCTGCGAGTGTACTGCCATCTTAATAAAAATATTTTTATTTAATAATAATACCTTCTAAATAATACAACATTTACACATGGATCCAGCATAAGTATATAGATATCGCATAGCTTGCAAAAGTCTTCATAATATATGCAGTAAAAATAGAGTAATATATATAAGTTCCATTTTTAAAACATCCAGTATAAATATCATACCAATCACCATAATAAATAATAAATCACCCAGTATAAATAAAACATCATATCTCAAACCACCACTCCACCACAATACACACTGGCTAACCATAGTGATCGTTTTAACCTCACGATCGAGAGTTGCAACAGTACCGTACCATCCGTAGGACATGCCTTCATACGAATACCCATCACTCCGCCGAAGCGGATAATCACTGCGCAGTATAAACGTCTAACATCACTCTGACGAAGCAGATAAACATCACTCCGCCGAAGCGGATATCATCACTCCGCCGAAGCGGATAAACATCATTCCGCCGAAGCGGATCACATCACTCAATAATATCGTCTAATCAACATCGTCAAATCATCGCATAATTTTTAAAAACATCTAATTTAAAAACAACCATTTTCTATCATAGATATATATATACAAATAATTTGGCAAGAAGACAGTACACTCACCTCGTTTCTTGTGCTACAAAAACCTCACCGTCCAAAACTTACCGAGGTGTTGGCGTCTGCGAACCTAGAAATAATAAGGCCTAAGTTAATATTTTATGTAAAATCACCTAGTCATGTAATGCAGGCCCTAAGTTCCACATTTTTCCATTCCCTATATTTTATCTATGAGAATTGTAATTATTCTAATAATTTCGTTCCGTTAATTATTGCATAAAAATATTGTAATATGAACGATCCCAAATTTATTATTCCGGTTACAAAATTTTTATGCTAAGATTGAATTTAACAAAATTAAATTAAATTTAACAAAAAACGATATCCATTCCGAATCGTTCACGGGCCGCGAAAAGGATTTGAATTTTTTGTTGGGGTTAGTTGTGCAATTTCCCCTTTTTTTTTTTTTTTTCTCTCTCCGGTTCTTGGTTCTTTTCCAGACCCAATGGCCGGCCCCTTCTCTCTCTCTACTGTTGCCGACCGCCGGTGGCCTCCCACTCCTTGCCGATTCTCCCGTCGACCCTACACCACCCACAACGTCCATCAGACACCACCACCGGCCACCTCACAAGCTTACCCGCACACCCACCAGATCACTGCTCACACACCCACACACACTGCAACACCCCCCCTCATACATGCAACTACACATGCATGCCTAATGCCAACGACACGCCACGGGACCAACGACCCTTGCTGACGGCGACATACACACACAGTGGAACATCGTAGCCGCACCCAACTCACACCACTGCCACCGCCATTGATCGACCTCTCTCTCTCTCTCTCTCTCTCTCTCTCCGTCTCTGTTTTTTTTTTCTTTGCTGGGTTCTCGTCGACACAACACACATACGCACACACACACACACACACACACACACTAACTGGATAATCAGAACACAAACCCACACATTGTCGGAAATTTACCGACCCAACTCGCAACACTCATGCATGCACACACCTACCAAAATAATTAGAGGAATTACACATAAATACTCACCAGCCCGACGATCGTAGATGATTGGATGGCGATCAGCAACTCCCGCTCACCGGCGATGCTAAGAACGCACACTGCCACTCTGTTGACGAATCACGCCACCGGCCAGACCACCCTCTCTCTCTCTCCTGGAACTGTCTACGATGTCCACACGACCACGCACACCCCTAACAGCCATGATCACGCTGCCGGAGGAACGCCGATTAAAGAAAAATCGACAACCCCCACTACGGTCCCCTCTCTCTCTAGAATTTCTCAAATTTTTTTCCCAGATTTGATCACTTCTTTGCATGAGAGGGTATTTATTGTATGAATTTGGTGGTTAATCTGATCCTAAGCATGCCACGTCGCCCCTCGATCGCTCCCTTCTCTGGCCGGTGGATCGTCCGTCACACACAGCAGTTATATATATATATATTTAAAAAAAAAAATAGTTAAATTACACTTTCCGCCCTCCAGTTTCTTTAGGATCTTAATTTCAGTAAATTTCAATTTTAAAAAGTTTCAAAATTTATAATTTTGCCCTTAACATTTTTACTTTTTGATTTTTAATTGCCAATTCAAATCTCAAGTTTAAATTTTTATGTTTCTAAATTCCCAATTTGACCCACAATTTTTTATTTGAATTTTAGTCAATAAATTTTTTACCCTAAAATTCTCTAATGTTCTATAATGCAACTATTTATGACGTACGTTCTACAATTTAGGTTTTACATATATCACCTTCATAAATGATTAAAGTTGGTGCACTTGGGTTTATTTGATGACGCACAAATAAGAGGTTTACACTCACTTTACCCACTTTCTTCAAATGATAAAAACCCAATATAAAATCATTGTGTGCAATATCAGGTCAGATAATGGGTGAGAATACTTATTTGATGAATTTCGGGTTCAGCTTAATAAGTAAGGCATCCTTCAGCAACTTACTTGTCCCTACACCCCTGAACAAAATGATATGGCAGAACATAAGAACCGTTATATCATGTCTGTAGTCCATTGACTTTTGCGAGGAAGGAATTTTCCTAAATCATTTTGGCACATGGCAGTTCTTACTGTTGCCTATCTCATTAATCGCACACTGAGCCATGTCCTTATAGGGAAAACCCCATTCGTATACTACAACCCACTAGCTTCATTTATCCTATTTTACCCCATATCTTTGGTTGTACGCGTTTTATCTAGAATCAAAGCCCTACTCACACTAAGTTAGATGATAAATCTATTCGGTGTATTTTCCTCGACTATTTTTCCATGTCAAAAATATATAGGTGCTATAATCCAATTACTCACCGTACTTACCAGTCTCTCGATATTACATTACTCGAGAATGTACCTTGTTTTTCTGGTACTAAACCTTCTCCACCTATTGAGGCAGCCACTACCGAGGATCATAACCCATTTCTACATCCTATTCCTATCTTAGATAAATCTTCCCCACCCACATCATACCCACCACCTGATGCCTCATCCACCTCCTTACGAGTCTACTCTTGTCATCTACGTGTCTCACATCCCTTGCCAACATCTTCTTTAGACTTAGGTATATCTTAATCTCCCATTATCTCTAACCCTGTTCCCCCTCGTTGCCCGACTCGGGAACGTCGTCCAACATCCCGCTACCTCCTTTCATGTTCTACTAATCCTCTAATTTTCAAGTATTTGTGTTTTTAGGATCTCTCGAATCAATATAAATCCTTTATTATCCAAATTTGTCATTCCTCACTCCATTCATGAGTCCATCCAAAATCGAAAGTGGGTTGTCATTATACAAGCGGAGATGGTGCCCTATAGCGGAATCAAACATGGGAATTTGTTGACTTACCAGCTAGTGAATGACCGGTTGGTTTTAAGTGGGTCTTCATTGTCAAATATCTAGCTGATGGATCGATTAATCGGTACAAAGCACGACTTGTTGCTCAGGGATACACACAAATCCTGGGCAAAGACATTGGTACCACCTTTGTTTCGGTTTCCAAGTTGACTAGAGTCCGGCTTATTGTTTTGTTGGTTATATCCCGATCTTGGTTTCTAAACCAGTTGGATGTCAAAAATGTCTTTCTTAATAGAGACCTGACTGACACTATCAATATGGAGCATCCACCGGCATTTTGGACTCAGGGGGAGTATTTTGGTAAAGTCTGTCGACTCTAAAAATCCCTCTATGGAGTTAAGTACTCTTCTCGTACATGGTTTTTTCGATTCAGTGAAGCCATCCTCACTATGGGGTTTACCTAGTGTTACTAAGATCATACTTGCTTCATTTGTCACCAACACCAAGGACATTGCATCATTATCTCAACCTATGTGAATGACATTATTGTGACAGGAGATGACACACCTAGTATTCAACACATAAAGAGGGATCTCGAATAGATTTTTTACATAAAGGATTTGGGTTATCTCTGCTAATTTGTCGGTATTTAGGTTGTTTAGTCTCGGAAAGGTATCTCTCCATCCAAGTGTACGACGAGTGTTTGTTACACGCTCGTGTATTGACTACTCGCAAGTATACGAGATCAAAGTTTTAGTATGATGGATCTTTTAAGATCGAGTATCGTATCCACAGGGATTGATTTTCGTTATTATCGAGTACCGTAATTGTCATGACCTAATTTTATCTAGGCTAAAAATATTGTATAAAATTTATATTAAACTAAACTAATTAACTAAATTATTTATACTAATATAATGAGATATTTTGGGGGAAAATTTTTTCTAGGGATTAACTCAGTTTACAAATACGTGTTCGATCTCGATTGACTTACATTTACGGTGTTCAACCTATTTGATAATCGCAGCTCGTAAACTCTCCCGCCACCTCTCCCGAGTGTAAGACGGGGGAATACGCGATTACGAGTCAACAAATAAGTCTCACTCAACGTCTTAACGACCCTAGGTCACGTGAGTCTTGCCCCAACGTCATCGATTGGCGCTATGTTTACTTTAGTCTGAATCCAAAGTTACCTCTCCCGAGTGTCAAACCCCGTATTCTTCGAATATCATTCTAAGAATAATAAACATAACAATATGATAAAGACAATCAAACTATGAAGAACAAACATAAACGCAACACCGAAATCATTCGAACACATATTTATAAATATATTGTTAATCCCTATACAATCCTTGTTTAACTAACGGCTATAACCGTATTTACAATAAAGCAAGACCTAAACATGCACACAAATTCCTAAGTTAAAGAAATAAGGGAAGAAATCAAAGAACTTAGCCTCATCTGAAGTTTAGCCGCTAAGAACCGTTCAACGATCGCTTTGCCGTCTTCCTCCACCTCGGGATATGAGCTCCCCTTCTAAAACTTTTCTACCTACCCTTAGATATATTCTAAGGGGCACAAATGGCCGGAGAGAGTTCAAAGGAGAGGAGAGGAGAGGGTATTTATAGGTAAAATATCCCAAAAAATATCTGAATCTGTACAGAGTTCATCACCGCGTAGGTCGGTTGGTTGATCACCTCGGCAGTGAGGAAGGTGGTGGATTAGGTTGATATCCTGCATCTCCAGTGCCGTGGTGGTGGGTCTCACACCGCAGCGGTGGATGTTCAACAAGGATAAACCATTCTCTACATTTTCACCGTCGCGGCGGAGGTTTGGACGTCGAGACGATAGGCTTGTTTTCAGAATCTTGCCGCCATACTCATTTTTCCACCATTCTTGATTCGATCTCATCGTTTTCGCTCCAGTTTCCAAATTTTTTGCCCCACACACCTAATTTATACAAAAAGTATAAAAACTAATTAAAACATAATAAAATAAATACAAAAACTACTCTAAAACTAACAAAACTGGTTTGGAAATATGTTGTTAAATCACTTATACGAGTGATCTACCTACATATTTCTAAACCAAATTAAGTTAGTTTTCGAACATTTATATAGTATTTTAATACGTTTTAATTAGTTTTATTACTTTTTGTATAAATCAAGTGTGTAGGGCAAAAAGATAGGAAACTGGAGCGAAAACGATGAGATCGAACCAAAAATGGTCAAAGATATGGTGGAAATATGAACACAGAGGCCATATTGTGAAACAAGCCCACCACCTAGGCAGTGAAAATGCTAATAAGATCAAAATGTTACTGACCACTCCTCGCCTAGGCGGCGACCCAGCAGAAAGATTTCCACAGCCACCGTTTTCTTCATACCAAGGCGATCACCAAACTGACCTAATCTTTGCCTAGGCGGTGGAACTCTTCGCCTAGGTGGAAACCCTCTATACAGTCTTGATATTTATTTAGATATTTTGAGATATTTTGCTTATATATACTCACTCCTCTCCCCTCCTCTTGAGCCCCCCCAGCCATTTGTCCACCTTAGGCCATATTTAGGCTAGAGTTTAGGAGTTTTAGAGGTGGAGCTCACATCCTGAAGTGGAGAAGAAGGCAAAGCGATCGTTGAGCATTCTTAGCAATTTATCTTCAGATGAGGCTCAGTTCTTCGATTGTTTTTCCTTTTTCCTTTAACTTAGGATTATGTGAGCATGCTTAGTTCATTCTAATGTGTTTATACGGTTATGAACACGAGTTAAATGTGGATTGTAGTAGGGATTAATGATATAATTTATAAATACGGTGTTTGGATGATTTCGGTGTTCTGTTTATGTTTGTTCTTCGTAGTTTAAGTGTGTTTATCGTATTGTTTGTTTATCATGCTTAGGTAAATGGAGAATATGGGGTTTTGACAAACCCCAGATTTGGATTAGGGTAAACAAATGCCATGATTCTATAACCTGGTCGGGGTTTGAATTGTGGACAATCGATGACGTTGGGGCAAGACTCACGTGACCTAGGGTCGTTAAGATGTTGAGGGAGACTTCTTCATTGACTCAAAGTTGCGTTATATCCCCCATCTTACACTCGGGAGAGGTGGCGAGGGAATTTTAGAATGGAGATTGTCAATAGGGTAAATACAACGCACGATCCAATGACCCGGTTGGGAGTTGGATTGTGTGCAATCAATGATGCTAGGTGAGACTCACGTGACCTAGGGTTTTTAAGATGTTGAGGGGGACTTCTTCGTTGACTCAAAGTCATGTATTCTCCCGTCTTACACTCGAGAGAGGTGGCGGTAGAGTTTACGTACCAATATTGTCAAATAGGTCAAACACCGTAAACGTGAGTAAATCGAAATTGAACACGTATTTGTAAACACGTTAATCCCTGGACAATTATTTACGCTAAAACATATTAGTGTATTAATGTAGTTAATTTAGGTTATATTAGTATTAGTTTAATTGATTAAATACATTTGTTTTCAGCCTAGATAAAGTTAGGTCACGACAAATGCAGTATTCGATAGTAACGACACCAATCCCTGTGGATATGATAACCTGATCTTAATGATTACACTATACCAAAACTTTGACCTCGTACACTTGCGAGTAGTCATATACGCCAAGGATGCGAATCCTACGTGCGTACATATTTTTGGCGCCGTTGCTAGGGATTGTTTTGTTAGTTATTGCCGGAGACACGTGGTAACGGCCAGGGACTTAAGTTTTAGATAGAAGAAGAAAGTGTATCGTATTCTAGTCCTGGAAACGTCCACCAAGTTTTTGGTGCCGTTGCTGGGGATTGGTTGAGAGAATTCAATTTTTAGCAATTGCTACCAAGTTTTTGGTGACGATTGTCGGAGATTGTGTGTTGTCATTTGTAGCCGATATTGTGAGTAAATGACCTGATTTTACTTTAGGCATTTATTTTGTATATAATTTCCGTTTGTAGTTTTGGTTTTGTTTCTTATGTAGGGTACTTGGCGATGTTAGATTGACGGGTATTGATGCATCCCTTTCGACGAGATTTCAATTCGTTTATTGTGCAGGGCCACGCACATAAGCCATTGAGGTGTTTCGTTAAAAGATCGAGTCGAACAAAGCAAAATCTAACGAAGCTTTAGGGTGTTCTGAAAATGTCGGGTTGAGGACATTAAACCATGCGCTTCTTGGGAAGCAACCCAAGGTCAAATAAATTAAATCAAACGGAGGCGATATTCTCTCGCCTCCTAGGTACGTGTTCTAAACCCCCTTCGTCAGCAGGTTTTAAATTTCATATGTTGAAGAATGATGATTGGGTTCGCTGAGGACACTGTCCATTTTGAGTTTGGTGGTGACATGTAGTATGTAGTATGTAAGTTTATGTTGTTAGCCAGGGTTTTGGCAGCAATTGTCCTATGGCGGAGGTCCGGGTATGGGTCAAGTCACAGTCGAATGCCGTGGGCGCTTGTGTGTGTTGAATGCACTATAAGGCTAGGGTATATGCCTTTCCTAACATCAATTGGTTTTAGGATAAATGGTTGCACCTAAGGTCCTACAAGTGGTATCAGAGCTAAGGTCATGGGTTTGATTCCCAGTGGGAGCAATTGCTGAGGGGGAGATTGTTGGCCAGGGTTTTGGCAGTAATTGTCCCGTGGCCAAGGCCCGGGTGTAGGTCAAGTCACAGTCGAATGTCATGAGCGCTTGTGTGTGTTGAATGCACTATAAGGCTAGTATATATGCCTTTCCTAACATCAATTGATTTTAGGATAAGTGGTAGCACCTGAGGTCCTACATATGTGTTATTGTTTTCTCATATTGAATGTTTGTTTAGGTTAGAATGTGTTTATTTGTTGTTGTCGTGTTGCATCCTAAGTTTTGCGTTTATCTAGGCCGTTACCCAATGATGATAATTACCCCTGGTTGTTTTCGAAGTCAAGGATAATACCCATGCATGTGTGTTATGTGTGCTTGAAAATGCTTTTTGGTAAAAATTATTGTACATCCTAATTTGTACGAGCACATAGACTCAATGTATTTCTATTTAATTGATTTGAGGATGATTATGGACTAGCCAAACTCCTGACACATTAAGGATTCTAGAACTTGATTGAGGGGAAGCTTGAGGTGAAATCCTAGTCAAGATAGTTCAGGAGACGTGATTTAGGCATTTTTTTTGTTGCATGAGCCTTTTTAAGCCTACCCTATTATATGTTTATCCCTCGTCACCCTGTCAAAGCCTAAATGCTAATTCAATTCTGAACACATAAACTAATACCCTCTCTAGTTAACCTTTTTCCAAACCTAAATCGCTGAACACATAAACTAATTGGTTCAGTATTTGAGTACTCACTTTGTCGTTTTTCTTTCATTTTTAAAACCACACTCATGAAATCATACTAATCAAATAAGTTTGGGCGTATGGTTAGTTAGTTAAAAAAAAAAGAAAAAAATTATGTAAATATAGTTTATTTCTGTTTCTTTTTTACAAGTGAGTACTACGTTCTTAATAGATTGTTCGGGATTGTTTCCAATCTAAGTATGGGGGTTCGAGAGTGAATGTGCCAAGTGTTGAGCCTTGGGTAACATTAAGTTAACAATGTTAACCTGTTTTTAATTCCGAAATATCCTTGGCCATATGTTCTATAACCGAACCAAGTCCTTCTGATATTTTTGAACTACTGAACCTAAATTAGTGGAGAGTGGACCCCAATCAGGCATATGAAAATCCTAGTCCTATACAGTCTAAGCCATGAGTTTCGTTGGTGGATAATCCAATCCAATCATTGTATAGCCATACTATTGAGTCTCGCACTAACACGTTTATAGGATCTAGAATGGTGTTCACCATTATTAAATGTCGAAAATCTGGAACATTACATGGTGTGTGTGACCGCCTAAACTCGATATGATTGGCGGTTGTTGAGAGACAAAAATAAATAGGCCGTTAGAAGAAGTCAAAACTCGCATGTTGTTATGTTTAGATTGTTTTTACGATGTTTGTTATTTTATTTAGTTGTGTTTTTTTTCATTTTCATGTAAAATGTGTTTGGCTCGAGGACTAGCCAAATTTTAAGTTTGGAGGTATTTGATAAGTGTGATCTACCTACATATTTCTAAACCGAATTAAGTTAGTTTCCGAGCATTTATATAATATTTTATTACGTTTTAATTAGTTTTATCACTTTTTGTATAAATCAGGTGTGTGGGGCAAAAAGATAGGAAATTGAAGCGACAACGACAAGATCGAACCAAAAACGGTCGAAGAAACGGTGGAAAAATAAGCACGGAGGCCATATTGTGAAACAAGCCCACTGCCTAGGCGTCCAGAC
Source organism: Eucommia ulmoides (assembly GCA_016647705.1). Taxonomy (NCBI): domain Eukaryota; kingdom Viridiplantae; phylum Streptophyta; class Magnoliopsida; order Garryales; family Eucommiaceae; genus Eucommia; species Eucommia ulmoides. The sequence continues at coordinate 13,226,489 of CM028340.1, forward strand.
TACCTCTTAGGCGGTGAAAATGCTAAGAAGATCAAAATGCTACTGACCACTCACCATCTAGGCGGTAAACCAACAAAAAGATTTCCACTGCCACAACCTTCTTCACCGCTGCGGCGGTTACCAAACCGACCTACCCTTCGCCTAGGCGGTAGAACCCTTTACCTAGGCAGAAATCCTCTACACAACATTGATATTTATTTAGATATTTTGAGATATTTTGCTTATATATACCCATTTCTCTCTCCTCCTCTTGAGCCCCCCCAGCCATTTGGGTAGCTTAGGCCATATTTAGGCTAGGGTTTAGGATTTTAAGAGGTGGAGCTCACATCCCAAAGTAGAGAAGACGGCAAAACGATCATTGAGCATTCTTAGCGATTTATCTTCAGATGAGACTAAGTTCTTCGATTGTTTTTCCTTATTTCTTTAAGTAGGATCATGTGAGCATGTTTAGCTCATTCTTATTTGTTTATACGGCTATGACCATGAGTTAAATATAGATTGTAGTAGGGATTAATGATATAATTTTTAATATGTTGTTTCGATAATTTCGGTGTTGCGTTTATGTTTGTTCTTCGTAGTTTGAATGTGTTTATCATATTGTTTGTTTATCATGCTTAGTTAGATAAATGGAGAATACGGGGTTTTAACAAACCTCGAATTCGGATTACGGTAAACAAACTCCATGATTCTATAACCCTGTCGGGGTTTGAATTATAGAAAATCGATGACGTTGGGAAAAGAGTCACATGACCTAGGGTCGTTAAGACGTTGAGGGAGACTTCTTCGTTGACTCAAAGTTTCATTATATCCCCCGTCTTACACTCGGGAGAGGTGGCAAAGGAGTTTTAGAACAGAGATTGTCGATAGGGTAAATACAACGCACGATCCAATAACGCGATCGGGAGTTGGATTGTGTGCAATCAATGACGTCGGATGAGACTTACGTGACCTAGGATCATTAAGACATTGAGGGTGACTTCTTCGTTGACTCAAAGTCATGTATTCCCCCGTCTTACACTCGGGAGAGGTGGCGGTAGAGTTTACATACTGAGATTGTCAAATAGGTCGAACACTGTAAATGTGAATAAATCGAAATTGAACACGTATTTGTAAACATGTTAATCCCTAGACAATTATTTACCCTAAAACATATTAGTATATTAATGTAGTTAATTTAGGTTATATTAGTATTAGTTTAATTAATTAAATACATTTTCTTTTAGCCTAGATAAAGTTAGGTCACGACAAACACGGTATTCAATAGTAACGACACCAATCTCTGTGGACACGATAACCCGATCTTAACGATTACACTATACTAAAACTTTAACCTCGTACACTTGCGAGAAGTCATATAAGCCGAGGATGCGAATCCTCCACGTGTATAATCACACCTATCAAATACTCCCAAACTTGGAATTTTGCTAGTTCTCGAGCAAAACACACACACGAAAATGGAAAACACAACTAAATTAAATAGCAAACAATCTAAACATAACGACATGCAAGTTTTGACTTCTTCTAACGATCTATTTATTTTTCCCTCAACAACCGCCAGTCATATCGAGTTCAGGTGGTAAAACACATCATGTGGTTCTAGAATTTCGACATGCAATAATGGTGAACGTCATTCTAGATCCTGTAAACGTGTTAGTGCGAGACTCAATAATATAACTATACAATGACCAGATTGGATTATCCCCCAACGAAACTCATGACTTAGACTATATAGGATTAGGATTTCCATATGCCTGATTGGGGTCCACTCTCCACTAATGTAGGTTGAGTAGTTCATAGAGATCAGAAAGACTTGGCTCAGTTAGGGAATATTTGGCGAAAGGTATTTCGGAATAGAAAACGGGTTAACGTTATTAACATAACGTTACCCAAGGCTCAACGCTTGATACATTCACTCTCGAACCCCCATAGATAAATTGAAAAACAATCCCGAATAAACATTTAATACCGACATACTCACTTGTCAAAACAATGTAAATATATATATATATATATGTGTGTGTGTGTGTGTGTGTGTGTGTGTGTGTGTGTGTGTGTTTGTTTGTTTGTGTGTGTGTGTGTGTATATATTCACGAACCACACCCCCAAACTTATTCGATTAGTATGATTTCACGGGTGTCGTTAAAATGGAAGAAAAACGACAAGTAAATACTCAAACACCGAACCAATTCGAAGTTCTCCCTAAACCCAATCGCTCATATCAAGAAGCATTTGCAACTGCTAACTGGATTCACTCAAATGTGCCTTTAATTCAGCGATATAGGTTTGGAAAAAGATCAACTGACCAGGATATTTGTTTATGTGTTCAGAATTGAATTGTCATTTTAGGCTTCGACAAGATAACGTGAGATAAATATATAACATGGTAGGCTTAAAAAGGCTCAAGCGACGAAATGAATGCCTAAATCACGTATCTTGAACTATCTCGCCTAGGATTTCGTCTCAAGCTTCCCCTCAATCAGGTTCTAGAATCCTTAAACTGTCATGAGTTTAGCTAATCAATAATTGGCCTCTAATCAATTGAATAGAAATACATTGAGTCTATGTGCTCGTGCAAATTAGGATCTACAATAACTTTTACCAAAAAGCATGGTCAAGCACACAGAACACACATGCATGGGTATTACCCTTGACTTCAAAAACAACCAGAGATAATTTCATCATTGGGTAATGGTCCAGATGAATACAAAACTTAGCATGTGCACAACAACAACAAATAAACACGTTCTAACCTAAACAAACATGCAATACAAAAAAATAATAAAACATAAAACACACTACATACTATACATCACTTCCGAACATAAAATGGATAGTGTTCTCAATGGTCCTAATCATCAATCTCAACATATTAAATTTAAGTATGCTGACGAAGGGGGTTTAGAACACGTACCTGGGAGTCGAGAGAATCTTGCCTCCAAATAAATTCGGCCGTGACGGATTTAATTTATTTGACCTTGGGTTGGCTCCTAAGAAGCGGGAGGTTTAATGTCCTCTGCCCGACATTTTCAGAATGCCCTCAATCTTGGCGAGGTTTTGTATTGTTCAGCTCGATCTTTCAATGAAACGCCTCATCGGCTATGTGCGTGGCCACGCACCATAAAACGGCTTGGAATCCCATTGGAAGGAATGCATAAATACCTGTCAATCTAACATCGGCAAGTACCTAACATAAGAAACAAAAACAAAACTACAAACAAAAATTATATACAAAAGAAATTCCTAAAGTAAAATCGAGTCATTTACTCACAATATCGATAATAACCCAATCAAACTAATCCCTGGCAATGGCGCCAAAAACTTGTACGACGAGTGTTTGTTACACGCTCGCCTATGAACTATTCACAAGTGTACGAGGTAAAAGTTTTAGTATGATGGATCTTTTAAGATCGGGTATCGTATCCACATGGATTGATTTTCGTTATTATCGAGTAACGTAATTGTCATGAACTAACTTTGTCTAGGCTAAAAAGAATGTATAAAATTTATATTAAACTAAATTAATTAATTAAATTATCTATACTAATATAATGTGATGTTTTAGGGGAAAGAATTTTCTAGGGATTAACTCAGTTTACAAATACGTGTTCGATCTCGATCAACTTACGTTTATGGTGTTTGACCTATTTGACAATCTCAGTTCGTAAACTCCACCGCCACCCTTCCCGAGTGTAAGACAGGGGAATACATGATTTTGAGTCAACAAAAAAGTCCCCCTCAACGTCTTAATTACCCTAGGTCACATGAGTCTTGCCCCAACGTCATCAATTGGCGTGATGTTTACTTTAGTCCGAATTCGGGACTACCTCTCTCGATGTCAAACTCCATATTCTCTGAATATCATTCTAAGCATAATAAACATAACAATATGATAAACACAATCAAACTACGAAGAACAAACATAAATGCAACACCGAAATAATTTGAAACACATATTTATAAATATATTGTTAATCCCTATACAATCCATGTTTAACTAATGGCCACAACCGTATTTACAATCAAGCACTAGCTAAACATGCTCACAAAATCCTAAGTTAAAGAAATAAGGGAAGAAATCGAAGAACTTAGCCGGGTCCGAAGTTTAGCCGCTAAGAACCGTTCAACGATCGCTCTACCATCTTCCTCCACCTCGGGATGTGAGCTCCCCCTCTAAAACTTCTCTACCTACCATTAGATATATTCTAAGGGGATCAAATGGATAGAGAGAGTTCAAAGGAGAGGAGAGGCGAGGGTATTTATAAAGAAAATATCTCAAAAAATATCTAAATCTCTGTAGAGGTCATCGCCATAGCGGTGAGTAGGTCGGTTGGCTGATCGCCTTGGCGGTGGATTAGGTTGCGATCCTGTACCTCCAGTGCCACGACGGTGGATGTTCAGCAAGGATTCGCCACGGCGGTGGGCTTGTTTTCAGAATCTTACCGCCTTGCTCATTTTTCCACCGTTCTTGGTTTGATCTCATTGTTTTCGCTTCAGTTTCCTATCTTTTTACCCCCACACACTTGATTTATACAAAAATTATAAACTAATTAAAACATAATAAAATAAATATAAAAACTACTCTAAAACTAACAAAACCGATTTGGAAATATATAAGTAGATCACGCCTATCACCTAGTGAAAATATGCCATTAATCTTCTTCAGGACACCGGGATGCTTGGATGTAGACCTACCTCTAATCCCATGGATCTCAACATTAAATTAACAGCAAACTCAGGCAAATTATTATCACATTTGTTAGTATATTAGCGATATGTGGGTCACCTCATCTGTTTGACTAATACAAGGCCAGATCTTACATATGCTGTCAGTGTTGTGAGCCAGTTTATGCACTCACCATGTACATCACACCTGGATGTTGCCTACCATATCCTTCGGTACCTCAAAACATGCCCCAGTCTTGGTCTCTTTTAGCCAATTTATTTCAATAATATTCTTCCTAATTTAGCCTACTCATGTGGCTACATAATTTGGGGAAAAAAAGTCATTCTGTATGTACAAAAATATCAATATACTTTTTCTCTTTTGCCTATATCTTTTATACCAACGTAAAAATTGTAGTCAACTGGTTGAGAAATCTCTATGGAGAGTTAAGGAGAAAGAAATTGTTGTAGCCGAAGATGGTGATGTTTCAATACATCAAGAAAAAATTGATAGTGTAACTATAATTGGGGCTCAAGTTGATGTTACCCAAGAGGCTGGTGGAGTTGAGTATGGAAGAGTGGGAACTTGTGTTGGTTAATTCCCCTGAAAATATTTGTGTGTGAGAGACTTTTGTGTTAGGCGAAGATGTTTTTTCCTCCCAAGTACGAGAGACATCTAGCTAATACTATTTGTAACAAATCTCATAGTCAATCAAGGAAAAATATTAGGGGGAAAAGTAACAAGAGATTGGATAACACAATTAATTATAGTGATTTTATTTGTGAAATCTCATCTTATAATAAAAAGATTATTGATTGTTCACATATTTTTTTCAAAGATTGGGAATTGCAATTGAGGTTGGGAGGACTTTTGGTTTATAGATCAACCTTATTAAAGGGGATTTTCACAAAAAGATGTCGAAGATGGTGCATAAAGTGTATAAAAAATATCACTTGATGTCTGCTTGACTCATGGAATTTGTATGGGCATGCATTTCTGTTCAATCTAAGATTTTGATGGACAATTAACTGTTGATATTTTTGGTGGAACTAATGGTTTGATTAAGTATTTGAGTTTATTAGTTCCAAATTATGAAGATATGATAACAAAGATGATGAAGGATTAAGAGGTTGAAGAATTTGAAGAACCTAGGAAAAATAAATCAGGTTAAATTTTAACTCTTAATATCCCAATTAAGATCACACACGATACAAAATAATTTTTAAATAATTTTTATAAATATGTGTGCTTTTTATAGGATCCTAATTAGTTAATTTTTTTGGCTCTTATGTGTAATTGAAAAAGAAATATTAATAATTGATTAAAATTGAATTAAAGTATTTAGTAGAGCTAATCGAGAAAAGAAATAGGTTAAAGGGACAAAAACATCAATGAAAATGGATTTAAAATGAATTGAGATAAGTGTTCCAGCATTAGTAAGTCGACATGTAAGTCGACCTGAGTATAGAAGAAAAAATCTTTGTATCTCTCGGTTGACAAGTAGGTCGACCTGTGCTTAAATATGAACTCTCTCTATCGATAAGTCGACGGAGCAATCGACCTGTGACCAGAAATATAACTCTCTAAATCTCTAGATTGACAGATAGGTCAACCGATGGGCTGTGTATTTTTGGCTTGGCTACATCCTGAATCTAGCGGTCGACCGATGGACATTGGTAAGTCGACTTATGGCACTGTTTCAAGATATTATGAAATTCTGGATTTTATTCTAAAAGTAGTCATTACTAGCTGTTATATGGTTAAGATTCACGAAATATATTAGGGATTTAATGTTATTTGATATATGCAACATATATTATGATATCCCTATAGATTTGATTCATTAAGTTTGAATATTTCTCAATTTGGTACATGTAATTCTTTCTATCCTTTTTAATTGTGATTGAGAAATATTTGGGGGACTTAATTGAGTAGTTTAAAAACTATAATAAGTGATTTAAACCAAGATGAAGTTTTAATAATATAAGGGGTCTATAAGAGCAATTAAATGTCATAACAAGTGGAAAATAGCCGTTAGAGAGCTTCTTTTATTCCCATTTATATAGACCTGCGTTTTTTATATTAGTAAGAGAGATCAAGAGAATTATACTGAGTTTTTCTAAAAGAAATCCTTTTGAGAGAATTGTAAAAGCTTTTCTAAGAGTTATTCTTGAGAATTATTTACTATAGATCATTGTTGCTACCAAATCTGAAATGATATTGCTATAATTATTCTTTCGGTGGATTCCGGGTGAGATTTCTCCAAATTATTTTCTATGTAGTATTACTTGATTATATTTGGAATTTGATCTTTAGAAATTGTTTTCTAATTTTTTTATTGGAAAATATTTTTGAAACAATTTATTGAATAAATCTGATTACGTGCTCAATTACGTGCTATCCATTTTTTGTTTAAAATCAAATTTTGAATATCTCACTTTTCTATCACTAGTTTTGAGATATTAATTGAGTTCTAATTTATTTGGGGTGGTAGAAGCTCCGAGTGAGAAACATCACTTATCAATTTGTAATTGGTGAGTTGAGTGACAGATTGAATACTATTGGGAGTATTTAATGTCACACCTCACCCTGGACACCTGTCACCTGAGGCCGGGTGTAATGTCGACCTTACGTTACCGAACCAATCCACGAATATCTAAACTAACACATATACATACACACACTCGCCTACTTGTAATTTTTTTCTCAAAAAAAAAAAAAATATATATATATATATATATATATATACTTGTTCCGAATATCCACAACGAAAAACACCAAAATACCTGAACCTTCCACGGTTCACGTCCGACCGACTTACCTCCAACACGACACTGCCTCCGAACTCTCCCTAGTGCCAGTAGTGGACCAGCTCCTAATTGCAGTACCTGAAACCAATTTTTTTTTGTCGGTGTACTGTCTTCATAATAAAAACATTTCATGAATCAATGTATAAATAATAAACACTACGTTTCAAAATATAACATTATATAATCACATACTCGGTTCTACTGCCACCAATGAAATTAAATAATATAACAAAAATACAGTATATTGCACACCATATTCGGAACCAGTTACCCACTGTCACCAATATAAAGAAATAATGTGTTTAAAACACCCGATACAAATATAATTTAATCACATATCATATAGAAATCCAGTTTTCCAATCACCAATGAAATAAACCAATATATATTTAAAATACCCAATTCAAATATTTTAAATTAACCAATCCAATTATTTTAGATCAATCACTCCAAATAATTTAAATTCACCAGTGCAACCAAAAATAATATATATACATCAATCCATTTTACAGTAATATATGTCCAAAACGAATCAATCCAGACAGTTCATCGTAAAATACACCACACCCCTTTCCTACTAGCCATATGATCGTTTTTACCTCACGATCGAGAGTTGCAACGGTACCGTACCACCCGCAGGGTTTGCACCCCTGACAAGTCAATCAACCACCTGCAGGACTAATCCTCCGGACAGGTCATAGTATCCACAAACACCTGCCGGACTAACTCTCCGGGCATGTCATAATATTAACAACCACCTGGCAGATTAACTTTCCGGATCAATAACCACCTGCCGAACTAACCCTCCGAACATGTCATAATATCAACAACTACCTGCCGAACTAACCCTTCGGACAGGTCATAATATCAACAACCACCTGCCAGACTAACCCTCCGGACAGGTCATAATATAATCAACCACATGTAGGACATGTCCTTCTAATAGGTCAAAACCATCTCGTAGGACATACCCTATTGACGGGATCAAAGCTATGGCATAGTCGAACCAAACATCACTCTCCCCTTAAAAATCGACTCGATCCAAAAATCCTTTTCCCACCTTTAAAACCAAATCATCGATCCAAAAATTATTTCATTTTTTTTTCTACAAACACCCAAAACCGCTTGATCCATATAAGTTATAAATTCGTCCATTTTTAAATAAACACATTTTTCATAATTTATAACATTTTCCATAATTTCTACAAAATAAAATTTATAATATATAGAAGACAGTATACTCTACTCGATTTTTGCATTATGAAACGTCACTGTCCAAAACCTACTGGGACACTGGCGCCTGTGAACCTACTTTAAAATAACCTAACGTGCAATGCAGGCCCTAAATCTCATGTTTCCCATTCCCTAAATTTAGTTATGCAAAATTTGTTATTTTTGCCTATTTCGTTATGTTAATATTTCGCTGTACCAAAACTATTTAAGATTTACGATTATATAAATATTATTCTGGTTACAAAAATTATTATTAGGACTGTAAAAATTTTAATACTAATAATTTAATTTAACGAAAATAATAACTGATTAAAATTTTACTTGTTTCCAAATTGCTCGCCAAATGGTTGGATTTTGGATTTTGAATATTTTTTTCCTTCCCTGTTCCTGTTTGGGTTTCAGCTGACACACACCCCCACTTCACCTACCGCCAACCGATCACGCCCACACACGCCGGCAACGACACCCACACACAGCAGTCGCAGGGACACTGAGCAGGGCACTCACACATCGTCACCATGTGAACTGCCATACGCCGCCGGTACTAATGGACACCCACCACCGACCATCACCGTCAGACAAAACTGAAACCCACACACACCCACAACTGACGCTCTCTCTCTCACTAACTCCCATTCCCTGCCGGCCAACCTACACCGGTCACAAACGCTCACCACAGACCGACGACGACCCACACACGATTGCCGATGATTGACGACCGACGATCCAAATAGAAAACACACACCCACATACTACTGCACCAAACTGAAATAGGAAACACACACCCACACCGTCGCAACGGCGATACACACACACACACACACGCTATCAACACAAAATAGAAAACAGAGCATACTCACCCATACGATGGACGAACGGACGAGCACACACACACATATATACTGCTGAACAACCAACACCCATGTCGGATAACACACCGCCGAACGAAGGAACGATTGAATACCCCACAGACCGATCTTCCTCTTTATCTTCGATTTTCTTCTTCTTTGTAGGTGGTTCTAGAATGAGCGTACAGAAGAGTGTATATATATATATAAAGAGGTAATGCTTCATAGCTTGCTCCCATGTCCATTTTTGTTTACATTTTTTTTTATGTTAAATTATACTAATCTCTCTTTGATTTCCTTTAGGTTATCATCTTAACCCAATTCAAAATTTAATATTTTTTTAAATTATAAATTTACCCCTAAAACTTTTGATGTAGATTGAGAATGACACATTCTACCCCGTAATTTTCTCAATGTTCTAAAATGCTACTAAAATTATGCACGTGCTAAAATTTGGGTCTTACGACCCTTCCCTCCTAAAAGAAATTGTCTCAAAATTTTTAATTACCTTGACCAAATACATTTAGTGGGTGCGACTCTCTGTGGGGCTTAGAAAATTGGATTAGCAAAGAGTAGCTTGGTGAACCAATATAAATTTATGGTGTTCTACTATCTTTACATGATTTATTTTTGTTATTTGGTGTGCATCTAGTTGATTTTACATTTTGCTGTGATATAAAGATAATAATTAATTTAAGATTAGAATTAATAATTTAAATTTTTTGAAGTATTTTCTCTGATAATTTTTATCTACCCAATTCACCCTCCCTCTTGGGTAGCTCACTAGGCCAACAATGGGCATCAGAGCTGGTTTAGCTAGACACACTTAGCTAACAAAGATCACATGGTACACAGAATGCGCATACTAGCTGAGGGTCGGTCTATGGACCGACCACCGTTGTTTGCAGGTAAAAGTTATTCATTCTGGAAAATAGAATGATAGTCTTACTTCAGGCTACAAATTATGATGTGTGGCTAGCAATCGAGGATGGTCCATTTGTTCTAATGGAAAACGGAGTCGAGAAGAAGAAAGAACAGTTAACTTCTTCTGATAAACATAAACTCTCAATAAACTCTCAGGTTATTAACATTCTATTTTGCTCTGTAGATGCTAACGAATATTCTAGAGTTTTAGGTTGTAAATCTGCAAATGAGATGTAGGATAAGTTACAAGTTACCCACGAAGAGACGAATCAAGTGATGCAATCGAAAATCAAAGGTCTTTTGAGGAAATTTGAATTGTTCAGAATAGAAGAAACTGAAATGATTCATGAGATATATATTTGCTTCAACAACATTTGCAAGCACTTGAGTCAACTTAGAGAGCTATACTGTATGGAGAATAGAGTTCGAAAAATTGAGGAAGGTGACGACAATTGAGGAAGCTAAGGATTTTGGAAAATACAAAATTGATGATCTCATAGGCAACTTAATGACTCATAAAGCAGCGATTAAAGGATATGAGGATGACACCGAAAATAGCAAGAAAAAAATCCTTAGAGCTAAAAGCTCAAAAAATTGAAGAAGATGATGACAGTGATGATGAAAGTATTGACAGTGAGAAAGAGAAATATGTGGAGCTTCTTACAAAGAATTTTGGAAGAATAACTCAGTGCATATTCAATGGGAGAAGAAACTTCAACATGACTAAAGTGGAATGTTACAACTATCATAAGACCGGTCACTTTCAAAAAGATTGTCCCGAACCGAAGAAGGATCAAGAAAAGGAAAAGAAGAAGAAAGAGAATAATGGAGCAAAGAAGAGTAAGAAGAAATCCATGAAGGCTACTTGGGATGATACTGAATCAAGTAGCTTGGAAACATCAGATAGTGAAGATATGTCCATGTTTGCATTGATGGCTACTAGTGGTGAGGTAACTAAATGTTCAAGTTCTTATCCTTTAGATTTTGATGAATTATTTGATGTTTATCAAGAACTTTCTCGTGATTATAAAAATTAGTGTTCTAAAATAAATGTCCTTCAAAGTACAATTAATACATTAAACAAGCAAGTGATGGACTACGAATATGAAAGCAATGAATTGAAATCCAAGTTGACAGATTTGCATTAAATTGTTCTCAAATTCACCGGTGGTAAAAATAACTTGAAAATACTTTTGGGAAATTCACGTGGAATTTTTTATAAAGCTAGTATTGGATTTCAAAAAAATCTTAAACAAAAATGTTTTCACAAATTCTTTTCTGAAACTAAGGATCTTGTTATATGTTTTAAATGAAATGTTGTGGCACATACTATTTGTAGATGTTTTACTAAAATATCTAAATGTAGACAAGTTTGGGTTCCAAAAGAAACTAAAATTGTCCCGACTAACAAGATCAGACCCACTTAGATTGGGTACCACTTAGGAACTATTTGAGGTGCTCTTTGCAGGTTATTCTAAAAGCTTAAATAAACAAGGACAAATAGTTCCTAGATAGTGGTTGTTCTCGACACATGACAGGAGACAAAGGAAAATTTACATATTTGACACCTAAGGATGGAGGTCATGTGACTTTTGGAGACAACACAAAGGGTAAAATTATCAGCATAGGTAATATTTGTAATGGTACTACTATTATTAAAGATGTGTTACTAGTTGATGGACTTAAACATAATTTGCTTAGTATTTGTCAACTATGTAACAAGGGCTATAACGTTATATTTGATCATGATAAGTGCATTATTAAGAATAGTTATGATAGTAGTATCTTGTTAGTTCCATCATGTTTTGAGAATGTTTATACTTACTCATTTGATGATTTTAATTCTCAAAATTTATCTTGTTTGAATGCTTTACCTAAAAATAGTTGGTTATGGCATAGGAGACTTGGGCATGCTAGTATGGAGTTAATCTCTAATTTGTCTAAAAAAAAGTCTCGTACGTGGCCTACCTGATTTTGAAATTTGAGAAAGATAAAGTATGTGATGCATGTCAAGTAGGCATGCAAGTTAGATTATCATTTAAGAAAAAGATGCACACGTCCATGTCTAGATGTCTTGAATTGTTACATATTGATTTGTTTGGTCCTAACCCTATTGCTAGTTTTGGTGGTAAGTTTTATGCTTTCGTTATAGTTGATGATTATTCCAGACTTACCTGGGTATTTTTTATTGCTAAGAAAAGTGATTTTGCTTATGTTCTTGCTAAATTTTGTAAACGTGTTCAAAATGAGAAATAATATTCCATTATTAACATTCGAAGTGACAGAGGAATATAGTTTAAGAATGATGATGTGGTAAGTTACTGTGATGAGCATGCTTATGCTCATAACTTTTCTGCACCAAGATCACCACAACAAAATGGTATAGTGGAAATGAAGAACATGACGCTTCAAGAGATGGCCAGAACGATGGTTAATAAAAATCACTTACCAACCTACTTCTAGACCGAAGCAGTAAGTACAACTAGCCACGTGGTGAATTGAGTATCAATTCGTGGAGGGTTTAATAAAACACCATATGAAATCTGGAATGGTAAGACTCCTAATATTTCCTATTTTAAAGTATTTGGATGTGAGTATTTTATTTTGAATGACAAGGATAATCTTGGTAAATTTGATGCTAAATCTGATTATAGGATTTTCCTTGGATATGCTACTAACGGTAAGGCTTATAGAGTTTATAATAAACGTACGTTAGTAGAAGAAAAAACTATGCATGTTGTTTTTGAGGACGTTGATCCATTCTTGTCGAGAAAGGTTTTGGATGATGATGATGCAGATATTTCAAATAACCAAAACCAAGGTGATAATGTACCTAAGGAGTCCCAACAAGAGGAGGAATCTAAGGAAAATGATTCGACTTTACCACGAGCTATAAAGACAGTACCGGGACATTCGGTAAAAGAAATCATCAGTAATTTCGAAATAGGTATAAGTACTCGTTCTTCTCTTAGGGATATAATTAATCTTACTTTCTTATCTTAAATTGAGCCTAAAAATATAGATGAGGCATTAACTGATGAATCTTGGATTTTCGCAATGTAAGATGAGTTAGTTCAATTTGAGCGGAACAAAGTATGGTGTCTTGTTCCTAGACTGAATTTTCATCCATTTATTGGTACTAAATGGGTTTTTAGAAATAAAAAAGATGAATCTGGCATGGTAATTAGAAACAAAGTAAGATTAGTAGCACATGACTATAATCAACCGGAATGAATTGATTATGATGAAACCTATGCTTCTGTTGCTAGACTAGAAGCAATTAGAATGCTACTTGCTTTTGCATGTTCACGTAATTTTAAGTTATATCAAATGGATGTAAAGAGTGCATTTCTAAATGGCTTTCTAGCAGAAGAAGTTTATGTGGAACAACCTCCGGAATTTGAAAGCGATAAATTTTCCGATCACGTATTTAAATTTCACAAGGTTTTGTATAGGCTCAAGCTTGGTATGAGAGGCTTAGCCAATATTTGATCGAAAATAGTTTTTGAATGGGTAGTTGTGATATAACATTGTTTGTGAAGCAAACTGATTCTGATATCCTATTAGTAGAAGTATATGTTGATGATATTATTTTTGGATCTACTAATAAGGATCTTTTCCAAGAGTTTACTAAGATAATACAGGTTGAATTTGAAATGAGCATGATGGGAGAGTTGAATTTCTTTCTTGGATTGCAAATTAAGCAAACCAAATAAGGAATATTTATAAACCAAGAGAAATACACCAAGGTGTTGTTAAATAAATATGACTTAGATGGCGCTAAAAAGTACCAAACTCCTATGGCAATGGCAACGAAGATAGATAAAGACGATATGGGCAAAAGTATTAATAAAAAAATGTATCGATGTATGATTGGTAGTCTGTTGTATTTAACTGATAGTAGACTTGACATTATGTATAATGTTTGTCTTTGTGCTAGATTTCAGTCTTGTTCTAAAGAATCGCACTTAACTGTGGTTAAGCGAATTTTTCGATACTTAAAGAGGACGACTAACCTAGGATTATGGTATGCTAGGGGCAGTGATTTTAAATTGGTAAGTTACTATGATGCTGATTTTGCCAGTTGCAAAGTTGAGTGAAAAAGCACAAGTGGGTCATGTCATTTGTTAAAACATGCATTGGTTTCCTAGTTAAGCAAAAAACCTAATTCGATAGCCTTATCCACTACTGAGACTGAATATATGGCAGTTGGTAACTGTTGTGCTTAAATTTTATATATTAAGCAAACAGTTAAATTACTTTGGAATTTTCATGGAGGAGGTCCCCATTTTTTGTGATAATAAAAGTGCTATTTGTCTAAGTAAGAATCCTACACAGCACTCACGAACTAAGCACATAGAGATTAGACATCACTTTATTCGTGATTATATTCAGAAAATGGGCATTGTTATTGAGTATATTGATACCTCCGACTAGCTTGCTGATGTTTTTACAAAACCACTAGCGAAAGATCAGTTTATGAAAATCATTCGTGGTTTGGGTATGTCTAGGCATAATGATGTTTTCCTAGAGTAGAGTTTTTGGTGTTTTCCCCCTCCCCAATTTTTTTTTGAGATGACAAAGGAGGAGAATTAGTTGATGTTTTATTGAATATCATAAGGGGAAGTTTATTATATTTTGAAATTTGTGTTTTGTTGAATATCTTATGATTATTTTCATTACTATGCTTTAATGAGTTATAAAACCCGACCTCGGATTTAGGGGAGTATGGTTATATTATTGTTTTGAAGAAAACATCAAAGTTAATTGTCATCATAAAAAATGAGGAGATTGTTGATCCTAAGATTTTGATGGAAAATTAAAGGTTAATGTTTTTTGTGAAACTAACGGTTTGATTAATTGTTTCAGTTTATTAGTTCCAAATTATAAAGATATGATGACAAATATGTTGAAGGATTAAGAGGCTGAAGAATTTGAAGAATCTAGGGAAAATAACTCAAGTTAAATTTCTACTCTTAATATCCCAATTAGGATCACACACGACACAAAAATATTTTTAAATGATTTTTATAAATATGTGTGCTTTTTATAGAATCCTAATTAGTTAAATTTTTTGCTTTTACGTGTAATTGAAAAAGTAATATTAATAATTGATTAAAATTGAATTTAAGTATGTAGTGAAGCTAACCAAGAAAAGAAATCGGTTAAAGAGACAAAAACGTCAATGAAAATGGAATAAAAATGAATTGAGAGAAGTGTTCCAGCATTAGTAAGTCGACTGAAGCATAGAAGGAAATGTCTTTGTATCTCTCGGTCGACAGGTAGGTCGACTTGTACTTAAATATGAACTCTTTGTATCGATAAGTCGATAGAGAGGTCGACCTGTGACTAGAAATGTAACTCTCTGACTCTCTAATTCGATAGATAGGTCGACCGATGGGCTGTGGATTTTTTACTTGGCTACATCCTGAATCTAGCGGCCGACCGGTGGTCATTGGTAAGTCGACTTATGGCCATGTTTCAGGATATTGTGGAATTCTATATTTTATTCTAAAAGTAGTCATTACTAGCTGTTTTATGATTAAGATTCACGAAATATATTAGAGATTTAATGTTATTTGAGATATGCAACATATATTATGATATCCCCATAGATTTGGTTCATTAAGTTTGAATATTTATCAATTTGGTACATGTAATTCTTTTTATCCTATTTAATTGTGATTGAGAAATATTTAGGGGAATTAATTGAGAAGTTTAAAAGTTATAATTAAGTGATTTGAACCAGGATGAAGTCTTAATGATATAAGGGGCCTATAAGAGCAATTAAATGTCATAAGAAGTGAGAATTAGCCGTTAGAGAGCTTATTTTATTCCCAATTTTATAGAAATACGTTTTTTATATTAGTAAGAGAGATTTAAGAGAAATAATATTGAGAGAATTTTGAGAGCTTTTCTAAGAGAAATCATATTAAGAGAATTGTGAGAGCTTTTCTAAAGTTATTTTGAGAATTATTTACTGTGGATCATTGCTACTATCGAATCGGAAGTGACATAGCTATAATTATTCTTTCGATGGATTCCGGGTGAGATCTTTCCAAATTATTTTCTATTTAGTATTGCTTGATTATATTTGGAATTTGATCTTTAGAAATTGTTTTATGATTTTTTTATTGAAAAATATTTTTGAAATAATTTCTTAAAGAAATCTGATTATGTGCTCAATTACATGTTACCCATTTTAGTTTAAAATCAGATTTTGAATATCTCACTTTTCTATCACTAGTTTTGGGATATTAATTGAGATTTAATTTATCTAGGGTGGTAGAAATTCCGAGTGAGAAAAATTACTTATCAATTTGTAATTGCTAAGTTGAGTGACGGATTGAATACTTTTGGGAGTATTTAATCTAAGGGTAGCTGGTTTCAGTCTCTTCCTATAAAGAGATTGAGGTAGTAATTCTTCCTGGATTGAATTGATTTGTGAGCAATTTTGTAACGGTTCAATCCTTACTGGGTAAAAGGATATTTGGAGTGTTTGTGAGGTTTTAATTATTTAGCCTTAATTTATAAAAGAATTAGGTTATTCTTGAACCTGTAAAAAGTAGAGGTTATTCCTAAGCCTGGAAAAAAGAATTTGTAAAGGTTGATTCTGAGCCTGTGAAAAGAATCTTTGTGAGAGTTTGGTTCCTACTTTTAAAGGAATCTTGAGTTTAGTGGGTGCGACTCTCCGTGAAGCTCAAAGGACTGGATTTGCTAAGACTAGCTTGGTGAACCAGTATAAATTTCTGGTGTACTGCTATCTTTACATTATTTATTTTTTTTGTTTGGTGTGCACCTAGTTGATTTTACATTTACGCTATGATATGAAGATAATAATTAATTTTAGATTAAAATTAATTATTTGAATTTTTTGAAATATTTTCTTTAATAATTGTCTATCTACCTAATTCACCCCCCCTTGGTAGCTCACTATGCCAACAACTTCAATTTTAGATTGTGTTTGGGTAAAGAATTTGGGGGAGGGATTCTATTTGGGGAAAGGATTTCAAAATCATTTTTTAACAAATCCTTTGTTTAGGTATTGAATAGGAAGCATTTCTAAAATACCTTCAAATCTCAAATAGTGGTGAAAAGATGATTTGGAAATCCTTTTGAAAATGGTGGAATTTAACAAATCATTTTTCTCTTCGCTTTTTCCTCTTCGCAATCGTCGTCAATTTCGTTCGTTGTCGTCGCTCTTCATCACAATTGTCGCTCTTTGCAATCGTCATTAATCATCGCAATCGTCGCTCTTTGCTGTTTGCAATCGTCGTCACTTTCATCTTCAATTATTGTTCTTCATCGTCAATCTTTGCTCTTTGTTGCAATCGTCGCTCTTCGCTCTTCATAATTGTCTATCGCCAAATGTCGTCATCCATCATTCATCGTCGTCTAGGATTTTTCGTTGTCGTCGATCGTTTATCCGCTACTCAACCCTCACCGTTGTCGATCGTCTGTGTGGCAGTGCTGATCAATGCTTAGTTGCTGCAAAGAAGAACCAAATTAATAGTAATAGGAATAGTTGTCCATTTTGGTTGTTGAATCGTCATCTAGGGTTTTTATCTATTTTGGTTGTAGAATTTGTGTAGTTTTGTCCATTTTTTGGATTTTGTGTGCTTGTTGCGTATTACATATCCAAACAATAAAATTTGTAAATGAAGAGATTTCAAAATCTAGAATTTTGAAATCCCTTGAATTTGCCAAATCCTTTATCCAAATGCAACCTTATGGAATTGTAGGATTTAAATTTGGGATTGATAATTTAGAAGTTTGGAATTAGGGCGGTGCAGGGTTTTGGTGTTTTTGAAAAACTTCTTCTTTTTTGAATCTTCTTGAATCATTTTTAATCTTGTAAGATGCTTTCGGGTTCAAATACCGTTAGAAAATGGATCAACAACTTGATGCAATTTGGCCCAAGGGAAGTGTTAGTGTCAATTTCCAGTAAAGAGAAGATAGAGGTGATCGCCTAAAGGGAATCCTAGGTCTGGAAAGTCGTCCAAGGTTCACTAATGGAGTGTTTTGGGTGCTAGGAATTTTTTTTTTCCTTAGTTTGGATGTTTCGTTCGTACTTGGTGTTTTGTATATTGTGTGCCTATATGGCTTGCTGTATTGGTATGTATCTGATCCCTAGGATTGCCCTCATGATAGTCCGTTGGCACGTGGGTAGATCCCTTCTACGGGATAAGGGATTTTATCGCTTGTAATAGTTTTAGAGAGTCTTGTGGGCTATAGGGTAAATTTTACAATGTAGTAAGGGAGACCATTTCCTTTAAATTATAATATAATCAAATGTTACTCAAAAGGTTGGTAGAGTTGAGTGTGGAAGAGTGGGAACTTGTGTTGGTTAATTCCCCTGAAACTATTTGTCTGTGAGACTTTTGGGTTAGGCAAGGGTTTTTTTTTCCTCCCAAGGATGGGAGAGATCTAGTTAATATTATTTGTAACAAATCTTATAGTCATTCAAAGAAAAATATTTGGGGGAAAAGTAACAAGAGATTGGATAACACAATTAATTATAGTGATCTTATTTGTGAAATCTCGTCTTATGATAATAAGATTATTGATTGTGCACATATTTTTTTTCAACGATTAAGAATTGTGATTGAGGTTGGGAGGTCTTTAGGTTTAAAGACCAACCTTATTAAATGGGATTTTCAAGAAAAGATGTCGAAGATGGTACATAAAGTGTATCAAAATATCTCTTGATATCTGCTTGACTCATGGAATTTGTATGGGCATGCACTTCAATTTTATATAATTGTAGGATTTAAATTTGGGATTGGTAATTCAGAAGTTCGGAATTGGGGCGGTGTTGGGTTTTGGTGTTTTTGAAAAACTAATTTTTTGAATCTTCTTGAATCATTTTTGAATTGTGTAAGAAGCTTTCGGGCTGAATCACCGTTAGAAAAGGGATCAATAACTTGATGCAATTTGGCCGAAGGGAAGTATTAGTGTCTATTGCCACTAAAGAGAAGTCAGGGGTGATTGCCTAAGGGGAATCGTAGGTCTGGAAAGCCATCCAAGGGTCGCTAATGGAATGTTTTGGGTGCTAGGAAAAGTCTTTTCCTTAGTTTCGGTGTTTTGTTCGTACTTAGTGTTTTGCATATTGTGTGCCTATGTGGCATCCTGTATTAATGTGTATCTGGTCCCTTGGATTGCTGACATGATGGTCTGTTGGCACAGGAGTAGATCCCTTCTGCGAGATTTAGGCTTTTATCGCATGTAATAGTTTTAGAGAATCTTGTGGGTTATAGGGTAAATTTTACGGTAAAGTAAGGGAGACCATTTCCTTTAAATTCTAATATAATCGAATGGTTATCTGGGAAAAAAAAAAAAAAGGGAATCACTTTGTTTACATAAATATTAAGTTGTTTAAATGGTATATTTAATAACGTATTATAATTGTGTTTTTAATACTTATATTGTTTTATAGGCCTATTTGCTTTCTGTGCCACATATTGCATACCACTTACTTGTATTGGGAGACTGCATATAAGGAGTTCATTTGATATTTTTAATGGATTATGTGTTAAAAAATAGCAACTAGAGAAACCTTTGGCATAGACTTAGATTGTGATTCATATTTGATAGTGCCAAAAATTCTCTATCATGTGCCAATCTTTACACATGCGGGAAAACCAATAATCTTCCTCTGAGACCTACAAAAGCTTAAGTTCTAATGAAAACACCAGTGTGGTGTCAACCAAAGAACCTACGGCATGAGAATAAGTTAATCTGAGTATGATCAGAATAAATGCAGGATAAATTCAAAATAAATGCCAGTTACCTTCTATCCCTTTTTATAGGGTGATGATTCTACTATGAGAAAATTATGTTGTTACATATCATCACCATTATCTCCATAATTACCGAAAATATCTGTAACGGATTCCATTTCTCATGGACCGTTACAGTCAATTCGGAAAGGATGAATATCTGTAACGGCTTTCATTAATCATGGGCTGCTACAGTCAATTCAGATAAAGTTCATGAATTATAACTGTGGGCCTACACCACTTAGATAGGGGAAAGACTTCTTTCCCATTTGGGGCCATCAACATACTGGGTCTATGTACACCCAAATATGGGCCTTATATAATGGTAGCCCATGCACCTATTATATAAGTATGAGAGAAATGAGCTTATACGATCTCAGCCCATTAGGTAAACAAGTTTACCTGACTTCAGATTGGAACCCAAGAGGTCAAACTCGACCCATTTGGGGTTTATATTTAGATCAGGCAGGAGCGAGGGTTTTATACGTATCAGTTGCCCTCCTGACTTTCGCGACAATTCAGACGAAGAGAAATAAAAGATCATTATTTTCGATTAAGTTCCTCCTTTTATACCTTCAACATTCCCCTTAGTAGTCTAGATTGCTAGTTATTATGGAAGATGGCATCAGATCAGTCAGTGAACTCCATCGAAACAACTGCTCAAACTCATTCACATTCTAGCCTAAATATAGACCTAGGAGCTAATAAGTTTTATATAGACTGGATATTTGCATTTAGGGCACAATATAACATTCATTCTTCTATATCGATTAGGGTTCTGTCTGAAGACGAGCGTCCTCAAAATGCTAGAGAAAATGAAATTTGTCTTTATCTGTGGATGTTTGAATATGGTCTTACCCTTCCCTTCTTCCCGTTCCTTCGACATTTATTTTGTCAGATGGAAATTAGACCATCGCAAATAACCCCAAATAGTTTTCATCATATAATGGGAGCCATAGCTCTGGCTGGACAAAATAATGTACCCCTTACCGTTGATACGATTAAAAGCATCAGCCATTTAAAATACCTCACCAAAATAGATAGGTATTACCTTTCAATTCCCAAGAAATTTGTATTTCTTATAGACCTTCCAATTAAGGTCAGGGACTGGCAACCATGGTTCCTCTTCTTTTCCGGAGATTGGGAATTCTCTCTAAGAGTTAAGAAGGACTTAGAAAAGATCATAATTCCCGAAGAACGCTTCTACAAAAAGCTAGCATATCAGTAGTTCATCAGACTAGCAATGGATCCTGCACGGATGCAAGAATTAACTAAACCTCAAATAAGAACCCGTAAAATGACAAGGCTTGAAAAAAGGCTTGCCAAGAAGAATGATCAAGAATCAACTCAACCTTCTCACAACACTGCTAGAAGCTCAATTGTCCACCAAGCCAATCCTCCTAACGCAACTGAAGCAACAATATCAGATGAAGATTGCTAACCTCTAATTATTCGCAGACGGGGTGTTATTCTTGTCACAATTCCAACCCCAGCTCCAATCAATAAAACAGCTCACAATGAGCCAGCTGCCACTTCCAAGTCAACGTCGCTTTCTCAGTCTCTTGATGTCCCAACTATTGATCCTCCCATTACTGATCCTCCTACTACTGATCTTCCTAATGCCGATCCTCCTTCGACTAGTCATCAACCTTCTCCACCTCCTTCTGCCAGCCAGAGAATTGCCAGTGGTCGGGGGATGACTAAACGTCAAATGTGCCAGCTGATTAACGAAGTAGGCCCCTTTGTCACAGGTCGGTATGCTACATTTGACGATGCAATTAAATTCCTGTATGAACAATCATGGGAGAGAGGCAAGAAAAGAATGGAGGGAAAAAATAAGCCTGAGATTGTTCGATCAGTGATATGCGCTCTTCTTCAGGTACTAGCATTATTTTGATTTAACTTCCAATACTAAATCAATATCTTAATTGATCTCATTAGTTAATATTCTTATTATAACAGTGTATGAACATGTCATCCGCTCTGGTCAATTGCGCTGAGGATGACAATGAATTGGATACACAATTAATGCATCAGATGACTGAACTCAGTGAGGTTGAGGCAAAGGTTCAAGAACTGGAAGTTGAAAAATTAAAGATTGCTACGGATCTTGTCTTATCCAGGTCTTTCCAGGAACAATTTAAGGCCAAACTACAGTCCACCAATGAACAAAGGGAAGCTCTTCAAAAGAGTAATGCACTTTTCTGCTATGAGAACAGAGATCTGAGAACAATAACTACCTCAATCAAAGAAGAGTGCATTTCTCTTAGAGAAGAATCCAACAATCTTTCAGAAGAACTTGCCTTAGCCCGCTTAATAATTTACCAGAAGGATGCTAAGATCAAAGAAAAAAATTTTGCCCTCCAAAAATGTCATGACAAGTCCCAAGAGGATGAGATCGCTCTTCAAACACTTCGGGATTAAAAGGAATAATTATCTGTTGAACTACTGACCGTAAAGGAGAAAAATAAGAAATAAATTAATGATCTGTGGTCGGCCTTCAAAAAAGAATAAAAAAGACTCCAGAAGGTCGGGTTTACTCTTTGCCAGAATCTGGTGTCTGAAGAGTTTCCTGATGCCAATATTTCCTTCTTGGAACTTGATGAAGAAATAGAAGAAGTAGAAGAAGAGCAACCAAAACCCAGTTCAGCAGTCGAAGTACCAATAAAGAATTCAGCACAAGCTAACTATCCCAATAACATCGCCTGAAACCTTAGCTGGGCTTCTTGCTGCTGATCTCCTTCTTGGAACTTGTAATGAATGTGATTAATGACAATAACTTTATTCATTTTGACCTATAACTAAACAGCCATCGTCGTTACAGTTTCCAAGAATTTTTTGTGATGATTATGACTTGTTTTTATCAACGCATGTCACTTTTTTATTTACTGTACACCTTTTTTAACGCTTCATCTATCTTCTTCATTCCTTTAAATAAACTCTCCAAAACCTTCAGATCATCAAGAAATCATTTCTTGCAAAAACATCAATTCTTTGAGAAAGAAAATGCCTGACACTCATGGGCTCCAATTCATCAATTAACAACCCCTCTGCCTATGCAAAAATTCAAACAGAAAGGAGCAAAGATATAGAACTAGGCAATAAATTCTGGACACTGATACAAACAGCCATGAATGCCTCAGGTGAATACCCACGCTTACGCGCAGTAGAGGAGGCTTTCGCCACATTTGCTGCCATAGAATTGGCCTATTTTTTAGTTGTCTCACATTATCTCGAAGTGAATGATGATTTGAAAGAAGTTGAAAAGGGCAAAAAAGATTTAGCTACGGACTTCAATTATCAGAAGGTCTTTGCTAATGCCATGAAAGCAAAAAAAGATGTACTCCTAAAGAAAAATAAAGAGAAGAGGGCTAAGATTCATGATCTAATCCAAAAACTCAACCAATATGAAGAGCATAAGTCTTTCCTTTCTGACTTAGAGTCAAATGACTTGGATTCTCGAATGTCTGCAAAGTCGGATTGACTTCTCCTAAATCAGCCCCGGATAAAGATAATTTTTTATTTTTTATTTTTTTGTAAAAAACCCTTGTACCGATCAATATTATTAATATGAATGGGTTTTCCTGTTTGGGCTTTTTTGATGTTCTTCACCCTTGTCTTCCCTCCTTCAGTAACTAAAGTAAGACAATTGATCTTAGTCACTGAACATACATGGAAGAACACACTCTGAAATAATTACTGTCATTGGAAATTAATGAATGGGCTGATGAACCCAGTTGATTGTCCTGCACTTAACAACCCCGATCAACACTGAGTAATGAATCTCAGTTATGTGCTGGGCTGATGTGCCCAGTTGATGGCTGAGATTGAAAGCTTAGTCAAATTTTGAGTTTAGCGAGCTCAATTATTTGCCAGGCTGATGTGCCTAATAGATTGGTGAGCTTGAAAACTCAATTAAAATCTGAGTTAGCGAACTCAATAATTTGTTAGGCTGAGCTGCCCAGTTAAGTTCTGAGTTGGCGAACTAAGTTTGTTTTTGGGCTGAGCTTCCCAGTTAGCGCTGAGCCGATGTGCTCAGTTAAATTCTGAGTTTAAGTACTCAATTGTTTGCTGGGCTGAGGTGCCCAAATAAGTGCTAAGCTAAAGTGCTCAGTTAAGTCCTGAGTTAACGAACGCAATTTACTTCTGGGTTGAGATACCCAATTAGCGTTGAGCCGATATGCTCAATTAAACTCTGAGTTTACAAACTCAGTTGTTTGCTAGGCTGAGGTGCCCAGTTAAGTGTTGAGCTAAAGTGCTCAGTTAAGTCTTGAGTTAACGAACTCAGTTTGCTTCTAGGCTAAGATGCCCAGTTAGCGCTGAGCCGATGTGCTCAGTTAAACTCTGAGTTTACAAACTCAGTTGTTTGCTGGGCTGAGGTGCCCAGTTAAGTGCTGAGCTAAAGTGCTCAGGTAAGTAACTTAAATCACAATTTATGTGAAATAAAAAATATATTTTTTTTTATTACTAAAATAACACTTATGAAGTAAAGAAAAGAAAATATATAATTTCAAAATTAAAGACCGAAGACAAGAGAATCATACAAAATATTTTTGCAAATAGGAGATATTCCATGGTCTTGGAATAGCTACTCCTTCAAGATTTTTGAGCCAATTAGTTATTGGCCTATTAACTTTGGTGACACGATAAGGACCTTCCCAATTTGGAGTAAGCTTTCCCAGGCGTGCTTCTGGTCGGTCAGGCATTACCCGTCGAAGTACCAGGTCCCCAACAACGAAATTTATGGGATGAATTGCATGGTTAAACCTGCGAGCCATCTTGGCCTTATATGCTACCATACATATTAACGCCTTCTCGTGCTTCTCCTCCAATTGATCCAGTTATTTTCATATGTGATCTTCATTGTCCTCCAAATTGATCATGGAAACTCTTCTGGTTGGCACCCCAATCTCAACTGGAACGACAACTTCAGTTCTGTAGGTTAAAGAGAAGGGTGTTTCTCTAGTTGAAGATGCCGAGGTGGTGTGATAAGCCCATACAACTCCAGGAAGTTCCTCTACCCATTTTCCTTTAGCATCATCCAGGCGTTTCTTGAGTTACCTTCTATCCCTTTTTAAAGGGTGATGATCCTACTATGAGAAAATTATACCGTTACATATCATCACCATTATCTCCATATTTACCAAAAATATTTGTAACGGATTCCATTTCTCATGGACCGTTATAGTCAATTCGGAAAGGGTGAATATCTGTAACAGCTTCCATTAATCATGGGCCGATATAGTCAATTCAGATAAAGTCCATGAATTATAATTGTGGGCCTACACCACTTAGATAAGGGAAAGACTGTTTTTCTATTTGGGGCCATCAACATATTGGGTCTATGTACACCCAAATATGGGCCATATGTAATGGTAGCCCATGCACCTATTATACAAGTATGAGAGAAATGAGTTTATATTATCTCAGCCCATTAGGTAAACGGGTTTACCTGACTTCAGATCGGAACCCAAGAGGTCAAACCCGACCCATTTGGGGTTTATATTTAGATCAGGCAGGAGCGAGGATTTTATACGTATCAATGTTGACATACAATGTACTTTAAATTTATTTGGTTTAATTTAGGCGCATCACTTCAGCTTGAGTTTGGGGCATCCCATTCCTGAAGTATTAAACCCTTTGTTTTTTAGTAACAAGCATTTTTTATTTTTATTTTTATTTTTATTTGCTTAACTTCGCCAATGTGGCTATCTCCAACGGTGTGTTTGACGAAATGGAGAGTGAGGGGTTAAATGGTTAGGGACAATGAGGAATGATGACATCTTGGGTACATTTAGCATAATTAAATATATATATATATATATATATATATATATATATATATATATATATATATACTTTATATTTATACGATTAGACCTAATTGCACTTTGTAGTATTTTTGTCACCACTCCTCCTATGCTTAAGACTTAAGTAAAACGGTTAATGTTGATCCTAAGATTTTGATTGAACAATTAAATGTTGATATTTTTTGTGGAACTAACGATTTTATTGAGTGTTTCTGTTTATTAGTTCCAGTGATGAAAATAATCATGAAGATATTGTGATAATGCTAAAGATGATGACAAAGATGAAGGAAGATTAAGAGTTTGAAGAAATTCAAGAACTTAGAGAAAATAATTCAGGTTAAATTTCAACTCTACCCGGTTAAGATCACACATGACGCAAAATATTTTTCAAAATTATGTGTGTTTTTATAGAATCCTAATTTAGTTACATTATTTGCTCCTATGCGTAATTGAAAAAGAAATAAAGATAATTGATTAAAATTGAATTTAAGATTTAGTGGAGCTAACCGAGAAAAGAAATCGGTTAAAGGGACGAAAACGTCGAAGAAATTGAATAAAAATAAATTAAGGAGAGGTGTTCCAGAAATGGTCAGTCTACAAGTAAGTCGACTTATGCTTTAAAAAGGAACTCGCCGAATTGGTCGGTCGACAGATAGGTCGACCTATGGCCAAAAGAAGAAGTCACTGAATCTTCCAGTCGACAGGTGAGTCGAGTTGTGAAACATCCTGAATCGTCTAGTCGACAGATGAATATGGGCGGTCGACCGATGGACTAAGAGTTTTTGGCTTGGGCTATATTCTGAATCAGGCGGTCGACAGATGGGCCTTAATCGGTCAACAGATAGAGTTGTTTCAGAATTTATGGAATTAGCCATTACTAGTCGTTTTATGGTTAAGATATGCAAGATATCTTAGGGATCTGATATATTTAGAGTTATTTAACTAATATTTAAATATCCCTATAGATATGGTTCAATTAGTTTTGATATTTCTCAATTTGATACATTAAATTCTTTCAATTTTATCTAATTGAGTATGAGTAAAAGTTTGAGGGATTTAATTGAATATTTTAAGAGATATTTTAAGTAAATTATACCAGGAATGAATCATTATGATACAAAGAGTCTATTGGTATAATTAAGTGTCATGATTTATGGAAACTAGCCATTATAGGGCTTGTTTCAAGTGGCTTTAAATAGACCTGTGGATTTCATATATTAATATAAATAGAAATTAAGATTATCTAAATCATTCTGAGTTATTCAGCTCTCATGCTTTCTAAGAGTAATCATACTAGGTGTATTGTGAGATCTTTCCCAAGATTTATTCTTCAGAAATATTTGTTGTGGATTATTGCTACTACCGATCTGAATTGTCATTGTTTTTCTAATCATTATACTTTCGGTGGAATCCTGGTGAAATCTTTCTAAATTACTTACTATTAATTTTTTCTTGATTCTATTATTTATTATTTGGAATTTGATCTTTGAAATTATTTTCCGGATTTATAATGAAAATTATTTTTGAAACAATTTCTTAAGAAAATCTGATTACGTGTTTAATTACTTGCTACCCATATTTATTTATCAGATGTTGAATTCTCACTTTTCTATCACTAGTATCGGGATATTAATTGAGTTTGAATTTATCTGGGGTGGTAGAAGATCTGAGTGGAAAAATCACTTATCAATTATTTGTAATTGGTAAGTTGAGTGTCGGATTAGATACTACTAGGAGTGTTTAATCAAGGATAGCTAATTTCAATCTCTTCCAGTAAATAAATTGAGGTTTTGATATTTGCCTAGAGTATAAAAATATTAGGCTTTAATTTTTTCTTTATATAATTGTGAGTGAATTGTAACGGTTCAATCGTTACCAGGTAAACAGATATTTGGAGCTTGTTTGTGTGATGTTTAATTCTTGAGCACGATGTATAAAAAGGATTAGGTTGTGATTCTCCCTGTAATAGAATTAGGTTAATCTTCTGCCTGGTAAAAAGATAGAGGTTATTCTTTAACTTGTGAAAAAGAATTGAAAATGTTGATTCTGAGCCTATGAAAAGAATTGTTGTGAGGATTTGGTTCCTACCTTTAAAGGAATTTGAGTTTACTGGGTGCGACTCTCCGCGGAGCTCGGGGGACTAGATTAGTCAAGAGTAGCTTGGTGAATCCGTATAAATTTCTGTGTACTGCATTAGTATTGTTTATATTTTGTTGTTTAGGTGTGCACCTAGTTGATAACACATATCCGCTGCTATAAAGAAAATAATTAATTTTAGGATAAAATTAATTGTTTGATTTATGAAGTGTTATATTCTGATATTTTTGTAATACTACCTAATTCACCCCCTCTTAAGTAGCTCACTAGGCCAACAATTGGTATCAGAGCTGGTTTAGCTCGACACACTTAGCTAACAAAGATCACATGGTACACATAATAGGCACAGTAGCTGAGGGCCAGTCTATGCACTAACTACTTTTGTTTGCAGGTGAAAATTATTTGTTCTGGAGAGACATAATGATAGCCTTACTTTAGCCTACAAATTATGATGTGTGGCTAACAATCGAGGATGGTCCGTTTGTTCCAATGGAAAACGGAGTCGAGAAGACGAAAGAGAAGCTGACTGCTTCTGATAAGTAGAAACTTTCTTTGAACTCTCAAGCCATTAATATTTTGTTTTATTCTTTGGATGCTAATAAATACTCGAGAGTTTCAGGTTGTAAATTAGCTAATTACTTCTGATTCAGAAACTTTCTATAAACTCTTAAGCTATTAATATTTTATTTTGTTCATTGGATGCTAATGAATACTCAAGAGTTTTAGGTTGTAAATCAGTAAATGAGATGTGGGACAAGTTACAAGTTAGTCATGAAAGGACAAGTAAAGTAAATCAATCAAAAATCAACACTCTTATAAAGAAATTTGAATTATTTAAAATATAAAAAACTAAATCGATTCAAGAGATTTATACTTGTTTCAACAACATTTACAATAACTTGAGTCAACTTGGAAAACCATACTCCATAGAGGATAGAGTTCGAAAGATCCTAAGATCTTTGACAAAAGTATGGGAGTCGAATGTGACTGCAATTAAGGAAGTTAAGGATCTTGGCAAATACGAAATTGATGATCTCATAGGCAACTTGATGACTCATGAAACGATGATTAAAGGATATGAGGATAACACCAGAAATAGCAAGAGAAAATCCTTGGCGCTAAAAGCTCAGAAAATTGAAGAAGATGATAACAGTGATGATAAAAGTCTTAACAGTAAGCAAGAGAAAGACGTGGCGTTTATCACAAAGAATTTTAGAAGAATGACTCGGCGCACATTCCGTAGGAGAAGAAACTTCAATATGAACAATGTGGAATGCTACAACTGTCACAAGACCGGTCACTTTCAAACTGACTATCCCAAACCTAAGAAGGATAAAGAAAATGAGAAGAAGAATAAGAATAAAGAGAAGAAGAACTGAAAGAAGAGCAAGAAGAAGTCGATGAAGGCTACTGGGATGATACCAAATAAAGTAGCTTCAAAAAATCAGAAAGTGAAGAAATATTCATATTTGCATTAATGGCCACTGGTGGTGAGGTAACAAAATGTTGAAGTTCTTGTCCTTTAGATTTTGATAAATTATTTGATGTTTATCAAAAACTTTTGCATGATTATAAAAACCAGTGTTCTAAAATAAATGTCATTCAAAGTACAATAATATATTAAACAAGTAAGTAATGGACTACGAATCCAAAAACAATAAATTGAAATCCAAGATGTCAGATTTACATTCAATTATTCTCAAATTCACCGGTGGTGAGAATAACTTAAAAATGCTTTTGGGAAGTGCGCGTGGAATTTTTTATAAAGCCGGTATTGGATTTCAAAAAAATCTTCAACAAAAACATTTACAAAAATTCTTTTCTGAAACCAAGGATCTTGTTAGATGTTTTAAATGCAATGTTGTGGGGCATACTATTCATAAATGTTTTACTAAAATATCTAAATGTAGACAAGTTTGGATTCCAAAATGAACTAAAATTGTCCCGACTAACAAGATCGGACCCACGTAAACTGGGTACCACTTAGGAACTATTTGACGTGCTCCTTGCAGATTATTCTAAAAGTATCAATAAGTGAGGACAAATGGTTCCTAGACACCGGTTGTTCTCAACACATGACGGGAGATAAATCAAAATTCACATATTTGACACCTAAGGATTGAGGTCATGTGACTTTTGGAGACAATGCAAAGGGTAAAATTATCAGTGTAGGTAATATCAGTAATGGTACTACTATTATTAAAGATTTGTTACTAGTTGATGGACCCAAACATAATTTGCTTAGTATTAGTCAACTATGTGACAAGGGTTATAATGTGATATTTGATCATGATAAGTGCATTATTAAGAATGGTCATGATAGTAGTATCTTGTTAGTTACATCACGTTTTGAGAATATTTATACCTGATCATTTGGTGATTTTACTTCTCAATTGAAAATAATTGGTTATAGCATAGGAGACTTGGGTATGTTAGTACGGAGCTAATTTCTAAATTATCTAAGAAGAGTCTCATACGTAGCCTATCTAATTTGCAATTTGTGAAAGATAAAGTATGTGATGCATGTCAATTAGGCAAGCAGTCTAAATCATCATTTAAGAAAAAGATGGACACGTCCACGTCTAGATATCTTGAATTATTGCATCTTGATTTATTTGAACCAAATTTTGTTGCTAGTCTTGGTGGTAAGTTTTATGCCTTTATAATAGTTGATGATTATTCTAGACTTACCTAAGTATTTTTCTTTGCTAAGAGAAGTGAAGTTGCTTTTGTATTTGCTAAATTTTGTAAACGTGTTCAAAATAAGAAATAATGTTATATTATTAATATTCGTAGTAACGAAGGAAGAGAGTTTAAGAATGATGATATTACCAGTTACTATGATGAGCATGGTTATGCTCATAACCTCTCTATACCATGATCACCACAACAAAATAGTATATTGTAAATGAAGAACATGACACTTCAAGAAATTGTCAGGATAATGCTTAATGAAAATCGCTTACCAACCTACTTCTGGGCTGAAGTAGTAAGTACAACTTGCCATGTGGTGAATCGAGTATAGATTCGTAGAGGGTTTAACAAACCCCCATATGAAATTTAGAATGGTAAGACACCTAACATTTCTTATTTTAAAGTATTTAGGTATAAATGCTTCATTCATAATGATAAGGATAATCTAGGTAAATTTGATGCTAAATTTGATTATGGGATTTTTCTTGGATATGCTACTAACGGTAAAGTTTATAGAGTTTATAATAAATATATGTTAGTAGTAGAAGAATTTATACATATTGTATTTGAGGAAGCTGACCAATTTTTGTCGAGAAAAGTTTCGGGTGATGATAATGCAGGTATTTCAAATAACCAAAACCAAGGTGAAAATGTAGCTAAGGAGTCTCAAAAAGAAGAGGAGGCTAAGGAAGAGGATTTGACGTTACCACGAGTTATAAAGACAGAACCGGGACATTTGGTAAAAGAAATTATTGAAAATTTCGAAAGAGGTGTAAGTACTCGTTCCTCTATTATAAATATAATTAATCTAGCTTTCTTATCTGAAATTGAGCCTAAAAATGTAAATGAGACGTTAACTGATGAATCGTGGATTTCTGCAATGCAAGTTAAGTTAGTTCAATTTGAGTGGAACAAAGTATGGTGTCTTGTTCCGAGACCGGATTTTCATCTTGTTATTAGTACTAAATGGGTTTTTCAAAATAAAAAGGATGAGTCTGATATGGTAATTGGAAACAAAGCAAGATTAGTAGCACAGGGCTATAATCAAGAGGAAAGAATTGATTATGATAAAACCTATACTCCTGTGACTATATTAGAAGTTATTAGAATGCTACTTGCTTTTGCATGCTCACGAAATTTTAAGCTGTATCAAATGGATGTTAAGAGTGGATTTCTAAATGGCTTTCTAGCAGAAGAAGTTTATGTGGAACAATCTCCGGGATTTGAAAATGATAAATTTTTTTATCACGTATGTAAACTTCGTAAGGTTTTGTATGGGCTCAAACAAGCTCCTAGAGCTTAGTATGAGAGACTTAGCCGATATTTGATCGAAAAAGGTTTTCAAATGGGTATTTGTGATATAACACTATTTATTAAGCAAACTGACTCTGGTATCCTATTAGTACAAGTTTATGTTGATGACATTATTTTTTGATCTACTAATAAGGATCTTTTCCAAGAGTTTGCTAAGATAATGCAGGTCGAATTTGAAATGAGCATGATGGGAGAGCTGAACTTTTTTCTTGGGTTGCAAATTAAGCAAATCAAAGATGGGATATTCATAAACCAAGTTAAATACACTATGGAACTGTTAAAGAAATATGACTTGGATGGTGTTAAAGAATGCAAAACTCCCATGGCAACGGCTACAAAGATAGACAAAGATGATACAGGCAAAAGTGTTAATGAAAAAATATATCGAGGTATGATTGGTAGCCTGTTATACTTAACTGATAGTAGACCTGATATTATGTGCTAGATTTCAATCTTGTCCTAAAGAATCGAATTTTACTGCGGTTAAGCGAATTTTTTGATATTTAAAAGGGATGACTGACCTAGGATTATAAGGAGTGATTTTAAATTAAAAAGTTACTCTGATGCTAATTTTTTCGATTGCAAAGTTGAGCGAAAAAGCACAAGTGGATCATGTCATTTGTTAGGACATACCTTGGTTTCTTGGTCAAGCAAGAAAAAGAATTCGATAACCTTATCCACTACTGTGGCTGAGTATATGACAGTTAGTAATTGTTGTGCTGAAATTTTATATATTAAGCAATAGTTAAATGATTTTGGAATTTGTATGGAGGACGTCTCGATTTATTGTGATAATAAAAATGCTATTTGTCTAAGTAAGAATCCTATACACCACTCATAAACTAAGCACATAGAGATTAGATATCACTTTATTCGTGATGAGATTTAGAAAAGGAACATTGTTATTTAATATATTGATACCTCCGACCAACTAGCTGATATTCTTACCAAACTATTAGTGGAAGATCAGTTTGTGAAAATCATTCAGAATTGGGTATGGTTAGGCATAACAATGTATGCCTAGAGTAGTGTTTCTTTGTAGTTCCTCTCCCCAACTTTTTTTTTGAGATGACAAAGTGGGAAAATTAGTTGATGTTTTAATCAATGTCTCAAGGGAGAGCTTGAATTATCTTGTTGAATATCTTAAGGGGGAGTTTATTTTATATTGAAATTTGTTATTTGTGGAAAATCTTATGATTATCTTCATTACTTTGCTTTAACGAGTTAAAAAACGCGTCCTCGAATTTAGGAAGAGTGTGGTTACATTTTTGTTTTGAAGAAAATATCAAAGTTAATTGTCACTATCAAAAAATGGGAGATTGTTGATTCTAAGATTTTGATGAACAATTAAATGTAGATATTTTTTGTAGAACTAACGATTTTATTGAGTGTTTCAATTTATTAGTTCCAGTGATGAAAATTATTATGAAAATATTGTGACAATGCTAAAGATGATGAAAGATTAAGAGTTTGAAGAAATTGTAGAACCTAGAGAAAACAATTCAGGTTAAATTTCAACTCTTAATGTATCTCGGTTAGGATCACAAACGACACAAAATGTTTTTCAAATTTATGTGTGCTTTTATAGGATCCTAATTTAGTTAAATTATTTGTTCCTATGTGTAATTGAAAAAGAAATAAAGATAATTGATTAATATTGAATTTAAAATTTAGTGGAGCTAACCGAAAAAAGAAATTGGTTAAAGGGGCAAAAACGTCGAAGAAATTGAATAAAAATAAATTAAGGAGAGGTGTTCCAGAAATTATCGGTCGACAGGTAAGTCGACTTGTGTTTATGAGGCAAACTCCCTGAATTGCTCGGTCGGCAGGTAAGTCGACTTATGCTTTAAAAAATAACTCTCTGAATCGGTCGACAGGTGAATATGGGCGGTCGAGCAATGGACGAAGAGTTTTTGGCTTAGGTTACATTCTGAATAAGGCGGTCGACAGATGAGCCTTAGTCCGTCGACAGATGGAGCTGTTTCAGGATTTATGGAATTTCAGATTTTATTCAAAAAATAGTCGTTACTAGTCGTTTTATGGTTAAGATATACGGGATATCTTAGGGATCTAATATATTTTGAGTTATTTAATTAATATTTAAATATCTCCAGAGATATGGTTTAAGTAGTTTTGATATTTCTCAATTTGGTACATGAATTTTTTTCCATCTTATCTAATTGAGTTTGAGTAAAAGTTTTGAGGGACTTAGTTGAATATTTTAAATGAATTATATCAGGAATAAATCATTATGATATAGAGGGTCTATCGGTTTAATTAAATGTTATGATTTATGAAAACTAGTTGTTATAGGGCTTGTTTCAAGTGGCTTTAAATAGACCTACGGATTTTGCATGTTAATATACATAGAAATTATGATAATTTAAATCATTCTGAGTTATTCAGCTCTCGTGCTTTCTAAGAGTAATCATACTGAGTGTATTATGAGATCTTTCTTGAGATTTGTTTTTGAGAAATATTTGTTGTGGATTATTGCTACTACCGATCTGAAGTGTCATTGCTTTTCTAATCATTTTACTTTCGATGGAATCCTAGTGAGATCTTTCTAAATTACTTACTATTAATTGTTGTTTGATTCTATTATTTATTATTTGGAATTTGATCTTTGAAATTGTTTTCCGGATTTTAATTGAAAATTATTTTGAAACAATTTCTCGAGAAAATCTCATTAAGTGTTTAACTGCTTGCTACCTAACTTTATTTATCAAATTTTAAAATTCTCACGTTTCTATCACTAGTATCGGGACATTAATGGAGTTTGAATTTATCTAGGGTAGTAGAAGCTCCGAGTGGAAAAATCACTTATCAATTGTTTGTAATTGTTGAGTTGAGTGTCAGATTAGATACTACTGGGAGTGTCTAATCAATAGTAGCTAGTTTCAATCTCTTCCGGTAGAAAGATTGAGGTTTTGATATTTGCCTAGAGTATAAAAAGATTAGGTTTTGATTCTTCCTTTATAGAATTGTGAGTAAATTATAACATTTCAATACTTACTAGATAAAAGAATATTTAGAGCGTGTTTGAATGAGGATTAATTCTTGAGCCTAAGGTATAAAAATGATTAGGTTGTAATTCTCCCTATAATAAAATTAAGTTAATCTTTCACTTGGTAAAAAGATAGAGGTTATTCTTTAGCTTGTAAAAATGAATTGTAAAGGTTGATTCTGAGCTTGTGAAAAGAATCGTTGAGAGGGTTTGGTTCCTATCTTTAAAGGAATCTTGAGTTTAGTGAGTGTGACTCTCTGCAGAGCTCGGTGGATTGGATTAGCCAAAAGTAGCTTGGTTAATCAGTATAAATTTATGTGTGCTACATTATTTATATTGTTTATATTTTGTTGTTTGGGTATTCACCTAGTTGATAACACATATCCGTTATTATAAAGATAATAATTAATTTTTGGACAAAATTAATTGTTTGATTTTTAAAGTGTTATATTCTGATATTTTTTTAATACTGCTCAATTTACCCCTCCTCTTGGGTAGCTCACTGGGCCAACAATTAAGTTTGATGGTCAATGTCTGAAAGTCAAGAAAAACCTGTTAATTAATAATAAATGTCATTTGTACCCTTTAAAGATTTTAATGAGGACTATTTTTATACTATTAAAAAATTTAAGCGGTCATACTATATTTTTTTTAAGGGATTTTTATTTTTTTGACCAAATTTCATACTCTCTCTCCTCAACAAACCATTATGAAAATGAGGTTATTATTTAGTCTTTTAACAAAATGCAGTTATTTTTCAATCTTTTCATGAACATGATTGGACATGTTTACCCCTCATATATAGGGGTAAATAAAAACCCTGGTCCTTCATTTTAGTTGAGCAAATGTCAACAGCCCCATTATCTCTCTCTGTCTCTCTCTCTATATATATATACTGAACCACCGTCGTATGCCGTACGTTTGCTCTCATACATCGCCAATCAATTTCGTCCCCGCGCTCGACGAAACCCTTATCCCTTTTCTCCCCCGTGCTTGTCGAAGTCGCCGATCAATTTTGCCCTCCTCGGTCGCCGATAAACTTCGTCCCCATGCTCGTCGAAACCCTAATCCCTATTTCTCCCCTGTGCTACTCAATGTTGCTGATCAATTTTCATCCTCTCCCGTCGCCAATCAATTTCATCCTCTCCGCCATCGTTCCAGGCAGCTAGGTTTGTGAATGTTCGATGGCCACTGTCATCCCTCTCTATTCTGTTCTTTTTCACTGCCAGATCTGGATGTATGAGAGCCGCGAGGTCGGGGGCAAATAGATGAACATTCAAACAGATAAATGAACATTCAGATATCTCCCTCTTTCTACACCAACGACCTCTATTACGTTCTTGGTCAATTTTTTCATTTTATTTTTTGTGAATGTTTTATTTTTTGTTTTTTATCAATGTTTTCAATTTATTTTTTTGTGGATGTTTTGCACTGGAATAGATCTAGGTGAATCTCCATGTTGAATGGTCATATGATATACCCAGATATGAATGTTTATTTCTCGATGATGTGTTTTGGTGGATGTTTAAATTTAGACTTGGTGTATTAAGGAAACCAAAATTATTAAAGAAAATAATTAACCTTTGATCTATAAGGAATGAAAACCAAGGTGATTTGAGAATAATTAAGGAATGATCTATAAGGAATGAAGACATGCAATGACTTGTACTTATTACCTTCCACAATGGTTTGATCTATAAGGAATGAAGACCAACAAAGACTTGCATAAGGAATGATCTATAAGGAATGAAGACATGCAATGACTTCTACTTATTACCTTCCACAATGGTTTGATCTATAAGGAATGAAGACCAACGAAGACTTGCATAAGGAATGATCTATATGGAATGAAGACATGCAATGAATTGTAATTATTAACTTGCCTTCTTTGCTCATTTTCCTTTTATGTTTTTCCTTTTCTTGTAAAACATTGTATATATACTCATGGCTCTCTCAATAGAAACACACGTGAGTTTACCGAGTTTACCCTATCTTTTGTACTCTTTTATGTTGAATACTGATTTGTTAGATTTGTTTTTGGAAATGTTTTACACTAGATAGATTATCCATATTAAATGGTCATATGAACAATCACAAATTCATATTCTTTTCCAAAAAAATCACAAATTATATCATTAGACAGATGATTTTTTCTACATTAATTTGATGTATATATTTTTATTTTTTGAATAGGAATTTGATTCATAGCAGTCGGTTTTTCAAACTATGGGGGATATATTGGGGAGTTGTGCACTTCCCATAAATGAAACGGTTATATAGCTCGGATGGCATAGTTTTGTAAATACAATATCATTTGGAGGGCAAATGATAGGGACTATTTTGTAAGAACCAAAAAATTTATTGTTCTAGGTGAAGGGTTCATTTTATGAGTGGTATATCTCTGGAGGACTATGTAATAAAATTCCATTTTTTTAATGTAATTCATCTTCATCCTCGTCCTCCATTACATAATGGCGACAACAACTCACCGGCGATCTCCCTCTCTCTTCCCTTCTTCCTTTGATATATATATATATATATATATATATAAAAGATTCCTCTCGGACCCAATTCCTCTTATAAGTTCGCCTCCAGTAAGAACTGTAAGATCCTGCAAATTAGCCTTCATATATTCTCTCTAAATCCATTAACTTTTATGGGACAAATCATCATTCCCAGGCGAAGCTTATTAAGAATAAGAGTTGCAAGCGCCTCACTGTCGACATCTTCAACAACAATCAGTAAGGATCTTTGTTTATTTAGTGTCAAATCTAATACTTTCACAACAGCAGTACTTGAAATTCACTTCTCACGGATTAGAATATTTTGAAATATCTACCTATCTACCACTTAATTAGCATTTAATATCTATCTACCACCTATTAGCATTTAATATCTATCTTCTACCTAATTAACATTTAATACATATTAACATTTTCTTAGGGAATTTCTCTATATAATGAAATGTGGAAACCTCTCTTGTAATAGAACATATGAAACAACGTAATCTATTAAAATCCTTCCCCATATATAATATTTTGCCATTTCATTTAATTCATTTCTTCGATAGGTTTTTTTTTCCCATCAATTACAACATCGTATCACGAGCCCACTGATCTTTCATATATTTCATTTGCTTCCACTTATGATATTTGTTTAGTTTTTTCTATTTCGTTTTGGCAATTTCTACTCCAGATTTTTTCACTATTGTTTTGTGCCTACAATTGGTGAGTTTTGGTGCTACTCCTACCCGCCGTTGGCATTGATCTAGCCTCGCCGTTGCCCTTCCTCGCGGGTGCCATTGCGGTCCACCTCCTGCAGCTATCCAATAACCGTCTCGCATTTTTCCCACTCCAGTGGCTACCTCGCCTTTGTCCTGTGGCTTTCCGAGTTCGCGGCCCTTTGTCCCGTGGCGGTGTTCAAGTTTGCGGCATTTTGTCTCACGGCTGTCCAAGTTCGCAACCTCTTTGTCTTGCAGCTTTTTAAGCTCATAGTCCCTATGTCTTGCAGCTTTTTATCCCAATGCAGTGTCCATCCACCAGACATTTTTTCACTTTATTTTTTCAAACTCAATTTGGTATATTCTTCCCAATCACCCCACGTCAGCCACACCAGCCACCCCCAACCATACACGCCACACCACCACCATGTCGATCCACACACGCACTAAAGGCCTGCCATGATCCACAACTACCACCACGCATCTTATCTCCTCTCTCTATCTCATATATATAAATATATCGATCTTTGCTCGGATCTACAGACTCGAGCAAGGATCGGTAGATCTGAGCACGAATCTAATAGATCTATGCTTGAATTTATAGATCCAAGCTTCAAATCTATAAATGTGATGCTTGGATTTTTTATTTTTTATTTTTAATATATATAAGATATAGAGATGAGATGAGAGAAGAGAGAGAGATTAGAGAGAGAGACGTTGCCATGGGGTCGCCGTCATCTGAAATGAAGCAAGGAAGGGGTGGTTGTGGAACATGGGAAGTGATAGGGATTTTGTGAGAAGATAATTTTGACCCTTCAAATTAAAAAAAAATAAAAAATAAAAAAAATCATGTAGATTCTA
The DNA here is from genome assembly GCA_016647705.1 of Eucommia ulmoides. Lineage (NCBI taxonomy): Eukaryota > Viridiplantae > Streptophyta > Magnoliopsida > Garryales > Eucommiaceae > Eucommia > Eucommia ulmoides. Next base: position 13,265,749 of record CM028340.1, read on the forward strand.
TTGAATTAGTTATAACAAAATGATAAAATTATCATTATTAATGAAAAAATATCTCTAATTTTGTTAAACTTTTAATCGCTGTACTTAAGTTTTAAGCACAAGGAGGATAAGTAGTGATGAAAATATTACAACCATACAAAATGCAATTTTGTTTAACTAATGGGGTGCAAAGTGAAATTAACCCAAATCTGAATTATATATTTTAAAAGGTTTACATCCCCCCACCCTTTTTTTTTTTTTTTTTTTTTACATTTCAAAAAATAAAAGAAAGAAAGAGTATGCCACGTTATTGTACGAGAAGATACTTTATATATATATATATATATATATATATATATATATGATAAGGGATTTTTTTTGGCACCTCTGAGTCAGCATTTGGGATCCAGTCACGTGTCAACCCTTGCAATGACAGGGACGCATTTCGAAATTCACAACGCCACGCTAGAGCATACACTGACTACGGCTCCTCCTTGGAATCTCATTTGCACCCAGGGAGGAGCGAGGAGCCCCGCAGGGACGTGCCGCTCTGAACTCTGCACCATGCTCTCGGCGATCAATTTTAGGGACTCAGCCGTTCACCTCGACCGACTCCCTTTTTTACCTTGTTTCTTCTCCAGAACTCTACGGATCTCCGTTCTCCTCCACCAGCTCACCACCGCAAGCTTGACAAAGGCCCGCGGGCTTCGCCAAATGGGCCCAAAATCCCAAGCCCAACGATTATCTCCTAAACGCCCCTGATTATCGGCTAAACACAGGGTTTCGACTAATTAATCATGTTTGAGTCCGACTAATCATCTCCAACGCCTATATATATCGGGGGCTATGTAAACCCGAGTTACGCTTGAATACACTTATATATATATAAGATATTTAAACATCATCATCCAAGTGGTGCCATGATGTGATAGAACATTTGTATATCTTAGTTGGCTTGACATGATGTCTAACCGTGCTTCTTATCCATATGTATGTGTATATATATATATATATATATATATATATATATATTGTACATCTTGAAAAAATTGTTGGTTAAAATCATTAGCGGTTTAGATAATGTATAACGTTTTTCTCGAAAGTGTTTTTAGTTAGTACAATGTTTTAGTTGTGATTTTTCTTTTATGCATTAGATGCGCTTAACTTTTTTAAAAAAAATTGAAACAAAAATTAAATAAATAATTGTTTTCCTGTGTTTTTTTTAACCAAATTTCGTAGATCAGAACAAAAGTTAAGGACCTATTTTTCAAAGAAAAATGACATTTTTCCAATTGTGATTTGCACAAATTTACATTACTGTTGTGTTTTTTCATAAGCTCCCTTTATCTAGGATATGTATATATAAGAGTTACGTACTTAGAAATATAGTACAGGGGATAATTCAAACTGGAGGAGTAAAATATTATTGTTGTTATTATTATTATTATTTGAAAAATGGGGAAACAAAAACAGAAATGAAAGTTATAACCAAATGCTGCCTTAGTTGATGGTCTTAAATGTTTGCTTCATGCCGGTAAGATACAAATCCACTAAAAAATACACCTCATCTTTGTGAATTTATTCAGCTTAAGAGAACACAATTACTTTGCTTCACAAGAAAGGAAGCTTATTTACATTGGCAAACTTACATTTTGGCACAAATTTATATTAAAAAAACTTAAAATTTATATATATAGGGGGAGTAGGAGTAGTGGATTTTATTTATTTATTTATTTATTTATTTTATCAGTAGTATTCTTAATATGTATATTTAAAAAGTCCTAATAGTTCATTTTATTAATTATAGAAAATATGTTCACTCATAGAGTGTGCCCAAGTCGCTAGTACCACTGCCATTAGTTTGTACCGCCCAAGAGAGCCTTGAGTCTCTTAATCTCCGCAGGGTCAAGAAAAGTGGACTTCGCTAGCAATTCGGTCGGCAAATCATTCCCAAACAGGGAGTTTTGGAGTATTTGTATGCCTGGATTGGCACTGCTGAAGGTCACAAACTCGAGCGCAGGTGTTTTCCCTGCATTTATTTGGAAATGCAGCAAACCCTGAGGGAAAACCATGATATCGCCAACATTTAGAGTCTTCAAGTAGACTTCGTTTGCGGAGGAGATGATTCCAGCACGTATCGTCCCCTGAATGACAATCAAGATCTCAGAAGCGTCGGCATGGGTGTGCATGGGCACTACCCCTCCCACTGCTAGGTCTGCCCGGGCCATGGCGAGCCCGAGCCCGTTTAGACCCGGAAATTGGCCAACCAAGGCAGGAGTAATAGCTGCCTTGATGAGGTTGGATGTGTTTCCAGGCTGGGCAAGGCCCGAATAAGCAAAATCGTCCCCGGTCACCTTTGCCGGACTCTTGCACGGGTAGCCTGCCGGGGTATCGGGCTTTGAAAGATCCGCAATACAAAAGTCCTGAACTAAAGCTTGAGAGGAGGACGAAAGGAGAGCAAAGATGAATACTGAGAGCAACATTTTTGCTATATTCTTTTTTCGGTCTGTTTGTGTTTTGGGTATGAAAATTTTGTGGAGAGTTCCGGTCCCCTTATATAGTAGCTCGAACGGGTTGATGCTTTTTTTTTGGGGGTGGTTAATGGCACTAACACCCCCATCATTTTCCACATGAACAAAAACAAATCTGTCAAAAAGGTGTTAGTCTGGTTGGTAAGGGGAAATGTCTAATATTTTTGTTAATCAGGGTTTGACTCTCTTGTGAAATACTTCGGGAATTAAATCTTGAATTTAATCCTGAATGCAGAGTACGCTCTTAATATATATCGCTTGGAGAGGTAATTAGTCGTGGTGTACGTAAGTTGACTTGAGCAATACCTTACTACAAAACCAAAAGAAAAAATTAAAAAACAAGAACACCCCTGCAATATTACTAATTGGCACGAAAATCCCGTGTTGTTTAAATACTACAAAAGCAAAAATACAAGACAAAGTTTCATTTTTATCCTGTGACAAAGCCAATCCACGTCCAACCTCCAAACCCCATCGTAAAACCATTTGATGGTGGTGATCGTCGTAAAACCATTTGATGGTGGTGATCGGGTGAGTTTGTATGAAGAAAAATTGTCGGATTTATTTCACATTGGATGTAAATGGAGTTGATAATCACGTTATAAGTGTGAATGAGAGTCTAATCTTCTGAATTAACTTTTGGGGTCGAGAGAGTTCAAAGAACACCCTATATTTGTATGAGCCTAGATTACAACAATACTGGCCCAATAACCACAAAGGGAGAGATTAGTCGGGAGTTAGCCGACAAAAGGCCGATATGTGAGAGACAGATGTTGAATTTACCCCACCTCGAATGTAGAAGAGGTTTTCTATTCTTTTTTTTTTTTTTTTTTTTTTTTTTTTTTTAACCTCGGCAAAGCGAAGGAGTATATCATTAAAGAAACCAAGAATGCAACTCACAGAGGGGGGTGAGACATAACCTCTTAACCAAAACAATCGCAGAAACCAACTAATAAGATAAAACTCTACCAGACTAAATCATAAAAGACTTATCTTAGACTTCCGGATGTTCGAGAATCAAGTTTATCCAGCCTTAAGCAACCCCAAATAGAAGACGGGCATTCTGATTTAGAACGAAAAGTCCTATCTTCTCCAGCACTGCCTAACTTGGCAAACATATCTGCAGCCGTGTTAGCTTCCCTATAACATTGCGAAATAGAAGCTTGGACCCTCTCAGCCATATCCTTGATAAGCCTTATCAAAGATATTAAACGCCAAGAGACTTTATCTCTACCACAACCATGTCTACTAGCAGAGCATTGTCACTAACAACATCCATAGCAAACCAACACAATACTAAAGCGCAATCGAAAGGGTTTTGGTTTCAGCAAGTAAACTGGAGCCAAAGCCAAAGAAATTAGCAAAGCCGAACAGTAGCTTCCCATTAGGGCTTCGGAAAGTACCCCATCCGCCAATGGAGCCTGGGTTTCCTCTAGAGCTACCATCAAAATTAATCATGAGTCTATTTTAGGGAGGATTCCAATAAACCAGCTGAAAGGTTATTTTAGGTTTCCACACCAGAGGAGCAATCATGGACAGAGTCTGATAAATATTATCAACAACCTTTGGAACATCACAACGGGTCCCGTCAAATCTAATCTTATTCCGCATTTTTCAGATTTTCTAGCAGAGCACCGAGAGAATGAGAGAATCATAAAATTTTATAAGAAGGGACAAACTTTGACATTGCCATCATCCAACTAATCTGCCAAATAATTCGCTATTCCAAATAGTCCCTCCAAAAGCAGTCCATGCAGTCTTAGCAAGCTCTCCTTGCGAAAAAAGGTGAGGCATCGATTTGACCTGAGCACTACGGCAACAATTACACCGGGAAACAATTTTCACACCTTTTTGTTGAATAGCCTCATCCACTGGAACAATGTTATGTAGAAGCCTCCATATGAAAATGAAAATTTTAATCGGAAGAAAATTGTGCCAAATCTTGTCAAAAAATTGATAAGCATCCTGATGATTTCTAACAACTTCCCAAGCTGATTTCATCGAAAATTCTCCCGAGTTGGTAGGAGTCCAAAGCATGACATCATGATCAGAAACATTAAGAGTCTGGAAGTTTACCAATTCTCTCACCAAATTTGACAGGATAAGAGCTTAAATCAAAGAGATGTCCCACTCCTCGTTAGGACGCTGGACATCTTGGACTTGAATATTAGATAAATTTGAATCGACCATCATGACTTTACCGAGCAGAACTGAGATAAGCCAAACATCCCACCAAAAAGAGACATTTCATTTACCAATTAAGAATATAATATGGTGCTTAGCATAAAATTTACCTTCGAGAAGACCTCCCCAAACATGGCATTGGAAAGAGAAATTTTTGCACTTAGATTCTGCACCGGTTCGGTTATATTTATTTTTCAAATATTTAGCCCACATAGTTGATCATTCTCTAAATCTCCACCAAAATTTCATCTTGAATGCCCAAATGACATCCTGAAAATCGCAAATCCCAAGGCCACCTTCATTTAAAGGGAAACAAATCTTGTTCCAACGCTTCCATGGAAGTTTCTTTTTTTCCAGGGTGGATCCCTAGAAAAACTTGGCTAAAATCTTTTCAACTTCTCGAATTACCGAGATCAGAGGTGATATAGCCAAGAACAAATAGAAAGTCATGCTCTGATGCACACGTTTCAGAAGAATCAGTCGAACGCCACTAGAGAGCAACTTTCCATGCCATCCAGCAACCTTTTGTCTAATCTTCCTAAGGATGCCTTCAAATAAAATATATTTTTCCTTCCTTCATATAACAGGAACCCATGGTAGATAAGATGGAGATCCACTCTTTTAAATTATGAATGTCTGAGAATCCAGTTTCTATGAGAAGGAGCAATATTATCCCAAAAAAAAAAAAAAGATTTGGCTTTTATCCACATTAACCATCTGGCCCAAACAAGCCTCAAAATCTTTAAGGAATTTCATAAAATTCTCCACAGATTTTTTCTTTCCATTCAGAAAGACCACCACATCATCAACATATGAAAGGTGCGATATTGAATTTTCATTTTCCGATTGAGAGAACTCTTGAATATCCCCTTTATCTAACTTCTCTTTAATGTCCCTAGAGAAAACTTCTGCAGTGACGATGAATAGACTAGGAGATAGGGCGTCCCCTTGTCTCAAACCTCTCTGAGATTTGTAGAAGCCGCTAGCAACCCCATTGACTAAAATAGAAAAATGGTTATTAAACACCACTCGGTAAACTATATCAATCCAAGCTTCACAAAAATCGAATTTACGTAACACAAAAATCAAGAATCCCCACGAAACTCGGTCATACGCTTTGGCCATGTCCAATTGGACAATAATGTTTCCACCTTTAACTTTTTTATTAAATCGCTTAATGATCTCTTGCGCTAAAAGGATATTCTCCAAAATATTTCTACCTTTAACAAAAGCACTTTGTTTTGGAGAAATGATTTTCGGTAACAGATATGCAATTCTATTATCCCAGAGCTTGGATATTATCTTGTTAGAGAAATTGCATAAGCTGATTGGCCTGAAGTCGAAGGCATCAATAGGATTTTCCTTTTTAGGAATGAGGGCAACTAATGTACTAGTCACACTAGTGGAGAGCTCTACACCACTAAAAAAATAATTGACCAGATTAAGAAGGTCTTCCTTGATAATCTCCCAACATGAGATATAGAATATCCCGGAAAACCTGTCTGGGCTTAGGGCACCATCTACATCCATGCCCTTAATGGTTTGTTGTAATTCTTCTATATTAGGACATTTGACCAAATCTTGATTATCTTGGTCGGACAACACTCGAGGAACACAATGAAGCAAATCGTTGAACTCCGTATTCGAAGGGTTAGAAAGATATCCTTGGAAGTGGTTTGGCATGATATGCTGGATTTCTTCATCATGATCGATCCATTACCCCCTATCATTTTAAATCTTTTTGATAAACATCTTCTTTCTTTTTTTATTAACGCAAGCATGAAAATATTTCGTATTTCTATCAGCTTCTTTTATCCATTAAATTCTAGATTTTTGCTTCCAGAAGGCTTCTTCCTAGGAAAAGGCCTTGTAAGTTGAGCCTCAGTTTCTTGAAGCTGAGGAACAACACTACAGTCAACAACAGATTGTCTATCTAACTCATTCACGTTTTCCTCAAGCTTCTTGATCTTATCAAAAATATTTCCAAAAGCATTGCAACTCCATTCATGGAGCACTAACTTGAGCCTTTTAAGCTTATTATGCCACTTTTGGAAAAGATTACCGGAGGCTGGTGGAGTCCAAGATTCTTTAACAATCGAAAAGAAATTTTGGTTTTGACACCAAAAATTCTCGAATTTGAAGGACCTTTTACGGCATTATTGAGTGTCTCCACATCTGATCAGTTGGGGGCTATGATCCGAACAAGCATTATTTAGATGACGCACATCCGAAATCTGGAAAAGATGTTGCCAGTCATTATTCACCAGGGTTCTTTCCAATCTGCTCTATTTCTTCCGCGACTGATGCTTAGAGCTGCACCAAGTAAATTTATTACTTGAGAACGGAAACTCGATCAAACCGCACATATCAATATAGTCTAACATGTCAGTAGCAGCTAGAGAATCAAAATGAGAGCACCAAAGGATCTCTGATCTATCTAGAGTGACATTAAGATCTCCTGCTATGAGTAGCAGAAGAGTGAAGTCGTTATGAACCTCGCTAATTTGATCCTACAATTCTCTTTTTTTCCTTCGAGAACATTTAACATAAATAATAGCAACTAGGAACTCCTTATGAATCTATCTGTGAGTAATTTTAGCCATCACAAATTAATCTTTCCTGATAATATATCACAATGAATAGGCTCTCTCCAAAATAACCAAATCTTACTGACCTCATTACTGAAACCATCATTGAAATAAGCGTAACGTCTGAGATCCTGCAGCGCTTGACTATCCATTCTTGGGTCCAAAATCCCAATGAAAGAACATGAATACAAACTAGATAACTTTTTAATTCTTCTACTAGTAGCTGAGTTTGCAACCCCCCTATCATTCCAAATTAAAGAGTTAAACATTAGAAGAGGTTGATGCTAAGCCTTAACGCTTACTTACCATTGATCTGGTATTGATTGACGACACAGTCCCAAGTTTCCTGGGTTTTTTGTTTCTCATAGTAATCCATTCGAACTCTTTGGAAGGTAAGAAGATGTCTTTTTCAACAGATCTCGCAGACATAGAGAGTTGTTTAACCACATCTCGAGTCTCCTTTTTCGCGGCAGCCGCTTCCGAAGTTTCCACTGAAAAATTATCTTCTTTGGATTTACCATTTAGAGAAATCGATCTATCTAACTTTTGAGACTCTCTCCAATAAACTATTTTTCCAGACTCTACATTTTCAAAATCTTGATTTTCATCAAATGCTGGATTATCTTCCACTTTATCTTTATCACTCTCTTTTAGATCTTTACCAAGTGATTGGTTTTGTTTATCCGATTGTTTTTCTTCCAATTTCTTTTCAGGTAACGTTGGCTCTTTTTAGACGTGCACACAAATTTTGTATTGTTGAACCGTTTTTTTTTTCCTTTCCCACTTACTTCTTCAATCTGTTTGTTTTCTTTTGACTTTGTAGTCATTTTCAAAAGAGGGTTTTTGATTTTGCATTCTTGCACAGCGTGGCCTTGTCTATGACAGTGCGAACAGTATTTCAGAAGGCTTTCATATTTAATTGGTTGCCAGAATCCTACAGATGCTTGTTCGATCCAAATTCTGCTCGAGAGTTCTTTTTGTAGGTCAACTTCAACACAAATTCTCGCTGAGCTAGGCCTAGAAAGACTCGAAGTTGCAGTATCCAATTTCCTTGGAGAACCCACCTCTTTAGCTAAAGAAAATAGGAACGATTTGTTGTAAAGATGAATTGGGATGAATTCCAAATCAATCCAAACCGGAACCAAGGAGGATTCCGTATTAGCTCAGAATTCTGGTGTCTATTTAAATGTTCGCATAGGGAATCCTTTAATATACCACGTATTCTTTATCCAAAGTCTCTGAAAATCTTCTTCCGAGTGAAGTTGGATAAGCAAGTGTTTAGGATCAAGAAAACCTATTTCAAAAGCAGCCTTAAAGCTAATGGAGTGGAAGGATTTCCTGAGTTCTTCAAATGTAGGTCGACCACATGAGAATTTGCCAATAAGAGCAAATTTGAATGGAGCCGCAAGCCGTTCGACTTCTTCCGATGATAGGAAAATGGCCCGCTCACCCTTATGAGATGACAACGGCTTAATCTCTATTCCATCATGTTATTTTTTGTAAGAGAATAAGCTTCGAAGGGGACAAAATTCGTGAGTAGAACATTTCACTCCGCTGAATTCTGGGCAATTCCGGAGTTGTCCATTTCAATTCCACACACTAAAAATTCAGCATATAAAGACGAAAACCAGGAAACCGAATAAAATAAAGCTTGCCTAAACAGAGGCGCCGGGAGGAAACATCGGTAGAAAAGCCGACCCCCAAACACTGAAACACTGCAACAGGAGAAAATACAACCACGATCCAAACACAAAATCACCAAAGCAAGGCGTGGATCAGATCTGGACACCAAAGGACGACGAAGAGACCACCTCAACACTGCAAACCCTCACAAAACTGCATCGCACTGCAGCAAGGCAAAGGCTCAAAACAAGGGAGACCAGATCTTAACCTAGTAGCTTCAAATCCGAAGGAGACGCCAGCGAGATATAGACCTGCTCTAGATCGAGATAGCTTCGTGGCGAATCGGCCACAAACAACAAGGAGGAAGACCGACGCTAGCTCAGGTGCAGCCGTCGGAGATGTCTACAAAGTTTAACGCCGACAAGAGGTCGTCGCGGCTTGGAGAGACGAAAAAATACCAGAGTTTCTCTCCTATTTTTTTAGAATTTTTTCACCCTACCCTCCAATTTTGTTATATAGAAGAGGTTAGAGCTTAAGTTATAAATGTGAAGGAAACTCTCACCTCATGAAATAGTTTTTGTAGTTGAGCGATATCCAAAATCACCCAAAAATAGGGGAGGGGGGTGTTCATCATTTTTGGCAACCAAACCTGTGAACAAAGGGTGTCTTTAGTATGTGTAGAACAATATGGGGTGTTTTTGTTCAATCGTGAATTGGCAAAGGGTGTAGTTAGTATTAACCCATTTTTCTTGGAGATACGTGTCTTCGTTTTGTAACGGCGGCTACATACATGTGTAAAGTAATGAAGAGTTGAAAGACAAGACACAACTTGGCCGAAAAAAATAAGATAAAAAAAGGGACCAGACACAACGTGGGCTACCATGCATGTGGACGTGTGATAGAGACACCACTACTACTATTTTAATCTTATTACTTATATTATAAAATAACTTGTAATATATATATTTTTATATGCTTTAAACTTAGATTTTGATTTCGGATTTTAAACGTTAGTTTAGGAAATTATTTGTTTTTTCTCCTCTTTTTTCCTTCTTCACAATCTTTTATTCTCTTCTATTTTAGTTTAAATTAAAACTCCCTATTTCTCTTTTATTTATTTTAATTTTTTTCAACTTTTTACTTCAAAACATCTCAAATTTCAAAACAATTTTTTTTTTCTATTTTTTATATTTTGTAATCAATATAATAAAATCGAAAAGATTTTATTTTCAGAAAATATTGTTAATCATTGGATTTAAAAATAGAAAATAACTAGATAAAAAAATTTGAAGATATTTTCAAAATATATTTTTCAAAGAAATAGGTGACTTCATCCCTGTAATTTTGTGTATGTATCTAAAAGACTGCATCATCTCCTCCTCTATTTATTTGTTTTCCAAGCCTTTTTCTATTGAACATTACGTGACTCAATATTCCTTTTTATTTTTATTCTTTATTTGTGATTTATTTAATAAAATAGAAAAGAGTAACAATTTTTAGAGACATTATTAGGCAGTAAATTTAAAAATAAATGACAAATATCAAACCTAAATTTGAAGGGGAAAAAAAATTCTCACCCAAATAAAAATAGGATGGTTCTTCTTCTCTATATATATATATTTATCAGACAAGTATTCAAATCCTCTCATTCTTTCTTACTTAGTTTTAAGTTTTTTTCCCCTCAATTTTCCTATTTTGTTTTTAAAATAAAAATATTATTTTAGAAATTATTTGATTATCCTTGAAAAGTAACTTATAATTTTTTATTTTCATCTTTTTCTTCTTTGTTTTTTAGTCTTTAAGTTAATATTAATTAGTTATTTAACTTTCATGTTAATATCAACTAAATGTTAAATTTATTTTATTAATATTAAATAGGACTAAAATTAATTTGACAATGACTAAAAAATAAATTGATCTACAATTAAAAAAAAAATAGACAGAGCACTTCAAAATAGGATCACTAATATTATTTTAATTTTTTTTCGGCAATCAAAATATACTTTAGTTTATATATATTTTTAATCATGTATTAGAATGTGTTTGGTGTATAATTATTATTTTTCTTCTAACAAATTACAGAATGGTTTATGTATAGAAATTCATTTTCTCTTTAGGAAGACCAAATAGTTTTATCACCTATCTATATCATAATATATGAATGAATATAGATTCAAACTATATTCTAAAACGATATTTTTGTATATAATATATTCTCTTGAAAATTAAAGTTGATCTTTCATTTTTTTTTTTCTCAAAGCCTAAATATTTAAGTTAAAATTTTCGTGTCAAATTAAGGAAATAACGTGCATTCTCTCCCTCCTTTCCATTTCTCACATCATCTATTCTCTCAAACCCAAACTATTTTAAATAACAAGTATCTAAACTCTATTTTCTTTTCTAATTTATTTTTCAAACCCTTCTTTTTTGTTTCTAATTTGTAAATAAATTGAAATTCATCACTTTGTGTTTTTTTTCTTCTTCTAATTTTTTTCTATTTTTTATATTTTGAGATCTACATAATAAAATAGGAAATATTATACTTTCAAAAGATATTTTTGGAGATATCATCAGTCATTAAATTTAAAAATACATAATAATTGAGTATACATTTTTAACAATATTTTTGAAACATATTTTTCCAATATGTATTCAACACAGGTGGGTCCCAGCCTTCTCCTTATCTCCATCTTCAATGAACAAGTATCTAAATCATTCAATTCTCTCTTATTTATTTTTTATTTATTTTTATTCAAAAGAACCCAAATTCTATCCTTCAATATTATTTTCTTCCTTATTTCTCATTTTCACTTTTTAATTTCTTAATTTCATGAGTTATGTAATAAAGTTAGGAAATAGTTATTAGTTATTAAATTTAAAAATAAATGGTAAAGATCAAAACTAAATTTGAGGGAAAAAAAAAAGATTCCCTCCCAAACAAAAATAAGGTGGGCCTCCTTCTCTATCTCTCTATATTTATTGCACAAATATGTGAGCTCTCACATTTAATTTTATTTATCGGGCACGTACAAGGCACTCTCTTTTGAGTTTGAAAACTACCATTTCAACTCACTTATTTTTCTTTGCATCAACCACTCTTTTTTTTCCAAATTGTACAATAAAATACCACTATTTAGTGATATGGTAACTTTCAAATATATGTGGAACTACCTTTACACTTACAATAGCTCCTAAGAACATGGAACAATTCTCGAAACTTTTGATCAAATAGTTGAAAATGAAACGTGAAAATTTTATCACAAATTTGTTGTTGAAAAACTAATTTTTTTTTTTACACAATAATTATCAGGGGATCATCCTCTTTAAAATGAGAAATTAATCACTTTTTTTAGAGTTATAAATTGTATTTCATATGAATGTTATATGTAACATCTTTGTAGTTCGTGTGGAAATGAATGATGAATGTAACATTCAGTGATTAACCGTGATATTAATATTATAAATAACATTGCTACAGTTTGGTATCCTCGTGAGTGTTGAACATAACTCGGGATGAGTCACCTACGTATCCCACAGGGAATTACAAGGGCGTAGTTCATAAATACCCCTTCTAGGGCAGATGGAAAAATATGAAAATGAAATAATTGAAACTGAGCCCTAAAGGGTTGCCTACATATCTTAACATCGTTAAGAATCAAGTCATGCATAGTTTGGATAAAGCCCCTCATGGGGCAAGAGAGGGTACTCATAACGAACTCATGACGAACAATACTTGTTTACATGATTGTTTAGAGAAAAAGGTTGAAGAAAACACTTTAACGAATTCATGACGAACATTGTTCATTTGGAGGATCGTTTAGTGAAAAGGCGAGGGAAAACGCCTAAACGAATTCATTACTAACAACGCTGGTTTAGAAGATCATATAGTGAAGAGAGATGAAGAAAACACTTTAACAAATTCATGACGAACCTCATTCATTTAAGGATAGTTTAGTGAAAAGATAAAAAAAAAAAAACGCTTGAACGTATTTATGACGAATAAGGTTCATTTAGAGGATCATTTAATGAAAAGACGAGGAAAAATACTTTGACAAATTCATGACAAACAATATTCATTTAGAGGATCGTTTAGTGAAAAGATGGTGAAAATACTTTAATGAATTTATGGCGAACAATGTTCGTTTAGAAAATCATTTAGTGAAAAAGAGATGAAGATGAAACAACATGAAAGCTACCATACCTCCCAACCTTTGTTAGGGGAAGATTGGCATGAAATGAAAAATACCATACCTTCTGCCTTTTGGTAAGTGAGGATTGACACAAAATAAAAATCTACATACCTAACAGGCTTGGGCAGGGGAGGAATTAACATACCTCCTGGTGTTTGGCAGGGGAGGATTGACATAAAATAAAAATTGACATACCTCTCAGCCTTCAGGCAGAGGAAGATTGACACAAAATGAAAAGTGACATACCTCTTAGCCTTCTGGCAAGGGAAGATTGACACAACAAAAATTAACATATCTCTCAGCCTGCGATATGGGACGATTGACACAAAATAAAAACTAACATACCTCCTGTCCTTTGGCTGGGGAGGATTTATAAAAAATAAAATAAAATAACATACCTCTCGACCTATGGTAGAGGATGATTAACATAAAACTAAAACTAACTTACCTTTCGGCCTATGGTAGGGGAGGATGAACATAAAATGAAAATTAATGTACCTTTCGAACTTTAGTAGAGAAGGATTGACACAAAACAAAAGCTAAGATACCTCCCAGCCTATAGCAGGGAAGGATTGACACAAAACAAAAAGCAATACACCTTCTGGCCTATGACAGGAAAGGATTGGCATAAAACCTAAATTAACTTATGGTAGGGGCATTTTTCGCATGCCTACTTACGCTCGCAAGTATACGAGGTCTAAAGTTTTAATATAGTGGATCTTTGAATATCGGATATCGTTCCCACAGAGAAAAGTATGAATAATTGAATTGAATACCGCAATTGACGTAGTCTCATGTTATCCTGACGACGGAAAGCGTGAATTGAAATTAAACTAAGAGAAACTACAATTAGTGGGTTAATTCTAACTAGGTTTATTAATTAGAGATTGATTTCGTTTACTTAATACACGTTTGATTTCGTTCGGTTAACAATAACGGAGTTTAGGTATCCGACAATCTCGGTTTGTAAACTCCTCCGCCACCTCTTCCAAATGTGAAACGGGGGAATACACGACTTTAGTGTCGACGAAGAGGTCCCCCTCAATGTCTTGACGACTCTAGGCCGCGTGAGTCTTGACGCAACGTCATCGATTGCATACTAACTAACGCCCTCCCGGGTCGTTAGGCCGTAACGATGTGTTTACCCTAGTTCGAATCCAGGGTTACCTCTCCCGAGTGTCAAACCCTAGATTCTCAAATCCAACCCTAATACCGTTACAAGCATATTAAGATCGTCATCAAATTATAAACACAATCGGACTTAAAAGCAACAACCGTTAAAGAAACGTATATTAAATCAAACGAGTATTTACACAACTACACATTTCCCTAACTAATCTCTAAATTACACTAACATGTTCTTAGCCAATACAATATTTAATCAAGAGGAGATCATCATTACCAACTATAAATATTAAATACAAAGATGGAAACAAGGGAAAAAAATCCAAATCTCAAAGTGGAGTAGTCCACTTTCGCCAAAGAACGATCCTCCCGAGCTTCCTCTTTTCCCTTGATGAACTTCCTCTTCTAGCTCTTCAAGGATTGGCCAAGAACACTCTTTACAACTAATCTAATCTACTTCCTAAACTAATCTAATCTAACTAAGGTGGAAGAGAGCTCCCAAGAACAACCGGAGCCTCCTCTCACGTCTAAGGGGTCCTAACCTTTTGAGCAATTGGGGGAGAAAGGGGTTTTATAGGCAAGGGTTGGAAATATCTTCAAAATATCTTAAAACAGATATTTCTATGCAGAGTGTCACCGCCTAAGCGGTGGTTCACCGCTTAGGCGGTGGACTTAAGTCAGTTAGTTATGTCGGTAACTTCGCCTAAGCGGTGGTTTTTTCCGCTTAGGCGGTGGCTGCTGGCAAGATATTCTGTTGTTTTCTCGCCTAGGCGGTGGTTCAGCCCTTCAGCACTCCAACATTCTGCCTCTTTTCCGCCTAAGCGGTGGAACTTCCGCTTAGGCGGTGGTCTTCATTCACCGAAACCCTGTTTTGCACATTTTGTTCACCGTTTCTCCACCGTTTTCACTTGTTTCTCTCCCTTTGACGACCTTTCACCTGTTCTACACTAAAACACAATTAAATATAACTAAAATGCTTGAGAACTAACAAATCCGGTTTAGAAATAGATAGGTTTTTCACACCTATCAATACCCCCAAACTTAGAATTTGGCTAGTCCTCGAGCCAAACACTAGCACTAAACTAAACTAACTAACGAACTAACTAACTAAAAATGAAAATTTAAACTAACACAAAAGAATTATATGCATGTAAATATAGAGTTCAATCGATATTACCAATTTGTTCCTCCCTCAACATCCCTAAATCGGATCAAGCTCGGGAAGTAACCCACACCAAGTGGTGTTCTAGAATTTCAACTATCAATATTAATAAAAACCATTCTAGAACTATTTGAAGTGTGTGTGTGAGAACTCAAATGTATAACTAGTCAAATACCGGATTCGATTATTCAATTGTTAAGCTCATAATTTAAACCGTTGAAGGATTTAGGAAAACCATAAGCTTGATTGGAGTCTACTAATCGATCGATACCCGAGGTAAAATCGCTTGTCGCTATCCTCTCTCATGACCCTACATTTAAAGTACAACTCTGAATAAGAAATGAAGATCTTGGTATTCACTTGTCGAAAGAGAAGAAAATGAAAAAGTAATTTAGTTATCATTTTTTTTTTTACAACATATTCTTAAATTAAGTCGAATAATTACAGTTTTAGGAGAGTGCAAAAAGAAGTTAGAGAAACACACCCCCAAACTTATTTTAGAAGAGTGCAAAAAGAAATACAAAAGTGACAAGTGAATACACTAATACCGAATCAATAAAAATTTATCAGAAACCCAACTGCTCACTTGATTTCACTCAATTTTGAAAATTAGTCTTAGCGACTTTGGTTTAAGAAAAATCTAAATGAAAAGAGTATTTGAAACGTTTTCAGAATTGATTACGTTATCGGCTTCGACAGGGGAAATAAGGAATGAAAATTTTCAGGTTAGCTACAACGGATCAAGCGAAAAATTTGACGGCCTAAATCATGTCTCCGGAATTACCTTACCTAGGATTCCGCCTCAAGTTTTCCCCAAATCAAGTTCTAGTTTCCTCATTTTTTATCATGAGCCTAATATCGAATAATCAACGTCTAATCGTTCAGATAATTATACTTTGAGTTCAAATGTCATGCAATTTTCGGATCGAGATAATTTTTACCCAATCGACATGTTAAGCACACAAAATAGACTAAGAAGGTATTACCCCCGACCTCAATATGCAATTTGGGGATAATTCTCATCATCGGGTCTTGGCCCAAATGAACTCATATCTAACATGCAAACACAACTTCATACATACACAATACTAAATTAATTCTAATACTACATACATAAACTAATCTAACACTAAACATGCAAAAACAAAAATTAAACTAACTAAACTAAAAATTCAAAAATTAAAACATTCATAATACATAAATAAATAAAGGTCTGTACAACAAAAAATTTTATTTTGTTCAAAAAATAATAATACTTGTTCATTCTTTTCTACAAAAAGTCAAAATGGATGAACAACCACTAAACTATCATCCAATCCATACCACTCAGGCCTGAATATGGCAGTGTTCCAATATCAGCGAACCCAATAAACATGTAGCATGCTTGCACACAAAATGGGTTGAACACATACCTAGGGAATAAGATTTATTCCCTACTGTTCACCTGAAGACGAATCATCACCATCATCACTTTGGGAAGGAGAGTGTGGTCTCTGGAGTAAATGTGGCGGCACAGATGGCATCAAAGGGTAATCGTCCATCTCAAGGCCAAGGCCCTCCCAAATCTTCCACTGGACTCGATCTTGTTGCCTCGAAAATTGGTCCAAGAAAGAAGCAATCTCGAATTGGTTCTGGAGGACGGTCTGAAGCTTGTTGTTTATCCTCTCTTGGGAGTTTTTATCTCGGGCTCCAGAAGGTCCAGCCGTATCATCTGGTTGCTCTTCCCCTTCCTCAAGCTCAGGTTCAGGTGCCTCTTGCGCCTTAGTCTTCCACAACCGATTTATCGCTGATAGAGTAAGTGGAGCGTTAGGGTCACACTGACTTCTCCCGGATACAGTCACATCAACTAATCTGAAAATATGAGTCAATAGTGACGAAAACGGGAGCCCACCCTTTACCATTTTCGTAGCATGTAAAATCGATGAATAGATCAGAAATCCAACATTGATTGGTTGTCTAATCTAAATTTTATAGATCAAATAGGCCCTGTCCTTGGAGACGTCTGACAAATGTGATATTGGAAGGAGGCTTCCACAGATGAAGTAGTGCCAGATTTTTCAAACTGGCTTGAGGCATTTCACCGAAAAGGTAGCGACGTTCGGCCCCTGGTGTTTTCACTTTACCTTGCCGGATGTAATTGTTTGGATGACCCTATACAAAGTAGGGTCCTGGCTTTCAAGTGACTCCGGTGCGGACAACCCAAAGATATGGTTAATGAAATCGGGGATGAAGATAATAGGTTGGTTCCGAACCCTTGCTAGATTGTCGATGGCCTCTGTAGCATTTGCATAGAACTCTTTGACCAAAGCGATCTCGCCTGGGGGTGGAAATTTGCAGAATTGCTCCCAGTGGCGGCTTCAGATTTTATTCTGAAATTCCTCCGGGAGATCCTCGATTGGACCAAATCCCCGTTGACGTATGCAAGCACGATGTTTTTCGTGTTCTTTGAAGTGTTCCACTGCTTGTTTTGACACAAAGCGGGTCGCATCAAAGTCAAAATCGGTCGGCACCCTAGGGTTTGAACTCGACCCTTCTCCTCTAGCCCTCTTCTTAGCTGCTCTTTTCGGCATTTCCTATAATCACATCACAAAAACCCAACACAACCTCATCATATATGAACATTTGAAAAACATAAGCTTCCCTAATCACATTGTCAAGAACACATTCATCCCAAAACGAGCACCCTTTTGAATTTTTCAAACAAATTTCACAAATGTGACATCCTATATTATTAGTCCACACACTCAACCAATCCAATTAAACATGTGTATTAGCAAGAATCAAACCAAAAACCCATTGAACTTCGAAATCGCGAAACTAGGGTTAAGGGTTTTGGGGCAAAAATTTCAAAATCCATTGATTTCATTGATATAATCATGCAAATCAACCAATAATTTCAACAACTAGACTAAATGTAATGTAAAAGAAACTTACTTGTTGAGAAACAATGGTCCAATCAAAAGAGAATGAAGAAATCGCACCTTTCACGCAAAACCCTAAATTTTTGGAAATAGGGGTGGAAATCCGATTCTTGGAGGTTGAATCGTGATAGAAATGATCACTTTTGGTAATGGATGAATGATTTTCGAGATTTGGAACGGTTTGGGAGTGAGGTTTTAGAGAGAAGGTGGAGAATTTGGGAAGGAATCTTGCGTTTTTAATTTTTTTTAGCGATGGGCTGTTTTTAACAGCAGAAGGTTCACCGCTTAGGCAGTGGATTCACCGCTTGAGCAGTGGAACTCTTTTCTTTAAAATCAAACCTTCTGACGAAATTCCGCTTAGGCAGTGGTTATTCTGCCTAACCGAAATTACACCAGTGTGCAAACGTTTTGTTCTGCTGTTAATCCGCCTAGGCGGTGGTTTTTCCACCTAAGCGGTGGAGCATATTTTGAAAATTTGGTACATCCTGTATTTTTACCGCCTGAGCGGTGGTTTACCGCTTGGGCGGTGGGCCTTTTTTGCTGAAAAACACCTTCTCTGTATTTTTACCGCCTAAACGGTGGTTGACCGCTTGGGCGGTGGGCCTGAAACTCCCACTTTTGTGTTTTTCTCAAATTTTCAAAATACGGTTCCACCCTGTATATTTTCACTTCTCTTGTTCAACATGTTTAAACTTAAAATACTTTCCCAAACTTCCACACTCCTAAATTCACTGCCGAACACGTTCCGAAGCCATGCCGGCTTCCAAAAAGAATAAATAATCAAATAAATAGTAACAAAAATCGGGTAATTTGATACCCAAAATTTCATTTCAAAAGAATAGCGCTTGAGTTACCATCCCCAACTGGACTTTTGTGTCACTAAGTATTTTTCACCAAAATTCCCCATAGACAAGGAATTTGGGCTCAAATGCTGAGTCAGATCAAGATCATGGCTTTGAAGTCGGTTTCTCCTCTCAGTCCTTATCATTTGCAATAAGCTCCATCTCGGGATTGAGATTTAACCTTCTTTATCTATTCTTGCTCTTCTTGATCTCATTAACACAATGAAATAAAAACAAAAATTAAAAACAAAACAAAAATAAATGTCAGGATTAACACTCGACAACTTAGTCGCAATATCAACTTAAAATTCACACTAATCTCACGTCTACAACGCCAAAATCTTGGTGTGTTGACGGAACTAGGATACGATACATTTGGTTTTCCTATATAAAACTTAAGTTCTGGGCCGATACCGTATTTTTTTTGCAATATTCAATTAAATTCAAACTGATACCCGGCAACGGCGTCAAAAACTTGGTAGGGGCGTTTTTTGCACACCTACTTACGCTCGCAAGTATACGAGGTCTAAAGTTTTAATATAGTGGATCTTTGAAGATCGGATATCATTCCCACAGATAAAAGTGTGAATAATTGAATTGAATACCGCAATTGACGTAGTCTCGTGTTATCCTGACGAAGGAAAGCGTGAATTGAAATTAAACTAAGCTAAACTACAATTAGTGGGTTAATTCTAACTAGGTTTATTAATTAGGGATTGATCGTTCGGTTAACAATAACGGAGTTTAGGTATCCGACAATCTTGGTTCGTAAACTCCTCCGCCACCTCTTCCGAATGTGAAATAGGGGAATATGCGACTTTAGTGTCGACGAAGAGGTCCCCCTCAATGTCTTAACGACTCTAGGCCGCGTGAGTCTTCACCCAACGTCATCGATTGCCTACTAACTAATGCCCTCCAGGGTCGTTAGATCGTAACGATGTGTTTACCCTAGTCCGAATCTAGGATTACCTCTCCCGAGTGTCAAACCCTAGATTCTCAAATCCAGCCCTAATACTGTTACAAGCATATTAAGATCGTCATCAAATTATAAACACAATCGGACTTAAAATCAATAACCATTAAAGAAACGTATATTAAGCCAAACGAGTATTTACACAACTACACATTTCCCTAACTAATCTCTAAATTACACTAACATATTCTTAGCCAATACAACATTTAATCAAGAGGAGATCATCATTACCAACTATAAATATTAAATACAAAGATGGAAACAAGGGAAGAAAAGCCGAATCTCAAAGTGGAGTAGTCCACTTTTGCCAAAGAACGATCCTCCCGAGCTTCCTCTTTTCCCTTGATGAACTTCCTCTTCTAGCTCTTCAAGGATTGGCCAAGAACACTCTTTACAACTAATCTAATCTACTTTTGAAACTAATCTAATCTAACTAAGGTGGAAGAGAGCTCCCAAGAACAACCGGAGCCTCCTCTCAAGTCTAAAGGGTCCTAACCTTTTGAGCAATTGGGGGAGAAAGGGGTTTTATAGGCAAGGGTTGGAAATATCTTCAAAATATCTTAAAATAGATATTTCTGTGCAGAGTGTCACCGCCTAAGTGGTTCACCGCTTAGGCGGTGGACATAAGTTAGTTAGTTCTGTCGGTAACTTCACCTAAGCGGTGGTTTTTCCGCTTAGGCGGTGGCTGCTGGCAAGATATTCTGTTGTTTTCTCGCCTAGACGGTGGTTTTCTCGCCTAAGTGGTGGTTCAGCCCTTTAGCACTCCAACATTCTGCCTCTTTTTTGCCTAAGCGGTGGAACTTCCGCTTAGGCGGTGGTCTTCATTCACTAAAATCCTGTTTTGCACATTTTATTCTCCGTTTCTCCACCGGTTTCACTTGTTTCTCTCCTTTTGACGACCTTTCACCTGTTCTACACTAAAACACATTAAAACACAATTAAATATAACTAAAATGATTGAGAACTAACAAATCCGGTTTAGAAATGGATAGGTTTTTCACACTTATCAACTTACCACCCAGCCTTTAGTGGGGAAGGAAAAAAAAATATATATATATATATATATAACTCACCTCCCAGCCTTTGGCAATGGAGGTTTGACATGAAATAAAACTAATATACCTTCTGACCTATGGTAGAAAAGTATTGGAATATACTTCCCGACCTGTAGAAAGGGAGGATTGACACAAAATGAAAACTAATATACCTCCTGGCTTATGGTAGGGGGATTGAAAAAGTGAGCAAATGCAAAAATTAACAATCTTCAAAATGTGCCGCAGCATGTGGCTGGGGTCCAACTAAGGGGATAAAAGTATAAAATGTGCCCCTAACTCGTGGTTGGAGTGAGAATGATAGGGAAAATGTGCCCTAGCCTGCAATTGGGGCTAGCAAGCTCAAATATTTGGGCTGACAACAGGTAATATGGCCCAGCCTATAACTAGAGTGAATAAGGGATCAGAAGTGTAAAATATTCCCCAGCTTATGACTGTGACTGACACTTGGATGATTGACCTTAGCAAATTTCCTATGTACCCTAGCATTACGCCTAAGATCTAGTTTAATATAGTTCAATGGATGCCTCTTTTTGGGATAGACACAAACACTAGTGAAAATGATCATTTAGGGAAAAAATATAGGGACACTCATTTAAAGAACTCGAGCTTTCAAACAATAAGAGCTCTCCAGTCTGAGGCTGAGTGGAAGATGAAGGGACCATGTCTAAAATGTGCCCCAACTTATGGCTGGGGCCGACACTATACAGAAGGAGTACCTTTAATTTGAAGGGAAACCCATTAGTTTTATCGGCTTGAGAGATGTCTTAGGAATAATTGGCTCATTAGATTGAAAGAAAACAATTGATCCATGCAAGAGATAAGTATTCACAAAAAAAAAAATTAATGAAGGAAATGTCGGCCATCCATGGGTGATATGTAATTTATTTTTATTTTTATTTTCTCTTTTTTTTTCTCATTTTTTCTTGGGACTACCTTTGCAATTTGATGTGTTTTCCTCCATTTGGATTTAATAATATTTTTCTTTAACTAGATGAATAAATTAAAAAAGGTTAGTGTACTTTTACTTTTGTGGTACAGATTTGGATTGGCCTTTCATAGTTTTCTTTTCCCTTGGCTACTTTAAGTAATTCTGATTCTTGGGTTCCGAACCCATTTATGCTTTGTATTGTAATCAACTCTTGAAAATAGAATTAGCCAAGGAATGCACTAAAGTTTAAAGTTTATCTATTCAAGTATCCCATTTTACTTGATATGATTTTCTGTATTAATTTCATTTGAGATTGACAAATATGATTTTGATAATAAATCGACATTTTCTCCAAGATTCGTATCATAAGATGACCCTCTCAACTAATGAATATTTGAGTCATTCTTCCCACAATGAGATTTTTGAGTAATTGAAAAAAGATGCCTCATTTTTCTTTTCTTTTTTTCTTTTTTTCCTTCATTTTTTCAATATCATGGCTTCTTTAGTAATCCATGAAGAGAGATTTGGGCAATGATCCTAGTCCAGTTGGCCCAAGTTATTAGGTGTTGAAACCCCCCTACGGCTTAATACTCGAATTATCCAGATCCACAGTCAGCTAATCTTTTTTTTTTCCTTAAAATTATATTATGAATGATGAACAAATATCTTGAACTCAATTTTTTTTTTTGGGATGGTGACTTTTCTTTATGACACACTGTCTAACCATTAAATGGGTCTTTTGGGGTGATAGTTTTATTTTATGATAGGTTGCCTAGCTGTTTAGTGGACAAATATTTAGATAAGGAAAATATTTGTTTTTTCTACGGTTGTGGTGTAGCTTTATGATGGATTTCCTAGATGTTAGATGTCTTTTGGGTAATGGCTTTACATTATGATAGATTGCCTAATCGTTGGATGTGTCTTTTTGGGTAATAACTTTTGGGGTGATGGATTTTTTTTATGACGGATTGCCTTGTCTTTGGATGAGTCTTGTGGGTAATGAATTTTTCCATGAAGGCTTTTCTTTATGACGTATTGCCTAACCGTAGAATATGTCATTTGGATAAGGGATTTTTGAATGATGTCTTTATTTTATGATGGATTGAGTAGCTGTTGGGTAGACAAATCTTTGGGCATAAAAAATTATTTTCTGGAGTTGTGGCATTGCTTTATGATGGATTTTCTAACCGTTGGATGGGTTTTTTTTGGGTAATATCTTTGAAGAAATAGTCTTTTGGTGGTTGGTGAAGTTTGACAATATGTATCATGAGATGTCATAGGTTCAACAATGAATTTCTCACTAAGATGAGTTACCTATTTTACTTCCTCTCATATCAAAGTCTCTTTTAGCATGAAAATCATATTCACCATGCTCAAGTTCATTCAACACATAAATGACACACAGACAACTTTGGAATATTTGAAAAAATAAAAAATAAATAAAACATCAAATATTTCAGACATGCTTTAGGTAACAAAATATCACGTATTGAAAGTTTTAAACCATTTACAAAGAAAGTCATCTACCATCTAGAAGATAAGCTAGAGGAAGAGGTGGATTTTAGAGTTTTTTCCAATTTTATCAAAATAAATCTTACTATACCAAGTTCGCAAGTAGTATCCTTAGGTCAGGTTTTGGCTTGTAATGGGAAGGTGCCCTCAAATAAAGTTTAGAAGTGATTAAAGTTTTATCATAAGGTAGGTTTGCTTGAAATCCCTCCATTGGTTGACATAATTTGTTTGGAAGATAGGGTATTAAGAGTTTATGGCCATTTGTTGCGGATAGGATGGTATCATGAAATGACGGATTATAAGATTTGGGTTATGGAAAGATGGATAATTCAAGGTGTTGGGACAGGATATGGTTCTTATTTTGGTGAAGTCATAGGGGTACCACTTGAGTAGGGGACAAGGCCAAATAGGTAATTTAAGGTATTGGGTGAGGAGGTAGGGGGATATTTCAGCTGGCGTATGTTTAGATTGTTGGTTTTGGTTTTAGAGAAACTATAGAGGTACCATTTGATTTGGGTATATGGGTCAATATGATTTTTCATTTATGATCAATGTTTCTCATTTGAGAGCGAAGTCTTGAAAGATTTTTTGTAGCCCTTTTTTCTTTTCTTTTTTTTCTTTTTATTTTTTGCATGATCCACTCTTGGATGACCAAATTTTGTTCAAATTATTTAAATGAGGTCGACTTATTGGTCTATTTGAGTTCAATGGGACTTTTGATCCCTTCAAATTTCAAATTTCAAATTTCGATCATGACTATTTAGACAAACATAACAATTGGGCAAAGGAATTTCCATCCATCAGAACATTATGATCCAAACTAAATAAATTTAACATATTATTTTTATCATATCATATTTGACTTATGGAAATTCTTTCATCACTTGCTTCTTCAATAGCATTGAAAACTTTGGATTTGTTTACTTCTACAATTTCCTAAAAAGATCCCCTTTCATGTCTTGCATCATAGTGTCCTATAAGGGTTTGGTCAGGACCTAGACCTAGGATTACTATATGAGGTTCATGATTTTCTAATGCGTCATATAACGGCATCGGCTACCAGATCTTCAAACCTCTGTCGTCCTGAAAGAACATCTATCCTTTGTTGGTAATTTGAGCAGATGAACCATGTGGCCTTACCTCTAATATCAACTTCTATCTAGTCCTAAAGGATTTATCATTTGGGACAATGTGGATGCACTAAAATTGTGTTCATGCCTCAAAAGAGTGTACAATATAAAAAATAATACGAGGGTGGGGGGGGGGGGAAGAAGATATATGTACAAGAAAAGAGAAAATATGGGAAACGGGAAACATATATATGTTCAAAAAGGAAAACCCGTCATAATTCATGCACCAAAATGAAAGGGAAAGATAAAAAAATAAAATATAACATTTGGACTTGGATTATTTGGACATTTTACGTTCGAACCTCTATTTATCCTAGTGGAGTTGCTAGTTGACGCACCTCGTTTTTTTTGAAAGGTAAAAAAAATACAAAATGGTAATGCATAAAGAGAAATGATTTTTTAAAGCATCAGTTGCTTAAAAAGTACTCAAGTCATTTTAAAAACGAGTCATTACCTAGAATTGGGTTTAATTGGTGTGCTAGGTCACTGCATATATTTTTTTTAAACAATTTAAATATGATGAACCTAATGTTTTTTACAGACAATTAAACATTGATAATTTATGCAACTAATGATTTTATTGATTGATTTCAGATTAAAAGTTTCGTATGGTGAAATGAGAAAAAAAGAATGAGTCAAAAAGATTAATCGTTGAAGATTTACAAGTCGAAGAATTTATGATGAAATTTAAGACGGGAGCAAGATGAAGATAATGAAGGTTTTTAGAGCATTGAATCCATTGAAAACATTTAGGTAAAAATAACTCATTATTTTTATACTCTTAATGCAACCCGAATTAGTATCATGCATGTAAGACCTGACTTTCGCATATGCATATTTTTTAATTGCATTTTACAACATTTAGAAAATAACGGAGTGCATTGTGTCATTTAATATTTATTTTTTTTAAAAGATAGTGGTCAATTATAATTTTTAAAATATTAATTTTAGATTTTGGACTTAAATAATATCTTAAAGATAATTGGGGGAGGTCAATGTAATTTGAAAAAAAAATATAATGCAATTCATTAAAAAAAAAAAAACAAATCTTCTTATCCAAATCGTGGATAAGAAACAAAGAAAGAAAAAAAATTAAAAAAAAAAAATCATATTTAACTCATTTGGATTAAGATGCACTAAAAAAAAAAAAATTTGGGGCGGTAGGCATTGGGATCTCAAAACACACATATATATAATAAAGCAATATATATATATATATATATCACTTTTAATTCAATTCATGTGACTATTTATGCGGACATATATACATGTGTATTTATATAAAAAAAAATTATATATAGTGGGTTAGAGAAATATAGCCGGTATAAATATATCTAATTTGCGAAGAATATAATTTAAAATAAAAAATGTAAATTTTATTAAAATGACAATTTCTAGTTTTTCGTCAACTAATAAAATTTTTGATAGTCGATTAACGTTTTCTGCTAATTACATTATAAACGAGAAGAATTTTATAGTCATTGTTCTAATAATCTCTGTACAGTTAATATTAAAATTCAAGATCTGAAATAAAATTCAATAAGCAATTGGGCCAACAGACAAACAACAGTGCATAACACAAATGTGTTATTTAATCTAGTAAAATAATTACCACTCACGAGCTAAACTAACTTATCGACACCCTATCTCATGGTCCACTACTAACTAGACAATCTGGCACCTTTACAGAACCTATAACCTAAGCTCTAATACCAAAAACTGTCACACCCCTCTCCAGGCCCATCGCTCGAGGTCGGGCGTGACATCGATTTGACGTTTTCTAACCGATCAATATATATATATGCACTGGTATAATTTTTTTTTCAAAAATATATTTACTCATTTCAAAATTCGGGAATACACTTGTCCCAAATATTTACAACAAAAGAAAAAATAAATTGAACCTTTCATAGTTCATACCCGTCCAGCCAACCTTCCAAAATGACCCCACCTCCTCACTCTACCCAGTGCCAGTAGTGAACCTGTCTCTAGCTGCAGTACTTAAAACCAAATATTTTATCGGTACACTGTCTTCATAATAAAAATGCTTTATAGATAAAGCATAATTATCAAATATCACTTTTCAAAATCAAATATACTATAACCGCATACCATGCCGGAATAAAATTTCACTGCCATTATTGTTATAAGATAATATATTTAAATCAACCAATCCAAACATTTCGTCATATAATAAAATACCGTACTCATATTTTCTTACTAACCATATGATCGTTTCACCTCACGATCGAGAGTTACAATGGTAACGTAACATGTACAATTGTGTCATCTAAAGTGACTATCAGTACCAAGGCCATTTAATATCGCAATGGTATGGGCACCCACTTACAGGATTTGCACTCCTGACAAGTCTCAACATATTAACAACGTAATCAATCACCTGCAAGACTTGCCCTCCTCACAGGTTTCAACATATCAACAATATGATCAACCACCAACAAGACTTGCCCTCCTATTAGGACCAACAACATCTTGCAGGACATACCCTCCTGACGGGATCACAGTATGGCATAGTCGAATAATAAAAATATTTTCCAGAATTAAAAGAAAAAAAATCCATGCACATAACGTTATAAAATGATCCATTTTAATAAACCATTTTTTTCACATTTTGGTACGAAAATATAATTTAACAATTTACATAGAAGACAATATACTCATCGCGATTTTTGCACTACAAAAACACTGTCTCTGAAATATTACGCGGGTATCGTCGCCTATGGACCTAACAGCGATAGAGCCTATATTAATAATTTATTTAAAAAAAAAACCTAATATGCAATGCGTGGCCCTAAAACGCATTATTTTCCATTCCCATTTTTTTTTATTATCCAAAATTATTGAACGCCTTGTTTTCGTAAGTTAATATTAACTGTACAGAAATTATTAGAACAATGACTATAAAATTCTTCTCGTTAATAATGTAATTACCAAAAAACATTAATCGACTATCAAAATTTTTATCAATCGACGAAATACTAAAAATTGTCATTTTAATAAAATTTAAAATTTTTATTTTAAATTATATTCTTCGCAAATTAGATATATTTATACCAGCTATATTTCTCGAACCCGGCTATATTTTATTTTAAATTATATATATATATCACTTTTAATTCATGTGATTATTTATGCGGACATATATACATGTGTATTTATATAAAAAAAAATATAGTGGGTTCGAGAAATATAGCCAGTATAAATATATCTAATTTGCAAAGAATATAATTTAAAATAAAAATTGTAAATTTTATTAAAATGACAATTTTTAGTATTTCATCCACTAATAAAAAATTTGATAGTCTATTAACGTTTTCTGCTAATTACATTATTAATGAGAAGAATTTTATAGTCATTGTTCTAATAATTTCTGTACAGTTAATATTAACTTACGAAAACTAGGCGTTTAATAATTTTGAATAATAAAAAAAAATAGGAATGGAAAATAGTGTGTTTTAGGGCCACACATTGCATATTAGGTTTATTTTAAATAAATTATTAATTCAAGTTCTATCGTTGTTAGGTTCATAGGCGACGATGCCCGCGTAATATTTCAGAGACAGTGTTTTTGAAGCGCAAAAATCGCGGTGAGTATATTGTCTTCTATGTAAATTGTTAAATTATATTTTCGTACCAAAATGTGAAAAAAAAAAAGGGGGGGTTTATTAAAATGGATCATTTTATAACGTTATGTGCATGGATTTTTTTTTTCTTTTCATTCTAGAAAATACTTTTATTATTCGACTATGCCATACTGTGATCCCGTCAGGATGGCATGTCGTGCAAGATATTGTTGGTCCTAATTGGAGGGCATGTCCTGTAGGACGATATATTATGACATATCAGGAGGGCAAGTCTTGTTGGTGGTTGATCATATTGTTGATATGTTGAAACCTATGAGGAGGGCAAGTCCTGTAGGTGATTGATTACGTTGTTAATATGTTGAGACTTGTCAGGAGTGCAATTCCTGTAAGTAGGTGCTCCTACCATTGGGATATTAAATAGCCTTAGCACTGATAGTCACTTTAGATGACACAGTTGTACAGGTTACGTTACCGTCGTAACTCCCGATCGTGAGGTGAAACGATCCTATGGCTAGTAGAAAAATATGAGTGCGATATTTTATTATATGACGAAATGTTTGGATTGGTTGATTTAAATATATTATCTTATTGCAATAATGGTAGTAAAATTTTATTCCGGCATGGTATGCGGTTATAGTATATTTGATTTTAAAAAGTGGTATTTGATAATTATGCTTGATCTATAAACCATTTTTATTATGAAGACAGTGCACCAATAAAATATTTGGTTTCAAGTGCCGCAACTAGAGACAGGTCCACTACTAGCACTGGATAGAGTGAGGAGGTGGGGTCATTTTGGAGGGTTGACTAGACCGGTATGAACCGTGAAAGGTTCAATGTTTTTTTTCTTTTGTTGTGAATATTTGGGACAAGTGTATTTTCGAATTTTGAAGTGAGTAAATATATTTTTGAAGAAAAAAAATTATAGCAGTGCATATATATATATATATATATATATTGGTTAGAAAACGTCAAATCGATGTCACGCCCAACCTCGGGCGATGGGGCCCGAAGAGGGGTGTGACAGTTTTTGCTATTAGAGCTTAGGTTATAGATTCTGTAGACGTGCCAGATTGTCTAGTCAGTAGTGGACCATGAGATAGGGTGTCGATAGGTGAGTTCAGCCCGTGAGTGGTAATTATTTTATTGGATTAAATAACACATTTGCGTCATGCACTGTCGTTTGTCTGTTGGCCCTATTGCTTATTGAATTTTATTTCAGATCTTGAATTTTAATATTAACTGTATAGAGATTATTAGAACAATGAGTATAAAATTCTTCTCGTTAATAATGTAATTAGCAGAAAACGTTAATCGACTATCAAAAATTTTATTAGTCGATGAAATACTAAAAATTGTCATTTTAATAAAATTTACAATTTTTATTTTAAATTATATTCTTCGCAAATTAGATATATTTATACCAGTTATATTTCTCTAACCCACTATATATATTTTTTATATAAATACATACATACATATATATGTCCACATAAATAGTCACATGAATTAAAATTGATATATATATATTTCTTTATTATATATATGTGTGTTTTGAGATCCCAATACCTACCACCCCAAATGTTTTTTTTTTGGTGCATGCTAATGACACGTGTATAGTGTCTCTTCCATAATTATTTTACTGGATTAAATAACACATTTGCGTCATGCACTGTCGTTTGTCTGTTGGCCCTATTGCTTATTGAATTTTATTTCAGATCTTGAGCATACAGCGTGAAAATGAATGTACTGGGAGTTTTGGACCCTAGAGAGAAAAGGATAGGAAACAAGAAAGCTTGGATGCAGTTGAGCGAATTTTACAGGCTGTTGTGCAACTGACAAAGTAGCAGGCAAAGATGATAGAATGTCAGAAGGCCCAAATTGAAACATCCATTTCTCAGGCGATACTCATAAAAAGATTCAAGGAATTGGACCCCCCAACTTTTACGGGAACTGCGGGTCTAGCTGATGCCGAGAATTGGTTGGGGAGCGTGCGGCACGTATTTGTAGCAATGGGAATTACCGATGACAGTCGAGTTCCTCTTGCCACTTTTAGTTGAAAGAAGAGGCCGAACATTGGTGGGAAAACATGAAGCGGTTAATTGCAGTTCTAGGTAAGAAAATTTCTTGGGATCGATTCGTTGTTATGTTTAATGAAAAATATTTTCCTAAATCCTATTGGTTCCAGATGGAGGAGGAGTTCATATTACTGAAATAGGGTAAAATGATCATTCTGCAGTATGAAATCAAATTCGATGCCATGTCTCTATTTGTTCTTGATCTGGTGAAATCTAAAGAAGCAAGATGTCGAAGATTCCAGAAAGGACTTGATCTAGAAATACATTCCAGGTTGATGGACAGGCAGATCAAAAGTTATGCGAAATCGATAAACATGGCAAAATTAATAGAGAATGATATACGAGAAGCCACTGAGAACCGCTAGCAGTGTAAAAATATTAGATTCGAGTCACCTAACAGATATCCAGGTGACACTTCTCGATGAGCTATAGCTCGACCGCCACTTGCTCGGGCCCAAACAATCAACCAATTCACTAAGAGCCAAGGTCCACGACAATCATACTTTGGGTGACAGCAGAATGTATCTAGGTAGAGTGTCGTCCAGCAAGAACAGGAGAGGATCCAGATGTTTAGTCGCGCCGGGATACTTGTATGCTACCAATGTGGATCACCGAATCATTTTATCAGAGACTGTCCTATGGCAGGTTTAGTATGTTTCCGTTCTCATGAGTTGGTCCACATATCTCTGAATTATCCAAAATTTGTTGTTATATCTACACCCTCTACGAGCAGTGTGGGTAGTACTAACCCTAACAGTGTTCAAGGGTATGGTAGATGATCGGCTGGTAGACCTTCGACTCGCGGTCGTGTATTTGCTACTACAAGGCAGGATACCCAGGTTACCCTGGATGTAGTTACAGGTATCATATCTTTATATGATAAAGATGCAAGTATACTTATTGATCCCGATTCTATATATTAATTTATTTTGGCGACCATTATGATGTATGTAGACAAATTTTCTACTTCTCTGTCATATAGTATCATTATCTCTACCCCTGTGGGTGAGTCTATATTAATAGATAGTACGTATAAAGATAATCTGTTTCTTATTGGCGATAGGGAATTATCGGTGGATGTATTGCCCCTACATATTCACGATTTTGATGTGATACTGGGTATGGATTTGCTATCTGGTTATCATGCCACAGTAGATTATTTTAAAAAGGAAGTTACTTTTTGAGTCACAGGCGAACCGGAGTTCGTATTTTTGGGGGACAGAATCATTACCCCTGTCAGTTTGATTTCAGTTCTAGAGGCCAGAAAATTATTAAAGAAAGGATATCGGGGATACCTCACACATGTGGTTGAGACTAATCAGAATGAGGTACATGTGGTAGATATCCCAGTGGTCGAGGATTTTCTCGATATATTTCCAGAAGAATTGTCAGGGAAGCAAGTAGATAGGGAAATTGAGTTCACTATCGAATTACTTCCAGGAAATTCTCCTATATCAATTCCACTTAATCGTATGGAACCTACCGAGATAAAAGGTCTGAAAGTTGAGTTGCAAGATTTGTTAGATAACGGGTTTATCAGACCTAGTGTTTCTCCGTGGGGAGCCCCAGTGTTATTTGTAAAGAAGAAGGATGGCACGCTGAGAATATGCATTGATTACAGGCAGTTGAATAAGGTGATGATTCTTAATAAATACCCGCTGCCTAGAATTGATGATTTGTTCAATCAGTTACAAAAGGCCAGGGTATTTTTCAAAATAGATCTTCAATTAGGATATCATTAGCTAAAAGTCAGAGATTGTGATGTGTCGAAAATTGCATTCCGAACGATAAATGGGCATTATGAATTTTTAGTGATACCATTTGAGTTGACGAATGCCCCAACTGTTTTTATGGATTTGATGAATCAAATCTTCCAACCTTATCTAGATCAGTTTATTATCCTGTTTATTGATGATATATTGATCTATTCTCAAAATAAAGAAAAACATGCAAAGCATCTGAAGATTGTGTTGTAGACTTTGAGAGAGAAGCAATTGTATGTAAAATTAAGTAAATGTGAGTTTTGGTTGGATAGGGTTGTATTTTTGGGGCATGTTATCTCGGGGGATGATATTCAAGTTGACCTAAAGAAAGTCGAAGTTGTGGTTCAATGGGAAAGACCGAAAAGTGTGACCGAGATTCGAAACTTCTTAGGATTGGCGGGTTATTATCGTCGGTTTTTGTAGGAATTTTTTGTTATAGCTGCCCCGTTAACTCGATTGACTAGCATGGAATCTAAATTCGAGTGGACTGACAAATGTGCGCAGAGCTTCCAGGTGCTGAAAAGTAGACTAATATCCCTAATATCCGCACCAATGCTTTCTCTTTCGATAGAAGGTGATGACTTTTTGATCTATAATAATGCCTCACACCAGGGGTTAGGGGGTGTACTGATGCAACATGGTCACGTGATTGCATATTCCTCTTGAAAATTAACGAATCATGAGTGTAACTATCCGACGCATGATTTGGAATTGACAACAATTGTGTTTACCCTGAAACTCTGATGACATTATCTGTATGGTAAGACATACAAGATATACTGTAAGACCCTAATTTTCGCTCATGCATAATCATTAGCTGCATTTTAGAACATTCAGAAAATAACAGGGTAGATTGTGTAAATTATTATTTAATTTAAAAAACATTAGGGAGCAATTAGCAATTTTAAAAACGTTCATTTCAGTTTTGGGCTTAAATAATAACTTAAATGAAATTGGGGGGAGTTAGTGTAATTTCTAAATTAAAAAAAAACTATTTTTTTCCTTCATCGCTCAGGTTCGAAGGTGGGCGTGTTCTCGATGGGGTTGTTTCGTCAGGTGAAGTGGGTCGGTGAGGCAGTGGAATGTCTGTATATATATATATATATATATATATATATATATATATATATATATGTTCATATATATATTCATGCATAGGGGAGAGGAGCGCATCAGAGAAAAACAGGAAAAAAAAGGAGAAAAAGAGAGAGAGAGAGGGAAGGGGTCGTTGTTCGTCGGCGGTGGCAAGTGTCGCGCGGTCTGGCGTGTGCATAGTTCGTTCGTTCAGTCCAATCTATGTGTGGGTATGTCTTCAGTTGTTCATTCGACAATCGTAGGTGTGTGGTCGTTGACGGTGTATATGTGTATTGTCGGCAGCAAAGTGGTCGTTGCTCCTGTAGTGGGTGATCTTCGCCATTCGTTCGTTGTGTATATGTTCGTCGTTCAGCTGGTATGCGCATGTGTGTATGTCGTCACAACTGAGTGTGTGGGTGTGTGTCGTCAGCGTTGCGTGGGTGTGGGTGCAATCGTCGTTGTCTCTCTAGCGAGTATGTGTGTGTGTCCTGTTCATCCGACGATGTACATGTGTGTGTGTGTATGCGCGCGCGCGCTCTGCTCTTCTGCTGTGGGTGTGTGTATTGATCGCCGATGGTGAAGCTTGGCGGAGAGAGAGAGAGATGGTGGGGCAGCGAGACTTGATCGGCGGCGACAAGAACAGTGAACTGAAACAGGAAACAGAAAAGTGGGAAAAAAAAAAAGGAAGGAAAATCAAGTAAAAATTAAAAACCCCCAAAAAAAGAATTCTCGGCCTGCGAGCGTTTCAGAACATGTAAAATTTCAAACGGTTATTATTTTTGTAAAATTGAGTTATTAGCATTAAAATTTTCGTAATCGTAATAGTATTTTTATAATCGTTAATCTTAAATAAATTGGTACAGTAAATATTAACGTAGCGAAATGGATAAAATAATATTTTTTCATAATAATAATCTGGGGAATGGGAAATATGAAATTTAGAGCCTCCATTTCATGTTAGGTTATTTTAAATAAAATATTAATTTAGGTCTATCATTATTAGGTTCGCAGGAGCCAGCGTCCAGTTAGTTTCTGACGGCAGTATTTTTGTAGTGCGAGAATCGAGGTGAGTGTACTGTCTTCTAAGTAAAATTTATAAATTTTATTTTCATATAAATTGTGAAAAATATGTTTATTTAAAATAGATGATTTTGCAACTTATATGAATCAAGTTGGTTTAAAAGATAGAAAATGATTTTTGGGATCAAGTTGGTTTTAAAAGGTGGAAAAAATTATTTTTGGAACAAATTGGTTTTAAAGATGGAAACATAATTTTTGGATCAAGTCGGTTTAAGGTGGAGAGTGATGTTTGGTCCGACTATGCCATAGTTTTTTCCCGTTAGGCGGGATATGACCTACGGGATGTGGATTTTCTTCTCGCTAGGCAGATATGACCTACGATATGTGGATTACCTACTAGGAAAAGTCCTGCAGGGTGGTTTTGACCTGTCAGGAGTGCAAACCTAGCAGGTAGTATGATACCGTTGCAACTCCCGATTGTGAGGTAAAAACGATCATATGGCTAGTAGGAGAGAAGGTGTGGTGTATTTTATTATACGTTAAAATATTTGGTCTAGTGGATTTAAAACATTTGGACTGGTTAGTTTAAATATCTGAATTGGTGGATTCAAAATATTTAAATTGGTTGACTTAAAATGTTTGGATTGGGTGTCAAATATATTATTTTATCTCATTGGTGGCAGTGGAACTGGATTTTCAACATGGTATGCAGTGATATATTATATTATATTTTGATTAAAATATTCGGATGGATTGATTTAAAATAATTGGGTTGGTTGATTTAAAATGTTTGGTTTGGTATTTTAAATACATCTGTTTATTTCAGTGGTGACAGGAAAACTAGATTTCAGTACGGTACGTGGTCATATTATTTTATATTTTGAAACGTGGTTTTTAATTCTTATACTTGATCCGTAAAATATTTTTATTATGAAGACAGTACACCGATAATAATTTTTTATTTCAGGTACCGCAGTTAGGAGTCGGTCTACTACTAGCACTAGGTAGAGTCTGGTGGTAGGGTCATTTTGGAGGTAAGTCGGTCATATGTGAACCCTGGAAGGTTCAGCTATTTTGGAAAAAAAAAATAACATTTACAGTAATGTGTGTATTTATCTGTATGTATTTAGTTGATTAAGCAGGTAGCGTCATGTCAACATCACGCCCGGCCTCGAGTGACGGGTGCCCGGGGGGGGGGTATGACATATACACTGACCACCAAAGTTTGAAATATTTGTTTACTCAAAAGGAACTAAATCTAAGACAGAGGTATTGGATAGAGTTGATCAAGGACTATGATTATACTATTCATTACTACCCTGAAAAGGCTAATATTGTAGCAGATGCGCTGAGTCGAAAATCGGCGGGTTCGGTTGCACATCTTCGAGTTGTTCACACTAATCTATATGCCGAGTTGAAATCTTTGAGAGTTCAGTTGGCAGTTGGTCAGACGGTGGCGTTGCTTGCAACTTTGACTTTGAGACCGACATTGATCAACCGTATTATATAAGCGCAGAAGTTGGATACCTAATTAGGAAGGATTAGATATGAAATGAAGAATAGTCACAGAGTCAACTATCGCGTCAGGGATAATGATGAAGCCTTGATGTTTGAGAATAGACTGTGTGTACCTAATAATATCGATCTAAAGAAAGACATTTTGGAGGAAGCGCATAGCTCAACATATGCAATGCACCCAGGCAGTACCAAGATGTATCGGGATTTATGAGAACACTATTGGGGGAATGGAATGAAACGAGAAATTAAAGAATTTGTTGCTAGGTGTCTCGTTTGTCAGTAAGTCAAGATCGAACACTAACGTTCAGGTGAGTTATTACAACCTCTACCTATCCCAGAGCGGAAATGGGAATATATTACGATGTATTTTCTTTTGGGATTACCCCGTACTCAAAAGGGACATAATTCCATCTGGGTGATTGTTGATAGGCTTACCAGGTCTGCTCATTGTCTGGACGTGAAAATCATGTACTCCTTGGATAAGTATGCAAAATTGTATATTGACGAGATTGTCCGATTGCACGATGTGCCAGTTTCTATAGAGTCAGATAGGGATCCGAGATTTAATTTGATGTTTTGGCTGCGTCTTCAAGCTGCTATAGGTACCAATTTAAAATTCAGCATAGTCATCTTCAGACTAACGATCAATCAGAGTAGACGATTTAAACGTTGGAAGATATGTTGAAGGGTTGTGTTCTAGAATTTTCAGGTAGCTGGGATGATCATTTGACATTGACGGAGTTTAACTATAATAATATCTACCATTCGACAATCAGGATGGAACCATATGAAGCCTTGTATGGCAGGAGATGTAGGACCCCAGTTTGTTGGACAGAAGTGGGAGAATAAAAATTATTGATGCCGGATATAGCCCAAATGATGGCGGACAAGTAAAAGTAATTCAGGAAAGACTGAATACTGCTCAGAGTCGGCAAAAGAGTTATGCTAACAAACGTAGGCGAGAATTGGAATTTGAAGTGGGTGATTATGTGTTTTTGCGTATATCCCCGTGGAAAGGCATAATGAGATTTGGGAAGAAGGAAAGATAAGTCCGAGGTATATTGGGCCATACGAGATTCTAGAACAGGTTGACACGGTAGCTTATTGACTAGTCCTACCACCATAATTGTCGAGATTACACGACGTTTTTCATGTGTCGATGTTTAGAAAATATATGTCAGATCTTTCGCATGTGTTGACTTCTCAACCAATCAAGTTGAAAGAGGACTTAATATACGTTGAGGAGTCAGTCCAGATTCTGAACCATAAAGATCAAGTGTTGCGGAAGAAAATGATTCTATTGGTGAAAGTGTTATGGCATAATCACTTGGTGAACAAAGCAACGTGGGAGCGAGAAAATGAGATGATGAATAAATATCCGCATTTATTCGTACAAGGTAACTAAAATTTCAGGACGAAATTTCTTTAAGGGGGGAAGGATTGTAAGACCCGAGTTTTGCATGTGCATATTTTTTAATTACATTTTAGAACATTTAGAAAATAATGGGGTGCATTGTGTCATTTAATATTTATTTAAAAAAATTAGGGGTCAATTATCATTTTTGAAATATTAATTTTAAATTTTGGACTTAAATGATATCTTAAAGATAATTGGGGGGGGTTAATGTAATTTGTAAAAAAATATAATATTGTTGGCCCAGTAGAATACTCAAGAGGGGGTGAATTAGGTAATTAAAAAATTATCAGAATAAAATACTTCAATAAATCAAATAATTAATTTTAACCCTAAATTAATTATTATCTTTATATCACAGCGGAATTATCAAATCAACTAGGTGCACATCGAATAACAATAATAAACAAATTAAAGAATGCAGCATACATAGATATATCCTGGTTCACCAAGTTACTCTTGGCTAATCCAGTCCTCTGAGCCCTACGGAGATTTCCAGCCACTAATACTCAAGATTCCTTTACAGGTAGGAACCAAACCCTCACAATGATTCTTTTACAGATTTAGAATCAACCTTTACAAAATTATTTTCCCAAGTTAAGGAAAAACCTCTACTTTTTACAGGCTAAATAATAACTTAATTCTTTTTACCACTAAGGCAAAAGAATCAAAATCTCACTAACACTCCAAATATCCTTTTACCCGGTAAGGATTGAACCATTACAAATTTTACTCAAAAACTAATTCTATCCAGAAAGAATTACTACCTCAATCTCTTTACAGGAATAGACTGAAAATTGGCTACCCTTTGATTAAATACCCCCAATAGTATTTAATCCATCACACTACTCACCAATACAAATTGATAAGCAAATTATATCACTCGGAGCTTCTACCACCTCAAATAAATTAAAACTCGATTAATATCCCAAATTTAATGATAGAAAAATGTGAGATTGAAAATCTGATTTTAAACAAAATATGAGTAACAAATAATTAAGCACGTAATGAGATTCAAGAAATTGTTTATAAAAATATTTTCTTCAATAAAGAATCAAAAACAATTTCTAAAGATTAATTTTCAAATTTAAACAAGCAATGTACAAATAGAAAATAATTGGAAAGATCTCACCCGGAATCCACAAAAAAAAAAAAAAAAAAGCGCGATGTTACTTCAGATCCGGTAGCAACAAAGATTAACAACAATTAATTCTCAAGATCGCCTCTTAGAATAGCTCACACAATATCTCAGAATGATAACTTTTAGAACATCTCAAAAATTATCTTAACTCTTTTAGATCTCTTGATATTGATTAATGATATATGAAAAATGTAAGTCTTTATATAGGATAATGAAATCAGCCTTCTAACGGCTAATTCTCACTTATCATGACATTTAAATCCTCTTAGACCCCTTATATCATTATGACTTCATTTTGGTTCAATTCACTTAATAATGGCTTTTAAATCTTTCAATTAAGTCCCCCAAATATTTCTCAATCTCCATTAATTAAAATAGAATCAATTTTATGTATCAAATTAAGAAACATTAAAACCTAATGAACCAACTTAATTGGATTTAAATAATAGATTAATCATATTTTAAATATCAATAAATCCCTTAAATCTCTCTCAAATCCCAACAAAAAACGGCTACTTTTAGATATGTTTTCGAAATGCACAAAATCCTGAAACAACGCCCTCAATCAACCGATCAACCGACTGCTAGATTCAGGATGTAGCCAAGCCAAAGCTGTTGTGTTCATCGGTCGACCTATCTGTCGACTTCGAGTTTCAGAAAGTTTGATTTACCTTAACCGGTCGATCTACCTGTCAACTTAGAGATACAGAGAGTTCATCGACCTGCCTGTCGACTTAGAGATACAGAGAGTTCATCGACCTGCCTGTCGACTTAGAGATACAAAGAGTTTATGTTGCTTGATCCGGTCGACTTACCACTCGACTTATGTCTGCTGGATCTCTTTTCTGAACTCGTTTTTAACTTATTCTCTTTTACGTTTTCACCCCTTTAACCATTTTCTTTTCTAAATAAGCTCCACTAACTTCTTAAATTTCATTTTAGTCAACTATAAATATTTCTTTTCAAATACACATAGGAGCAAATAATTTCATCTTTTCAAAACACACAAAAACAATAAAAATCTTTTGTGACGTGTGTGTGTTCCTAATTGGGATATTAAGAGTTGAAATTCACCTGAGTTGTTTTCCCTAATTTCTTCAAACTCTTAATTCTTTAATATCTTTGACATAATCATTTAACATCCATTTATAAATTTGTCATTGCATTTTCATCACAAGAACTTAATTAACTGAAACACTTGAACAAACCATTAGTTCCATCAAAATATCAACACTTAATTGTTCATTAAAATCTTAGGATCAACAAATACAATTCATTAAAAAAAAAAACATCTTCTTATCTAAATCATGGATAAGCAAAGCAAAGAAAAAAAATAATAATAATAACAAATCATATTTAACTCATTTGGATTAAGATAAAAATCAAGAAAAAAAATTGTGGAAGGGACACTATCTATGTGACATTAGCAAGCACCAAAAAAAAAACATGTCAAGCGGTGGGTATTGGGATTTCAAAACACACACACACACACACACACACACACACACATATATATATATATACACACACACACACATATATATATATATATATACATATATATATATAGCTAAAATAATATATATCACGTTTAATTCATGTGACTATTTATACAGATATATACACATGTGTATTTATATAAAAGAATATATATAGTGGATTTGAGAAATATAGCCGGTATAAATATATCTAATTTGCAAATAATACAATTTAAAATAAAAATTGTAAATTTTATTAAAATGGCAATTTTTAGTATTTCGTCAAATAATAAAAATTTTGACAATCAATTAACATTTTCTACTAATTACATTATTAACAGGAAGAATTTTATAGTCATTGTTCTTTTAATTTCTGTATAGTTAATATTAACTTACGAAAACTAGGCTTTTCATAATTTTGGATAATGAAAAACAATGGGAATCAAAAATAGTGCATTTTAGGGCCACACATTGCATATTAGGTTTATTTTAAATAAATTATTAATTTAGGCACTATCGCTGTTAGGTCTACAGGCGGCGACGCCCGCGTAATATTTCGGCGATAGTGTTTACATAGCGCAAAAATCACGGTGAGTATACTATCTTTTATGTAAATTGTTAAATTATATTTTTGTACTAAAAGGTGAAAAAAAGGGTTTACTAAAATGGATCATTTTATAACGTTATGCGGATCAAGTGATTTTTATTTTTTAAATGTGGAAAGTGGTTTTTAATATCCGACTATGCTATAGTATGATCCCGTCAGGAGGGCATATCCTGCAGGATGTTGTTGGTCCTGATAGGAGGGCATGTCTTATAGGATGATATATTATGATTTTTCAGGAGGGCAAGTCCTGCAGGTGCTTGATTATGTTGTTGATACATTGAGACCTGTCAAGAGGGCAAGTCCTACAGGTGATTGATTACGTTGTTGATATGTTGAGACCTGTCAAGAGTGCAAATTTTGCAGGTGGTTGCCCCTACCATTGAGGATATTAAATGGCCCTAGCACTAATAATCACTTTAAATGACATAGTTGTACAGGATATGGTACCGTCGTAACTCCTGATTGTGAGGTGAAACGATCCTATGACTAGTAGAAAAATAAGAGTACGGTATTTTATTGTATGTCAAAATATTTTGA
Source organism: Eucommia ulmoides (assembly GCA_016647705.1). Taxonomy (NCBI): domain Eukaryota; kingdom Viridiplantae; phylum Streptophyta; class Magnoliopsida; order Garryales; family Eucommiaceae; genus Eucommia; species Eucommia ulmoides. The sequence continues at coordinate 13,306,727 of CM028340.1, forward strand.
TAGGTTGATTTAAATATATTATCTTATTGTGATGATGGCAGTGGAATTTTATTTCGGCATGGTATGCGGTTATAATATATTATATTTTGAAAAGTGGTATTTGATAATTGTGCTTGATCCATAAACCATTTTCATTATAAAGATAGTACACCGATAAAATATTTGATTTCAGGTGCCGTAACTAGAGACAGGTCCACTACTGACACTAGGTAGAGTCAGGAGGTAGGGTCATTTTGGAGGGTTGGCTGGACCGGTGTGTATCGTGAAAGGTTCAATTTTTTATTTTTTTTTATTTTTGTGATTTTGTTGTGAATATTTGGGACAAGCGTATTCCCGAATTTTGAAATGAATAAATATATTTTTTGAAAAAAAATTTATAGCAATGTGTGTGTGTGTATATATATATATATATATATAAATGTGTGTGTTGATCGGTCAGGAAACGTCAAGTCGACATCACGCTCAACCTCAGGCGATAGGAGCCCGGGGAGGGATGTGACAATGCAAAACACCTTAAAATGAATAAACTTATATGCGTCAAGGTTAGAAGCGATAAATTTAATATCCTAAATGATTTTTATAATGTGTTAAATCATAAAAATGATTTTGATAAAGTGTTTAAGTGAAAAAAATAGTTTTAACACATAAAATAATGGGTTTTCTAGTAAATTCGGTCAACCGAAGAAATGGGTCGGTCAATTAATGAAAATAGTAGCTTGAGAGATTTAAAAGGGTGAACCTATGTACTAACCAATTCAGTCAACCGATAATATAGGTTGGTCGACTAACGAATCCAGTGGCTGAAACAAAAAAAAAAAAAAAAAAAAAAAAAAAAAAAAAAAGGAAAAACCCATTAGGCAATTCGGTCAATAGATGGGAGTCGGTGCAACGATCAAAAAATTGACCGTTGCAAGGCTAATTGGCCGAAATTGGGCAAGTCGACCGACGGTAGTAGATAGTCAAAGTTTGACTGTTTCAATTTTTTTTATCCAAATCTCATTGTTTTGAACGTTTTAAAGAGAGATTGTTAAGGGATTTAGGTATTTTACTATTAAATATTATATATTACTAAGATCCTATCTATTTAGTTGATATATTAAATTATTTGTTGAACTGAATTGGTAAAATTACTTCCTATTTTTAAGTGTTTTGAATCTAAAATATTTTGGGCACCAAATTGTGCCTTTCTAAAAGTATTTTTAAATTTATTACATCTATTTTGATATTATATGATATATGGGGTTTTAAAGAGACAATTTAGGCCTTGTAATTTGAAAATTTGCCGTTATAAGTCTAGTTTATAAGTCTATATATGGAGACCTGCATTTTCCGAATTAAGCAATCAAGAATAATAAGCCTTTGCTATTAAAATAAAGTAATTTACGCTGAGAAATTTTTAAGAGAGTATTATTAAAAGAGTTCTTGATCGAGGTGCAAAAAAGTTTTATCACTAGTCTTTGTTCTACACTAAGCTATTATTATTTTCAATAAATTCGGGTGAGATCTTTCCAATTTAATTAAAGTTCTTTATTATATTATTTATTTGATTACTTGGATTAAGTGTTTTAGAAAATTTATTTTCAAATCTAATATCTTGAAAATCTTTTAAAATGAATTTTATTTTTGAAATCTGATTATTTATTATTTGTGTTTTATTAAATCAGATTTGCTCCTCACATAAATTCTATCACATTGTTTTCGAGACATTAATTGCACATCATGGTTTTGAGATGGTAGAAGCTTCTATGGGAAGGAACTACAGATTTTTTTGTATTTACGAGTTTGAGTAGATTAGATATATTTGAGATAGTGTCTAAGTAGGGTAGTTAGGGTTAATCCTTAGCCTGAGAAAAATATTAGAGTTTGATCTTTAACCTGTGAAAAATATTAGTTTAATCTTTAGCCTTTTAAAAGATTAGATTTTAATTCTTCCTGTAGTAGAATTAGGTTATTCTTTAGCCAAAAAAAAAAATAAGGTTCTTCCTTGTGAAAATGATAAGTGTAATAGTTTGAGAGTGTAAAGATTTGATTCTGAGCCTACGAAAAGAATTAGGATTGTAAGGGTTTGGTTCCTAACTCGGAAATGAATCAAGATTAGTGGATTGGGAAATCTCTGAGGAGCTCAGGGGACTACACGTAGGTAAGAACAGATTACCAAACCAAGATAAAATTATTGTATGCTGCATTGTTATATGTAAGACCCCGACCTTTGACATACGTATGATTTAAGTCGCATTTTAAAATATTTCGAAAATGATGGGGTTGATGGTGTTAATTGTTGTTTAATTAAAAATTTGAGGGGTTAATTTGTAATTTTTATAAAACATCAAAATATTAGAATTGGGATTAATAAAATATTTTAATAAAATAGAGGGGAGGATGGTGTGATTTGTATATATTATAATTATAGAGAGAGAAGCGATGGAAATGAGGGCCATTTCTCCAGCCCCTATTTGTCAATATATATATATATATATATATATAAATATATATATATATATAAATATATATATATATATATATATATATATATAAATATATATATATATATAAATATATATATATATATATATATATATATATATATATATATATACATACATAGATAGAGAGACAGACACAGCAGAAGAAAAATAAAGAGAAATCAGAGAGAGAAGAGGGTCCGTTCGAAAGGTGGCCAGTGGTGGGTTGTCGTTCGGCTATGAGAAAATCAAAGAGAGAGAGAAGGTTGTTCGCTTCGGAAGGGTGTGTTTTCAGCAGTGGTTCGTTAGGTGAGAGGATCCAAGTGTGTGTGTGTGCTTTGTTCGGCCGACGATCATATGGGTGTATGTGTGCTTGCTTTGTTTGTATTCCCTGTTTTCCATTTTCGTTTGGTGATGTTGTGTGTGCATATGTTCCGATGATGGTGGTAATGATCATGAGTGTGTGTGTGCATTTGTCAAATTTATAGGTGTTGTGGGTGTGCTATGATGGTATGTATGTGTGTGTTTCTATTTTCGTTGGTGCTACCATATGTGTGAGTGGATTCTGTGTGTTTTGTCATTCATCGATGGTTGTTGTGTGTGTGTTCTGGTGTATGGGTATCGCCATCGGTTAATTTGGCCGACGGTGAGTAAAAGCTAGAGAGAGAGAGAGAGTTGTGGTTGTGTGTGTCTAATGTTGTCTGTGCGTGTGTGTGTGTGTATGTGTTGAAGATGTCTAATGTGTGTGAATGAAGCCTACAGTGTGCATGGGGTGAGTTCTCAGTGTGTGTTGTATGTGTGTGTCGGCGTGTAGTAGAAGGGAGGAGGAGGTTGCCGGAGTTGGAGAGGTGAGAGAGAGTGGCGGCTGAAATTCAAAATAGAGAAAGGAACGAGTTCGCCTGGGCGGTGACAATCCTCGCCTAGGCGGAGTAGCAACAGAACGCAAGTAGAAAGGAACTGGGGTGTGTTCGCCTAGGCGGTGGAAAATCTCGCCGAGGCGGCGGGAGCAGGAACGAAAACTAAGAAACTTTTAAGGTGATTGGCAACCGTTTCGGAATGGGTAATGTTTCTCAGTATATTTTATAAATGTTAATATAATTACTAGCATAAAAAATATTGAAACGGTGGTAAGAAATAGTGAGACCGCTTACATGAACAAATTCGATATAATAAACTTTAATCGGAGCAATATTAGCGGAATAGTAATATTCATAATAAAATGTGGAGAATAGTAATTAGGGGATTTAGGGTTGCATGGCATGATTAGGTTGTTTTTATGCAAATTATTAATTTAGGCTCTGTCACTAATAGGTTCGCAGACACCAGGGTACCGGTAGAGAATAGGCGGTAAAACTCTTCGAAGTGGATAACTAGGTGAGTGTATTGTCTTCTTGGAAAATCTATATATATATATATGATGGAAAAATGTGTTTACTTAAAAATGGGACGAATTTATAACTTTTATGGATCAAGCAGATTTGGGTGTTTTGGAAATGTGGATTTCGTTGGTTTTTAAAAGAGGGTGGAAAATGATATTTAGACTAAAACGATTTAAGAGATAGAGGTTGATGTTATTGATTTGTAGTTTTACGATGTTATTATTGATTTTACGATGCTATTGATTTTATCTGCTTCGGCAGGGCGTTGATTATTTATTGAGTTGTAATTTGATGATAATGTTGTTGATTTGATGATATTGTTGATTTAGACGATGCCCTAGTATTTATCTGCTTCGGTAGAGCGTTGATTATCTGCTATAGTGGAGCGTTGTTATGTCCTGCCGATAGGCATCCGGTAGGCTGTTATTGATATGATGACCTATTCCGATAGGTGTCCAGGCAGGTGGTTATTTGTCGCGCTAGGAAGGCAAATCTTACGGATGGTACGGTACCGTTGCAACTCCCGATCGTGAAGTTAAAATGATCACTATAGCTAGCCAGAGAGAGGTGTGGTGTTTTGTTATATATGGTGATTAGGATGAGTAATTTATGTTTATATACAACATTTTCTACTGGATGGGCGTATTTATTTGGGTTGGTATACTTATATTTTGATTTCATTATACTATATGGTTTGCTAAATTATTCTGTTTGATTTTCACTGTTTAGTTAGGTTGCTATATATTTATATATATAGACGTTGATTCTGTAGTGATAGAAAAAAGTGTTTTTCTTGTGGTAGGAGTTTTCATTATCTGATGAGCTACTTATATTATGAGATTTTTATTCGATAGGTGAAATATAAATGTTATATGCTTCATCCATCTAAAATATTTTATTAAGATAGAAGTACACTCGCAGGTACAGTATCCAGGAGTTGGTCCCCTACTGGCACTAGGTAGGGTCCAGTGTTGGTTTAGCGTGCGAGTACTTTGGGAAGAGCTGTCCGAGGCAAACCTGTGAGGGGTTCTTGGTTGTTGTATTTTGTGTTGATATTATTTCCAGGGACGGGTATGTCCCCAACTTTTTAGGTTGTATCTGTTGACATTTGTGTTTGTATAAATATGGTATATGCCCTTTGTCGTTTCCTGATGTTTGGTTAATGTCTTGTCGACGTCACTTCGAGTCCCACGGTGATGGGTGTCCGGGGTAGGGTGTGACAATTTTGATATTAGAGCCTAAGTTATAAGTTTTGTAGACTTGTCAGTTGTTGTGTCAATAGAAAACCGTGAGATAGGAAGTCGTGCCAATCGTTTGGTCAGTAGGGAACATGAGATGGGGTGTCAATAAGTGAGTTCGGCACGTGAGGGAAGATTGTTTTATTACATTAGGTAGTGCATTGGCATCAGGTATGGTTGGTTGTTTTGTTGGCAATTAGTGGATGCGACGAAGTTGTGATATTATCAGTAGGTGGTTTGGGTGGTGTTGTGTTATTGGTAGTGGTAATGGGTGGATCGCAAGTGTAGGAATACTCGTAGTTGGGAAAGTTAGATTGTAACCGATAAAACAATCATATGCGTATTACTAGATGTTGAAATTCATTATCAATAGCATCTAATATGTTAGTTGTTAAAATATTCAATAGTATAGCATAACATATTTAAGTCCGATTATGAAAACAAAAGGAGAGTTCGTATTAGTTGAAAATAAGGATGTGAGAAAATTGTGGTGAAATTAGAAAATAATTTATTTTGGTAGTACGTTCTAAGTTGACGTGTAGGCAGAGCAACAGTTTGTGGAACTAGTAAACATAACAGACATAATAGAGATTGATTTGTAGAAAGTAGGCGAGAATTGTGGGTCTGTGATGATAGTAGGTGCGCATAAATCTCGTCCGTTTCGTATGAGTAATATATAGAGTTGTCGATGGATTGTTTAAAAAAGAAACTACTTTTCAAATATGGGATGAATCAAAGTTTATATTTTTGGGGAAGATGTAATTATCACCCCAGTCAATTGATAGTTGGCTCAGGAAATTGGAAAAGTGTGAAAGAAAATATATCAGAATACTTTACGCGAGTACTGGGCACCAATCAGAACAAGTTCAGGCGGTGGATATTGTTGTAGCTAGAGAAAGAAATTGTCTGGGTATCAGTAAGCATGATTAATAATTGTAGTTGTTGTAAAATAAGTTCCATAATTTTGATGAATTGAACGTTCGGCTCATAAGTTAGCTAAATATAATCGTGTTGATAAAGTATGGGAAATTGGGATTTTAAATTATAACTTTGGGACTTTGAAGGTGGTTGCCGTTGTGTAGAAAAAATGAGTGGATTAATCTTAAGTAGAAGATTGATTGCACTTAGTTGTATTTAATAATTTCTGTTGTAAATCAGTAATTAAAATTTGTTGAGTATTGGGAATTCGGGTGAGTTGATTTTAGTTGTAGGAAGTCTCTATAGGAGACGCCGTGTGACGGCCCTGGGAAACTGAGTCGTTACAATAAATTAGACTGTTAACTCAGGATTCACTTAGACCAAAGTTGGAGCCCATGCTTTAAGTCGGAAATTGGTAAGTTGGGTTGTGTACATTCAGGTGGTTCATACTAAATTATGTGTTGACTTGAGACCCTTGTGAGTTTTAGTGGGCAGTTGGTTAGATGGTAACGTTGTTTGATACTCTGATTTTGGAACCAACATTGATCGACTGTGTTTTAGAAGCGTAGAAGTCGGATGTCCAGTTGGGAAGGATTAGAGATAAAGTGGGAAATGGGACGATCGTGTCAGAACTAATGATGAAGTCTTGATGATTGGAAATAGTCTGTGTGTTCCTAATGATGCCCATTTGACGAAAGAGACCTTAAAAGAAGTACATAGTTCAATATACACAATGCACCCTGGTGATATCAAACTGTATCGAAATTGCGTGAGCATTATTAGTAGTTTGGAGGAGAATGAAAAATCATAGAATTGGTTATTTGGTGTCTTGTATGTTATCAAAATTAAGGTCGAGCATTAATATCCAGGTGGGTTATTGTAATCTTTATCTATTCCAGAATGGAAATGGGAGTCTTGATACATATGCCAAGTGTATATTGGCAGGGTTGTTCGGTTGCATGAGACACCGGTCCAATGTAAGTATCGAATAAAGTTGGGATAAGATGCTAGTGTGGCATTATAGGAAAAACTGTAGTACTAAGAGTTGATATTTATTTTGACGTTCTGGTCAAATTTCTATACTACTTACGGTGCCAAATTGAAACCCAGTACCTCACTTTATTTGTGGATTAACAATCAATCGAGAAGTGCGATTTAGAGGTTGAAGGGTTGCGTTTGGGCATTTTTTGGTAGCGATGAGGATTTTGTGGCGTTAATGGAATGTGTTTACAATAATAGATACCTTTTCAATGAGCAAGGTGACCTTGTATAAGCGTTGTTTGAAAAAGATGCATAACTTCAGTCATATAGACTAAACTGAAATGGGGAAAGGGGAAATTATCGAGTTTTGGAGACAACTCGATATGGTTATATTATTATCGAGAAATGGAGTTGATAAAAAGACCTCAACTCATTGAGGTATAATCTTTTACAGTCAGTAAATATTGACTTTGGTGATGTATCAAATTTTTATAGTTGAGACGTATCTATGTCCTTCGATTCATAATTATACATGGATATATGTTTGAAGCATGTTTAGGTAAATTGAAATAGAATTGAAGCGCGTGGCCTTGTCTGGGACTTGATTAAATATGGAGGCATGAAGGAAATTCTTATAGATGAACCGGTTGCTGTATTTGGATACATATCTACGTGGTTTGGCGTATTGTGATTTGTTTTTTTATTAGTTAACGTTGGATTATGGTAATATTTACAAAACTTTTATAAGAGTATTGAAGATCTGATGTCGATATTGAGATTGATGATTTTTAAGCTATCCGTGCTTATGAGATTGGTAGTGAGTATTGTTGGTTTAAATGTTAAATGGAAATATTGTTGCAAATTGGTTTACTGAAAATGTCGGATGAAATGGATAAGTGTTGGTTGTTAAAAAATTATTGTCGGAATGAGATAGGTCCAATCAACTAAGATTATTGCGATATTTTAAGTATATATATTGTTGTTGATTGTTATTTTTTTTATCAGAGTAGCGCAGCGGAAGCAGTTAGAAATATGGGATTTTTTTACAGTTGGTTGTCCGTGTTAAGTGTAACCGACCAAGTGCACCCTATTTGTTGGGTGTTGGATATAATTTTGACCACTACAAATGAAAATGTTGTAATGGGTAGATATGTTTTGAAGAAAACTGTTGGTTATAAATTTTGGGCGACTTGTGATTATGGGACTCTACATAGGAAACAATTGTTCTAGAATCACGTAAGACGAACAAAACCCTGTGATGCGACTTTGACGTATTAGTAGCTTGACGAAAACTTTCGGGACAAAATTTCTTTTAGGGGGGAAGAGTTGTAAGACCCCGAACTTTGACATACGTATGATTTAAGTTGCGTTTTAAAATATTTCGGAAATGATAGGGTTGATGGTGTTAATTGTTGTTTAATTAAAAATTTGAGGGGATAATTTGTAATTTTGTAAAACAACAAAATATTAGAATTAGGCTTAATAAAATATTTTAATAAAATAGAAGGGAGGGTGGTGTAATTTGTATATATTATAATTATAGAGAGAGATGCAGTGGAAATGAGGGACATTTATATACATACATACATTCACACATATCCATGCACGACAGAGAGAATGGAGAAAGATCGAGAACGGAGAGGGGAAAATAGTAGGTCGATGAGGTTAGGCCATCTTTTTCAGCATATATATATTCATACATACATAGATAGAGAGACAGACACAGTAGAAGAAAAAGAAAGAGAAAACAGAGAGAGAATAGGGTCCGTTCGGAAAGTGGTCGGTGGTAGGTTGCCGTTCTCCTATAAGAAAACTGAAGAGAAAGAAAAGGTTTTTCACTTCGGAAGGGTGTGTTTTTGGTGGTGATTCGTTAAGTAAGAGGATCCAAGTCTGTGTGTGTGCTCTGTTCGGTCGGCGATCATGTGGGTATGTGGGTGTGGGTGTGTGTGCTTGCTTTGTTTGTGCTCCCTATTTTCCATTTCCGTTTGGTGATGCTGTGTGTGCATGTGTTCCGTCGATGGTGATAATGATCATGAGTGTGTGTGCGCATTTGTGAGGTTTGTGGATATTGTGTATATGCTGTGATGGTGTGTTGTGTGTGTTTCTGTTTCTATTGGTGCTGCCATATGTGTGAGTGGATCGTGTGTGTGTTGCCGTTCATCGATGGCTATTGTGTGTGTGTGTGTTCTGGTGTGGGGGTATCGTCGTCGGTTAATTTGGCCAGCGGTGAGTAAAAGCTAGAGAGAGAAAGTTATGGTTGTATGTGTGTAATGTTGTCTCTGTGTGTGTGTGTGTGTGTTGAAGATGTTTGATGTGTGTGAATGAAGCCTACGGTGTGCATGGGGTGAGTTCTCAATGTGTGTTGTATGTGTGTGTGGGCGTGTAGTAGAAAGGGGGAGCGGGTTGCCGGAGTTGGAGAGGTGAGAGAGAGTGGCGGTTGAAATTCAAAACAAAGATAAAGGAACGAGTTTGCCTAGGCGGTGACAATCCTCGCGTAGGCGGAGGAGCAGCAGAACGCCAATAGAAAGGAACTGGGGTGTGTTTGCCTAGGCAGTGGAAAATCTCGCTGAGGCGGTAGGAGCAGGAACGAAAACTAAGGAACTTTTAAGGAGATTGACAACCGTTTCTGAACGGGTAATGTTTCTCGGTTTATTTTATAAATGTTAATTTAATTACAAGCATAAAAAATGTTGAAACGGCGATAAGAAATAGTGAGACCGCTCGCATGAACAAATTCGATATAGTAAACTTTAAACGGAGGAATATTAGCGGAATAGTAATATTCATAATAAAATGTGGGGGATAGGAATTACGAGATTTAGGGTTGCATGGCATGCTTAGGTTGTTTTTACACAAAATATTAATTTAGCCCCTGTCACTAATAGATTCACAAGTACCGGGGTACTAGTAGAGAATAGGCGGGAAAAGTTTCAGAGCGGATAACCAGGTGAGTGTACTGTCTTCTTGGAAAATCTATATATATATGATGAAAAAATGTGTTTACTTAAAAATGGGACGAATTTATAACTTTTATGGATCAAGCGGATTTGGATGTTTTGGAAATGTGGATTTCGTTGGTTTTTAAAAGATAGTGGAAAATGATATTTGGACTAAAATGGTTTAGGAGATAGAGGTTGATGTTATTGATTTGTAGTTTGACGATGTTGTTATTGATTTTACGATGCTATTGATTTTATCTGCTTCGACAGAGCGTTGATTATTTATTGAGTTGTAGTTTGATGATGATGTTGTTGATTTGATGATGTTGTTGATTTAGATGATGCATTAGTATTTATCTGCTTCGGCAGAGTATTGTTATGTCCTGCCGATGGGCGTTCGGTAGGCGGTTATTGATATTATAACCTATTCCGATAGGTGTCTGGGCAGGTGGTTATTTGTCCTGCTAGGAAGGCAAATCTTACGGGTGGTACGGTACCGTTGCAACTTCTAATCGTGAGGTTAAAACTATCACTGTGGCTAGCCAAAGATAGGTGTGGTGTTTGAGGTATGGTGTTTTGTCGTATATAGTGATTGGGATGAGTAATTTATGTTTATATACAACATTTTCTACTGGATGGGCGTATTTATTTGGGTTGGTATACTTATATTCTGATTTCATTATACTATATGGTTTGCTAAATTATTCTGTTTGATTTTCACTGTTTAGTTGGGTTGCTATATTTATATATATAGACGTTGATTCTGTAGTGACAAGAAAAAATGTTTTTCTTGCGGTAGGAGTTTTCATTATCTGATGAGCTACTTATATGATGAGATTTTTATTCGATAGATGAAATATATATGTTATATGCTTGATCCATCTAAAATATTTTATTAAGAAGGCAGTACACTCGCAAGTACAACAGTTAGGAGTCAGTTTCCTACTGAACTAGATAGAGTTCGGTGTTGGTTTAGCGTGGGAGCACTTTGGGCTGAGCTGTCCGAGGTGAACCTGTGAGGGGTTCTTGGTTGTTATATTTTGTGTGGATATTATTTCCAGGGATGGACATGTCCCCAACTTTTGAGGTTGTATTTGGTGACATTTGTGTTTGTATATATATATGGTATATGCCCTTTGTCATTTCCTAGTTAGTTTGACGCTTGGGTGATGTCTTGTCGACGTCACTTTGGGCCCCACGGTGATGGGTGTCCGGGGTGGGGTGTGACATTATATTTCTATAGTTTGGATGTGCACTTAGTTAAATACATCTCTATTGCTTAATAAGATAATAATCAATTAGGAAAATTGATCATTTATGCTTGATTTAATTGTTTAGATTTTTTTCACTACCCAATTCACCCTTTCTCTCTTAGGTAAATATTTGGGTCAACAAAATAGACTAAGTAAATTTGACTCCAAAGACTTGGTCAAACCAAAGATTCATTTAAAAGAGTTAGAGGTGGGTCATGCTCGGGCATAGTGTTAGGTATCCCAAAATGCCCATCTGAAATATGGTACCTTATGTCCAATTAGTTTAAGTACGAATGTTTTATGTTGTTTTGAAAATCTTTTCCTTCTTATAAATTGTTTTTGTTAATTTTAAATTAGGATGAACATGTTTTCGGTATTTTTTGGAATGTTCCCTCGGTATGACCTTTGATGAAATATTAAGGGATTAGATATGGATGATCCATGGAGAGATTTAATGTGATGAATCTTAATATTAGGCTATGTTAGTGATTTAATCTAACTTGATTTTAAAAAATATGGAAAGAAAAATATTTTCGGAACCTTTTCGAAAAACACACACACATATTTTCGAAAAGATATTCTTATTTTTCATTTTTCTAAGAAGAGATTTGGAGACTCTTTTATTTCGATTCTTTTGGAAAGAGGAGAATGGTCAAAGAAAAGGCCTGACATGTGAAGAGAAAATGCAAAAATATTAAAGAACTAATATTGAAAGCAAAAAATGTACTTATTCTAGCAAAATTCCCCAACAAACACATTTTCCTCTCTCAAAGATGACTTCCCGAATGGGTTTCTCTCTAAGAATCGACTTCGCAAAGAGTTCGTCTATGACTTTTAGCTCCCCGAACCATGAGAATAGGGGTCTTATTTATAGGAAAATATGGCAAATGAAAAAAACAATAAAAAACCCTAAGAAATCCTAATTGGCCGCTCAACTTACCTAAGCTTGAGTTGTTTACCTATTTATTATATTTTAAAAAAAAATACTAAAAAAGGGTTTTTTTTAACTTATTTACGGAAATAGAGTTACCCGGGGTTGTGAACCCCGGGTTTAACCTTATACCCTGGGTTCGCAACCCCGGGTATAGAAACGTTTTTTATTTTATTTTTTCATTTTTTTCTTTTGAACCCGAGGTTGTGTACCCCGGGTTCTATGTAGAACCCGAGGTACACAACCCCAAGTTTAGCCCATTAAAAAAAAAAATTAAACGATTAACGCCCAATGAATTTTTAAAATTTTCGGCAACTTTGAGTTGATTAACGGTGATGTATCGGTATTTTAAATAAATCTAATTTTTTTTTGTGCATAAATTACGTTCAAAATACTGCATAATATTTTTTACAACACTAAAAACAGACAAGTGAATGAATTTTAAAAAATCGCCAAAGTCAGTCACATGAGTATTTTCGATGACAGCAGAATTTTTTCGGTAATTTGGAATTAACAAAAGATGACATATCCGTAATAGAAATGAACCAATTTTTTTTGCATACAAATTATGTTCAGAACACTACATAACAAAATTTAGAACACTAAAAACGGATTAGTGAATAATTTTTAAATAATAGTCAAACTTAGTCAGCTGAGTTATTTCAATGACGATCGATGCAGTTTTTTTGAAAACTTTGAGTCAAGAAAATATGGCATATCTGTAACATAAATGAACCTATTTTTTTTTTTAAAAAACAAATTACGTTGATAACACTACATAATAGAACTTAAAACACTAAATACAGACTAATGGATAATTTTTAAATAATGGTTATTGTCACAACATTCTATTGCTTTTCAAAGTTTTGATGGACAGAACTTTGTGCTCAGGGGTCTATTGGGGGCAGTTTTTTTTTTTTTAAAGTTGGGTCTGATTTGAGTCATCACTTTGGTTTTCGAAGATTTTAATTTTACCAACGGGATAAGACGCACGCTCGCGACAAAGATTAAAAATTCAGCCACCCAACACTTCAAATCCAAAATAGAATGTTATGGCAATAACCATTATTTAAAAATTATTCATTAGTCCGTATTTAGTGTTCTAAGTTTTGTTTTATAGTGTTATCAACGCAGTTTGTATAAAACAAATAGGTTCATTTCTGTTACCAATATGTCATCTTTTATTAACTCAAAATTTCCAAAAAACTGTATTGTCATTGAAACAACTCAACCGACCAAATTTGACGATTATTTAAAATTTATTCACTAGTCTGTTTTTAGTGTTCTAAGTTTTGTTATATAGTGTTATGAGCATAGTCTGTATGCAAAAAAAAAAAAAAAATTGGTTCATTTCTGTTATGGATATGTCATATTTTGTTAATTCCAAATTATCAAAAAAAATCAGCCTTCATCAAAACAGCTCATGTGGCTGACATTGGCGATTTTTTAAAATTCATTCACTTATCCGTTTTTAGTATTGTAAAAAATATTATGGAGTGTTTTGAACGTAATTTATGCAAAAAAAAAAATAGATTTATTTAAAATCTGATAGACCATCGTTAATTAACTCAAAGTTGTCGAAAACTTTAAAAATTCATTGGGCCTTAATCGTTTAATTTTCTTTTTTAGAACCCAGGGTACACAACCCCAGGGAAAAATAAAAATAAATAAATAAATAAAAATATATATATCTATATATCAACCCCGGGTATACGGTTGTACTCGAGGTTCACAACCCCAAGTTTTAGTATCCGGGGATCAAATTCCCGTATAACTCTATTTTCGTAAATAAGTTAAAAGAAACTTTTTTCAGTATTTTTTTTCTTTTTTAAATATAATAAAGAGGTAAACAACTCACCTCAGCCTTGTTTGGGAAGGAAAAGGAAAAAAAACAAAAAAGGATGTTCCTTGGCTGACAAGGGACGTGCATTGCATGCCCCCTACCTTCTAGCTCATATAATTTTATTTTATTTTATTTGTTTTTTTTTTATTTTTTTATTTTAATTTCAGCAAACTTTTTCTTGTTGTCGGCAAATTGCGCGGACACCACCACCCCCGGTTGCTTTTTTTCATCTTTATTTTTTTCTTATTTATTTTTTCCCTCATTTTTTATTTCTTTTGTACTTTTCCTTTTTTATTTCTTTTCTGTTTTCTATTTTTTATTTTTTTCATTTTTACTTTCTTTTTCTCCTCTTTTTTTGGCTTTAATTTTTTCAAAATCAAAAATTAAATAAAAACTATATAGAATCAATTACAAAATAAAATTAAAATTTTTGGGAGAAAGATAGTCAAAATATCGTGTCAACACTATGCCCACCACTTCCACCATTGAGGGTCTAGAAAAATCGTTCGCCTCGGCCATGGCCTTCGCTCTCAATGACGGTGCAGGTATGTTACTCTCTCCTTCAACCCCAAGCTCTCTTCCTTATTGGAATACTACCTCTTGCCATTTGATTCTCTTTGTTTGATTTACACAATGTTTTGTAGTGTTAATTCGATGGAATTTTGTTGCTGATTATAGAATTTGTTCAATTATTATTTTCTTAAATGGTTCAATTAGTATGATAAATGTAATGATATTTTATTAAATGATATTATTTTATCCATCAAATTTCTTAATCATGTGTGGAGCTTAATATTATAATCCAAAGAAACCATTGGACTTGGAACAGGCGTCGTGTAAATCTCTCTGTGAGAAACCACTGAACCAAAAAAAATAAAAAATAAAAATATAAAAACAAAAAAAAAGAAAAAGTAAAAAAAAAAAAAAAAAAAAAAAACTTCCTTAAGATTCTTGGAGAACTAATTCAAAGAGCACTGTTGTTCCTCAAAAGCCATCACAATCCAGAAAGGTAACTTCTATTTTATTTATTTTTCCTGATATGCTGCTATTGTTAAACATAAGGTAGTGTTTGGGGACATAAAATTGACGCTTTGGAACTGAAAATGGATGTGTGTAAATTATTTCTAATTCCAATTCCAAATATTTGATTCCATGAAACAAGAAGCTACCTGAAAAATAGGTTACTTAATTTGCACTCTTTCTATTTTCAGAGGAGTAACAGACAAAACAAAGTGTAAAAACGATTTAAAGGAGAGGCTGAAAAATATTTTCTGGATTTCATTTCTAATGTAGAAGACACTGATATTTCTTCTCTCGATGGAGAGAGGAGCGATGCAAGCTCATGTTTAGGTGGAATGGCAAAGCCAAGAGACGAGGAAAAATGGCATATGTATCAAAGTCCGGAGGTATCAAATTTTATTCTTCCTGAAATAGATGAAGTTATTCTTATTAGAGTATTCCAAATATACAAAACTTATGTTAATACCTAAATTATTTTAACATTTATGTTGTTTCCATATTTATTTTGTTACTTTTTATTGTTATTGGTCTCTAGGAACATTTTGATATTAATAAAATACAAGTCATTATCATTTCTTCTAATATAGTATGAGAGCATTCCATCCAAAAATTCTAGGTGTCTATAGAGAGAGAGTTTACAGTCGTCGCCGGCCTTCATGGCCTCCGGCTACAAAAGTCCGACGGCGGCTGCCATGAAACAAGTTCTCCTACACAATTTTCAATTTTTTTTCTCCTTCTTCCACATAAAAATCCTATTTTTTCTCCTCAACCGTGAGCAGTGTCTCTCTCCTTCTTTGCTCAACCGGCTGCCGCCTCTCTCCTTCCCAATCCTTTTTTTTTTTCCTTCATCATCTGTACAACAAAAAAAAGAAAAAGAAAAAAGAAGCACCTCATATGTGCTCGAATTGAAACCAGATCTAGAAGCCCTAACCATCGATTCCCTGCCTCTAACCGCCTGCCTCGAATCATCTGCAGATCCACCATCGTTGTTGCAGTCTCCACACTACCGACCAGATCTAGCCGCTGGTCTACCGCCCATGACCCCCTGTTCAGACCATTTATCGCCACTGTTCAGACCCATTTCAGAACCTACCTTGCTTCGTCCCCACTGTTCGCACCATTTCTCTTCTCCCAATCAATTGAAGAATCCCCATACTAAACCCATTTGAGTTAACACCCTCATACGAAATCCATTTGAGCCGCTGACTTTTCCCCATATTAAACCCATTTGAGGCTAAGAGATTATGAAAAATAATATCTTCTCTAATTATGGAAAGAAGAGATTATGAAAAATCAAATTAATTATCATTATATTGTTTTCTTATTTATATTGTATTTCCTTTATTAATCATCTCTCCCATTCTATAAATAAGTGATTGTTAGATTAAAAAATATATAAGTCATTCTCTTATTTTTCTTTATGGTATCGGAGCTTTGGATCCAAAAACCTTAGCCGCCAATAGAGAGAGAAAGTTTATAGCCACTGCCCGGCTTTCATGGCCTCTGACTACGAACTCCGACAGAGGCTGCCATGAAATAAGTTCTCATACCCATTTCTCAAAAAAAATAAAATTCCTCTTCTAAAAGTCATTCCATTTCTTCTAATGACCCAATACTTTTTGTTGGTCAAGTTTTGCCCATTACCCAGACCCTCCTCCTCTCTCCTCTCTCTCTCTAAAATCACTGGTATGCTTCTGGGTAATCACCATTTTCTGCTGAATTTTTCCTAACCATGGGTGTTACTGTCACTGTCAGAAGCTTTCAAAGCGTGGCCTTTTCTTCTCAATTACTCTCTCTCTAAAACTCCATTGTTTCTCTCTCTAAAACTCCTCCATTGTTACTCTCTATATTCCTCGCAAAAACCTTCGACGTTCTTCATCATCTCTCTCTCTCTCTATGACAAGTCTTATAAGCCGGAGTTCGAAGAATCAATTTCTTCGGAGACCCAATTCAATCTTCTGGCAACCTTCTTGACACCGAAAAGCTCAAATGTAAACCCCACTAACTCTCTCTCCTCCCCCTGTTGTGCGGAAGCGTGTCAGGTGGACCCAACACAGAACAAATATTATGGGAGATGAAATGAAAACACACACACTCACAAAAAATAACACAAGATTTAACGAGATTCGACAATTTCGTCTAATTTTCGGGAGCAACTATGAAACTTCTTTATTTGATGATGAAATACAAATCAAGACCTTAAAATAAGTTAAGACACTTGAGCAAAAATTCCCTCAATTGTGGTTATTGAGGAATTTAATCTCTTACTCTCTTCTTGTTCTACAATTGTGAGATCACTCATTCTTCTGAGCCTGCAACTCTGCCCCTTTTATAGGCAGTGAAGGACAAATGAGAACAGATCTAATTTCTCTAATTTGCTTAGCCGCAGATCAGAGAAAATCTGATCATTGCCAAAATCAAGCACTAATTGTAATTAAAGCTACTCAAGTTTCTTCGACTTTTCTTCAAAAATGACTGCAACTGAAAGTTTGACATCTACCAATTTTTCAAACAAAACATTTGTTTCTTTTTCTTTTTCAAAAGAAAGTATATGGTCATTGATAAATGAGCCATGTCATGCCAAAATACCTTTTAATTTATCAAATAAATTGGGATCCACCATTTGAAAAAGAGCCTACTTTCCATCAATCTCCACCTAGGCGAGATTTTCAAATGCCACTGTCATTTTGACGTTAGTATGAATTCTTATACTACATATCCAATAGAACCAATAATTGCTCCTCCAAAATCATACTATGTATGAATAATATTGGCCAAGTTTAGGCGGTGCTGAAATTTGGCACTTCCAACGACTTTCGTCAACATATTTGTAGAGTTATCGGCTGTCCCAATCTTCGTAAGAAAAATAACACCTGCATCAACAATTTCTCGAATAAAGTGGAATCGAACATCAATATGTTTGGTCTGAACATGATGAACTTGGTTCTTCGCTAGATATATTGCGCTTTGATTGTTGCAATATATTTCCACCTGTTTTTGATGAAGAGCCAAGTTTGAAATCAATCTATGTATCCAAATAGCTTCCTTCATGGCTTCTCCAGCAGCCATGTATTCAGCCTCCGTAGTAGACAATGCTACAGTGGACTGCAAAGCAGACCTCCAACTGACGGGACCACTAGCCATGGTAAATAAATACCCGGTAGTAGACCGTCGCTTATCCAAATCACCAGCGTAGTCCGAATCCACATATCCAATGAGAAATCTTTCGACTTTCATTTGATTTCTCACAAATTTCAAACCCACATCCTCAGTACCTTTGATATACTTCAAAACCCATTTTGCAGCTTCCCAATACTTCTTTCCTGGATCATGCATATATCTACTAACCATACTAACAGCTTGAGAAATATTAGGTCTCGTGCATACCATTACGTACATGAGACTTCCAATCAAACTTGCATACTGCACTTGAGCCATATACATTCTTTCTTCATTAGTACTCAGTGACAGTTCCCCACTTAATTTAAAGTGAGGAACCAAAGGTGTACTAACCGGTTTGGTATTTTTATCTATACCAAATCAATTTAGTACATTTTTCAAATATTGTTTCTGTGTCAGCCACACAGTTCCAGCCGTTTTGTCACGAGTAATTTCCATGCCCTAAATTTTCTTGGCTTCGCCAAGATCCTTCATTTCGAACTCCTTCCGAAGTTGGGCTTTCAACTTCTCAATCTACACCAAACTCTTACATGCGATCAACATATCATCAACATATAAGAGCAAATAATTGAATGTACCATTTTTCAATTTACGAAAGTACACACAATGATCGTATTGACTTCGCGTAAAGTTATGTACTTTCATAAACTTGTCGAATCTCAAATACCACTGTCGTGAAGATTGCTTCAAACCATACAGGGACCTCTGCAATTTTCACACCATTTGTTCTTTGCCAGCAGCTTTGAAACCATCAGGTTGCGACATATAAATTTCCTCATCCAAATCTCTATGTAGAAAAGCAGTTTTCACATCAAGCTGCTCTAACTCCAAGTCAAATTGTGCGACCAAAGCAAGTAAAATTCGAATAGATGAATGCTTCACTACCGGTGAGAAGACTTCATTGTAGTCAATCCCTTCCTTTTGTGCATACCCCTTTGTAACCAGTCTTACCTTGAATCTCACATTGTTTTTTCCAATGAGAGTCCTCCTTCTTTGCATATATCCATTTACACCCAATTGCCTTTTTTCCTTTTGGTAACTCTACGAGTTCCCAAGTCATATTCTTATGGAGATAATCAAATTCTTCATTCATGGTCTTATTCCATTCCACACTTTTAGAACTTTGCACAGCTTCTTTGTATGTGGTTGGAATATCTTCCCTAACAATTGGTAGGGCATAAGCAACCATATCTGCAAACTTGGTTGGTTTTTGAATTGTTCTTTTTGGTTTGCTAGCTTCTATCGATTCTTCAATTTGTGGAGGCCATTGAGGAGAAGGCTCCACCTCAATTCTATCTTCCGTATCCCCGTCATTTTCATCATCTGAAGAAGTGTCCTTTGAAGGAGAATCTACTGGACTTTGAATCTCCACCTGCTATACCAGACTGCCTTTTTATTCTCTTCATTGGACACTTTCTTCTTCACAAATTTACTTTCGTCGAAAGTAACATCCCAACTCAATATCATTTTCTTCAAAGTAGGGCACCAAAATCTGAACCCTTTCACTCCACTGCTGAAGCCCAGAAATATAGTCTCCTTTACCCTTGGATCAAGTTTGCTATCTTCAGTCACGTGAAAGAACGCCGAGCAACCGAAGATACGCAAAGAATCATAATCTGATGCAGGTGATCCTGACCACACTTCAATAAGAGTTTTTTCATCAATTGTAGTAGAAGACAGACGGTTAATTAGATGACATGCATAAGTAACCGCTTCTGCCCAAAAACTCTTCGTCAAACCAGAATTGGATAACATGCACCTTACTTTTTCAACTAAAGTTCGATTCATACGTTCCGCTATACCATTCTGCTGTGGAGTCTTTTTCACAGAAAAATGACTCATTATTCCTTCTTGTTTGCACAAGGAATAAAATGGATCGGACGTGTATTCGCCACCGTTGTCCGATCTTAATACCTTAATCTTTCTTCCGGTTTGATTCTCCACCCTCTTCTTCCAAGCCAAGAAGATCTCTAGGACTTGATACTTGTGTTTCATAGTATACACTCAGAGTCTTCTTGAGAAGTCATCTACAAATGTAATAAACCAGTGTCTTCCACCCAAAGATGTAGTCTTCGTTGGACCCCAAACATCAGTATGCACATAGTCTAGGATCTTTTTTGTTTTGTGGATGGTCGTGCCAAATTTAATTGTGGTTTGCTTACCCAACACACAGTGCTCACAGAGTCTTTTTCATAGATCAAAGTGGTTGCCAAGTGTTCGTATGAATCCGGTAAGGAATTCAACAACACAAGGGCTTTGTCCTCATCCTTGATCTATTAATCCAGGTTCAATAGATCAGCAATTAACTTGTTGAAGTCATTCAAATGGTCCATCATAGATGTACCTTCTTGGTATTGAAATCGGAAAAGCTTTCGCTTTAGATACAACGGATTCTCAATACTCTTCATCGTGTATTTTTCTTCAAGTACCATTCATAAGTCCTTCGCCATCGTCTCTCTCATTACAAAGTATTTGATGTTCTTTGCAAGACAGAGACTAATAGAACCGCACGCCATTTTGTTGATCTTCAACTACTCTTCTTTATCCATAAAATCTGATTTTTCCTCCAGGGTTATTTCCAAACCCTGTTGGACCAGCATATCCATCATCTCACATTTTCCACATGCCAAAACTGTTTGTTTCATCAAATTTTTCAATATCAAATTTTCCATTTGATATTGACAGTTTTGTTTGTGAACTGGAAGAGGTTGATGGCGATTCAATCTCCTCCATTTTCGATTCGATCTCTGCCATAATCTCAAGCTCTCAACCGGAGCTCTGATACCACTTGTTGTGCAGAAGCGTGTCGGGTGGACCCAACACAAAACAAATATTATAGGAAATGAAATAAAAACACACACACACTCACAAACAATAACACAAGATTTAACGAGGTTCGGCAATTTCACCTACTCCTCGGGAGCAACTATGAAACTTCTTTATTTGATGATGAAATACAAATCAAGGCCTTAAAACAAGTTAAGACACTTAGCAAAAATTCACTCAATTGTGGCTATTGAGGAATTTAATCTCTCACTCTCTTCTTGTTCTACAATTGTGAGATCACTCATTCTTCTGAGCATGCAACTCTACCCCTTTTATAGGCAGTGAAGGACAAATGAGAACATATCTAATTTCTCTAATTTGCTTAGCTGCAGATCAGAGAAAATCTGATCATTGCCAAAAACTTCCTTCAACATCTTCTGTTTTTCAAAATCAGGCACCAACTGTAATTAAAGCTGCTCAAGTTTCTTCTACTTTTCTTCAAAAATGACTGCAACTGAAAGTTTGACATCTGCCAATTTTTCAAACAAAACATTTGATTCTTTTTCTTTTTCAAAAGAAAGTAGATGGTCATTGATAAATGAGCCATGTCATGCCAAAATACCTTTTAATTTATCAAATAAATTGGGATCCACCATTCAAAAAAGAGCCTACTTTCCATCACCCTCTCTCTCTCTCTCTATGTGTGTGTTTTTCTAGTTCAATATCTAAGCTCAATCCCAAACCCTATACCAAATCAGGAAGTTGCTCTCCAATCTTCTTCAGAAACCAAAACCAAAACAATTTTTTTTTTTTTATAGAAATCACCCTTGGAAACTTTTGAAATCTCCACTAGTCCTAATATGCTTCGCTGACCTCATATCCTCTACCGATGTACGAACCAGACCCTCCCTACTTCCAGTTCAGCGAGAGAAAAAAAAAAAAAAAAAAACAGACCCTCCCGGCTGAAGAAGTTTTAGGAAGATGAAAAATAAAGAAATAATAATAATTGAAGAAATTTGAGGAAGATGAAGAGTAAGAAATAATATTAAGAAGGTGGATAATCATTCATTTCATCGTCACTTTTAATATATACATCATACGCCAACTACATCATTAAAAGCTAGCCATCCTACTACCTAACCAACCACCTTTAATAAATGAAAGGGTAATTATTATAAGACAACATGCCACCTACTATCAACTACGTGATTTATGAAATGAAGACTTTAATAAGGGAAGGAAGACAACGTTGCTAACTTCATGATTAAGAAATGAAGACTTTATGGTATATGTTCCTTAACATGCCCCTTCAAGCTGGAGAGGGAATGATCATGGACTCCCAGGTTGGTTCGAAAGAAGGTAAATAATTGCTTGGAGAGAGGCTTGGTAAAAATATCTGTTGGTTGACTTGATGAAGATATATGTCGTGTGACAAGAGTACCCATGGCGACTTTTTTATGAACAAAGTAGTAGTCTATCTCAATATGTTTAGAGAGAGCATGAAACGTTGGATTGACAGACATATAAAGAGCACTAATATTGTCACAAAATAGCTGAGGAGGTTGATGAAGAGTGATACCAATGTCACAAAGTAAAAAAGTCAACCATGTGATCTCTGCAGCTGTAGAAGCCATAGACCTATATTCAACTTCAGAACTAGAACGAGCAACTGTAGGTTGCTTCTTGGAACTCTAGGATATACAATTTGCACCTAATAAAACACAAAAAAATAGTAGTGCTTCTCCTTGTAATTAGACAACCTGCCCAATCAGCATCACTAAAACCATATATAGAGAGAGAGATTTGCGCAAGATAGCGCAAACCAAAAGTTGGAGTACCTTTCAAATACCTAAGTATTCGCCTTACTGCCTTTATATGAATTAAAGTGGGAGCATTGAAAAATTGGCATACATGATGTACAACGTGTATGATATCAAGCCGAGTGAACGTCAAGTATTGCAAAGCACCAACAATGCTTCGATATACAGTTGGATCAATTTGTTTCATATTCAGAGATTTTATCTTTTAAAACCGCTAGTGTAGACATGGAAGAACTTTCAAGCATCTTTGTGTGAGTGAGGAGATCTTGAATATATTTTGTTTGAGACAAATACACTCCGCCAGAGAAAGGTTTAATTTCTACTCCAAGAAAAAATCGAAGCAACCTGAGATCCTTAATAGCAAACTTATTACCAAGTTGAGTGATCAAATCTGAAATGAAAGGATCATTATTACCAGCAACAAGAATGTCATCAACATATATGAGGAGAATTGTAATAATAGTATGGGTGCTGTAAATGAAAAGTGATGGATCTGCCTTACTACCATAAAAACCAAGATGATAAATTGTGAGAGACAATCGAACCAAGCACGGGGTGCTTGCTTGAGACCATAGAAAGACCTCTTGAGCAAGCACACATAATCAAGAAAATGAGGATCGACAAATCCTGGTGGTTGTTCCATGAAAACAGTTTCTTTAAGGTAACCATGAAGAAAAGCATTCTTGACATCTAATTGATGCATAGTCCACTTGAGTGAAGTAGAGAGAGCTATAACGAGTCGAATGGTAGTCGGTTTGACTACAAGACTGAAAGTTTCTTCATAGTCAATACTGGAAACTAGAGTGAAACCTTGCGCAACCAACCGAGCCTTAAAACGATCGATAGATCCATCTTCTTTATATTTAATACGATATACCAATTTTGAACCAACTACATTTGCATCTGGAGGACGAGGAACAAGAGACTATGTTTCGTTTTTGTGAAGAGCTTCGAGTTCATATTGCATGGCAGTTACCCATTGAGAATTTTTAGTGCTATCTTGAGTGTCTTTAGTTTGGTTTGAGAGACAGTTACGAGAGTGTAATCCTTGAAATGTGCAGGTGGTCGTCGAAGTCTTGAGGGTCGCTCATTATTGATGGTGGAATTGTTTGTTGGCATTGATGGAGTCTCATTAATGGATGAAGAGATGCTTTGTTGCTCTAAAGATTGCGGTGTATGGAGTGCGACTGTTTCAGTTGGAAGCAATGAGGTATTCTCAATTATAGATTCCACTTGTGAAGGTATAACTATTTCACCATGATCTGGGGGATTATTTTCTTCAGTGGAAGTTTTAGCTTTCTCGAGTATTGCTATGGCAATATTCAAGGGCAAACCTGCATTACAATTTTGATCGTAAAAATTAATTAGGTTAGAAAATATAGAATTTTCCTTATTTAAGTTAACCAATATCTCCGAATTGTGAGAGGTATTTGACATTGAAGTAGTTTCCTTTTGAGATTCTCTTGATTCGTCAAAAGCAGGAAACTCACATAAGGTTAATTGTGGAGTTTCTTGTGGAGAGGTTACCGAAGTCTTATATGGAAAAAATCCTTCATCAAAGACAACGTGTCTAGAGATATAGACTCTTTTTGTTGTAGGCTCTAGGCAACGATAACCTTTGTGCATAGGACTATAACCAATGAAGACACAAGGATAAGTCTTTTTCATGAACTTATTTCCACCTTGATATTTTAAAGAAGGAAAACATTGATAGCCAAGAACCCGCAAACCTCTATAGTCAGGATGTTTCTTGTGAAGCTTGTGATATGAAGTATTAGAATGCAATACAGAAGATGGTAAGCGATTAATGAGATATACTGCAGAGAGAAAAATATCAACCCAAAGTGTTAAAGGCAAATTTGCATGAAATAGCATAGTTAAGCTAGTTTCAACAATGTGTCGATGTTTGCGTTCTGCAATTCCATTTTGTTCGGGAGTTCCTGGGCAAGAAACATGCATCGCAATTCCACTATTTTGAATATGAGTAAGAAAATCATAGCAATCGAATTCTCCTCCACCATCACACTGAAAAATCTTAATTCGACAATCAAATTTATTTTCTACCAGCCTTTGAAAATTTTTGAAAGTATCAAAGAATTCGGATTTTCTTCGCATAGGATACAACCATGTAAATCTTGAGTAATCATCAACAAATATTGCATAAAAGCGGAATCTTTGATTTGAAACCAAAGGAGTAGGTCCCCAAAGATTGCAATGAATTTTCTCAAGAGGAAAATCTGAAATTTTATTTGAGGAATGGAAAGGCAACTTACAACTTTTTCCCATTTGACAACTAACACATACTGAAGGTTTAGAAATCCAATGAGAAACATCAATGACTTTCTTTTCCTTTAACAAATACAAAATCTTTATGTTTGGGTGTCCAAGTCATTGATGCCACAAGAGTGCAGATGATCCGTCTTTTTTTATTGCACTAAAGACCTCCTGAGAAAAATCATCTATAGCATAAAGCTGACCCCTCTTTCTTCCCTTGCAATCATCTTCTGGTTTCGATCCTTAACAACAAAATCAGAAGCAATAAATTCAAAAGTACACAAATTATTTGTTGTAAGCTTTCCAACTGATAATAGATTCTTTTTCAAATTTGGCACTACAAGCACATCTTTTAAAATTAAAGGTCCAGCTTGTGTATTAATATTGACTTCACCAACATAAGATATAGGTAAACTGTTTCCATCTCCCCACATAAATCATATCACTTCCATTATATGGTTTAATACATAATGGTTTAGCTGCATCATTTGTCATGTGTGAAGTAGCTCCAGAATCCACATAGAAAGATGAATTATTTGAATCGTTCATGGTAAGAGCAACGAGAGTTTGAGGAAAATCTTCAAATTGATAAGAATAATCAAACTTGTACCAACAGTCAAAAGCAAGGTAATTTGCTCTACCACATATTTAACAAGAAATTTTACCATTATTTTCAGAGGTATTGGAAGTTGATCGTGACTGCTGTCCCAGAGGAGTCGTTCCTTTGAAAGAATTGTTGTTGTTGGCATGGTTAATATTCCAAATGTTGTATAGATGATCAGAAGAGTTTCCTCGTGGGTTATATCATCTGCAAGCCTCAAAATCATGTCAACCTCTTCTTCTATCAAAGAACCTCAACTTACAATTCAAGCCTTTCACTAGTGCTCTAGTTTGATTTCTATCAAGTTAAGCACAACTAATTTCTTATTGTGGCGCTATCAGATCATTCGTCTAGTCCGAAGTTTGGGCCTTTATCATCATCTTACTACTGATAATAAACCTGCAGAAGAGATAGATAATGATAAGGGAAACAAAAGTTTCAATCCTCTGATACCATGAAGAAGTTTTAGGAATATGAAGAATAAAGAAATAATAATAATTAAAGAAATTTGAGGAATATGAAGAGTAAGAAATAATATTGTGAAGGTGGATAATTATTCATTTCATCATCACTTTCAATATATACATCATATGCCAACTACATCATTAAAAGCTAGCCATCCTACTACCTACCAACCACCTATAATAAATGAAAGGGTAATTATTATAAGACAACATGCCACCTACTATCAACTACGTGATTTATGAGAGAAAGACTTTAATAAGGAAAGGAAGACAACTTTGCCAACTTCATGATTAAGAAATGAAGACTTTATGGTAAATGTTCCTTAACACCTGTTTCCAGTCCAGTTTAGTCTCCAACCACAGCCCAATCACACCATCACCTGCAAACCCGCAAAACCCTAATCCATCGAACTCACGAAACCTTCACCTTTCGACCAGCACCCTTCACGACTAGTCCAGCCTCTCGAAATACTAACCCAACTCGCCATCGCCAGACCCCACTGCCCAATCACACAATCGCGAGACCCACTGCAGACACCCTAACCCTTTTTATCCCGAAATAGCAGAAACTACCCGACTAGTTTCCAACCTTCATCTTTCTACCCAAGTTTCTTTAAAAAAAAAAAAAAAAAAAAAAAACAATCCCACCCTTTTTGTCGAATCCAACCGCCATTCTCTTTCTTTTCTCTCTCTCTGATTCCCATCCTCGACGATGGTGTTATAAGCCTGGAGTCCTTTGGTAGAGATTCAATCTCTCTCACACACGCACACACGATATATCTATCAATATTTTTCAAATCCGGTTCACTGTATTTGTGATCTATCTCTCATTCTTTCCTAAATTAAAATCCGTCTCTTTACGGATTTCAACCATAGCGATTTCTGCTAAATCACAAATCAACCCCACCAACAACAGCATGCCTCCGACCCACAAGATGTAGCAATTAAAGGGCCTCTGCAAGTCAGGGGTTTGTGCCTGTGGCAAAACACTTATTTGGAAAGTTAGTCATTGCTTGTTACCACAACTCACTACAGTGAATCCCCAGATGTTCCAAGAACACGCTACAACGAGCCTCCCAGCAACCAGACGCTGACAACACCAAGCCACTAGTCGGGCTCATTTTCTTCTGCTCAAGATCCAAGATTGGACTCTTCTCACGGAGCTCCATCTTATTGGGGCATATAAAAGATTATGGAAAGTCAAATGGAGAATAATATCTTATCTGATTATGGAAAGAAGAGATTACGTAAAATCAAATTAATTATCATTATATTGTTTCCTTATTTATATTGTATTTTCTTTATTAATCATCTCTTCCATTGTATAAATAAATGATTGTTGGATTAATAAAATATACAAGTCATTCTCTTATTGTTCTTTAATTTTGCCCTGGTTGAGATGGGATGGTAATGATGCTTCTCTTCCTCCATGTAGGACAAATAAACAGACGTATGACTTCAAAAACATAATCATGAGAAGCGTTTGAGGTACCGTTACTATATTTTTACATCACTATGATATTTTTATTTTTATTTTTATTTTTGATACGCAAAGTTATATTCAATAGGGAAAAGCCCAGGCTACATAGTAGCAATACAATCAAAGATATCCAAAATGTGGTCACTAAATATCACAATTGCCAAACTAAACCAACACGAGGCTCATAGAATAGTTCCTTACAATTAGCTAGATAAGAGAAAACAAAAAATAAACACAGCAATGTATTGATTTGGCTCAACAGCAGTGAACACAAACGCTGGACCAAAAAATCATCCAAGCTCCTTCCACCTCAAGCAGTAATATTTCTTGTTGAACCCCATTAAAAAATGCGGATATTCTATTTCATCCCATATATCTCCAAATAGAGAATTAAACAGAATCAACTCAAGGGAGTTATTGATTCCCCTCAATTCTTCACTCTTGGTGCCGACCAATGCAAAATTACAACAATTACTAGATTCCCAGAAAAAAACGCTTGAGCAACATTAATTACTTTTTGAAACACCAAAAAAAAAAAAAAAAAAAAAAAAAAAAAACCATTTCAACAAAAGACTTCTTCACCTTACCACTTCCCAATGAAGTGATAAAAATTAATATACCTAGACATCGAATGATTTATTTTTCCCTTTCTTTTCGGAATTAAGAACAACTTATTTTTAGTCGCTAATCCTTCAAGGACAGAGAATATCGCATTGATTTCATCCAAACCTTTTTCAGAGTATCCATGAGTTGACAAACTTTTATCTTTGACTCCCCGAACTTGGTTTCCTGATACCGATTCAATAGTGTCTACTGAATAAGAATTTACCTCTTCCTCAATCACTTTTCTTTGATCAAGGCCCAAAGTAATATCATCCTCCCTCTTCACAAAATCTTCAAGTTGATCCTCACGAATAGAGATTGGAGTTTCATAGCGTTTAGAGACTACATCTACAATGTCTTTTCTAACTTCCACCCTATTTACCACAACTTCTTTGTAAGAACTCTGTTTAATGGAATCAATAGAGTTCATATTATTTTTCACCCCATTGACCATTTGCAAATGATTGAGATGGCTTCCAATAGTAGCACTGAGTTCTTCTTTGATGTTAATAGTGTACGTTTTACCTTCACAAATAACCAAAATGTTCTCATCAATAAGAAACTTTTGTATTAGTATTGATAATAATAATTCTACCCTTATCAAGTACTTGGACAAGGAAATCCTCAATAGGAAGAAGATCATTATCAATCTTCCTTACCACATTTTTCCTCTCAAAACTCCTGCGGTTAGATGGTCCAAAATCCGCAAAACAAACTTTCAACTTTGTTCTAAATGTAACCAATCCATCAAGGACTCTTATAGCCTTTTGAGCTTCAAGAAGAGTAGCAAATTTCACAAATCCAAATCTAGAATTCATGACAACTCTTTTCTTGGTTGGTATGAACAAGTCTAACACACAACCATGTCATTGAAAGACTCGCTAGCTTAAGCCAATTACTGTTAACTCTCTCTGGGATATTATCCACAAAGATAGTGATAATCCCCTTCCACTTTCTCCCCAAAACCTTTTCTCTGAAATTCATTACCATAGGATGCCTCTAGAATTTAACCCAATCACAACCATAAGAATCTAAGGATCACCAGAGACCAAAATAAAGCAGAAAAAACAATTGAGAAACATAGACTAGAGAAACCTTATGAATCAAAACCTTCAAATTTCAGGACCCAATAAATCAGAGGAAAAAAGATTTAGGATTCAACCCTACTCCCAAGATTTGATGAGCCACTTCTTCTCACTCTAGAAGCATGGGTCCATCTGAAATCCCCAAGTTTTGCTTCGCATAGGCGAAAGGACAGCGAAGAATCTTCCACCCGACACATGCACTTTACTTCCGATCAATATCTCCGAAAAAAATCTCCTCAGTTCACCTTCGACTTTGCCTGTTCTTTGGTTCTCTCACCACCAGTTTCTAGATTTAACCTCTAGCTTGCTTACTCACGCAACCTTCGACTGACCAGTTGATTCAGAATGATCAAACACTCCGCCGTTGATCAACGAACTCCGATCAGCAACGTCTAGGACTCAAATTGAATTTGGTCGGATCCTATACCCAAGACACTACTTAATCTTCAGATTGCAGTACCAGCGCCTGTTCTGCTGACCGAAAACAGAGATCCAAGCGATTAGGACGGAGAGTGGTTCGTCTCTATTCCGTATATCTTCCTCTGTTGACTGCTAACTCCTCCTAATTTCTTGTCCACCTTAAATCCAACACATGCACTTCCGATTGAAGCGATTTCGCTAAATGAATTTGGATATGTATCGAAACTCTTCCTCACCCAGCTTCTAGACTTACTTGTTGCTTCACCCAGCTTCTTGTTCACCGAAGCTTAACCCTATATCGAATGTTTCAGTGAGGGTCGAAATACCACAGCGGAGATTCGCCGGAAGTTGCTCGGTAATGGCTAGGAGTGGATTTGAAATTGCTGGGCACATTTCTCAAGTCACTCTCTCTCTATTTTGCTTTTAGAGTAGTGATTCTTTTTTCGGAAAATATTAGTTTGGTCATCCTACATCTCTGTGATGTGATCACTATCTTAACACTCCTACACAAATATAGAGATGAAATAGTACTGTAAATCTGTGGAGACCTTTACAACATATATACAACTGAATTAGCTATATTGTAGCGATCCCCATCTCCCCCAAAGTAAAAAATAATTGAATTCTATTGCTAATGCTGCATTTATTTGAATATCTTCAAGCACTAGGTACTTTTGTCTGAATTAGCTATGTTGTGTTTAGGTGATTATAAATTTACACAAAAATAGCATTTTTACTGCTTTTCAAAAACACCTAATGCTTGAAATTCCGAGGTTTCCGTTTTAAGTTCGTAGAAAACTTAGTAAAGAAACAAAAATATGAGAACAAAGAGATTATTTTTGCTGTTCTCCTAGATATAATTTAGTCTCTCGTGTAATTGTGATAATTTCCCTTGTGTTTTCTATTATAGGGTTTCAAGTTGATACAAGATATGAATTCAGACTTGGGAACTGATAGTGACAATTCATAGTGGGTAAGATCCGGATTTGACATGGATGACTAACTTAAGCTTCAACAAAACAAATAACTTTTGTTTGAGAGGTGGTGCAACGCCGTATATTCATTATGGTGGTCTCTTGCTTTGTAACTTCAATACAAAATAACTTCGAATTTAGTCGAGTGGTTTCTAGTGTCAATTTAATTTAATTTTTTATTTATTTTATTTTATTATTATTATTATTATTATTTTTATTTTTTTCTTTAGGTTCTTTTGTTGTTTGCTCAACCCCTGAAAATGCACATAAATAGGCAGCTTTTGTTGAGAGTTTGCTCCTCTATTTTTTGGTTTGTATGGGAGGTTTATGGCCACATAAATACGAGTAGTTTCTTTTGTATCTTCCTCTACAAAAAAAATATATTTTTTTGTAACGGTCTTGTTAATTGTATATGTTTTTTTCTTTTTTTTCTTTTTTTTTTTTTTTTGTTTTTTTTTATGAGAATTCGGGTTTCTAGTGGTCTATCAACAACTTTTAAGTGTTTTATTTAGTCTATCCACAATTTTAAGTGCTTTATTTATTATTTTATTTTTATGGAAGACGTTTTCATATAATATTTTAGATTTATCAGTGTTATAAAGAAAGGGACTTGGATCCTTTTTCGGACTGGAGTGTTCAGACGGGAAAGTGGTGATTAAGTGAGTGATTTTTAATAAGGAATCAATGTGGTACTTCTTGGTGTTTCTTTTTTTATGATTTGTAGTACAATTACTAGTGTATAATTCATGCAATGTCTTCTTATTAATGTTCAATTATTAGTTATTATTGATGTTGAAATCAAATAGGTGTAGAATGTTTGACTATTTTTATTTATTTGTTTTGTTCTACATGCATACCTTCATATACGGATTATACAGTTGTATATATATATAATAGCTTAGTTTACGTTTTTTATAAGCTTGTCTGTCTTTTTTTAACAACTCTTTCTATTTTTTAAAAAGTTTTCTTTCTCACTCATTCTTTAATTATTAATTCCTGACGCCTTTCTCTTGCTCTCTCATTTTTTTCTATTTCTTCAATATTTCTTTTCACTCTACATCCCTAATTATGGAACCATCCTCTATTAAATTCACCTTCCATTTCTATGTCAATCTCTAGCTAGCCACCCCATTATCAAATCCTGACAACAACCACAGCATACATATCTATCAACATAACCACAACTGATTACGAAACAATCCTCTTTCAAACCCACTATTTGATTTGTTAAAATTTAAAAAAAAAAAAAAAAATCTCCAAAATTAGTGAATTTATTGTCCATGTCTAATTTTTTTTTTTTTTTTTTTTTTTATTTCTTTATGCACTACTCCCTTATTCTTAGTGTAACTTGTTTTCTTGAATGTTTGTATCAAGATTATTCAGTACAAATTAATCAAATTTTGAGTGATGTTAAAAATAATTTAAATATACATCTTAGGCTTAATTTTGTTGTCAAATCCATTTTATATGTCAAAGTTGGACTTTCTTGTTGGTGCCATTTCTTGTAATTATTGAATCAACGATACAATAATACTTACGTATAAGTATGTAATTAAATTAAAAAGGAATACTTGACAAGAGGTATTAATAATGACACCAAATGAATAAAAATATCAAACCAAATAACTAGATTTTTCGTCCCACATATTAGAGTTCATAAAAACACTAATGTTTGCATCGCCAACCGCCGTATTACTGCTTTCGTCACGAAACTCCGATAGTCAAATTCCCGCCAACGCCGATCTCTGATCGCCTAAACTGGATCACCAATCAACGGATTACAGCCACCGCTGATCACCAGTCGCCTAAACTTGATGCAGCGTACATGGTGAAACGAGAATTGCAGATAAAAAATGCGTTGATTCACAAAAGAATACCTAGAAATTGAATGGAAAATTGAGAAAAAAAACTCAATATCGATTAAAGAAAAAACTATCTAGCCATCAGGTAGCTTTACAAACATTATAAATGAAACCATAAATGTAAAAAATGTAAAAATTATAAAAATTGCGGAAAAGGTCCCTAATTTATTAAAAAATTGCAAAGCTAGTCCAATTTTCAGCTTAAAAAAAAAAGTGCCATTTTGACCCGGCGTTTTGCTCAGAAGGCCGTTTCTATTTAGAAAAGTGGTATTTGTTTTCGTAAAAAAGGGTCATAGTTGACTTTTTTGGTCACATTGGGCCTGTTTAGGTCTTTCGGGGCTTAAGGTGTTCATTTTGGTCCAAAAAATCTCACTCCTATTGCACTACATCAAAACTTTATCACCAGTCACCTCTTTTTAATTTACTTTTTAATTACACTCAAATAATCTTCGTTTCTTGTCGCCGGAAAATTACATCAATATAACTATAAAATATAACTAAAAGTAAACTTAAAAAATGTAGATAAAAATACATAAAAAAAAAAAAAAAAAAAAAGTAGTTACATATAACTAAAAAAATATTTACATATAACTGAAAAATAGAGTAAAAAATACTTACATGTACCGAAAAAATATCATCTGACTAGTGGTCAAACTTTGGCAACCAGAGAACTGAGGTTTGACGGTAGGCGATGGTGGGCTGAGAAGGAGGGTGGTGCTGGAGACTAAGTATACACTAGTGTGTTGTATGTATATTGCAAGAGATGCGAATGACAAGAACTATTACAATCAATATTAAATTTACATTAAGTAGAAGAACAAACAATTAACACTATAGTAAACTTCCATAGAGCAAGAGAATCCACACAAGTTGAGAGTACACTAAATTGATATTTATAGTACACCCTACACTAAATTATTTCCTTAAAAATGATTTGAGGTCAAATACACACTACTAGAAATCAGCCTTTTTATCGAGGTTAACGACTCAACACCGTTGAACCAAACAATACACCGTCAAACAACACCACTGAAGTGAACAACACAACGAACACCACCAAAGTGGAGATCTGGCCAAATCGAGAACTCCAATTAGGCCGGAGATGGCGACAGTGAATGGCGAAATTGCAAGATTTTGACTTTCGGAGAAGAATCAAGAGTAGCAGTATGAGAAGACAAAGAGAAGAAGAGTATCAATTTGAGAATAGTAGTTGCTAATCAAGAAGAGCAGTGGTGAATCGAGAAGAGGATCGTAATGGTCGGCCACTCGAGAGCAGCGGCATGCGAAGATAGCAACGGCGATTTGAGATGTCTAGGGTTCGGATAGATAGAGAGAAAAGTGAATGAGAAAAGTGAATGAAAGAGAGGCTTTAAGAGCGAAGGAAAAAAGCGAAATGGCCACCTTATAATCTCGTTTAAAATAAAATATGTGATAAAAAGCAATACTTACCATCACAGTAAATTAAAATTATGAGATAGAAACTATTTTTTATCACACAATTTTTTTTAAACGAGATAATCACTACAAGAAAAACAGGATTCAGCTACGAATTTTTTTGGCGACGACACATTAATCGTCGCCAACTGTGTCTATTGGCTACAAAATGAACAATTGTAGTTAAATGTGACCTCCTTTGGCGACGAAGTGCAATTTTGTAGCCATAGGTTGTTAATAGGCAACGAAATTTTAGAATTCGTCGCTATTGGTCCGATCAATTCTTGGCGCCAAACAAAAAAAAAAGGAATTTTTTTCCGCTAGCATATTGGCAATGGAAATATTTCGTCGCCAATTTAGCACGAGATATGTTTTTATTTGGCGACGAACCACTTTCATCACGATTAATTACCTCCTACTATATCTGCGACGAAAGTGGTTCGTCGCCAAAGTGGTTGCCTATATTTGATATTGGGCTACAAATGAGTTTCGTCACCAATTGTTTTCCCTCCCCCACCATGATTTTGGCGCCTACTTTCCCACTATTACATTGGCTGGAAAAAAAAATCTCTTTTTGTCTAGATTTTCCCCACGCTCTCCTCATACCCACCCCCAAACCCTTTAGTTCTCTCATCCCTCTCTCTCGATCTCATCCCTCCACTGCCTAGCCAACCCTCTAATCAATGACTTGGAACCAAATCGCCACTGCCTAAACAACGTAGAAATTGAATGGGCAGCGGAAGAAGCCCTAATTGCAACCACAACGTAGGCGAGGGCTGGGAAATCTTGGAGTTTCTCTCTTTCCCTCTCTCCGTTCGGTAACTTTCGGCCTCATTTATGATTATTTGTTGTTTTGATTTCTAATTTTATCCATGAACATCAAGAATCTGTGGACATGCCAGTAGATGAAATTGGTTTTCAATTACAGTTGTCTAATTTGTGTTTTGGTTTCCAAACATCCAGACGTTACTCTGCCTGCCCTAGTTGCCAAGTAAATTGCTCCACTGTGACATAATCTGGTATGTAGATCACTTGCTCCTTCCCTCACAACGTTTCTGTTCCGTTTCTGTTCTGTTATATTTTTGTTCTGTATCTGTTCCGTTTCACGTTTCTATTCTATTTCTATTTGCATTTCTATTATATTTCTGTTTCGTTTCACATTTATGTTCTATTTATGTTTGCGTTTCTGTTCCAAGATTTACCAACTACTAAGCAGAGGCTTGGGTGTTGTTCATTTAATTTTTCTGTTCCTAGAAAATATGTATATATATATATATATATATATATATATATGTTCTATAATCTCCGAGCAGAACAAAAGAACATTTTTTTGTTCCCTTATTTGTGTTTATGTTCCCAGTTTCATGAGAACAGAAGTAGAAACCAGGGACTAAAAACACTAAAAAGACGGGCTATAGTCTCCATGTACTTATTCTCTCTCTCTTTTGTATCCTGATACTATCTTTTAAGACATCTTTGGATTATGCCATTTACATTGCTTAGACAACGACTAGCAATTTCTGAAACTTTCTGCTGCAAAAGTTCTGGAAACTAGCTCTATCGCACCAATTTATCTCAGTTATTGTATGTCTTCATGCATAAATAAACTCTTCCCTCATCTGTTCCTGTTTATACTTTGAATTGATAATGGCCTTATATTCATCCTTTAAAAACTCAATCGTTTGGATGTGGATCATCGCCAATTTCTATTAGTATGTGTAATAACAAGGATTTTATGTATTTCATAAATATGATCTCATTATCGATTAGGGTGCTCTAATTTGCTAGTCTCTATATTTTTAGATTATTTATTACTTCAATTTTTTTATTTTTTTTCAATTCTAAATGTAGGGTATCTAGCTAAGCAGAGAACTAAAGCTGCAGATATATCTAAATTTGGAAGGCCTGTAAGTTTCTGTTTCCTTGTTCTTGTTGGATCATTGGTTTGTTTTGGGGGGGACTATTGCTGGGTAATATCACCTTGCTATTGAATAATAACGGTTGAAGTTTGGCTGTAGTGTCAAATTAGTCCCAAAACTTTTCATTTTCTGAATTAAGTCCTTAACCTTTGAATAGTGTATGAAGAAGGAAAAGATGAAGAGTGGGTTGGATTGATGATGAAATATAATAGAGTAAAGTTAGAATAAAGAACCTATGTGATACAATGTTAAGAGTTGAAGGAGTTGGTTGAGAAAATTAAAATATTGAGGAAACTATTTGACAGTAACCCATAAAATTTTAAGGACCAATACCAATTTTATTTCATCATTGGATTGATGATGAAATATCTCAGTTGTTTGTTGTTTCTGTTTCTATTTGCTGGTTCTGTTTCAGTTTGTTGTTTCTGTTTATGTTAGTTGTTTATGTTTCTGTTTCTCTTTTTGTTTTTGTTTACTGTTTCTGTTTCTATTTTTGTTCCTATTTTTGTTTGTTGTTTTTGTTTATGTTTCTATTTGATGTTTGTTGTTTGTTGTTTGTTGTCTGTTGTTTCTATTTGTTGTTTCTGTTTCCGTTTATGTTTGTTATTTCTGTTTCTATTTATGTTTGTTGTTTCTGTTTCTGTTTGTTGTTTCTGTTTGTTGTTTGTTGTTTCTGTTTCTATTTGCTGTTTCTGTTTCGGTTACCGTCTCATCTCAGTTGGTTCATCTGTAGCCTAGGCGGTAAAGCTTCTTCAGCATAGGGCGATTTCCAGTCGATGGTGTCGTCGAGGATGAGATCTGAGTTTTCGAATCTTGTCCTCCTCAATCTTAACGTCAGGTTGGTTTTGATTTGTTCTAGTTTTTCCCTAATTGATTTGGTGTTGGTTGGTTTGTTGGCTGGTTCCAGGTCGTCAATTGGGGGGGGGGGGTTCGTCAGGGGCCGTTTTCTTGCTGGCGTTATACACAGATTTTGCTTGATTTTTTGTTTCTCTGTTTTTCTCAAAGCTACTTGAAACATATAAAACAAACAGAAGAATTTTGTAGTTACAAAAACAAATAGTTTTGGTACATTTTTGCTACAATATATACAGGATACAAGTTTATACTGAGTTAAGGTGGCATTTGTTGATCATCTCTGCTCCAAGGGAGCAAGTGACAACGTTTGTTGATCATCTCTGAGTTTTGGTACATTTTTAAGTTGCTAATTTTTTTTAAGCTACCAACTCTTTTGTGAAGTTTAATAACTTCACCTTTGGATGCTCTATAGGTATGAAAATTGATCGTTTCTATCTGGTTAACCAATTCGTGTTCTATTCAAATTCATTCTCAGAAGTAATTGTTGGCATTTTTTCTTGAATAATCGATAGAATGATACTTGTTAGCAATTTGTTGTTGTTGATTTCACTGCAGTAGAGATTTTTTGAGTTATTGCTTAGTTAATTGTCGATCTGATGAATGAATCTGAAAATTTGTAGGTTACTAGTACTTCAGTTGATCATATGAGTTGCTTCAATGATGCTGCTGGACATATTCAAGAAAGTAGTAAATACCACGAACTCTTATGTATCAGATATCATGTAATGTTTTTCTTCATTAGGCCAGAGTTGTGTTGGTGAACAAATTTGATAATGAATTTTTGAATGGTAAATTTGTGAGATTATGATGCTTCTTATGCCTTGTTTGTTTTGAGTTTCTGTTCCTCCATATTTCTGTTTTTATTTCCCCAAAACAAATCTATTTTTGTTCTACTCCCAGGGAAAGAAAGATTAGAACAAAATAGAATTATTATCATATTTCTTTTTCTGTTATAATTTTTTTGAGAACAGAGAAAAAATTTGGGAACATAAACACTAAGGAAATGCCACATTAGTTTCTATCTTCTTGTTGATGAACATGATAGAGTGCATCGTTTAGAGCCCTAAAGTGTTACGCAGAAGGATTGGCTCCAACCATCATATGATGCTTCTTCTTATTAAATGTGATTATAATGGCATTTTTTAGCTGATTTTTTATTCTAGCATTATTTTTTATTATTGCAAGTTAATTTGTAGCTGTATTTTTTGTAGTCTCTATTTCTACTGTTGTTCTCTGTTTTTGCTGTTGTTCTCTATTTCTGTTGTTGTTTCTGTTTTGTTGTTTCTGTTTGATGTTTCTATTTTTGTTTCCATTTGCGTTTCTGTTTCTTTGTTTCTGTTTCTGTGTTTTGGTTTCTGTTTCTCTGTTTGTGTTCACATATTCATGTTTCGGGCTCAAGGTCATTCGACACAACATTTTGGAAAATGGTATGTCTATTATTCTAATTCAATTTATACCTTGATGGTCAATTATTGTATGTGATATAGATGAAAATTCAATAATTGCAGGCTCGAGGTAGGATTGATCTACATCGGATCACATATCAGAGGGCAAATGAGCAATGGATATCGCTTATCATCTATAACTTGTTTCTTAGTTATATTGTAATGATGTTTCGTAAGACATTTTGTTTTTTTTGTCATATTAATGTTTAAGAATATTGATATATTTTGACTATTTAACTTTTAATGCAATTGTATAGTTTTGGTTACTTTTTGTTGATTGGTTGATGACTATAAATTGATATTCATAGCTTTAAGTAGAGTAATTTGCTACAAATTTTATTTTTGTAGCCAATGTATTTCTTGAAGAAAAATTATTTTTGGCTAAAAAAATAATTTCGTCCCCAAAAAATTCCTACCATTTTAGTTATTTTTTGGCGACAAAAATTTTCGTCGCCAAAAAATTATCTCCGTGATTTTTAATTACTCTTTGGCTACGAAATGATTTGTCATGAAATAGTAGTCTTGCGCGATGAACTAACAATTCGTCACCAAAAACCTTCTGCTACGGCACATAGGCTACGAAATTGAAACAGTAATTTTTTCGTCGCTAAAACGTTTTCGCTACGAAATTAGGGCCTTAGCAACAAAAAAATTTTGTGGCCAAAACCCATTTTTCTCGTAGTGAATATGTTATCTGTACTTTTATAATCCCGGTTTATTCAAAAAAAAACGTGATAAATTATATTTACTAAGCGTGATATAAAGGCTATTTTGTAGTAGTGACATTTTGGATTATTTATTCTATAGACTAGGATAAATTTATTTAATAAATGGGGATGAAATAGTTAGGTTGTGTTTGGGTAAGAGATTTGGGGGAGGGATTTCATTTGGGTAAGGGATGTCGAAATAATTTTTTAACAAATACCTTGTTTGGATATTGAGTAGGAAGAATTTGTAAAATCCCTTCAAGTGTCAAATAGTGGTGAAATAGATGATTTCGAAATCCTTTATAAATAGGTGTAATTTCACAAATCCTTTCTTCCTCAACACTCTTCGCTCCTGAACACCTTCGTCATCGTTTTTTTCGTCATCGCGAATTTTTCTCATCGTCCTTCTCCTTCGTGACTGAGATTGTTGTCTATTTATCCTTTACAGTCGTCTTCTTCTTCCCGTAATCTTCTTCTTCGTCGTGACTGAGACCTAAGATCCCTCGTCGAATTGTCGTTGTGACTGAGACCTGATATCCCTCGTTGAATTGTCGAATCATCATCATGACTGAGACTTAAGAATTCTACAGTTTCTGTGAAAGACGGTGTTGTGGGTATTGAAAGACAAAATGGGTTCTGCTCGAAATGACCAAACAAGGAATTCGTTAAATGATGGGATTTTGAAATCTCATCATTTAACAAATTCCTTGAATTTGTCAAATCCATTAGCCAAACGCAACCTAAAAATGGTGAAAAGAGGGATTTATAAATGACTTTGAAATAGGTGTCATTTTCCAAATCCACCTATCAGAGTCGCGTCGTCCGTCTTCTTATTTTTCGTCGTAGAGATTCTTCATTGTAGGGCTTCTTCTTCGTTGCAAAGGCTTTTTTTCTTTGTCATAGGGCCTCTTATTTATCGTGACTGACCTAAGCACTTCTTCTTCACATCTTCATCAACACCATATTTCTTTGTCTGCATCTTCGTCGTTCACTATTCTTTGTCGCAGTTGTGGTGTAGGGCTTTGTCGTCGTTCATCGTCATCTTCTTCATTGTCCATTGTTCGGTCGTCATCCAATTTGTTGTACATCTAAGTTTTAGGGTTCAAATTTTGTTGTCGTCTTCATCTACAGCTTTGTCCATCGTCGTCGTCTTCGCCTGCAGTTTCTTCGTCTTCGTCTTCACAGGTCGTCGTTCAATTTGGTCTTTGTATAGAGGCGGGACATCGTCTTTGTTTGCAAGTGCTATTCAAGTTCGTCTGCAAGTGTTGTTCGAGTTTTGTGAATAATTTCAAATTTGTTGTTTATAATCTTTATAAAACTTAGGGTTGAATTAAGTAGAGTCGGTGAATGCGTTTTCCATTGTCTTCTTCTTCGCATCGTCGTCCTCTAATTTGGTCTTCTTCAATTCAGTCGTCATCCAATTTTTGCATTTTGTGAAGATCTGATGTAGTGATTTTTGTGAATTTTGAGAATTTTTGTCCATTAGGGTTCCTTGTTATTTTGTGAACGTTTTAATTTTTTGTGTATTTTGAGAATTTCGCTTACAAATACTTCACATATCCAAACAAGGAAATTATAAAATTACATGATCAAATACTTCAGCTAAAATAATTATCTAAATAAGGAATTTGGAAATTATGGGTAAGGGATTTGCAGAAGAGATTTCATTTGCTCAAAAGATTTCACAATTCCTCTATAGTAAATTCCTTGTTTGGGTACTAGGAAGAGAAATTTATGAAATCCACTCATTTGTAAAATAGAAGAATAAAAGATTTGCAAATTCTTTCAAAATCCTTCCAAGAGGGAATTTGTTAGTTTTTCCATTACTTATCCATTTTATTTCAATTTCATTTTTT
Source organism: Eucommia ulmoides (assembly GCA_016647705.1). Taxonomy (NCBI): domain Eukaryota; kingdom Viridiplantae; phylum Streptophyta; class Magnoliopsida; order Garryales; family Eucommiaceae; genus Eucommia; species Eucommia ulmoides. Next base: position 13,347,436 of record CM028340.1, read on the forward strand.
ATTTTGTAATTGTATAAATTTCAAAAATTACATAATAAAATTATATTTGTAAAATAGGTTTAAAAATAGAGCTTTTTATTGTTTAACCCTTACTTAAGAGTTAGTTTAGTGAAAATTTATTTTAAACAGTTACGTTGTAATTTAGTCTTTTTAAGATACATTATTAAGGTATAGTCCTTTGACCATTGACCGAATTAAAAAATAGACCTTTATACCCTTGTATAAATATTAAAAAAAAAAAAAAGCAATCGGTGGGAGATCCTTCATTTAAGGTCTAATTGGTCAAAAGTCCTACATGCGGTAAAAACTTTTGATTTAGTCCTATCTGTTTTAAAAAGGCGAAAACATTGCTCACATGATAACTACGAACCAGTTACATGTAACTATTTTGTGTGTAATATTATTGTATTAGTTATAGGTAACTAATTTTATTTTATTTTTTCTTCAGTTATATGTTCCAATAATATGTAACTTTTTAGTTACATGTCTCTGAGATATAACAAAAAAAAATTGATATTTTTTAGTCACATGTTTCAATAATATGTAACTTTTTAGTTACATGTCTTTGATATGTAACTAAAAAATTTGATATTTTTTTCAATTACATCACAAAATATTATACATATATATGTAATTGTAACATGTAACTAATATTATATAAGTACATGTAACTAAAAATACCCAAATATGTGTGAAAAGTAACAAGATGAAATTGTAACTAACATTAGTTACATGTAACAGAATTCATTATAAAAACTGAATGTATTCACCAAAAGATTCCCTACAATCCTTGCAATATCCCTACAATTCCTGCAATGCGGAACTAAAACACAAGTGAAATCTAACTTAAAGGACTAAATCAAAACCTAATAACACAAAAGGACTTTTTACTAATTAGACTTAAAAAATAAGACTTTTCACCGATTTTCCCAAAAAAAAAAAACCTTGTTTCTCTTTCATTTTAGTCTCTCTCTTTACAGTCCAGCCTTCGCCTCTCCCTCTCTCCATCTTTCTTCTTATTCTCCAAAGAACAGCTCACGGTTGTTGAACTCATGGTGATGAACTCTACCGCTGAGATATTGTGGTCGGCCGCGATAGTCGGAGCCAATGGCTGGAAAAGTAGTATATGAATATATCTGGTTTTAGGGTTTTGAGAATGTCGGAGCAATTTGGGTTCGACATGTCAAAAGTGGTTGGTGATTTTTTTTTGGCATGTATTTGATCCAATTTCTTTGTTCTTAGTAAGCGAACAGGAAAGCTGCAACCAACACCATTTGTATTGAGGGTTACAAGGGTGTATTAATTACATTTCCCCTCTCCTTTTTCAGAATCGTTTTCAGATTTGTTTCAGAGTTTTCTTTTTTTGCTGATTTGATTTTTTATTTTTCCAGATCCATTTTTCAGATCTGTTATTCGATTTGATTCTTGCCGATGATTGTTCTTGGTTGTTCTTGATTTGATTTCGTGATTTGTTGTTTTTGGTGTGTGTTTAGATTTGGAAAATATGAGAATGTTTATGTGATTTTTTGTTGATTTTTGTGGATTTTTTGAGTATGTTTATACCAATTGTAGTTGGGTGAATGTTTACACCGATTTGTTTTCGCTGGTCTTAGAATTTTTTCATTATTTTTTATTTATTTTGAAATATTGAGTGAACATTCACATATAGGTGAACATTTATAAAGTTTTTTTTTATTAGATGAGTGAAATATTAATTGAACATTGAGTGAAATATTGTTCTAAAATATTGATTGAACATTTAGATAACACAATCAACCCTGTTAACCTGTATTAAATGTTAAAAATTGTAACATTTGTTTAATTTTTTTATATGGAATAAATGTTCATGTGTTGTCATATCTCACAAAATGGTATTTTATGTAAATTAGGAGAAAAGAATAGTAAAAAAACAGGGATTATTTTTTTAAAAAAAATCGAGGATTGATAACTTAACTAAAGTAGTTGGAGGTCTATTTTATAATTTCTATATTTTCGGAGGACTAAATAATGAAATTTTCTTAAAAATGAATGGATTATATTTGTAAAATACGTATAAATATTATAGGGCAAATTACACTTTACCCCATGTAATTCGAATGTTTTGCATTTTTGCCTCTGTGGTATTTTTGTCACCACTTTACCCTTGTAGTCAGGATTTTTTGCAGTTTACCCCTTAATGTAGGCCTAACTGCTAGCGGTGGTCATCGACCGGGCCGAGCTTTAGCTAGGATATTACAAAAAAAAAATATTATTCCCTATTCCAGCCCAACCCTATGTTGAGGCCCTACATTTACGCCTAAGCCTGGTCCTGCAAAAAACAAAAATGCCCAAGTTCAGCCCTAGGGTAGGGCTTGGGCAATGCCAATTTTTTTAACTACCAAAATTAGTTAAAAAATGAATTTCATATTTCTAAAACAAAATATTGATGACATAAAAATTTTACATCAACGTGAAAAACACAAGTAACATTGTTTTTCAATACAATAATCATAAACTTAAATTTTCTATCATGTGAAAATATCTAAAAATGGTCATCCAATCACAAATAAAACATCATTACCCACATCGTCAACTTTTTTTTTTTATATAGTTTACACAGCACCTGGTGGGATTCGTACCCCACCCCAACCGTGGGGGGAGACATAAACCTACCACTAGGGCAACACCTCAATCCCCACATCATCAACTTTATTCTTCATTTTCTTTTTCATCAATAGAACCTGGAAACAACACACATAAGTAGTGTACATAACAAAAATTGTGAGTGCACAGAACAAAAATTGTGATTAAATTGGGAAGAGTTACTAATAGACCTAAAAAACAACAAACAGCACAGAACATACAAACTTCATTTCCTTCTTCATCAAATGATTGGGTACAATCAGCTGCAATTTAGAGAAAAAAAAAAATGAGAATTTCAAATTGCAAGTATGCAATTGAATTCAAAAATAGCAACTAACAAGAACCTACCAACTAACAAGTATTGAATTGAATTCAAAAATAGCACAATACCCATTTCATCATACCTTCCATCATATTGCTTGAGAATAGTATTTTTGTTGTTGAAGTAAAGTGTCCATTTTATTTGGCTTACATAAAATGAAATTGGGAATAGAACATACAGCGCCCCCCAACCCCCCCCCCCCCCCCTCCTCAAAAAAAAAAAAAACAAGAGACGTTTTAAATAGCATTAGGTCATAAAAACAACTTAAAAAAATTGATTTGTTTGGAAGGAACATAAACTTGCTTTATAAAAAGTAGCGGCTGAAAACAGCAATGACTCATTTTAAACAGCAACGACTCAAAATAGCAGATGTTTTAAACATCAACGTCTTAAAAAAAATAGGCTAAAAAGAAAACAGTGGCTCAAAATTTATTAAAACCACACTACATTACCAGAACAGATACAGCAAAAAAGCAACGCTTTCTCAGTCCCCTTGTAATTTCAATAATTTTTTGCCCTGAAAACCAAATATGATATTAGGTAATCATTAGGTAACCAGAAAAACAAGTCATAAACAAAGTCTGCTAAAATTGATCTTTTAGGTTCTAATTAAATATAAGAACATTTCACATCACACTCGAACTACCACTGATACAGAATAATACCCTGCAATATATGTCTGATACATACTCCTGCCAAAACAAAATATCAGCAAAAATGATAGAAAAAAAAACATCCTTAATTCATTGCAAAATCATTTTTATATTGACCTAATGAGCTTTGGTCCCTTTAGCATCTACATTTCCATGAAAAACCACATATTGCATGCCAATCAAAGTAAAGAAAATCAACTAGAAGCTTGGGCCTGTCCTAACACTGGATTGTCAACAATGAATATCCACATAAATAGCAGGAACGAGAAGTAGAATGCCCTCAACCCCAGAAACCAAAAGTAATTGTTGCTGTTGGTACCAGTAGGATGCCTCTTAATTTAGAAAATTAACTTGAATTTTACTTTCGCCAAAGTTGAAGAATGAATTAGGATAAATTAAGACAAATTCAAGTTAAATTTCTAAAATTCACATTTTTTTCTAACCAACAATGCATACCATTTATTTTTATTTTTTGGCCATGATATAGAACACATCAATTTAATGAATTGAATAGAATTATAATATGTGTGGTTACGAGAAAAACCATACAAAATTATAATCGAGATGTCAACAACCAAGTTCCACATAAACCATATAGAATTTTTTTTAATAAATTCTACCGGTCTTTGTTCTACACTGAGCTATTATTGTTTTCAATAAATTTGGGTGAGATCTTCACAACTTAATTAAAGTTCTTTATTATATTATTTATTTGATTACTTGGATTAAGTGTTTTAGAAAATTCATTTTCAAATATAATATCTTGAAAATCTTTTAAAATGATTTTTATTTGGGAAATCTTATTATTTCTTATCTGTGTTTTATTAAATCAGATTTGCTCCTAACATAAATTCTATCACATAGTTTTCGAGGCATTAATTGCACATAATTGTTTTGAGATGGTAGAAGCTTCTGTGGGAAGAAACTACTGAATTTTTTGTATTTATGAGTTTGAGCGGATTAGATATATTTTGAACGGTGTCTAAATAGGGTAATTAGGGTTAATCTTTAGCCTGAGAAATATATTAGAGTTTGATCTTTAACCTGTGAAAAATATTAGTTTAATCTTTAGCATTTTAAAATATTAGATTTTAATTCTTCCTGCAGTAGAATTAGGTTATTCTTTAGCCGGAAAAAAATAAGGCTCTTCCTGAGCCTGTGAAAATGATAAGTGTAATAGTTTGAGAGTGTAAATATTTGATTCTAAGCCTAAGAAAATAATTATGATTGTAAGGGTTTGGTTCCTAACTCGGAAAGGAATCAAGGTTAGTGGATTAGGAAATCTCTGAGGAGCTCGGAGGACTGGATGTAGGTAAGAATAGATTACCGAACCAAGATGAAATTATTGTGTGCTGCATTGTTATATTTCTGTAGTTTGGATTGTTGGAATATTTTATGAGCTAACATTAATTGAATTAATTGTTTTACAAAAATGCGTTAATGGATAGTCTATTATTTAAGCTGCCCAAATAATCAGTGATCATATTTTTATTTGGGTTGTGGCGTCTTTTATGTAGAACCAAGTTAAGTGGCAAGTATAGGTTTAGGGTTTTGTTGAAGCTCGTTATGAGAGGGTCCAACAAGAAACCCTAATATATATAACTAGGTCCCCTCCCTAGTCGAGATTAAGGGTTTCTTCCTTTTGAGAGCCGCGACCACAATAATCTAGATCATAGGGAGAAAAACCTAGTTAGTAATCCGCTATGACAAATTCAATCTCCTGCGATGGCCCAAACAGGTACGTATTCGATTACCGTTCTTTATTGTTGTATCATAATATTCATGTATGTTTACGATTATTATTCAATTCCATTTTATTGTGATTATGAGAAACAATCAACATATGGTATTGGAGTCTACGTACATGATTTAGGATTGACAATTGCTTTTTATATTTTTTTATTTTCTGTTCTTTACGAAATCGAAACTTGCGGCTATGATTTCATGAGATTTTTTATTTCAATTGAATGTAAAATCTTAGGGGTTTTATTCCCCTTGTTTCAAGCTTTAATTTGATATACTATACATTCTATTTGGTTGCATAATTAGAGAGTATTTCGTGGTTGACGTTTCGGTTACGAACCCTAGAAAACTCCCGAAACCAAAACTTGGGGCCGTGATTTCATGTATTTTTTTGCTTCTATTGAATGTAAAAACTTAGAGCTTTTCCTCCCATTGATTCAAACTTTAATTTGATATATTACACATGTTTTTGGTTATGTAATTAGGAAGTATTTCGTGGTTTAAGTAAAATTGAGATTCATTTTTAAAATCGACGAATATAGACATGGTTTTGGTACAATTAAACATCATATAAAGGTATTAAATTAATATTAAGTATAAACCAATATAAAATTCGGTAGAAATAATGGTTAAAATCGAGTTTTAGGTTTTTGCCCATGGAGGAGTGAGAAAACTCAAAATCGCGATTTGTTCTTGATTTTTGGTGATATTTCTCTCAATTTTTCTTTAATTAATTATTATAGATGTGTTGTAAAAACATAAATCTACATAAACCCATAAAAAATTTGGAGAAAATGGTCCGATTTTAGGGTTTTTACATAACCAGGTCAAAACCTGGTCGAGTTGACCCGGTTCAAACCCGACTGGAGGTCGAAGACAACCTCCGGCTGAGCCGGCACTTCCCCACTCGTGCAACGAGAGAGTGGGGGCACGTGAGAGGTGTTCCGGGACCCGTTTTGGGTCCCTTTTTTTCCTATGCACTTGTTTTCATGCCCTCTAATTTCCTGTAAAATTTATTTGATTTTTGGAGGATTAAAAACATTTTTTAGTTAATTATTACTTATTATGTAATTTAATTAGCTTAAAATTATTTTTAGGCATAATTTCATGTTGAAAAGTTTATAGAAATTATATTGGATAATTTGAGACAAGATTTCAATACTCACTCTCCCTATATTAAGATTTATTAATGTGTACTCTCCTAATTAATTTAAATTCACATAAATTATCGCATAAAATGGTTGAGGGCCGTTTTGACCCTCAAAACGATGAAATTTGGCTAAAATCACATCCGACGCCCGACATAGTTTGGCGGGTTTTCTCAGAAGACCATTCTACCCAAAAACAATGTATTTTTTGTAAAAAACAGTCATAATTGACTTTCTGGTCAAACATGGGCTTTTTGGGCCTTTTGGGCCTTCGAGTGTTCTCTTTAGGCCATGAAATCTCACTCATATTAAACTGTATTACCTTGTTAATTATAAGGGCAGAGGTGAAGGAGATAATTTCTCCGATTCCCTTCTTTTCTCTGTCTTCTTTGTCATTGGCGGTCAAAATCGACGATTCTCTATTGAATGATCTTCGATTTCGGTTTTATCTCTCATCGCAGCGCGACACAAGGGAGGCAAATATACGGTTATGATTTCGTCCCTAAAATTTGGCCTTAAAACAATGAAATTTTTTACGCTTTATACCCGGAAATTTAACTAGAATCTCACCCTGTCCAAGTAGTTTCAATTTAAACATATAAGATGTCTTATTAACTTTATATGTTATTTTCTGAAGTGTAATGAATTGAAACTAGTAAGAATATTTAATTACACAATTAACCCCTAAAGTTTAGAGGAAGATGACAGTGAGTCAAACCCTAGTGAGTCGACTCATCACGACTCAAACAGATCAAGTTTTGGGCTCCAGATGCTAGCTAAGAAATATCATAGATATACTAGTAATAGGCCCAATATCTCAAGGCCCATCTGGGAATAACCTGAAGTTAAAAGCCAATAGATTCCAATCTTTTTATTCAGATGAAGCCCAAAACTCCAACATAGTGTTAAAGTCATCAGGAATGATCCAAATAGAGATGGACTAGCCCATGTAGCATATTTTCATGATATCACTTTATTTTCTACTCACGGATGTGATAATGATGCATACTTTTGTGTTTGTCTCTGAGGATAGAGTTAGTCTTGAGTCTTTGAGTTATGAGATTTACATCTTCCAAAAGAATTTAAATTTTGAGTTATGCAAGTATGGTACTCTTATTTTTGTGATATTTTCTATATTTTCCTGATGTATAATTTGTTGTTCTATATAATTTTTTGTCATGAATAGTTTTTTTAAGTTTGATCTTACTTATGATCTACATATTAAAAAAGATTAAGAAAAATCATAGTTATAAGCTGTTTGGTTGGTTATGTAACCCTCGAAACATGAAAGGGTATTTATTCGTATCTTTTGGACTTATCTGCTAATTGATCGTGCTGCATGGAATTGTTTATTTTTCTTATTAAATAAATTTTGTTATTCTTCATGCATCAAGTACAAAAGATGTTACTAAAAGTATATATCACCTGCCAATTCTCGACTTTCTTTAATTAAAATTTCCATCAATAAAGAAGATGGTCAGTCATTGCCCAACAATTATGAATATTGTATAATCCCTTTTTGAATCTTAAATTATTTTCTATTAAATAATTACCCCATCAAGATTTAATTTTGCAGTTAAATCTCGAGACTTGTTATTTTACAAAAGAGTTGCATTTTAGGTAATATAGTCTTGACAGACATCAAGTCTAAAGTAAATATTTTGACCTTGGGCTTGTATTTGGATTTAGTCCCTTGCGTATCTCACTGTGAAAAAAGATTCTTCTGGACAACTTTTCCATTTTATGCATTAAAAGTAGTACATGTTGTTGAATCTCAATCACTTATATTACCTAATCCTAGGCTGAGGCTTTCTTTGAGACTGAGTTAGGCCCACTGCGTTTCTACATTAGGACTCTTGTTTGACGTTAGGCATGTTGAATCCCACATTATTCATGTATTTGATGGTTATGAATCCTAAAGTGGTTTGACTCCTTATCTTTCTATTTATTGTCTTTGTGAAATATTTATATGATGAGTGACATAATTAAGAAAATTATATCTTTGTTTTGTTTTGGTAACCTGATGGAAGCTGAATTAGATAGATAACTATTGAGAAGTAGTCATGGATAATGAAATGTGTGATAAGTATTCATGATTCTTAGTGGGTTAAGTATGATGTTAATAACTAATTTGGTTATTACTACATCTTCCATCAATGAAAATGAGATCTTTCATTTTTCAAATTTGGGTTATGTTTGGGGCAATATATTTGCGTTTTGGAATGGAAGAAAAGTACTGAGTTATTTTTGTACAATTTCGCATGGATTTATTCTTGTATTATGGTAGGTGCGGATTTTGTGCATTCCTACTTACGCTCGCAAGTATACCAGGTCTAAAGTTTTAATATAGTGGATCTTTGAAGATCGAATATCGTTCCCACAAAGAAAAGTGTGAATAATTGAATTGAATACCGCAATTGACGTAGTCTCGTGTTATCCTGACGACGGAAGACGTGAATTGAAATTAATCTAACCTAAACTACAATTAGTGGGTTAATTCTAACTAGGTTGATTAATTAGGGATTGATTTCGTTCACTTAATACACGTTTGATTTCGTTCGGTTAACAATAACGGAGTTTAGGTATCCGATAATCTCGGTTCGTAAATTCCTCTACCACCTCTTCCGAGTATAAGACGAGGGAATATGCGACTTTGTGTCGGTGAAGAGGTCCCCCTCAATGTCTTAACAACTCTAGGCCGCGTGAGTCTTGACCCAACGTCATCAATTACATACTAACTAACGCCCTCCCGGGTCATTAGGTCGTAACGATGTGTTTACCCTAGTTCGAATCTAGGGTTACCTCTCCCGAGTGTCAAACCCTAGATTCTCAAGTCCAACCCTAATACCATTACAAGCATATTAAGATCGTCATCAAATGATAAACACAATCGAACTTAAAAGCAACAACCGTTAAAGAAACGTATATTAAACCAAACGAGTATTTACACAACTACACATTTCCCTAACTAATCTCTAAATTACACTAACATGTTCTTAGCCAATACAACATTAAATCAAAAGAAGATCATCATCATCAACAATAAACATTAAATACAAAGATGGAAACAAGGAAAGAAAAGCCAAATCTCAAAGTGGAGTAGTCCACTTTCGCCAAAGAACGATCCTCCCGAGCTTCCTCTTCTCCGTTGATGAACTTCCTCTTCTAGCTCTTGAAGGATTGGCCAAGAACACTCTTTACAACTAATCTAATCTACTTCCTAAACCAATCTAATCTAACTAAGGTGGAAGAGAGCTCTCAAGAACAACCAAGCCCTCTCCCACGTCTAAGAAGTGTCTAAGGTCTTCTTTAGGTTTGGTGGAGAAAAGGGTTAAAAGGAGGGATTTTGAAAATATCTTCAAAATATCTAAAAATAGATATTTTAGTGCAGAGTGTCACCGCCTAAGTGGTGGTTCACCGCTTAGGCGGTGGACTTAAATCGGTTAAGTTATGTCGGTAATTTCGCCTAAGCGGTGGTTTTTCCGCTTAGGCGATGGCTGCTGGCATATCATTCTGTCATTTTCTCGCCTAGGCGGTGGTTTTCTTGCCTAGGTGGTGGTTCAGCCCTTCAGTACTCCAACATTCTGCCTCTTTTCCGCCTAAGCGGTGGAACTTCTGCTTAGGCGATGGTCTTCATTCACCGAAACCCTGTTTTGCACATTTTGTTCACCGTTTCTCCACCGTTTTCACTTGTTTCTCACCCTTTGACGTCCTTTTACCTGTTCTACACTAAAACACACTAAAACACAATTAAATATAACTAAAATGCTTGAAAACTAACAAATCCGGTTTAGAAATAGATAGGTATTTCACACCTATCATATTTTACCTGGGCCTTAAAGTATTTAATAGGTCATACATATATTCTGATGGGCCTGTTGGGCCATTAATTATTTATTAATTAACAAACGTAATGGAATTATTAATATGGATAAATTATTCATGAACATATGAGAAGGCCTTGAATCGGAAACACTATCACTGTGACAAGAATATCTTGGTAGGGATCCAAGTTTAGGCTCATTATATAGATATTAATTTTGTGTTTGGGCCTATGTAATATATCGGCCAATTGGATTTTTTTTTTAATTACTACTTTCAGCCTTGAGGTTCATATTAAGGAGTTCATAAAAATACTAATTATGATTAATTATAGTTTTACAATTTTCAAGCCCTTAATTTTCTTTATTCTATATAGAGACTAATTTAATAATTAGTTTTAAATTACAGTAAAATTGTTGTTCAAATTCTTGCAACTATAATTGCTCGTTAATCATTGAAAGTATATTTTGTAATGTATTTCATCTAGTTTTGATCATATAAATATATGTCGTTAATATGCATTGTTCATTGTTGGGCAATATTGTTTAATTTTCCCATTTTAGAATGATTACTTGTGAATTGTTGAGGTTATTTTATCAAAGTGATTTAACCAACATAATTTACAAGTTTTCGAGTTCCTATTTTGTTGATGAGAAAATTTTAGATTAATTTGTGCATTCACCTGCCCAAAGGGGGTTATTGTGCAGATTAATTTAATTGTTTGGCAATATTGTTTAATTTTTCTATTTTGGAATGGTTGCTTGTGAATTGTTGAGGTTATTTTACCAAAGTGATTTAACCAACATAATTAGCAAGTTTTCGAGTTCCTATTTTGTTGATGAAAAAAAATTAGATTAATTTGTGTATTCACCTGCCCAAAAGGGGTTATTGTGTAGATTAATTTAATTGTTGGGTAATATAACTTAGTTTTTTCCAGTTTGGAATGTTTGCTTGTGAATTATTGAGATTATTTTACTAAAGTGATTTAACCAACATAATTTGCAAGTTTTTGAGTTCCTATTTTGTTGATGAATTTTTTTTTAGATTAATTTGTACATTTACCTGCCAAAAGGGGTTATTGTGTAAATTAATTTAATTGCATGGGGATATTATGTGAAATAAATGATTTGATAAATTTGTTTATCCAAATGGAATTAATTTTGAAATATTATTTGTTTCATTATATTTTGAAGGAAATATATGGATTTGAAAGTCAATCTACTCAAAGAGGATGAATTTTTAAATCTGTAACTTTTTCTTATTTTATTGATTCTCGTGATTAAAGAATAATTGTTTATTGTAGACTATTCCCAATAAGGAGTTTAAGATAATACAATTGATTATTATATTATATTGCCTATACTAATTGAGCATTTTGTCCCATTGCCCATAATTGATCTAGTTGCAATTTTTTGTGAATACAATTCCTTTTTGTTATAAACAACAATAACGCCACAATAAAATTCTAAATTAATTCTTTGATTTAATGAGAATCTTTGTAATCTTCTTTATTTCGATGATTGTGTCGTGTAAGCATTAATCACTATTGTTATAAAAAATTTATTATTTTATTGATCTTCATGCTTAAAGAATAATTATTTATTATAAACTATGCACAAATGAGAGTTTATGATGATGCAATTGATTCTTATATTGTGTCGCTTATACTTATTTGAGCATTTTGATTCTCCGGTTTAGTGGGAGTTTTCTTATATTTTTATTTAATTCTATGATACGTTGTGACCACTATTGTTATGCGTTTTACAAAATTGAATTCTATTTGATGATCATCATTATTGCACATTATATTATTGCGTATTATTTTATTTGAATCGATTATACTAAACCAATGTTTAAGACCCATAGAATTCAAGGAACATGTTGTGAATATGAGTGTCATTGAGTCTTTTGATTCTCTAGTTTAGTGAGAGTTTTTATATTTTTCTTTATTTCGATGATTACGTTGTGACGACTATTATTATGTGCTTTACAAAATTAAAATTCATTTGATGATCATCATTATTACGTATTATATTGTCGCATATCATATTATTTGAATTGATTATACAGTATGGTATCTTAAAATATTGTGCCTTAAGAATTACAGTTATATACTTTTGTTGTCACTAATCACTATTTTAAGATCTCGTGATGCATTGTTAGTGACAGATGACTTGTTAAAGTCAAGCAATTTCATATTGTTTAGAAATTGCAGCAGTTTCATTTTGTTGAGAAACTGCAATTAACAATTTCATATTGTTGAAAAATTGCAGTAGTTTCATTTTGTTGAGAAACTGCAATTAACAATTTCATATTGTTGAGAAATTGTAGTAGTTTCATTTTGTTGAGAAACTGCAATTAGCAATTTTATTTTGTTGCGAAATTGCAACAGTTTCATTTTGTTGAAAAACTGCAATTACAATTTCATTTTGTTGAGAAACTGCAATTACAATTTCATTTTGTTGAGAAACTGCAATTACAATTTCATTTTGTTGAGAAATTATAATGAGGACCGATAAGAACAATGCATATTGATAATAATCACATGTTGGTATTGGTTTCTTACTACACTACTGGGCTTACGATCCATGTCGATATGATTATAAGTATTTGTGAATATGAAAATCTTATGTTTGTTGAGATTAACATATAGACTATCATAATCCAATATTAAAATCATATTGAACCGGATAAGTTTATCAAGATGCTACTTATAGACTATCATTTCTTTAAACAAAATGTGTGGTCATACAAAAAATAATTTTTTTTGTTATTAATCCGAAAGTCTTATTTTCAAAATTAAATTCATTCAATTAATGTAGCCTAAGTGGGAGAATACTGGAATATTTTATGAGTTAACATTAATTGAATTAATTATTTTACAAAAATGGGTTAATGAATAGTCTATTATTTAATCAGCTCAAATAATCAGTGATCATATTTTGATTTGGGCAATGACGTCTTTTATGTAGAAGCCCAGTTAAATGACAAGTGTAGGTTTAGGGTTTTGTTGAAGCCTATTATGAGAGGGTCCAACGAGAAACCCTAATATATATAACTAGGTCCCCTCCCTAGTCGAGTTTAAGGGTTTCTTCCCATTGAGAGCCACCACCACAATAATCTATATCATATGAAGGAAGACCTAGTCAGTAATCTGTTGCGATAGATTCAATCTCCTGCAATGGCCCAAACAGATACGTATTCGATTACCGTTCTTTATTGTTGTATCCTAATATTCATCTATGTTTATGATTATTATTCAATTCCGTACATCTCTACTGCTCAACAAGATAATAATCAATTAGAAAAATTGATAATTTGTGCTTGATTTAATTGTTTAGATTTTTGTTACTACCCAATTCACCCCCCTCTCTTGGGTAGATATTTGGGTCAACAAAATGGACTAAGTAAATTTGATTCCAAAGACTCGGTCAAACCAAATATTCATTTAAAAGAGTTAGGGGTGGGTCATGCTCAGGGACAGTGATAGGTACCTCAAAATGCCCATCCAAAAATAGTACCTTATGTCCAATAAGTATGAATGTTTTATTTTGTTTTGAAAATATTTTCCTTCTTATAAACTATTTTTGTTAATTTTTTAAATTAGGATGAACATGTTTTCGGTATTTTTTGGAATGTTCTCTCGGTGTGACCTTTTATGAAATATTTAGGGATTTGATAAGGATGATCCATGAAGAGATTTAATGTGATGAATATTAATATTAGGCTATGTTAGCGATTTAATCTAACTTGATTTTAAAAAATATGGGACGAAAAATATTTTCAAAACCTTTTCGAAAAACAGATACACATATATTGGAAAAGATATTCTTATTTTTCATTTTTCTAAGTAGAGATTTGGAGACTCTTTTATTTTGATTCTTTCGGAAAGATCTCACTTTTTTTAATTTTTTTATTTTATGAAGAAAAGATTTTAAGATTCTTTTTTATTTTTTTCAATTGTTTTGAATTTTTTTCTATATTTTTTTATTAAAAAAAATTATCAAAAGATTTGAACATTCTCTTTCTTTTCTTTTCATTTTTTTTTTTTTTCTACTTTTAAAGAGGGAGCAAAATTGAAGAGCGGGAGAGAGGAAATGTTTGGCGCTGATCAAGAACAAAACGACGATTAAGGTTTTTGATATAAAATTTTTAATTTATTTATTACTTCCTTTTATATATATTAATTAATTTATTATTTTTTTTAGAGAATTATTATTTGTCATTTGAAAATAATTTTTGTTTTTAGAAGACGAGTTTTAGTCCTGTAAACATTTAAGGCTTTTTCCTCCAAAACTCCTATTTAGATAACCAACAACTTTTCCACTCCTATACAAATAAAAACATCTTTTTAACTCCTATTTAAAAAAAATAAAAAATTAGTTGAGAGTCCTACTCACATTTTATAATGACAAAATTACCCCCGCAGGTGAAACCCTATTTTTTGAAAACCCTCTTCATTACTCTCTCTCACTGTCGCCTCTCTCTCTCTCCATTACTCTCTCACCGTCGTCGCCTCCTCACTGTCGCCTCTCTCTCTCCGTTCGTCGCCTCTTCACCCATCGTTGCCGCAGTCTTCATAGATCTAGCCTAAAAGTCAGGTCATCTCTCTTTCTCATCTCTTACCTCTCACACTCTCTCAAACCTAATGTCGTTCATCGTCGCTGCAAGGTGCCGTTACCGCAAGCCATCGTTCGTTGTTTCGTTACTTAGATCTACACAGATCTGATCAAATCTGGGTGGATCTACTCAGATCTAGCCAAATGTGGGTTGCCATCATCATCGTTGTTTCCTCTATCCGCCGCCGCTCATCGCTCTTCACCGTCACGGGAGTTTGGAGTGAAATTTTTCTCGAGGTATGAATTACAGTGATCTTCTCCTTGCTCTGGCAATATTTCTGCAATTCAACTCTTTAATCGATGTTGTTTTCTTGTTTCTTTTGTTTAATCGAAGAATTTCACTCTAAAACTTCCAATTTATTCATTGATGTGGCTTTCGTTAGGGTTTGATTGCGATAATAGGTATCCCATTAGTTTGATCCCGAGTTTCTTCTCACTACAACAAAAACTGGCTTTAGCAACATTTCTATTAGCGGCTAAAACTCATTTTTTTACCATTAAAGGGTTTAACGGCAATTTATACAAATGTCGCTAATACTGCAGTCGCTATAAGTTATAGCGGCTAATTTATAATTAGCCGGTAAAATTTAGCCGCCAAAAATAACAGATTTAGTGGCTATTATATTTTTGTGTATCGGCAAATCTAAATGCCACTAAAAAATTTAAAAAAATAAATAAATATTTGTTTTTACATTAAGTGACCATTGAAGATTTAGCCGGTAATGTTTTACATTTACTAGCTATTGTATTTTTTTGTATAATGACAAATTTAAATGTCTTTAAAACATTTTAAAAATAATTTATAAATTTAAACTAGTACTTTAGCCGATAAACGTTAAAAGCAATAGTTGCAATCGCCTATTG
Organism: Eucommia ulmoides; assembly: GCA_016647705.1. Taxonomy (NCBI): domain Eukaryota; kingdom Viridiplantae; phylum Streptophyta; class Magnoliopsida; order Garryales; family Eucommiaceae; genus Eucommia; species Eucommia ulmoides. Next base: position 13,363,229 of record CM028340.1, read on the forward strand.
CCACTTATAAATTTACATAAAAAAAATTAATAGTAAATCAAGTATTTTTAAGAGATTAAACAAAATGAGTAACTTTATTAATCATCAACAAAAATAGAAATAGAGATGCAAATAATTGAGAGCGACATAAACCTAATCTCCAAAAATTAAAAAATACCCCAAAAAAAAAGGTACATCAATAAAATAATATTGAATTCAACTCCCAATATAACATAAATCAATCTCATCTAAATTAATAATCTATCCAAATTCCATTGGAAGAGAATGAAACCAACATCATACGCCAAATTGACCAGAAAAACCAAACTTGTACATATACAGAAACAAAAACAACGGAGACAGGAGAATTAGAACATAGAAGAAATAGAAACAAGAAACACTAAAGCAACGTCTTTTTAGTGTTAGTTGTAATTGAAAAAGTAATTCAAGTACACAAAATTTTTGGTATAAGCTCGTTTGTCTATATAACGTTTCTCAAAATACCAATCAACTAAACACAACAAGCATAAAAACAACGTAATTGTTTTCAAATGAACAATATAAACTAAATATAAGTCCATCACTCCACCATCCAAGACTACTGGAACATACCTTAAGGACAGATTGTCGAACAATAGAATCTCTCTTACATCATTTAAAAGGAAACACTTGTTTCTTGTTCTTCAGCCTTCCTATCTACAATCCGAAATAAAATAGAATATCAAAAATAAATTAATTAAGCACCTAATAATAAGGGAATATAAACATGAATCTAGGAGGGACCAATTTATGAGGAACCAAAAAAAAAACAGAAATAGAAATAGCATACTAATCCGTGAGAAACAGGAACTACACCAAGTAAACTAAAACAATGAAAAATAGGAAGCAAATCTCCCAACTAAGGTACTATGTTTCTATCAAATAGGAACTAAAATACAATAACAATATGAATGATATTTCCCAAGAGAACAAAATGATGAGGAAATTAAGACATTATGTTTATTTGGAAAACCATGTACTCTGGAAAAGAAGAAACAAAAATGGAACAACAACAATTCTGTTTCTGTTCTGTTCTGTTCTATTTGGAACAGAAACATAATGGTACAAAAATAGGTTTCCTTTCTGTTCTGTTAGGAATGGAAACAGTTCCAAACAGAATGAGACAGAACTGTTTCTGTTCCATTTTGTTTATGTTCCAAAGGAACAAAACAGAACCAGAAATATTTTGTTCCAAACGAAACATAACACAATAGAAATAACAGAACATAAATAGAACAGAAACAGTTATGTGATTGCATCAGAAGTGATGATGTTAGAAAGTTCTCGCATTCAATGTATGTAAAATCTAAAAAAATAGAAAAACCAAAAATTGTTGTTGCAGTTGGGATGAAGAAAAGAAGAGAGAGAAAAAAATGGAAGCGAGCATCTAAGTTGTTCTTACCTCACAACATCTTCTTTCAAGACCTTCATCAGTTGTTTGTCTGAAAGCATGAAGAGCTCTCCACCGGGACAATTATTTTGATTGGCTCCACAGTTCAAAAAGATACAAAATCCAAAATAATATAGAAATAATACACTAGCCAAGTCTAAGTGACATTTGATCAAGCAATTGGCATGCAATCGATTCTAGAATAAAAAAAAAATATCAATGTACTCTCAAGGCTTATCCTAAAGAATTAAAACCAGAAATAATATAATATCATTTAATCAAGCAATTGGCATGCAATCATTCAGAAACAGAAAATAAAAAGACAACAAAATTTAGAATTAAAAGAAACAGGAGATAGATTGAGAAGCATTATTGTTTAATCCAGAAACTAATAATTACAAAAAAATCCACACTTAGTCCAAAATCCCTAACGAACGACGAAGAAGACTCACAGGATTAGATCGATCATTGCCTTTACCACATTATTAACATTATTTCATAGTAAAATGAAAACAAATACCTCAAATCTAGTGAGAAATCTCCAAATCAGGTGAGCAAAACTGAACAAAGTGAGATCCTGCAAATAATTCCATTTCTCGAAAATAAGTTGTTAAAACTAGGAATAGAACAGACACTAAAACAGAGATTTAAAAAAATTGGAACAGAAACTGAAACATAGCTAAAACCTGGAACGGAACACAGAATATCGAAACCGAAACTAAGATTTAAGAAAAAAAAACAGAAACTAAAACTTTGACCCCAAAAAAGTAACCCGAAAAAGAAAAGAACATAACTTGAACTAAGATTAAGAAAAAAGAAGAAGAAGAATATAACAAGAGCCATTCAGAAGCATATCCACAAAAAAAAAAAACAAGAAGCATAAAGGTTCAACAATGCAACGTCATTTTATTGCAGCTACAATAAGGATAAATTTTGTATATCGCAGGGCTGAAAACTACAGCAACTACTAAAAAGGGGGTCACTTAATGGGAGCCAATTGGTTTGTGCATGACAAAGAATGAAACGTGAATATGATTCTCTAATTAAGACCAGATAATTACTATTTATACCTGAACAAATGGCTATCTTGCTTCATTAGAATCCAAACATCTCAGAGATAGATAGAGAGGTAGGAATTTCTCGAAAAAAATTAGAAATTATACGGGGTAATCAAACCATTAAACTAACAAAACAAATCACAATATAGTTTGGGTAACATATCTTGCGCAACCAAATTATCAATCCAACCCTATCTAGCAGAAGAAACACAAAGAAATAAACTATCATAGATATTCATATAAATCATAACTTCAAATCAACCTAAAGATTGATTGCAAAAACACAAATAACAGTATAAACTCAAGTAGAAGTAAAACACTGTACAAATAATTAACAAGTATAGAACCATACGCGTCACAGAAGTTCTAGGAGGCATATAAAAAGAGATTAGTTCTGCATAATAAATGGAAAAACCTCATAATCGGAATCAGTTGTCCCACCGTTCTTCCCCAACAGAAATTTTGAACCAACCTTAACGCTATGCCCATTTTTTGAACAACCTTTTCACTACATATTTGCGTCCATACCTGAAATCATAGTAAACAGGTCAAATCGAAACCTAATTGCTAACCCGAACCCTAAATTAACTATCGAATTTGAAACCTTACACTAATAGAGAGACTGGAAGGGAGAAGAGGGGAAACGAACGGGATGAGATAAAGGAAATTACAGCATGATGGTTGTTTATACGGTTTGCGTGACGGCGACGACATCAGAGACTAATGATTCAAAACAATATATGCTCCATTTGTCCAAACTACCCGATCGAACAACGGAGAAGACTCAGACTCGATCGATCTGGTCGGATTTGCTCGTTGAAGGTCGGATTGGGGTCTAATTGTCGACGAGTTCATCGCGTTCTTCATGGATGTAATTTAGATTGCCGGCGGAGCATCAGTTAAGTGGCTGATGGCGATCGAACTGCGATGGTACCCATGTGGGCGTGCAGCGCAGAGAAGAAGACCGGAGAGAGAGACCAGGGTAAGGCGGCGAGAGGCGTGGAAGGGGGTTGGAGATCTGTGTAGTGTGTGATTAATAGAAACCAATTAGGGTTAAGGGCGTGGGAGTAGGGAAATCGAAGGTAATGTAGCGTGTGATTCATCGGAAACATTTTGGGTTACGAGCTTCGGTCTTGGAAACTTGATAGAACTGAAAAATAGAATGATAATAAAAAATAATTAATAATTTTTTTTTTTTTTTTTTTTTTGTATCTAGTTTTAATGTTTTTTTTTTTTTTTAAATAATGGAATAGTTTTTCTCTCTCTCTCTCTATTTTTAGTTTTATTTTAATTTAATTAATTTTTTTTAATCAAATAAAGAGATACCAAAATTTGGCGCCAAAATTTGCCTCAATTTTGTAACATTTAGTGGCATTTGAAAAAAAATAGCGGCAATTAAATAATTTGTCATTAAAAGTACGTTATTAGTGGCTATTTTTTCAGTTGTCGCTGAAATAATTGCCGCTAAATACTGTTTTTCCTATAGTGTCTCCCTCTACACTCTTTTTTATCTGCCTACTTCTTTTTTCTTCACGTGATTTTGTACATTTTTTCTCTTCCTATACTCAATTAAACAATAATTGTTTGCTTCTACGTTTATGGTTGATTTCATCTTGTTAAGAGGAAGCTGTCAAGCTGCGGTTGAGAATTTTTGCTTGACAATTGGTTTACGTATTATAAGTACACCGATAATACAATCGAATCACTAATAGTGTTGTCGTTGTCGTCGTTGCTGTTGCCATTGTTGTCGTCGTTGTTGTTGCTGTTGCCGTCGTTGGTGCTCGCCGTTGTTGTTCATCGTCGCCGTTGCTGCTCGTCGATGTTGTTCGTCGCCACTGATGCTCGTCGTTCATTGTGACCGTTGTTCATTTTTGGTTTGTTTTAGGTTTTGCTTTATAGAGTAGGGGTAATATGGGAATGATAATATCTCGTCTCCATTTTTGGTTTGTTTTAGGTTTTGCTTTATGCTGCTCTATGTCGTGTTGCTTTGTTTTTTTTTTATTTCTAGATCGTTTGTATTGAGTTCTCCAAATTTCTTGAAGAATGTGTTTGATGGTTTGGTTTCTGATTTGAATATCCACTTGATTATATTTTAGTAAGTGGATATCCACTTGACATATACAATGTAAAAGTTTGTTTATTGATGGTTCTGTTTTTCTGATTGCTTCTATTATGTGGATATCTACTTAATTATATTTAGTAGATATACACTTAATGAATATTTAAACAGATATCCACTTAACTAATTTTTAAAATTATTTTAAATGAATTTTTAATTAAAATATTTTTTTTATATTTTAAAATGTTCATAGAATATTTAAGGATGTTTACTGTTGAATTGAGTGCTACTGTGTGAGGACAAGGTCTATATGGTTGAATGGATTAATACAACTAAGGAAATGTGAATCAAACGGATTATTTTAAAAATTCAGTAGATATCTACTAATATATAAATATCTTTAGTGGATATCTTCTAAATAGAACCAAAGTTGATAAAATGAAACAATGTAAGTCTACTTTAGTGGATATCTTCTGAACATAACCAGAGTTGACAAATGAAAACAATACTTTTTTTTTTAAATAAAAATTTGTGGATCGTTTGTATTAAGTTATCCAAATTTCATGAAAAATGTGTTGATGGTTCGGTTTCTGATTTGGATATTCACTTGATTATATTTTAGTAAGTGAATATCTACTTGATATGTTTATAGATGGTTCGATTTTCTGATTACTTCCATTATATAGATATCAGCTTAATTGTATTCAATAGATATCCACTTAATGGATATCTAAGTAGATATTCACTTAACTGAATTTTAAAATTATTTAAAGGAATTTTTTAATTTAAACATAATTTAATATTTATTTTTTTATATTTTAAAATGTTTATAGAATATTTAAAAAATAAACTAAAATTAAAATTAAAATAAGTGAAAAACAATGTAAGTGGATATTTACTAAATATAATTAAGTGGATATCTACTTAATGGATATCCAAGTAGATATCCACTTAATTGATTTTTAAAATTATTTTAAAGGAAATTTTAATTTAAATAGAATTTAATATTTAATTTTTTTATATTTTAAAATCTTGATAGAATATTTAAAAAAATAAACTAAAATTGAAATTAAATTTAATCAAACATAATCAGGGTATTTATGATATTTTATTTAAAAAAAAAATTTTTTAGGAAAAATAAAATTAATTGAAATTTTTATTAAAAAATAAAATTTGAATTTTTTTTGAAAACAAATGAAATTCTAAATATTATATATATTAATTTTACTAATTTTGAAAGAAAATGGCCAAAATGGCATTTATGTAAATTTTGTAACTATTGAAGGACATTTTAGAAAGAATATATATGATGGTACTTTTGGGATGAGAAAAAAAGTGATAGTTGTTAAAAAGTTGTCTCTTGAAGAAATGGTCCCCATAAATTTTTTTCCAACATTTAATTAAATATCAATTTCTAATAAATTAACAAAATATCAATTTCTAATAAATTAGCAAAAATAACATTATTAAAAATATCGAACTGATTTTTATGTAACACTTCTAATTTTGTTCCTAAAAAATAAACAAATTGATGTTTTTCATATTCAATTTTTGTTTTTCTCAATAATGGAATAATTCTTTTCAATTTTTATTTTTTATTTTAATTAGTTTTTTATATTAAAGATATTGATATCAAATTTTGGCACCACAACTATAATATTTAGCAGCAATTGAAATAAATTAGTGGTAATTCAATAATTTGTCACTAAAAGTATATCACTACTAGCTATTTTTCAGCTGCCAATAAAATAATTGCAGCTATAGCCCATTTTTGTTCTAATGAAACCCTGTGTATGGGCTTAAAACTAAAGCCTAAGCACTAAAAAAATAGGGTCGAGCTTGGCGGGCTGTAACGACCCGGTTTCCTAGGACTGTTACTACGGTTTCTCCTATAGAGAATTCCTATCCAAAATCGACTGGTCGAATTTCCAATCTACGAAATTCGGTAAATTTTATAATAATGGCGATAATTTTAGTTGTCGATTTTTCAACGATAACTAATAAATATAATAATCACAATTTTAAATACGACCAAATAATCAATCATCTATTTTAATTTAATCTGTGAATTATATATATATAATGGAAACAAGAAACTAGTAATTCATTTTATAAAAAAAATCTTTTAATTTACCATACGGCGGCAAAATTTATAATTACCGAATTTATAATTTAAAACCGAATATTCAACATTTTATTAGAGCAATTAAAACCGAATATTCAATATATTAAAATTTGAGACATTTTACAAACAACTGTAATAATTATAATTATCGATTCCTCCGATTACAACGGTAAATAATAAACAATTTTTTTTAAATAGAAATTCAACTCCCGGCGCTGATTCGTTCTCACCGGCTCTGCAATCAAAACTGTGGGGTTGTGAGTCAACGCTCAATAGAACTCCAACCCCTCTAATACGTGCATTTAATTAATACGACACGTAAAACACCTTAGCATGTTTTTCATATAATTTTCACATTGTCCAAATTATTTCGTATAATTTAACAGGCAAAACTTCACAACAAGTTATCATAAATCACAAAATGAGAAAATTAAATACATATATTAAAAAAATTCGGAATTCTACCTGTCCCGAATCTTCCGCCGGCTGAGAGGTTGATTTTTGAATTTTGATTTTTGTTTGGTTTTTTTCTCTCTCTCTCTTTTTTTTTTTTTTCTCTGATTTCTTTTCTCCTTTTTTTTTTTTTTTTTTTTTTTCTTCTCTTCTCCTTCCTGTTTTCTGCTTCTGGTTTTGGTTCAGCCGGCATACTCACACACACACACGCACACGACCTGGCCGGTGACATACACATACTGCCGGCGCTGGGTTTTAGCTGACCGACACATACACACCCACCTACACAACCACCAGCGATCTCACGCACACCGAACGAACTACAACTATCACCCACTCACAGACACACATTGGATGAACAACACACACCACTGGACAACGGCGACGTTTGAACGACGGACACAAGCAGCACACACACCAGACACACTGCTGGACAACACACACACACACAATCACCGGCCCCTGAAGAGAACAAACCACCACCGAATGATCAGCACACCGCCACACCCATGACGGATGGATGGTGACGACCCATTACCGGCAACCAAAAATCTGCTCACTTATACCCACTCATCGAACGACGGCGATTGACCACCCACTGACTACCACACCGCGTTTCTGTTTCTGCTTTGAAATCTCGCCGCCGACGAGCTCTCTTTCTTTAACTCTCACTCACCGCCAGCCAAACTAATTGACAGCGACACACACACACTGACTGGACTGAACGGACGCCCACGAACAGCCCACATACATTGAAATATACACACTGGACGACGAGTAGATCACACACACACAGTACGCTCACGCCGGCGTCGAAACGATGACGATCACACCGCCGACCCTCTCTCTCTTTCTCTTTTTCTGTTTTCTCTGTTTTTTTCGTTTTAGGAGAGGAGCCCATATGTGCATGGATGTTATATATATATATATATATATATATAAAACATGACGGCTTTTTGGCTGATTAGGACAAACTTATAATTAGGACAAACGAAAATATGATTAGGAAAAACAAATACTGACAAGGTCAAATAAATTTGTTGAGTAGGATAGATTGAGACAAATTAATTTAATTTTAGGCATCGATTTACTTAATGTTTCCTAATTGAAATACTGATTAAGTTATACTAATTTTATTTGAGGCATTGATACTTAATTTTTTTTAATTTAGATACTAATTTAGTTAACTAACCCAAATTTTCCTTCTTCGCATTTTCTGAATAGGAAAATTTGTAATTTAATTATCTCAATCTCTCTCTTTCTCTCTCTCCAATTACCTCCTAACCTTAATTATCTCCAATTGCCACATACTCTCTCTCTCTACCTCTATCTCTAATTCTATCAATCCTCTCTCACTCTCTCTCTCCCACTTTTTCCCCAATCTGTGCCCCTCTCTCCTCGTCGCACCTAATTCTTGCCTCCTAAACCTAAGCCTTTTTCTTTCCCCAAATTAGTGATTTCTTTCTCCTTCTATCACCATGAAGCTAGCTGCGCCATCGCCGAATCGCCTGCCTCCTAGTCTTAGGTCACCATCGTGTACGAACGGAGCACCACCGACAATGCTCAGTGAGGACTGCGAAGGTACTCTGTCTCTCTTATCAATCCATCAGGCCGATATCATCTCCTATGTCCAGCCATCATACCGCTTTCTACCCTAATCGCAAATGTCCAAGCTTTTATCTTCACACCCTAATCGTCTGTATGAATAGAGAAGGTCTAAATAGAGTCCAAGTGGAGCCCCATTAGATTTGTAGTTCAAGGAAGAAGAAAAGATCTACATAGAAAGGTCCGGTAGCCCCCCTTTTTGGTATGATCTCTCTCTTCTCTCTCTCCCACCCCTTCATAGCTTTTTCATTCATGGGTAACGGCTGGAAGAAATTTTGGGATTTGATTTGAAAATTCTAAAATCATATTTTGAGAAATTTTCTGATCAATTCACAAAAATTTCGGTACGATTCTCATATCTTTTTACATGTTGGATGATTTATGTGTTTGCGTATCTTTTTACTCGTTGGCCACAATCCACTGTATATATATATACTGTAATATTTTTTTGGTAAGATTTCACTCTTTTATTTTATTTTCTTTATCGATTTTCTACTCGCTTCTCAAAACACCACCTATCCCCTATCTCCCAGCGTGTGCTTCCTGTTCATGGTGAATTACCTGATTGTGCTTCTGGGTTGCAACCTGTTGTGTGATATGGTTACAAGGGAAGAGGCGCTTGGGTTTGGAATGCGGTGCTCAATGGTGCGATTCTGCTGTTGTTCTTGAAGTTCTATATGAAGATGCATCTCCGACAGAGAAAGGTCGCCATCAATGATTTTACTATAACTCTGAGTTTTGTTCTACGCTAACTTCATTCATCCCTCTTGATCTCCATCTATTTTGAGCTATTCTTCTAGATTTTTATTTCTAATTGATTGTACTCATTTTCTTAAACCAATTTGACTCTCAGCTAAATCTCCTAATTTCCTTATTTTAAATTGTATGAAGGTTTGTGTTTTTCAAATGTAATGTTGTATGCAATTGCTTAGGGATTGGGTAGATTATCCATTGTTCCTGCATTTGCAACACACTCTGCTGCTAGCTAATGTGGGTAAAATAGGGACGAAGGAGTTTTCGGGTATTGTTTGAATTTTTTTCCCCAAAATTATATCCTCACTAGAATTCCTGATTGAGTTTGCTGTATCAATGGCGTTTGCTAACAATGGTTAGGAATATAGATTAAAAATAGTTCTGATCATTTGCTATGATTTTTTAATAGGTGTCCACGATGGTTTTATGTCAGATTATTAAGAATTTAGTTGTACTCGGAGCAATACAAGTAAGTTCTCACAATACTGGGTGTTGTGCTTCATTAACCCAATTTTTTTAATCATCAATTTTTTGCTTGATAGAATTTTGTAATGGAATAGCATGTATTTAGTTTTGTTTGTTAGTTTTTATTGACGTTTAACTATTAGTCATTATTGATATTCAAATGAATTAAGTGTGGATCTTGATTTTTTGTTATTATTATTGAATTATTGATTATGATATTACACTTTTAGTTATTATTAAGTTCAAAATGTTGTATAGGTGGTGTTTCTTTACTGTTTTGGTTCCAAACAAATTTCTGTTTCTATTTTGTTCTGTTCTGTTCCTAGATTTCTGTTCGTTCCCAGAATTATGTTCCCATATTTCTGTTATGTTTGTAGATTTTCTAGATTTCTCTTATGTTCCCAGTTGTTTGTCATTCGTTCTATTTTTTGGTTCTCTTTTTAGGTTTTTCATTGCCAAAAAAATGGTGTTTGTTTAGTGTTTTCGTCGATTAGGTTCAGGTTTAGATCAGCGTCGATTAATCCATCGTGGATTAATAGGTATCATTATGTATTTCAAGTTCACTATCGATTCTATTCAGGTATGATCCATTGTTATGCTCCCATTTTTTTGGAAATATGTTGTGATGTTCAATTTTAAAAGATGTTTTGGATTATTATAATTGTTTGTAGCCGATAAGTGATGGTTCTAATTTTTTGGAACGTGTTGGAAATGTTCCTAATTTTCTCTCTATTTGATTGTACTGTGTGTGAGATTTTTAAGACGTCTTTCTTAGTACAAATGCATGCAGTTTTAGCCCTTGGGATCTTCTTGGTATGTTTATACGTTTTCTTAGTATTAACTTTTTTATTGATTATATTGATTCCCTTCAATGATCTGTTCTCAATGGAGGTTCAGGTTTACGACGTTTTTCTAATATATGAGTTTCTTTACATGTACATATTGAAAGCCACTTAAATTGCTATCATATATGCATGCCTTGTATCTTTTGGTTTTTGGAGTTGGGAACGTGCATTTGTACGGCCTTTAGATTTTTAAACCTGTTTTTGTTTTTGAGAAATCGACACTAATTTTCTTGATTTCTGGAAATTGTGTGTTTAGTTAATTAAGATAGCAATTATCATTAAAGGAAAAATTAAAGAAGCAATTAAACAATATTTGGTCCCTACACCCAAAGTAATTTGAATGAACAGATTATAATTATTTGAGTAGTGTTTTATAATTTAGCTTGGTGCTATTTTAATTATCAATTATGAATTTGCTTGACCATATTTTTTTTATCTTCTAGGATGATGAAGAATTTTTTTTTTTTTTTTTTTTTTTTTTTTTTTTTTTTTTAATGATCTCCATTCTTTTTGGTGTAATTTATGGTGTCTAAATTTTTTTTATTTTGTATTTTAATTTTTAGGGTGTATATGAAGTAGAAAAAAGAAAATATTGGAAACTCTATATAGGTATATAAGTAGTGTGTATGTGTAAAGAATGTATAATCTTTCTTTTTCTTATTAAGAATCTATAATACGGGCAAAATAGTGTTATGCCTTTTTATTTTATATCGGTACAAGTTTTAATTTCAATTGTTGGTTACTATTGATGTTTAAATAAAATAGGTGTAAAATGTTGTATAAATGGTGGAGATTATATTAAAAAATCAAATATATATATATATTGTAATAGGTTCAAGTTGTCATTAAATATAATTTGGTAATTGTCTCAAATTTTCTCAAGAAAATTAGACTACAAAATTTTGAGCAACTAAAAGAAATGTATTATATTTTTAAAATTTAGTTATCTTTTTTATTTTATGGTTGGGTTGTAATTTTAATCCGTGCCTTCAGGCGCGGTTTATACGCTAGTATATATATATATATATATATATATATATCCAATAACCTTTCTGAGAAGGAAAGGTTTTAATTTTTTTTTTAAAATTACACTAACCCCCCTCAATTTTTGTTAAGTTTTTAGTTAAACCTAAAATCTAAAATTAATATTTCTAAAATTGCTAATTAACCCCTAAAATTTTAAATTCAATAAGAAATGACACATTCTACCCCGTTATTTTCTACATGTTCTAAAATGCAGCTTAAATTGTGCGTATGAAAAATTAGAGTCTTACAACCCTTCTCTCTAAAAGAAATTTCGTCCCGAAATTTTCATTCAAAACAATAGTATTTCAGAATCGCACCGCATGGTCATGTTAGTCATACTTGATTCTAGAACAATTGTTCTCTATGTAGAGTCCTATAACCAAATATCACCCATAATTCTTAACTGTCAAATCATTTCCACAGGTCGCAACATTTTAATTCGTAGTGACCCATATTGTATCCAATAACTGACAAACAAGGTGCACTTTGATTGGTAATACCTAGCACAAACAATCAAATATCAAAGAATCTTATATTCCTTAATGCTTCCGCTACGCTACTTTGATAAAAATCACAATAAATAACAATATAATTTTAACACATCACGATAGTCTAACGGGATTGGGTCTATCTCATTTCCAATAGGTCTACGACTTCAATAATTTTCTCACTTGGCATGACTTTTCAAGTCTACTACCATATCCCATGACAGTATTTATCCATTCCATCCAACATTTAAACCAACATGTTCGCAACCAACATCATAAGCAACAGATAACCTAAACTCCACGGAGACTTGCCCGTGAGACTAAAAATCATCAATCCCAATATTCACTAAAAAAATTCAATAATCTCGTGAACGTTTTATACATACTACCACAATCCAATTTCAAATAATAAATTTTTTCGCAATACGTCAAAACCACATAAATATTTCTCAGGTACATATATACGTCTCAAAACACCTAAACACATCAAAATCATATAAATATATCTCAAAACACATAAATATCACCGAACCACGTAAATATATCTAGAATCATATAGCTATTTGGAAATATGTAAATTCATCGCAACTATGTAAATATGTCTCAAAACACTCAAATACATGCCAACCATATAAATACGTCTCAATCCACATAAAAGATGCCTCGAATATATAGGTGTTATCGGAGCAAAAATAATCATAATAGTAATCTAGTTATAAATGGTGAACTATTTCGGTAGAATTCTCTATAGGAGAAATCGCAGTAGCGGTCCTGAAAAACCGGGTCGTTAAATGGGCCCTCGGGCCCATGATCACCCCTACTAACTACAGAGAAAAAAATGCTGATGAGAGAGATAAAGTGTAACAAATGCCTAACTACAAGGGACAAAGTGGTGACGAGTATACTGCAAAGGATAAAGTGCAAAACAACCTAACCACAAGGAATAAAGTATAATTAATCCAAAATTATATTTAATAGATATAAAATCATATATTATATAATACAATTATATTTCACTTCTCACCATATATTATATAATAAAATTATATTTGTAAATTAGGTATAAAAATTATATTATTAAAATAGTTATATATAATTAAAGTTACTTTATTAAAATTATATTGGTAAAATAAGTATGAAAATTATTAAAATTATATTATTAAATTACTAAATAAAAATTATATTACGAGATACATTTTTATATATTTATTATAAAAATTTGAAAGATTACGAAATTGTACAAATAAATATTTGTTCAAAGAATTATTAAGGCCCTGTTTGGTAACTGTTTCCATTCCAGAATTTCCCATTACATTCCCAGATTTTTGGGAATTCTGTTTGAAAATAGCGTTTGGTAATTTTTATTTTTGTTTTCATTTCATTCACATTTAAGAATTGTGTCCATTTTTTTCTTAAAAAATGAGAAACAAAAAAAAGTTGTTTCTTATAATTCCTATTCCATTCCCAAAATCAATATCACTGTTCATCCATTGGCCAACTACCGTCCCTCGCCGTCGCCGCCGGCGGCCATCTCCGGCGACGGTCGCCGGTCACCTCCGGCAACATCGGCTGGCCACCGTCACCGCCGGCCACCTGGCAACTTCCGGCGCCGCCGCCGGCCGTCCGCCACCATCATGCACCTGCCGTCGCCGCCGCCCGGCCAAAACAAAAAAAAAATTCTCAAAAACTAATAAAAATGATTTTAGGATAAAATCGTTACCAAACGTGATTCTCTTTCCAAAAAAAAAAAAAAATTATTGTTACCAAGCGCGATTCTATTCCCAAAAAGGAAACAAAATTCTCATCCCATCCCATTCCCATCCCACTACTGGAATGGAAACAGAAACGGTTGTCAAATGCCACCTAAATTACTTAATCAAATTTTTCATTTAAAAAAATTATTCAAACAAATAATTTATAAAGATGAGATTTCATAATTTAAAATTTTAAAATTCTATCATTTACAAATTTGATGAATTTATCAAATCTCACTATACCATGTATCAGCTATAAATGGATCCCACAATCCAACCATTTTAAGATGCTACTAAATAGATGGATCATAACAATGTCCATTCATGAATGACAAATCATAGATCGAACCTCCATCCTAACGAATGACCAATCATAGATCGAACCTCCATCCTAATTATAACTACGTAATAAATAGGACCCAATTTGGAAAAAAAAAAAGTAAAAAATCTTGGATTGGTCAATTGCACCATGCGGCATGCTAACAGTGTACAATGACTGCCTCTAATATTTCCTGCATTTGAGGTAGGCAAGCTACTAGAGTTTTAAAGGGTTAATTGGACTTTAACCCCTGTGGTTTGGCTGATTTGCACTTATCCCCCTATAATTTTATTTTTGGCAGTTACCCCCTATGGTCTTGGACTAAAGTACAATGGTTAAAAATAGGAGTAATTGTGCCTGTTCACTTTGAAATTAAGGGTAATTTTGTCATTTTATTCTAATTAATTGAATGAGATCTATTTGTAAATTTTATGAAACTTAATTGGTCAAGGTGTATTTTAATAGCACTATTTATCATCTCTTCTCTCTCTCTCTTGGGTACCAACCACCCCCACACCAGCCACCATCCACTACACCGGCCAAACCCAACCCAAGCATCCATGCCGGCCACCCCCAACCCAACCATACACACATGCCGGCCTCCTCCTCCTCCTTGGCTTCAATGAACCAAACGAAATTGCCCGTGACGGTTTCGGCAAAGGAGGGTCAAGCCTTTTCCATATATCTTTTTTTGGTTCAATTGATTATATTAAAAAGGGGAAGGGTCTCACTTACTACACAACAAGAACTTAGGCCCGCAAGACCCCCAACCATAAAAAAAAAAAAAAAAAAACAAATTATATTGACTACCCCACCCACACCAATAGGCCCTAGAGCCACACACCCTCCAAGTAAATATACATCCCCTACCACACAAACAACACTGTATACTTCCAATTGATGCACCCTTGAATCCACCAAAGGGGATGGTGGCTTGGGAACAAGGGCAACTACGCAAAACACACATCCTCTAAGGCACCAAATATGCTTGTACCAATACAACACCAAGGAAAAGAAAAAAAAATAACACCAATCAAGTACAAATATACACATATAAAAAAGTAGGGAAATATTATGGGAACCTTTGCTCGGAATCCTTGGTACTAGAAACGATCACGATGCACAAATAAGGTTTCTGGCCCATTTCTAGATGATTGTCGACACCGAATTGACCCTCGTTGGAGGAGGAACATCACCTTTGCGAACGCCCACATCCCTGAGCCTCTTGATGCTTGCAGCGTCAAACATGAACCTCCTCGTGATGTTCTGTTTCTCCACTGGAGACGAAATTGGTATCGCTGCTATGGATTCAATCGGCGGGAACATAGTTGTATCAATAAATTTCAAGACGACATGGCTGTGACCCTGAGCGGTCATCTTATGCGAAGCACAAACCCCAATCGTGCGCTAAACAGCTGCAGTCGAAGAAATTGTGAGAACAACCCTCAGCTGTAGCTGGAAGAAGTTGTTTAAAAAAACTAACCCTTGGTTGGCCTACAAGAAGAGAGCAAAAGGGAGAGAAGAGAGTGAGAAAGAGAGAGAGAGAGGGGAGAAAGAAAGAGGGGAGAATCTCTACACCGGCGACAAATCGGGGAGTAGTCAAGGAGGGCAAAGACGGTGTCGTTGTGGACATGGAGGGGTCAAAAATGTAGGGAGAGAGAGAAATAGAGGGTGGCCGACGAGTGAGATGGGAGTCGGAAGAAGATGATGATGATAGAGAAAATACATTTATGACCCTCTAACTTTTTAAATAAAATTAAAATAGTTCTTATAAAAATATTTTAAGGTTATAAATGTCATTTTACACTATTTAATAGATTTCAGTTGACTTATGTCCTTTGACCGTTAGAGTGAACGGAAAGGTTACTGTTACACTTTAGTCCAAGACCATAGGGGGTAAGTGCCAAAAATAAAACCACAAGGGGATAAGTGCAAATCGATCTAACCACAAGGGGTAAAGTACTATTAAACCGAGCTTTAAATATGGAATCCAAACAATTGCTTAAGGTTGTGTTCGTTTGGTGTTTATATTCTCAAATTTATACTATTGTTTCTAAATATTTTAAAAAATAAAATAAAAATTTGGGAACAATTTTGTTTTGTTTACCAAGGTTTTTTTTTTTTTTTTTTTTAAAATTATGAGAGCAAAACAAAAACAACTTTTTGTGTTCCGATATTTATATTCCTGTTCTATGTTTTCTGGGAACATAGACAAAGAATTAGGAACAAAAACACCAAAGAAACAAGTCCAAAAAGAACACAATTGCTTGGCCTTCACAACAAGTATACCTTATTATTACATATTCACTTGAAACTTACAATTTTGGCACAAAATAGCCTTATTAAGAGAAAAAAAACATAAAATACCAAATTCAACTATCATCAATACCGTTCAATTAAGATCATCACATGGTGAGAGTCCTCTAGTTAGTACCACCAAACAGACCCTTGAGTCTGTTAATCTCAGCAGCATCAAGAAAAGTGGACTTCTCTAGTAATTCGGTTGGCAAATCATTCCCAAACAGGGAGTTATCGAGGATCTGTATGCCTGGATTGGCGTTGTTGAAGCTCACAAACTCCACCACGGGCGTTTTCCCGATGTTTACCTGGAAATGTAGCAAACCCTGAGGTACAACCAAGATATCGCCAGCGTTTAGAGTCTTCAAGTAGACTTCGTTGGCAGAGGAGATCATCCCGGCCCGTATAGTCCCCTGAATGATGACCAAGAGCTCCGAAGCATCAGCATGGGTATGCATCGGCACCACCCCTCCCACTGCCAGGTCGGACCGGGCCATGGAGATCCCAAGTCCATTTAGGCCAGGGAATTCGGCAACGAAGGCACGAGTTAGAACTTCCTTAAAGATGTTGGACGTATTTCCGGGCCGGGCAAGGCCCGAATAAGCAAAATCGTCTCCGGTCACTTTTGACGGGCTCTTGCATGGGTAGCCCGCGGGGGTATCGGGCTTTGAAAGATCAGCAACACAGAAGTCCTGCACTAAGGCTTGGGAGGAGGATGAGAGGAGAGCAAAGATGAATATTGGCAGTAAAATTTTCATTGTGTCTTTTTTTTTTTTTTCTTTCGTGTGTGTGAAATTTTGAAGGGGGAGATTTGTTGCACTTATATAGTACAGTTCGAAGGGGTAGGTATTTGATTTTTGGGTTATTGATAATTACAATCCTTGTCATTTTAGATAGGAACACACCTTTGAAAAAACTTACGATCCCTAGGGTCCGAAAATTTCCTATCATTTGAAATTTGATTACATAAGCAAAAAAATATTATACGTATTTACATTTATATCCTTTGAGAAACCCCATTTACTTATTTGGCATGTAATTTTTGAACATTTAAAGGTCAAGATGGTTGTTTTATTGATTTTGGTACCAAAATTTATCTATAATGGGGTGCTTTTGTCAATTGTAAAACGACAAGGGGTGCTGTTAGTATTAATCCCTTTTTATTTTTATTATTATTATTATTAGGTTCCAACTTAAAAACCTATGGTTTACGGGAATCTCTCATTTGATTTATATAATGGTTTAGGTACTCTAAGGTGATTCAGGTGATTGATGGGTAAATGAATCTAACATCCGCCTTTAAGTTGAACCTCCTGATTTATACGAATGATTTAACTATGAGAGAATCATGAGAAATATTGTGCAACTCGCGTTTTGCAGGGATGATTTGATTACAAGACAATGAAAAATCCCATAATAAATTTTATCCATTTTTGTTTCCATAAGCAATGGAATATATTGATAAGGGACGAATTTTCCCATACTACACGCATTACAACACACATAGTCATACATAGTTGGATCAAACCAACACAACACACTGGTTGCCTATCAAATTAAGCAAACAATGACTAGGCTCCAAAAAACAAGACACAAATACACTACGCACACTACCTCCACCTCCAGACAACAGATCTCACACCATATGGGCCCATTCTAATAGATCCTACACGAGAGCAGAACATACACCCCTACCAGCAAGGAAACCCAATGGCCATACAAAACACTACTTGTAAACCACCCTTGATAATGCGACAATCACCAACCTAATCCAACACTACCTCCACCTCCAGACAACAGATCTCACACCATATAGGCCCATTCTAACAGATCCTACACGAGAGCCACTCCAGAACATACACCCCTACCAGCAAGGAAACCCAATGGCCATACAAAACACTACTTGTAAACCACCCTTGATAATGCAACAATCACCAACCTAATCCACATACCTTAACTGAGAAAATTAAGCCTCGACCCCCTGGAACTCTTTTTCAAAGAGGTCCCAGTCTCTATTAATCATGTTAAGAACTTTTTCTTTAATTTCTTCCTCATTATCTTTCACAGTCCAACCCATTAATCTTCCCACTTCCAAGACTCTCTCTGCTTCTTTTAGGAATAATTTGTTACAATTCACTATACACCCATCCGAAATCGAATTATCTAGAAATTCTGAAAGGTTGAGCTTTTGAATCTGAACTGACTTATTCACCTTCTTCTTCCTATTTCATTCTCTGGTAATCAAATCATCCATGCAAAAAGCGAATTGCACATTTATGATGATTCTCTCATAGCCAAATTATTCGTACAAACTGAGAGATTCCACTTAAAGGTGGATGTCAAATTCGTTTCCACATCAATCAATTAAGAGTACCCAAACAAGTATATAAATTAAAGGAGCGATTCCCGTAAATCATATGGTTTTAAGTTGGAATCTCCGAAATAATAATATAAAAAAAAAAAGAAAAAAGGATTAATACTAACAACACCCCTTGTCGTTTTACGTTTGACAAAAACACCCCAATATAGATAGATTTTGGTACCAAAATTAATAAAACAACCATCTTGACCTTTAATTGTTCTAATCTACTCGAAGCACCAGATCTGATGAGATTGAGAGGTTAGGAGCCCGGATCTGCCGATTCTCATCTCAACAGCGAGATACACCGGGAGCCAACGACGGCGAGAAGAAAGGAAATGGAAGAAATTCAAAATGGCCCTACACACTTCCCTTCCCAAGACATAGCTTCTCTCTCTTGTTTCTCATATCCGTGATTCTTGATCTACATATAACAGAAATCATAGAACGTTTTTCAAAGGATAAAGTTTTTTTAGGGGTTCACTTCATATTTATATAAATTAAAAGTAGAGTATATGAAATTTTAATGATTATAATTTATTTATTTTAAAAATAAAAGAGTGAAAATATATATTTTCAAAAAAATTTAAAAGTGATTAGCTCATAGAAGATCTAAGATCAGATTATTAATAGTAAAAAAGAAGATCTTGATTTTGATTTTGATGATAAAAATAAAAAGAGTGAAGAGATATTATAGTTTGAATTGTGGTTGATTCTTAATTTTGCCTTCCATTATCTACTGATTGGAGACGTGTATCATTGTTCATGCCATAGAGATATGTATGTAATGGGTGGACAATGTGAGCTTCCATGCACGGTGGCTATCAAGAAAACAGCGAGAAATCCTTATAAGACTGAGAATGCGGGGAAAAAAAAAGGGTTAATCACAATCTGCTCCCTACTACTTTGGCCTATTTTCATTTTATGGTTGTTGTTTGGAAATATTACACTTTAGCCCTACATGCCTTTGGATTGTACAAAAAATAATTTTTTGGGGGATAATTTGCGATTAGTTCTAAATAGTGAGTGTAATTAGATAAATTTTGATTTAATCCCTTAAATTGATTTTTTTGTTCCGTATTACTCTCATATATGCTCACGTATTATGTGTAGAGGGTAACTAATATTACATATATCTTTGTAATATTAGTTACATGTATTTGTGTAATATTAATTACATATAATTACAAATACATGTAGCTTACAAATTATATGTAACTATATTATATGTACTTGTATAATATTTATTACATTTAACAAATATTTTAGACACAAGTTATATATATATATATATATATATATATATATATATATATATATATATATATATATATATATATATATATATGTAATTGCAAGAGTGCAGGTGCGAATATTAGGCCTTCTATCTTTTTTAATGTGTGGGACTCGAATACTAGTTGCAATTGTAGATGTGATTTTTTTAAAATTAAAAGTAAAATAAGGGATCAGCCACCCAAACGCCATTTTTTTATTAAATCTAACAAAGTAAGCAAAAGACTGAAATATCTATACATGCGTGGATTCGTCTGAAAGAATACTACAATTTAAAATAAAATATTAAAGAGAAAAAGATTCGATCCCCAAATAATTCTTCCCAAGTGGAAAAATATTTGTTTCACATGACAATTCAAAATTTTAAACACCAAATTGATCTATATTTTTGTGTATTTTTAATAATCAAAAAATATATTTTAGATTTTAAAGTAGAATCTAATTTTTAAATCAATTTTAACATGTAATTGTTAGAAATTGTGTCTCCAATTCCTAATTATATGTTTGATAATCAAAATAAATTGGATCATGATCCGATTCAGATGAATTTTTTTAATGTTATCCAATGCATGGGTTACTTCAAAATAACGATTTATTTATTTATTTTTTATATATATTAAAAGAAAGGATTGAACTCTAAATTTTTTACAAAAGAGATTAAGAGATATCCACCAAATTACAAACCTCCTAGAATAACCATTGTTGGTTGTTGACAAAAATATCTTTGATAGAATTTTGTGGTGTCGATGTCATTTGATGACTCTCTCCTCACGTGGTTATTGTTGGTGGTTCGTTGATTGTTGATAAAAAAATCTTTGATAGATTTTCTGTGGTGTCGATGTCATTTGATGACTTTCTCCTCAAGTGGTTTGATGGTTCGTTGATTGTGGAGGTTGGCTTTAGGGATCATGCCGTGAAGACCTTTGGATTGTGTTTGGGAGACAGATTTAATTTGTTTAAAGGATTTCACAATTTTTTATTTTTATTTTTTTTAAATCAAATTTTTTGTTTGGATACTATTAGAAATAAATTATAAAATACATTCATTTGTAAAATAGAAGAATAAGAGAGATTTGCAATTTTTTTCAAAACACATGTTATTTCTGAAGGGTACCGTTAGCAAGGATCCAAAGCGATTTCAAGAATCAATTTCAGCTAGTGTTGGAATGGACTAATTTCGGGCACTTATCTAGTTCTTTGATCAGTGTCGTATAGCATTGGTTGTAGTAGGCATTTTGGAATTTTCCGCATATGTACACGACAGTTCGGACTGGTTTTGGCAGAGTTCAGCCTTGGTGGATGGTGTGTTTATCGCTGATTAAGGGGTCTATATTTACAATAGTTTGCTGCCTGTGTATTTTTTTTTCCCCGATCTGTTGCTAGTTTCGACAAAGAGGCGGTTGGGAGTCCAGCACAGTAGTGGCATTAACTTCTTTCCTATGTATAATGGCGTCAGTCTCTTTCAAGATGAGGGTTGCTTCTTAACTTGAGTTTTGAATATAATGTTCTGGTTTTGATTGAATTCTGGGTAAGAATGTAAGTGTGTCTGTGTTTTAAGTTTTTGGATCCGATCGTCATTGTTCTTTTTGGTTGGCCACCAGTTAAATTATGACTCTATCTATTTGTGTTTGTAATAGGCGATATGTGTGGTGTCCTAGGTGTTTTGTGGAATCTTGCGTACTGCATTTCTAACTGTAGGTGTGTAGTAAGGGAGAACCACCCCCTTATTTAATCTATATAATAGAATAGGACGTACATAAATCTGTAGATAAATCACAACCGCTCTTTATCTTCCACATAAAGAGCGATTTAGATTGATTAGGGCCCCTTTGGTAATCGTTTTGTGCCTGTCCCATGCAGTAGGAGGGGAATGAGATAGGATAAGACGAGAATTTTGTTTCCTTCTTGGGAACATAATCATGTTTGGTAACGACAATTTTTTTTTTTTAGATCTGGGAACAAAATCGAGTTTGGTAACGATTTTATCCAAGAAATCAAGAACAAACCCTAAACCACAAATTCAAGAACAAATTCAAGAACAAATCCAAGATCAAATTCAAGAACAAATCGAAGAACAAATTCAAGAATAAATTCGAATAAATCCAAGAAACCCGAACAAATTCGAACAAACTTGAAATCGATTTCAAACAAATTCGAAGAAATTCGAAATAGGGTTTCAAAAATCCAAGAAACCTGAACAAATTTCGAACAAATTCGAACAAACCCGACCAAATTTGAACAAATTCGACAAATGGTTTCCATTTCAAACTCTAAAGCGAAATCAATTTTGAGTTTCGATTTCGAAGCAGAGGACGATGAACCAGGACGAAGTGGAGGACGACGAACACGAAGTAGACGACGATTTCGAAGAAACCTGACCAAATTTGAACAAATTCGACATATATAGGGTTTCGATC
The DNA here is from genome assembly GCA_016647705.1 of Eucommia ulmoides. Taxonomy (NCBI): domain Eukaryota; kingdom Viridiplantae; phylum Streptophyta; class Magnoliopsida; order Garryales; family Eucommiaceae; genus Eucommia; species Eucommia ulmoides. The sequence goes on from CM028340.1 coordinate 13,385,954, forward strand.
TCAAACTCGAAATTGAAATCGATTTCAAAAAATTAATCGAAACCCTACTGATTTTGACAAAGGCGAAGACGATGGCGATGAAATAGGGTTCGATACTGACAACGGAGGCAAAGACGTTGACCATGAAAGGGATGGCGACGAAGACGATGACGACAAAGGCGAAGACGATGATGATGAAAGCTCGCGACAAACACAGAAGAAGGAGACGAAGAGCAGAAAAGCACGAATGACGGCAAGAAGAAGCACGATCGACGGCAAAATCGACGAACTAAGAGGAAGAGGCGATTTTCTTGGTTCTTGATCGATGAAGTAAGGTTGGGATGAAGTGAGAAGAAAATAGGATGGAAATGAAACGAGAATAATGAGAAACAATTTTTTTTGTTACTCATTTCTTAAGAAAAAAGTGGGCACAATTCTCAAATAGGAATAGAATGAGAATGGATACAAAAATTACAAACGCTATTCCTAGACAAAAATCTCAAAAATCTGGGGATGGGATGAGAATTTCTAGGACGGGAACGGTTATCAAATAGGGGCTAAATTAATATAAATATAAAAAAACATATTTATGTTAACCTGATATATCTTATACCTAATTGAGGAGAGAGAATACATATTTTTGTATAATTGAGGAGACATAATATGTTTTTCCTATGTATATAAATCTATAAAAATAATATATATATATATATATATATATATATATATATATATATATATATATATATCATAAATATCTATATAATAAATCAGCTCATTTATATTGGTAGCCGTTGCATGTCTCTGGATATTGGTAGCCATTAGATCATCTTAACCTTAGGTATAAAAGTAAAATTAAACAATTAGGGTTCCTCATCTTCAGCCCACTTCTCTCTCTCTCTCTTTCACTCACTCTCAGTCGACTCTCTCTCTCGCTCTTTCACTCTCTTTGGATCTCGCGATGACAATCACTCGTGACGATGAGCGCCCCGTCCCTCACTCAAGATGACGGCTTATCCCTCACTCGCGACTATGACAGTGTCGGCTTATCCCTCGCGACGACCGTGGATCCCCCTCTCTCGCGACGCCGTTGCCTCTTTCTTCAATGACATATTTCAAAAAATGATAGTATGTAATCGGCTCCAATTCCTCCCCCTGTGCCTTCATATCTGAGTAGTTCCTCTATCTCTCTCTCTCTCCACGCCACTGGCACTGCCATCGCCGAAGACATTGGTGAGGAAATGACTGATTTTGATTTTCTTTTTCATATATTTTTTTTTTGCTGAAGCTTTTATGGCCGAATTGTTTTCCCCAAAATTTATGGGTGTGATTTTATCTTAATTTCCCAGATTGGCGAGGGTTCGAAGGTAATCGACAGTCTCTATTTGTTTCGTCGGTCTTGCCCTTGCCATCACAACCCTAGACGATCTCGCCATTTGATCATTCTCACCATCCTTTTTTCGTAGCTCACAGGTATTCTCCTATTTCAATTCTCGAATTTGCATCTCTCTCGCTGTTTGATCATTCTCACTATGTGATTTGTTCACATATTTTGTTTCTGTTCCCAGTTTTCAGAGAATAGAAAAAAAAAAAAAAAAAGAAGAGAGAGAGAGAAACATGAAATAGAAAACCCCATCTTGAGGTTGAAAATTCTAATTTTTAGATTTTGTTCCCATATTTTAGTTTCTGTAACAAGTCCCATATTTCTGTTTTTGTTCCGTATGAAAGAATATAACCGTGTGATTTTTTCACATATTTTGCTTCTATTCCCAATTTTCAGAAAACAGGAAAAAAAATAGAAAACCCAAATTTGAGCCTAAAAATTCTAATTTCTTAGATCTCGAATCTCCTGAAGTTAAGGTAAATATCCACTTTATTGGTTAAATCTCTCTAATTTGAGTTGTTTTTTCTGTCTATAACTCTATATTATTGCTACATTATTGATTGTACTCATTTTTTTTTTTGATAGTATGTTGTAGTGACGTTCTTTCTACATTGATAGTATAATGTTGTGATGATTATCTAATGTATTGTGCAATTGCTTAGGGATTGGGTAGATTATCCATTGTTCCTACATCTGTGACGCAGTCTACTGCTAATGTGGGTAACATAGGGACATAAGTTTTCGGTTATGTTTGAATTTCTTTCCCTAAAATTGGGTTAATTTTAGGTTTTATGCAAGTTCTTAGTTTTGCTTCATTGAGTAACTAAAACTTGTTTCATTGGTATTTTTTGTATTTCTTTATAGTAGGGGTACTTAGATTTAGTTTTAGTTAATTTTACATACTAAAAAAGAAAAAGACAAATTATTCTAAGTTTAGTTTGACATTGTTTTTGTTCTTTTTCTTTTAAATGTTGGATATCTACATACTTTATTTTACGTTTAGTTTGCCATTGCTTTTATTCTTTGTCCTTTGGTTATTGTATATCTACTCACTTTATAGGATTAATAAGATTTGTTTGATGTATTATATGTTATTCGCGGTGTTGAATGAAAACATGATTTGATGATTTTGGAATATTGAAAATGGTACTTATTAATTTATTTAGTTTTTAAAAAATATTTAGGTTCATGACAGGAATGATGATGAAAATGACGAAGTGGGGGAATTGAGTCGATAGTAATTAAATGACTAGAAGGTTAGTGTACTCTTATTATGCACATTATCAGGAATGCAAAAGGTCTAATCCATCCTATTCATTTAAATTAATGATCATTTCAGGTCTATATGTGTGTTAAGAATTATTTTCTATTTTTCTTGATGCTCCCTTTACTTCTTTGTGGATGATTCTTTGTGTTTGAGTATTGTTGCTAAGTGTAAGTGCAATAGAAATATAGAGACCAAAAAAATTATTAGGAATGAAAACACTAAACAAATGCCACCTAGAAAGCCCATTACATGGTACATATAGTTTTCATGTGTGTTTTGTGATCTTAGCAAAAAAACTTAATAGATCGGTAGTTTTTTTTCCCCATACCATTAACATTTCAATTATGTTAAAGAATTAGGATTAATTCAAAATTTCCCTCTTTCTTTTTAATTGGCAGGCTGATTATAACTAATGTTTAGCAAAATTGATCTAGATGATTTCAATACCAATAAAATTGATGGTCGTGGCTTTGTTATAAGAATATTTGCACTTGAGATAATTATATCCCAAATAGCTCTATTGAGATTCACGAAAATCATTCTTGCCCAAATCGGTCTTCGCTTTATCGGATCAACTGCAAAGGTCACTTTCTGATTTCATATTGCCAAGGTCAACTTCTATTTTATGTTTGCTTTGGACTTCTGTTTGCTACTGTTCTTTGTGCTTGAGTAATTAGATCTGAACAATGAAGCTGATCTACGATAGTCTGCATAGGCTTCCATTTTCCATTATTGAGTTATCAAACCGCTAAATTAGATTTCATGACACTTAAAATGATCTTTCAGCTACTGAAAATGTTGTTGTTTTCTGTGATTACACATGTAGAAGACCCACCAAATCCTGGAAATTGTTCGGCGGTTCACAAATTAATGCTTTCCTTCAGCTGAAATCCGCTAAAATTTCACCATCTAAGCTTTTTAAAACCTTTGGATTTTAATTTACTTAGTACCGTGATCATAAATATAAATCCGCTGAAATTTCACCATCATAAATGTTACATTCTTGTGCTTCACTCCTTCATGATTTTTGAGTTTAGGGTTTATCCTATTCGATTTGCATACTTGAATAGTAAATTTAGTTATTGAAGTGTTAAATGCTTTCCAAGCAAAGCAAAAGACCCATTTTAATTCCAGCTTAGGGTTCAAATAAAAATATTTATATTTATGTTTGCATGAATATTTAGGAAACTGCAATCAAATTTTTTTTTCCCCAAGTTGCAATCAAAAAATATACAACTAGCAAAAAAAAAAAAAAAAAAAAAAAAAGGCTGTAAAAAAAATGAAACTGAAAAAAAATCAGCAGGGTAAGGAGTTTACAAGAGGTGCAGGGGCAGGCAGGTTTGCATTGGATGCAAGTCCAGTGGGGTTTGAGGCAGGCAGGGGTGTTGGAGCTGAAACTGAAAGATTGTAATTTTTTTATTTCCCTGTGGTTTTTTTACCATGTTATTATTGTTCGTTTAAAAATTATTGTTGATTATTGGTAAATGCCCATATCATCATCATTTTTTTAATCAATCTTTTTTTATGTGGTTGAAAAGTCTTTACAAAGTTATATTATCTGTATTGCTTGGGGGATGGGTTTTTGTGTGGATTTTTGTTTGTTTTGGGTGTAACCCAGAAGTTAAAATTAGAAAACCTTTAGTTTGAGGGGTTAAGTTCTTTTCTATGGTATGGTTTCATACTGCTTTTGCACCGCAATCACTGAATTCATCATTCTGTTTGATTTCATATTTATATTCTAAGTGATTTAATTAGATGTATTCTTATAAAAGTTTCTAAGGGTGGCATTTGGTAAGTGTTTCTGTTTCTGTTTTTTTGTTCACAAAATAAGTGTTTTTGTTTCCATTTCTATTTTTTTTGTTCCCAAATAGTGTCCAACCTGACTCGATTCTGTTTATGCAAGTTTCAAAGTTCTAGGCCTGGATTAGCAATTGGGACTCATCCATCTCCTGTTTTTGTTTGAGAATTCTTGATTTTTTGTTACTGTTTCTGTTCCTGTTCCTGTTCTGTTTCTATCCTGTCATGTTAATCCCTTAGATGTGTTGTTACAATTTGTAGCGCGTTGATTACGTGAACAAATGTTTTTAAGTTTGTGGACTTTATATGATGGGCACATCTATCATCAAGTTCTTAACCTTATAATTTTTATGGTTGCATGTCATGTTTAGTTTCTAAACTTTGTGAATTTATTTAAAACTTGGATTTTGGATGTTGTTAATGGTCATACAATTTACTTTTATTTTGTTTGTTTTTTCGATAAGAGTGGTTCCAACTGGATCTGTCTATGAGACCATGCAAGCCTATGCCAAAAACTGCATCTTTCTTTGGTTGGATCTGCCTTTAAAGAATTCCTGCTTTTGTTTTTCTCTTTCCCTTTTGTTCAGTCGGGGGGGAGGGGGCGGTATTTGTTACTCCCCTTTCATCTTGAGATCTTCCCCTATCAATATGTTTATGTTTATGTTTATGTTTGGGCTAACGGAAATTAGAAATATTTTTAGTTTGTGTTTGTGTTTTAGAAATGATAAATTAGAAATGTTAACATTTTGTGTTTTTTTAGAAATTAGAAATGTTTTTAGTTATATTTATACTATTTTTTAAATGTGGATTATTTTTTAAAGAAATATACATGTTCCTGTTCTTATTGTGTTCATAAAGAAATATGGATTATTTTTTAAATTGTGGATTATTTTTTAGAGAAATATATATGTTCCTGTTTTCGTTTCCAGTTCTGTTTGCATTTCTGTTTTGTTCTTGTTCTTCTTGATGTTCCTGTTCCTGTTCTGTTCTTGTTTTTGTTTCCGTTCTGCTCCTGTCCTGTTCCTTTTCCTGTTCTAGTTTCTGTTCTGTACCTGTTCTCTGTTTCTATTGTGTTCATTTTTAAATTATGTTTCTATTTTAATTTTTGTTTATGTTTATATATGAGCTAGTAGAAATTAGGTTTATTTCTTTGCTTAACTGCCTAAATATTATGTTATTTATTTTTCAGATTTATAATTTTTTTTTCATTTGTTTTTTGTAATCAAATTTTTTATTTCAATTTTTTTTTAATTATTTAGTTATTTTCTGTCCGATTGTAGAATTAGAGAGAAGAGAGACAATGTTATTTGGTTGCTGAGTAATTTGTATATATTGGATTAATTATCGTAAATGAAAAATCCCCAACAACGATGATGAGGAAGACGATGTGGAAGATATCAATGTCACGGAAGATGATATGTTGGACTATATGTTCAACGTTGACGAAAACGGCGGTCGGAGAGTGGGCGATGAAACGGGGAAGCTGAAAGAAGGTAATGATGATAGTCCTCAACTTAAGTAAAAATAAGGTTCAGTCTCGATGGTTAGTTATTATTATTGTTCCATAGTTATTATTGATGTTCAGATGAAATATATGTAAAATGTTGTATAAATAGAGGAGACTATGTGAAAAAAGTTTTTTTTTTTGTCGTTTTGTTCTACACCTGTGCCTTTAGGCATGAGTTATACGCTAGTATAAAATAAATCAGCTCATTTACATCCAGAGCCGTTGGATGTCTCTGGATATTGGTAGCCGTTAGATCAAAATGACATGTCTTCACAATTAGGGTTCACAGCCGCTGGTAACGCCCATCTTGCTCTCTCTCTTTCTCTTCCCCCATTCCACCCCATCTCGCTCTCGACGTCTCCACAACCATCGCCACTATCATCGCCGTTCTTGGTCTACCATCAATAGCCGTCACGCCACCACACCTCAGGTAGGTCTCGAACGATCATTTTCTACTCCATTCACGATCGATTTCATGCCGTCACTACTCACTTGCTTCAAACTCTCTCTATCGTTGAGAACGAAACCGTCGTCGCTCTTCGTTATGCTTCGCTTATCTTCGCCGCTGCCATCGTCGTCCAGATCTGGCCACCTATTGCTGTTGGATAAAATTTCTCGACACAGGAGAGCTTCGATTCGAGTTTCATCATTTCCACCATTCGAGACCAAAAGGTGAGTCTCGATTCAATTTCTAATTTGTTCATATTTCTGATTTGTTTAAATTCTGGCCATGGCATGAACAATTAGGGCTCAATCCTTCTCGCCGGGTTTATTCCCAGATTAGGGCTCAAATTCTAGCCATCGATCTAGCGCCATCGCTGTGTCTATTCCCAGAGTTTTGTATTTTTGTTCCCTGATTTCTATTTTTTTTTATTTGTTCCGGGCCTATTCTTCAGTTTATGATGTCTACACTCCACATTCTCGGTTGATTTAGGGTCGCCGGTTGATTTAGGGTCGCCAGCTCGATTGTAGCTATTAATGAAGAATTAAACCAGTGTAAGAAGTTGACTGGTATCACCGATTTTATTTGTTTCTGTTCTTATGTGGTGTTCCGCCCTATGTTTTTTTAAACAGACGCGACCTTCCTCTCTACGTTTGTCTTCTCAAGGATGGTTTGTTGAACAGGTTGCTTCAACCCTATTTTCTCATAATTTTCGAATTTGTTTTTCTGTTTACCTTAGTGTTATGTTCAGAAATTTCAGGTATATTTCTACGCCCATTGTTCTTTCTTGCCCCTAGATTAGTGTTTCTGTTTGGTGTTTATGTTTTTGATTAGTGTCTTTGTTTTTTATTTCTATATTTTTCCTTTGCTAGGTATCATTTAAATGTCTTGCTATTGATTTGAGGTGCAAATCTGTGGCCAATTAGTAGGTATATTGCAGCTGCAACTCCTATACATATTAGAGACCTCATGCATATGGATGGCCTCACAAACGACCAAGTTAAATCACATTTGTAGGTTAATATCCCTTGTTTTCCTGCTCTTAGATTTTTTTTATTTGTTTCTGTTCCAAGATTTCTGAAAATAAAAATAAATTTGATCTCATAAATACCGTCTTCAAACAAGAAAACAATCCGATTCGACTTTATCCCATGAAAATCGATCCGATCTTCATAGTCGGGTTTTGATTGAAATTTTCTAGGTTTCGGCTTAATTTTTTTGTGTTGGTTTGGTTAGAGTTTGATTGTGTTGAATTTTCTAATTCCATTGGTTGTGCCATTGTTGCTGTTTAGAGTTGATTTGAGTTGTGCGGTCCACTGGAACGCTGTTCTTGGCCTTTTTCATTTATGTTTTAATCCAATTTGATCATTCTCACTGTTTGATTTGTTTAGGTAATATACTTTTGATTTTTGATCATTGGAATTTTTATATACTTCCCTCATATTGTGATGTGAATTTTTGTTTTTGCATCCTAACACTGCAGTCCATTTATGTTTTGGGGCTTGTTTTCATTTTGATCTTCAAATTGGGTTCCGTTTTTTGATATTCAGGTTTGGCCTCAAATCTCAATTTTTAGATATGTTTCATTTCTTTTTTCATTCTATTTTCTTTCCTAAAAGAAAAAGAAAAAGAAAATTATTTAGAACAACTTTTTCACTAATATTTGGTAGATAATCATTTGTTTTAGTTACCATGAATCTAATATTTGAATTTGTTATTTTGGATGTATAGATCTTAGTTTATGATTTTGATGTCATTATGGGCAACATTTATTTATATATTTTATTTGAACTTAAATAATTTGTTTATAGAAATAATATATGGAGATAACTTTGAAATAAAATTAAATCTATTTAATAAAACAAGACGTACATAAACCCTGCAGATAAATCTCAGACACTCTTTATACTCCCATAAAGAACGGTTCACACTGATTCTCAAAATTAACATAAATAAAAATTCTATATTATATTAATTTGTTTTATTCTTAACAAAATAATTTAAGATTGCCTTTTTCAATTTTCCTTTCCTTATTATTTCACACATTCTCTATCCCATTAATTAAACCCTAATGTAAAATCGGGTAGGTCTCTCTCATCAATTAAGCTGTATCAATTTAGGCAATTAAAGATTATATTGGGATTAATTTTCATAAACCGTTGACGACCCAAGCCACCCAGTAAACACATACTCTGAACCATTATTCAGCTCCCTCTTCGCTTCCTTTCTCCTTCCGCCATTGCCGAGCAATCATTTTCTGCCAATCAGATGATCAGGAATTCGGACAAACCAGCGGATGTCAATATCGTCAAATAAGAAGAAGGTCGTCGTGCAATCGTCTTCAACCAGGCGAGAAGCTTGATGATCCCCAAGATAAGGTGAACAACTCTGCAATTTAAGGCGAAATATTTAGGTTTGTGCAAGAGCTTTCTCTTCCGAGTTCCAACTTCCATGTCTGCTTCAATTGTGTTGATCCTTAGGTTTTGACGAACAATTTAAGTGTTGATATTTTAAGTGGAACTAATATGTTCGTTGAGTATTTCAGAAAAATAGTTCCATATATTTGATTATGTTGAAGACATCATGAAGAAAAAATTAAGGGTGTAAATATGGATCCATTAAAAAAATGAAAAGTTGTGAATACCTTGAAGAAATTAGGTAAAAACAACTATATACTTTTATACTCTTATTGTAACCTGAATTAGGATCACACATGATGCTGTTAAACGAGTTATCTTTATGTGTGTTTGAAATGATAGAATTTAGGATAAATATTTGATATGTGCTCCTTATATGATATTGACAATGATAATTGACCTAATTGAAAATAAGGTTTGAAGTATAAAAAGTTTAATTTTAGGTTAATTTAGTCAACCGAGAAAAAAAATTGGTTAACTGAATCAAACGTGTGTGTTTTGGAGCAAAATTGGAGCAGTAAAGGGCCACCCTTATGCAATTGGTCAACCAATTATAAGAAATTGGTCGACCATTTGAACCAGGGTTGGTTTTTTGGAGCAAAATAGAACAACCCTATAATGATCAGTTAATCGAAGAATAATTCGGTTAAACGATTGGATATAAGATTTTGGTAGGGAAAGGCTTTAAGGCAATCGGTTAATCGATTGGGAAGAAACTGGTTAATTGATTGGATTGAGATTTTGGCAAAGGTTGGCTCTAAAGCAATGTTTTAAAAACCAGACTGGACGTCGAACCGAAAAAGTCACCGGATCATGGGTCACCAGTTCAACAGGTAGGCGAACCGCGGTTCAATCAGTGACATCATAATTACGTCATTAATTTAAAAATATCCTACACATATTTTGTTTTAGACCCCTTGGATCAAATATGCCACATGTCATAAACTCTTATTTTGTTTTGTAAGAATCAAAAAGTGATAATTAAATATCAAGGTTAAACTAAAACGTTTCTTAAATAAAAGGGAGAAAAATGTATTTTAAACCTAGTTGAGAGAAAAGTTCTACCGTTAAACGACCCAATTCCCTATTCCTATCCCTATAACCAAACACTACCTAAGAGCAACAAGAAGCAATTAGGTTGATAGGGTCACGCCGCCTCCCTCATCTTTTTTTCTCTCTCTCTCTCTCTCTCTCTCTCTCTCTCTTTCTCTCTCTCTCATTTTTGCTAGTCAAAAGCTGATAAACCCTTCTCAAATCCACAACAGGGCCTGATCATTTGTCGTCGTTGGACTATCGGAGGCTGTAGGGGACAGTGGAGATGTCGTTGGAGTTATGAAAAAAAGAGTTATGAGTTCGTCTTCTTCGGAGGCGGCATAAAACAGAGAGATCGGAGCATGCAATCATCGGAGCTTGCCGTCTTCTCTATTTGAATGACATACGAGGGAGAGAAGCAGACGAAGGCAGCGAGGGGGGTGGCTGCACGTCTTTGAGAGTTTGAGGATTTAGGGTTGTTTTTTTTTTTTTGGGAAGCAATTTATACAAATGAGGAAGGTGAAAAAAATCAGCCGGTTATCTGTGGCTCGTTCTAGGTTAGCAGTCAGGCAGTTCAATCGGTCTGAATCGGCTGGTTCGACAATTTTTAGGCTAAAACGATTTTGAAGGGTTAATTGGACCAGAAACTACATCGGGTAGCAGTTCAATCGGTTGAACCAGGAAGTCCGATTCAGTTTTTAAAACATTGCTTCGAATTGATCGATCAACTGAACATGGTGTTTCGGTCAGTCGACTGGCATTTATGGTTTGCCCTGGTTTCTGTATTGTTTCAATCGGTCGACCGAATCCAAGGGATCAGTTAACTGACTTTTTCGGTTGAGATTTCGAGGAAATACGTCTCCTGGTAAACAAACAACAATTTTTTATGATTTAAATGAAGATATTTAGGAGATCTAATCTTATTAAAGATATCGTACATGTATTTTAATATCTCTATTAATTTGGTCCACAAAATTTAAGATTTTCTTAATTTAAGTTGATTAATACTTCTTATATTTGTGATTGTAATTTGAGAAATATTTCATGAGCTTATTTGAGAGATTTTAACAGTTATTTTATTGTGAAATATCCTTGAACTGAATTATTATATTATATGGGATCTAAGAGTGCTTCTTAGAGTTATATCTTTTGAAAAGTAGTCGATTGAGGGTTTGTTACCAGTCTATATATATAGACTTGTGGGATTGAGATTAAACACATCAAGAACATCAGCTTTGAGCTATTCTAAGAGTGATATTTATGCTGAAATGTTTGTGAGAGATTTTATATAAGTTCTTGATATAAAGCGTTGTTGATTTGGCGTCACCAATTTGTGTTATATTATGATTCTGTTTCGATCTTCGGTGGTTCCCATTGAGATCTTTCCAAACTATTGTTCTTCATTTTGATTTCATATTATAATTGATTACTTGGATATAAGATTGTTAGATAATCGTTTTCAAACTTAAAAGCCTGAAAAAAACTTTTTAAAACGATTTTGTTTGTTTATCGGATTACATGTTCTAAATTGTGCTACCGAAATTGTTTATTAATAAGATATTATTTGCTTCACATTGTATCTATCACGTAGTTAATTTATGGATATTAATCGAGTATATTTGTATTGAGGTAGTACAAGCTCGTTGTGGAAAGAAACTAATATTTTTTTTGTGTGTTTGTAAGTTTGAGTGGATTAGACTCGATTGGGACTATGTTGAGTTAGGATAGCTAGGTTTTGATTTTTTTCTTGTAAAAAATATTAGGGTTTGATCTATGTCCTATAAAAATGTTAGGTTATTCTTGTCCCTTGAAAAGAATTAGGTTTTGATTCTCCTTTTAATTGAATTGATTTTGAGTGAATTGTAAAGGTACAATCCTTACGTGTGAAAATAATACTTGAGAGTGTGGTGAAGTTTTCATTTTTTCTGTAATAGAATTAGGTTAGCCTTTAGTTTGGTAAAAAGATAAGGTTCTTCTTTAGCCTGGGAAAAGGATATTTGTGAAGGATGATTTTGAACTTAGGAGAAAAATCATTGTAAGAGTTTGGTTCCCATCGGTAAAGACATCAAGGGTTTAGGGGTTGCGAATCTCCGTGAAGCTCTGGGAACTAGATTAGGCAAGGCTAGCTTGTTGAACGAGGATACATCTTGGTGTGCTGCATTCTTTATTTTCATTATATTCTATTTGGGTGTGCACCTAGAATTAAACACTTATTCCCTGCGTAACAAAGATAATAATTGATTTAGGAAAAATTAATTGTTTGATGTTAACTGTTGAAAGATTTAATTGTTTAAATTTCTATTATTACCCAATTCTCCCCCTCTTGGGTAGCTTTTTAGGCCAACAATTGGTATCAGGGCTGATTTTAGCTCGATAGGCTTAACATCCTATATAAATCAATCACGTGGCATACACCCTAGAAAATATTTTTTGTGTATCCTCTTTTGAAGGTAATAAATCCGTATATGATAATGTTATTTATGATTCTTGCTGAATTAGTGGTAATGATGAAGACGATGATAATGAAAATATCCATATTGTCATGGAAAAATTATTTTCTCTCACATTTCTTTTTGCTAAAAAAACTTAAGTTTAAAAAGAAAAATTGATTCTTTTGAAAATGGAAGCAAAAATATTTTGAAATCTAAAGTACATCTAGATAACTATTGTGGAACAAAAGAGTTTTTGGATGTCGTTTTTGAAATAAATAATTTTATCTCTAAAGTAGTTTTTTTTTTTTTTTAAAATGAAAACGGAGTTTTAAAAAATGATTTTGACGTGATTTCCAAACAAAGGTCAGGACTTGAATTAAATATTGAATTACTTAAGAAAAAATTTAAAAAATCAAAATTTGACCTCAAGTCTATTTCTAGAGATTCTGAAAATATTTCTTCATCTTTTAAAACAATCTATGGAAGTGGATATGTCTCATCATATCATTCTTCATCACAATCCAATGGTTGCAATTTTTCGATTGTTAGAAATGATTAATGCTTTACTTCTCGTGCTATCCATGATAATCAATTGAAGTTGAGATGTTATTATTGCAATAAGGTTGGACATTTTAAAGTATCATATCCATTCAGGAACCCTAAGTTTATGTCTAATAAGAATGGGTCCAAAATAAAATGGATACTAAAGAGAGCTATGCAAATGTCTTGTATAGAGTTACATAATACTGGGACTAGACCAGAAAGAACAAACAAAGAGGTTATATAAAGGCCAAGACGGGAAGTCACTATGAATCCACAAGCGACATGTATAAAGTTAAAAGATGTATCAAAGCCAAGATATGAAGTTACAAAGAAGTCACAAAAGACATGTATCAACATAAAAGATTTACTAAAGCCAAGATGGGATATCACTAGGAATCCACAAGTGACACTTGCAAATAGAAATATCATTGAATCAAATGGCAAGAATCAAAGGATTAGGGGATACGGTCAGGCCAAGAGAAATTGTACATCCAAATCAATCATTGGTACAAATGAGGTAAAAAGAAAAGTTATCTCGAAAGATATAAGATTTACTCATAATCCTTTGCAGTTTAAATTCATTAAATTTGTTAAAGAGGAAGGTGTCCGACTTACCAAATATGTAAGTTTGGTAATAATTTCTAAGACTTATACTAAATGATGTGCTTATTTGTTATCTTAGAAACATTGCATGCTGATTCAGAGAATCACATTTACTCAAAGTATAGTAACACGTTTATTTCAATTTTACTTATATTACTCATATCATGCATCTATTGATATTTTTTGAAATCGATAATATGATTATAAGAAACATGTTACTTGAAGATGAATTAATCTGAATTAATTGGTTTATAGAATTTAAATTGCTTAGAATTGATTAGTGATTATGCATGATGTTGAGAATAATTGATAAATATATGTTCACTTGATTTCTATTAATGATTTTCTTCCAAGTATGTTTCAGAGAGTTTCAGGTTATAAGATTATTCAAGAAGAAACAAATATTCACACCGAAATTCAAAATTTAGTTAAGAGTAAGATTGAGGTTAATTCAAGGAGATAATTGATTAGAGTTGAATCTTTATTTAACTCAGTGGCAAAATAATCTCATTCTTGCATGATTATATAAAACATTTATGTGATGTGAAATTATTATCTAATTTACCGAAATTGACTCGCATCTCTATGAATATAATGTTTTGATTATATGCCTACGTGAAATTCGATTATGAGCTAATATTGGTTTATTGATGAAATATTTATTACTAAGATATGTTTGATAAAATTAGTACTTATCATGATATTACCTGTCGACATATCGTATAAATTTAAGTTTACATAGTTGGTATTACTTTATGAAATCATGTTAATCTATTTTTGATACCATATATATGATCGTCTGAATATACATGACATATCAATCTATTCTTTGTGTTTCAATTGATACCGTTGCATATGGATATCCTTATAGGCATTAAGTGTCTAGTATTCATCTAATATCTTCGATCTTTAAATGATTATTATTCTATCTAAATGGAAGATATTAATTGGTATCATGAAATAAAACATGTTAATTTAATTAAAATTATATGATTTCATACAACATTGTTGAAATATTTTGATTGCTCAGGTTTATTCTCCAAAGTATGAATTACTTTGTTTACAATTATATAGGGGAAAAAGTTTTTATAAGTGGGTAATAATTTATTATGCTTAAATTAAAAAAGGGGGATATTGAGTATATTGACACCTCTGATCAGCTTACTGATATCTTTACCAAACCTTTAGCGAAAGATCAATTCATGAAGATTATTCGAGGTTTAGATATGGCTAGACATGGTAATGTATGCCTAGGGTGATAGTTTTTTGTCTCTGCTCCCCACTTTTTGAGATGATAAAGGGGGAGAAGTTGATGTTTAAATTAGTTAGTTAATGTTTAGGAATTTGTTTGCCTAAGCATTGCACTAATTAGAGAGAGATCTTAGTTAAAATGGTTATATTGATCTTTTGTTGAAAATCATTATCGTTATATTGGTTTTTGAGCTTACGTTGAATATCTTTTTAATTATTTGAGCATATCTTCATGTTTATATTTAAATGAGTTAAATACCCGTCTTCGAATTTAGGGGGAGCACGGCTGCACTCTTTATTGAAGAAAATATCAAAATTAATTGTCATCATAAAAAAGGGAGAGATTGTTGATCTCTAGGTTTTGATGAACAATTAAGTGTAGATATTTTTAATGGAACTAATGTGTTTGTTGAGTATTTCAAAAAAAAAAAAAAAAAAGAAAAAAAAAAAAAAAAGGAAAACGTTTCATATATTTGATTATGTTGAAGATATCATGAAGAAAAAGTTAAGGGTTTAAAGATGGATGCTTTAAAGAAATCAAGAGCTGTGAAGACCTTGAAAAAATTAGGTGAAAACAACTTTGTACTTTTATATTCTTAATGCAACCCGAATTTAGATCACACACGACACTTTTAAACGAGTTATCGTTATGTGTATTTGAAATTATTGAATTTAGGATCCTGATTAAATATTTGATGTGTGTTCTTTATGTGATATTGAAAATGATAATCGACCTAATTGAAAATAAGGTTTGAAGTATAAAAAGTTGAATTTTATGGTTAATTCAGTTAACCGAGAATGAAAATTGATTAAATGAATTAAACGGTATGTTTTGGATCAGAATCAGTGAAGAAAATGGCCACCCTGATGCAATTGGTCAACCAATTATAATAAATTGGTTACTCATTTGAACCAAGTTGTTTTTTAGAGCAAAATGGAATGGCTTTGCAACAATCGGTTAACCAAATAGAATAATTCGGTCAAACAATTGGATATAAGGTTTTGGTAGGGAAAGGCTCTAAAGTAGTTGATCAACTGATTGGATTGAGATTTTGGGGAAGGTCAGTTCTGAAGTGATCGATCAACTGAATAGGGTATTTTGGTTAACCGGCTGGTGTTTATGGTTTGGCCTGGTTTCGTTGTTGTTTCAATTGGTTAATCAAATCCAAGGCATTGGTCAACCGACTATTTCGCTTGAGATTTCGAAGAACTTGGTCTCTTGGTAAAAAAAACTAGCTGTTTTTAATGATTTAAAAGGAGATATTTGGGAGATCTGATGTTATTAAAGATATGGTTCATGTATTTTAATATCCCTATTAATTTGGTCCACAGAATTTAAGATTATCATAATTTAAATTGATTAATACTCCCTATCTTTGTGATTGTAACTTGAGAAATATTTCATGAGCTTATTTGAGAGATTTAGAAAGTTATTTTAATGTGAAATATCCCTGAACTGAATGTTATATTATATGGAGTCTAAGAGTCCTTTTTAGAGGCATATCTTTTGAAAAGTAGCCATTGGAGGGCTTGCTATCAGTCTATAAATATAGACTTGTGAGATTGAGATTAAACACATCAAGAACATCATTTTTGAGCTATTCTAAGAGTGATATTTACGCTTAGATTTTTGTGAGAGATTTTATATATGTTTTTGATCTAAAGCGCTGTTGATTTGGCGTCGCCGATATGTGCTATATTGCGATTTTGTTTCAATCTTCGGTGATTTCCCTGTAAGATCTTTCCAAGATATTATCCTTTGTTTTGATTTTATGTTACTATTGATTGCTTCGAGATAAGATTGTTAGAAAATCGTTTTCAAACTTAAAAGCCTCAAAAATATTTTTAAAACGATTTTATTTGTTTATCTTATTACGTGGTCTAAATTGTGATACCCAAATTGTTTATTAATCCGATATTATTTGCCTTACATTTTGTCTATCAGGTAGTAAATTTCTTAACATTAATCTAGTATATCTGTATTGAGGTGGTAGAAGATTTTTATGGGAGGAAACTCATTTTTTTGTTTTTGTATTTGTGAGTTTGAATGGATTACACTCGGTTGGGACGGTATCTAGTTAGGGTTGCTAGGTTTTGATATTTTCTTGTGAAAAAAATTAGGGTTTGATCTTTATCTTGCAAAAAAAGTCAGGTTATTTTTTTTCTTGAAAAGAATTAGATTTTGATTCTCCTTTTAATTGAACTGATTTTGAGTGAATTGCAAATGTTCAATCTTTACTTATGAAAATGATACTTAAGGGTATGGTAAGGTTTTGATTCTTCCTGTAATAGAATTAAGTTAATGCTTAGCCTGGTAAAAAGATAAGGTTCTTCTTTAGCTTGAAAAAAAGATATTTGTAAAGGTTGATTCTAAGCCCGAGAAAAGAATCATTGTAAGGGTTTGGTTCCTACAGGTAAAGGAATCAGGGGTTTAGAGGTTGTGAATCTCCGTGGAGTTTTGAGACTAGATTAGGCAATGTTAGCTTGTTGAACAAGGATATATCTTGGTGTACTACATTTTTTATTTTTATATATTCTGTTCGGGTGTACACCTAGAATTAAGCACTTTTCCCCTGCGTAACAAAGATAATAATTGATTTAGGAAAAATTATTTATTTTATATTAAGTGTTGAAAGATTTAATTGTTTAAATTTTTATTACTATCCAATTCCCTCTCCCCCCCCCCCCCCTCTCTCTTGGGTAGCTTTTTGGGCCAATGAATTGCTTATTATTGGGTTATTATTTATTCCTTCTCTTTTTCATGTTTCCATGCAGAAAAATTTCAAGGCAGGAGTATTTAAAGAAAAGAGAGCTAAAGATGTAAGACCCGATTTTCAGCATGCGTATATTTTTAATTGTATTTTAGAATATTTAGAAAATATTTGGGCCAAATGTGCTATTAAGAAAACATTTAGAAAATATTGTTGTTGTTGTCTTAGGGTATATATAATTAAAACAAAAATCACCTCATCCCAATCAACATTAGTCGGTGGTTTAGGTATGGTTAATGTTAAAAAAGAGAAGAAAAAAAAAAAAAAAGGGAAAGAAGGTTTGAGGCAGTGGAGTTCATTTTTGTGTATATATATATATATATATATATATATATATATATATATATATATGGATATATTGATAATAAGACTAAAACAAACAAAAAGAGGAAAAAAAAAAAATTACTCTACAAGTTTCATTCCTTCAACCATTTCTTCAAGAGGTTCACAGGTGATGCCAACTACATTTTTATTACGGCGATAACATAATAGCAGTGTAATTTTTGAGACAAGTGTATTGTCTTTTATATAAATTGCCAAATTATATTTTTATACTAAAATGTGAAAATAAAAGATTTATTAAAATGAATTATTTTATAAAGTTAAATGGATCGAGTAAATTTTTAAATGTGGAAAATAATTTTTATTTATTATACTACTATGCTATATTGTGATCCCAACATGAGGGCATGTCCTGCGGGATGTAGTTGGTCGAACAGGAGGGCATGTCCTATAAAATATTGTGTTGTGACCTAACAGGAGGGCAAGTCCAACAGATGGGGCTGTGCAAAATATCCGACAGGCCCGACCCGTTCGAAAAACCCATCCGACCTAGCCTGAAAATTCAGGTCTGAAACCTATCTGAAGGTCAGGTTGGTTAAAACCCGAAAAAATGAGTTCTATTGGGATCGGATATCGGGTCTAAAGCATACTACCCAAGATATACCCGACCTCACCATATAAATAGACTCTAAATGACGTTCTAGGGTTTCATGCATTCATTTTCTCAACGCATAGCTCCCTTATTTTTATTTTACCTCTTCCGCTCTTTGGGAAACAAGGCATTGAAGCTTCGTTCAACTCTAACCTCCCGCCATCCAGATCTGAGCCTTCAATTCTTTAGTTCCATTCAATGATTTCGTTCGTTGTCGGCCAAGCTTTTCATCGCGACGTCATCTTTAATTCTTCGATGGCTCTAAAATTCTTTTAATCGGTGTTTGAAATCAGTAGTTAGAGACTCAGATGGTAAGTTCTATACTCCTATAATTCTATTTGTAATTTTGTTCTTTGAATTTGATGTTTTATTTTTTGATCTTCTATGGATTAGGGTTTTGATTTGTATTTCGATTAGGGTTTTGATCTTTATTTTGATTAGGATTTTTTTTATTTCATTTTCGATTAGGGTTTTGATTTTTGCTTTACTCCATCATCTCAACATACGGACTAACCAGACCCGACCGAACTCACCCGTAATCTGATAAACACGCCAAACATCGATTTTCAGCAGCCTTTCGGTCGAAATTGGGCCTACAATTCTTCACCTGAACATGTTTGGGTCAGGTGACCCTATTTTTTCCCACACCCGACCCGTGCACACCCCTACCTGCAGATATTGGTTGTTGTTGTTGTTGTTGATGATGATGATGATTATCATCATGATATGACATTTTATACCATGTGTTGGCTCATACCATTAGAGATATTAAATGATCTTGACACTGATGACAACCTTAGATTGCATAATTGTACAGGTTACGGTACCGTTAGAACTCCCGGTCGTGAGGTGAATGATCTCATGGCTAGTAGGGAAGTATATTTAAGATATTTTATTATATAAAAATGATTTGATTGATTTATATTCAATTAATATATCTTAATGATATTTGTGAATTTTGTTATTGTACATTGTGATTATATTCGGTTTGGGAAAGTGAATTTTGATAAATGTGCTTGATCCATAAATTATTTGTGTATTATGAACACAATACACCAATAATTGTTTTTTAGGTACCCAAGTAGAGATGGATCCCCTACTGGCGGTAGGTAGAGTCAGAGGGTCGTATCGTATTCTTTTGAGGCGGTCAAAATTGGTGTTGATTAGGAAATGGTTCAATATTGTAGTTTTGCCATGGAATAGTTGGTTATATAATCATTGAATTTTAAATTGGTAAAATATATTATGTTTTTGAAAATCTATGTCAGTTGACAGTTAGTGGATATTATTATTTTTAGGGTTAATAGTACTTTACCCCCTTGTGGTTTAACCAATTTTCACTTTACCCCCATGTGGTTCGAAAATCGTCACTTACCCCCCTATGGTTAGATATTTGTTGCACTTACCCACCAATATCAGGGGGGTAAGTGGTTTGAAAATCTAACCACATGAGGGGTAAATGGCGATTTTCAAACCACAGGGGGGTAAGTGCAAATCGGTCAAACCACAGGGGGTAAAGTTTAATTAACCCTTATTTTTATCATAGTAGTGTAGCGGAAGCGTGGTGGTGGAGTGATTCGTGTTTCACAATATTTCTCCGTAAAAAGAGAAATATCGAGTGGCAGTCCTAGGAAATCGGGTCTTTACAAAAGAGGCTTGAAGAATTAAGGTGATGGATTTGGTAGACCGCTTTTTACAGTTTGCTTTCTATTGGGGATTTTTCCTTAATTGACTTTGTCGCAATAATAATATTGAATGTTGGAAATGCATTAAAAATGGTATCAATTTTGTTGTTATTAATCATTCTCCTAATTTCAGCCCAATGTTTTTCTTGGAATAATTTTAGAGATGATATAGAAGATGAACAATATCTACTAGATGGTGTTAAATTGACTAAAGCAGAATATCGTGAGGTAAGGTAATAACATAATCTCCCATTTTTTCTGGTGAGTTTAGATTCTGTAGAAGATGAACAATATCTATTTGAATGATTAATTGTTTAAGTGATTGGTGGATTAATTGTTTTTAGAGTGCGTGTGCAGATTTTTAATTTTGTCTTGAGTTGAGAATGTGGGGATTCTTTTGTCTTGAGTTAATTTTATGTGCGGAATAAATTTTGTAGTTTTTTATTTTTTTTATTTTTTCCCAGTAAATATTATCACGTTTTTAAGATTTTGAATTTCATATATATATATATATATTTTTTTTCTTTTCTTGGATGTAGATTTGGTTAAAGAAAGATGATAAAAGCTCACCCTTTAATTTATAAGTTGTAAGGTGCGTTTGTTAGCATTTTTGTTCATGTTTTTTGTTTTTCCTATTTTTAAAAAGTTTGTTCTTGATTATTTTTCTTTCCCTTTTTTCATTTATTTTATTGAAGTTCTTTTCTGACCCCATTTCCGTATATATTTTTAGGCCTGCAATATTAGCTTTGAGTTATATATCTGCAACTGGAGAGGTAACTTCTTTTTTGTCAATTTATTTATTATCTCACAAGTATTTTTTTCTAATATTTGTTTCAAATTAGGTTTGATTGGTTATTTTTGATATTATATTTACATTACAATTTTGTTTGTAATAATTGTTTTCATTGTTGTAATTGAACGGGAGTATTGTATAAACAAAGCTTGTCTTTTCTTTTAAAAAAATTAGTTAACTTTATATTATTAGTTATTGTTATGTTGGTATAAAAACTGGAGTGTTTGAGAATATTGTATAAACAAAGCAAGTTATGTTATCTTTTTTAAGTGTTGGTTATTGTTGTGTTCATTTGAAAAACGAGAGTTGAGAAATTGGAAAACAATTAGTGTTTTGTCATTTTCTGAATTGTTTGTTAAGTTTTATATACTGTTGTTCATTATTGTTCTATTCATGTAAAAGCAAAGGTTGGACTGTGAGAATGTTGTATATACAATGGGATTTTTTTTTTCTTCATGTTTTCTTAAATTTGTATAAGTATTATTAATGTGTTTAATTGTGGCTCATTGGAATTATTTGACGACAAAAATAAAATTTTAAAAATTTGATGGTTCATTTGTTTCATTATTCCAATTTTTAGCATTGTTTTGGTCTTCCATAAATATTTTTTTACGCAATTTTTTTTGGCTTAAAAATTATGCCAATTATAATTGATTTTTTTTCTTTTCAAATCAATATATTTTTTTTTAGTTCGTGCCTTCAAGATCGCAGGTTATCCGCTAGTTAAAGAAATAATATAAAGAGGAAATACAATATCCAAAAATTATGGACATTAAATTTATAAAAAATAAAATAAAAATAGAAATAATATATAGATATTAAATTAATAACATTAAAATATTTAGGGTATTTTATTATGGGTCCCAAGTCCCATTACTAATTCATTATTATACCCATGTAGCCATTTAAATTTTAAGAAAAACCAAATTGGCATATGATAATTGTTTGCTGTACAATAACATTTACGTCCCCCATTCATTATGTTGATGTTGACATTGTTGTTGTACAAAAATATTTGTTTCTCCCCATTCATTATGTTGCTATTAACATTGTTGCTGAGTAGTAACATTTGCATCTCCCTATTTATTATGTTGCTATTGATGTAGTGAGAGAATATGTATTTGGGTTTATCTTAAGCAATTAATATATAGGTGGTGTTTTATCGATATAAGCTTGCAAGTAGTAGCCCATTTTAATTTTAATGGTAAAAATGAGATTCTCCTTAATTTTTCCAAATATTAATTTATTAAAATTAAATTAAAAAATAATATTAAATTAGGTTCAATTTTTTTTCTATGATCCTATTTTTAGGCACAGGTCATTCGCCAGTATATCTATATAATAAAATAAGACGTACATAAACCCTCTAGGTAAATCTTAACCACTCTTTATATCCCCCATAAAGAATGGATCAGATTAATCCACTAATCTAACCCTAATATCCCTTACAAACTCACCGTAATTTCCTAATTTCAAAATCACTTTCTCACTCTAAAATCTCTTTCTCCCCCATCTCTCTCTCTCTCTCTCTTACTCTCTGCTTTAGAAATCGTCACCACTACCATCTTGTTTTTCTCTCTTTCTCTCTCTCTCCATTTCTCTATCATTTTTTGTTTTCTAAACCCTAACGACAACATGAGAACTTGACAAAGACAGCAAGCAGCTCGACAATGGTTTGAATGGCGGAACTCGACAATGATTGATCGATGGTTGGCCCGATTATCGATTGTCCAGTGGTTGATCAGCTTTGTTTGGATGGTGCTGGTAACGATTTGTCGCCGTAGCCATCGTCATCGCCATCACCAATCGCCATTTCTAATCGTGGTCTGAAGTCGCCATCCTCTATCACCATCACTCCTACAGCAGAAAATTCCACTTCTCCGTCACCGTCAGCAGCGCTAGATCTGTGACACCACCACCGCCATTAATCAGTCACCGGTAAGCATCTTTGTTATAATTGGCTAGATCTGGGGGGATCGAACTCTGATTTTGGCCAGATATGGGGTTTGAGTTGGTGATTTACGAAGCCGACATCATTGTTGCATGGATGCTTTTTGCTTTTTTAACGGTTTATTTGAATTGGTTTATGATGGTTTCCTTTTTTTTTCTTTATCATTTTCTGTGCTCTGATCTCACTATGTTACGCCAGTAGGTTTCCTACTTCCAGGCAGAAGATTGAAGTCCCCAAACACTTGAAATACCTTTAGGTCATCTCTCTCTCCCTCCATATTTTCCCATTTTCTCTTTATCCTTATTTTTCTTTTCCTCCTCCTTGTGTATGTTTGGTTAAATGCAGGTACTAGATGGAAAACAAGAAATCAATTACAGGTTTTTGCAATTTTTAATCCCCTTTTCAATTTTTAATTTTTTTTTTTTTTATATTTGATCTTTTATTTTGATGGTACGTTTCTAGAAATCAGGTCATCCTTAATGGACCCGCCGTTAAAACCATTCATGTCCTCTCTCTCTCTCTCTCTTTCTCTCTCTACATTTTCCTTATTTTCTCTTTGCCCTTATTTCCTTTTCCTCCGCCTGATATATGTTTGGTTAAATGCAGGTGTCAAATAGAAAACAAGAAATCAATTGTAGTTTTTTGCAATTTTTAATCTCCTTTTCAATTACTAATTTATTTCTTATATCGAAGCTTTAATTTTGATGGTATTTTTTTAGAAATTAGGTTATTCTTAATGGACGTTGCTTATTTTCTATTTCCTATCAAATCTTATGTTGTTTTGGCCCTTTGTTTGTTTATCTTTTGTGTAATCTATTTGATTTGTTCTCTGTGCTGAGTTTATCTTTTGTTTTCTTTGGATTCAATTGATCACTACATTATTTTGACCATGGTTCATCAACTGCCTATCAACTATCCACTTTTAAGCTTGGGTGCATAAAATAGCAGCCACCTACCTTGAGTTAATTACCTTTTTATATTTTGAATTGAATTAAATACTAGCAGATATGGTATCCATCATTATCCTAGAGTTCTTATTTTTATAGAGATCCTCAGTATCTCTTTTCTTTTGTCATTACTTGGGCATTGCTGTGATTCGCTAAAAGAATGTCTACAACATCTCCACCAGGAAGAACTGGTATGCATCTTGATTTTTGAATACCACTTTTACTCAAATTCAACACTACATCTCATTTAATTCTCTTAGAGTGTATTAAATTTTGAGTTCAACTTTTATGCTCTATATGCGTGTGTTGTCTATAACTATTTTGTGCAATTTATCATTTACTAGTAGCTAGAAATGGTTCACATGAAGATTTGCACGGATGTCGATAGATCTCTAGTAAAATTGCTTTGAGTTTTGTTCTATTTTTTTTTTTAATTTTATTTCAGTTCTATTATGTTATTTTAGTTCAGTTATGTTTTGTTCTTTGCTAACCATTCGATTTTGGCTTCGCTTCCCCCTCAATTTGACCTTCCCGTACACGGCAATAGATAAGGATGAAGATAGTGCAATTGATTCGTTGATTACATCTCAAGAATCATTCAATCTATGCTCTACTTCTAGGTCTACACCTTTTCAGGTTCTCTCTTTCTTTCTCTTCTCTAATCATGTGTGTGAATTCTATTTCTATAGTTTAGATTTTAGGTTTTAATTGTGATTTTGTTTATGAATTTGATTAAAATTATTTTTTCTTCGATTAAATACATTCTGTGTGAGTTTGATACTTTTGAAGTGGCAATAGCACTTCTTCGAATCCAAACCATTTTTTGAAGTCCAAATTAGTTGGTTTTTCTTGGGAGTCCAAAATATACCTTTAACTTGATTGGTTCAAAATTAGCTTTTTTTTTTTATAAGATTAGTCTAGATATTTCCGTTGTGTCTCTGTTTTGTTGAAAGTACAGTAGCCTGTTGAATGATTCACCATTATACACCTATTTTTAATATTACAGTATTACTAATTTATGAATCTAATTTTAACTTTTATATATATATATATATATATATATAACTTTTATTTTCTATAAAAATATTTATTAGTATAAAGTGTAATAACACAGGGCACGGAGAATGTGCGTGCATTATTAAATATTTTAACATAATTTATATGAATAAGTGTTTGATTGTGTTGTTTAGTTTTTGATTTTATTTATTTATTTATTTTTGGTTGTAATGTTCATTATGTGTTTGCACTGATTTTGTGGTTGATAATTTGATGGTTGTATTTTGTGTTGTAAAGTGCATCATTATAATTTTGTGCTGTTTTTTGTTTTTAGATTCTTTATTTTATTTGATGGCTATTTCTTAGATTCTTTAGATTCTTCATTTTATTTGATAGCTATGTTTTTAGATTCTTTATTTGATTAGAATCTTCATATTCTTTATTTTATTTGATCTCTACTTCTTAAAATTTGTTTTGCATTTGTGAATAGTGAGATAGATGTGAATGATTGCAGCGTTGGTAAAAGAAATATTCACTACAAGAAAAAAAAAAGGCTTTTTATCATGGTTTAAAACCGTGATAAAAAAAATTTAATTATAGTTTTTGGTCCAAAAATTAACCGCAATATATAGAGGTCTGACTAGAAGTAGATTTTTTTTTTCACAGTTAAAAATCGAGATGATTAGTCCATCTAATATCTCAGTTTTCAAATGTGATTAAAAGAGTCATATATATGTGATCAAAATAACAAACTATGATTATTTGGATGATATTTGTCTCGCTTTTGTATAAAAGGGAGATGTTTGCTCTCTTTTCTATCACGTTTAAAAATCGTGCTCTTCAACAATACAAAAATCACATTTAAAAACTATGATTATTTCTCATATAATAATAATAATAATAATAATAATAATATATTCTACTATTTTATAATAAAAAAATGGAAAATGACATTTTTGGTTCCTAACAAATGTCTCGGGTGCTCAATTAGCCTCTGATATTTGAAAGTCGACACATTGGGTCTTTAACATTTCATTTTAGTTTCAAATTGGCCCCTGAGAGAGATTTTGTTAAGTCAAGCTAACAGTCAACGTCTTATTAAGGGCATTTCGATCATTTAACGATCCCAACTTATTTTGGTTAATACTATTGATTGTTCCTCAACTCTTTTGATATTCCACATACACCCCTAACACTTTTAATAAAACTTTAAGGGCACACACTGTAAATAGAGGATTGCCCTTTCGGCCTTTCATATCTATGTTCTTCTGCTTGACACCCCAAATCGATCACCATCATCGCTGAACACCGCATTCGCTGAACATGAACACCACCATCGCCAAACCAAACACCACCACGGCAAACCACAACCACCACCCCGTCGAACAAGATCCATAGCTTGAATTGAATTGAATCGAATGGTGGTTGTAGATTGACGATTCAATCAAGAATCGAATTGAATATGCTTTCGTCATTGAAGTTGATGTAAGTGGAATGGTGGAGTGGGGTGCAATGGATTGTGGACGGAGAAGAATAGACTCAATCCATCACATGGACTGCAAATTCAAGTTCTTTCACCGAATAACACGTCGTCTCTAATCTCCTCCAAGAACGACGGTTCCTAAGACGGGCAACAAATTAGGGAACGAATTATGGGAAGATTCGTGGAAGCATATGCCATAGATGGGCAATAAAGAATCATAAACTTGAATTTCTAAAAGTATAACTATCTAACATGTAAAATTGCTGTCAAGGAAAAATAAAATAAAATTGCAATCCTTGCCTTGTTGCAAGACCCTGCTTTTGTGGCACTAACTCACCATTAATTGGAGTTTCTCAATGATTTTAAATTCATCTACCAACTGTTGAATGTGAAAGTATCAAGTTCAAGTTCCACTACATTGAAAACTTAAATTATAATCCCGGCCAAACAAAAGAAAAAGATGATGATGATTTGATAAACAGTTCAATGAACATAGAAATCCTATTATCCCATTTATACTTCTTAATCTTTGAAAATGACTTAGAGATTAGAAAGAAAATTGCAAAAAATTAAAACATATTCGTTCAGGCATATTCACAAACACCATGTCCACGCCATCTCTGATTAGCCAGAAACACATGCACAGAGAAAAACCATAATACAAGTGTGCTTTCAAACTTATCACAAATGAATTACGTATGGAAGAAAATAACATACCTTTTCCACATTGTTTTGACCAATATTTAATCCACTCAACTCTCAATTCATCTAGTTCCTCTTCCAAGTAGGCATTCTTTCCATTAAACTACACTGTTAGTGTAATAATGGGTTTAGTCCACTTGGTTCATAGGGCAAAACCCTAACCCCACTTCCCCTATAAATTCTCATGTATAGTTTCAATTTTATTTATTCAATATACATGTAACCTTATATTTCTCTCAATGTATCAATACATGGTTCATTCTCCACTTCTAAATTATCTTAACATTGTATCAATAGCAAGTTTTTCTTAGAGCTGTTCTCAATAAAAATTTTGCAACCCTAACGCTTTGCTGCTATTACCACCACCGCCGCCCTTATTCTCCCAAACCTTTCATCTCTACTATAGCCTTCATCTCTTCTCCGGTATCAACAAAGACCATACCACCGTCTTCGTCTTGTGGAGACGAACACAACGCCACCAAAATCACCGCCACTAGAGTCCAGACTTGCTCTCACCCGCCTCTGACAGCCTGCAGTACTACTACCCTTCACAATCTCGGATTTTGGGCTCCAACGCCTTAACCAGGGCTCCAAATTCACCTCATAATACACCATCAGAACCGTCTAGCCGAGACGATTCAAACCAATAAAACCACATAGCCGTTCTCAACAGTATGCGCCTGCACGCGCCGCGCGTAGCCTCCGTCGTTGCTCTTCTCTCAGATTCACTCGCCTAGTTGGTGCTCTCATTGCCACATCAGCCTTAGTTGCCTAGTTAGTACTTATTCAGCGCCCATGTCCGCACCCAGTCAGTGCCACATCATCACAACTTCACTGCCGCGTCATCAACACGTTAGCGCCACGTAGGCGAGTTGACTGCCATATCATATGATGACCGCCACATCAATACCACTCCACCTTTCAGCTGCCACGTCATCGGTTTGGCTAAGATAATTCTCTTTGACCGGTTAAGGCATTTTTAGACCATTGTTTTTACAAAGTTGGACCAATTCCTGGGATTTTCCGATGTTCTAATTCTATTTTTGGCCTCCGTTTTGTTATATAAAGCTCACATGATATACTTTCTATTATATCCGTGTGGTTCCTATACCGGTTCACCCGTTTTTCAATCGGTTCTTGAAGATTAAATATTGGTTCCTAGACAATTTCAGCATTACAGATCTATCTATGATCTCTGTCAAATCAAATTAAGATCATACTGTATAATTCTTTTTATATTGTTGATTCGTTTCATCACAAAGATTTGATCGATTCAAGGGGCTCTGAATTGGTTCTTCACGAGTATAAATCAGTTCCTGGATAATTTTAACATCCTGAATCCATCCGTGACAATAGTTTCTCCATGCTCAATAGCAATGTCTGTGGGTTCTTTGCTCATTATTAATGCCAATGAGGGTTCGGATCCTACCTCAACTGCTGTCACCATGTTTATTGCAGATTTGGCCTCATTCTTCATTCGTATCTTCTCCAACATTGGTAATAGTACAAACCTTTCCCCTACTCTCTCACTTACTACATGTAACTCTTCATGGTTCTTTGATTCTGCTTGTTACAATCATATGACATCTGATCCCCATATTTTTTCAATCAAACTTTCTGCTACGAATATCCCTAATATTCATACTGCTGATGGTTCTCAAATGCGTGTTACTCATATCGCTTGGGTTTCTACTTCCCATCTTTCTATTTCTAACATGTATTTAATTCCAAAACTCACCTTAAATCTCTTGTCTGTTGGACAACTTGGTGCATTAGGTTTTGAAGTCATATTTTCTAAAAGTGTTTGTCGTGTAAAGGATCCTCGAACAGGGAATAGAAAAAACTCTTGGGATTGGCCGTAAGGTTGGACGCCTATTTGAACTTAGCAACTTGCACCTTCCATCTCTAACTCCATCACCACCACAATGCCATGTCCCTTCATCAACCTGTGCAACCTCACCACCATCACCTGTATCCTTATCTCCACAACCACCACAACCCTAAGTCCCTTCATCAACCTGTGCAACCTCACCACCACCACCAGTATCCTCATCTTTATCTCCCAAGTCCTTTCATCAAATGTGGCATGCTAGGTTAGGCCACACTTCATCTAGCCGACTCAAATCGCTTATCTCTAGTGGTCAATTAGGTTCAGTTCAACATAAGTCCTTCAAATGTATCCATTACCAACTTGCCAAACAACTAGCTCAACCTTTCAAAAAGAATCAGTCTATTTTCCTTGTACCCTTTGATCCTAATTCATTATGATATTTAGGGGCTTGCTCCTTATGCCTCAATGGGTAGCCTTCGTTACTTTGTTATCTTTGTGGACGACTACTCTCGGTATACATGATTGTTTCTTATGAATCATCGATCCAAACTATTCCAAATATATTCTAAGTTTTATTCTATGGTTCAAACCCAATTTTCTAGAAATATTAAAGATTTTTGCTTAGATAATGAAATGGAATACAAGGATTGTACTTTTCTTAACCTGCTTCGCAAAAATGACACGCTCCCCTATCGCTCGTGTCCTAGTACATCCCAACAAAATGGATGGGCTGAATGCAAACATAGACATATTCTTGATACAGTTCATGATCTCTTAATTTCTTCATCATGTCCTGAGCGTTTTTGGGGTTAGGCTACATTTACAACCATCTACATAATAAACCGTGTCTCTTCCGCTACAATCCAAAACCAGTCTCCATTGGAACACCTTTTCGGTAAAACTTCTGATTACTCTGAACTCAGAGTCTTTGGTTGCGCCTATTTTTTTTATTCGCAAACCACATGAACACAACAAACTGGAACCAAGGGCTCGTCTGTGTTGTTATCTTGGATATGGCGTCGAACATAAAGGGTATTGGTACTGAGATCCCATTTCTAAAACCCTTTGTATCTCATGAAATGTAATTTTTTGGGAACATCAAATTTTTTATTCCTTACGATCATTTGATGTAAGACCTCAATCGTAGCATGTACGTCATTTCAGTTGTATGTTAGAATAATTGGAGAAATTCGGGGTAAAAATTAGGACAATTAAAAATTCAAATAAAAAGTCTAGGGGTCAAATTGAAAATATAAAAATATTTATTCTAAACTTTGGGGATTTTAAATTGTCACTTAAATTATAGATTAAAAAAAATAATAAAAAAAATAAAAATTAGAGGGTTCAAATTGCGATTTAGGGAAATTGTGAATAGTACATTGGGCTAAAAAATAAGGATGTGAAGGAGTTGGGGGGGAGAAAAGGGTAATAAAATAAAAGTTTTTTAAAAAACACATATTATATATATACACATGGGGGTGACGTGAGTTGCTGGCCGACTGTTGAACCGAAACAGGGAGGAGTGAGACCGGCAATGGGGAGAGATCAGATCACACCTTCACCCACTTAGTTCATGCACATAAATATCAATATCATGAGGGAAGATCGGGAAAGGGGACGAAATCCGAAGGAATTTCATAAAATCTAGAGAGAGAGAGAGAGCATCGGAGCGGGGTTCGTGATCGACGGCATGAATGGATCTTGTCTGATCAACCGGTGATTTTGGGTATGAAAGAGTGTACTCACAGTGGTTGTGTTCAGACGAGAGGGTGTGTAGGCTTGCTGCTCGGATCGTCGATGGTGGAAGACTTTCCGACAGGGCAATGTGTTCCGGTACAGGTGTGTCTGTGTGCACGTGGGTGTTCGGATTCAACATGCATGTGGGGAGGGACGATCGTCGGTGAGCCATATGGGTGGTGCCCGCCGGAGCTGGCAAGGAGAAAGGGGAGAGAGAGGATCGACGGTGACGGGTTTCGGTTGCCGCCGTTGGTGAGTTCGTCATCGTTCCTCTGGCGACTGCACATGTGTGGATAAGGGACGTTTTTGGCATGGTGTGTGCGTGTGCATGGACGTTGGCAGTAAAATTTGGTGAGAGGACTGAGGACCCGGCCGGAGTAGAGGGGGGGTCCGGCGGGTGCTCAAACGGAAACAGAACCAGGAAAAGAAAAGAGAAAGGAAGAAGAAAGGAAGGAAAAAAAAAGAAAGAAAGGAAATTAGAAAAACACCCCAATAAAATTCGAAATTTATCCCGTGGCCCGTGAACGTTTCGGAACAGGTAATATTTTTATCGGATACTATTATCGATTAAAATAAGTTATTGGGCATTAAGATGTTTCTCGCATTCGTAATAGTAATTGTCGTGATCGTGATAACATTTTTATAATTGCTAGTTTTAATAAACTGGTATAGGAAACTTAACAGAGCGACATTAAACAAATAATAGTTTTCGTAATGAAATGTGGGAAAATTATGGAAAATTAGGATATGCGTTCATCTAATTTGGTTATTTTAAATACGATATTAATTTAGGCCCTATTACCATTAGGTTCGCAGGCACCGGAGTTTCGATAGAGAGTAGTTAGCAAGGGCTTTTGGGAACGGATCACGAGGTGAGTGTACTGTCTTCTTACTAAATTATTTTTGTATATATATAGGATGAAATGTGGGTTGACTTGAGCCGTACAATTTTATAAAATTATATGGATCAAGTAGGAGCTGGGTGAGTTGGTAAACTGGATTTCCGAAAGATTTCGGGGGTTTTCGAAATGAAGTTGAAAATGATTTTTTGTTGGATTTTGGGTGAAATCGGACAGGGTTTTTAAAAGAGAATAGAAAACATCTGTTTTCTAGAAATGCCTGGTTTTCTAAAAATAAAGGGTGAAAAAGTGGTTTTAATAAAATCAGACGTTTTCTTTAAAAGAGAGTATGAAAAATGATTTCTGGATTTAAAGGTTAGTTTTGAGAAAAAGAGATAGACGTGGTAATTTGACGATGTTGAGTAGACGATATTTATTGGGTTGTGATTCAATAATGTTGTATTTGATTTGGCGATACCGCAGTATTTATCTATTTCAGTAGGGTGATATTATCCGCTTCGGCGGAGTGATGTTTATCTGCTTCGGCAGAGTGATGTTAGACGTTTATACTGTGCAGTGATTATCCGTTTCAGCGGAGTGATAGGTGTTCATAGGAAGGCATATCCTACGGATGGTACGGTACCGTTGCAAACTCCCGATCGTGAGGTTAAAACGATCACTAGGGCTGGCCAGTGTGTGTGTGTTGGAGGTGTGTATTTTAGATTGGTGTTTGAGATGTAGTATTACGTATATTGGTTGATTTGATGTTATTTATTATGATGTTTGGTAGGATTTTGTACTAGGTTGATTTGGGTAGAATTTATATATATCGCTTTATTTTCATTGCTTATATACTTATGCTTGATCCATACTAAATTGTGAAAATATTTAGAATGTATTAATATTTTAAAAATGTTTTACTAAGAAGGCGGTACACTCGCAGGTACAACGGCTAGGAGTCGGTCCCCTACTGGCACTAGGTAGAGCTGCGTGATGAAGTCATTTAGGCATTTGGAAAAGGCGTCAAAGGCGAACCTAAAAAAGAGTCATGGATAAATACTGTTTGCTGGTAAAATTTCGGGACGGGTGTGTCCCCCATAATAGATGTTTGTATTATACAGTGGGTGTATATTGTTATTCAATTTGGTTATTGCTATTAGGTAATGGTGATGTCATGTTGTAGTCGCGTCAGCCTCGGGCGGACGGGTGTCCGGGACGGGTTGTGACATTTGACATGTCAACCCTTACCAACTCTAGATTCTTTACTGATAAGTTATTTCCAGATGATACAGTTCCAGGTGCTTTTGAATCCACTTTAGCACCACTTGTTGCGCTCAACCCTACACCTTATGTTGAGTCCACCCTAGACCCACCAGCTGAACCCACTCTAGAACCTCTAGCTGATCTCACATCTCCAGCTCCAATAACTATACTTGAGACTTCTCTTGTGGCCGACGATTCTGTGCCAACTGCCTTTGAGACCCACGCTCCAAAACACCCCCGTTGCTCTACCAGGGTAACTCATTGTCCACATTACCTTACTGATTTTTATTATTTTTCCATTATACTTCATCTAAATGAGCCTCAATCCTCTAAGAAGGCTAGTACTAATCCTCTTTGGTAGAAAGCAATAGATAATGAACTTTAGGCCCTTGCTAAAATGCATACCTAGGATATTGTTGATTTGTCCCCTGGAAAAACTCTTATTGGGTGCAAATGGATGTTTAAAATCAAGACACTCTATGATGGCTCTGTTAAACTATATAAAGCCCAACTTGTTGCTAAATGATTTGCTTTGGAATATAGCATTGACTATGAAGAGACATTTGCTCCAGTGGCGAGGCTAACATCTGTCTGTACACTTCTTGCCATCGTCGCCATTCGAAAAGGGACTCTCTTTCAAATGGATGTCAAAAATGCATTTCTCAATGGTGATCTTCTTGATGAAGTCTATATGAATATACCTTTGGGCCTATTTTCCCATAGAAATAAAATTTGTAGCCTTTGTCGTCCCCTATATAGTTTGAAACAAGCTTTACGTGCCTAGTTTGCTAAATTCAGTACTACGATTCATCATTTTGGGTTCACACCTAGTTCTCATGATTTAGCTATGTTTATTTGTCATATTGCCAACGGTATTATTCTTCTTTTGCTATGTGTAGAAAATATGATTATTACTGGAGATGATCTATGTGGCTGAACTTAAAAAGTTTCTTAGTGGCTAATTCGAGATGAAAGCTCTTGGCGTGCTCACCTATTTTCTTGGTCTCGAAGTCTCATTTGGTTTTGATGGATATTTTCTCTCTCAGGCAAAATATGTCTCGGATCTCCTTTCCAAGACTGGGATTACTGACTCAACCACTGCCACTACTCCTCTCGAGCCGAATGCCAGATTTACCCTACTCGATGGTTCACCTCTTTAGAATATCACTCTATATGGACAACTGGTTGGAAGTCTTGTATATCTTAGTGTCACTCACCTTGACATTGCCTATGTCGTTCATCAAGTCATCCAATTCTTGTCTGTTTCTTGGACCACTAATTACTCGATTATTCTTCGCATTCTTCGGTATGTCAAGGGTACTATATTTCATGGGCTTCATTTCTTAACTCAGTCTGCTCCCGTCTTACAAGCTTATTCTGATGCCGACTGGGCCGGAGACCCTACCGATAGATAATCAACCACTGACTACTATTTTCTTTTGGGCAATTCTCTCATTTCCTGGTGTAGTAAGAAACAAACTGTGGTTGGTCGCTCCAGTATTGAAGCTGAATATCGTGCTATGGCTGATGCAATTGAAAAGCTTCTTTGGCTTCGTTGGCTACTAGTTGACATTGACATCCCTTCTCCTGCTGCCACTATCCTACACTGTGACAACAAGAGTGCTATTCAGATTACTTACAATGATTTCTTCCACGAGTGTACAAAAACGTCGAGACTGATTGTCACTTCATCCGTCATCACATTCTCTAGAATACGGTTCGTCTACAATCCGTTAGTTTAGCCAATCAGACAACAGACTTTTTCAACTACGTGGACAACCAAAATACATAAATAGATAAGCAACATATAATGATTTATCGTGGTTTGGCAAGCTGCTCTTACCTACGTCCTATCTCCCGAGCTCCCCTGGGCTTTTGCAATCCACTAATTCTTGATTTTTTTTCCAGGTAAGAACCTAACCCTTACAATCATTTTCACAGGTTAAGGACTAACTTAATTATTTTCATAGGCTCAAAATCAAACCTTTACACTTTACACTTTCCTTTTTTCATGGCTCTAGAATAACCTTAACTTTTACTAGGCTAAAGACTAACATAATTCTATTACTGGAAAAACAAAAACTTATTCTTTTTCACAAGCTAAAAATCAAACCTAATCATTTTCACATGCTAAGATCACACCTAATACTTTTCATAGGCTAAAGATCAAAGCTTATTTACCCTGATTAGACACCGTACCAATATATTTAATCCACCCTTTCTCACAAATATAAAAAAATAAAAATAAAAAATAAAATTGTTTCTTCTCATAGGAGCTTCTATCATATCAAATAATTATACTCAATTAATATCCCGAATACTACGCAATATAATTTACATGAAAATAAAAATCAAATTTGATTTAACTCAATTTAAAGCACAAATAATATATAATCAAATTCCATAGGTAAAAATTGTTTCTTAAGATGTGCATGATTTTCAAACTAGAAAACGATTTTTCAAATACAAATATTCCAAGCAATCAATTAGATCGTAAAAGATAAGAACATAAATTAACTTGAAAAGATTTCACCGGTATTTCTTGAAAACAGATAAGATAGCTTAACGTAGTACAAACTAATGATGAAAACTTTTGTGCACTTGGATCAAGAACAATTTAAGAATCACTCTCTTAGAAATACTTTAGTAAAATCTTACTCTCTTTAAATCAAAGGCTAATTTAAACTATTTGTTCTTAATTGTTTTTAATGAAATTCGTAGGTCTCCTTATATAGAATTCAAACTATATCTATAATGAAAATTTTACAAAAGATCATAGTAAAAATGACAATCTAAGACCCCATATATAATATACTATCAAAATATATTTCATTTAAAAATACTCTTAGGTAGGCTTAATTTGGTCCCCAAAATATTTTTGATTCAAAACTTTTAAATATAGGAACTAGTTTTACTAATTCAATTCATAGAATTAATTAATATAAGGACCAATATAATAGGATATAACTAATATATGATATATAATGGTAATATTCTCAAATCCCCAAAAAATATTTTTTTCCAACATTTAAAACCATAGGATTTGGGTAAAAGATCATGAAAACTGAAACAGTTAAGTTGATTGAATCAGAGCCCATCGGTCGATCGCTCTTCTTCCCATTGACCGACCTTTGCAATAGTTCAAATATTAACATTTATACCTTTCCTATCAGTCGACCACCTACCCGGTCGATTAACCGATTCCTCTATGGCTTCCTTTCTCAGTTTTCTTCAAGCCACTGTTTACGTTAATCAACTAACCCATTTTCTCGATTGACTAAATTGACTAGTATCTTCCTTACACATTTTATTTCATGCCACTCTTTCTGTTAGTTAATCGACCCTTTTTGTCGGTTGACCGAATCGACCAAAAACTTTCTATTTTATGTGTTAAAAATATTTTCTCAATTCAACACTTTATCAAAAGCATTTTCATGATTTTAATAATTTAGAAAATATGTTAGGATCTTGAATTTATTACTTCTGATGATAACACACATAAAATTACTCATTTTATAGTGTCGTGCATGATCCTAATCGGGTTACATTAAGAGCATAAGATTAATAAGTTGTTTTTCCTACGAAAATAAAAAAACGTCAACGCTCTAAAGAATCTTCAATATCTTTGCTTTGCACCCATATTGAATCTTTTCATAAAATCTTTGTCTAGTAAATCTTCAATAATTAACTTTTTCGATTCATTCCTTTTCTCATTTGAACACATGGAACTTTAATTCAGAAATCCTTCAATAAATCTTTTAGTTCTATAAAATATCAACATTTAATTGTATTTCAAAACGTTAGGGTCAACAATATCAAAATAGGTGGATTTTGTGGGTGTTAGCCTTTTAAAATTTCACGATTTCAAGTATTTTTGAAAAGTAGCAAAAATGGAAAAAACATTGTGTGCCTATAGCCTTTAAAAAATTCACAATTTTGAGTTTCAGATCAATTGCTTCATTTACCCTAAGGAATCATATTTTGTCGTAATGAGAGTAAAATGAAGGGGTTTTTACAAGTGTTTTCATTTTAAAATTTCATGATCTTGAGTGTTTCAAAAAATTAGCGAAAATAGGATTTTCGGTGTGCCATATGGCCTTTAAAAATTTTACGATTTTTAGTTTTGGATGAATTTATTATATTTTCCAAT
Organism: Eucommia ulmoides; assembly: GCA_016647705.1. Taxonomy (NCBI): domain Eukaryota; kingdom Viridiplantae; phylum Streptophyta; class Magnoliopsida; order Garryales; family Eucommiaceae; genus Eucommia; species Eucommia ulmoides. The sequence continues at coordinate 13,422,690 of CM028340.1, forward strand.
CAAATGATGCTTTTTCATAAAGGTAACTAAATTGGGGGGATTTTTGAGTGTTTTCTTTTTAAAATTTCATGAGTTCGAGTGTTTAAAAAAAGTAAAGAAAGTAGGATTTTTCAGTGTACTATCTATGAAAATTTTACAACTTTGAGTTTTGGATGAATTTTTACTATTACCAAATAAATTAATGATTTCCTATAATGATATTGAAATCAGGGTTTTGTGAGTGTTATTCTTGAAAAAATTCACGATTCTAAGTGTTTCAAAAAAGTAAAAAAAAATGGGGATTTTTTAGTATGTTATTACATTTGAAAATATCACGATTTTGAGTTTCAGACCAATTTCTTCCATTAATCTATCAAATGTTTTTTTGGGAGCAAAATCGGGAGGTTGCAAGTGTTAGCCTTTAAAAATTTCACAATTTCGAGTATTTAAAAAATGTAGCGAAATCGAGATTATTCGATGTGCTACAGCCTTAGAAATTTTTACTATTTTGAGTTTTCGATGAATTTAATATATTACCTAATAAAATGATTTTTTCTTATAATGGTATCGAAATATTGGTGTTACATTAGTACTAACCTTTAATAATTTCACGATTTTGAATGTTTAGAAAATGTAGCGAAATTAAAGCCTTTGAAGATTTCATGATTTTCAATTTCGTATGATTTCATCTGTTAGCCAATCAAATAATGTTTTATCTTAATAGTATCAAAATCAGGAGGTTTCGTGATTGTTAGTGTTTCAAAATTTTATTATTTCTTGTGTTCCAAAAAATTAACAAAAACAAAAATTTTCGGTATGCGATAACCTTTGACACGATTTTGAGTTTCGGATCAATTACTTAATATGCCCTACCATATGATATTTTTGTCCTAATGGGAGTGAAAGCTTCACAGGTATCTCGATTGATGGCTCGAACTCCAGGCTCGGAAGCACTATGATAGAGGTGGGAATAATGATAGCACCGGAAAGATTGCGGTGGCTACAGCAGAACAACATATCTCCCTTACTCCTGTTGATAGTCTAAACTCTAACCCAGGTAATGCTCTACTTGGTTCTAATCGAGATGTTGTCTGTATTGCTTGGATACTTGATACCGAAGCAACGAACCATATGACATTTGATGCAAATGATTTTTCTTAGCATTTCCCTTCTCAGCGAACTAGCATTGTCAATGATAATAGAGGCATCTCTTTGCTAACAAGGGCTGGGACTGTGATATTGTTACCAACCCTACCATTACCTAATACTTTACTAGTGCCTTCTCTCTCTTACAAGTTACTATCTGTGAGTCAAGTTACTAAATATTTGAATTGTGTTGTACTCATTTATCCTATACTTTGTCTTATTCATGATATTCTTATTTGATGCAAATGATTTTTCTCAGCACTCCCCTCCTCGGCGAACTAGCATTGTCAATGATAATGGAGACATATATTTGGTAACAGGGGCTGGGACTGTGATGTTGTTACCAACCCTACAATTACCTAATACTTTACTAGTGCCTTCTCTCTTTCACGAGGTAGTATCTGTGAGTCAAGTTACTAAAGATTTGAATTTTGTTGTGTTCATTTATCCGACGTTTTGTCTTATTCAGGATATTCTTACTAAGGAGATCATTGGGCATGAAACGAGGATGGGGGGCTTTATTATGTGGAAGATTTTAGTGTTGGACGAGCACACCACATGCACCACCTAATTGACCTCAAATTGGAACAGATTTTGCTTTGGCACCATCGGTTAGGCCATATGTCATTTGGTTATCTTCAACATGTGTTTCCTGATTTATTTTCGGGTTTATCAACTTTGGATTTTAAATGTGAGACTTACATTTTAGCTAAAAGTCATCGAGTCACTTATCCGTTGAGTATGAATAAGAGCGACGTTTCTTTTGATCAGATTCACTTTGACGTATGGGGTCCTTCCACAAAATCTACTATGTCTGGTGTCTGCTGGTTTGTGATATTCGTTTATGATTGTACTCGAATTACTTGGTTTTGTCTGTTGAAATATAAATTCAGTTCTTTGACAAAATTCATACTCTTCGATCAAATAATGGTGGAGAGTATGTGAATAAAGTGCTCCATGGTTATTTCCAACACCATGGACTAATTCATGAGACCTGATACCCCCAAACTCCGTAGCAAAATGGTGTTGCAGAACTTAAGAATTGCCACATCCTCGAAACTGCTCGAGTTCTGTTACTTTGGAGCTCACGTACTGAGCCACCACTGGGTTGATGTTATTGCCACGACCATCTATCTCATTAACCGTATGCCCTAAAAAGTTCTTGGGTTCAAGACTCCGCTACAGGCCTTGTTAACCTATGCATCATTACCTACAGTACTGATGCTTTCGCCATATGTCTTTGGTTGTGTTGCATTTGTTCACCTTTACAAGAACCGATGCACGAAGCTTGTTCCCTATGCCATTCGTTGACTTTTTTTTTTTTTTTTTTTTTTTTTTTTGTGATACGTTGTATACCAAAAAGGGTACCGATGCCATGACCCAACTACTGGGTACACCTATGTGACTATGGATGTCACGTTCCTTGAATCTGACACTTTTTACTCTCCTGCTGCATCTAATTCTTCTCTTCAAGGGGGGACATGTGTAGAAGAGTTGAATTGTTTGACATTTGAATGGTTCAAGGACACTGATATGACACTGACTGCTCCTCCACCAACCATTGAGGAGACGACTCAAGAGCCAACATCTCTAGAAGCTCCAGAGCCAACATCTCTAGAAGTTGAAGCTCCAGAAACGACATCTCTAGAAGCTGACATAGAACTACCCCTCCACTATCCAGTATCCAATGTCCCATCTCCTAATAATATCATTGAGGTAATCTCCCCTAGCACACTTCACATTTATAATGATGTAGATACTCTTGTTGGTTATGAATTGTCTTTCAAGTAAAATCGGGGGCAAACCACCAAACATATATTCTCCGGAACTAGAGAAACAAAGCTCAAGATATTTAATTACCAATTATGTTTCTACAAAGAAGTTGTCTGAACCCCTCAAGAACATTGTGAATGAACTCTCCTCACATCGTATTCCCATAAGTATTGAAGAGGCTCTGGAACACCCAAGGTGGATCCAAGCTATGAAGGAAGAAATGAAGGCATTGCTAAAAAATGAGATGTGGACTCTTGTTCCCCTACTAGAAGCTCAAAACCCAGTTAGGTATAAGTGGGTATTCTCTATCAAGTACAAAATCGATGGATCAGTTGAAATGTACAAAGCAAGATAGGTGGCAAAAGGCTATACACAAACCTATGGCGTAGACTATCAAGAAAGATTTTCACCTGTGGCCAAGTTGAATACCGTCAAGGTTCTTCTATCTTTTGTAGCGAATCTTGATTGGCCAGTACACCAGTTTGACATTAAAAACGCCTTTCTCGATGGAGATCTTGAAGAAGAAATCTACATGGATGTCCCTCCAAGATATACTGCAAACCCTAAAGCTAAGATTGTGTGCAAGCTACATTGAACTTTGTACATCTTAAAACAATCTTCTAGATTGTGGTTTGGGACCTTGAACTCAGAAATAAGAAAATATGGATTTCAATAAAGCAACTCTAACTATACACTATTCGTAAAGCATCACCGAGGTAAGATAACAACTTTGATAGTCTATATAGATGATATGTGGTAGCAAAATTATTCATTGCTACTTTACCACAAGTGTACGGATCAAGTTTTAATAGTATAAGAAGAGTAGGGTTGTCGTATCCACCGGGATTGGTTTAAACTGTCGATAAGTACCACGATAATTGTAACCAAACTTTATCTAGGCGATCCAATTTTAGGTTTTTGTTATATAAATAAACTAAATTAAAATAATAACTAATTAAATTATAATATTAAGTATGACATTCAAGGGAATAAATTATCTTGGGATTAACTTTGTTCACTTAAACATGTTTAATTTAGTCTAGTTTACATTAACGGTATTCAAACTATCCGACAATCTAGATATCAAAAACTCACTTACTACTTCTCCCGAGTGTAAAGTGCATGAATATACAATTCCTGTCAACACCGATATTCCTATCTAGGGTCTAAACGATTGCATGAGTCTCGCTCTAACCTCACAGATTGTACACTTTCAAATAATCTCCCGAAATATTAGAACGTCGCATTATGTTTAAATCCTAGTCCGAATCTGGGGTTACCTTTCCCGAGTGTCAAACCCTATATTCTCAAATCAACCAATATATCATAACAAACATATAATGGAAGTAATAAAATGGTCAACACAATCGAATTGGGATGAACAACTGTTAACAAAACAAATATTCAAACAAACATAGTCTTCATGAACTATATCAAACCCTAGACAATAGATGTTTATCTACACATGGCCATAATCAAATATTCAACAACAAATGAGATAAACATCATCAAAACAACCAACCAAAGCTAAGAATAAAATAGACAAACAAGGAAGAATAGCCAAATCTGAAGAGTGGGTGATTCCATGTTCGCTAAGTCCATTCCAATTATGTTTTCTCTTCTCCAAATTGATGATCCTTTTGGTTGGTATTTCTTAGAGCTCTCAAAATACTTCCCAAAAATGTGCATAGGGTATAGGGGAAAGAGTGAATATTATAGAGATAAAAAAATATCTCAAAATATCCCAAAAATATCTTTACCAAGTGGTGTCGGATCACTGCAGCGATGGGAAGTATCGCTGAAGCGATGGGATGTTAGTAGGGGCTTATGCCCTTTCATCGCTGCAACGGTGAAGACCATCGCTACAGTGGTGGTTAGGCAGAAGGTCTATGGACCTTTCACTGCTATTGCGATGAAGGCTATCGCTGTAGCGGTCAAGTGTCAGTGGCCCTTGATGCTAGCGCCACAGCGATGGGCTTCATCGTTGTAGCGGTGAGGCTGTAGTTCATTTTTCTGAATCTTTTTTAATGTTTCTCCACCGACTTCCTATCAATTTACTCGATTTTCAACCATTTTCATCCCTATATCTAATTTACATAAAAGCAAATAAAAACGAATTAAAACAAATTAAAACATAACAAGAACACTCGAAAACTACCAAATTCGGCTTGGAAAAATATAGATAAATTCAGCCTATCAAATACCCCCAAACTTGAAATTTTGCTAGTTCTCGAGCAAAACACTCACACTAAAATAAACTACCACAAAGAAATAATGAACACAAATACTAAAAACGAAAAAGCACAAATGAACCAAAAAAAATGATATGTGAGTTTTGAATTCAACTAATTGACCAAAACATTTTTCCTCAACAGCCCCAATCATATCGAGTTCAGGAATAAAATGCACCATGTGATATTCTAGAATTTCAACATTCAATAACGGTAAATGCCATTCTAGATCCTATTCAAGTATGTGTACGAAAACTCAATTTACACAACCATCCAAAGACTGGATTGGAATATCCACCAACAAAGTTCATGACTTAAATCAAAGAGGTATAGGATTTCCATAAGCCAGATTTTGTTCCACTCTCTACTAATTTAGGCTTAGAAATTCAAAAATATCAAAAGAACTTGGTTCGATTTTTTTTGTGAACTGGCCAAGTGTATATCAGCAATATCAAATAGGTAAACATTATTAACTCAACGATACCCGAGGCACAACGCTTGGTGCTCAATCAGACTCATACCCACATAGATCAATTCGAAACAACCCTGAACTAAGATTTTAAAACACTGTACTCACTTGTCAAAACAAACAAAAATAAAACTATATTTACATATGTATTTGTTTTTACCACACCCCCAAACTTATTTGATTATTACAATTTCACAAGTGTGGAAATACGATAGAAAAATGATAAGTGAGTACTTGAATACCAAACCAATCCAAAGTTCACCCAAAACCCATCTGCTTACTTCAAGTAGTATAAACGAATACTATCTTGATTTCAACTCAAATCGTGCCTTAGGTTAAGTGACAGTGGTTTGGAAAAAAAATTAATTGGCCAGGGTATTTGTTACATGCTCAGAATTGATACGACTAATAGGCTTTGACAGGGTAACAAGGGGTAAAACATATTACATGGAAGGCTTCAACGGCTCAAGCAATCAAAAGAATTTCCTAAATCATATCTCCTGAACTACTTCGCCTAGGATTTTGCCTTGAGTGTTCCCCAATCAGGTTCTAGAATCCCTTAAAATTATCATGAACTTGGCTACTGGATAATTGACGTCAAATCAATTGGATAGCTAGTACATTGAATCCACGTGCTCGTGCAAATTAGGATCCACAATGACTTTTATCAAAACGAGATGTCAAGTACACAGAACACACATGAATGGGTAGTGGACACTAAATAAGCGCAACCACTTTCACCGCAAGCGTACGGATCAAGTTTTAGTGTAATTGATCTTTCGGTCGGATATCGTATCCACAGGGATTGATATCGTTACTATCGAGTACCGTGATTGTCATAACTTGACTTTATCTAGGCGATAAAAATGGAATATAATTAATTAATACTAATACTAAAATACTACTTTAACTATACTAATTACTAATACGAGATAGTTATGGGATGGATTATCTAGGGATTAACTTTATTTACTTAAACGCGTTTGATTTCGTTTAGTTTACAATAATGGTGTTCGGCCTATTTGACAATCTCGGTATCTAAAACTCCTCTGCCACCTCTCCAGAGTGTAATATGGGGGATCTAACCCAACTTCGTATCAATGAAAAAGTCACCCTCAATATCTTAACGGCCTTAGATTGCGTGAGTCTTGCCCCAATCTCATTGATTGCAAACAAAACCTCAGTTCGTAAACTCCCTCGCCACCTCTCCCGAGTGTAAGACTAGGGATATAACGTGACTTCGAATCAATGAAGAATCCCCCTCAACGTCTTAATGACTTTAGGTTACGTGAGTCTTGCCCCAACGTCATTGATTTCATGCGTTGTGTTTACCCTATCGACAATCTCAGTTCTAAAACTCCCTCGCCACCTCTCCCGAGTGTAAGACGAGGTAATACGCACCTTCGAATCAACGAAGAAGTCCCCTCAATGTCTTATGACCCTAGGACAAAACAGTCTTGCCCTAACATCATAGATTGTCCACAATCCTAACCTCGACCGGGTTATTGGATCGTGATGTTTGTTACTAATCCGAATCCGCGATTTGTCAAACCCTGTATTCTCTAATTATCATTCTAAGCATAATAAACAAAAAATAAGATAAACACACTGATAAGTGTAAAATACCTATCTAATTCTAAATCGAATTTGCTAGTTTTCGAGTATTTTATTGAAGTTTGAATATCTTTTTAGCTGTTTTTATTAGTGAGGAGAAGAGACGTAAACAATCGGTAAACCGAGTGAAATGGTAGAGAAAAGGGTAACCAAAAAGATGAAAAAATGAGGTTTCAAAAGAACAGCGCAATTCCGCCTAGGCGAAGTATCCACCGCCTAGGCGAAAATTCATCAGAAAGTTGCAAATGTTGAAAAGTTGAAATCCGCCTAGGCGAAGTTTCCACCGCCTAGGCGGAAATCCGTCAGAAGGTTGCAAGGGCTGAAGTATTGAAATTCTCCTAGGCTAAGTTTCCACCGCCTAGGCGAAAATCCATCGGAACGCTGGAAGTGTTGAACTGCTGGAAGAGCTGTACTATTGTAAATCCACCTAGGCGAAGTAGCTACTGCCTAGGCGAAATTCGGTCAGAAAGAAAGGGGCCCAAGAAGTTAGTCCTCCGTTTAGGTGAAGAAACCATCGCCTAGGCAGAATTCTAACCGACTTAAACTCCGCCTTGGCGAAGATTCTATCGCTTAAGCAGAATTCGTAGAACAGCCCAAAATATCTGTTTAGATATTTTTGAACCCCTAGTCCTATATATACCCCTTTCCCACGTCTGAAACCTGTTGTTGAAGAACCTTAACCCTAGTAGAGAACTCTTAAGCTATATTTTGAAGATCAAGAAGGAGGTTCATCATTCGGACAAAGAAGGATCACTTGCGGATCGATCATTAGCGATAGTGAACCGTTTCACTTCCAGATTTGATCGTTTCTCTCTTGTTTTTATCTTTGTAATCACTTTTTCATATCTAAGAATGTTGAATCCCTCTTATTTTGTATGGTATATGGCCAAGATCTTATAGTATTAGTTAAATGTTACTTAGGTGTAGTTGAAATCATGTAATTGTCAAGTTGAATGAATTAATGTTACTTTAATGTGTTGTTTGTCTAAATTCGATTATGTTTACCATTATTCTTGATATTATGCTTGTATTGATAAACCGAGAATACGGGGTTTGACACTCGGGAGAGGTTACCCTGGATTCAGACTAGGATGAATACAACGTGACGTTCTAACGACCCGGGAGGGCGTTAGAACGTATGCAATCCATGATGTTGGCTAAAGACTCACGCGACCTAGGGTTGTAAAGGTGTTGAAGGGGACTTCTTCGTTGACATAAAGTCGTGTAATCCCCCGTCTTACATTCGGGAGAGATAGCGGATGAGTTATTGATATAGAGATTGTCGGAATAGATAGAAAACCATTATAGCTAACTTAACGACTTCGATTATGCATTATGTGAGAGAAATCAATACCTAAGTAATTAGTATAATTAGAACTAACTTCATAGTTGTCATTTATCTTAGTATATTAAATAGAAAACAAACCAAATTTGATTAGTCGAGATAATATGAAACTATCTAAATCGCAATACTCAACCGAATTACCTGTCAGTCCTAGTGGAACAATATCCGATCTTATAAGATCCATTATATTAAAACTAGACCTCGTATACTTGAGAGTAGTCAATTACCGCGAAGACGATGGTTGTGAGCCCTCGCGCGTACACACACTCAAACATTGAATAACAATCATCAAGGAAACGCAACTTAACCAAAACTATATTTTTATAAACAATATTAATCCCATACATAATCCACGTTTAACCTATATCCATAGCCATTTATACAATAGAAACTAGGCTAAACATGCTCAAACATACATAGAAGATAAGAAATAAAAGGAAAAACGGATGAACTTAGCCGATATCCGAAGATTAGCCGCTAAAACCGTCCACCGAACGATTCTCCTTCTCCGCGTGTTGATCTTCTTCTTCCGATATGTTTTAGTGCTCCCCATACTCTCTCTATATCCTAACCTAAGCCTTAAGCGCTGTAATGTCCAGAGGTAGTGAAGGAGAAAGGAGGAAAGAGGTATAAATAGATAAAATATCTATCACTGTGCAGAGGCCACCGCCTAGGCGGTGGAGTATGTCGGTTAAGCTTCACCGTGGCAGTGGAGAAGGCGGTGGCTGTGGAAAACCTTTTGTTGGATTTTTGCCTAGACGGTGGACTATCAGTAGCCAACTATATTTTCTCTGCATCTTCTCCGCCTAGGCGGTGGTCTGGATGCCTAGGAGGTGGGCTTCATTTAGATATTTGCCTCCTTGCTTATTTTTCCACTGTTCTCCGACCGTTTTTTATACGAATTGATCGTTTATGCTCCTATTTTATACATTTTCACCCCACGCACCTGTTTTAATACAAAAAGAATAAATATATATTAAAACATATAAAAATAACTATAAAACTACTCTAAAACTAACAAAACAGGTTTGGAAATATATAGGTAATTTACACCTATCAATTGGCATTACCCTTGACCTCGAAAAACAACTAGGGGATAATTTCATCATCGGGTAATGCCCCAGAACAACTGTAAAACTCAACACACAAAAACAACAACTACAAACATGAACGTACTTATACTAAACTAAACAATTTAACTTAAACTACACAACATGTAACAACAATTAAATTTAAACTACATAACTAATAAAAAGTCACTAAACAAGAAAGCATACGAAACATCCCTCGGCTTGACACGGACAATCTTGCCTTTGAGTGTAGTCGGCGGTGATGGATTGATTTATTGGAAAACTTGGGTTACCTCCCAAGAAGTGCTTGGTTTAATGTCCTCGGCTTGACACGGAGAAAGGTTCATCAAAGAAAGACTTTCGCCCATAGTAGGTGTCATACAACACAACATACGGGTCTTGGTTTAAAACACCCTCAAGCTTGGCTAGATTTGGTATTGATTGGCACGTACTCTCAACTTGATTCTTCTCTGGCTCATGTACTTGTGAAAGCTTGAATGAATGGAGTTAAAGGTGGTAAAGGACAAGTGAGCCACATTAGATCCTCATAGATATGATCATCTTGGATTGGGGGTGGCATCAAAATTTGGATGTCAAATGGTGAAGAATCACAATTGTCAACATGTGATTCTTCATCGCCAATCCTCTCTTGGGATTTTTCTTCATTAGCATAATCGTTATTGAATGCACCCAGGTTCCTCCCTCTCGTATCAGGTTCCTCTTGGTGGCTTTCACATATAGATGTGACTTATGTGTCTCTCAGTGCCACCACTTTTGGCTTGGCCTCAATAAAACAAATAAGCTGACCGATTTGTGTCTCTAGGGACTGTATGGTCACATCAATTTCAGCTCAGGTCGTCTCAATATTGTCAAGACGATCCTCATGCTCATTAAGACGGTCATTCATTTTCCTCCATAAAGCCTGAGTCTCCCTGATAAATTCAACGAACATCTCTTCCATGGTGGGGGAAGACTCAACATGTTGGTCCGGGGTGTCAATCCCTGGCGCCGAAACGGTGGAACTATCCCCCAAGCTTTGGTAGCTTGTTGAATAATTCCAACTTTGATAATCAAACTCAGTCATGTCATCCAACATCCAATAGGTTTCGTCTGCGGTTACTTAGTCGAATGAGGTGGTACCATTTCCTCTTTCTACCTAAGTTCTTGTTGCGTCTAGTAACCCATCGAGGAAGTTCAGTAGTTGACACTCCCTTAGGAAACCATGACTGGGGAACCAAAATAGCAACTCCTTGTATCTATCCCAAACACAATCAAACGACTCAAAATCTCATTGAAAAAATACAATAGCACTTGTTGATGAGACATCTTCAAGTACCTCGCAAGATAAACAAAACTAAAAATAAAAATTGAAAATAAAATAAATGCCTAAATTAAAATCAAGTTACTTTTTCACAATATCAATAACAATCTAAAAACCAATCCCCGGTAATGGTTCCAAAAACTTGCCGCAGAATTATTCATTGCTACGTTACCACAAGTATACAACTCAAGTTTTAGTATTATAGGAACAATAGGGTTGTCGTATCCACATGGATTGATTTAAACTGTCGCTAAGTACCATGATTATCGTAATCGAACTTTATCTAGGCGATCCAATTTTAGGTTGTTATAAAAATAAACTAAACTAAAATAATAACTAATTACACTATAATACTAGGTATGACATTTATGGGAATGAATATCTAGAGATTAACTTCGTTCACTTAAACGTGTTTGATTTAGTCTAGTTTCCATTAACGGTATTCAAACTATCTGAAAAATTAGGTATCGAAAACTCACTCACTACCTCTCCTGAGTGTAAAATGAATGAATATGCAATTCGTGTCAACACCAATATCCCTATCTAGCATCTAAATTATTACATGAGTCTCACCTCAACCTCACGGATTGCACACTTTCTAAAAATCTCCCGAAACATTAGAACGTCGCGTTGTGTTTAAACCTTAGTTTGAATCTGGGGTTACCTCTCCTGAGTGTCAAACCCCATATCCTCAAATCAACCAAAATATCATAAAAATTGTATAATGGAAGTAATAAAATTGTAAACACAATCGAATTGGGATGAACAACCGCTAATGAAACAAAGATTCAAATAAACATAGTATTCATGAACTATATCAAACCCTAGACAATAGATGTTTGTCTACACAAGGATATAACCAAATATTCAATAATAAATGAGATAAAAATCATCAAAACAACCAACCAAAGCTAAGAATAAAAGAGAGAAACAAGGGAGAATAGCCAAATCTGAAGAGTGGGTGATTCCACGTCTACTAAGTCCGCACCAATTGTGTTTCTTCTTCTCCAAATTGATGATCTTCTTGGTTGGTGTGTTCTTAGAGCTCTCAAAATACTCCAAAAAAAATGTGCATAGGGTGTAGGGGAAAAAGTGGATATAATAGAGATAAAAAATATCTTAAAATATCTTTTCCAGGTGGTGTTGGATTGTTACAGCGATGGGAAGCATCGCAGCAGTGATGGAAAGTCAGTAGGGCTTTTGCTCTTTCATCGCTGCAGCGGTAAAGGCCATTACTGCAGCGATGGTTGGGTAGAAAGGTTTTTTCCCTTTGATCATTGTAGCGGTGAAGGCCATTGCTACAGCGGTGGTTGGGCCAAAGGTCCACTGACCTTTTACCGCTGCAGTGATGGCCTTCATCACTGCAGTAGTCAAGGGTAAGTAGCCCTTGATACTAGCGTTGTAGCGATGGGCTTCATCGCTATAGCGGTGAGGTTGCAGTTCTTTTTTCTGCATCTTTTTCAATGTTTGTCCACCGATTTACTCGATTTTCATCTGTTTTAATCCCTATACATGATTTACTTAAAAATAAATAAAGATGAATTAAAACAGATTAAAACATAACAAGAACACTCGAAAACTACCAAATTCGGCTTGAAAATATATAGATAAATTCAACCTATTAATATGATCATTACAGGAGATGACCCAGAGGAAATAGTAAGACTTCTTCTGGGCAACTAGCCACAAAATATGAGACAAAAAGTCTAGATGGACTCAAATATTTTCTTAGAATTGAAGTTGCTAGGTCAAAACAAGGCATATTCCTTTCCCAACGAAAATATATCCTAGATTTATTGTCAGGAGTTGGATTACTGGATTGTAAGCTCACAGATGCACTAATAATCTAAAATTACAAGATTGGGGAATACCCAGATCAAGTGCCAACCGACAAAGAAAGGTACTAGAGATTAGTTGGAAAACTTATTTATCTCTCTCATACATGGCCTGACATTGCCTATGTATTGAGTGTAGTAAGATAATTCATGCACTGTCCAAGGGAAGATCATATGAATGCCTTGATTCGAATTCTTCGATACTCTTTACCCAGAAAATGACTTAATGTTTTGAAGAAACAATCACTTATGGGTGGAAGGTTACACAGATGCTGACTGGGCATTAAATATCTCTAATAGAAAATTCACCTTAAGCTATTTCACGTTTGTTGGAGGGAACTTGGTTACATGGAGAAGTAAAAAAGAAAAAGGTGGTAGCATTATCAAGTGCTAAATCCGAGTTTTGAGGGATGGCTAAGGACCTTTGTGAACTTCTCTGGCTTTGAAGACTATTAACCTAGATTGGCTTTGCTATTGGCTGCGAGATGGACCTAAGCTACAATTGATATTTCTCATAATCCAGTCTAGTATGATCGGACCAAACACGTGAAAATAAATCGAAATTTCATCAAACAAAATCTTGATACCAAGATAATTCGATTTCCGTTGGTTAAATCCGAAGACTAGTCGGCTGACATACTTACAAAACCTATATGTAGTAGAAGCGTCTACAACTCAATTGGTAAGTTGGACATCCGAGATTTATAAGCACCAACTTGAGGAGGAGTATTGGCGTGATTTTATGAGTCAAATCTCATTAATGAGCTCTTCCCAACCGTCTAATTTCATATAATTTTGTGTATATATATATATATGTGTGTGTGTGTGTGTGTGTGTAAATTTTTTAAAGATAGATAATGGAAATGTAAATGAAATCATTCTATCTGTCTTATTTGTTTTAACAGCTACGATAGTGGAAATTACACATGAAGAAGGTGTTGTTGTAACCTTTGGATGCACAGAAAACACATGTGGCGAGGAAAGGCTCGAGATAGAGACCATAGCATAATAAAGAAACAATTACCAAGATATGTAGATCTCTCCAAGTTGAAACATGACTCTATACTTTTTCTTTTTCTTTTTGGTCATACTCTCACACCCGACTTACACACACATCTTCGACTCACACACCATTCGAATGGATATGATTAGAATCCCACACCCAAATATGTGCTAAAGGGGACTCGATCTCCAACTACGAGTGTGGGAGGCTATTGGCTTTACCACTCGACAAAAAAGTAATATTTGAGGTAACCTAGGAAGCACGGACACTCCGCCGGAGGTAGAGTGTCGGTGTCTGTCACGTGTCAGACACTGACATGCCCTCGACAAGTGTTGGAACATGTCAATATTTTTTCCATTTTTTCCTTAATTTCCGACACGGTTCTGACACGTGAGGGAGTTGTGTCAGACATTTCTCACAAGGGCGTGTCATATATTTTTTTTTAGGGGTGAATTTTGGGTATATGGTACACACTGAGATAAAGGGGAGATAAAGAAATCAAGCATGACGCAAAGATATAGAGGGGGGGAGAGAGAGAAGGTAAGTAAATTGGAGTGAATATACTTACTCATTGGAGAAGTCGACCATGGTGGTCGAGATTGTTGGTGGTGGTTGCACGATTGTAGTCAAAATGATTAATCTTTGCGACATTCCTTCCTCTCTCTAGATCTAGAAGTCGACCATGATTGATCTCTATAGATGCATCTGAAGCTCCACTGAAATTTCCCTCCCTCTCTCTCTAGACCTAGAATTCTGAATAATTGTAGTAGTTCTTTTTTCTGGGTATATCGTACACACTGAAATTCTTTTTTGCTAATTACACTTTTTACCCTTTTTGATTACTTAATTGTACTTGTATCTTAAATTTTTTGTTGCAATAATATGACTTGTTCATTAAAAAAATAAATAAATAAATAAATAAATAAAATCACTAAATTACATATTTCCTCAAATTTTTCTGTTATAATTATAATATTATCTATATCTGTTCTTCATAATTCATATATATTCTTTTTAATTATTATTTTTTGCATTTATTTAAAATATCTTTAGCTTTAGCCTTAATAATTTTTGTTCAATAAATTTATTTAATGGCAATATATATTTTGTAAATTAGATTAATATATATAAAATTATATATTTATTTATTGACGAGTCCAAGTAATGTCCGTGTCGGAGTTTTTGCAAATTTTTCGTGTCGTCGTGTCTATGTCGTGTCATGTCTGTGTCGCGTTTTCGTGTCCGTATTTTTCGTAGGACGTAACGGAAGATTGATTCCAAAGCTGAAGTGACGACGAATACTCACACTTGAGGAAGTTACGTGTGATTTGATAAAGCTGAAGAGATCCAAGACACGCAAGGTGAAAAAAGTCTCAGCCAATAAAGTTAATTAAGGTCGAGTCAATGATTTGCCAGAATTTGACCCAACGTGGAGATTGATAGTCTTGTAATGCTAATTTCATTAGGATTCTATTTATAGTCTTATTTTATTTGGTAACTACTTGGTGGGATCCTTGTCCAACAAGAATTAGGGTTTCTGTTCCATAAATAGATACCTAGAGCTTTGATTGGGACTCATGGGAGAGACGTTGACGTGAAGATAAGGTTAAAGAAAAGGGAAAATTACCTATTAATCCCAAAAAAATAAATTATTTACCACTTACTTCCATCGATTTTTCTTTGCACCAATTAGTCCCGTCAACACGTTTTTCTTGCACCAATTAGTCCCGTCAACACCTTTCCTTGCATCAATTAGTCCCATTTAAAAAAATGGTGAGGATTGAGTTTACTGAAATACCCTCCCATGAGTTTCACATTGAGAAGGAAAATCGTCAAATTGGTGTACCACCACTGTCAGCCGCCTGCTGCCGCCGGTCGCCGGTCGCCGCCGCCATAAATTACAGCTTTACTCTAAACTTTATCACTTTTTGTCACTTTTATATGTTTCAAAAAAAAAAAAAAAATCTTAATTTTAGGATAAAATCGTTACTAAACGTAATGTAAAATAAGAGAACAATTGATGTTATATTCAACATTTACAGGTGTTCAATGTAATATCATATGTATTTTACTCTGCATACAAAAATAAGAGAATAATGGATGTTACATTCAACATCCACATGAGGGGTATTTTGGTTAGAAAAAAATAACATTAAAAAAAAAAAAAAACAGTTAATGTTACATTCAACATCCACATGAGGGACATTTTGGTCAGAAAAAAATAACATTAAAAAAACAAAAAACACAGTTGATGTTACATTCAACATCCACATGAGGAGTATTTTGGTTAGAAAAAAATAACATTAAAAAAAAAAAAAAACAGTTGATGTTACATTCAACGTCCACAGGTGTTGAATGTTACATTCAACATCCACATTAGGGGCATTTTGGTCAGAAAAAAATAACATTAAAAAAAAAAAAACACAGTTGATGTTATATTCAACATCCACAGATGTTAAATGTTATATTCAACATCCACATGAGGGGCATTCAACATCCATATGAGGGGCATTTTGGTCAGAAAAAAATAACGTTAAAAAAAAAAAAAAAAAACACAGTTGATGTTATATTCAACACTCACAGGTGTTAAATGTTATATTCAACATCCACATGAGGGGCATTTTGGTCAAAAAAAAAATAACATTAAAAAAAAAAAAAAAAAAAAAAAAACAAACAATTGATGTTACATTCAACACCAAATGTTACATTCAACATCCACATGAAGGGTATTTTGGTCAGAAAAAAATAGTATAAAAAAAAAAAAAAATTAATAATTTTGATGTTACATTCAATATTCATGTGAGGGGTATTTTGGTCATAAAAAGACAAAAATACTTATTGGTGCAAAAAAAAAAAAGTGATGGGAGTATTTGATAATTTCTTTTGTATTTTAAGACTAAATGGTGCATGCACCTAAAGAAAATAAAATAAAATTGAGGGTTGCTAGTTTGACAAACAAAAGAGAGAGAGAGGAATCCAATTTGACAAACACCAGGGAGATGACGGACCAAACAGGTGTTATTTGATGTATGAGGAAATCTTTCTCAATTGTAAATGTAGATATAGATATCTCAAAGTATGTATATCTGTGGGCATGCGGTGATTTGTTATTTTTATATGTTGATCGTTTCAAGCGGATCTCGCTATAAGTTGCACTTTTTTTTGCCGTGCACCCAACAATAATGTCTGTAGTTAAAAATGAGAGTTTAGAGTCTGTAAAAGATAATGATTTTGATACAAACCTTTCATATAAAAATTGATATAAAGTTATGCATGGCTAACGTAATTTAAGTGAGGATTTCATTTGGGAAAGGGATTTCATAAATTTTGTGAAAGAAATTTCTTATTTTGGTACTATGAAGATTAATTTATTAAATCCATTTATTTGTAAATAGGAAAAATTTACAAATCGCTTCAAAGTGCATATTATTTCTGAATTTTTACAAGATGGAGTTCGTTATTTTTTAACTTTTCATCCATTTCACTACCATCCCATTTTTTATTTTGTGATTGTATGACTTTCAATATTCTCTTTTCACTCTAGTATTTATCATATAAAAAAATTATATTTATAAATATGTCTAAAAATCAAATTATTAAAATAGTTATGCAATATTATTAAAATATATTACTAAAATTATATTATTAAATTACTGACTAAAAAATTAAAAATTATATTATGAGATATATTTTCATATTTTTTATTAGTAAAGTTTAATAAATTTCAACATTATTCTGTGTATAAATACTTGTCTATCTAAATCAGAAGAATTATGAAATTAGACAATCAATTTTTTCATCTAAAAAAGTTATATAAACAACAAATTTGTAAATAATGGGATTTTAATATTTAGAGTTTTGAAATTCCATCATTTAAAAATTCTATGCATTTATCAAATCTTTTATACCCAAACATAACTTAAAATTTAATTTTCCTCCCCTTAAAACCTAGGAAAATATATTTAGATTACTAAAAATTGATTAATAATGAGGTAAGCTTTTGAAAATCGGAATTTATGTGAAACACACAAACTGTCCTTAAATGAGCGATTTGGGGTTC
Source organism: Eucommia ulmoides (assembly GCA_016647705.1). Taxonomy (NCBI): domain Eukaryota; kingdom Viridiplantae; phylum Streptophyta; class Magnoliopsida; order Garryales; family Eucommiaceae; genus Eucommia; species Eucommia ulmoides. The sequence continues at coordinate 13,440,536 of CM028340.1, forward strand.
CAATCTTTAATAGTTTTATAAAATTTATTATGTTAAGTTTTAATACTATCTTAAAAGAATCATCTTAAGTATATATCATTCAGATTAGATTTTCATTTTCATTTGAATAGTAATTTTATGTTTCAAAGATAGAAAATTTTCAGTTGTATACGGGAATTTAAGTTTTTTCATCAATTGATATTAACTTCTGTTCTTTAGAAAAAAGTCTAAGGGGGTAAAACGTTTATTTCTAAATTACAAGAGAGTAAAGTGAAAATAGGCCAAATTATGAGGGTCCAGAGTACAATAGTTATTTTCTTGGAATTGAAATGGCAAGGTCAGGGGATAGTTATCTCACAAATCACAATAGAAATATGTTCAAGATCTAGCGAAGGGAAACCTGTGGTAACACGTACAGAACCAAATCACAACTTGTAAAACCTAGAAGAAAAGGAACCAACAAATAAAGGACTCTACAAAAGCTTGTTGGGAAATTTATATTGTTGGAGTAAAAATAATTATATGGGCTTATATCTATATAATAAATTAGGACGAGTATATTCACAGTTGTCGGATGAGAGACAAACCTCTAGATATTTTCTGACCGTTGGATTAATTTTAACCGTGTAAGGAAACTAATTTGCAAAAAAGAAAAAATATTTATGTAAATGAAAATTAAATTAATATAATATTGTTAATATAAATGGATATTAACAATATTATATGGATTTATCGTCTCTAACCTAAAACATTTGCCGCGATCAATGCTCCGCCTCTTTCCGAACCCTAATACTCTCAATCTCACTCACTCTGTAGCCCTCCCTCTTCCTCCCCCCCGATCATCGCCGCTTTATTCTCTCTCCTTCACCCACTGAAAATCAAGCTGCTTCTTTGCCTAACATTCATCGCTCCGTCATGTCCCCCGATCATCGTCTCCTCCTTCATTTTCGCGACCGTTGAATGGGTTTCATTTACACTGCTCCTCATCGTCACCCACTGAAAATCAAGCTGCTTCCTTCCCTACTGCATTCGTGCCCTAATTGTTCGTCTAATTGCAGATCATCATATCATGCCCTAATCTTTGCCCTAATCCCTTTTCTTTGCCCTAATTTCTTAATGGAATCCCTCTTATCTCTCATCTCTTTATCAATCGCTTATAAAACCCTCATGTCAGCCCTCCATCTCACAATCGGTCCACGCAATAGAAGATCAGAGGTCACTGCAATACACGATGAGCTGCTGCTACGGTTAGTTCCGATTTTGCTACCGTGTCTGCTTTCTGTTTGCTATTGTTTGCTATTCTTCTTCTTTTTAATATTGGTTCCTGTAATCAAATAGCATAAAACTCTTGATTAGTGTTTGATTGCTCTATAATCATATAATCATACCCATGTTGTACGAGTGTTAGGTTTTCTAATTTCTCATTGAATTTGTTCTGTTGTTTGATTCTCTATTTTTGTATTTTGAGACCCTTAAAATTGAAACCGCTCATCAACTGAGGCAAAACTAGAAAGAGTTATGTAACTTTGAATTTGTTCGATCGTCTTTTTGTACTCTTAATTTGCTGATATATCGAGTGTCTTTATCTCAATTAAGTTTTTTGCGCTCAAGATTGTTTGCTATTCTGTTTCCATTTTTAGTTCCGGATAAAACAATTTTAGAATTTTTCTATGGGTGTTGTTTTTCCTTCTGAATATTTTGTTCCCAGATTTGTGTCTGTTCCCTGATTTCTGTGTCTATTCCCATATTTTTGTATTTTTCCCCAGATTTTAATGAATCAACGTTATAATTCCCATATTTCTGTATTTTTTTCCCAGATTTTTAATGAATCGGCATTGTAATGTGGATTGGGAGCGATAAGTATTAAATACAAGAGTCAGGAACTACCGTGTCCAAAGACCCCAAATAGTAAGTTCATGAAAAAATCACTTTATATTTTCTGTGGGTACTGTTTTTTTTAGTGTTTCTATTTTTTTGCGTTCCTGTTTCTGTTTTGTTCCCGTTCCTGTTTCTGTTCTGTTCCTATTCTTGTGTCTGTTCTGTTCCCGTTTTGTTTTTATTTCCTGATTCTTTCAATGCGAAACAAGATAAGAAAATTTGCTTGGGATTTCCCGTTTTGTTGTTGTTGTTGTTAGCTAATAACAGCACACTTAGTAAAAATCACTTAATCATTGAGAGTATTAAAAGTTAAAGACTTTTTTCACTGTTTCATTTCAAGTTTCTCTCTTTAATTTCCAGTACACTAAGCATCGGTGTAATATTATTATTTCATCCTTGATTAATTGCTTTAACCGGTGATCATGATATTAGTGATCCAATTGTCAGTTAAATACTACATATGCCAAACGATAGGAGAACCTATACACAAGTTAGAGTCAAGCCTTTCTTTAAACCCAAATGGCACTTCACAAATTCTGAGTGATTGACATCTTTCAAGTTCAAATAGTCTTTACGTGGTTTTTTGTTATATTTTTTCTTGCATGGTTCAATTACTATAATTATACTTGCATTACATGTATGTTTGAAATCAATGTTCAATTGTGGCAAATGAGAGTATTGAACTTGAGAATGTTGTCTAAATAATTTGAATTAGGCCAATTTTATCTATATAGTAAGTTCAAAAAGACTACCGTTGGATTTAAAATGAGAATTAGGATCACTCTAAAAGAAAATTAGGGTTATACGCTAGCATAATATCAAATTAGGTATAATTTTTTTGTTGTTGTTTTCTTCTGCCGATTGTATGTTTGCGGATGAATCATTGATTTTTTCAGTTAAATGTTTGTCCATTTGCCTATGATTTGCAAAAAATGTGTCCAATTAGCTTTGTGTTTCTGTTTCCATTTGTTGTTTGTTTTTATTCCCTGTTTTTGTTTCTGTTTCTATTTTTGTTCCCTGTTTCTGTTTTTGTTTTTTGTTAGTATGTAAAACTGCACTAATTGGATTTGTTTCGTTCTAATTGAGTTTATATTTAAGAGAAATATACTTTTTGGGATTATTTTGTAGAGAAATATACATGTTCTTGTTTCCGTTCCTATTTCTGTTTGCGTTCCTATTTCTGTTTTATTCCTGTTCCTGATCCAGTTTCTGTTCTTTTCCAATTTCTGTTCTATTGCTGTTCTGTTCCTGTTTTGTTCCACTTTTGTTCCTGTTTTGTTATTTTATATATTATCTTATATTTTGCCTAAATAATGATTATTTTATATATTATTTCAATATTTATTGATTTATTTATTTTCTCTTCGATTGTAGAATTAGAGGGAAGAGAGACAATCTAGCGATGAGGGAGGGGAGCGGCTATAGAATCAGGTTAAATCTTAGCTTTCGAATCAGGTAAGACATTCTTATACCATTTAAATTTCATGTATACACTTTATTAGCTATTTTTTATTCCACAATTTCATTGTTAGTTTGAGATTTAGAACCTTAGTATTGATTTCCTTCGTGTGTATTGGTTTTTCGTTTGATTTACTTATGTTACAATTATTGTCCTTAAATCTCAGGCAATATGGTACGACCCGCTATTGTATTGAGAACGAGTGCTAGGTTAGAGTTGCGTAAGGAAAAACAATTCTACTATTACAAGCCTTATTTACAAAATTGTCCTGTAAGAGAATATGACATGGATAAGATTTTAAGTGCTAGGCGTTTGCAGAATTATAGGTATAAAATTAGTGAGAGAGATATAATGAACCAAATTGTTGATGGTTTGCCATCAAATTGGACTATTGCGAAAGAGAACATATTTGAGAATCATCGACCTCTTACTGCATTTGAATTTGTGCAATTTTTAGAGGAGGCTGAGTGGGATGTACATCCATTGTGGAGAGAATCTGAAAGAGGGAAAATGAATGAAAACAAGAGTGTCAGAGAGCATATACTTAGAAAAGAGCATTAGTACTGCAACCTTAGACGTAGAAGGTCCCAACCAAACATTACAGTCTTGTTGTATGCAATAGTGCCCACCCTATCTTCGTCATGGCCTAGAGTTAGAGTTTATAGATCCTTAAGGAAAGAACTCCTAGACTTGAGAGCATTAGGAGAGTTGTTAGAGAGTATCAAGGACGAGTAGATATGCTTGAAGGTATTGGAGGATTACGAGATTCAACTACAAATGGGCAGTCAGAGTAATGAAATTGTGCCCTAAATCGACAGTTTTAAGCTATAAATAATTTTTAATATATTTTGTATACAAAATATATATTTTTTAAATTTTATATCTAATATATTATTTTTTTTCTCTTTTCTTTAGTAGGGTTACCAAGTCAAGTTTGTTTGTTCTCTTCGGTGGTTGAAGATGTTTCGGCTTTCGTTTAGTTTTATTTGAATAATGAATAATTTTTTTTTATGTTATGTCGTTTAGATTTCTAGAATAATAGGATTGTTATTTTTTATGTTGTCATTTATGTTGTTATTTTAAATTATAGACATGTGGGTTGATTTATTTATTTTGTTATATTTAAATTTATATTATCTTAATGCAATGGAATTAATGTTATATGCTTATACTTTGTTGATCTTATGCTTATGTACAATCTTTAAGTAATGTGCCAATTATTCAATTAAAATTTTAAATTAAAATATTTTAATTTTAATTTAGCATTTATATTTCGCATTGAATATTTTATTTTTGTATCTTTGCAATGCAATTGTGATGTATTATTTTCTGAAAAATATATTCGTTTTATATTTTCAAGGAAACATATTTGCCTATGGAAAAACAAAAGGCGAATGATGATAAGTCAAGAGAAAATTTGACTTCAAATAGTAGAGGAAAAAAGAAAGTGTGTTTTACTTCAAATAGTGTGGAAGTCGGTAAGGAGAATGTCAATAGTAACGTGGTAAGTATCTAATTACTAAGATTACTTCGAGTCAATTATTTTTAAATTTTAAATATCACTGCTTTATCATTCAAACATAATCATATGTTTAATCTATAAAATATGATTTATCCCAATCTAACATGTATTATGCCAGATCATCAAATTGTATAAGCATATGTTACAATACATTAAAGATCTAAAATAAACAATAAAACATAAATAATAAACTAAAAAATCTATTAATAAGAACCAAAATATCTATTGTGATAGAAACATGTCTAAGAAATATACACATTGTTTATAAATAAATCATGAATCAAATAAGTAAAACGAAGATGAGAGACAAAACATCATTGACTTTACAATACATTCAATACAGATAACTGATCATTATAGTTAGTTATCATTTTAAATGTATAGTTGTTTATCTAATTTGATGTTGTATTTATACTCTTGCGTTTTGCGTTATATTGAGTTGATCGTATTCTTATTTATACTTTAGCGTATTGCATGCTATTTATGGTTTTATGTAGTATCGATTTTAGTTCGTACTTTGCCACACACTCCTCCACTTTCTCTTTTCATTTATTCAATCTACAAAATTGAAAAATCAAACCCATGTTACCACTAGGTATTCAATGATAATGTCATATCAAAAGCTTCTCTAGCCCAACGAATGCGAAGGGAACGAGAGAGACTTAGTCGTTCGATTCTAGAATGTTAAGAAGGTGGAACATCTCTCTCAAGTGACATTTCAAGACCATTTAGCCCAAGAAACATGTCAAGAATATCTTTGGCTCAACGAGAACGAAGAGAACAGGAAAAAGCTGATCGGGAGAGGAGTGATTGCTTTAATAAAGATAATCGCAAATGCTTGGAAGGAGGTCAATTGTTTTTGGAAGAATCATCAGAGCCTATGCCGAAACGAAGAATGGTTACACAAGTCTATGTGTCATCGGCAAGCACAAGTCGATATACCCCTGTAATTCTCTGTGATCAAGTTACTGAGCCAGTAATGGAATATGAAATGGATTCCACTTTCGAGGCTAATCTAACATTACTTTCTGAATATATAGCACCTAACAAGAATGTCATATTGAAACGTGCTATAGCTCAATGAGCACGGAGAGAACGAGAGGGATCCGATCAATGAAATTTTTGGAATATTCAATATTTAGAAAGGGATCGATCACTACTAGAAGAATCATCTCAGTCTCCACTGCAACGAAGAACGATTTTACAATTATGTGGGCCATCAGTAATTACGAGTCTATGTACTCCTGGAATTATAGATCTCATTATAGATCACACTACTCCATCATCCATGGAGTATGAAATGAATTCTATTGTTGGACCAAATTTGCCTTCTCCACGCAATCTTACGGAAATGTTTGATACCGTGGCTCCGAATGAATACTCAGTGCCCGAAGTTGAGGAACCAGTTGTATTGCTTGATATAAGGTATTATACTAATTCAATATTTATGTTATTATGTATTAATGTTTAAAAGCACTAGATGTATAAGATTTGATACTTGCCAACTATAAGTCAACTTCAACAGGTCAACACTTTGCCGAAAATCAAGATACTGATCGTGCAGAAAATTTATCTATTAACGATGGGATGGATACAAATTTGATTCCTAATTCTCTCGGTATAATTGATGATTCATGCCTTTCTCCGTGCGGTAACCCAGAACCTTTTGTTTACACAAACATGAATGAAAGCCCAGCCGTAGCAGTTGAAGAGCCAATTCTACTTTCTGTGAGTATATGGTAAGTTTATTTTTCATCTTATTCATCTAATTAAATATGTTATTCACATATATGGTATTAAGATCTATATAATAACCTTGTTATTCATCAAATGTAGGCCGCCAAATACTACTAATGAGGAGTTTTATGATAATAAAGATATTGACGAGCTGAACAATCCATCTGCCGACCATGATGTTTATACAAGTTCAAATAGACACTCTCTTTGTAGAATGAATATTATGTGTCCTCCTTGTTCTACGTTACACTGGATGGATGAGAGATTAACAAAATAATCCGAACGACATCCTATTTTTGGTACATGTTGCTTACAAGGAAAGGTTAGGCTTCCACTACTTCTCATACCTCCTCCACAAATTAAAGCACTATATGATGGTAATGATGACATATCAAAATCATTTCGATGTTATTCAAGAGAGCATAATGCAAGCAATGCTTTTACAAGCCTTAGTGCCAAATTGGATACAAGGCTACTTTTCGGAAGAGGCCCAACAACATTTACTATACATGGAGAGTTGTGTCATCGGACAGGAACATTAATCCCAGAACCAGGACAAGATCCCATTTATTCTCAATTGTACATCTACGATCCTAATTTCACTTTTAGCGTGAGAAGCCATAGAAATCCTCATTTGAGATCAGATGTTTTGCAAACTATTCAAGATACATTGTTGGTACATAATGCATTCGTAGATAAATTTCGTCAGGATTTTGCAATTTTAAATCAATTGGATTTTAGTGAACTAGAACTTTCCGTCAGGAGCGTGGAGGAGTAGACTAGGAAAGAAGGTCTTGCCGAACTACTATAAATCACTTATGTCTTTGGTTTAATTATCTCTATCCCTTACTCTTTACTTTGATTATTTTGATTTGATTGATTATTCCACTGCACACACAAACACAAGAACTAACAAGTTTGATTTGAGATTTTAGTAAAAAGATTGCACGAAAAGTTTTATAGATCCAATTTACCCCCCACTCTTGGATCAATCTCTGGGTCAACAGAAAGATCTCACCCGAAATCCACAGAAAGAATGATTAGAACAATGCAATTTCAAATCCGATACCAACAAAAATTGATTGCAATTGATCTTCAAGATCGTCTCTCAGAAAAGCTCACAATATTTCATAATGATGACTCTTAAAAAGCTCACAAAATTATCTTAATCTTTTTTGCTCTCTCAATTAATGATTAATGATATAAGAAATTCGCAAGTCAATATATAGGAGTATGAAATCAGTCTTCTAACAGCTAGTTTACATGTGTCATGACAATTAATAGCACATATAGACCCCTTATATCATAATGACTTCATTTAGGTTCAATTCACTTAAAAACAATTTTCAAATCTTTCAATTAAGCCCCCCAAATATTTTTCAATCTCAATTAATAAGAATAAAATTTATTTCAAGTACTAAATTGAGAAATATTAATATTTAATGAACTATATTAATAGGATTTAATTAATATATGAACCATATCTTAAATATAGAAAATATCCCCAAAATCTTTCTCAAATCCCAGCCAAAAATGGCTACTTTTGGATATAATCTCGGATAGAACATAATCCTGAAACAGCGCCGGCAGTCGACTGCCACATTCAGGTTGTAGCCAATGAAGTTCATCAGTCGACCTGTTGGTCGACTTGTAGATTCAGAGAGTTTGTCTTGCTTTCACTGGTCGACCTATCGGTTGACTTGTAGATTCAGAGAGTTCAGCTTCCTTGGTCGGTTGACTTAAAGATACAGGATCTTTCAACTACTTTGTCCGGTCGACTTCCATCTTCTAAATCTCTGTTCTGAACTCGTTTTTAACTTATTCTTTTTAGGTTATAGCCCTTTAAACCATTTTCTCTTCTAAATTAGCTCCACTAATATTTTTCTATTCCATTTTAGTCATTTAAAATTATTTCTTTTCAAATAATATAGAAGCAAGTAATTTCACTTAATCAAAACACACATAAATGATAAAAACCTTTCGTTCAATGTGTGTATTCCTAATTAGGATATTAAGAGTTGAAATTTACTTGGGTTGTTTTCCCTAATTTCTTCAAACTTTTAAATCTTCAATATCTACAACATTATCGTTTAGCATCCATTTAATTTGTATCTTCGTCACTAGAACTTAAATAACTGAAACACTCAATTAAAACATTAGTTCCACCAAATCATCAACACTTAATTGTTCATCAAAATCTTAGGATCAACACTTCCTAACCACATAAATACTTCTTGAAACACATAAATACGTTTCGAACATATAAATACATTTCAAACCATATAAATACATCTTAATCATATAAATATGTCTCAAATATATAAATACGTCTCAAAAGTTCAGAACTCACGTAACATAACGAGTTCGATACTCATGTAACATATATAAAATAATATTACATAAAACCCTCCATTTGAAATTCTAAAACATCATTTAGACTCAAAGTAAAAATTAACGTAAATATATATAAGCGTTAATAAATAATAAGCAAAAATAATAATTTGTACTTATATTAACTACTTATACTAACTAACTACCCTCTAAAATAAAATAAGTATTCATTATATCTTAAAATTTTGAAAATTATATTTAAAATAACACAATAATGCCTAAAAATTATAAAGTAAAATTTTGAAAACAACATATTTATGCCATAAATGTGTAGAGTTTCCATTCCAATATCAATATCTACATTTCTACTCTGAGAAAGTACAGCTCGCAGAAAGATAACGGTGTACCCTATTCCATGATTTTTTATTTTATTTTTTTAATAAATTTGAAAGGGAAAAAAAACAGATTTGAACATTTAAAAATTTTAATCTGAAAATGTGGAAACATAAACTCAAGATAGAAATTAGTCCCCTATGTAAAGGACTCGGTTTTAGATTTTGTTCTCTTCACAAAGTTTGATTTTTTTTAAAGCAAAATAATGTTATACTATTATGAGTATTGGGTACCATAATCCTTATGGTCGTAACCTATGCTCTGATATCACTTTGTAATGACTTGGTTTCTTAGGGCTGTCACACGGTTTCTCCCAAAGAGAATTAAAATTCAAAATTTTAAATAACGAATATTTTATTAACCATAAGTTTGAGAAATTTTACAAACCAGGGTGAGGATTGTAATTGTCAATTTATCAAATCAATTTTACAATAATAACAATAAATAAAAATAATATAAAAATAAATAAATTAAGTCTAAATTCATTTATAATTCCTGACACAATTCCATTTTTATCGACCCTGTAATAAAAAACTATGGGGTTGTGAGCCAAAACTCAGTAGAATTTTAACTCCTCTAATACGTGTATCCAATCAATCTCATAAATAGCAGATATGCATGTTTCTCACATAATTTTCACATAATACATGATCATAATATCTCATGAAAAATAACAATTAAAATAGTAATAGTATAAACCACACAATACATGGAAATATTAAATACATATATTAAAAAGAGTTAGGAATTCTACGTGAAATCCTAGCCGAAATCCAAACCGATATATTTTTCTCGCTAAAAAAAACATTCGAAATATAATACTATAATTTTTTCTTAACATATTCTTAATTACACTTTACTCCCTATGGTTTGACAGATTTGCACTTTACCCCCCATGTGGTTAGATTTCCAAACCACCTACCCCCATGATATAGGGGGTAAGTTCACCTAAATCAAGACCACAGAGGCGTAATTGCTAATATAGGGGGGTAAGTGCAATTGTACCAAATTACAGGGGAGTAAAGTGTAATTAACCCTTATTATTATTATAACACATACATCTGTTTTAATATATGTACACAACACATTATGTGTTGTCTTCTTTTTAAGAAGACAATACACAATTATATATATATATATATATATATATATATATAAATACCCTCTTGACATAAATAAAATATTAATTATATCCCAAAATTTTTAAAAATATATTTCAAATAATACAATAGTCCCAACACTTTTAAAAGTCAATTTAAAATTAATATTTAACCCCCAAAATATTATTAAATATTATTTATATCATAAATTTATAAAACAATCCCAGAAATATTAAAATTAAATAAAATAACATATTCAAAAAAATATGAATTTCTCGGGGTATTACATGAAACATTTACTATCACCGGTTTCGTCTATTTGACACCAAACATAATTCTTTAAATTATTTTTTAAATTATTAATAACCATAAAAAAATCAAAAACACCATGACCAAAGCATGGAAACGCCATGACAAATCCAAAATTACCAAGGTAATTAGGGAACTAAAGTCATCTTGACAAACCAACAAGGTCCATTGAATTAAAGGCCCAACCTATCACTTAAATGACTCACAAATGAGAATTGAAGTGACCAAGAAGCCCCTAATATCTTATCCACACAAAATATCTAGGGAAGGAACTAAGTCATTTAGAAAGTGACTAACCGTTGTAGAAACCCAACCAATCTGGTTTGCCACCTTGCATGCAATTAATGTAAACATTAAGTGCCCATACCATCAAGAATTTATTGCTTTGGATGACATGGAATGGGTGAATTCAAAGAACCTAGACATTTTTACCAAAATATCTTAGCTTTAACTAAAACCATTGAAATGTAACTAGCGATTACCAGGCAAATTGAGTCGGTTCGATTCAAATCCAACCAATTATTAGCCCATCACATTAAGGGTTACTATCAATAATTAAATTCCAAGTAACACCTCAAGACCAAGTTCAATGCACCTTGGAAGCATTAATGGCAACCAAACTGAAATTGTGAAACTAACCGGTACTTAGCCCCTAAACAAAAGGAAGTGTCACGTCATGCCATTAATGCACCCATGTGAAACCAATCACAATGGATATTGTGTAATCATTGCCAATGATTGCAAGAATATTTGAAAGATTTGGTAATCATTACCGAATCTTAGAGAATCTTCCACAATATCCTAAATTCGTTCAAAGGTATTCAAGATCAAGACAAGAGGACATGACCTCTAAACTAAACAGACCCTCTGTAGCAGCCTGATAAGGTCTGGGCATTGTCCAATGCGTAGGATCCTTCGCTTATAAAGACAAGGGCTTCTCATTTTTCAAGGGTTGGAACCTAAACTTTATCTTTCTAAACTTGGGCCGTGCTCTCGCGTCGTTGGGTTTCCAACCGTTTATTTATTAAACACCAAGTTATTCTACTAAAATTTGGTCACTGGAGGGAATTCTTCAGGTTATTGGAGAAAGAACTCAAGAACTTAATGGCAACCAACACCACAAGAAAAAATAAACTTTTTCTCATGCTTAGTAAATATAATTTATCTCGATTGTTGAAAAAATCATGATTATAAAGTTATACATGATATTTAATCTCGGTTAAAAACATTATGTGATAGAAAAAAAAAATATCTCATAATTTTAATTAACCATGATAGTATGTAAGTAGTTTTTATCATAGTTTTGGTTTTAACCGAGATAATAAAAATTCCTTCCGCCTTTTCCTTCCCTCTTAAATCTGATATCTCTTCCTTTCTACCTTAGCATACCCTAGCAGCTGCTCTTTCTTTCTCGCACAATTGATCGAAGCCTTTCTCTCAATCTCGAAATCTCTAGATCCCGAAATCTTCATCGAAATCACCATCAATCTCGAAAACAAAATCTACATCACACCTTCATCATCACCATCGCCATCACACCTTCATCATCGCCATCGCCATCTCCATTGCCATCATGAGATCTCTCACTCTCGATTTCAAAATCTCTAAGATCTCTCACTCTCGATCTCTCATCTTGAGCCTTCACTTCGTTCTCTCTTCTCTAGCTATTGCCATCGTTGTCTTCTCTAGTTTATTATTTGGTTCGTGGTGTTGAGTGGCTGGTGATGAAGATTCAAGTTCCTTTGAGCAGATCTGAGCCATGATGGTGTTGTTTGGTGGGGTATTGTTTGGTTCGACGGTGTTGAGTGGGTGGCGATGATGATTCATGCTTCTTTGACCAAATCTAAGCTATTTTGACCAAATTTGAGCTATGGTGTTGTTGTTCGGTGGTGTATTGTTTGGTTCGAAGATGTTGAGTCACTAGTGATGACAATTCATTGAGTAGATCTAAGCCATCAAAATTCATTTTGTTTTTTACTTCGGTGATGTTGTTCAGTGATGTATTGTTGGGTTCAATGGTGTTGAGTCATTGGCAATAATGATTCAGTCTCCCTTGAGCAGATATGAGCCATTGTTTGCCCTCACAAGTAATATCTTCTCGGAAATTCCTTCTGTGTTTCTGGAAACATGTAACATCTCTTGAATTTTGAATCAATTTTTATACATTTTTTTTGTTGATTTTTCAATTCAATTAGTTTCAATTGATTTCAATTGGTGACGTTTCAATTTGATTCTTTTCAAGTTAAGCCCTAGTAGCCGATCTGCAATCTCGTGTCTGATCTGTGGATAACTTGTTAAGTATTTTTGTGTGCTTGAAATTAGAACGACATTAAGAATTTTTTTTGCATTTTCTGTAATTGCAAGCTAAAAAGATGATAAATTTCTTCATTTTCTTCATTTTTAGGTTTTTTTGCATATATATGTTTTGGTTAACGCTTTGTTTTTGTTTTCGGTTGAAGTTTCTATTTCTGTTCATCCTCCTATCTATGTTGTTAAACTAATGAAGTTTTATTTTTGGGGATGGATACAAACCTAATTTTGTTCCAGATATAATCTCTCTTAGTTTTACATAATCTCTCTCTAATGATTTGTGATATAGAATGTTATGTATTCGATTAACAATTTTGTTAATCGAATACAAAATTCAAAGTATGGGAGGAAAGTCTTCAGTCCAAAGTTCAAAGTCCAACACAAAATTTATGTGATTTAACTTATTGGCCATAGATAGTGCTATGATCAAAACCTCATTGATGGAATTCATTCCTTGTAGGCGATTTGATCTTGTTCTCTTTTATTTTGACTCGATTAGTGTCTGAAATCTGAATACAGTTGTATATTTATCATTATTTTAGTGAAATTTGATGTGTTAGCTGTAGAGATGGTGCTTGATGAGATGGTAAAATTGATTGATGACCCTTATACCGTTGTTAACAATCAGAGCAAGGCTTTGATACTGATTGAAGCTTAGGGGGAGTTGTCAAATCAGCTTCGCTATTTGTCCGTTTATGAAGAGACTTACAATGTAATTTATGTTTTACAAACCTGTGTTTTCTTACTTATAGTTATCTTTGTTTACCCATGATATATTTATTGAGCTTTATTATTTGCCTATTTATGAAAAGATCTACAAGGAGTTAATGTGTTTTGATCGACCCATTTTTTCTTACTTCCAGTAGTTCTTATTTTGTTGCAAATTAGGTTCGAGGCAATGGGAAGATAATAGTTTCAAATTGATCTTCCTCAATTTAGCACATCATTATAGGCATAGCAGCTCCAAAAGAGGTTTTGTTTGATCAATAAATATGTTCTTCACCTGAGATCCGAAACGTTAAGGGTCTATTTGGTTTACTAATAGAAAATAGTTTTCATAAAAAATTTAAGATAGTTTTCAAAAACTATGATAACTTGTTTTGTTAAGCTAAATAAACTTTCTTACTTTCTTAGTAATGTGTTAAAGAAATGATTTTTGATTTTCTATGACTTGTTAGCTAAGTTTCTTTTAGCTCCTTACATAATCTACAAGAGATGCTACTCTATGTGTAAAGCTTGACCCTTTGTCTAGTAATTAATCTCCTATGGGAAGGGGCTTCAACTTTGTTCATGTTTGTCTATAAGTGAGCACTAATATACAAAATCAGTATCTAAAGTGCACAAGATATGTTGCTCCTCCTTTTAGTTTCTAGCTGCAAGTTTTTCTTGCTGTTTTTATGTCTAGCTTCTTCTTTTTCTTTTTTCTTTCTTTTTTTTTTTTTTTTTTTTTGTTGTTGTTGTAGCTGGAAGTTTATTTTGTAGCTGCAAAGTTTATTTTTTTCCTAACTGTTCTTTTTTTAAGTTGCAAGTGTATTTTTTAAGTTAATGTTTTTTTAGCTGTAGGACTTCATTTTTTAATCACCCGATGACAAAAGCTAGTTAAACTTTACCTTTGGATGCTCTATAACCAAGACATTGGTAGATTAGTTCACCATAAGTTAGTTATTTTTATCTGATTTTATACTTGATAGAAATTTTATTTTTTAGACATTTATATTTATAAAAATTCAAGTTTATGATTTTCGTATTAAAGATAACATTACTTGTGTTTTTTATGTTGATGTAGAATCCTTATGTCATGCAAAATTCATTTTTAGTTATTTTTATAGTATTTCTATAAAATTGTGGATCATTTTTTTTAATATATATATGAGAAACTATCACAATTTTTAAATGTGATAAAAAAAAAATAGGGTAAACAACTCGGTTTGACACAAAACTGAGATAAATATTGCCTAAATAATCAAATTTTTTAAAATTTCATCACATATATATGATCTTTTAATCACATGGGAAACCTAGATATAAAAAGTCTACCATCTCCATTTTTAACTGTAATAAAAAATATACTATCTCGATTTTTAACTGCGATAAAAAGTCTACTTTTAATCACACTGCATACTATCACGGTCAGGTTTGAAGCCGAAAACTGTGATAAAAAAACTTTTTATCATGGTTTTTAACCATGATAAAAAAACTTTTCATCACGGTTTAAAAGCCTTTTTTTCTTGTAGTGCAATCAAATACAACCAAAGAAAATCGAGGAAATGGAGGTAATCATTTATGGAAGACTATTTTCTCTAAGTAGGCATGTCTTCTTCAAAACACCCTTTGTTCTCGGCTTAAATTTATGCATTTTTCTTGTACATAGAATAATCATGTAGTATCCATACTTTAATTTCACGTATATAACATAAACAACCCATGATCAACTAAAAAACAGTTAATTTATGTTGTATTCATCAAATCATATTAAAACTATTTAAGATCATGTCAAGAACATCTAGTACATCCAAGAACCTGTTAAGAACATGTGAGGACCAAAATCATCCGAGAACATGTGAGAATCCAAACAAAACATCTATTACACCTAGAGTTGTGTATAGTCTCAACGATTCTTTCATGAAAACTTCAAACAAAACTTTTACTAATTGTTAATACTAACCATATACTGTTAATAAAATGATTTACTTTATGTTAAACGTCAAGATCACAACCATGGTACTAAGTCTTCAGGCTAGTGGACTGGCACCTTATATATATTCTAAAATTAGTTTTACCCTTAAATAATTAACTACGTGTTGACCTGATCCTAGTTTACTCGCCAAGGTACGGAGGCAACCCACGTACGGGTGCGGTCACATATCCAAATCACTTACTTTTGCTTCCATGTTGGAACTACATGTGGACCTAATTCCCCATGTTTATTGGGATATGTAGGCAACCTTTACAAGGTTCAGTCTCTAAAAAATACAAAAATATTTCATTTCACATCATATTGTATTCAGGAACTACATGTTGACCTGATTCGTTGTCAAAATAGGGATATATAGGAAGCCTTTTATAAGGTTTGGTCATTTATATTTTTGTCTTTTAAAAACTGTTATTAGGTTGTCACTGACTAGTTAATATAATATTTACTACTTACAACATGTCAAAAATACATTAAAAAAAGACAAAAAAAAAATTAAAATGGGGAATTATTTTGTTAAAGTAAACCAAAGAAAACTTCTTGGTCTTTGTTTAACAGTGAATATTTATTTAGACTAAGTTACCATCTTCGGATGAGTGTCATGGGGTGCGTAAATCTTCCTCGAGCATAATCAACCCCCGGGCTTAAAGAAATCTCTGGTACAAGACTTTAATAAGTTAAAACAAGGGCCATTTAAAAATAAAAAATAAAAATTAAAGTAATAAAACTCTAGGTGACCTAGCACAATATTTGACCCATGCTAGGTTGCTACTCCTTTTAAAACATAAATCCCGACCCAAGAAAATTTTCAAAATCGACACCTAGAAAATCCCTTGAAAACCATTTTCAAAATGAACAAATTTGGAGGACTTAGAGAGAGAGGAATGAAAATTTGTTTCCTTTTCTTTCACATTTCTATTTCCTCTAGTTTTTTCAAATAAAATCCAGGTGCTACAGTAGGAAAATAATGAGTTTATTTAATTATCATGCATTTCATTTCGTATTTAGATAAATTCGTAGTTTTAGGTCCTATCGTTTGTTAGGTTCTCATGCGATACCGACTACATTAGTTTTTCAGTGGTAGTGTGGCAAGTAGTGCAATTATCAAGATGAGTATATTGTATTCTATGTAAATTTCCAAATTATATTTATGTCCAAAATTGTGAAAAAGAAAAGATTTATTAAAATAGACAGTTTTATGATATTAAATAGATCAAGTATTATTTTAAATGTAGAAATTGAATTTTTATTATTATCCTATTATGCCATAGTATGGTCCAAACAAGAGGGCATGTCCTATGGGATGTTGTTAGTCCTAAAAGAAGGATATGTCTTGTATAATGTTGTATTGAACCGACAAGAGGACATGTCCTGCATGTGTATAGGACCAAACATGATGGCAATTTCTGCTGGTGGTTAAGATATTGTTGTTGATTATCAATATGATATGGTAGTTTATACCACGTGTGGGTTCCTACTATTGGAGACATTGAATGGACCTAATATTGACAACATTAGATTATGCAGAAGTACAAGTTACGGTACCATCATAACTCCCGATCATGAGGTAAATGATCAATGGCTAATATGGAAGTATGCGTGTGGTATTTTATTATATAAAAGTAAATTGATCAATTGAGTTAAATTTAGTTTCTCTATTATGATTATATCTGTGGATTTTTATACTACTCAGTATGTGGCTATATTTTGTTTTGAAAAGTGGATTATGATAAATGTTCTTAATCCATAATTTTTTTATGAAAAAAGTACAACGATAAAATATTTTATCTCAGGTACTCTAATTATAGACGGATCCACTACCGGTGTTAAATAGAGTTAGAGGGACATGGTGTGACTTTTGAGACTGTCAGGACTATAGTTGTTAGTAATAAGGGGTTTAGAATTTTGTGGTTTTGTTATGAAATTGTGATATATGTATAATCACTGGATTCTGAATTTATAATTTTTTTTAAAAAAAAAAAAATATGTGTCATTTGTCAATTAGTGGTATATTTGTTATCCAAGTTGTAGTTGGATAATGTCAAGTCGAGGTATGGTTAGACTCGTGAGTGGCCCGGGATAGGGTGTGGTAGAGATAATGGATTAGAAAGCCTTAAAGGAACTCGGGAGAGAAGACATAAGACAAATTACAGTGGAGTAAAGTGAAAATAGGCCAAATTATGATGGTCCAAAGTACAATTGTTATTTTCTTGGAATTAAAGTGGCAAGATATAAACAAGGGATAGTTAACTCACTATAAAAATCCATTAAAGACCTACAATGTTAAGATAATTAGGAAGTGGAACGTATGAAAAACATGAACGATATATTGATATGTAAGATTAGTGTGTACAATACAATGATATACAATAGTATTTATATGAGAAGTGAGGAACCCTATTGTTAGGGTTTTGACCTAATGAGCCAAGTAGGCCAGGCCCATATATTACATTAACATCCCCCCTAAAACTCAAGGAGGTAAATGAGAGGTGAACTTGAGTTTGGAAACTAGAGAGTGAAAGCGTTTACATGGATGAGCCTTAGTGAAAATATTTTTTGTTGGATCAATTTAACTAACGGATTATAGATGAATCATTTTCTGAAAAATGTGATAACGGATAAAGTGACAATCAATCTCGATGTGTTTTGTACGTTGGTGGAAGACATCATTGTGGGCGATCTGAATAATACTTCTATTGTCACAGTGTAAAGTAGTGGCGGTAGGAGAAGCAATACCCATGTTAACAATAAGCCACTGAAGCTAAAGAATTTCTTGAGTTGCATCAACTATGGGACGATATTCAGCTTCAGTTCTGGAATGAGCAACCACAGTTTGGTTCTTACTACAACAGGAAATGAGAGAGTTACCCAAGAAGAAACAATAACTAGTGGTTGAATGTTTGTTGATGGGATATCTGGCTCAATCGACATCAGAATAAGCTTGTAAGGTGAGAGTAGACTAGGCTGCGAAATGAAGTCCATGAAATTAAGTACCCTTGACATACCGAAGGTTGCGAAAAATAACTAAGTAATGAGTGGTCCCAGGATCGAACAAGAACTGACTTACTTGATGAACGAAATAGGCGATGTTTGGGCCAGTGACAGTGAGATATACCAGACTTCTAACCAGTTAGCGATATAGAATGACATCCTGAAGAGGTGAATCATCTAGTGGAGTAAGTCTGATATTCGACACGAGAGGAGTAGTGGCAATGGTTGAGTCAATTACGCTAGTGTTGGAAAGAAGATTTGTGGTATATTTGGCCTGACAGATAAAATATTCATCTGAACCGGATGAGACTTCAAGACCAAGAAAATAGATAACCACGCCAAGTTCTTTCATCTCAAATTGTTTACGGAGAAACTTTTTGAGTTCAGAAATACCGGGTAGATCATCTTCAATAATAATTATGTCATCCATGTACAATAAAAAAACGATAATATCATTTGTAGTGTAGCGAATAAACAGAGCCGAATCAGGAGCACTAGATGTGAACCCAAAATAATAAATGGTTGTGCTGAATTTGGCAAACCAGACACGTAAAGCTTGTTTCAAGCCATATAGGGCACAACAAAGACAACAACTTTATTTCGAGCGGCAACTAAACCGAGAGAGGAATGCATATAAACTTCCTCAATAAAATGGCCATTGAGAAATGCATTTTTGACATCCATTTGAAAGAGAGTCCATTTTTGAAAGGCAGCGACAGTAAGAAGTGTACGAACATGTGTGAGCCTCGCCATTGGAAAAAATACCTATTCATAGTCAATGCCATATTCCTGAGTAAATTCCTTGACAACAACTTAGGCATTAAATTGTTCAACAAATCCATCAGAAAGTGTCTTGATCTTAAACACCTATTTGCACCGAATAGGAGTTTTCCCAAGGAAAAGATTAACATCCCAGGTATGAGTTTAGGCTAGGGCCTAAAGTTCTTTATCCATTGCTTTCTGCCAAAGAGGATTAGTACTAGCCTTCTTATAGGATTGAGGCTTTTGTAGATAAAATATTGTAGAAAAATAAATGATAATCAATGAGATAAGGGGGACGATGAGTTACCCTGGTAGATCTACGGGATCGATCTGGAGGATGGCTCTCCGAAAAAGTCAGTGCAGACTCATCAGACATAGGAATATCCTCAGGCATGGTCGATTATCAGAGGGGTGACGTCAGCTGGTGGTTCTGGAGTTAGAGCTGGCGAGTTGAGGTCAACTGGTGGTTCGAAAACTAAAAGAGTGAGATCAACTAGTGGTTTTGAGGTAGACTCAACAGTACTTGAAATTGGATCCTCCGAAAATAACTCTATAGATGGATTAGTAAAGAATCTGGTGTAAGACCCGATGTTTGCATGTGCATAATTTTTAGTTACATTTTAGAACATTTAGGAAATAACGAGATGCATTTAGGTGCATTGTGTCATTTAATATTTATTTTAAAAATTTTAGGGGTCAATTATAACTTTTAAAACATTAATTTTAGATTTTGGGTTTAAATGATATCTTAAAGATAATTGAGAGAGATTAATGTAATTTGAAAAAATAAATTTGTATAGAATTTGTTTCCTTCCAAGGGAAGGAAACAAAATCTAACCATGAAATGGTTAGAATAATATAAAGAGGACACATGTCAATTTAATATTAAAATAAAATGTTAGGGGCTTTAGGATTTCACATATGCATGCATATATACATAAGTTCTTACACACACACACACACATACTTATATGTGTTTCAACTGGAAAAAAAAAAAAAAACAAAACAAAAAGAACACAGTTGGGCAAGAAAGGGAAAGGATAGAAACAGGTAACTCATTTTTTTTTCTTTCTTTTCTTTCCCTCCTCGTTCACATGTGTATGTGTGTGTGTGTGTGTGTCTAAAATTTAAAAATATATATCACGTTTAATTTATGGGGTTATTGGTACAGATATGAGTACATGTATAATTTTATTCCGGCTTGGTATGGGAAACATGAGTGCGGTATTTTATTATATGTCGAAATGTTGGGATTGGTTGATTTAAATACATTATCTTATTGCAATGATGACATTTGAAATTTATTCCGGCTTGGTATGCAGTTATATTATATTATATTTAGAAAAGTGGTATTTGATAGTTATGCTTGATCAATGAATTTTTTTTATGTTATGGAGACAGTACAGTGATAACATATTTGGTTTCATGTGCCACAACTAAGAGCGGGTCCACTATTGGCACTAGGTAGAGTCAGGAGGTGGTGTTATTTTGGAAGGGTTGGTTGGACTAGTGTGAACCGTGAAAGGTTCAGTTTTTCTTTTCGTGGTTTTGTTGTGAATATTTCGGGACAGGTGTATTCCTGAATTTTGAAATGGATAAATGTATTTTTGGGAATTTTTTTTATTATAGCAGTACACACACACACACACACACACACACACACACATATATATATATATATATATATATATATATGTATATGTATATGTATATTTGTTGATCGGTCAAGTAACATCAGGTCGACGTCACACCCGACCTTTGGCGATGAGTGCCCGGGGAGGGGTGTGACACTTTTTAGTGTCAGAACTTAGGTTATAGGTTCTATAGATGTGACAAATTTTCTAGCCAGTGGTGGACCATGAGATAGGGTGTCGATAGGTGAGTTTGGTATGTGAGTGGTAGTTATTTTACATGATTAAATAATATATTTGTGTCATGCACTGTCGTTTGCCTTGTTAGCCCTGCTGCTTATTAAATTTTATTTCAGATTTTGAGTATAGAGCGTGAAAAAAAAAAAGTATTGGGAGTATTGGACCCCAAAGGACAAGGGATAGGACGTAAGAAAGCTTGGATGCAATTGAGCGAATTTTGTAGACTGCTGCACAACTGACAGAGCAATAGGCATGGATGATGGAATGCTAGCAAGCCCAAATCGAAACAACTACTTCCCAGGCAGTACTTCTGAAGAGATTCGAGGAATTGGACCCCCCGGCTTTTACGGGAACTACTGGTCCTACTGATGCTGAAAATTGGTTGAGGAGCATAAGACACGTATTCAAGGCAATGGGAATTACCGATGACAACTGAGTTCCTATTGCCACCGTCCAGTTAAAAGGAGAGGCCGAACATTGGTGGGAGGAAATGAAGAGGTTAATTTCAGTTCCAAGCAAGGAGATTTCTTGGGATCGATTTGTTGTGGTGTTTAATGAAAAATGTTTTCCTGAATTATATCGATTCCAGATGGAGGAGGAATTCGTATCACTGAAGCAGGAGAAGATGTTCGTTCTACAGTATGAAATCAAATTTGATGCCCTATCCCGATTTGCTCCTGATTTGGTTAAAATAGAAGAGGCAAGATGTAGATGATTCTAGAAAGGACTTAATCTAGAAATACGTTCTAGGTTGACGGCTAGACAAATCAAAAGTTATGCGAAATTGGTAAACGCAGCGAAAGTAATAGAGAAGAATATATGGGAAGCAGCTGAGAATTGTGAGCAGTATAAGAAGAGTAGATTCGAGTTATTTGGCAGATATCTAGATGGCCCTTCTCAAAGAACTGTAGCTCAACCACCACTTGCTCTAGCCCCAACAATCGACCAATCCGCTAAGAGCCGAGGTCCACAGTAATAATACTCCGGGCGACAGTAGAAAGTATCCGAATAGAATGTCACCTAGTCAAGGTAGGGAATGAGCCAGATGGTTAGTCGAGTCGGGATACCTGTATGCTATCAATGTAGATCACTAGATCATTTTGCTAGGGATTGTCGCATGGAAGTCACAATATGTTTTCGTTGTCATGAGCCAGGTCACATATCTCTGAATTATCTGAAGTCTGCTGTTACATCTACACCTCCTGCGAGCAGTGTGGGTAGTGTTGGCCCTAGCAGTGTTCAGGGACGTAGTAGAGGACCGGCCAGTAGACCTCCGACTCGAGGTCATGTATTTGCTACTACCCCACAGGATACCCAGGCTACCCCGGATGTGGTTACAAGTATCATATCTTTATATGATAGGGATGCACCTGTATTTATTGATCCCGATTCTACTCATTCATTTGTTTTGGTGACCTTTATGATGTATGTAGAAAAATTTCCTACTTCTCTATCATATAGTGTCATTATTTCTACCCCTGTGGGTGAGTCCGTGTTAATAGATAACGCGTATAAAGGCAGTCTGCTTCGTATTGGCGATAGAGAATTGTTGGTGGATCTATTACCCCTGAGTATTCACAATTCTGATGCGATATTGGGTATGAATTTGCTATCCGGTTATCATGCCACAGTGGATTATTTTAAAAAGGAAGTTACTTTTCGAGTCACAGGCGAGCCAAAGTTCGTATTTTCGGGGGGACAAAATCATTACCCCTGTCTGTTTGATTTCAGTCCTAAAGACCAGAAAATTATTAAAGAAGGGATCCCAGCGATACCTCGCGCATGTGATTGACACCAATCAAAACGATATACAGGTGGCAAATATCCCAGTGGTCCGGGATTTTTTCGATATATTTCCAGAAGAATTACCAGGGTTACCAATGGATAGGAAAATTAAATTCACTATTGAGTTACTTCCAGGAACTTCTTCTATATCAATTTCATCCTATTGTATGGCGCCTACCGAGCTAAAGGAGCTGAAAATTCAGTTGCAAGATCTATTGGACCACGAGTTTATCAGACCTATTGTTTCTCTATGGGGAGCCCCAGTTTTATTCGTAAACAAGAAGGATGGAACGCTGAGGATGTGTATTGATTACAGGCAGCTAAACAAGGTGACGATTCGTAATAAATACACGTTGCTTAGAATTGATGATCTGTTCGATCAATTACAATAGGCCAGGGTATTTTTCAAAATAGATCTTCGATCAGGATATCATCAACTAAACGTCATAAACATGTGTCAAAAATGGCGTTTCGTACGAGGTATGACCATTATGAATTTCTAGTTATGCCGTTTGGGTTAACTAATGTCCCTGTTGTTTTTATGGATCTAATGAATCGGATTTTTCAACCTTACATAAATCAGTTTATTATCGTGTTTATTGATGATGTACTTATATATTCCGAAAATAAAGAAGAACATGTAGAACATCTAAAGATTGTGTTGCAGACTTTGAGAGATAAACAATTGTATGCGAAATTTAGTAAATGTGAGTTTTGATGGGATAGAGTTGTATTCTTAGGGCATGTTCTCTCGGGGGATGAGTTGACCCAAAGAAAGTCGAAGCCGTTGTCTAATGGGAAAGGCCGAAAAGTGTAACCGAGATTCGAAACTTCTTGGGATTGGTGGGGTATTATGGTCGATTTATGCAGGAATTTTCTGTTATAGCTGCCCCGTTAACTCAATTGACCCGCAAGGAATCTAAATTCGAGTGGACTGACAAATGTGAGCAACGCTTCCAAGAGCTGAAAAGTATACTGATATTTGAGCCAATACTTTTTCTTCTGACAGAAGGTGGTGGCTTTGTGATCTACAGTGATGCTTCACACCAGGGTCTAGGGGATATATTGGTGCAATGTGGTCACGTGATTGCATATGCCTCTCGACAA
Organism: Eucommia ulmoides; assembly: GCA_016647705.1. NCBI lineage: Eukaryota > Viridiplantae > Streptophyta > Magnoliopsida > Garryales > Eucommiaceae > Eucommia > Eucommia ulmoides. The sequence continues at coordinate 13,464,762 of CM028340.1, forward strand.
TTAAAGAATCATGAGTGTAACTACCCTACGCATGATTTGGAGTTGGCGGCTATTGTGTTTGCCTTGAAGCTGTAGAGACATTATCTGTATGGAGAGACTTGTGAGATATACACCAACCACCAGAGTTTGAAATATTTGTTTACTTAGAAAGAACTATAACTACACTATCCATTACTACCCTGGAAAGACCAATATTGTAGTAGATGCGCTGAGTAAAAAATCGGCGGGTTCAATTGCACACCTTTGAGTTGTTCACACTAACCTGTATGCCGAGCTAAGATCTCTGTGAGTCCAGTTGGCAGTTAGTCAGATGGAAGCGTTGCTTGAGACTTTAACTTTCAGACCGACATTAATCGACCGTATTATAGAAGTGCAGAAGTTGGATACCCAATTGGGAAAGATCAGAGATGACGTAAAGAATGGTCACAGGGTCGACTATCATGTCAAGGATAATGATGAAGCCTTGATGTTTGAGAATAGCCTGTGTGTACCTAATAATGCCGATCTAAATAAATATATCTTGGAGGAAGCGCATAGTTCAGCATATGCAATGCACCCAGGCAGTACCAAAATTTATCGGGATCTACGAAAACACTATTGGTGGATTGGAATGAAACAAGAAATTGCAGAATTTGTTGTCAGTGTCTCGTTTGTCAGCAAGTCAAGATCGAACAACAATGTCCAGGTGGATTATTGCAGCCTCTACCTATCCTAGAGCGAAAATGGGAACATATCACAATAGATTTTATTTCGGGATTATCTCGCACTCAAAAGGGACATAATTTTATTTGAGTGATTGTCGATAGGCTCACCACGTCTACTAATTTTTTGGTCATAAAGATGACGTAGTCCATGGACAAGTATGTGAAACTATATATTGATGAGATTGTCTCATTGCACGGTGCGCCGGTTTCCATAGTTTTGGATAGAGATCCTAGATTTACTTCAAAGTTTTGGCCGAGTCTTCAAGCTGCCATGGTACCAAGTTAAAATTCAGTACAGCCTTTTATCCACAAACTGACGGCTAATTAGAGTGTACGATTTAGACGTTAGAGAATATGTGGAGGGGTTGTGTTCCATAATTTCCTGGTAGTTGGGATGATCATTTGACGTTGATGGAGTTTTCCTATAACAATAGCTACCATTCAGTAATCAAGATGAAACCCTATAAAGCCTTGCATTGCAGGAGATGCAGAACCCTAGTCTATTGGACTGAAGTGGGGGAACAAAAATTATTGATGCCGGATATAGCCCAGATGACGACGAACAAGGTGAAAGTGATTTAGGAAAAACTGAATACTGCTCAGAGTCAGCAAAAGAGTTATGCTGACAAGCATAGGCGAGAGTTGGAATTTGAAGTGGGTGATCATGTGTTTTTGCCTATATCCCCGTGGAAATGCATAATGAGATTTGGGAACAAGAAAAAGCTAAGTCTAAGGTATATCGGGTTGTACGAGAATCTAGAACGGATTGGTACGGTGGCCTATCGACTAACCCTACCTCCAGAATTATCTAGATTACACGACGTTTTCCACGTGTCAATACTTAGAAAATATATGTCAGATCATTCGCATGTGTTGACCTCTCAACCAATCGAGTTGAAAGAAGACTTGAAATACATTGAGGAGTTAATGCAGATTCTAAACCATAAAGATCAAGTGTTGTGGATGAAAATGATTCCATCGGTGAAAGTGTTATGGCACAGTCACTCGGTGGAGGAAGCAACGTGGGAGCGAGAGGATGAGATGAATAAATATACGCATTTATTCGTTCCAGGTAACTAAAAATTTCGGAACGAAATTTCTTTTAGGGGAGAAGGGTTGTAAGACTCGATGTTTGCATGTGCATAATTTTTAGTTGTATTTTAGAACATTTAGGAAATAATGAAGTGCATTGAGATGCATTGTGTCAGTTAATATTTATTTTAAAAAATGTAGGGGTCAATTAGGATTTTTAAAACATTAATTTTAGATTTTGGGTTTAAATAATATCATAAAAATAATTGGGGGAGATTAATGTAATTTGAAAAAAAAAAACAAAAAACAAAAAATAAATTGGATAGAATTCATTTCCTTCTAAGGGGAAGAAACAAAATCTAACCAAGAAATTGTTAGAATAATATAAAGAGGACACGTGTCAATTTAAGATTAAAACAAAATATATGTTAGGCGGTGGCTTTTGGATTTCACATATGCATGCATATATACATAAGTTATTACACACACACACACACACTTACATGTGCTTCGCCGAAAAAAAAAAAAAAAAAAAAAACTTAGCCAGAAAGGGAAAGAACAGAAACAGGTGACTCATTTTTTTTTTCTTTTCTTTCCCTCTTCGTTCATATGTATGTGTGTGTGTGTGTGTGTGTGTGTATATATATATATATATAACTAAAAATTAAAAATATATTTATCACGTTTAATTTATAGGATTATTGGTACAGACATGAGTATGTGTATAATTATATGTTAAAAATATATATATACGTAAGTTGGATTAATATAATGGGTATAGATATATTTAATTTGCAGAAAATACAATTTAAAATAAAAATTGTAAATTTTATTAAAATGATAATTTTTAGTATTTCATTGACTAGTCGAAATTTTAACAGTCGATTAATATTTTTCTACAAATTAAATTATTAACATGAAATTTTGTAATCATTACTATAATAATTTTTGTACAGTTAATATTAACTCACGAAAACTATGCGTTTAATAATTTCAGATAATAAAAAAAATGAGAATGAAAAATGGTGCATTTTAAGGCCACGCATTTCATAGTAGATTTATTTTAAATAAATTCTTAGTTCAGACCCTTTCGTTGTTAGGTTCACAAGCGACGCCACCGGTATAGTATTTCAGTGACAATGTTTGTAGTAGTACGAAAATCGAGCTGAGTATACTGTCTTCTATGTAAATTGTCAAATTATATTTTCATACTAAAATGGGGAAAAGGGGGTTTATTAAAATGGATCATTTTATAACGTTATGCAAATCAAGTAGATTTTTAAATATGGAAAGTGGTTTTCTTATCCTACTATGTCATAGTTGTCTTCTCGTCAGGAGGGCATATCCTGCGAGATGTGGATTACCTGTCAGACAAAACCTGCAGGGTGGATATGTTGTTACCTGTCAAGCAAGACATGTAGGAAGGATATTTGTTGTTACTTGCCAGGAAAGTCCTGCAGGGTGGATATTTATTATTACCTGTCAAGCAAGTCATGCAGGGTGGATATATGTTGACCTGTCAGGAGTGCAAACTCTGCGGGTGGCTACCCCTACCATTGGGGATATTAAATAGTCCTGACACTGATAGTCACTTTAGATGGCATAGTTGTACAGGTTATGGTACCATCGTAACTCCTCATTATGAGGTGAAACGATCCTATAGCTAGTAGGGAAATATGAGTACGGTATTTTAATATATATCAAAACATTTGGATTGGTTGATTTAAATTCATTATCTTATTGCAGCGATGACAATGTAATTTTATTCCGGCTTGGTATAGTAAACATGAGTGCGATATTTTATTATATGTCAAAATATTTGGATTGGTTGATTTAAATACATTATCTTATTGCAATAATGACAATGAAATTTTATTCCGGCTTGGTATGTCGTTATATTATATTATATCTGAAAACGTGGTTTTTGATAATTATACTTGATCCATGAAGTATTTTTATATTATGAAGAAGTACATCGATAAAATATTTAATTTCAGATGCCGCAGCTAGGAGCGGGTCCACTAGTCGCACTAGGTAGAGTCAGGAGGTGGTATCATTTTGGAAGGGTTGGCTGGACTAGTGTGAACCGTGAAAGGTTCAATTTTTTTATTTTTTTTTTGGTTTTGTTGTGAATATTCGGGACAGGTGTATTCTCGAATTTTGAAATGGGTAAATGTATTTTTGGAAGAAAAAAAATTATTATAGCAGTGCATATATATATATATATATATATATATATATATATTTGTTGATTGGTCAGGTAATATCAGGTAGATGTCACACCTGACCTCGGGCTATGGGGGCCCAGGGAGGGGTGTGACATTTGGAGTTATTGATGGTTGACATGTCAAATGGCCGTAAGGAATATAACATTTGATATTCTCAAAAGATGACATGATGAAAGATATGAAGAGTTTTAGAAATAGGATCCCAGTACCGATACCCCTTATGTTCAATATCATATCCAATAAAACAACATAAGTAAGCCCTTGGTTCCAGTTTGTTGTGTTCATGTGGTTTGAGAAGAAAAAAAAAAACAAGCGCAACCAAAAACTTTGAATTTAGAGTAAGTTTGAGGTTTATTGAAAAGATGCTCGAATAGAGACTAATTTTAGATTGTGCCATAAGGGACACAGCTGATTGTTATACTGCAGTTAAGGCAGGATCGCCCTTGAAATGCTTAGGAAATGATGAAGAAATTAGTAGAGCATGAATAGTGTCAAGAATGTGTCTATGTTTGCATTTGGCTTGTCCATTTTGTTGGGAGGTTCCAGGACACAAACGATGGGGGAGCGTGCCATTTTTATGAAGTAGGTTTATAAACGTACGGTCTCTATATTCTATTGCATTATCTGAGCGAAAAACTTTGATATTCTGAGGTAATTGAGTTTGAACCATAAAAGAAAAATCAGAATATATTTGAAATAGTTCAAAATTGTTTTCATAAGAAACAACCATGTATACCGAGAGTAGTCATCCACAAATATAACAAAATAGTGAGCACCACCCATTGTTGCATAAAGAGAAGGGCCCCAAACATTAGAATGCACTAAATCAAAATGTGCAAGGGAAACAAACTGACTCTTATTAAAAGGTAAATCTGATTGTTTTGCAAGTTGACAATGAATACAATGAAATGTCTTATGCTGAAATGAACCTAATTGACCACTTGAAATAAGAGAACGAAGACGATTGGATGAAGTGTGATCTAACCGAGAGTACCACAATTCCAAGGGTGAGATTGTTGGGATGGATGCGACTGATTGGTTTGGTGATGATGAGAATAGGACTTGGTGGTGAGTGAGCTCAAAGAAGCATCCAATTTTACGGCCGGTTCTAAGGAGTTTTTCCTGTCTTAGGGTCCTGCACACGATAACCAATAGAAAAAAAATGCAAATCAAGTCCAAGATATCATAGTTGTCCAACAGATATAAGGTTAAGCATAAGATTAGGGAACAAATATGTATCAGGGAGAGATAAATGAGAACTGTCAATATGTCCAGTTTGACTTACTAACATATTTGATCCATCGACAGTGTGAATATTAGGTGCACGCTCATCACGAGTTTCAGAAAAAAAAAAAAAAAAAAAAAATAGAGCATCATATGTCTAAAGTGCATGCTGTGGAGGATGGAAAGGAAGCCATACCAATTTGATATGTCTGCCTTGGTATAGCGGTGCTAGAGAAGTTTCCAAGCTTTTTTAGCTGTCTAAAGTGTACCAAATTGGAGTTTGATCTCTAGGATGATAGTAGCACAAAACCATGTGAGAATGTTGTGATTGTTTCTATCCTAGTCCTATAAACGATCAATATATCCGATAGCATCTTTGTCGTCCTTCTTCTCAGGTTCAATAATATCTCAAGTCACGAAACACCACAAATAAATTCATGGAGGAAACTAGACATCTTTTGAGCCCACAAGACATAATTATATTTATCCAAAACGGTAGTGATAACCCGGGATAAATATAAGTTAGCCTTAGGTGCAAAGTAGGAGGTGAACCGGTGTAGAAACCTTACAAATATAAAAGTAAAAAAAAAAAAAAAAAAAAAGTGTATTATGTGAGTCTCAAATCACAAAATAGAGTCCAAAAATCCCAAGAACCGGTTTAAGTTTGTGGAAAACCAATCTAAAAGGACCAGTCCAAAAAAAGTTTCCTCAAATAAACCAGTGACGTGGCCGAGAGAGACTGACTGGGTGAGGATATGGCAGGTCAACAGATGATGTGGCAGTTAAATGCTGACATGGCACATATGTGGTACTGATGTGATGCTGACGTGGCGTTGGCGTGGGCACTGGTTGGGTGCTAATTGGACTGATTAGGGTTGATGTGGCAATGAGATTAGCACTGAAAATTCGACGGCGTGTGAATCTGACCACAGTTATTCTTGTCGCGCGTGTAGGCACGTGCCTAGTCAAATGGGGATGATTTTTGTGTCATTGGAATCATCTCATCGAGATAGTTCCGATGATATATTATGGGAATGATTTGTAGCCCTAGTTAATGCAGTGGAGCCCAAAATTTGAGACGACAAAGCTTGGTGATACTACAGGCTTTCGAAGGTGCATTAGGACGCGTATAAGCTTCGGTAGCGGTGCTTTTGGTGGTATTGTATTTTTCTCTGCAAAATGAAAATGGTGAGGTGATTTTGTTGATACTGGAGTAGTGGTGAGGCCTGTAGCAGTTAGGAATACCACAAAAAAAAAAAAAAAATAGAACGACGGCGATAGCTTTGATAAGATTATTTTTGTGAAAAAGAATTTTTTACGAAAAACAGGTCCAGAAAAAACTTACTTTTGATACCATGTTAGAAGGTTCCAACTTAAAACCATATGGTGCTAAATAGAGTGGTTCATTTGATTTATATAGTAGTTTGGGAACTCTCAAATAGTCGATGTGGGACAAGAATCTAACACACACCCTTAAATGCAACTCCCGGTTTGCACGAGTGATTTGACTATAAGGGAATGATTAGAAATGTGCAACCCCCAACTTGCATAGATGATTTGACTACAAAGAAATGAGAGATCCATAATCTTGGCTCTGATACCATGTTAGGAGGTTGCAACTTAAAACGATATGGTGTTAAGTAGAGTCACTCATTTGATTTATATAGTGGTTTGGAAACTCACAAATAGTCAATGTGGGACAAGAAATTAACATACAGAACGAAGCAAGGATGTTGGGATGTAAACCTGTGGTCTTACCTAGAGAGCCAAACCACAACTTCTGAAACCTAGAAAAAAAAAAAAAAAAAATAAAAACAATTAAAAAAGGACTCAAAAGCTTGTTGGGATACTTATCTATGACACAAACGGTCTGATATTGCAAATGTTGTGAGAGTAGTAAGCCAATTTAGGCATTCTCCATTGAAACTTCATTTGGATACAGTCCATAGAGTGTTGACATTTATTAAGGCAACAATTGGGAACAAAATTATTTTCAGAAATGGAAGTGATCTCAAACTAGAAGGCTATACTGTTTCGGAATCAGTAGGGTCTACGGCAGACCGAAGGTCAACAAATTGTATATCGTATTTCCTAAGACGGAACCTTGTGGCTTGGAGATATAAGAAACAGGTTGTAGTACCTCCTAGCGTAGCGGAGTTTAGAGCAATGGCCCTTGCAATGTATGACATTTTGTGGACAAAAATCGTTTTGGAAAATCTTAAAGTTGAGTTTGGACAACCTATGCTACTATATTGTGACAACAAAGCAACTATTAATATAGCGCACAATCCAGTACATCATGATAAAACTAAGCATGTAGAGATAGATAGCTTTTAGATATATTTTTTTGATAATCCAATAACTTGTGTTGAATTGTGAAAATTAAAGCTCGAAAGAAGCTTATAGGACTACAAATTCCAACTACGAAATACAAGCTATCTCATCTAAGAATAGTAGCAGCAAATTGCATCTAATTCCACAATCATACCCCTCTTCCGAACCAAGTTCCTATTGTAATCTTCATAAGACAAAGACACTGTGCCTTTTTTCTGAAAAGATTCCAACAAGATCCCAATCTCTCAGAAGGCTAAGGCATTCAATAAATGAAAACGCAAGGAATAAAAAAAAAAAAAAAAAAAAAGATAAAAGAAGTTAAGAAGAAATGGTTCCTTATTGTGAATTGCTTGAAGCGGCTCCCAATTTTACTGGGCAGCAGGCGAGCTGAACATAACTACCAAGCCAAAAGATCAAGTTGCAAGTTGATTGGGCAGCAGGATTGCAACTTCTAGAGATTGTAGAGGAAAAACCACAAACGACAATAGCCCCACTCCACACCAACCTTGTAGCAAGTCTTCCAACACTAGGCCTCTATACCTTGCGACTCTCTTTCAAAGATGTCCCAATCTCTGGATATTATTCCAGTAACCCTTTCTCTAATTTCCTCTTTATTATCCTTAATCGTCCATCCCAAGCTCTGACTTCAAACACAATGGACAACTCATTATGAAACAACCTATTGCGGTAGGCTATACCACTATCTGCAGTGCAGTTCTCAATAGGTTCAAAGGCTATCATAAGGGCCTCACTACTTAACTTCTTAAATTTATTTTTCTTATTGCACCATCCCTACTGGATTTTTCAAATTTCTCTTAATTAGCTTCCTACTGCCTAATATTCTATCTTTTCTGACCAAATTATCTGAGTAAGCGTCTACAATTATAGAAGATTCAGAGATGTCGGCATCTCCTAGAAGATCATCGTCTACATTTAAGAAAGACACAGAGCTACCTTCACTTGCACCATGGGGAGAATTCTGATATGGATTTCTCTTAGGTTCGATTTTACCTTGAAAGACCTTTTTTTCGCCCTACTTTGCTTCTTTCCCTAAGTAAATATCCCGAGCATTTTCAAAATCTACCAAAATTTTGGTACCCAAAAGTTGTTGATTCTCTGTCTTTGACCTTTCTAATTCAGCGGCTGACTTGATAGAACAGGAACGTGACACTTGAGCATTCCCCAGAGGTTTACAGGATTTAAAACCCAATTTTGTTTCCATCCCAACTAAATTGATTGGGGAAGGGCTAGTTTGGATATCAATTTGGTTATTGAAAGGGGAGACAAACTCCCCAACCAACGATTCTTCTCCATCAGACAGAGTTGTTGTTGCTGTTATTGTTGTTTTTTTTTTTTTTTTTTTTTATTTATTTATATTTTTTTTTATATTTGTCGAACCCCTAACTGAAAATTCAAACCATTTACAAATAGACAGATTTCTTCATTTATCATTTCTTTCAAAGATATAGTGATGAGAAAGCGGGCTTTCTAATAGGAGTGCTTTGCATTTGTTTGGTTATCAATATCAATCAAAGTCCCGCATAATTTGCAGATCTCAGAGAAACAATTTTTAGACCAAGCTTGAACTGGAATCCTCAAGGCATGGATCCATGTGAAATGGATAATAGCATGGATTGACCTGTCCATTTGTTGATTTTGAAAAACCAGCCCGAGGTCGGTTAATCAATTTGCCTACCGCGTTGTAATTTAGACACTCCTTATCTCCTTTTTCCACCGACCAATTTAGAGATCGCTTCTCTTTCAAGACCCCTATATTTGTTGAATCTCTAATATGGGTTCCCAGAATGGCATCATTGCATAACTTAAGAGATGCTTTAACACCTTCCTTTAGGGATTGGACCTCATTTTGGATTTCACAGAAAGCCTTAATTGAGTTTGGTAGATCAATCCCTCTAATAATAACTCTATTCTCTGTATTTACAATTACCTCTTGTGGCGGTTGAGGTTGTTTCTCGACCCATATCTTATTTGGAGCTCTTCTAAATGTCCTCTTGGGTCGTTTTAACTTCTGCAATTTTTACTCTTAGCTGACTCTCTTACATCATATATTCATCCCACCATTGAATGGATTATACTGCTTCAGAATGTCAATCGAACTTGATGAAACCGAATCTGAGACTAGAGGAGGGCCTTCGCTTCTTAGCAATAAAAACATCTGCAACTTTTCATGATGCAAAGAACAATTTCTAGAGCTCCCCTGAGGAAATTTGCGGGGACAAGCTGTCCATAAACAGAGAGAAGATTTCCTTCCGATGATCTTGACTTTAGGGAGACCTTGAGATTGATTTCGGAATTTCTTCTAATCCCCCAAGCCAATAGCTGTATTGTATAACAAAAGTGCCCCGACAACAGTTGCTGTAAATCTCTAGAGTTTCAAAGACTTCACTCTTTTAATATTGGGCTTTAGAAAGAGTCAAAAAGGATTCCACTTGTTTTTGTAGTATTCTCCCAAAATCGAACACAACACATTCTTTTATTCGAGATTCAACATGTCCATAGGGGTGTAGGATTTGAAATACGGTTCATGAAGCTTCTTGCTTGGGGAAGGTTGTTTGTGCTTATGTTTCTCATTGATCTTTTGCACTTCCCTTTTTAGTGGCCCTTTAATCTGATCTTGACAACATTTCATTTCCAAACCCAATTTCATCATAGTTTCTTCGTCTTCCCAACCATCCCTTATAAGGTGTAGCATTTCCATAACATTAATTCTGTAATTTTTTTGGCAAGTAGAGCACTTCACTGCGAGAATTCCATTCCATCGTCTTTGAGATTCCTTTAGTTTTTGTTTCTCTATAGACTTAGTCCCCTGTAAATCGAATGTAGGTTGTATCCATTTGCCAACTATTTTTTCCCTATGCAGAAAGTTCTTACAGCACCAGAGACCTAATTCTAGCACTTTTATAGTGAGTTATTCACCGTAGTTTGCTTGAGAAAGATCTACGAAAGTACACCAAGATTCAGTTAGATTCTTTCCATACTTGTCGCAGAATACCTCTTTAATCCCAAATCTCCTCTAAGTTTCTCTATTAATCTCCCTGGAGTTCACTCTCTCTCGTTCCATGGTAGTTGATTAGTTCAATAAAATCCAAAAACTCACTTCGTCTTCTTCCACGGTGATATATTGATCGTTGGCCAGTTACAACTTGCTCTTCCTCACTCCACTTGAATAACACACACCAGTTGGGGGGGGAGGTGGACAATGCCAGAGCGGTGTTGCGATATGGGAGGTCACAAACTCTGAATGGCAGTGACAAGACGTACCAACAACGGGTTGAGATATAAAGACTGAAATTACATGTGATATCCTTTCTTTCTTTTTTTTGCTGAGTATCTCAAACCGAGAAGGTATTGATTTGATTTGTCTCTTGATGCAATGATGGAGAGCGTCTGAGAGTTGGTAGTGAAGATGAAGTCAAGAACAAACCCCAAATTAACCAGTATATCTGATGGAGAGCGTCTGAGAGTTGGTAGTGATTTTCTCTTTCTAACTACAAACTATCTAAAACTAATATCTGATTAAACGGTATTTATGGTAGTTGAATTTGGAGTTTCGTTTTCTTTATTAAGGCTATTTTGTGCAAAATTGTAAGTTCACATTGAATATGTAATAACAAGGTATATTTGTTGTGAAGGCAATCAATTATGTTCTTTTTGGCCTCGCTTCATTAGTGTTTTTGTTCCTTATTTTTTGTTTTATGTTCCAGAAAACTTAGAACATGAATATAGATATGGAAACACAATTTTTTTTATTATTATTATTTTTTGTTCAAATAATTTTAAAAAACAAAGCTTGGTAAACAAAACAAAATAGTTCCCCTATTTATTTATTATTTTTTTAAAAGATACCAAAAAATTGAGAACACAAACACCAAACAAACACGACCTCAAGCAATTGTTTGGATGCCGAAAGATATATTGTTTGTTCGCAATTAGACCAGTTATTTTCAGGTCCAAGCTACAACTAAGAAAAATACAAAAGATATATTGTTTGTTCGCATAATGACTTCTACCGACTCAAATCAGAATAAACTCAATTAGTGTCCCAATACTAATGATATAAGAGTATATGCTAAGTGAGAAACTTACAAATCCAGAATATAACAAGTTAAGCACAAAACTATTTTGAAACTAGATTTCAAAAAAAAAATTGTTTTAAGTGATTTTCAACAAAGATTTGATAATGAAAGTTGCATAGTAATCTCGGTTTTGCAAAGAACATCTTTTTATTGATCAAGCACTCTTAAAATATAGCCTCAAAATATTTTCCTTCCCTTAAAAAATCTAAAATCTTATATTTCTTGATGGTTAATTTCTGTAAAACATAGGTCTATTTATAGTGTTTTCAAAGATAAGTTATAACGACTAGTTTTCAAAAGATAGTCCAAAAAACAACACATATAGACTTATAATAAGGTATATTTATAGTCTTATAATAAGGTATATGTGTTGTGCATGATCATAATCGGGTTGTATTAAGAGTTTAGAAAGAATTAAGTTGGTTTTACCTAGTAATACAAATAAATTCCTTTTGAAACGTCTTCAATAGCTTCTTGTAACCATCTTGATCTTACAAAATGCTTTCTCATTTCTTCTTTTTTTAAATACTGGAACTAAATTCCGAAATACTCAATAAAACATTAGTCCATTAAAACTTCTAAGTTAATTGTCTTATATCAAAACAACAAATAAATTTCCAGAGTCAACAATCTCTCCAATTTTTATGATGACAATTAACTTGTTGTTTTTTCAAAAATAATATTAATAAAAGTAATCTCCCTAAATATGAGGATGGATTTTTGTTCAATTTAAAGATGGTACTGAGATTTTATTTTTTTTAATTTAATATAATTATTTTTAAGATATGCAATGCAAATTTACTCCCCCTTCATCAAATAAAACACCCTTTTGTGAAAGAAAATATCACACTAATCTCTCTTCCTTTGTCATCTCAAAAACTCAAAAGTGGGGGGGAATCAAAATAATGGAATATCGGATTACTTGCAATAATTTTAAAAATTTCAATATTCCTTCTAAGTATTTTGATATGGTTTCCTGACAAAGATTAGATCTTCAAAGAAAATATTAAAAAAAAAAAAATACAATCTTAATCGTGTTCTAGATTAAAAAAAATAAAAATAAAATCGAAATAATAATTTTTTAAAAACATCTGAAGCTATGGAATAATTAGAAATGGATAGCAAAACAAAATTTTGAAGATATGAAAATAATTGAGAGCGATAAACTGTGTATATCGACCTAATTTAAATCACTTAAAACATAAAAGCAAAATTTGTTGGAAAATATGTCTCAAAACATTATAGCGAGCTTTTTATTTCCCAAACAATTCATACATCGGAGTTATACATCAATTAGTTAACTAATATTATTTCAATAAAGACAAAAAATACCTCAGCGGACCAAATATACACCCATTTTCATGTAACTGTCTACTCCCTAAAAACAAGGGATTCGTATATTTTGAAAAAAATAAACACTTCTAAATCAATTGAAAAAAGAAGTTTGTGTCCTACATGATTTACACCACCTCACATGTGGACTAATTATTAGTTTTTTTTTAAGATAAAATTTTAAATTTTGAACATTATATCAAATTTTAATTTTCAGGCTTATATGTAAGTACATAAAGTTCAACTCACCCATGTAATTCCACTGAATTACATGTAATCATGGAGCATTGTTCATGCACCATTTATGTCAACTGTAACTGCTGGAAGCTTTTTAGTCCCTAATTTTTATTTTTATTTTATACTTACACAAGTTAGGTTAGTTAACTAATTGAGACAATTTGAAAATTTAAAGGCTTAAGTAATACAATAAAAATATTGAGAATCTAATTTCAATTATCCCATATTTTATGGACAAATATCAAAATATTAGCAACATAAGTTAGTATTTATTGATCCGGATACTGCTTTTAAAAAATAGTTTATGAAATATCTCAAGATTATGACAGGAGAAGAAAAGAGATGAATGTAGCCAAGAACAACTTGCCGGAAAAGTCCGATGCATTTTCTGGCGAGAACTGCAACCCGGCAAGTCATCCTTGGCTGCAATCCACTCTCTTCCTCTTCATGCAATAACTCTTGGACAACAACCAGAGTAGAGAAGAGCTGATCTTTTATTATTTTGATTTAGAAAATTCTTGCTAGCAATTTCTTCAGTCGAGTAACATATTTATAGGTTAAGGGATGGGAATGCATATATTCTTTTGGAAATATTACATAATTGGCCTTAAAAAATTTATTATAGTGACGGATTAGTCCACATAGTTTTTAATTTTCCCAAAAGAGTGTTAAACTGTGAACATTGGATCAATCAGGCCCTTTAGTCCAACTTAAACCTCACAAATATTTCTTTATTTTGATTAAGAGAAAGGATAAAATTCAAATTAACTATCTATTTGATGATTATCAAAATATAAAGACTTCATTTGATAAATTAAAACTTAAGGGACTAACTTCACACTAGCTCAAAACCTTGCCCAATGGTAGAATTTGCTCTTTTCATATATAATTTCATCAAGTCTGACCTACATTTTCTAGAGGTTTTGTTTAACACTTATAACTTGATTATCAATCTCTTCCATATCCGATGTGAAATAAACCCAAGAATTTTTTTCTCACACATTGGACTTTTGCTTGGCTAACATTTGACTAGTCTCATTTTTTTTGTAGCTATTGGGATAGAGTTGTTGTAAACTGGACTTTGATAGCAGTGTAGAATGATCTTGAGTCTATCTCAACCCCAAAAGTTAGCTCATAAGGTAGGATTTTTCTTCACACTTATACCATCGACCCCATCCAACGTGGAATAAACCCAACAAGATATAAATATTTTTTTTGTGTAATTGATTATTCATATATATGTGTGTGGAAAGTGGAAAAAAGAAATATATTTATTTTCTTACCTAATAAAAAATTCAAAAAATCCAAACAAAACATGTTAGTCATTTTTGTTTTTCGTTTAGTTCCAAGTTTCATATGAAAAAAAAAAACAAAAAAAAAAAAAAAAAAAAAAAAAAGACGCCACCTTAAATTATTAATTTTCTTTATCAAATGTCCCTTGACCTTATACCCTATTTATTTCGTATAATCCCCATAAAAACCCCATAAGTTCCACTTGACCTTATACCCTTGATTACGTACTTGCCTTATTCTATCAACTTTTATAATCTATAAATAGCTCGCTAGGTGTCTAGCATTTTCATTGGAGAAAGCATTAAGACTGAAATGGAGAGAGCGTCTATATATATTGTGAGCATTGCATGCAATGGAAGAGAGTGCAATGGAGCCAAAGATGAATTGCCGGCCGGCTGCCAATATATATAGTTACACATAGGTATATAGTGCTATTCGATGGTCGGCAATTTGTTCTTGACTAATTTACTTATCTATTTCTAAACCGAACTTATTAGTTTTCGAGTGTTATTATAATATTTTAATACGTTTTAATATGGTTTTATTCTTTTTATATTAAAACAGGTGTGTGGGTTGAAAAATTATAAAAATGGATCATAAACTATCAAATCAAATCAAGAACAGTGGGAAAACAAACATAGAAGCAAAATTCTGAAAAGCAGCCCACCGCCGCGGCAGTCAATATGCAAAGAGAGACTTTTTCTTGCTAAAAGCCCACCGCCGAGGCGGTGAAACAGCAGAGAGGTCTCTGCTTCCACCGCCGAGGTCGTGATCAAACCGACTTAACCACTTCCGCGACGGTGACTCTACACACACTTTGGATATTTATTTAAATATTTTTTAGCCCTATATCTTGCTCCTCTCCTCTATTTCGGCCATAAGAGAGCTCCTAAGGTTAGAATAGAGTTGAGAGATTTTTGGGGAATGCTCCACCAAATCCGAAGGAGAAAATTGCGAGGCGAAGAATGAGAAGTGATCTCGGAACGGTTTTTGAGCCAAATCTTCGGACTACGGCTAGTTTCTCTCGTTTCTTTCTTTATTTCTTAAATTCAGATTATGGTTTGAGCATGTTTAGCTCGTTTATCATTGTATATATAGTTATGGCCGCTTGCTAAAAGGATATTGTCTAGGGAACACTACTATAATTTACGAATATGTGATTTTAAAATCGATATTTCGTTAATAGTTGTTCTTTGTTATTTGATTGTGTTTGTCGTTTCTCCTTATTTATTATACTTGTTATGATATACTGAGAATACAGGGTTTAATACTCGGGAGAGGTAACTCCGGATTTGGACTAGGGTTTAAATACAACGCGACGATCTAATAACCCGATAGGGAGTTAGAGAGTGTGCAATCAATGACATTGGGGCAAGAATCATGTGACAATGTTTTCTAAAAAATGCTAGAGTGGAACTTCGGCGTTAACGCGAAGTCATATATTCATTCACTTGTCACTTAGGAGAGAAAGTGAATGAGTTTACGATACAGAGATTGTCAAATAAGTCAAACATCGTTAACGTAAACTAAACAAGATCAAACGCGTATTTGTAAACGAAATTAATCCCTAGATAATCCATTCCCTTAAACGTCTCAAAATAGTAATATAGTTTAATTAGATAAATTAGTATTTTAGTATTAGTATATTATTAATTATTAACTTCATTTTTTATTGTCTAAATAAAATTAGGTTGTGACAATTATCGTACCCGATAATATTCTTAACCAATCCCTTTAGAAATGATAATCTTTACTCTTTCACTTTACTAAAATTTAACTTGCGATAAAAAGTAAAAACTTAATATTCCACCACCAGTTACCTTGGGCTCTTTTCTTTTCATGCAAAGCCATGCATATGAAAATTGTACGAACCACCAAACCTCGAGTTTTGCGTTTGTGGTTAATTATTTGTTAACGGCCTGTTTGGCTGTCCCTTTAATTGTAAATTTGACTATTTTGATGGATCTATTTATAAATAGATTTTTTTAGAGAATCACCCATTTTTAAGAAGTAAATTCCAATGGGCCACATGATACAAAACCCAACAAAAGGAAACCCCTAAATATTATTTTTTATTCTAGGAAAAATCCATATTTACAACACGCATGCAAAACTTGAAGAACAACTCCCAAAATCAGATTTATTCACATATCATAATTCCCACGAATAATTCCCCCGACTAGAATGGAAGGTTTTTGGTTGATTTGGATTATTGTTTTATTCATATTCCATTTTAAAGCAAAACATCGCAGTTCTTCAATATATTCGAGATACAAAAAAATTTGCGGCAGCGCCGTGGTTAAATTATGGTGTTTAATTTGCTAGAAAAAGCTCTGCGGCGGCAAAGCAATGATCAGGCGACAAGATAAGCAGTGCGAGGGGATTCACTGATATTGCGATGATTATTGGTGTTTCGGTGGTGTTTTTAAATTAATTGCGACAATCTTTTTTTTTTATATATATATTAACATCCATTATTCATGGTTCTACGAAAAAATGAGATGGCTTTGGATTATTGATATGGAACGCGTATTGTTACTCCCGATATGGGGTGCGTCACACCAATGCTCAACAAATATCCATTACTGAAGCAACCACCTCCTAAGCAATTTCCAAAAATAAAAAAATTTGCTAAAATTAAAATTTCTTTTTTAAAAAATACAGAGAACCCCAAGAAATTGTTGTGCAGCAAACATAACAAAAGGAGAACTAAATATTAATGTACAATGACAATGTTTAATAACACATTAGGATGGAGGGAGTGAAGGTGGTTGTACAGTAATAAATTAAAATAGCAGCATATGTTAGAGGAGTAAAGAGATAAATATTGTTGTACCACAACAATATATATATATATACAACACCATAATTTATAGAGGAGAAGTAAACGTTGTACTATAAAAATCTAAATAGCAGCATAGGGTAGAGGGATAGGGAAGGTAAATGTTGCTATACAACAACAATGTTAACAACACCATACTTGATAGGAAGAAGATAAATATTGTTGTACAACAATAATTATCCATGTGGTGGAATTTGCAACAAGAGAGACTTATTTAGCTTAAAATGAGGCAAAGAGATTGAGAGAAAATGAATAAAAAGTGGGATACAATTACAATTTTTTTCATTTTCAATTTAAGTGATGTGAAAGTATCGCTAAAATTATTAATGGAAGAAAAAAAGGTATTGGGCTAAAATTATAGGAATGAAAACCTTCCTTAGTTTGGGGGCTTAAAAATTGTTTTTGAGATGTTGGGTTGGAGGGCATGTGCCCATTTTGATAATCTATTCCCTCAATTTTAATTCACAAACAAATACGAATTCATGCACTATAATAATAAATGCATTGTAGCAATCTTTATACAGTATTGACATACGACGAACGATAATGAGTGTGGATTTTATATTAAAACCGATAATAGTTATTGTACAATAATATTTGCTCAAAAGAGATTTTGGGTCGAATCATCTAGGCATAATAGATTGAGCGAAAACATTGAAACAACACTTAACTTGGCAAAAAATAATGAAACCCCTCTATTGAAAATTGGACAACACACCGCCAAAATCGTACCACCAAAGTGACAATTATGGTGCATAAATATTACAGGAAGCAATATTTGTTACGCGACAATAAATGTTTCACTGCCGCTAACATATTGCTGCTAAAGATCACCGTTGTTGAAATCAGTTGTCTCCGTCACTGAAACATAGCTCGCTGCCAATGATCGACGCAAAAGCATAGTCGCTGAAATGTTGTCGCCGAAATAAGCATCCCCATAGTCGAAACACCGTCGAAGATTGTCGCCGATGGTAAAAGATTCACCGTTACTGTACCCATCATTGCCCCGTCGTCGAACTTAGTGAAGATCACCATTGATTGTAAGGATTCACCGCCACTCTTCTTGTCGCTACCATTTTCATCGAACTTAGCTGCCCCAAAAGATCGCCACTAGTGGAATGAAAACCTGAATTCAAACTAGAAGTCTAGCTATGGAATTTTTTCTCGATTTTCTTCCCAAATTTAAAATAAAAGGTTGAATTTTTTGTCTTCTCTCCACAAAAACCTCTTACCAGGTGTAGTCACACAGCCTACTCGTACGTGTTTTCTAAGGATTACGAACACATGGATAGGAATGGATTTTTGCCTAAACAAAAATGAATAATGGGGATATACAGTGAAATTATTATTGTGCTTTGGAGCCTACATTAAAAAATTCATTATAAATTGACATATTAAGTTACTATTACTTCATCTATCGATAAACAATAGAGGCCCATCAAAGAGACCTTTCAGTACTATCGACTGAAGGAATCCTAATCTTTCTATTCTCTCTGTCCAGCTTCGACATCGGCCTTGCCTTGATCAAAGGAATCCTCAGCTTCGGCTTTGGCTAGCCTTCGGTTTCTCGTTGGTTGCATTTGCTCGATTCCTCAAAGTTAGGAAGTACGCCAAGTGTGCCCAAAGCAGATTCCAATCTTCCTTAACACTACCCATCAAGCGGGAAAAATGTTTATCGAATGACCTATCGGGTTAATTAACAATATTAACACTACTTATGGAACAAAAAGACATTTTACAAAATTAAATGTTGGGTCAACATTGCCCATCGGGCAAAAAATATATATCCACAAATGACACATCAGACTAACATAGCCCATCGTAGGGGTCAGCAATAGGCCGGGCCAGGCCTTCCCGGCCCGAAAATCATGAGGCCCGACGGGGCCCAGGCTCGAGCCTAACGAACTTTCACTAGCCAACGGGTATGGCCGGCCCAGGCCTGAAATGAAGAAATTCGAGCCCGTCCAATAGGCCCACACATTTCGGGTCTACGGGCTTCGGGCTCGGGCTTGAAGCCCTAATTTCGGGGTTTTTTTTTTTAAAATGTTTAAAACTAATTTTTAAATGGTTGATTGAAGAGTAAGGAGATTTGAACACTAGACCTTTCACTAAAAAGACAATATTAATAACTATTATACTACAATCTTTGATTATGAATAAATGTCCAATGAAAAGAATTAATTGTGATATTCAATTGTTAAAATAATTAAGTTTTAAAACATTAGTTAACATTTTTCATAGATATTTATCTTTAATTAAATTTATTGTAAACTTTAAGGTCTTATATTTATTTTTTGACTTTATTAAATTTATTTAAAAAAAAAAAAAGTTGTTTCATTCAAAATTTCAAATTTTACAAAAAAAAAATAAAAAAATTAAGAAGTAAATAGTGATATTTTTATTAATAGTAAAACAATTACATCATTATATTGAATAGTAAATATTTGTAAGCAAATGCATCACTACAAAATGTATACATCCTAACTAGGTTGACACATATACATTTGACAATCATTTGTACTACTATCAACCCAAAATAAATTAAAATTTTTAACGATTTTGAATCACCACCTTCATCTAGAGAACTATCATCCATAAATGATGGTTTTGATAATTTTAAATTCAGTAATTCTTCATTAAGTGAATCTATTTTGTCTTGTTCTTGTTGTCTCTGCTCTGTAAGTTTCCAATCTTTTAGACATATCAAAGCTTTCATAATATCTGAATTAAGACTGCAACGGGTTACTGATACAGTTCTACCACCTGCACTAAAAGCTAGTTAGTAAGATTGATTTTTTAATGAGAGATCTAATGTTCAATTCATTTTTCCTTCAACCATTTGCAAAAAAAAAAAAATGTTTTAACTATTTTGAAATCCAAAAATCCATGTATATATATATATATATATATATATATATATATATATATATATATATATATATATATATATATATATATATATATATATATATATATATATATATATATATATATATATATATATAGTTATGGGCTTTGAAAGTCGGGCTTAGGGCTCAGGTCTGGGGTAACCTGAAAATCGGGCTTCGGGCTCGAGTTTAGGGCCGGATTTCTATAAAATATTTGAAGCCTGAGCCCAACCGATTGCCCTATGGGTTCAAGCTTGGGCGGCCCTATTCCGGGCTCGGGCTAGGTCAAGCCCGGCAGACTTCAGGCAGCCCACAGGCTTAGGGCAGGTTTTGGGTAGTCCACAGGCTTAGGACTTTTTGGAGAGGCCTAGCCCATCGTGCAAAAAGAAAACGAATGACCAAATGGGTCTACAAATAATGACATGGACCATGACGAAAAGCAATGAATAACTCAGCCGGTCAACAATGGTACATTGCCCATCAAACAAAAATATATTTAACAAATTACCATCGGATCAGAAAATGGAGAATTGCCCATAGGTTGGCAATAGCGACATGGCCCATTGGGGAAAAAACAATGAATCACCATCTGGTCGACAATACTAACACTGACATTCAGGCAAAAAGATATTTAACAAATGTCACTTCGAGTTGATTTCTCCCATTGGGTAAAATGAAAAATAACCCATCATGTTTCCATGAGTAATATTACACATAAGACTAAATGAATTAAATTAAAAAAAAAAAAAAAAACATCTGGTTAGCAATACTGAGGAAACCCATCTGGCTGAAATAACATTCACAAATGACACATCGGGGCAACTAAGGGCCCGTTTGGTTAGTGTTTCTATTCCATTCCAACTCAACTTAATCCAAACATTTTGAGTTTGATTTTTGAGAATGCGTTTGACAAACACAAAACTCAATCCAACCCAACACAAAAAATAAGAATTGATTCTCAAAATCTTAAAGAAACTGAAAAAAAAAAAAAAAAATTCCCAAAACACTCAAAATATCATCTAACAAATGAAACATTTAACAAATTCCCATCGGATTAGAATATAGTGAATGCCCCATAGGTTGGTAATAGTGTCACGGCCCATCGGGAAAAAAACAATGAATAACCTTAGGTCGACAATACTAACACTGACATTTGGGCAAAATAATATTTAACAATGACACTTCGAGTTGATTTCTCCCATTGGGGCAAAATGAAAAATGATCTATCGGGTTTCCATGAGTAATATTACCCATCAAACAAAATGAAATTAATAAAAAAAAATAAAAAAATTGAGCCATTTGGTTAACAATATTGACGAAATCGATCTAGCTATAACAACATTCACAAATGACACATCAGGGTAACTGAACTAATCCATTGGACAAAATATCGTCTAACAAATGACCCATTGAGTTCACAAGACTGACATCACCCTTGTGGCTAGAAGGTATTTTCCAAATGACCTATAAAATCAACAATATTGACATACATGGTCCATTGCCTAAGCGATATCGAAGAACAAAATGATACACCAGGTCGACAAGTTTGACATGGCCCATGGGGTTAGTAAAATTGACAAAGCTTATTAGACGAGAAAAATTCCAAGAAATAACCCATTGGGTTGATAATATTGACATCTCCCTTCATCAAAAGATATCCACAAATTACACATCCAATCAACTAGACTAGCTTCACCCATCAGGCATGAGAATTAATAAATGACCCATCATATTGAAGGAATATTATATTTACATCTAATAATTTTGGTTATGCAACAAGCAAACATTCACACATTTTGTTTTGTTAAATATTATAATATCAAAGAGATTTCATTATATTTGCACGCTATACTCAACATAATTATATGAATATATATATAATGATCCCTAGAACAATAAATGAGGAAGAAGTTGGTTGGTAAGATGGTAATATTGGGAGAGCATTAATTAGCCTATAGCAGTTAATCTCATTTAATGAGATACCACCGAAAGTCTATGCTTTATAACATTTTTTTTAATTGTTATTATTATTTATCTGTTTTGAAGGAAACATTTCATCATAGTCAGGTGATTCTGCATTTTTTTTTGGGTTTTTCCTTGTAAGTTCTTTTTTTTTAAGAAATGTACAACTTTTTAGGCCATATGTAATTAAACAAAACTTTTTAAGTCCTCTTTTTAAAAAACTTTCTGCACAGACCCCTATTAAAAAAACTATATGACAAACATAGCCTTGGTAATTTTAAACCTAACCCTAATTTTGTCTTACCTCTGCTCTCTCATCCTTCCCCTCTCTCTCTCTCTCAGCCGCCCTCACCTTGAAGCTCTCCTGTGCAGAGAAATTTTGTCCGATGGTGGCCATATCTGGACGACAATGGCGGCGGAGAGTAACGGCGAGTGGCGGCGGTTTGGATGGTGGCGTTGGCGTCGCCGCCTTCGCGCTCTTGGAGTCGCCAAATCGAGGGAGAGAGAAAGAGAGGAAACTCCGATTTGGCCAGATATGGCCAAATTGAGGGAGATTTGGCCGGAGATGGTGACAATGGCAGTGGCGACGGTGGAGGAGTGGTTGGCGATGGGAAATGGGGCGAAGGAGATCGATTCGGCGACAATGGCATTCCGATTCGAAGTGATAAAGATGAGAAACAAACACCACCGCCAACGAGCTGAGAGCAAGGAATTTTTTGCTTTTTTTTTTCCAGGTATTTTTTGTTTTTTCCAGGTATTTTTTCCTTTTTTTTGGTTCTTCGTGTATGTGGTTCTTCCGTTTTGTTGAATGGGTTGAACAAGGAAAGTTAATTTCTTTCATTTTCGTGTTATTATTCATCAAAGGTAAGTGGATATCGACTGATTTTTTCTAGTGGATATCTATGTTTGATTTAAGTGGATATCTACTAACAAATGTTCTTCAATAGAGATTAATTTTCTGTTCTTGCTTCTTCTTCTTCTTTTTTTTTTTTTTTTTTTTTTTCTATTTTTGAAAATACATTTGGTTTAGAGGATTTAGAATTCCGGATTGGTCGCAGTGATTTTCATTTTGCTTATTTTCAGGAGATATCCACTCCGATTACTTTAATTGGATATCCACTTAGATTATTGAACGATTTCAGGTATTCCTGCGTCAATCTTACTGGCGAATTGAACGATTTCAGTTTTTTGCTTTGAATTTTGATAATACATAGGTTTTCATCCGATAGGTTAGCTAATTGGAAAATTTGTTAATATTTGCTCACTTTATCCTAATTTTCTCGAGTTGTAGAATATTTTTGTTCACAGCTGCATTGGTAATCCAGGTATCTGTGGCTATTGGCTCAATTCTCCTTGTCATGCCTTTCATCCGCCTGAATGAGGTAGCATGCTATAACCTACAGGAGGAATTTGTCTCTAATTGTATTTGGTTGAATATTTTCGGTATTAAGTAATGGTTGATCAACTTAGTTCTTGGCACTATGGTTGAATATAACTTGTTATATTGTTCTTTTGTTGAATCTACATTCATATATTGAAAGTTAATCTCTTTTCTAGAATAATTGTGGGTTTTTTCCGCCTGTGGAGTTGGCTATGCATGACTGGACAATTTGATGTTTGACAATAATATTCCCTACTTGAGGGCATGCAAATTACCGTAGCTTGATATGTATGTGTGTATATATATTATGCATCTAGATTTGTGTTTACATATTCATATCTTAAAATGCTTGTATGGTTAGAGTTTGTTTAGTCTGATACTACAAAATGTTTTATTATTTTATGTGATTCCTGAAGAACAATATCATTGAAAAAGTTCAGATGACTGCCCTTGTATCTTTATTATTGCCAGATTTGCTTCTTCGCCGTTTTCATTTCCTCCCTCGCTCATTTCACTGATTTTTATTTTTATTTTTCTATTTTTGAAAATACATCTAGCTCTGAAGATTTGATATATATGATTGATTTGGTATTGATTTTGTGTTCTTGCTTCTTTTTTTTTTTTTTGTGTTGTTGAAAATATGGCTTAGAGGATTCAGATTTTCGGATTGGTTGCAGTGATTTTCATGTGGCTTATTTTCAGTAGATATCTACTTAGTAGATTTAGTGAGTTGTATAATATTAAGTGGATATATACTTAATTTCACCTAAAGTCTTGTAGAAAATTGTATAATATTCAGTGGATATCTACTTAATTTCACCTAAAGTCTTGTAGAAACACAGTAAGTTCTATAATGTTTAGTGGATATCTACTTAATTTATTTTCATTAGATATCCATTTAGATTATTTTTTCAGTGGATATTCACTTATATTAGATCTGGTTAGATGCGAGTAATTTTAATTTTTTTTTATTTTCGGTGGATATCCACTTTTCAGTGGATTTCTAGTTAGATTATTTTTCAATGAACTTTTATACATTTTTAATGACATTTACAGTATTTTTGGTGAATGTTTAAATATATAGTGAAATTATGGAATGACATTTACAGTATTTTAAAATAATTATATATTTTTGAACATAAAATAAATTTAGGGAAAATTTTATTTTATTGAAAAATAAAATTTAGTAGATTTTATAAAATAATTATTGGAATTGTAATTAAAAAAAAAATAAGTGGAATTACAAAAATAAATAAATAAATAAAATCAGTGGGATTTTTTATTTTTTTTAAAAATAAAATTAATTACATTTTTTATTAAAAATATTTTTTTTTTGTCAAATTTAAAAAGATAAATGAAAATTTGTAAATATGTTTTTTGTTTTTTTTTTTTGTCCAATTGTTTTTGTTCAATTGTTTGGTTGCTTGATAGGTGAAGGAAGATAAATGAAATTGAATTAGAATTTTGATATTATTTAGGATAGCCCAATTAGATTCAAATAAGTTCTAATGATTTCTTGATTTATTTGTCATTTTTATTCTATATATGCAAATGTTTGTATCCACTAATTGTTTAAATCGTTTGTGTTACTTTTATTTCAGTGGATATCCATTGATTGTTTTTTAGTGAATATCTACTTATTGATTTGATTTTTAGTAGATATCCGCTTATCTACTATTGAAGACTGGTGAAGATGGAATGAGCACGACGGTGTGACAATTGGCAAAGACGACGGACGTCAATCGTCTTAATTTTCAATGTATTTCCACTTAAATTAAGTGATTTATTTTTATTTTTATTTTGGATTTCCACTCAGGGGTTAAGTTGATTTATGTAATTTTCTAGAGAAATGTAATTGAAGATTAATATTCAGTGGTTTTTTATTTTTTGGTTTCTCTAATTCTTTATATTTTAAATTATTCATAAAATATTTAAAAAAAATAAACTAAAATTGAAGTTAAATTAAGTGAATAATAATGTAAGTGAATATCTACTAAATATAATTAAATGGATATCCACTTAATGGATATCTAAGTAGATATTCACTTAAATGCATGTTTATCGATGGTTTTCATTTGAGTTTTCCAATTTTCGCGAGAATGTGAAAATGTAAAGGTATGTTTATCGATGGCTTGGTTTTCTGATTGTTTCTATTATGTTGATATCCACTTAATTATTATTTAGTAGATATCCACTTAATTATATTTAATAGATATCTATTTACATTATTTTTTGTGGATTTTTACTTAATGAAGTGGATATCCACTTAGTTGATATCTAAATAGATATCTACTTAATTATATGTAATTGATTTTGAAAATATTTTTAATGAATTTTTAATTTAAATAAAATTTAATATTTTTTATATTTTAAAATGTTCATAAAATATTTTAAAAAATAAATTAAAATTCAATTGAATGCATGTAAGGGTATTTAAGGTATTTTTAAAAAGTTATATATTTTGAATAAAATATAAATTTCAGTGATTTTTTATTAAGAATTAAATTTTGGTGGAATTATAAAATAAATTGAAATAAAATATAATAAGAGGATTTATGATATTTTTAAAAAAAAATTAAGAAAAAAAAAATTAATAGAAACTTTTATGAAAAAATAAAATTTGAGAAAAATTTGGAACACAAGTGAAATTATATTTATATATTAATTTTAGAAGTTTTGAAAAACAAACGGAGAAAATGGCATTTTTGTAAATTTCGTATTTATTGAAGAACAATTCTATAATTTGGAACATAATTGAAATTCTGGTCTAGATGGTGGCATGAATTTGTAAATTACAAATCTACCGAGGGGCAAAATCAATAAGAAAATTGTCGTGGGAGTTTTGGCTGATCCAAAAATTCATGGCCTTCAAAAGTTATTTTTTGTAATTTGGAACTGCAGAAAAAAAAAATCTTTTTTTTTTTTTTTTTTTTTTTTTAAAGGTGGGCAACTCTGTTTGGGTGTCAGAATTCGATGCCCGTCCCTTTCTTTTAATTGAATCAAATCTACTTTATTTCACATGGCGCCTTTCCGAATCTCTTGACCTGATTAGGGAATTAATATTTTTATCTACTTTATTTCACATGGCGCCTTTCCGAATCTCTTGACCTGATTAGGGAATTAATATTTTTCAGTCCAAATATCAATGTACTGCAACACTCATGGAATAAACATGGCTCAACCTTCTATATCCTTCTCTTCTCTTTGCCACTAGGAATGATTTTTATACTTGAGGTCTGAACCCATTTATGAGTTGTACTTCAATCAACTCTTGCAATTTAGATTATCCAAAATATATCTAAAAGTTTAAAATTTTATTTATTCAAATACTCCTTTTATCTTATATGATTTCTATTTTGGCCTGACGTGAGCCTCGACAAATATGATTTTATTACTAATCAAGATATCCTTCCAAAATTCACCAAGAGATAACTCCCTCAACTCCACACTTTTTATTTTTTTAACATAACTAACTAGTGTGGCTTAATATAATTTTTACTTTTGAGACACTACTTTTTGTCCTTCTATATTATATTTAAATGCTATTTTTTATTTTTACTAATTTAAATTTTTTTGTCCTTATATATTATATTTAAATGTTATTTTTTATTTTTACTAATTTAATTTTTTTTGGATCCTACATTTTATCCTGTAAACATTTGATTATATATTAATTTTCACTCAATTAAGGAGAATATGATTTTCTTTCGAAATGAGATGATTTTCCAGTCCAAGATTTTTACTCAATTGTCCTGGAAAGAGATTATTTTACAATCCAAGAAACTAGAGCTGCCTGAGGTAGCTTGGTTAATCAAAGTTAGGGTTTGTCGTTGAGTCCTTACTAAGAGACCGGAACTTGGGTACTCGGTTAGAGATTTCTTTCTATTGATTCAATGTCTTAGATCTCATATAATTTTCAAAAAAACCTAGGCCTCAAGTGCCTTGGTTCTTTCCTGGTGAAGGCGAACTAAAATTTAATGTAAATGGGTCCTTACTAGGGAAACTAGGGGAATCAGGCAACGGGGGAGTTCTTCAGAACTCCATTGGAAACACCATTACTATCTTCTCTGAATTTGTTGGGGTCTTTGGATTCCAATCAAGCGGAAGTGCTGGATATTTTGAGAGAGATCGAATTATTTCATTCCCCCCAATTCAGGTGCTCATTCTTACTCACCGTAGAGAGTGACTCTCTTCTAGTAATTTCTTGGTTCTAAGGTAAGTCTTCTATTCCCTGGAAGTTAAGAGTCATCTTCCATAAGTACTTAAATTTAGCTAGGGCATGTTTGGAAATGAAGGTGGTCCACACTCTTAGAGAGACTAACTTCATAGCTGACAAGTTAAAAAAATTTAGGGCTCAAGGGGTGGAAAAAGTGTGTGAATGGTTCTTGGAAGACTGATTTTTTTTTTTTTTGAGTTGTTGGTCTCTTTCTCGGTTTTTTTTTTGGTCAGGTGTTGGACCATAACGTTGCGGATGCAACTTACCGCAAGTGTTCCTTCGGAGTAATTCAACTTGAGCAACTCTTTTGGGATCCTCCCATTGGTTGGTATGTTGTCAAGAAACTTTGGGGCATTCGGTTTTACCACATTGAATGTGTTACTGGGTGGGCTTTCAGTTGTTTTTTGTAGGTTCCTTTGTGCGATAATCATGGGCGCCTTATTTCTATTAGACAGGTGGAGAGGCACCAACTCGGAGCAGGCGCCAACCATTTCTTGTCAGTAGCCATATTTTCAATGTTCCTTAGCTTCTTGCATGTTCGGGAATAGAGCCCAACCCTTATAGGATTGGTGCTTGGGTAATCATAGTATTTTGCTGCCTATTTCGGGACTCTTTGCGCCTGTCAGACGTGCCAGTCATCAACCAGAACGAGGGACCAGTATTCAAATTGAGACTGTTGATTCACATCGACAGATCAGGAGTTAAGTGGAGAGAGTTCGGCCTCTGGACGAGCTGGATGCATTATTAAAGGGTACTAAGATGCCCTTCTCCCTGGAAATACTGGCTAATCCACAATCTGAAATGTTCGATCCAATGAAGTTTGAAAAGTATAATGGGA
The DNA here is from genome assembly GCA_016647705.1 of Eucommia ulmoides. Lineage (NCBI taxonomy): Eukaryota > Viridiplantae > Streptophyta > Magnoliopsida > Garryales > Eucommiaceae > Eucommia > Eucommia ulmoides. The sequence goes on from CM028340.1 coordinate 13,493,370, forward strand.
GAACTGATCCAGTGGACCATATCCGACAGTTCAAACATGTCATGAATTTGTAAAATTCCAGCGATTCTACTCTTTGTAGAGCTTTTGAGACTACTCTGAAGAGATCAGCTCTTGAATGGCTGCATTCTCTTCCCACGAACTCTATAACGTCGTTTAATGAGTTCGGAAAGATGTTTATCAACTGTTTCATAACTTGTCAGAGGTTAATGAAAGGGTCGGATTTCCTACTAGCTTTGCGTCATGAGAAAGGAGAAACTTTGTATCAGTATATGAGCCAGTTTTAATGAGGAACTAACTTGCATTAAAGGTTGTGATACAAACCTTGTTATCAATGCTTTTACATCAGGGTTGCGTCCTGGCTGATTCCAAGATTCTTTAACCAAAAAGTGCCCTCCGAGTATAACAGAGCTGATGGAGAAATCTAAGCCTTACATGAAGCTTGAAGATGTAAAACTGGCTAGAGAAGGCAGGGGGTTATTTCATGATCATCCCAGGCAAAATGAGAAAGACATTGGCAAGGCTAAAACTGGCACGTTTGATAGGCGCAAAGACTAGTCAAGGAGTTCAAATTCCAAGCCAGCAGTTCGCCAGGAATCAGGCCTTCCTGGATTACTCATGCCAATCTTAAGGATCTTGCAAGAGATTCATACGTCTGATATAATTCAATGGCCTCCCAGACAGACCACTAAGTCAAATCGAAAGAATCGTTCTAAGTATTGTGATTTCCATAAGGATCATGGTCACAATACAGATGATTGTTGGAGCTTCAGAAGGAGATCAGGCGACTTGCGGACTTGGGACAATTGCGGGATTATATTCAAGATTGTCCTAGGGACAAGAAGAGGCCTAAAAGTGATAGCCGAGGCGAAGAACATCGAGAGAGAGCGTGGAAGGAAGAGCATCCTAAAGAAAATCGAGAGGTAATCTTTATGATAAATTCAGTCAGACCGAATACTGGGGAGTCCAATTGTGCACGAAAAAGAAAGGTGCGTGAAGCGACGTTGGAACGTTATTATGGGGAGTCATTGGTGGTAACAAAGCTAGACCCTATTATTACCTTTTTTTTAGAATGATTGTAGAGAGATTGTTCACCCTCATGAAGATGCCTTAGGCATATCATTGTGGATCTCAAGTTTCCAGGTTCGACGTATCTTGATTAATAATGGTAGCTTAACAAATATTATCTTTGTTAGTACTTTGAAACAGATGGGAGTGCCGAGCTAAGACGTGAACTCAACACAGACTGTTATGGTAGGATTCAATGACGAGATTCCTCGTGGCAAAATTATTTTGTCAGTCACTTCCAATAAGGAGGAGTAAGGTTACACCAAGGCCACGGAGTTCATGGTGATAGACTTCATATCGCCATACAATGCTATTCTGGGCTGTCCATGGTTGCACGCAATGAGAGCTGTAGTATCAATGTATCACCAATGTGTGAAGTATGCCAGGAGATTCAGTGACAGTTATAAGAGGAGATCAATCCTTTTCAAGGTAGTGTTTTGCCATAACTATGAAGGACAAAAGCTCTCCTTTATAGCAATCAAAGAAAGTTCGTGAAGTAGGTCCATCTGTGGACTCGGTACGAGAGATTGATGATTTAAGGGAACACAATAGTGTGATTCAACATGCTAAGCAAATTAAACAGGTAACGTTCAATAATGGAACTCAGAAACTTATGATTAGCAAATCATTAAGCCAGACTGAGGAAGCAGAGATTAGAAAACTGCTTCAAATGAACTTGGACATTTTGGCTTGGTCGCCGGCTGATATGAAAGGAATAAGTACAGATGTTGCTGTTCATCGTTTGGATATTTGCAGATCATATCCTCTAGTTCAACAAAAAAGAAGGACATTCGGTCCTGAGAAAGAACAAGTGATTGAAGTTGAAGTGAAGAAATTGCTTTCTATTGGCCACATCTGGGAAGTAACATACCCCAAATGGTTGGCTAATACAGTTCTTGTAAAAAAGAAGAATGGAAAATGGAGGATGTGTGTGGATTTTACTGATCTAAATCAAGCATACCTTAAAGATTGTTATCTGATCCCAAGGATTAATCAGATGGTTGATACTACTGCCGGGCACCAACGCCTATCCATGATGGACGCTAACTCAGGTTACAATCAAATCCGCATAGATCAGTAAGACGAGGAAGGGACATCATTTATCACACCAAAAGGTACTTATTGTTATAAGGTAATGCCTTTCGGTTTGAGAAATGCAGGTGCTACTTATCAGCGGTTGGTGAATCGCATTTTTCAAAATCAAATTAGGACCACTATGGAAGTTTATATAGATGATATGTTGGTCAAAAGTTCTAAACAAATAGATCACCTCTCCCATTTGGCTGAGGCTTTTTCTGTTCTAAGAAAGTACGATATGAAGTTGAAACCTAAAAAGTGCACTTTTGGTGTCACTTCCGGCAAGTTTCTTGGTTTTGTAGTTAATCAGATCGGCATTACAGTAGATTCAAGATAGATAGAAGCTGTTAAGAATCTAAAATCCCCTTCTTCTATACGAGAAGTTCAAGTATTGACTGGAAGATTGGCGGAATTAAAAATATTCATTTCAAAATTTATTGATAGGTGTACACCCTTCTTCAAAATGTTGAGGGAAAACAAGACCTTTCAGTGGGATGATGACTGTGAGCGTGCTTTTCAGTATATAAAAGATTATTTGGGCTCAGTAGAAACACTGGCAAAGGTATACCCAGGAGAAGAGTTGATTATATACTTGGCAGTAACCCGGGTGGCAGTAAGTACCGCACTAGTTTAAGAACACGCGGGAGGGCAGAGGCCGGTCTACTATGTCAGTAAATCGTTGGTTTCAGCTAAAACCCGTTATACAGAGTTGGAAAAACTAGCGTTAGATTTGGTAATTGCTACTAAGAAGCTCCGACCCTATTTTCAAGCACATGTAGTGACCGTGCTGACTTCATACCCACTCCGGGCAGTAATACACAGACCAGAAGCATCTGGACATCTAATGAAGTGGATTGTAGAGCTGGGTGAATTTTTCATCCAGTACAAACCCAGAACAACAATCAAAGGGCAAGCTTTAGCTGACTTCATTGCTAAATTTACTCTTTTATTGAATGAAGAAGTAATATCCTGTTCTACAACCCAGTGGAAGTTATGGGTTGATGGAGCTTCAAACATGAAAGGATGTGGAGTAGGAATACTAATACAGACACCTGAAGGAGATCAACTTGAAAAAGCCGTGCAGTTAGGTTTCCAAGCCACCAATAACAAAGTGGAGTATGAAGTAGTGGTTCTCGAGTTAACTCTTGCCAAGGAGTTAGGTGCTCAGTATCTGGAAGTGAAGTTAGATTCTCAAGTGGCGATCAAGCAGGTCAATGGCTTGTTTCTTATAAACAAAGATAAATTACGCCTCTATGCAGAAAAAGTAAAAGACCTCACTTCCCAGTTTCAAAGTTGTAAATTTGAAGTCATCCCAAGAACTGAAAACGCCAAGACTGATGCTTTGTCCGTACTTGCTTCGACTTTGGGATCAGATCAGAAGTCTGAACTGGTTGAGTTTCTAGATCCGCCATCGATCACTCCAACCCCTCAGTGTGCATGTATAGGTCAGCTAGAAGAAAAAATTGATTGGAGGACTTCTATAGTTCAGTATCTGAAGGAAGGAGACCTACCAGACGACAGAGATGACGCTAGGAAAATTGTTTTTAAATCGTCAAGATATGTACTATCCAACGATAAATTGTATAGACGATCTTTTTCCCAACCTTTGTTGCTGTGTTTAGGACCAAAAGAAGCGAGCTATGTTCTACAAGAAATACATGAAGGTGTGTGTGGTAATCATCAAGGGGGAAGGTCCTTGGTTCATAAAGTGTTGAGAGTAGGATATTATCGGCCGACCATGCGCACTGATGCAGAAGAGTATGTACGAAAGTGCGACAAGTGCCAACGATTCTCCAATAATATCAGGGTCCCAACTCAGCAACAAACTCCAATCACTAGTCCTTGGCCATTTGCTTAGTAGGGAATGGATGTTTTAGGTCCTTTTACTCTAGCTCCTGGAAACAAAAACTACTTGTTAGTGGTGATAGACTATTTCACCAAATGGGTTGAAGCAGAGGCTTTTATAACAGTGAGTGAAAATGAAGTAAAGATTTTTCTTTGGAAACAAGTTATTTGCCATTTTGGCATACCTACTGTTCTTATACCTGACAATGGAACTCTATTTACTGGAAAGAAAGTTGGCTGGATGTATAATGAGCTCAAGATACAACATCGAACATCCAGTCCAGCATATCCCGAAGCAAACAGACAAGCAGAGGTGACCAATTGCTCAATTAAAGAGGTACTCAAAAAATGCTTAGATGATGCTAAAGGCAAATGGGTGGAAGAACTTCCTGGAGTTTTGTGGGCTTATCATACTACCCCAACGTCTACAACTGGAGAAACACCATTTTCTTTAACTTATGAAACTGAAGCTGTCGTTCCAGTTGAGATTGGGTTGCCAACCAGAAGAGTTGTCACTACTGATTTAAAGAAGAATGAAGGCTGCATCCGAGAGGAATTAGATCAACTTGAAGAAAAGCGTGATGCGACATTAATGTGTATGGAAGCTTACAAGACCAAAATGGAACGAAGATTTAATCATGCAGTTTGCCCAAAGAGTTTCACCATTGGAGACTCGGTACTTCGACGGGTAATGCCTCACCGACCAAAACCTCTCTTAGGAAAGCTTGCTCCAAACTGGGAGGGCCCTTATCGCGTCATTAAAGTTAATAGACCAGGAACTTATTGGCTTGAAGAACTTGATGACGTCGTTGTTCCTTGACCTTGGAACATCTCCCATTTCCGGAAGTATTTTGTATGAGTTCTTTATCTTAAATCTATGTTTCTTTTTAAATAAGTTGTCTCCTGAAGGCATTTTTTAGAAAAAATAATAAATGTTTAATTCCATGAGATTTGTGTTTCTATTTACCTGAGTTCTCCAACTCAGAATTTAACTGAGCACATCAGCTAAGCATTTAACTAGGCACTTCCGCCCAGAAATAACTGAGTTCCCCAACTCAGAATTTAACTGAGCACATTAGCTTAGCCTTTAACTGGGCACCTCAGCCCAGCAAATAACTGAGGTGGCGTTTGGTTAGTGTTCCCACTTTTCTGAACCTAACTGGAATGGGTTGAGTTGAGTTGAATTGGGTTGGGTTGAGAATTTTGAGAACATAATTACGTTTGATAACGATAATTTTTGTTTTGTGCTGAGAACAGAATGTGTTTGGTAACGATTTTATCCTAAAACTAATTATTTTTTTTTAATTTGTTTTTTGGGTTTGGCGGTTGCTGGACGACAGCGGCGGCGGATGTGGCCGGCGACGGTCGCCAGAGGTGACGCCGGCGGCGCGGGTGGTCGCCGGAGGTCGCGGGAGACGGCGGTTGGTCGCCGGACGGTAGCCGGAGGTGGTCGGAGACGACGGTCGGTCGCCAGACCATAGCCGGAGGTCGCCGGAGACGACGGTCAGTTGCCGGACGGCGGCGGCGCTGCCAGCGATGGTCGCCGGACGGTGGCCAGCGGCGGAGGGTGGTGGTGGTCGGCCGGTAGATGAAGACGGAAGTTGAAAACTTTGGGTTGAGTTTTTTGGGCACAAAAGAAAACAACTTTTTCTTGTTTCTGGTTTCTTTAGGATTTTGAGAATCAATTCCTATTTTTTGGGTTGGGTTGGGTTGAGTTTTGTGTTTGCCAAACGTGTTCCCAAAAATCAAACCCACAATTTTTGGGTTGGGTTGGGTTGGGTTGGGAACACTAACCAAACGGGGCCTGAGTTTTCTAACTCAGAATTTAACTGAGCACATCAGCTCAGCATTCAATTGAGCACCTCAGCCTAGCAAGTAATTGAGTTTTCCAACTCAGAATTTAACTGAGCACATCAGCTCAGCCTTTAATTGGGCACCTCAGCCTAGCAAATAATTGAGTTCTCCAACTCAGAATTTAACTGAGCACATCAGCTTAACATTTAACGGGGCACCTCAGCCCAGCAAATAACTGAGTTCTCCAACTCAGAATTTAACTGAGCACATCAGCTCAGCATTTAACTGGGCACTTCCGCCCAACAAATAACTAAGTTACCCAACTCAGAATTTAACTGAGCACATCAGCTCAGCCTTTAACTGGGCACCTCAGCCCATCAAATAACTGAGTTCTCCAACTCAGAAGTTAACTGAGCACATCAACTCAACACTCAACTGGGCACCTCAGCCCAGCAAATAACTGAGTTCTGCAACTCAGAATTTAACTGAGCACATCAGCTCAACATTCAACTGGGCACCTTAGCCCAGCAAATAACTGAGTTCTCCAACTCAGAATTTAACTAAGCACATTAGTTCAGCATTTAACTGGGCACCTCAGCCCAACAAATAACTAAGTTCTCCAACTCAGAATTTAACTAAGCACATTAGCTCAGCATTTAACTGGGCACCTCAGCCCAACAAATAATTGAGTTCTCTAACTCAGAATTTAACTGAGCACATCAGCTCAACATTCAATTAGGCACATCAGCTCAACAAATAACTGAGTTCTTCAACTTAGAAGTTAACTGAGCACATTAGCTCAGTATTTCATTGGGCACCTCAGCCCAGCAGGCAACCGAGTTCTTCAACTTGAAGTTCAACTCAGTATTCTATTAGGAAGTATTGGCTCAGCAAGCACTTACATTTTTAAGTTTCTAATTAAGCTGAGTAATTCAGTACAAGCGGATATTGTGCCCCTACAAGTCATCCAGTTTCATACTCAGATAAAGGGAAAACGAGGTATTAATCTAGCATTTATCCTTCTACTATCTTAGGCTTGTTCAACGATTCGTAACTAAGTTATGTATCCTAATTTTGTTACGAATGAGGCTAGACAAGGTAGACGAAGTATGACAAAGTAGACAAGTATTATTATTATAAAAACCCATTCATATTATAAGGAAATTGATACATGGGTTCCTAAAAAAAAAAAAAAAACAGATACAAACTGTTCTTACAAAAAAAAAAAAGGTTTTTTTTTTTTTTTTTTTCTTCTTCTTCTTCTTCATCTGGGGTAGAAGAGGAGGCACTTCAATCCGAGTCTGCAGAAGCAAGAGAGTCAAGATCCTCCGAGTCAGGGTTGGAAAGGAAAAATTCATGATCTTCATATTGGTTGAGTTTTCGGATTAGTTCATGAATTTTTTCCCTCTTGTCCTCGTTCTTCTTCAGGAGTGTATCTCTTTTCGCCTTCATGGCATTAGCGTAAAGTTTCTGATAGTTGAAGTTAGCAACCAGATCTTTCCTGCTTCTTTCAGCATCTTTCAATTCATCTTTCGCTTCGAGATAGTGAGAAACTGCTTGGAAATGGGTCGATTCCATGGCAGCAAAGATGGCAGAAGCTTCTTCCATAGCGTGAAGGCGTGGATACTTGTCTTTGGTATCCATGTCAGTCTGCATCAAAGAACGAAAGCACTCTCCTAGTTCGATCTTGTTGTTTCTCTCAATTTGGATTCTTGAATAAGCAGAAGGGTCGTTAATCCATATGGTGGAAGTGGAGCTCATGACTGTTAAAAGAAGGGTTTCTAGAAGACACGAAGAAATGGTTGTTAAAAGAAGGGTTTCTTGAAGATATGAAGAAACTGTTGTACCTTTAAATAGTCATGCAAGAAGGATGGGGACATATAATTGAATCGTCGAAAAAACCACGCATTAAATAAGGAAGTGACATGTGCTGGTAAAAAACGTACTATAATCATCGCAAAACAATCTTGAAAATTGTAATGGTGATGACTGTTCAGTTACAGGTCATAATGATCAAAGATACGGTAATTAATAAAGTTATTACAGACCAATAGAAAATAAAAGGTGAAAAGATAAAATAAAATAAAATATGCAGATCAGCAACAATCAGTTATTTTGACCAAAATTTAGCTGAGTTATCAGTTGGCATGATCAGGAGCAACATTCCGCACTGAGCTCTCTGCTGGCACCTCGGTTGCTGAACTAGGTAAATCTTGATGTTCTTTGGTTACTTCTTCTGTTTCGTCATCAAGATCCAGAAAGGATAGATCGGCCTCAGGGAGTTCCTCCGACACCAGCTTTTGGCAGAAAGCAAAGCCAACCTTCTAAAGCCTTTTTGATTCTTTCTTGAAGGAAGACCAGAGGTCATCAATTTCTTTTTTGGCTTTCTCTTTTGCAGCAGACAACTCACCAGACATTTGTTCTTTCTCGGAATGAAGCCTTTGAAGAGCATCCTTTTTCTCTTGGAACTGATCATGATCTCTCTAGAAGGCAACATCTTTTTCCTTTATCTCAGCATCCTTCTGGTCAATTATTAGACGTGCTGAGGCAAGTTCCTCTGAAAGGTTGCGGGATTGTTCCCTTAGAGACATGCATTCTTCTCTGATCGTAGTGATCGACGTCCTAAGCTCGCTATTCTCATAACAGAAAAGTGCATTACTCTTTTGGAGAGCCTCCCTTTGTTCGTTGGCAGATTGTAATTCAGCCCTAAACTGTTTTTGAGAGGATCTGGACAAGGCAAGATCAATAGCAAGCCTTAATTTCTCATTCTCCAGATCTTGCACCTTAGCTTCAACCTTGCTGAGCTCAGCCATTTGGTGCATCAGTTGGGCATCTAGCTCGTTCTCATCCTCAGCACAATTGACTAGAGAGGATGATATATGCGTACACTAACATGATAAGGTGATTATTAGATGAGGACAAACAGTCAGATTATTCGGTAAGGATAGACTAAAATGGTGAAAATACCTGGACAAGGGCACAGATCACCATTCAGAAGATTTCAGGTTTGTTTTTACCTTCAGTCCTCTTCTTGCCTTTGCCCCAGGATTGATCACAAAGGAACTTAATGGCATCATCGAAAATTGCATGACGACCTGGAACAGAAGGACCAACTTCATCAATGAGCTGACACATTTGTTGTTTGGTATTCCTCGACCAGATCTTTGACTGAAAGTAAACACTGGAGAGGAATGATGACTAGCTGCAGGAGGATCAACAACTGGAGGATCGATAACATCAGGCTTTGTGGTAGGGAGGTTAGCATATCTAGAAAGAGAAGCTGACCTGGAAGCAGAAGACGATTCGTCTTGAACTTGTTCATTAGTGTGAACTAGGAATGAAACTGCGACTGGAATAACGCCTGTTCGGCGAAGGATGAGAGGTTGGCAATCATCATCCAACACTGTTGTTTCAGGGTCATCATGAGAAATGACTTAACCGATGGTTGGGCAGCCAACAACATCGCAAGGAAGTTAGCGTGCCAACTGATCATTCTTTTTAGCGAGTCTTTTTGCCGGTCTCTTCTTTTTTCGGGTATTGATATGAAGTTCATTTAATTCTTGAAGACGAGATGGATCCATTGAAGGGCGGACAAATGGCCGATATGCTAATTCTCTATAAAGGCGGTCTTTGGGAATTAAAAGCTTATTCAACTCTTCTTTAAGTCTTGAAGTGAGATCGAGTTTCCGAGAAGCACTATCACTTCCATTTAATAAATCAATAAATATGATCAGAATCACTTCAGCAGAATTTCAAATAAGAAATAGACTGTTGGGTATATCATTACTTGGGAAGTTGAAGCGTTTTCGCACCATTGAGGATTGTCCCATTTCCTCATAAGAGAATTCCCAATCTCCAGAAAAGAAGAGGTACCATGGCTACCAATCTTTGACCTTCGCTGGAAGGTCAGTAAAAAATGAAAATTCTTTGGGGATAGAAAGGTAATACCTATCGATTTTGGCAAGGTACTTGAGTTGGCTTATGCTTCTAAGTGTATCAATGGAAAGGGTAATGTCATTTCGCCTAGCAAGAGTTATGGCTACCATAATTTGGTGAAAACTAATTGGAGTTAGCTGAGCTGGAGAAATTTCCATTTGGAGAAAAAGGTTGCGGAGAAACGAGGAAAAAGGAAGGGTAAGTCCATACTCAAACATCTAGAGGTAGAGGCACACCTTGTTTTATTTGGAATCCTGAGGACGTTCGTTTTTAGATGGAACCCTAATCGATACAGATAATGGGATTCTATATTGTTCCCTAAATGCTGAGAGCCATTTTATTGGAAACTTACTTGTTTCTAGATTTATGTTAGTGGTAGAATGTGAAGGAGCTGGAGCAGTCGCCGTCTGTTCCATTGCAGGATTTGACAATGAGCCCGCTTCGATGGAATTAATTGATTGATTTGATGACATTTTGTAAAATAATGAATAGCAACTCGAAATGCGAAGAAAAATGTCGAGAATCGAAGGGATGCAATGAAGAACTTACTCAAAGAAGAAGTGATCTTTCATTTCTCTTCGTCTGAATCGTCGCGAAAGTTAAGAGGACAAATGATGTGTGTAAAACTCCCACCCCAAACTGACTTAGGTATAAAATCCTAAACGGGTCGGATCTATCATATGGGCTCCCAATTGAAGTCGGATAAACTCGCCAGTTAAATGGGCTGGGGCATCATAAGCCCATGATTCAAACACTGGTTAAGTGATCTGTATGAGTATATGAGTTGCCATATGATAAGGCCTATAGTTGGGTATTGATAAGACCACAATGTCAAAAGGCAAAGAAGAAATAGTCATTTCCGAGTTTGGGTCTAAACCTATATACGTTAAGGTAAGTCTGAATTGACTGTAACAATCCATGATTAATGGCGACCGTTACAGTCCCTTAAATACGGGGATAATGGCTATTATACGTAACGGTAGATAGATACGAATAACTGAATGATATTTCTATTCAAGAGATAACAAGCAGATCATCCTATAAAAGGGAAGAAGGTAACTGGTAATGGGGGACTGAATTTGATGTGCAATTTATTCTTACTATATTCAGATTAACTTATTCTTACGCCGGAGGTTCTTTGGCTGACACTACATCGGTGTTCCCCATTAGAATTCATGGTTTTGCAGGTAGAGAAGGAAGACGAAAGATTTTCTTGCGTGTGTGGAGATTGACACGTGATTGAAGATTTTGACTATATCAGCTATATACCATTTTTAATTACATCTTCAATTAAAACTTACCATTATGGCACAGAATAGCCTTGCTATTAAAAACACCAAATTCAAGTACCATAAAATACCATTTAAGGTCACCACAAGTAGAGAAGCAAAAGTTATATACTACCACCAAACACACCCTTCAGTCTCTTAATCTCAGCAACATCAAGAAAAATGGACTTCTCAAGTAATTCGGTTGGCAATTCGTTCCCAAACAGGGAATTATCGATGGTCTGTGTTCTAGGATTGGCGCTATTGAAGCTTGCAAACTGTAGCACAGGTGTTTTCCCAATGTTTACCTGGAAATGTAGCAAACCCGGAGGGAAAACCATGATATCGCCGGCCTTTAGAGTGTTCAAGTAGACTTGATTGGCAGAGGAGATGATGCCTGCCCGTACTGTCCCTTGAATGACGACCAAGAGCTCCGAAGCATCGGGGTGGCTGTGCATCGGCACCACCCCTCCCACTGCCAGGTCGGCTCGAACCATGGAGAGTCCAAGCCCGTTTAGGGCTGGGAATTGGGCGACGAAGGCTAGATTTATAGCTGTCTTAATGAGGTTGGACATGTTTCCCGGCCTGGCAAGGCCAGAAAAAGCAAAATTGTCCCCAGTTAATTTTGACGGGCTCTTGCATGGGTAGCCCGCCGGGGTGTCGGGCTTTGAAAGATCCGCAACACAGAAGTCCTGCACTAAGGCTTGGGAGGGGAATGAGAATATAGCAAAGATGAACATCGGCAGTAACATTTTCATAATGTTTTTCTTTTTTTGTGTGTATGTGTTATAAATTTTGAAGGGGGGTTTTGGTCTTCTTATATAGTAGAGTTCGAAGGAGTTGGTTTTTGTTTTTTGGGTTAATGACAATCACACCCCGGCCATTTTATACAATTGGACAGGGACACCCCTGTAATGTTATTAGCATCACCAAAATTCCCTATCATTTTAAATCTGATGACATAAGTGAAAATATACAGGGTGTTCTTGGGTTCTCTCAACCTCGAAAGCTTGTTTATGAGGTAAGATTTTTCCTCACATGTCTCTGACCACCCGTCCCTTCCACATTTGGTGTGGGATATATTCAACAATCTCTCCCTCATACATCGGGCCTTTAGTCAGTTAACTCTCGTCCAATCTCTATCTTTATGGTTATTGAGTTAGAGTTATTGCAATCTGGGCTCTAATATCAATATAGGATAGTTTTTGACCTTTTTCAACCCCAAAGGTTAGCTCATGAGTTCATATTTTCTCTCGTGTTTATAACCTTTGACAACCAGCAGTTTTCACATTTGATGTGAGATTAAACCCAACAAAATATTTTACGGATTTATAGTTTTATGCTTTGAAAAGTTCAGCCCATTAACAAATTTGACATGAAATTTTGTAACATTTAAGGTTAACATGGTTGTTTCATTAATTTATGTACTAAAATTTACCTATAAAGGGGCGTTTTTGCCAAACGAAAAATGATAAAGGGTGCCATTAATATTAACAATACTTGTTTTTTTTTTTCAATTGGAGACATGCGTCATTTTTTATGTAATGGCAATATATGCTTGGAGACGTGCATCATTTTTTACTAGAGAGTAGAGATCTGAATTTTGAATAAGGTGAGCTGCCATCCACGTGGATGCTTCTAATTTGACCTATTTTGACGTTTAATAGTCTGAAAATAGACATTTTATCCACTATTTGACTTTGGTGTGTGCAAAAGGATTTTTTTTTTGGTTCGATTTAACATAGCAACAAAAAAATTGAAAGATCTCCAACACTAAACAATACCCCCAACGTTTAAAACAAGTTGTCTACTAATTTCGCTTTGCATTGGATGGATTCATAGAAAAAATATTTGTTTCACATTGAAAATTTTAAATTTTAAAACACCAAATTAATCTTATTTTTTTTTGTTTATTTTTAATTACATCAGGTAAATTTTGCGGAGCTTGCCAAAATGGAAAAATAATAATATTAACATAAGTGTGGTGAAATTCAATTGAGTATGCCCCCGGTTGGAAAACGAATTTCCAAAGACGAGAGATATGGGTTGCATGGGGTAAACTCATGATCAATTGACAAAATGAGATTTAACAATTTCAATTAGGGTTCATTGGGGTAAGGTATTCGATTTTGAGAAAGAATTTGAAGATTTATCTTAACAAATTTTCTTAAGAAAAATTGTTATTTTTTTTTTTCGAAATCAAATACCTCCTTCTCACCTAAAAAGACCAATAGAGTCAAAAGTTGCTTTTGATTTCAGTTACTCAAGAAGAAAAATACCTCATTCTCACCTAAAAAGACCAATAGAGTCAGAAGTTGCTTTTGATTTCAGTTAATCAAGAAGAATTATGCTTAAGGTGGAGTATTCTTGAAATCATGAGAACTCACAAATAGGGAGCCAACCGCGAGGCCCGAAGATAGAGAAGATCTTAAGGGATGTGATCTGGTCCTATTCATGGGAGGAATGAAAACATCCTCAATTTATCCTGAACATCGGATGGTCGATCATGATTTGATTGAGATGAAATCTCTTATTGTTATTCCATGCTATAACAAAATTCACTTTTTAAATACAACAAAATGTGTTTTAATATATATAATTTTGGAACGTATTAAATATTAGAACAATGAAAAAAGTCTCATAAAAGATTTTCTTAATAACTGATAATTATTTTGTCACATTAATTTATATTATTTTGATAATTTTTTATTATATATATATATATATATATATATATATATATATATATATATATATTTTAAAAATATATTTTATTAAATAAATATTATAAGTACATCAAAATTGAGTGTCTCAATAAAAATTTAAGGCAACATCACTCACAAATTATTTAAAAAACATTAGTTTTTGTAGTAGTGCCGGGATGGATTACCTCAATAATCAAAGGGCCCGTGGGGTAAGTGGAGCACCGTATTCCATAAGGTCTTCTTAAAAGAGCAATGATGATTTACAAAACACCTCGAGCCAACGGGAGATAGATTCAGATGCCGATGTGCCGATGAATATATACTCACATGTGAGGAAGTTATACGTGTGAATTGATAAAGCTGAAGAGATCCAAGACACACAAGTTGAAGAAGTCTCAACCGATGAAGGACAACTCAGGTGGAGTCAACAATTGGGCGGAATTTGAGCCAAGGTGGAGAATGTTAGGATTTATGTCTCAAATTCATAGTTAGTTTTTGATTTCTAATTTAATTAGTAATTGATTTATAAAATTGTATTTTATTTGATACCTAGCGTAATACGTGTGCCTGAAGACACAGGAATAAAAAATATTGAACATAATTTAATATTATTTTTTCAATTTAATTTCTATAAATTTAATGTTTCAATATTATTAATAAATTTAATATATTATTTTATAAATTTAGTATTTAAGTCTTGTTACCATATTTAAAGATTTGGAACAATATTGAAATATCAAAGACAAATGTGTCGAGTTACAAATAAAAAGGGCCAATTGGACACCTGAAATATTTGTCAGGGACCAAAAAGGTCTTTATCACAATAATGTATATTATGTTACCTCTTTTATATTCTTTCTTTAATTTAATTTTTATAAATTTAGTATTTAAGTCTCATTACTATATTTAATGTTCATATAATATTTCTATAATTTTCATAAATCTAATTTCAATAAATTTTTACATTATTTTTTTATATTATTTTTTAACTTAATTTTGTTAAATTTAATATTTCCGTATTGTTACTAAATTTAATCTACATATATTAATTCTTTAATTTTCATAAATTTAAATAATTTTTTTATTTTCTATTTTCTATTTTATATGACTCTTATAATTTAATTTTCACAAATTTAATGTTCTAGTATTATTATTAAATTTAAGTCCACATATTATTTTTATCTGTTCATGTTGTTCATATATTATATTTTTCATTTTATGTTATTTTTTTAATTTAATTTATATAAATTTAATGTTTCAACATTATTATTAAATTTAATAGCCATATATTTTTATAAATTTAATGTTTTGAGTATTGTTACTAAATTTAATGTTCATAAACTATTTCTATAATTTTCATAAATCTAACTTCAATAATTTCTAGTATATTATATTACGTACATTATTATTTTTATTATTTTTTAACTTAACTTTTGTAAATTTAATATTATAATATTATTAATTAATTTAATGTATTTATATTAGTTCTTTAATTTTCATAAATTTAAATAATTTTTGTATATTATATTATATTTATATTTTAATTTTTAAAAATTTAATGTTATAGTATTATTATTAAATGTAATGTATATAAATTAATTCTTTAATTTTCTTAAATTAAAATAATTTTGGTATATTATTTTGTATTTTATATTATTTTTCTATTTTATTTATTATAAATTTAATTTTCTAGTATTATTATTAAATTTAATGTTCATATGATTTTTTTATAATTTCGGTAAATTTAATGCCCATAATTTTTATATATATTATATTTTCCCTTTTCTTTTATTTTTAAATTTAATTTATACAAATTTAATGTTTCAACCTTATTATTAAGTTTAATATCCACATATTTGTTTTTTTTTTTTATAAATTTAATGGTTGAGTATGGTTTCTAAATTTAATGTTCATAAACTATTCCTATAATTTTCGTAAATTTAATTTCAATAATTTTCGAATATTATGTTACGTACATTGTTTTTTTTTTTTTTTTTCTTTAATTTTTTTTATATAATTACTATTTTTATTATTATTATTTATAAACTTAATGTTTATAAATTTAATATTTCTGGAATATTACTAAATTTAGTATGCATATATCAATTCCTTAATTTTTGTAAATTAAATGTCGATAATTTTCTTATATTATATTTCGTATTTTATATCATTTTTATAATTTAATTTTCATAAATTTAATGTCTCGGTATTATTATTATTATTATTATTATTATTATTATTATTATTATTATTATTATTATTATTATTATTATTATTATTATTATTATTATGTTTAAGGTCCATATATTATTTCTATACTTTCTGTAAATTTAATGACAATAATTTTCATATATCATATTTTCTCTTTTATATTATTTCCTTAATTTAATTTATGTAAATATTGGCCAAGTAATCTACCCAAGAGGGGGTGAATTGGGTAGTTATAAAATTAAAACAAGTAATTATCTTTTCAACACTTAAATTCAAACAATTAATTTGATCATAAATTAATTATTATCTCTTTATATAACAGTGAATAAGTGTAATTAGCTCTAAGTATACACCCAAATAAACAGAAAATAAATAAAGTAAAAATGCAGCACACCACGATATATACTGGTTCACTAAGCTACTCTAAGCTAATCCAATCCTCCGAGCCCCACGAAGAGTAGCACCCACTAAATCACTAAGATTCCTTTAACTAGGTAGGAATAAAACTTTTACACAATAATTCTTTTCACAGGCTCAAAATCAACCTTTACAATTCCCTTTTCACAAGTTAAGGAAAAACCTTTATTTTTTCAACAGGCTAAAGATTAACCTAATTCTTTTATACTTAGACTAAGAATCAAACCTCACAAAAAATCACTCCAAGTATCATTTTCACCGGTAAGGATAGAACCATTACAAATCACATAAACTAATTCTATTCATGAAGAATTTACAGCTATAACTTTTCACGGAAAAATGTAACCTAACCTTTTTATACTCCAATAAAAGATTAAACCTTAATCTCTTTACAAGAAGAGATTGAAACCCAACTATCCCTGATTAGATATTCCCGATAATATCTAATTCTCACACAAGTCACCAATTACAATAAATTGATAAGTCTCTTATCACTCGGAACTTCTACCACCTCAAATTAATTTAAACTCAATTAATGTCTCGAATTTTCTAGTGATAGAATTAAGTGAGAAATTTAAAATTTGATTGTAAAATATATGGGTAGCACACAAATAAATATATAATCAGTTAACAAGGAAATCGCTTTAAAATAATTTTTATGCACTTTAATGTTTGAAAACGATTTCACACAAATCTTAAATCCAAGCTAGTAATAATAATAATAACTCAAAATACAAAACAGTAGATTGAAAAGATCTCACCAGGATACAACCAAAGGAATGAAAATTGAATTGCAATAAAGCTTAGATTGGTGATCGCAAAATTCTCAGCACTTTTCTCAAGAACTTTTCTCAATAATAATCTCACAATAAACTCAGTATAATATCAGAATAATGACTCTCAGAAAGTTCAGGAACTATTTGTTCTTGATAGAGTGATATTTTTTGTAAGTGAAAAACGCAGGTTTATTTAAATAGAATTTAAACAAACCTTCTAATGGCTAGTTCCCACAAGATATGACATTTAAATACTCATATAGACCCCATATATTAATATGACTTAATCCTGATTCAATTCACTTAATTTTAGCTTTTAAAAATTCAATTTAGTCCTCCAAATATTTCTCAATATCAAATAAAAACAAAATAGGAAGTATTTAATGTACCAATTTGAGAAACACTTAAGATAAGTGTACCATATTCATGGAGATAATCAAATAAGGATGATATATCTATCATAAATTCATATTCCTAAGATAACGCCAAAAAAATTAGCCAAAAAGGGCTAGTTAACGGTTACTTTTCGATCAAATCCACGAAATTCTCCAATATTGAAATTGTCAGGTTGGTTGACCGACCAATGACCCATCAGTCGACCGATCGATTCAGATTGTAGCCCAAGCCATTTCTCAAACATGGTCGGTTGACCGATCCCCCAAGGGTCAATTAACCAATCGATTTAGAATGCTCTCTAGGACATTTTTCAGCCCTGGTCAGTTGACCGATCATCGATGGTCGGTTGACCGTTCGATTCAGAGAGTTCACTTCTCGGTCATCGATTGATCGATCTTTCTCAGTAGGTTGACCGCTCAATTCAGAGACTACTCCAATTTCCAGCCTACGCCCATCGGTTGACCGATCCTACTTGGTCGGTTGATCGATCTGTGTGGGAATAATTTTACCTTAGTTCATTTCAATTTCGATCTTCGAGTTTTTCAACTTTTTAACCGATTTATTTTCTCGGTTAACATAATTGACACTATTAATCAATTTTAAATACTAATCTTTCTTAGGTTAATATTTCTTCTTCAATTTCACATTTGAGCAAATATGTAAACTAATTAGGACCCTAATAAAAACATACATAAATATAAGTTTTTTGTGTCGTGTATGATCCTAATCAGGATACATTCAAAGTGAAAATTAATCTGAGTTGTTTTCACCTAGATTCTTCAGGATCTTCAATCTCTTACTGTCTGTCTCTTTGTCTTTCTCTTTGTATCCTCAGCAATTTCTTCATGATAACATTAATAATGGAATTTTTACACTAAAGCACTCAATCAACTCGTTAGTTCCATAAAAAACATCAACACTTAATTATCCATCAAAATCTTAGGATCAAGAATCTCCCCCTTTTTTCTGATGACAATTAATTAAGATGTTTTCTTCTAAACAACAACGTGATCACACTTCCCCTAAATTCGAGGACGGGTTCTTTAGCTCGTTATAGCACAATCATAAAGAATAATTTAAAAACTCATACGATATTCAACAAAGCACAAGATATGATCAATTATAAATATTCAATAAAGCATAACATAAAATCATAATCAACATTGTTATCCCCCTATATTAGTGCAATGCTTAGGCGAACAAATCATAAACATCAACCAACTCGTTTTAAGCACAACTATAGTTTTCCCTTTTATATCTTCCCCTTAAATCAATTTAATTCATTATATATTCAATAAAACATCAACATATTCTCCCCCTTTGTTATCTCAAAAAGTGGAGAAGGGGAACCACATATTACCACTACTCTAGGCAAACATCATTATGCATTGTTATACCCAAATCGCAAATGATTTTCACAAACTGATCTTCTGCTAAAGGTTTGGTAAAAATATCAACAAGTTGGTCGAATGTTATATTCAATAATAACGTCTCTTTCGTGAATATGATCATGAACAAAATAATATCTAATCTCTATGTGCTTAATCCATGAGTACCATATAGGATTCATACTTAGACAAATAACACTTTTATTATCACAATAGATCAATACTTCCTCCATACATATTCCAAAATTATTCAACTGTAGCTTAATATATAAATTTGAGCACAATAGTTACCAGTTGTCATGTACTCAACCTCAGTAGTAGATAAGGCTATCGAATTTTGTTTCTTGCTTGACCCAGAAATCAAGGCATGTCCTAGTAAATGACATGACCCACTTGTGTTTTTTCGCTCAACTTTGCAATCGACAAAATTAGCGTTTAGTAACTTATTAACTTAAAATTACTCCCCCTAGGATATCATAATACTAGGTCTGTTGTCCCCTTTAAATATTGGAAGATTCGCTTAACCGCAATCAAGTGCAATTCTTTAGGATAAGACTGAAATCTAGCACATAAACAAATGCTATATATAATGTCAGGTCTACTAGCAGTTAAATACAATAGACTACCAATCATACCTCAATACAATTTTTCATTTATTTTTTTACTTGTATCGTCTTTGTCTATCTTTGTAGTTGTTTCCATGGGAGTTTTGCATTCTTTAGCACCATCCAAGCCATATTTCTTTAGCGACTCCTTGGTGTATTTAGCTTGGTTTATGAAGATCCCTTCTTTGGTTTGCTTAATTTGCAATCCAAGAAAGAAATTAAGTTATCCCATCATTCACATTTCAAATTCAACCCACATTATATTGGCAAACTCTTAGTAAAGATCCTCATTAGTTGATCCAAAAATAATATCGTCAACATAAATAGGATATCAGAATCAGTTTGCATAATAAATAGCGTTGTATCGCTAAAACCCATTCGAAATTCGTTTTTGATCAAATATAGGCTAAGTCTCTCATACCAAGCTCTAGGAGCTTGTTTGAGCTTATACAAAGCCTTCCAAAGTTTAAACACATGGTCGGGAAATTTATCACTTTCAAATCCCGGGGGTTGTTCCACATAAACCTCTTCTACTAGGAAACCATTTAAAAATGCACTCTTAACATCCATTTGATATAACTTAAAATTATGTGAGCATGCAAAAGAGAGTTGTATTCTAATAGTTTCTAATATAGTCACATGAGCATAAGTTTCATCATAATCAATTCCTTTCTCTTAATTATAACCCTGTGCAACTAATCTTGATTTATTTCTAATTACCATACCATATTCATCTTTTTTATTTCGAAAAACTCATTTAGTACCAATGACTGGATAAAAATCCAACCTAGGAACTAGAGACCACACTTTGTTTTGTTCAAATTTAACTAACTTATCTTGCATTGCGGAGATCTAAGATTCATCAATTAACACCTCATTCACATTCTTAGGCTCAATTTGAGATAAAAAAAGAAGAAGAAGCAAGATTAATAATATCTCTTAGAGATGAATAAGTAGTTATACCTCTTTCGAAATTACCGATGATTTCTTTTACTAATGATTTCTTTTATTGAGTATCTAGGTACTTTCCTTTTAGCTCGTGATAACGTCGAATCCCCTCCCTTAGACTCCTCTTTTTTTGGTTCATTTGTCACATTATCGCCTTGGTTTTGGTTATTTGAAATACCTGCATCAGCATCATCCAAAACATTTCTCGACAAAAATGGATCAACTTCTTCAAAATCAACATGCATAGACTCCTCAACTACTAACATACGTTTATTATAAACTTTATAAACCTTACTGTTATTAACATATCTAAGAAAAATCCCATAATCAGATTTAACATCAAATTTACCTAGATTATCCTTATCATTCAAAATAAAACATTTACAACCAAATACTTTGAACTAGGATATGTTAGGCGTCTTACCATTCCAGATTTCATAAGGGGTTTTATTAAACCCTCTATGAATAGATACCCGATTTATCACGTGACAAGCGGTACTTACTACTTCGGCCCATAAGTAGGTTGGTAAATGATTTTCATTAAACATCGTTTTAGCCATCTCTTCAAGCATTATGTTCTTCCTTTTCACAACACCGTTTTGTTGTGGCGATCTTGGTGCAGAGAAGTTGTGAGCAAAACCATACTCATCATAGTAACTAATTATATCATCATTTTAAAACTCTCTACCTCTGTTACTACGAATATTAATAATAGAGCACTGCTTCTTATTTTGAACACGTTTACAAAATTTAGAAAATACAGAAGCAACTTCGCTCTTCTTAGTAAGGAAAAACACCCAAGTAAATCTAGAGTAGTCATCAACTATTACAAATGCAAAAATTTAGGGAAATTTCTCCAAAGGTCCTGAAAGTGAAAAACACCACTTTGTAAACGACCATCCAAGAGTTTTTTTTTTTTGCCTTTAAATGGTCCTTAGAAAGTGATAGTCCTCACTTGTGGGACCTCTCAACAAGATGCCCTAAATTACTTGCAAGACTAGAAATAGAATTAGGACCAAATAAATCAAGATGCAACATTTCAAGACATCTAGACATGTACATGTACATCTTTTTCTTAATTGATGATCTAGACTATTTGCCTAACTGACATGCATCACATATTTTATCTTTCACAAATTTCAAATCAGGTAGGCCACGTACGAGACTCTTCTTAGATAAGTTAGAAATCAATTCCATACTAGCATGCCCAAGTCTCCTATGCCATAACCAGCTATTTTCAAATAAAACATTCAAACAAGATAAATTTTGAGAAGTGAAATCATCAAATGAGCATGTATAAACATTCTCAAAACGTGATGCAACCAATAAGATACTACTATCATGCTCATTCTTAATTATACATCTATCATGATTAAACACAACATCGTATCCCTTATCACATAATTAACTTATACTGAGCAAGTTATGTTTAAGTCCATTAACTAATAAGACATCTTTAATAATAGAAGTACCATTACCGATATTACCTATACGGATAATTTTACCCTTAGCATTGTCTCCAAATGTCACATGACCTCCATCTTTAGGTGTCAAAGATATAAATTTTGATTTATCTCCTCTTATGTGCCGAGAACAACCACTGTCCAGGAACAATTTGTCCTTGCCTATCGATGCTTTAAGAATAACCTGTAAGGAGCACCTCAAATAGTTCCTAAGTGGTACCCAGTATAAGTGGGTCCGATCTTATTAGTCAGGACAATTTTAGTTTCTTTTGGAACTCAAATTTGTCTACAGTTAGATATTTTAGCAAAATATCCACGAATAGTATGCCCCCACAACGTTACATTTAAAACATATAACAAGACCTCTGGTTTCAGAAAAGAATTTATGAAAATGTTTTTGCTTAAGATTTTTCTGAAATCCAATATCGGCTTTATCAAAAATACCATGTGAACTTCCCAAAAGCATTTTCAAGTTATTCTTACCGCCAGTGAATTTGAGAACTATTGAATATAAATCTGACTTTTTTTTATTTCAATTCAATGTTTTCGGATTCATAGTTCATTACTTTCTTGTTTAATGTGTTAATTGTATTTTAAAGGGTATTTATTTTAGAACATTAGTTTTTATAATCATGCGTAAATTCTTGATATATATCAAATAATTCATCAAAATCTAAAGGACAAGAACTTGAAAAATTAATTACCTTATCATAGTGGCTATTAGGGCAAACATGGACGATTCTTCACTTCCGGATTTTTCCAAACTACTTGATTCTGTATCATCCCAAGTAGATTTTATGGACTTCTTCATACTTTTATTTCCTTTCTTCTTCTAATTTATTTTCTTCTCTTTTTCCTTATTCTTCTTTGGTTCGGGACAATCGGTTTGAAAATGGTCAGTCTTGTGACAGTTGTAACATAGCACATTGTTCATATTTAAATTCCATTTTCCACGGAATGTTCGTCGTGTCATCCTTCAAAAATTCTTCATGAAAAGTGCCACATCTTTTTCTTGCTCACTATCAAGACTCACATCATCACTATCATCCTCTTCCTCAATTTTCTGAACCTTCAGTGCGAAGAACTTCTTTTTGATATTCCCGGTGTCATCCTCATATCCTCGAATTACCCTTTCATGTGTCATTAGGTTGCCGATGAGGTCATCAATTTTATATTTTGCAAGATCTTTAGCTTCCTCAATCGCAGTTACCTTTGGCTCCCATACTTTAGTTAAAGATCTCAATATCTTTCGAACTTTGTCCTTTGTGGAATATAGATTTCTGAGTTGACTACAGATATGATTGAATCGTGTGTACATCTCTTGAATCGATTTTGCTTCTCCCATTCTGAACAATTCAAATTGACGGATTAAGGCATCGATTTTCGACTGCTTCACTTGAGTAATCCCTTCGTGGGTAACCTGCAATTTGTCCAACATTTCTTTTTCCGATCTACAACCTGAGATCCTGGAATATTCATTAGCATATAAAGAGCAAAACAAAATATTAATTGCCTGAGAATTAATAGAAAGCTTCTATTTATCAAAAGAGGTCAGCTGCTCTTTCTTCTTGGAAACTCCGTTTTTCTTAGGAACAAACGGATCATCCTCAATCGCTAGCCCCACGTCATAATTTGTGGCCTAAAGGAATGTAATCATTTTGTTCTTCCAGAATGCATAATTTTCACCTACAAATGAAGGTGGTCGGTGCATAGACTACCTCTCACTTAGTGTGCCTATTGGGTGCGCCATGTGATCTTTGTTAGCTAGTATATCAAGCTAAATTTGTCCAACATTTATTTTTCCGATCTGCAACCTAAGACCCTGGAATATTCATTAGAATCTAAAGAGCAAAACAAAATAATTAATTGCCTAAGAATTAGTAGAAATCTTATGTTTATCAAAAGCAGTTAGCTGCTCTTTCTGATTGGCTACTCCATTTTCCGTAGGAAAAAAACTGACCATCCTCTATCGCTAGCCACACGTCATAATTTGTGGCCTATCCAGAATGTAATAATTCTGTCCTTCCAGAATGCATAATTTTCACCTGCAAATAAAGGTGGTCGGGGTATAGACTACCCCACACTTAGTGTGCCTACCAGGTGCACCATGTGATCTTTGTTAGCTAGTGTATACAGCTAAACCAGCTCTTATACCAATTGTTATGATCTACCCAAGAAGGAGTGAATTGGGTAGTTATAAAATTAAAACAAGTAATGATCTTTTCAACAGTTAAATTCAAACAATTAATTTAATCCTAAATTAATTATTATCTCTTTATATAGCAGCAGATAAGTGTAATTAGCTCTAGCTGCACACCTAAACAATAGAAAATAAATAAAGTAAAAATGCAACACATCACGAGGTATACTAGTTCATCAAGCTACTCTTAACTAATCTAGTCCTGCGCGTCCTACGGAGAGTCGCACCCACTAAATCACTAAGATTCTTTTAACCAGATAGGAACCAAACCTTTACACAATTATTTTTTTCATAGGTTTATAATCAACCTTTACAATTCCATTTTCACAGGTTAAGGAATAATCTTTATCTTTTCAACAGGCTAAAGATTAACCTAATTTTTTTTTACTTACGCTAAGAATCAAACCTTGAAAAAAATCACTCCAAGTATCATTTTCAGCGGTAAGGATAGAATCGTTACAAATTACACAAACTAATTCTATTTAGGAAGAATTAATACCTATCTCTTTTCATGGAAAAGAGTAACCTAACATTTTTATACTCTAGGAAAATATTAAACCTCAATCTCTTTATAGGAAGAGATTGAAACCCAGTTACCTCTGATTAGATATTGCCAACAATATCTAATCCGCACATAACTCACCAATTATAATAAGTTGATAAGTCTCTGTTCACTCGGAGCTTCTACCACATAAAATTAATTTAAACTCAATTAATGTCCCGAATTTTCTAGTGATAGAATTAAATGAGAAATTTAAAATCTGATTATAAAATTTTAAAATAATTTATGCACTTTAAAGTTTGAAAATGATTTCACCCAAATCTTTAATCCAATGACCCATTGGTCGACCGATCGATTCAAGTTGTAGCCCAAGCCATTTCTCAAACATGGTCAGTTGACCAATCCCCCAAGGATCGATTGACCGATCGATTCAGAATGCTCCTCAAGCCATTTTTCGGCCCTAGTCGGTTGACTGATCATCGATGGTTAGTTGACCGATCGATTCAGATAGTTCACTTCTCGGTTATCGGTTGACCGATTTGTCTCGGTCGGTTGATCACTCTATTCAGAGACTACTCCAATTTCTAGCCTATGCCCATCAGTTGACTAATCCTACTTGGTCGATTGACCAATTAGTACTAGAATAGTTTTACCTTAGTTCATTTCAACTCCAATCTTCAACATTTTTTACCCTTTAACCGATTTCCTTTCTCGGTTAACTTAATTGACACTATTAATCAATTTTAAACACTAATCTTTCTTAGGTCAATATTTCTTCTTCATTTTCATATTGGAGCAAATATGTGAACTAATTAGGACCCTAATAAAAACACACATAAATATAAATTATTTTTTTGTTGTGTGTGATCCTAATTAGGATACATTAAAAGTAAAAATTCATCTGAGTTGTTTTCACCTAAATTCTTCAGGATCTTCAATCTCTTAATGTCCATTTCTTTGTCTGTCTCTTTTCATTCTTAGCATCCTTAACAATTTCTTTATGATAACATCAATAATGAAACTTTTACACTGAAACACTCTATCAACTCGTAAGTTCCACAAAAAATGTCAACACTTAATTGTCCATCGAAATCTTAGGATCAACAGTAAATTAAGTGTTTGAGCATTATTATTAAGTTTAATATTCATATATTACTTCTATGATTTTCGTAAGTTTAATGTCTAAAATTTTCGTGTATTAAATATCTTCTTTATTACTTTAATTTAATTATCGCAAATTTAATGTTTTAGTATTATTACTAAATTTAATATATGCATATATTATTAGATTTTTTTTTTTTATTGTTTATCCCATATTTAAGAGTTAGTTTAGTAAAGAAAACTTTTAAACATTCATGCTGTAATTTAGCCATTTTTCAAAACATTATTAATGTATAGTCCTTGACAATCCTAATGTGTTGCATCTCTTCATCGATCTCTTTATTTTTTAGTCGCGCCCTCTCTCTCTTTCTTTCTCTTTATTTTTTCGCTGCAAACCCCCACCATCACCACCGCCACAGTCGAAGCCAAGCAAACCGACATCTCCATCACAATAGAATTAACTTGATCCAGAAAATTCCAGAGGCATGACGATGTATGCGATGACGGCAAGGCCGAATGGTGAGTGGTCCACGCAGCGGAATATCTCCAAATCCACTTTTGTTTTTGTTGATCTTTTATTCAATGTTTTAATTTGTGATTTGGTGAATGTTCATACCCATTTTGTTTTGTTGTTCTTTTATTCAATATTTTCATTTGTTATTCTTGGTTTATTTTAGTTCTAGTTTTCAATATTTCTACACTTTTCCCCTGAATATTTTCAACTATTTAAATAGTAGTGTCAATGTTCATAACAAAATAACGTAATTATTCTTTCTGTAGTTTTTGTCACCACGACAAAAGAACATATCAAAGAATATGTGAACATAACAAGATAACTTAAATGTTTGCATAAACATTATGAACATTCACAACATCACAATTAATCCCTGTTAAAATGTATAAATGATTAAAAATAACAAAATAAAAATGTAAATATTCACATGTTGCTATATTTTACTGAATGACGTTTGATGTAAATTAAAGAAAAACAATGGTAAAGAACATGGGATATTTTTTTAAAAAAAATCTTTTGGGATTAAAAACTTAATTATAGTAGTTAGGGGACTATGTTAGTCACTTCTTGTTTCTTTTTTACTCAATTATTTTTTTACTGTCTATTGGGAACCACTGCCTAGATCTTGAAAAAATTTCATTGTTACTTAGCTGTGTTCTTCCCATCTTGTAGTTATTTTCTTCCCTAAGAATGATTTTCAAACACATTGTCAAAAAGAAATATGTTCATTGATTTATCAAAAATAAGGTAAAAGGTACTAAACATATACAAGTGCCTAAGTTTGATAATTATCGATTTTTAAGCTTAGGAAAATAAAAAAGATATGAAATGGATTTTTCAAAAAGGCGGGTTGTGTGTGGCAAGCCCATAGATTTCGAGGAACTTAAGTCTAAGGGAATAGGCATTTTGCCAAAATTCCAGTACTTGGGATGGGATAAGTTCTTGAGGGAAAGAAAACTCTAGTTCACCCATTGGGTTAGGTTGTTCTATTGTCATATGTCAATGGGGTTCAGATTTGACTCAAATTGGATGACCTTTCTACTCTTCTATGTGTTTCTACATGCACTATCTTTCCTCAGTATAGTAGCCATTCAGTTTTACAAAATTTTGTTCTTCAACAAGCTATAATATATCTAGGGGTAGTAGATGCTTGAGTCAAAAATCTTAATCTCATTCATAACATATTTCATTCCATCACAACTTACTCCCTTGCTCCTGCAGTGGCAGTTGTGCCATTGTGACTGACTCTGACACATTCATTCTTCATTTGATAATCAATGATACCAATATCGATATCCCAACACTTTTCATGGAACACATGCGTTATCAACTAGATGTCAAAGCACGTGTTCAATCATATGGAGATATTTTGTGTCATCTCTTGGAAAACTTCAAGGTTCCTCTAGACGAAGGGAGTGATTCATCATTTGTCTGTAATAACATCATCTTTAATAATGCCATTATCTGATTAATGAGGGTTTGATAATGTTGGGAATTATTGGGTATGTAAGGGAGGAGCAGTAGATGAAGAAGATGAGGATATGGACAAAGAGGAGCCAAAAAGAGCAGAAAAAATGAGATTTGAAGATAAAGTCTTCAACAGATTCGACGAACTTCAAGAACAATTTGATGACTTTCGGGAGTATACATCGACGGTAGATGATCATATTGAGATTTTGGTTGCTCAAATAGAAGGATTTAATCATCGATGGAGCAAATGCAAGGGATGATGCAACAATTCAATCCCTATTCCCCCAGTCACCTTTCGGATCATTCTGCCCACCTCCTGGTCCATTTCAGTTGTTGTAATATTATTTGAAAAAGTTCTTATTTTGGATTTTTTTTTTATTTAATAAAAGTTTGTAATATTTTTAATTCCGAATTTGGTGATTTGGTAAAGTATATCTTTGGAATTAGTATGGATAATTATTATGAATTTGATGATTTTGATCCGAAAATAAGTTAATTTCATATTTTTTGTTTGATCAGTATATTTTGCGTAACGTTTATTTAGTCAATATCTAATTCTCCATCTCAATCTCAAATGATCATATCACAAAGTTAAGATGAAATATTGGCTAAGATAGTCTTTCAAATTTTTTGAAAAATTTGAGATGACTTGCATGATTAGATTTTGCATAATTTGAATTTATCATATCATATAAGCCAACATTCCAAAATTTTAAAATACACCCCCACTTTTTGAGATGACAAATGGGAGAGAATTTTTTTTTCCTTTTTTTTTTTTTAAAATCTTCAAGTCTTCACAAATTTTCAACAATTTTCGTTTGATGAAATATTCTTTATACATTCATGTTGTGAAAATGCATGCATAAATACTTGGTGTTTAGGAAATTTCCTCACTATATATCTAATTGGTTAAAAATACTTGTCCTCATATTTAGAGGAAGTGTGATTTATATTTTTTAATGAGAAAATATCAAGTTAAGGATCATCATAAAAAGGAAAATATTGTTAACTCTAAAGGATTCAAGTCCTGTTTCGATGATTTTGATGATCCAATTAACTTGAATATTTATCTGGACTAATATGGTGTTTAAGATGTGATGACAATATTGAAAGTATATTAGTCAAATTTAAGTTGGACCAATAAGATTGTATGAAAAATCTGAAGCATTAAAATAAGAATAAGAATGATTGGGATGATGCAAGACAACGGCATAATGAAGAAATATTTTCAGCACAAAATATGTTTATTTTATTCCTGAGGTAAACAACTCATATTGTTTAAATTCATGTCACTCCAACTAGGATCACGCTCTGCACATTAACATGTGATTAACTACTTTATATGTGGGTGATAAGTGTTTAGAAGTGCTTGGTAATATGATTTAATATGCCTTGAACCTTTCTTGAATGAGCTAGGTGTTAAATAGTCCGAATCAATCAACTCATGTAAAATATCAGTCAACTGGTGTTAACCATATTTTGAAAAATTAAGAAACTAGTTTAATGAGTTGACTGAATCAACGATTCCATCGACTAATTGATGCAGGGAACAAAATTATTCAGAAAAGATCAAAACAGTCGATTGATTGCTAGAGCTAGTTAAGTGATTGATATTGGTTCCTATAAGTCTTATAAATTAGGGCAAAACGGTCGACTAAAAGAATGATCCAGTCGACTGGTGGATTCAGGTTCTTAGAATTGTTGAATATTTTGATGATTCAGTCTACTAAATAGGCTAATCTATTCGAGTGATGGAATCAAGTTCCCAAAACCTTTTGTGGAATGTTCAAAACATTCGATTGAATTGGTTGGATAGTCGACTGATCTGCTTTGATTTTTCAAATTGTTTGAACATTTTCTGAAGATATTTTTTCCTCAATTTAATTAAATATTTTAAATTATTTTTAAATATTATTAAATTCTATTATTTCATAACAAATAATTTTAAAGATATTTTCTTGAGAAACATTTTTTGAACATGAGGATTTTATTAGAAATTCATATCGGTGGTTAATTTTTTTGATTTCATGATTTTCTCGGTAAAACCTCTTCACCTATATTTTTCTTCAGACATATGAAATATTTGTGACTTTAAAGTGGTTGAATTCATAATCAAATGTGCAGAAATGAGTAGCGTCAAATAGGTTGGGGTTTAAGGGCTAGAATTGAGAAACTAGTCGTTGGAGATATTTTGAAATTCAGCGTATTTTATGCTGAATTTTTGGCATTAAAATTATTAAACTTTGATAGAAAAATATTCATGTTTTTGAAAAGAAAAGAGAGAGAAAGTCAAATATTCAAAGAGGAAAAGAAAGAGTGCTTGAAAATTAGTGAAAATCTTTGGAATTCTTGAAAACACTAGATAGATGTTTTTTAGGGAAACACTTATTGACGCTAATTTGTATCACCATTATACTGTGCTTTGAATCATACATTCTACAAGGAATTTGGTGAGATTGTTCTTGTTCATAATATTCTCTCTAAGATTTGTTGTTTTGATCTATCATGTGGCATATCTGGAATTATATTTTGATTAGATGTTGATTTGATATTTGGAATCAAATTGTGATTCAAATAAAATTGTTTTATGAAAAACTCATTGGTTTGTATATAGAAGATTAATTTTACAATAAGATAAAACGATTTAATTTATCTACGATATTTGATTTTGTGGTTCTGTGTTAAAACATATTTATATATCATGACTGTTTAAATTAATTATCTTGCGACTCATGCACACGTCTATCACACCTAGATTGCGATTGATTATTGAATTTAATATTAATCAGTGTTGGTAGAAGATTTCTGAGAATATAAGTATTTTTTGTATTTTGGTGAAGTTGTAACTCAGACTTAAACATTGTTGGTAAAGTATGGTAAAAAAATTAATTAAATAATTAATTATTGATTAAAAATCTTTTGGAAAATAAAGAAAAAATTCCAAATCTTTGCTACAGAAACAATCTAGATGACATATGGTACTACAGAAAGATACAAGGAAATGATATTACAATATAGAATTAAAAACAACAAGAAGAATAGTTGATGCATAATTATAAAATAAACGAAAATAGAAATACTTACTGTTTAATAAAAACTACTAGAGGATGGGATCGATACAATCGTGTGACGATTTATCCTTAAAACAAATTTCGCATCCGCTAGGTGCTTATGGTTGGATGAGCATCTATCTCCCAAGATACAACGATCAAGCTGCTATTGGTACTAGTACTAGAATCTGGAAGCCAAACGAATAGTAGAAGTTCTAAACTCTCTCCATAACTCTCAAAACAAGAACAATGAAAGAAGAAAAAACTCTCTACCAAAAACAAGAATGTTATGCAACTTATGGATGACTAATGTTGAGAATGCATGCCCTTTTATAGGATGCAAAAACCAACCTGAAGAAGTCTGAAACTTTAAGGTATTCAATAGACAGTAATAACTTTCAGGCAGTTACACGCTTGAAAAGTCTTCGAATTTGTAACTCTCAACAATTACACACCTGAATAGGCAAATTTTAGGTTTATAATTTCTCTTAAGTTATAAAACCTACAGTTTGTACTTTAGGCTGTATTTAACTTGGATTTTTTTTGGATTCTATACGAAACATACCAACTCCAAGCAGAGTATTCTACAAGAGGCCTACACCCGGACCCGGACCCAAGCTCGAGCCTAGTCGAGCTGGGCAGTCCGTCGTTCGGTGGCGAAGCGCATATGCCCGTGTAGCTTTATTATTTTATAGTCTTTAGCCCACTTTTTGTCTATACCATTTCAGTGCCCTAGAAGGCTTACTCCTAAGAGGTATTCCAAGCCTTAATAATTGACTTTTCATCTTCTTAGGTAACCGATGTGGGATAACCCACACAACACGTCAATTAATATCTTCAAGTGAGTACTTTAATGAACAATTTTAATTCACCTCCTAAATAATTTTACACAAATAAATATACCACATCTATCTCCTCGCGAAGGAGAACACATTAGTACATTTATATATTCCAAATTATTATTAGATCTCATAAATAATTGGGTCACAAAATAACTAAAAAGTCATTTAATACAACAAACACACCTTGTAATGCCCCTAAAATTTATATTTTTGAAAATATTATTTTATATAAGTTTAATATTTTGGGATTGGTTTGTAAATTGTTGGTATAAGTAATACTTGATATTTTTTGGAGGTTAAATGTTAATTTTAGTTGACGTTTAAAAGTTTTGGAATATAATTATATTTTTTTTAAGGGAGACATTGTGTAAATAAGTAAATAAATAAACAAGTGGCTCATATGATTTCCTTCCTAAGGAAGAAAATAAAAAATGAACCACATAATATATATAGTTCTAGGAATAGCCACATGTGTGTGGATTCATAACAATAATAATAATATTTATTAATAATATATGTGTGTATACACATATAAGCAAAGGGAGGAGCATATTATATTAAGGTAATGGATATATATAGGTAGAAAAGGATTCCAGGATGTTGATTCTCATTAGATATGGCGAGAAATTATTATCATAATAATAACTATAACTTCATTCATATAGGTAGAAAGGGATTAGAGCATATAGGAAGCAAATATTAGTATATGTATATATTAAAGGTTACGGAGTTATATATTGCACAATTTTGAGCGACAAAATACCGATTTTGGTTCGGATTTTGGTCTAAGATTTGAGGTAAAATTGCTAGCTCTTTAATATTTGTATTTAATCTCTCTCTTAAATATATGATTCAGGCTAAGTTATTGTTAAACTTTAACTGTTAATTTTCATGAAATATTTAGGGATATTATGGAAAAATTATGTGGGATACACGTTTATGTATGTTTATTTGGGGTTTGATTAAATGCACGTATTAGAGGAGTTAAAATTGTACTGAGCGTTAGCCCACAACTTCACAGTATTGATTGCAGGACTGGTGAGAGTGAAGCCGCCTTAGGAATTTATTTGAAGTATTTGAAAATAGTCTGGTGACAAGAATTATATTGAAATTTCTATTTGTAAAAATTCTATTTACTATTTATTGTAGTAAAACTGAATCGATTATTATTTTAGTTACATATATATATATATAGTGTGTGTGTGTGAGAGAGAGAGAGAGAGATTATATATAGAAATTGGATTTAAAGTTAAAGCTTGGAATTTGATTTGGAATTAGAAGTCAGAAATTGAAATAGATTTAAGACCACAAGTTTAATTTATAACATAAGATATTCTTTTTACTTACCTTAAAATAATATTATTATAAGGAAACTATAATGGAATATTTCTCCTCTGATAGTATCTCTCGATTTACTAAGATATACTATTATTATACTCATCTAAAATTGCTAAATTTTAGTATTAATTATTAATTTCATAATAATAATTACCGTTGTGAAATTGATTCAATAATGCGATAGTTATAATTATCACCGTCGCATTGTTAAAAAACAAAATTCTCGAATTTACGAGTAATAAAATATGGGTCGTTCAGTTTTAGTATTAATTTTTCAAGGGAAGAATCCACGTGGCAGCCCTGAAAAACCTGGTCGTTACAGAGTGGTATCAGAGCAGGTTTGCGACCACCTAAGCTTGGTTTATGGTACTTATTTCTCATAATGAATTTATTGATATTTAAAATATAATTTTGTTAGACCATATGAACTGCCATGCGTCATCTCTTATGGATTCTATGTTTCTAAGTTTCTCTGCCTTTTCCATCTTTGTTCTGCATTTCACATTTCTTTCAACTCTAGAAAAACATATTTTCAATACTGGGTACTCCAAAAAACAAATGTACTAACTTGGGACTGGGAACTTTTAAAGCCAAATTTTATGTGTTTGGTTCATTACTTAATTTCAGGTTAAACTCAATTGAATTCATAAGTGAAACTAAAAATCCACTAATGTATGAAAAACGAGCCTAATGACTGTTTACTGAAAAATTTCAAATTGTTTTATGCACCCATGTGTTGTTACTAATATTTTATGTTGGTCTCTACAATTTTAATTCGAACATATTAACATCTTAGGTGTTGTTTGATGAATGCAACTTACCTGTAGTAAGTAAAGTGAGACTGAGTTAGTGTTGTGTTTGTCGTGGACCACATGATATGTAGTTGAATTGAAAAGATTAGCTTAAAGGTGTTTTACTGTCTTCTACATAAATCATCACAATTATACTTTTCGTATTAAATTGAAAAAAAAAAAATATTGACGAAAATTGGCAGTTTTATGATGTTAAATGAATCAAGTAAAATTTTAAAGGTGAAAAAATGATTTTTATTATCATGCTATGTCATAGTCGTCTCGTTAGGAGGACATGTCTTGCGAGATGTGGTGTGTCATTACAGGAGGACATATCGTGTAAGACGTTATTGTTGTGACCTGATAAGAGGGCAAGTCTTGCAGGTGGTTGACTATGTTGTTGATATGTTGAGACCTAACAGGAGGGCAAGTCTTGTAGGTAGTTGATTATGTTGTCGATATGGTAGTTTATACCATCATGTTGGCTCGTACCATTGAAAATATTTAATGACCCTAACATTGATAGTCACCTTAGATGACATAGTTGTACAAGCTGCAGTACTGTCGTAACTCCCAATCGTTAGGTGAAATGATCCTATGACTAGTAAGAAAATATGTGTGCGATATTTTATTATATATATAAATAATTTGATTGGTATTTAAATGCATCATTTTATTATGATGGTAGCGGTGAAATTTTATTTCGGCTTAGTGTGCGATTATATTTATATCATATTTTGAAAAGTTATGATTAATAAATATACTTGATCCGTAAATTATTTTTATATTATGAAGACCATACACCAATAAAGTGAGTGTATTGTGTTCTATGTAAATTGTCAAATTATATTTTCATATTAAAATGTGAAAAAAAAAATGTTTATTAAAATGAATTATTTTATAATGTTATGCGGATAAAGTAAGTTTTTAAATGTGGAAAGTGATTTTATTATCCGACTATGTCATAGTGTGATCCCGACAGGAGAGCATATCCTACGGGATATTGTTAGTCCTAACATGAGGGCATGTCTTGTAAGACATTATGTTGTGACCTAACAAGAGCACAAGTTTTGCAGGTGGTTGATATTTGTTGTTGTTGTTGTTGTTGTTATTGTTGTTGTTGACGATGATGATTATCATGATGATATGATAGTTTATACTATGTGTTGGCTCCTACCATTGGAGATATTAAATGACCCTCACACTAATTGCGATGCACAGATGGACAGGTTACAGTGCCGTTATAACTCCTGATTGTGAGGTAAACGATCCTATGGCTGACAAGGAAGTATGAAATTTTATTATATAAAAGAGAGTTGATCTGTCGATTTCAATTCGGTTGTTCTGTTATGATGATACTTTTGTTGGGATTCGGATATTGCCCAGTGTAGTTATATTTTATTGAGAAGTGCATTTTAATAAAAATACTTGATCCATAAAATGCTTTTATATTACGATGACAGCATACCACTAAAATATTTAGAAAGATATTGGTCCACTACTAACAATAGATGGTGTCAGAATGTTGTTGAAATTTTGGGGGCTATATGTAATATTGTTATATACATGTTACGTGATAATGAACTTTTGAGACAAAATATCTTTTATGTGTTTGAAACGTATTTATATGTTTGGGATATAATTATGTGATTAAGACATAGTAATATATTTGGGACGTATTCAATTTTTGTAGTTTGACACGTATTTATGTGTTTCGAGGTGTATTTACGTGGTTGACACGCATTTATGTGTATTGTGACGTATTTGGGTGCTTTAAGACACATTTATGTGGTTGAGACATATTTATGTGTTTGCGACATATTTATGTGTCTCTAGATATATTTATGCGGGTTGGAATGTATTTATGTATTTTGATACGTATTGATGTGGCTGACATGTATTTATATGTTTCGAGATGTATTTATGAGATTGACATGTATGTATATGTTTCGAGACGTATTTACGTGTGTAGGATGTATTTATGTGTTTTGAGTTTTATTTATATAGTTGTGACGTATTTATGTGTTTGCAGACGTATTTTAGAAAATTCATTATTTGAGTTTTGGATTGTATTGATATTTTATGAAAACGTTTACGAGATTATTGGAATATTAATGTGGATATGGGAGATGATTAGTTTTAGTTTCACGGGACAATCCACGAGGAATTTAGGCTATCTACTGACTAAGCTATTGGTAGCGAATATGTTGGCTTGAAACGTTGGATAAAATTAATAAATGCTAGTTATGAGATATGGCAATGGACTTGAAAAGTCATGCTAAGTAAAAAAATTATTGGGGTCGTAGACTTGTTGGAATTGAAATAGACCTAATCCAGTGAGACTATCGTGATGTTTTAAAAATATATTGTTCTTTAGAAACATAAGATTTTTTGGCAATTGGTTATCTGTGCGAGGTGTTACCGAACAAAGTGAACCCTATCCGTAGGTTGTTGGATATAGTGTGGGCCACTGCGAATGAGGATGTCATGCTATGTGAAATGGATTTTGACGGTTATGAATTATGGGTGACCTTTGGTTATGAGACCCTATATAGAGAACAATTGTTTTAGAATCAACTGTGACTAACATGACTGTGCAGTGTGATTTGTAATTATTATTGTTTTGAACAAAATTTCGAGGACGAAATTTATTTAAGGGGGGTAGATTGTAATACCCCCAAAAATTTACATTTTTTAAAATATTATTTTATATAAGTTTAGTATTTTTGGGATTGCTTTGTAAATTGTTAGTATAAGTAATATTTGATAATTTTTGGAGGTTAAATGTTAATTTTAATTGACATTTAAAAGTTTTGAAATATAATTAATATTTTATTTTTTAAAGGGAGGCATT
Organism: Eucommia ulmoides; assembly: GCA_016647705.1. Taxonomy (NCBI): domain Eukaryota; kingdom Viridiplantae; phylum Streptophyta; class Magnoliopsida; order Garryales; family Eucommiaceae; genus Eucommia; species Eucommia ulmoides. The sequence goes on from CM028340.1 coordinate 13,529,926, forward strand.
GTGTAAATAAGGAAATAAATAAATAAACAAGTGGCTCATATGGATTCCTTCCTAAGAAAGGAAATAAAAAATGAACCACATAATGTATATAATTCTAGGAATAGCCACGTGTGTGTGGGTTCATAACAATAATAATAATATTTATTAATAATATATGTGTGTATACACATATAAGTAAAGGGAGGAGCATATTATATTAAGGCAACGGATATATATAGGTAGAAAAGGATTTCAGGATGTTGATTTTCATTAGATATGGCAAGAAATTATTATCATAATAATAATTATAACTTCATTCATATAGGTAGAAAGGGATTAGAGCATATAGGAAGCATATATTAGTATATGTATATATTAAAGGTTACGAGGTTATATATTCAACGATTTTGAGCGAGAAAATATTGATTTTAGTTCGGATTTCAGCCTCTGATTTTAGGTATAATTACTAACTCTTTTAATATTTGTATTTAATCTCTCTCTTGAATATGTGATTCATGCTAAGTTGTTAAATTTTAAATGTTAATTTTCAAGAAATATTTAGAGATATTAAGCAAAAATTATGTAGGATACACGTTAATGTATTTATTTGGGGTCTGATTAAATGCACGTATTAGAGGAAATGAAATTTAACTGAGTGTTGACTCACAACCTCACAGTTTTGATTGTAGGGTTGGTGAGAGTGAAACAATGCTAGGAATTTATTCGAAGTATTTGAAAATAGTTTGGCAACAGGAATTATATAGAATTTTCTATTTGTAAAAAATGTATTTACTATTTACTGTCGTAAAACTGAATCGATTATTATTTTAGATATATATATATATACAAAAATTGGATTCAAAGTTAAAGCTTGGAATTTGATTTGGAATTCGAAGTCGGAAATTGAAACAGATTTAAGACCACAAGTTTAATATATAACGTAAGATATTCTTTTTACTTACCTTTTAATAATATTATTATAAGGAAACTATAATGGAACATTTCTATTTTGATAGTATCTCTCGGTTTACTAAGATATGCTATTATTATACTCATCTAAAATTGCTAATTTTTAGTATTAATTATTAATTTCATAATAATAATTACAGTTTTGAAATTGATTCATTAATGCGACAGTTATAATTAACTCCATCGCATTGTAAAAAAAAAAAAATCTTGGATTTATGAGTAATAAAATATAGGTCGTTCGGTTTTAGTGTTAATTTTTCAAGGGGAGAAACTGCGTGGCGGCCCTCGAAAACAAGGTTGTTACTCACCTAGTCTGAGTGAGAGTGTGTTTGAGTATAAAGGAAATTTACTCAAACGAGATTGTATGTATCTGATTTTCACTTTGTAATAGAGTCAGGATTTAGTAGATTAATTTCCTGCGAGAGTTTAGGGGAGTAGACATAAGCAAGAATAGCTTGTCGAACTACTAAAAAATACTTGTATCAAGTATCTCTATCTGTATCTGTTTGTGTGTGCCTAGATGCAATGCTTCATTTCTAAATAAGATAAAATTTGAAAATGGTTTAATTAATTGGATTAAAATTTTAAACTACCTAATTCACCCTTCCTCTTGGGTAATCATTGGGCCAACATAATTTGATTATTATAAATGTTTTTTTATCTCAAAAATACAAAAAATCTTGTCTTGTCAAAAACTCTTGATCATGCATTTGTCCTTAAATTATCTTGATCATCCATTTCACTTCCAGTGCATCATAATTTAACATATTTAATTTCGGTGCTTCATTATTCTGACTAACATCCTCTAAACTGTAATCACACCTTAATTATAGGATTAGTATAGAAAAATCATCAAGTTAATTTAATCATCAAATCGGAATTAAATCCTTTAGAGTTAACATAGGCAATGAAACAAAAGATCAACTTTAATATCCAATAGAGTATTATATACAAAATATCTTTTGAGAATATAGTTTCAATCCATATCCTTTCAAATTCTATTATATAAATACATAACATGTTAAAAGAAAATTAATCACATTGGATCAACTATTTTTCTATTTGTTAGAAGAAAAATAATAATTATAAACCAACATAAGCCAATAAGTGTTCAGAAAATAAATATAATGTAGATATGGTATTTCATCCTACAAACAAAAATTAAAATAATATTGGTGGTGATGTTTTTATGAAGCCTTCTATCTAATATTTTATCTTTCTTTCTTTTTTTTAATTTTAAATCAATTTATTTTTTTGTCTTTTTCAACTTAGTTTTTAAGACCAAATTGATATAAACCATAAAAATTTAAGGGTAAATTACAGTGAAACCACATATACTTTACAAAAAGTACCAATCAGGCCCCCTATTATTTTAGAGCCCTTCATCATTTTCTCAAAGTAATGTCGATACCCCTATTAGATCTATTTTCAGGTTAATTGGCTGACATTATCATTTTTTAATGAATTTGTCCCTATTGAAGCCATTGTTGTGGAAAATTAATTCTTTGTCCTTACTAACTCTTTTATTTTTTTTTCTTTTTTTTTTTTTTTCCGTTCTATTATAACTTTTATATTTTACTTTATCACACTTTTTTCTTAATGTTTCTATTTATGGTATCTTTTTTGTTATCAATTTGGGCTTAAGTTCTCAAAATATGTAGGCCAAATTTGTAGGCAAAAATATAATTTCATATTTACATAAAATTAATTTTAATTATTTAATTTCTAAGATGAGAAAATATTTTTGATTAGGGTAATTCTGGACATCATCTCTCCAGTCCTGGGCTCTAGCCACATGTCCATCTCCCATGTATAGCTTGGTTGCATCATCATTATTGCGCGACCCGCCGCCCTACTGTGATATATCTAACCTGCAGTTTTCAGATAGGGACCTTCTTCAAACACGTCGAACAGAAGTCCTGCCCCCTAGCTCCGTGCGGTGCCCCCTACCCAAATTACCTACCTTGTTGTGGTCTTCGTATCCCTTGTAGGCCAAAGCTACCCTCCTATGTCTTTGGTCGGCAATCAACGGGACTTGAGTCATGTTTTTCCATTTGTGCACCATTCCGCACATCTCCACCTCCCTAGGTCTTCTTGGATCGAGATCTTCGCCAACAACTCTCCTCAAGGCCAAGCGATTAGACCCATAGCCAGGTTGATGGGGCAAAAGCCTAGGCCCATAGGGTTTTCTCCTCAATTACTCGCCAATTGGTCAAGCTTAAGGATTCTCCTAATTAACCATGCTCAGGAATCCGATTTAGCAATACTAATTGCTCTCCACTTTTGTAGATACCCGGGCATTCAATGCCCAAAGTAATGCTCATTTCTCCTCCTTGAAGCATACTAAGTCCTTTTCCCCCAAGCTCTTACACTAACGCCGGAGGGGCTTTGCCAGGCAGAATCCTAGCAGGTCCTTGTATAGGTACCTGCTCTTTGGACCTCAGCAAGGAAGTAGAAGAGAAAATATCATTGATTGCGGAACACTTGAAGACTCCAACTCTCTTGCTCTCCTGAACTTCAGGACTCTAACTCAACACTCCACCTCACAAAAAAGAACACGTGCAATTTGACTAGACCATACTGGCGGTGTTTACTAATTCTAGACACCCACAATTACTATTATTATTAATTTAATTAAAATTTCTTTAAATAGTTCCTCAAAATATAAAAATAAAATATATAGCCGAAAATATAATGCGAGTTGTTATATATATATATATATATATATATATATATTTATTTATATTATACATGTACTTGTTTTAATTGTTTTGAAATGAAAAGTAAAATAGAAAATACAGAGAGGCGAGTAATCATGGCTATAAGGGCAAGCGGACCTTATGGAGGTTTTATTGGGATTAGACGAAATAAATATATGGGGATGGAGCTTAAATAAAAATAAAAGAAATTAACATACATTTTTTTGTTGTGATTTTGTAAATTTATTTATGAGCTAAAAATATATAGACTTGTAGTCAAATGGATATTTAATTTAGGGTTAATTACACTTTATCCTTTGTGATTTGATCTATTTGTACTTATCCCCTGTATTAGCACTTACTTCACTGTAGTCTTGATTTAAGTGCACTTACTCCCCCTCTATCAGGGGGTTAGTTTGAAAATCTAACCACATGGAGGGTAATTGGTAATTTCCAAACTAAAGGGGGTAAAGTATAAATCGGTCAAACTACAGGGAGATAAAATATAATTAACTATTTAATTTATGAAAGATCTAAAGTTCAAACCCCTTCCTAACATATGTAGTAAAAAAAAAAAAAAAAAAAAAAAAAAACATAATTATTTTTTCTACTTTCAGACTTTATATATATATATATATATATATATAATCGATTACACAAAAAAGTATTTACATCTTAGCGTATCCTGATCTAGTTAGATATCAGTAATGTCACAAGTTGTATGCGTATCAAAACTTGATATATACCATATCTAATTTTGATTTTTTTTTTGAAAATTTATTGAATAACCGTTGCACTACTTTTCACATAATATAAATCTAAGAGAAAAATTAAATTCAGAAGCTCATGCTTCCAGCATGTAAAACTTGCTTCGGATGAGTTTGGTACTGATGAGTTTGGTACTTTAGTTCTTAGAGATAATGCAATTTTAATACATCTAATGTAAATGCATTCAATCCACAATCAGTATATTAACTTGCTTCGGATGAGTTTGGTACTGATGAGTTTGGTACTTTAGTTCTTAGAGATAATGCAATTTTAATACATCTAATGTAAATGCATTCAATCCACAATCAGTATATTAATTGTATTATCCAAGTAATTAAGAGAATTTTGAGGCTAACACCCAATATTAACCGACATATTAAAATGGGCCTCAAGAGACAAAGCCAATAGTACTATCATAAACCCATTAATTTTTTTATTTTTATTTTTTTTAATAAAATTCCATTTTAACAAAACATATACACGCGCTTGGGTGATGAAGAAGAACATATCTTGCAAGACCAAAATGGAAACAATAACACAGCTTAAAAAATGAAATCATTTGCTCAAATAATATGAATCAAGTGTCAGAAATAGAAAGATTTTGGTTCATTTAATTTTTTCATTTTATTCATATTGCCCTAAGTAATAAAATACTCTGTTGTCAAGTGGGTACTTCGATTCGGTGGAGATCAAGTGTTGCGGTAGCAAGTGTTTCTAGGAGAAAAGGTTATTTTTGTAAGAAAGACAATTGACGACAAGTTTTTCTAACGGTAAGGGTGTCCACATGGAGTGTCCCGACGGTATTTTATGACAACGACTCTAAATTGTAAATATTTGTTTGCAACAATTTTTTTTATTTTTTTTAATGGATATGACTAAGTATTTATTGTCCAATTTTTATTTTTAATATGAGTATCGATATGTGATATAAAAGTTGTTAAACCATCAATAAGTGATATAAAAGTTATTGTACATTAGTTATTACTTCAATGTGATTTAGTTTTGCAAATATTATTGTGCAACAAATATTTGAAAATTCGGTGTAAAAATTTTACAATATGGTTTAAAATATTATTATACAGCAAAATATTGTTGTGCAGTAAATATTAGTGGAAGATGAATTTTTGCCTAAATTAAAATGAACAATGAGGATTTTATGCCATTAATATTGGGCTTTGGGTCCATATAAAAAAATTATCCAACTAGTTCAAAGGTTTTTTTATAATTCAAAATAATTGACCCCTTCTAGTTATTTTTCTCCTCCTCAAAATCCTCTTTGTCCATAATTAATCCAATATTTCTCATTATTTTGTTATTTGGTAAGTGTTATTTTTCTGCCCCTCAAAATCCTCTTTGTCCATAATTAATCCAATAATTCTCATTATGTTGTTATTTGGTAAGTTTTATGGGGGAGAGAAATTAATAGTCGTAAAAATAACACTTATTAAGAAAGTTTCTTTAAAATTGGGATGATTTTGAATTTTGAAGAAAAAATTGAATGAAACTACTAAAAACAAAATTTCTTCTCCACATTTCTTTTAATGAATATGACATTATACTTGATTGGTCAAAATAATTGTATTTTCTCAATCCTCTTTGTCAATTATTAATCCAATGTTTCTCATTATTTGGTAAGTTTTATGGGGGAAAGAAATTAATAGTCATATAAATAATATGTATTAAGAAAATTTCTTCAAAATTAGGATGATTTTGAAAAAACAATTGAATGAAACTACTAAAAACAGAACTTATTCTCCACATTTCTTTCATTAAATATGACATTATACTCGATTGGCCAAAATAATTATATGTTCTCTTCTTTTCTTCGTTTCTATTCTATTGTGATTTTTATTGACACAATTAACTTTCCTACAGGAAAGGCAACTCAAATGATCGTTAATTAGAAAATTTGAAGGAGAAAAAATATTAAATAATGACAATAGTTATCAATTTGTATTTAAAAAGAAAAAGGCAATTTTTTTACAAAATTTATTATTTAGTCTTCCAAATACACATAAATTAAAAAAAACACATTTAACTCAAATAATTAAGTTTATAGTCCAAAGAATCTATAGAAAAACGTTGCAAAAAACTGTCCTCCCTATTTATTCTATTTTACAAAATGTGTCATTCTGACAATTGGGTAATATTCACTCAATATTTCAGAAAGCATTTTCAATTTACAAAATTCCATTTTTGTTCTATTTTCACTCACATTCTTTTTTATACGAATGTTCACTCAATATTTCACTCAACGAAAATATGTTATACATTTGCATCAATATTTACGTATACGTGTTTATATGTTTTCAAGGAAACATGTTTAAGGGGGGAATGAAATAAGTGTATGAATGTTTATATAAAAGTTGTTTCCTCTAATGTTTATGTATTTGTGATTTTTACGTAAACCTAAAAATATTCAATTACCTGAATGGTACTTGAATATTCATGTATCATATTTAAACCTAAGAAAATAGTTATAACAAGTTGATGTGGGAAAAATTCCCGCGTGTAGATAGTAGAGTCAGACTCAAAGAGGCGAGGCGGGTCAACAAGCAAAGCCCAACCCAATAGACCGGATCTGCGGTCTAACAACTGATCATGGGTTGCTAGTTCTGGTGAACAAAAGAAAGAACCTCCTGGCCTACCAATAAGGCCCAGCTGCGCAAACGAACTGACCTAATACAATGTAAGGCTTGTAACAATTGCCTCACCAAAAGATCAGACCCAAGCATGATAGGTTAAGGATAACCATTGCCTCACCAACCTTTCCACTCATGCACAAACGTGATTAGCGCACCATCCCTAAATGGGTGCACAAGCAACCTTCACGGTGGCTAAGTTTGGAATGTGGAGAGGATCATGGCTATAATGGTTCCACAGGAAATCGGCGTAAATATAAACAAGAAAAATAGGTATCAATAAACACACACATATAACTATCTTAATATTACTCTAACATACTGTTTACGGTTTATTCTCTCTTTAAAGTAACTTCACTTGATCGCCAGAGGTTTTTTTGCCAATACCATACTGGTGTCCCCTACAGAACTAACTGGTTTTGCAGGTAAGGTGGTAGGTTGCGGAGGTTTTCGGCACATGAGGCCCTGAATCATGCACCAGGTAATTTTTGGCAACATCATTTAGCACCGTCTGTGGGAAACTAAATAAAAAGACGTTCGCCGACGAGATGAGATAGTCGTAGTTCAGAACATCAAATTTAAACCAAAGAAATGAGAGCCCACTCTCCATGGACGAAAGAGCATGCAGGAAGGCCTCAAGCGTAGTCTATGTTTCTACTCTCTTCAATATGCAGGGAAACAACCCTAACGACGGTCCTGGAGTTGATTCCAGAACAAATGTGATTTACTCCCTTACCGGAGAAACAAATCGAGGACAAAAAAAAGAAAGGTCCACGGGGCTAGACAGGAGCCTAGCAGCAGAGGAGTGATGGTGTCAACAAGTGAGATCAAACTGGCAATAACGTTCAACAATAAGGATGACATGAGTGTGTCCTACCCTCATATTGATGCGTTGGTCACAATGCTATAGATCTCTAGTTTTGAAGTGGGAATGACATTAGTTGATACGGGCAACTTAGTCAACATTATTTTCACCAAAATGCTTAGCCAAATGGGTATTCCCAATTCCAACATTGCATCAACCCAGATGTTGGTGGTGGGATTTAACGGAGACCTGAGCTCTCCGGTAGGAATGATCGTATTACCGGTCGCGACCAATAGACATGGGGATGGATATACCAAGACTATGGAGTTCACTATAATGGACTCAACGGCTCTATACAACGCTATCATAGGACATCCCTGGTTCTATACAATAGGAGTCGTAGCATCAACACTTCACCAATGCATTAAGTACATGAAGGATAGCGAGGTGGTCACCATTCGTGATGACCAAGCCATATCCAAGCAATGTCTAGCTGTGACTGGGAGCAAACATTTTCAGTTGGATGAAGAGAGTGAGCGTGCCCAACAGTCTTTTAAAGATTACCTGGGCTATATGGTGACTTTAGCCAAGGTTGAGCCCGGGGATGATCTATACCTATACCTGGAAGTTACCACTTTTGTGGTCACCACAACTTTGGTAAAGGAATGTGCAGGAGGGTAGAGGCCAATTTTCTATGTAAGCAAATCATTGGCACCATTAGAGACCCGCTACACTGAACTCGAGAAGCTCTCCCTAGCTCTGATGACCGCAGCCCGCAAGCTGCGACTTTACTTACAAGCGCATGCAATAAATGTCATGACCTCGTATCCGCTCAGAGAAATAATGCACAGACCAGAGGCTTTGGGTCACCTCATGAAGTGGGCAGTAGAGATGGGATAATTCTACGTAACTTACAGACTGAGGACAATAATCAAAGGCCAGGTACTAGCCGATTTCATTGCTGAGTTGACGTCCCTAGAAAGAGTTACTATGAAAGACGAAGAATGTTCGATAACCTCGATAAGACCTTGGAAATTATGGGTTGATAGAGCATCAAACTCACGAGGATATGGAGTTGGAATAGTCTTGGTATCCTCGAAAAATGATCAACTCGAGAAAGCGGTACAGCTCGGATTCAGAGCATCCAAATACGAGATAGAGTATGAGGCGATAATCCTGGGTCTAACCTTAGCCAAAGTGCTAGGGGCTTACAATTTAGAGTTCAGATCAGATTCGCAACTCGTGATCAACCAAATAAACGGGGCTTACGTGGTCAACAAAGGAAGGTTACGCCTTTACGTCGATAAAGTGAAGGAGATAACGAAGACCTCTGATATCTGCAAAGTTGAAGCTATCCCAAGGACGGAGAATGAGAAAGTTAATACGCAATCAGTGCTAGCATCATCCTTTGGTCTAGGCCAGCAGTCCAAGGTGGTGGACTATTTAGAGCAGTCGTCCGTATCAACTTAAACTAGAACTTGTGCATGCATTGTAGAGTTGGGACAAGATGAAGACTGGAGAACTCCTTTGGCGCGCTACTTAAATAAGGGAACGTTGCCAAACAACAAGGAGGCAGCACAGAAAGTCTTGTAGAAGGAATCGTGACATATCATGATAGACGATAAATTATACCGAAGATCATTCACACAGCCTTTGCTGCTCTGCTTAGGGCCAAAGGAAGTCGCCTATGTGATGCAAGAAATTCATGAAGGAATTTGCAGAAACCATCCAAGTGCGACAACTTTGTCGCACAAGGCACTTACAATTGGATATCATTAGCCGACTATGTGTAACGATGCGAAGGAATACGTTAAGTGCGACAAATGCCAAAGGTTCTTGAATAACATTTGAGTCCCTTACCAAGCACAAACACCCATCCATAGCCCATGGCCCTTTACCCAATGGGGAATGAATGTTCTAGGACCGTTCACACCGACACTTGGGAATAATAAATATTTGCTAGTGGTGATCGATTACTTCACCAAATGCATAGAGGACGAAGCGTTCATGATAATAGGCATGAATGAAGTCAAGAACTTCCTTTTGAAGCAAGTGATATACCGTTTTGGCATTCTGGTAGTGTTGATATTAGATAATATGACCCTTTTTACCGGGGGAAAAAGTTGCTTGGAAGTACGACAAATTGAAGAAACAACATCGAATGTCAAGCCCAACTTATCCATAAGCGAATGGGCAAGCAGAGGTGACAAACAGATCAATCAAAGAAACTCTCAAAAAACGGTTGGACAATGCCAAAGGCAAATAGGTGGAAGAGCTGTTTTCCATTTTATGGGCTTATCGTACTACTTCGAGCACAACCACGGGACTCCATGACATATGGTATGGAGGAAGTAGTCCAAGTAGAGATCGGTTTGTCTTCAAGATGGGATAACAAGGTCAATCTCATAGGAAATGAGAGAGCGATATGCCAAGAGTTAGACCACCTAGAGAAGAAACGGGACTAGGCAGTGACGAGGATAACAGCCTACAAATCGAAGATGGCAAGGATATTCAACCATATAGTTCACCTAAGACACTTCACGGTGGGAGAGCTCTGCTTTGGAGGGCAATGCCACACCTCCTAGAAGCTCGATTAGGAAAACTAGCCCCTACCTAGGAAGGGCCATACAAAGTGATCAAGATGAATAGACTTGGGACATATTGGTTGGAAGATCTAGATGGAGTTCCGATACCCCGACCATAGAACATTGCACATTTGCGAAAATACTTTGTGTGAGTCCCCAATTATTTGTCATATTAGATTTGAAGGAAAGTTGGTGGTTATTTTGGTTCTAAACCTTTCGATAAGCAGCCATAGCTATTTGTATCCAATAACAGTTTCAACAAAAACCATATATACACTTAAAATCAAAAGCTAACTGAAAGAGGATTGCCAAGATAAGCTCACCCACCAATTGAGCTGCCAAGGTCAACCCATCAAATTGTTGACTGCCCAGCCTAATTCGACAAAATTGGCTGAGCTGCCAAGGCCAACCCAATCAAAACGTAACTACCTAACCCAATTTACATACAGACCGAACTGCCCAGTTGAGCTCGTCAAAATATGCTGAGCTGTCAAGGCCAGCCAAATCAAAACATAACTGCCTAGCCCAATTCACGTATAGACCGAATTGCCCAGCTCAGTTCGTCAAAATTACCTGAGTTGTCATGGCCAGCCCAATCAACACGTAACTGCCAGCCCAATTCACGTATAGACCGAACTGCCCGGCTTAGTTTGTCAAACTTAGTTGAGCTGTCAAGGCCAACTCAATCAATGTGTAACTGCCTAGCCCAGTTCACGTACAGACTGAACTGTCCAGCTCAGTTCATCAAAATTGGCTGAGCTGTCAAGGCCAGCCCAATCAACACGTAATTGTCCAACCTAGTTCACGTATAGACCGAACTGCCTAGCTCAGTTCGTCAAAATTGGCTGAGCTACCAATGCCAGCCTAATCAACACGTAATGGTCTAGCCTAGTTCATGTACAGAATGAACTGCCTAGCTCAATCCGTCAAAATTGGCTGAGCCGCAAAAGCCAGCCCAAATCAACGCGTAATCACCTAGCCTAGTTCGTCAAAAGTACGACTAGCCCAATGGTCAAACAAAATACCAAGTTTATCTCACCCTAAAGCTAACAAGGTCAGCCCACTAGCAATCAACTCAGTGCAACCAAAACTGCTTAGGCCAACATGACGTACCAACTAAGCTACTCATCCTAAGTTGCCCAGACTAATTACAACATCTCATTTGACAACTGATGAGGAACTAAATACTAAAGTTTAGGTCAGCAAGCATATTATTTATCGAAACTCATACAGTCCACATCACGTTTATTACTTAAACTCGATATGGAGAAGGGCAGATGATAGAATAAAAAATTCGTTGCTGACACTCATACAATTCACATCACGTTTATTACTTAAACTTGATTTAGAGGGGAACAGAGAATGGGAAAATTGAAATACATTCTTTTTATTTTTCTAAATCACTGCTTACCTTTGTTAGAAGTCAGGATTGGGTGGCTTACCCTTGTTACCCCGGACGTTACGTATTCTTAAAACATGAGATTTAAGAACACATGCTTTGTACATGAATGATGTTTAAAATCAGATCTATTCTGGAAAATCATTCAACACACGACACACAAGTTCAACAATTTCACATGAACAACGAACTTATTATTATAATCCAAAATACAAGAATTTCTTGAACTTATCACTTCTTATCACGGAGTCAACACATAATTGATATAATTACATTTGATCATGTCAAGAATCCTATTTGAAATATTGTTTTTTTCTAGTCTGGAACTTATCACTTCTTACCATGGAGTTTGGAGTGGAAAAAAAAAAACACATTGTTCAAAAAATGCTCTTGAAGGTTTTTTTTTCCCGAACATATAGGAGTATATTTGGTGACTAATAAGCCCGTACTATTTAAAAAATGCTCTTGAGATTTTTTTACAAAATAATAAAAAATAAAAAACTACTCCGACCCTAGAGAATGCAAAGAGCTTGAGTCTACGGAGTCCAAACTAGAATGGATAGAAGTCGCCCGCCTCGTACTAGCTCAAAGTCAGAGATAGGGAGCATATATTCTCCTTCTTCTCCTCGTTCTTGTTCATAAACTTCTCTCTCTTCGCCCTCAGCGCATCATTATGGGTTTTGTGGAGTAGCACTTGGGCTTACAGCTTTTCTTTTTGTTTCTCTACCACCCGCAACAAACCAATAATTCATGGAGTTGGGTTATCGTGTAGAAATGAGTGGCATCAAGGGAATCATATAAGACAGAGGCTACCTCGATGGCCCGAAGCCTGGGATGTTTTTCATCGAAATTCTTTGCCCCCATCATGAGCTAACGAAAGAGGATCCCTTGCTTGACTTCCTTTTTTCGTTTAGCTTGAACGGCGTAAAAAATATAGGAAGCAGATGACGACAAAGCCATGTCCGTACTAAACTAGAGGGAGGAAAAAAGAAGTAGAAAAGAAACAGAAACGTCAAAGGGAGATTGGGAAAAAGTTTGAGGAGGTTTGGCTTTAAATAGCCAAACCAATGAACGTGAAGCGACGGAAAAGGGAAAACCCAATTGTCAGGTTGTTTATGACGAAACGACGGTAGCAAATATCGAGGAAAAATTAATGGTTTGCCAAACCAAGCACGACAGGAGCTTAAGGCAAATAATAATTACCAAAGTATTATCATGACACTACCGATAAGACCGAAAGTGGAAAGGATGGCTAATTAACCAAATAGTGCCCCAGCTAATCTGTACTATCTAGCAGAGGTGTGACCTGAAGCTCAGTAGGCACTAGTACTAATTCATCCAAATGCTAAGTATACTGTAGTCAGGAATGGGCTAACCCTCATCAAAAGTATATTGGGCCTAGCCGAAAGGCCCAAGGGCCCAACACGCGACTACTAACGTCTTCATTATTGCCTCAACTTGGCCCGTAACACATCAACTTCAATGTTCAACTCAACCTTCCCCAAATGTCCCTCAGTCAAGAGGCTCAGAATAAGGCCACAACTACACCCCCCCCCCCTCCCCAAAAAAAAAAAAAAAAAAAAAAACCAACCAAGGAACTAAGGAGGAAGAAGAAGAATGATCTTCCATCTCGCTTGGATGAATCATCACGGAAGTCAGGAGGGAAAATGATGTGGAAAAAATTCTTGCGTGTGGAAAATAGAGTCGGAATCAATGAGGCAGGGCTAGTCAATGGACAAAGCCCAACTTGATAGAACGAATCTGTGATCTAACGACTGATCATGGGCCGCCAGCTCTGGTGACCCAAGGAAAGAAGCACTTAGCCTGCCAATGAAGCCTAGTTGCGCAAACAGGCTGACTTGATACAAAGTAAGACTTCTAACGAAGGCCTAAAGATCATACCCAAACATGGTAGGTCAACAATAATCGTTGCCTCACCAACCCTTCCACCCATGCATAGACATGATTAGCACACCATCCCTAAATGGGCAGACAAGCAACATTCACGGTGGCTAAGTTTGGAGCGTGGAGAGGATCATGGCTATAACGGTTCGAAGGGAAATCAGGGTGAATATAAACGGGAAAAATAAATATCAATAAGCACACACATTAACTCTCTCAATATTACTTTAATATGTTGTTTATGGTTTATTCTCTATTTAGAGCAACTTAATCAGATTCTCACGTCGGAGGTTCTTTAGCAACATTACAAGTTAACATTCACACAAGTCGTGTGTTAACACATGCGTAAACATACTTAAGAATAAAAAAATCCGAAGATGAGAAAAAACAATCGTAGTGAACATTCACCGAACCACATTCAATATGAATATTTCACAAAAAAAAAAAATCAACAAAAATTAACGCGAAGATCGAGAATTTCAAAATCTCGAAAATCACGACAGCAAACGGTGATTTCCATATCTAAAAATTTTAGATCTGGGAATTTCCAAATCTAAAATCCCCATATCTAGAATTCCAAATCTGAGAAAATAAAGAAAGATAGCATGAAAAACCCAATGAACAGCGATGCGAATGGAGAAGAATGGCGGAGCATATCTTGGCGACGGCGATGAAGGAATGAGAAAATATGAAAAATTCAAATCAGGTTGGGAAATCTAGATCTAAGGAGGAGAAAGAGAAAGAAAAGAGAGAGATGACAACGAAGGCACGCTGACAAATGAAGACGACTCACTGATTAGCGACGAACAGAAAACACCATTGGTGGGCTTGTTGTGGGTTCTAGATCTGTGCTTGCGGTGTTGGGGAGCCGCTGAGGAAGAGAGAGGTGGCGGGGCTGCTGAGGAAGTGTAGAGAGAGAGAAGTGAATGGAGAAATCTGTGGTGATGAATTACAGAGATAGAAGGCTAGAGAGAGAAAAACAACGGTTGATAAATGGAGTTGTCTTAGGGTTTTCTTCATTATATATTCATGGGCATATTTGTCTATTTACGATTATTTTTCAGTTATCAAAGATAAAAAAAACTAAACTTCTTATATAGAAGGGTTCAAAGGTTAGGACAACTCTTTATTTGAGTTTTTTTTCTACATTTTCTCTAAATAAGGGGTATGAAATAAAAAGCTCTTCTTTTTTTCCCCCCAAAGCTTACTATTTTCAAGTTTATCCCCCATTTGTTTTCTTTTTTTCTTTTTATGAAAATCCCAAATACAAAAATATATTATTTTTATGACAAAAATATCCCTCAAATAATTTTTATAATAATAAACATTAACAACCACATAAAATATTCAATATCCTATCACAACAACATAAAATATTTCTATTACCACAACATAAAATATCCTGTCAATATCATGTCATAAAACATTAACAACTACATAAATATTTTGTATCACTCCTGCCAGCACTACAACAATAAATATTACTCTTAATTAACATATAAGTACGGAAACTCAAAATTACCCTATGATTATGGAAAAAAATAAATAAAGAAAGAATTCTCACTGACATATTGCAGTGACTATTTCAAGAGTGTAGTCTCCAAATAACACAAAAGCACACACAATTGAACTATAAAAAAATACAGTCTTAAAAAAAAAAAAACAATAAATAAACAAGAAAAGATGAAAAACAAACAGGGAAAAAAGAGGGGGAAAAGTGAAAATAATACCAACTAGTCAAAACTGAATCTTAACAAAAGACATTGTCATATAAAAATAAAATAAAAATTATTAAAAAAATCAATTATATGGATTTTTGAAAGGTAAAGAGACAAAAAAAAAAAAAAAAAAAATTCCTTTTAAAAGAACATAAACTAAATTTGAGGACGAAATATTTATATTAGTCTAAGTATATCTCTAAATATTTAAAAGATAAAAAAAAAAAAAAAAAAAAAAAAAAAAAAAAAAGACGAAGTTTTCTGGACCAATCTGAAGAAAAATGTAAGAAAAATAAAAGAAAAAAACCCAAAATAAAAACATATCTAAAAAATTAAAAGAAAACACACAAACTATGACAAAATCAACTAACCAAAATTGAATCTTACCTACAAAATACCAACACTCATAGTATAAAAATACAAAATTAAGAATGACATTAAAGTTAGAAAGACAACAAACAAAAAACAAAAACCCCAGGAAAAAAATAGATGAAAAAAAGAAGAAGCTAACTATCAAATATATATATCATTGAAAAACGATAATCTAATTTATGAGCTTCCTATTCTCAAACTAAAAAAAAGAACAAGTTAAAAAATTAAAAATAAAAATAATAATAATAATAATAATAATAATAATAATAATAATAATAATAATAATAATAATAATAATAATAATAATAATAATAATAATAATAATAATAATAATAATACTTCAATGATTTTAGAATAGCCAAGAGATTGAAAAAAATCATTTTAAATGAATAGAAACTAATATTGAGGACAACATAGTATCTAAACATTTATTTTATTTTGAAAATATCTCAACAAAATATGAACTAGTCAAAAAAATCAAAACTAAAAGTTTCCAGAACATATATGAAAATAATTAAGGAAAAAATAGAAAAGTAAAATCAGAATTAAAAAAAAAAAAAAAAAAGAATTTTTATTTAAACACCCACTCTCAAAAATAGATATTTGTATGGGCCAATAGACAAGTCCAAACAATTAAAAACCCATGCAATTATTTATATTTTGAGAAAACTCCAAGATTACACCATATACACTCGACGCGCAACTTTGGATTGATCACAACCTATAGGTATTTTTGGAAACAATATCAAGCTAAACAAGGAAATATCATACAAATTCATTTATTCAAGCTTGCAAAAATGGTAGAGTTTTGGTTCATTAAACTTTCTATTCATATTTCTCATGCCCGAAATTGCAAAGAAACAAAGTGGTAACCCTAGATTTACCAATTACCGGTTCAACCATTGCACCGGTGAAAGCTCATTGGCGACAATCGGCAGCGACCATCCCGAGCATAAACACGAGCACATCAGTGTCAGTAAGTGTTTAATCTCTATTTTAATAGGAAAATATGACCTTGAACTTGGGTATGATTTTGGAGTTTGGATTCAATAAAATCGATTATGTCACTAGGAAAAAATAGTAAGCATATGTGTTGTGGATTCATAGTAATATATCAACTCGATTTTCAATAAATCAAGAGCATATTCAGTTTGGATTTTGGTTTGAATAATAATTTGGAATTACAACAGATTTGTTTCAATTTTTATGTTTCTGTTCCAAATATTATGGGAACATGATAAGAGAAAAAACATTGAGATTTTTGTGTTCACTGTTTTTGTTCCGAGATTTTTGGCTTTGTTTTTTTAAAAAAATAGGAACAAAAATAGAAATATTAAAACATTTTTTGATTGCTCTTAATCTTTTAGGATGATTTTTTTGAGAAAAAGAACAGAATTGTTTAAATTTTCTGTTTTTGTTCTAATAATTTTTTGCGAAGAGAAAAAACTAAGGTGGCTTTTGTATAGTGGTTTTTGTTCCCATTAATGTAGAACAAAAGCTTAAATTTAGGAACAACTCTGATTTTATTCCTAGTAACTTGTTCTAAAAATCAAGGAACAAAAAACACCAAAAATCTAAGAGTTAAAACAAAATTCTCGGGACAGTTTTGTACAGCTGTTTCTAGCAACCTTGAATTGAATTGGTTGAATATTGTTGCACAAAATTCCATGGTTCAATATTATTTGCAATTATAATTGTTTGAATTTTGTTGTACATTATAATTAGGGGAATATTGTTGTGCAATTATAATTACTTAAATTTAACTGTACAGTCTTCCATGTTTGAGCAACCTTGAATTGGGTGATTTTGTTGTACAACCTTCTATTATTGAATATTAATATACATTTATAATTGGTTGAATATGGTTGTACAACTTACCATGTTGAGCAAATCTTGAATTGCTTGAATATTGTTGTACAGACTTCAATGGTTGAATATTTATGTACAGTTAATTATGAATATTACTATAAAGTTATGATTTGTAACGCTTGCTAATTCCCAAATTATTTAAATATTGTTGTACATCAATATTTTCTTTAATATTGCTGTACAACAGCAAACTCACCAGCTTGTGGGGAGATTTTTGGGGGATACATGATGCAAATGTCTGTTGTACAACAATAGTATCTTATTGTAACGCATGTTAATGCACAATAATAATTTATAAAATATCACAATATGTTTTGCACCTTTCATTCCCGTTTATATGTGTTACGGATAATCAAATACGTTATATTTTTATTTTGATCAGGAAATGAAAAATTGGACGAAGGTCTACTTATGGCTAAACACATGGGGACCACATACGTTTTTTATATTGTTAGCACATCAACTATTGAGGATTTATTTGGTCGCGTGTGCAATAAGTATACGGATTTGCGTATGGGACATTTCAAGTTGTCTTATTCAATCCCCAACCATCCTAATTGTTATTTAGGAGACATGGAGTCACTATGCAATCTTCGAAAGATTTCAAAAAGTCTTAATTTGGAATGTATTGATTTATCCACATAGTTGATGAATGTTGGAGAGAGTAGCGGAGATGCAACAGGAACTGATAGTGACTATTACAGCGAAAATCCAGGAATTGATGAAGATAAAAATGTGTTGGTACTGTACTACCCAAACAAGTTGACAACAATGTTTACAGATTGGAGGTATTTAATTCGTGAAGTAGGGTAAGTTTTTAAAGGTGAGGTTAATGATTTTACGGATCGCTTGATAAAATATTCCATTAAAATTGGGTTTAAATTTGATTACCGTAAGAACGAACCATCTCGTGTTGTAGCATTATGCGTATATAAGTTGGAGCGAGGATGTAAATGGTTCGTACGTGCGAGCGTCGATAGTAAGAATGAATATTTTTATATCAAGAAAATAAACAACATTCACACGTGTGGTGCTACTTTCCGAACCAGAAAAAAATAGTAGGATTAATTCCAAAATTGTGTCGGGTTGTATAAAAAACATGTTAGGGGTTTAACCACTAAAGCGTCCTATTGACGTCATCAAAAAATTTAAAAATAACTATAAGTTGGACATAAGTTACCACCATGCATGATGGGGGTTTGAAAAGGTTAGAAAAAACTTTTTTGGGGATTATCTTAGTGGTTATGACAAGTTGAGATTGTATAAAGAATCGTGCATTGAGACCCCATAACCTGTTTTGAAATTGAATATGATATGAGTACTGGTTGTTTTAAGCAACTTTTTGTTTCATTTGGTGCTAGCATAGCTGGTTTTAAATATGTACGCCCTCTACTATTTCTCGATGGAACGATTCTAAAAGCAAAGTATAAAAGCACGCTGCTTAGCGAGATCGGTAAAGACGGGAATAACGGTAAGTAGAGTAAAAAGTCTAGTTGTCTTTTGATGTGATAAGTAATTATTTTGTTGTTACATCCATATAACATTTGTTGTACAACGATAAATGTAATTATTACTGTCATTTAATTATAATATTCACGGTCAAGTAAATAATGCAATTGTTACCGTGATCAAACTATGTTGAACACCTCATCTAATGTCATTAGCATTTTGAATAATTAAAGTTTTTATCATTTCTGCCAGGCATATATCTATTGGCATTTGGAATCGTGAACTTTGAAATGAAAGTCCACTGGGAATTATTTCTATAATAACTAGTTAATGTTATACCACCAGAATGAGTCATGACATTCGTATCTGATTGACATGCTGGGTAAAAATATCTATGAAGAAGGTATTCCCAGATACATTCCATTCATTTTGTTTGAACCACTTAATAATAAACTTGAAGGAAAAAAGTGAAACTCGCACATCGGTAGTAAAACAACGGTTGTTGTGCCTATTACATGAGTGTTACAAAGCTAAAATAGAGTTCAACTTTTATACACTACTAGCAGAACTAAAAACCGAGGGTTCCAAGTATATTTTTGATTGGGTTGATGATTTACCTCGACAAAATTGGACAAACTCGTTTTTCAAGGGTCGAAGGTATGATGAATTGACATCCAATGCTGCAGAGACATTCAATAAATGGATTGCTTAAGCCAGACACCTACAAATTCACAAAGTTGTTGATCGAATTCTTGTTGACCTAATGGAACAATGGATAAACGACGTAACATGGCGTCAAGGATGAATAATATTCTTTGTGAGACAATTGAGAAACAAATGCTAAAAAGATTAGAAGAATGGAGGACATGGGTGGTGTGCGAATCTATGAATGAAGTATTTGAAGTTTAATTGGATCCTTCTATACTTATGGACCTAAAAAACCAAATGCATTCTTGTTTCGATTGGAGGGACAATAGGATACCATGTACACATACTTGCGCTGCTATTACAATAACCGATGGAGATTTGAACTCATATGTAGAAGATTACTTTCACATGTCCTTTTACCGTCTAAATTACGAGGATGGAATTTTTGTTGTGCCAACTACGGGAAAAAAGAGATAAAATAAGAAGATATTGAATACTACCACCAGTTACCAAACGACCTAAGGGACGACCGAAAAAAAATGAGGATCCCATCAAAAGGAGAATTCAACATGGAAAATTTGAAATGCAGTTGCAACGGTAGGAAAGGACACAATAGGAAAACATACAAAGAACCTATATGAGATGACAACATTTATTAGACTTTCATTCTATGTTTTTGCAGCAACACTTTATATTATTTTTGAAAAATTCAACATTTTGTGAAGGTTTTAATGATGAGCATCGTTTTATTAATTGATTTTTCATTTTTCTAGTTTGTTATGATAATTTTATGTTTTCGTTATATGTGTGAAAACTCAAAAAAATATTCCACAATTGCTATTCCGGCATTACCTACGCGCTTGACATTTACTTATTATCCAAGGATGAACTGTCTCATTATATATGTAACAATTACTCTATAATCAGGTTTGCCAAAAAAATGTAAAACATTTTAATACATCAAATCATATACTCACGAAATTAATACAAATCAAAATCCTCACTTACTCGTCCTTCTTTGGCTAATGCATGTCAGAAATAAGCTCCAAAATTGTCGATCTTTCTTGAGTCGAAGCGCTTGACTCAGTTACACATCGAGTGAAATAGTTGGTAATATAATCCCCACAAATTTTGCAAACTATGAAATCACTAATTAATACCAAGCAAATAATAATACTAAACAACATAACCTAGTAGGTTGCAGGATAATGAACTTTGATGAACCGCAACAATAAAAACAGCAGCATATGATATTGGACTAGGGACGGGTAGTAAATTTTCCACCCTACCACAACAACGAGAGTATTTAGAGGAATCGAAATAATTATTGTTGTACATTAACAAACGAAATAATAACAAAGTGGGGGAATGAGGGTATACCCGATGCGAATACTGGTGTGCAGCAATAATATCTTAAACATAGTAACTAGGAAATTATAACTATTGGCCTAGTAAACTACCCAAGAGAGGAGGTGAATTGGGTAGATAAAAAATTATCAGAGAAAAATATTTTAATAATCCAAATAATTAATTTTAATCTTAAATTAATTATTATCTTTATATCACAGCAAAAATATAAAATCAATTAGGTGCACACCAAATAACAAAAATAAATAATGTAAATATAGTAGCACACCAGAAATTTATACTGGTTCATCAAGCTACTCTTGGGTAATCCCGTCTTCCGAGCCCCACGGAGAGTCGCACCCACTAAACTAAAGATTCATTTAAAGGTAGGAATCAAACCCTCACAAAGATTCTTTTACAGGCTTAGAATCAACCTTTACAAAAAAAATTTCACAGATTTAGGAATAACCTCTACTTTTTACAAGTTCAAGAATAACGTAATTCTTTTTTAAACTAAGGCTAAAGAATCAAAACCTCACAAACACTCTAAATAACCCTTTTACAGGTAAGGATTGAACCGTTATAAAATTGCTCATAAAATAATTCAATTTAGGAAGAATTACTACCTCAATCTTTTTATAGGAAGAGACTGAAATCAGCTATCCTTAGATTAAATACTCCTAACAATATTCAATACGTCACTCAACTCACCAATCAAAAATTGACAAGTGATTTTTCTCACTCGGAGCTTCTACCACCCTAGATAAATTAAAACTTAATTAATATCCCAAAACTAGTTATAGAAAAGTGAGATATTCTAAATCTGACTTTAAACAAAAATGGGTAGCACGTAATTGTGCACGTAATCAGATTGATTCAAGAAATTATTTTAAAAATATTCTTCAATAAAAAATAAGAAAACAATTTATAAAGATCAAATTCAAAATATAATCAAACAATACTAAATAGAAAGTAATTTGGAAATATCTCACCCGAAATCCACCGAAAGAATAATTATAGCAATGTCACTTCAGATTTGATAAAAACAATGATTCACAACAAATAATTCTCAAGAATAACTTTTAGAAAAACTCTCACAATTCTCAATATGATTTCTCTTAGGAAAGCTCAGTAAAATACTCTTGATCTCTCACTATCTCATTTACTGATATAAAAAACACAGGTCTATATAAATGGGAATAAAATAAGCTCTCTAACGGCTAGTTCCCACTAGTTATGACACTTAATTGCTCTTATAGACCCCTTATATCATTAAGACTTCATTTTGGTTCAAATCACTTAATTATAGCTTTTAAACTTCTCAATTAAGTACCCCAAATATTTCTCAATTACAATTAAATAGGATAAAAAGAATTACATGTACCAAATTGAGAAATATTCAAACTTAATTAACCAAATCTATAGGGATATCATAATATGTGTTGCATATCTCAAATAACATCAAATCCCTAATATATCTCGTGAATCCTAACAAAAAAAAGGCTAGTAACGGCTACTTTTAGAATAAAATCCAAAATTCCATAATATCCTAAAACAGTCCTATAAGTCGACCGACCAAGATCACCTGTTGACTAATCGATTCAGGATGTAGCCAAACAAAAAATTATGGGCCCATCGGTCAACCTATCTGTCGACCTAGAGATTTAGAAAGTTCCATTTCTTATTACAAGTCGACCGCTTTGTCGACTTATAGATACAGAGAGTTCATATTGAAGCACAGGTCGACCTACCTATCAATCGAGAGATACATAGACTTTTCTTTCTATGCTCCGGTCGAGTTATCTGTCGACTTATGGATGCTGGAATAATTCTCTCAATTCATTTTTAATCTATTTTTATTAATGTTTTCACCCCTTTAACTGATTTCTTTTCTCGGTTAGCTTCACTAAATACTTAAATTCAATTTTAATCAATTATTAATATTTCTTTTTCAATTACACATAGGAACAAATAATTTAGCTAATTAGGATCCTATTAAAAACACACATATTTATAAAAATCATTTAAAAATCTTTTTGTGTCGTGTGTGATCCTAATTGAGATATTAAGAGTTGACATTTAACCTGAGTTGTTTTCCTTAGGTTCTTCAAATTTTTCAACTTCTTAATCCTTCATCATCTTTGTCATCATATCTTCATCATTTGGAATTAATAAACTGAAACACTTAATCAAACCGTTAGTTCCACAAAAAAAATTAACTTTTAATTGTCCATCAAAATATTAGGATCAACAATAATTGTACAACAATTCCCAAAAAAATGTGAGGGGGATGGGGATGACAGTAAATATTACTGTGCAGTAATAAACAAAAATAGCAACATGGTGGGGGAATATGGGGATACAGTTATGAATATTGTTATACAGCAATAATGTTGTGAACACAATAACCTGACAATTATAATTGTAAAACAACCTTGTAAGAGTGTGGAACAGGCGTGTAGGCTTATTAGTATTAAATTACAACAAATTAATGCGCAAAATATATAAAATCTTACTATATTATTGACATTCTCGAAATGCGAATAATGTGAATTAAGATTGTATAGGGAGTTGTAGTGATTTAATGTCCTATGCTCCATCTCAAATGCAAGTAATGTCCAGTGTAATGGATTAGATTTCCTCCCAAACGTGTTTATCGGGAACATTATCGTCTCGTATCTCTCTACAATACCTTTATGGAATTGCTTATCTAATTGTTTTCGAATTACTGCTACTTTTTTTTTTTTTAATGTAAGTCTATCATCAAAATCAACACATGATTTAATACGCACTCAAAGACCAGATAGATAATTACACCAAAATATTAAAGGGATCAAGCACTGTGACAAAGGAAGTTACCCAAGAAAGATTAGGCATAACAATTACTCTATATGGAGCATCAACATTTGAGTTTCCATTACAAAATTCAATTTGGCATTGATATATTATCTTGGAAAACGTATCTATCACCTACAAAAAAAATGAGCCAAAAAAAAAATCAAGTTGATATATTCATTAAAATACACAAAAAAATAATATATTTTCTTATCCTACTAGACAATTGTATCCCATTTAAGAGATCGATTATGTCGCCAAAACGAACACCAAAGAAGCCGTCCAATCCAATCCACACTTGGTCATTGTAGGAAGAAAAGTAAAATCAAATATTGCATTATGAATCGAAGAAAAAAATAAAAAATGTATCGAAGTAACTATAAGGAATAAATACGCATCATCTTGTATTTCATGTATTGATTTTATTTTATCCCAAGCATTTTCATCTAGTAATTTGGCCACCGCGCATCTGTTTTTGTTCGGGAGGTTTTCGGGCTTCTTTCTAGTCATTCGACGTATTAACGGGATATTATCCACATCAACCACTACCCGATCACGACCCTTTTTGCTTCGCTTTTTAACTCCCTCGTACACATAATCCAACTTTCGTGCGGGTTTTTGCTTTTGCCGTTTGATCTCCTTGACCATAGATGTTTGTAGTTCGGCATGTCCAGGACCTTTAATATTTTGAGATGGACCTAATTCGACAACAAATTTTTTGTCGCGTAACTGTTCTGCATCAATAACGGTAATCCATTCTACCAAATCATCTAATTATTTCATCAACGATGAAATCAACTCATTGCAAGACTTCAGCTCAGATCGAAGATACATATGTTTCACAAACCAACTCACTATTATGACGCATCGACCAATTATTTTTTGATTTCACTGATATCGTCTAAGGGTGTTGACCGTGGGGAGATAGGTTTGCTGTTACTATTGGCTGGGCCCCGATTACATAAAGTTCTTCCATAGCTGATGGCACCAGATCGTCAGAAATTACCTGGAAAACATTAGAACCCGCAACATAATATATATGAATAATTAAACAATGCTAAAAGATAAACGTTTTTCCACCAAAAAATTGATAGCAATTTAAATATACAGTAAACAATAACATAACACGAGGTGAACTTTAACGTACGACAACATATGGATCAATAACGAGTCGACAATTATAGACGCATATTAATATTTCCAAAAGATGTATTGAACGAGAGCATGCGATTAATATTGCTAAACAGTAACATTCTTATAAATTGTGCAACAAACCCTTCTACGACAAACTGATAATAGTACAAAGATTCAATAGGCACTAACCTGATCTCCATTCAATTCATCCACATGACGCAATATGTTTCTTAGAGAAGTTAAATTCCACCTGGTGAAACATAGAATGCCGATCCAACTGACATCTCCCCCTATCGGCACTCCGTGATGATTGTAGTATGGATGTAATAGGGTTGAATGCTCGCAAAACATATACTAAGAGTAACGTATATGAATTAGGAAAAATTACTACATCAACAAATAGGAAGATATACAATATTTGGTACTGCAACTATTAACAACTCAACAATATAGCGATGACGCAGCCACGAATCGTGTACGGTTTATTGATTTTATTAAGGATATACTCATTTAGCTCCTTGGCAATAGCATCAACCTATGCGTATTCAACCATTGTACCGATGTCTTTAACCATGTGCACAAAATGACCATTCGATGTTTGTATCGGTGGTTGCGAAAAAACACGTCACAAAAGCATATAAACAAATCAATGTTACAACGTCCTCGATGTCGTCTTGATCTGTTTGCTCAATAATCTCGTCGATTCTCTGTAATATCACTCTCGTGGAGACTTGCTTTACTTTAGCAAAGTGTCGTTGAACGAATGGACTTACAATCTTCTTCGCATACGCGAGTTCAACTGCGTTGGTCTCGTTTTTTTATCCCCAAAAAATAATGATACATCCCTTAAACTCAAGGAAACACACATGCCGCCAAACACAAGTTTTCCTGCTTCTGCAAAAATACAATGGCGATATGTTCAGAAAATTATAGTCAAACAATAAATATTACTACAACGGGATCTCATGGAGATGAATAGTATAAATTTTAACAATTATAATAATTGAGAAGTGTCAAGATATCTTGGTCGCTTTTGGTACATTGTTGGACCATAACACTACCGCCAACGAATGCCTTAAAGAACAGCCAAAATAGAGTGACCGACATAACATCAATATGTGATGGACGAAACTTCCTACGAATTTTCCCCATCAGATCACAAAAACTACGTAGATTACATTAGTATTGTTTACCTCTAGCTTGCTTTTGTAAGATTGGATCATTGTCGTATTTCGTACGTCTCTCATATTGATCATCAGATGCACCCACCATTACTTGAGAAACAATTACAGTGTAGCAAAAAAAAATTAAGATTTAAAACACAACTTTTTAGTTGTGGATTTTTTTTACATTATAACTATCTCAAGAAATCAAACATTAACAAAGAAAAAGAAGAACATGGAGATTTAAACCAAGAATTCAACATCAATTTTTGCCACATATTAATTAAACATCGATTTTTTACACACACTAATTGTTTCCTCAACACCCTACATCAAAAATAAAAAGTAACAAGAAGTTAAACAAAAAACAAAATTCAATTATTGATTTTTGCTACACAATAAAAATCTCAATAAATCAAATATCAACAAGAAAAAGGTAGGAGATGAAAATTTAAACCAAGAACTCAACATCAATTTTTGCACACATTAATTAAACATCAATTTTGGATACACAGTAATTATTTTTCTCAACAATCCAACATCGAAAATTAAAAGTAACAAGACGTTAATCCAAAGGAAGATCAATTGTTGATTTTTGTTACACAGTAAATATCTCATAAATAAAACATCAACAATGAAAAATAAGAAGATGGAGATTCAAATCAAGATTTCAACATCGATTTTTGCCACATTAATTAAACATCGATTTTCCCTACAGAGTAATTATTTTCTCAACAACCCCACATGAAAAATGAAAAGTAAAAAGATATTAATCAAAAAATAAGACTCAATTGTTGATTTTCGCTACACAGTAAAAATCTCAGTAAATCAAATATCAACAAGAAAAAGGTAGAAGATGGAAATTTAAAACAAGAAATCAACATCGATTTTTGCTATATAGTAATTAAACATCGATTTTTACTACACAGGAAATATTTTCTTAACAATCCAACATCAAAAATAAAAAGTAGCAAGATGTCAATCCAAAACAAGACTCAATTGTTGAATTTTGCTACATAGTAAAAATCTCAATAAATCAAATATCAATAAGAAAAAGGTAGAAGATGGAAATTCAAACCAAGAAATCAACATCAATTTTTACTACACAATAATTAAACATCAATTTTTGCTACAAAATAAATATTCCAATAATTTTGGGATTTGGATCAGAAACAATAACAAAACAATATTAGGTTATGAATCACAATCAATAAATAATTAAGCATGAAGGAAATTCAAGAACAATATTTCAATATGGGATTTTTACTACACATTAACCATCAAAACAACCAAAACATCAAATACTGGTTGAAGCTAAAGTTTTATTAAACAACCCAAGCAACATACAACCAAAGTGAAATTCAAGACTACTAATTGAGCTTGAAGCTAGGGTTTATTACTTGTGTTGTTCAGTTCTTAAATAGACTACCACCGATTGAAGAAGACGACGGTGTTGTAGGGTAGATGACGGCGAGAGGAATAGGAGGATGTAAAGATGATGACGACGGCGCTGCAAGGTACGTGACAACGAGAGGAATGTAAGGATGTGAAGACGATGGCAAGGAATGGAAGACGACGGCGCTGCAGGGCTACTTCTCGGGATGGAATGGAACCCCTGACTGCAAAGTAATTATTAATGGAAGGAAAATGGTTGCTGCTCACTCTTCATTGAAGCTTTCCCCCCAAAATTCACCTTCCAATTTTGGACCAAATCACGCACATCTCAACTTGTTGAAAGCTCACGGCTGAAGCTTGGGGTTTATCATAATTTTCTATTGTTATTAGGGGATAAGTCTAATATATGGGTGGGCGTTGGGGCTTATGTTAAAGAACCCAAAACAAAAGTACCAATTAATCAAAGTTGAATATTATTTAAATTCACTCAGCGTATAATATTATAAATTTTACAATGAAATTAAAGTTTGGAAGGGAACAAACAAAAAAGTAGAAACAAGGGGATGAAAACCGAAATAAAGGAAATAGGAGAAAAAAAAAAAAAAAAAAAAAACAGCAATATATATATATAGAAAAAAAAAAAAAAAAAAAAAAAAAAAGAGAATATAAAGAACACAAAAGTCATGAATGACCCACCACTATATATACTAATGGATAGAAAAGTGAGAACAAAATAAAAATTAGTCAATACAAAATTTGATCAAATGAGGTTTTGTAATTAAAAAATAGTCGCGCAAGAAGATGCCTGCATAAAAATGGAACAAAAACATAATTAAGAATAACAATCAATAGTAGATATAAATATGTGTGTATAAAACAGGGAGTAGTTAGCTAAATTGAGAAAGAATTAATCTCATTACATAATTTCAGATCTTAATGAAAATTGGTAAATGCTATAAATCATACTTGGAATATCCATAACAGTGGTTTTCCGATCTGAAAAATGAAATCAACTAACAAAATGGAAAAAGAAACAGAAAAATGAAGAAAACCAAAAAAAAAAAAAAAAAAAAAAAAAAAAAAAAAACCACGTAGTTTATGCGTTTCTTTTCCTTAGAAAGTTTTGAAAAGAAACAATAATATGGGAATAATTCTATTCTCTTATCCCATATTTTCCCTCAAAAGTAAAAAATCAAAAACAAAACAGACCTTTCATGCTAAGGAAAAAAAATGTTGGGATTGATTATTGCTTACAAAGGATACATGAAACTAACCTCAAGTGATTTGTGGATTTTATCAACCTCAGGAGCGTAGTTAATCTTTGTGAAGTCGTTATGAGCTCAAGTACACCAACACATTGACTGTCTAGAAACTAAAATTAAAATTAGAGTCTGAAACTAAAATCAGAAATTGAAGCTAAAATTAAAATTCAAAGACAAAAGATAAAACTTAAATGTTTTGGCAATAAAGGGATATCATTGTTCGATTTTCAAGCAACCCCTAAATAAAATTGTTTAAAAAGATTTAAAAAATTGTACTACAATAAAAAAATCACCAAACTTATTTACACAAAAGAATGGTTTTGCTAAAGTTAACAAACAAATCCTCCCGAGAGAATTCGATTATATTCATTAACAACAAAAAGATTTTGATAGACGTGAATTCAACAAAAAATAAAGAAAATAGGAGCTTATAATTTCTACGAAAGTGAAAAGAAGAAAATAAATATTAAAACATGTCTACAATCTAGCAAACTTAAATCAAAAACACAAATTAAGAACAAACTAAATCACCCATCAAAACTCAGTTTTGATGATTCAGAAATGGATAATTTTTTTGATTCAGAAATAGAGCATTCATCTTTAGCCATCCATAAATCCCAAAACCCCAATGGAATGATTTTTTTACTTGAATTCGTTCTAGTATTTTGTTGTTGGAAGTCTTCTGGTATAAAGTCTGTTAGAATAATTTAGAAGTAGAATGGAGAACATGAAACGATTGTATTGATATTTGGGAAAAGTATATTACAGAGATATACAATAAAAGTATTTACGGAAGAATAATACAACCCTAGGGTTAGGGTTAGGGTTTTGACCTAATGGATCAAACCTATATATTACATTAACATCCCCCCTCAAACTCAAAGTGGTAAATGAGACGTGAATTTGAATTTGAAAACAAGAGAGTGAAAGCGTTCAGGTGGGTTAGTGAAAATAATTGTTTTTTGATCAACTGAACTAATAAATTGTAGACGAACCGTATTCTGAAAAATGTGATGACAGATGAAGTGGCAATCAGTCTCAATATGTTTTATTGGTTTGTGGAAGACATCATTGTAGACGATCAGAATAACACTCCTATTGTCATAATGTAAAATAGTGGTAGTAAAAGAAGAGATTCTCATGTCCACCAAAGTCAAAGTAGTTCTAGTGTTAGAATAATTGAGAAGTGGAATGGAGAACATAAAACGGTTGTATTATAAGAGAATAATGGAACCCTAGGGTTAGGGCTATGATCTAATGGGTCAAATCCATATATCACATCAACATCTCTCCTCAAACTGAAAGTGGTAAATGAAATGTGAACTTAAGTTTGAAAACCAGAGAGTAAAAGCGTCCAGGTGGATGATACTTAGTGAAAATATCTGCAATCTGATCGGCTGAACTAACGAATTGTTGACGAACCGTATTTTGAAGAATGTGATGACGGATGAAGTGACAATCATCCTTGATGTGTTTTGTGCACTTGTAGAAGACATCATTGTGGGCGATTTGAATAACACTTCTATTGTCACAGTGTAAAACCATGGTCGTAGGAAAAGAGATTCCCATGTCAGGGATGAGCCACCGAAACCAAAATAGTTCTTGTGTTAGAATAATTGAGAAGTGGAATGAAGAACATAAAACGGTTGTATTGATATTTAGGAAAAGTATATAACAAAGATATACAATAGGAGTATTTATAGTGGGTTAATTAAACTTTACCCCCTATAGTTTGACCGATTTGCACTTACCCCATGTGGTTCGGCTTTTGACCTAATTGGCCAAACCCATATATTACATTAACAAAATCCCAATTAGATGAATAATAGTAATTTTAACTTTTAGCATAATTTAAGAATGTAAGAAGAAACAGCTAAGGAGAAACCAAATGGATCTTCGCTTCATCGTTGGTTAAACCATCTACTTGCATCAGCTCTGTAATCTGCTTGGGAGTGGCAGCTGCAAATTGATTCATTTTTGGTGTTATTAAAATTTTATTGTTTTAATTTATTTTTCATTAAACGAGTAAAGAATGAAGGTTTTAAATGCTTGGTTATAACTTTAAAAATATTAAATTTCTTACATTGGGAACCTCCGAGTTGTTGCAGGGCATTGACAAAGCAGTGGTGCAACTCCGGCAACCAGCACCGCCGTTACTTCCTTCCACTCTGTTGCTGCTTTCGTTGAGTCAGTGGCATAGTTTGTAAACTCGAATGAATATTAGGGGTAGAACCGGAACCCAAATCTTTTTTCAAAATTTCAATTCCTTGAGCAACAAAAGAAAGGTCGAAAATTGGGAATTCCTCATTTTCTTTGCTTGCAAATACCATATTTTGTCCCGCCATCACAAAGAATTTTGAAAATAAAAATAAAAATAAAATAAAATAAATAAATAAAAAATTAAAAAAGAAAAGAAGCGTTTTGCCAAGGTTTTTTCCATGGATTTTTGAAAATATATGAATATAAAAGAAAATCTCGATTCAAAGATTTCAAGAATCAATTGAAAGGTTTAAAGTGAAATTGGAAATTTAAATGATTAAATTGAAATGTTGAAATAGAAAATTAAATCTCCAGGATTTAAGTTAATGTTTCAAAAAGCCCTAGTAAGTCAAAAGTTTTCCAAATATGGTTATGAAGTTAGAATTGGCATAATTGAAAATTTTCAGAACTATATTGAAAATTTGAAATAGCGATATCAAAACCTAAAATTTAAAATCAATCTTTGAAAAATTCATTTAATCTCGAGAAAAATTTAACTAAAGATCCATACTCCCAGTAAGGCCCCCAAATAGGTCAATTGAGACAAGTGCTCAAATTTGGAACATTTTGGGGTCTAATTGGAATTTTGGAAAACAATAAACTGACATTAAAAGGGACCAATCTTGATTTAAAATTTTCAATTAAATCTCTAATAATTATTGATTCTAGAAATATTCAAATCAGAGCTCAAATTGAGGTTCGGAAAGTAAAAGAAAAAGCTCAGGGGTAAAAATTGAACATTTACAAAAGTTATTTTCGGACTAAACTGATCAAATTGGAAAAACATTTCAATAGAATATCATGTTTTAATACATCAGTTTCAATTTTCGAAAGTCAATTTTGAAAAACAAAAAATCAAGAGAAATCAAAGAGTTTGCAAAAAATCCATTTTGACCTCTAAGATCCAATATTTCGGGAAATCCATCAATTTGGAAAGTAATTTTGAGTTTTTTTTTTCTTTTCCTCAAACTAGGGAATCCAATGGAATATTAGATGACTTAATTTTATTTATTTATCATTAATTTGAAAAAATAAAAATAAATAAGAGAGTGTATTTAGTAATAATTTTTCTTCTTTCCCACCGATTTTTAGAAAATGACAAATTTTGGAGTTGATCGGGGTGTTTTTAGGCGTTATCCAAGTAGGAAATAACGTAATGGAGTGGATTTTAGAATAAATTCACAAAATAACAAGTTTGGGGAGGGATATAACGTGCATTAGTGGAAAATAGAGGGGACTGTCAGCAACCCAGCCTGTGTCTTGCGCTTCCATGGATGCACAGGAGAACTGGGTAGGGCAAACCCAAGCCCTTTGTGGCTTTTCTGAAATTCCTTACCCAAATCCTTTTCCCTCTCTAAAATCCATTAGGAAAAAAAGTAGGGGAAAAAAGATCAAAAAAAAAAAAAAAAACCAATTGAAGAAGAAGAGAAAAACAAACCAAAGACTGACCTCCAAGCCAAGGTAAGTTCCTCCTATTCGCTACTACACTTTACTTTCCGCTTAAACCACTTGAAATAGAGGACGCAAAACCGGAAAAGTAAAGTAACATTTTTATGGAAAAGTACATGTGGTTGCTCTTATTGGGCCCAAAGAAACACCATAAGGACACTAAAAATAGAGTCATTTTATGTTTCTAGTTTTATTTTATTAGTGCATTTCGTTTTGTTATACATTTTTCTTTTCCAAATTTTACTTTTCCATACATTTTTCATTTTAGTGTTCATACGATAAAGTATATGTGATCATTTGGCTCGAAGAAACACCATAGTAGGTTTTATTTTCTTCATTCCATTTTCCTATACCTTTTTCATTCTATTGTCCTTTGTCCTCAAAATCTTCTTTAGAAAAGATTTCATATTTTGTTTTCTTATCTTTCAACTTTTTTTTTATCATGAAAAAAAACTAAAATAAAATCTCTTCCCTGCTTCCTCTAATTTTTTTTAGAAAATATTTCAAAAATCTCTTCCATGTCCTTTAAATTAATTAAAAAAAGACTTCTTCATTTTTTTTTAAATGATATCAGCCAAGACTTCTTCATTTTTTTTTTAATTGAGATCTGATTATAGTGAAAAATGAATATTAGCCATGACTACGATGGATTGAGAACAACATATAACAAAATTGATTCACTGGATGAAAAATGAATAATCAAGATGATTCAAGACCATTGGCATGATGAAGAAAAATTTTGGACATATTATTTTTTGTACTTTTATGGTAAAACAACATTTATATTTGTCAAATTCATATCTACCCGATTATGATCATACATTGCGTTCAAATATATATTAAATAATATAATTATGTGTGATTAAGTGATTAGTAGGCATGTCTTAGTGTTTAAAAGGGTTACAATTATTTCCTAGCGTGATTTAGTAGTATAAGGGTTCACTTCAGATAACTCGTTGGCCAAATTAATCAACTAGTAGTAACAGATTTTTGAAAAAGTAACTTTATGATTTATTAAGTCAATTAAATGGTCAATTTAGTCGACTAGATGATACAAGGACCAAAAAAAATTGAAAAAATGTTAAAACGGTCTACTGAATGGTGATTTAGTCGACTGAAAAATACAGGTTCCAGAATTTTTGAAAAAAGAGTCCATTCAGTCGACCGAATGGATGATTTGGTTAATTTGATTTTACATGTGTCTCAAAGATTTTTAAAAATCACTTAATTCATTTGACTGAATGAGTTGGTCAGTCGATCGATTTGGTTTGAATTTTCAAACTTCATGAACTTTCAGAATATCTTTTAGCATTATTTTCAATCATAAATATTTCTAAAATATAGTTTTTAATACTTTTAATAGATATTATTTTATTAGAAATTGTTGATCCTGAGATTTTGATGGACAATTAAGGATTAATGTTTTCGGTGGAACTAACGTGTTTCTTGAGTGTTTCAGTTTAAGAGTTGGATTAAAGATCAAATCATGAAATAATTATTGAAGATACAGAGATGAACATTAAAGAGATGAAGAGTGTTGAAGATTCTAAAAAAATTAGGTGAAAACAACTCAAACCTCTTTTACTCTTAATGTATCTCGATTAGGATCACACACGACACAAATTAATAAGTTTATATTTATGAATGCTTAATTTGATGAAATTAAGATCCTAATTAGTGTTAAATGATTTACTCCAATGTGAAATTGAAAAATGAAAATTAACCTAAGTAAGATTAGTGTTTAAAATTGAATGTTAGTTTCAATTAAGTTAATCGAGAAAATAAATCGGTTAAAATGTTTAAAACAATGAAGTTTGAAGTTAAAATAAAATGAGAAGGAATATTCCAACAGTGTTCGGTCCATCGACCATAGAAGGTTCAGTCAACTGATTGGAGTAGGCTAGAAATTTATAAGTCTCTGAATCGATCGGTTAATTGACCAAAGGAGATCAATCAACCGATTGGCCGAAGTGAAACTCTCTGTATCAATTGGTCAACTGACTGTAGGTGATCGGTCAACTGACCAAGGTTTAAAATTGGTCTAGAATTGCATCCTATAATGATTGGTCAACCAACTGCTTGTAAAAGTTTGGCTTGGGTTACAACCTATATTGATCGGTCAACCAATGACTGGAAGTCGATCAACCGACCGTCTGGTTAGAATTTCAAGGATTTTAAGGATTAAATCAAAACTAGTCATTAACTAACTATTTTTGGCATATTTGATTCATATATTCTTAGGATTTGAATATATTTGATATATATCACAATTATTTTAATATCCCTATAGATATAGTACATAAAATTGAAGTGTTTCTCAATTTGGTGCATTTGATAGTTCCTATCTATCCGATTTGAAATTGAGAATTAATTTGAGGACTTTGTTAAAAGATTCTAAAGCTATATCTGAGTGAATTATACTAGGAATGAATGATTATGATATATGGGGTCTATAGGTGCATTTAAATTTTATATTTTAAGGAAACTAGCCGTTAGAGAGCTTCTTTCAGATCAACTTAAATAAACTTGCGAATTTCATATCAATATAACACATTAGTCAAGAACTATCAAAGTTCATGAGCTTTCTAAGAATTTCTATGTTGAGGTATATTTGAGATGTCTATTGTGAGATTATTGTGTGAGAAATTCTTGAGAAACAACGCTACTGAGTTGGCATCACCGATCTGTGTTGTCGTACTATTCTGATTTCAATCTTTCGGTATTTTCCTAGTGAGATCATTCAAACTATCATTTTTTGTTGTGAAATCATATTACAATATTTGATTGGTTTATAAGGTCATATTAAAATCGTTTTTGAACTTTAAGAGAATAAAAATTATTTTTAAAATAATTTTTTTGATTATCTGATTACGTGTTTTATTTTGTGCTACCCATGCATATTATAATAAGATATTGAATTCCTCACTTTAATTTGTATCACGTAGTAATTATCGGGATATTAATTGTGTTTAATTAATTTGAGGTGGTAGAAGCTCTAAGTGGAAAGAAACTCAATTTTATTTTTTTTATTTGGTAAGTTTATGCAGATTGGATATGGTTGGGGCTGTATCTGATCAGGGTAGCTTGAGTTTCAATATTTTCTTGGAAGAAGATTGAGGTTTGATCTTTACCTAGTATAAAAATGTTAGGTTATTATTTTTCCTTGAAAAGAACTAGGTTATCATTCTTCCTGAATTGAATTGAGTAAATTGTAAAAGTTTAATCCTTACCTGTAAAAAAGATACTTGGAGAGTTGTGAGGTTTGATCTTTAGCCTGTAAAAGGATTAGGTTTGATCCTTAGCCTGTGAAAGGATTAGGTGGTGATTTGTCCTGTAATAAAATTAGTTTAGTCTTTAACTTGGTAAAAAGATAAGATTTTTCCTTAGTCTTGGAAAAGGATAATTGTAAAAGTTGATTTTGAGCCTGTGAAAAGAATAATTGTGAGGGTTTAGTTCCTATCTTTAAAGGACTCTAGGTTTTAGTGGGTGTCAATCTTCGTGCAGCTCGGGAGACTAGATTAGCTAAGAGTAATTTGGTGAACCAGGATATATCTTTATGTTCTACATTGTTTACATTTTGTTTGGTTGTGCACGTAGTTTAAACACTTATCCGCTGCGTAATAAGATAATAATTGATTTAGGATAAAATTAATTATTTGATTAATTAAGTATTTAAAGATTTAATTTGTTTAAATTTTTATTACTACCCAGTTTACCCCTACCTCTTGGGTAGCTCATTGGGCCAACAAAAATATTTAGAAAAATTATGCGAAATATATTTGGATATGATGATTCTATCAATATTTCAAATCTCTATTATTTCTAATTTCATGATATAACTGGTAAAATCTTTTGAACTTAAATTTTGTTTAGTTAAATAAGATCACTATTGACTTGAACCTAGACTATATTTTGTGTCCATACACTAGTTAGAAGAGTAAATTTAGTTGGAGAGAAATTAGAGTCAAATAATTAGGATCCTAGGACTTAAATCTAGGCAAGATCTTACCTATACTAATCGTTATATTGATATGCTTTTAGGGCTTTAAAAAGTTACGAATCATTAATTTCAATTTTAAAATTAGATCTTAAGTGTAAGAAATTAAGATTTCGAGTGATACAAGAAAGAGAAAATGAACGAGAAATAAAATTTGAAAATTCTTAGAACTCTTGAGAGAAACCGGAGATCATTATTCTATTGATAAATTCTTGATCATTTGAAGTTTATTTAAAATACTAGACTATAGTGCCCTGATGAACATATTCTACTTGAACTCCAGTGAGATTGTTCCTTGATTACGTAATTTCTCTGTGAATTGCTTTCTTGATCTATTATGTGCATTGATTTTAAATACTATTTGATTAGATCTTATTATTAAGAAATTAAATTGAATCTTTTTGAAATTCAAATATGAAAATCCTTTTTAAAAAACTCAAAGATCTTAAACTTTGATATTAGGTCTATTACACCGAGTTAAATAATCGAATATAATTTGTTTGGATTATACGATTATGTGCTACATCAATTTAAAACTAGATAAACTTAAACATGATTTTGAAATTGAATATCTTGTAATCATGTGCACTTCTATCACACTTAAAATCATACTGAATTTTGAATTTCATATTTATTAGTGTTGGAAGAAGCTCTAAAAGAAAATCAATTTTTTTTTTTTTGTTAGGTTGTACCTTAGATTTAAACGAACCTAACCCAAGGGAGAAAGTGTTTGGGTATAAAGAGAATTTACTCAAATGGGGTGTACGAGTTTGGTTATCACCTGGGAAGAAGATCAAAATTTTAGTAGATTAAAAACTTGTTAGAGCTCAAGAGAGCAGACATAGTCAAGAGTAGCTTGTCGAACTATCACTGCGTCAATGTCTCTATCCCTTATATGTTTTTGATTGTGTTTGTGTGTACCTAGTTAAAATGCTTCCATTAAAAGGACAAAATCAGATAAAATTTAAATAGGTAATAACCTTTTACATTTTTTTTAAAACTACTAGAGCTAATTTAGCTAAATGGGTTTAAAATCCTAACTAATCGATTGTATGTCACATCACATGAGTACCACTCTCGCTGAGGAACAATGCATGCATAGATCCCTAGTATTCACAGGAAACAACTAAGTTGTTCCTTCCATTCTCTGTATCTCCAAAAAGAAGAAAAGTTCGACGACGATGATCATACATCATTATCTATAAATGCTTAAGCGATTAATATGTCACTATATGGTTTAGATGTAATGAGTGTAACATGATATCAGGTTGTTCATCGAGCAAAAAAATGTGGTATACCTTACCAGTCACACACGAGAGAACGAGTCAGGTCAAGGAATCCAAAATCAGAACCTTGATCCATTAGTTTTAACTCTTCCAGATGGGTTATTCGAAGACAATCTAGGAGATTACATGAGATTTTCATGCATTTGCAACAATTTTAATGCTCTAGAAAACTATATTGCATGACCAAAAAAGTTCATAAGATCCTGAGGTCTTCATTTAAAGCGTTTTCGAAGGGGTCGATGATACATAATGCAAAGGATCTAAACGCCTATACCATTGATGAACTCATGGTAACATATGATGACTCATAGACCCTCAATCAAAAAATATAAATAGGAGTCAAGCTTCTGGACGATGAAAGTCAAAAGTGAACTTTAATGTTGACATCATTGAATGGTTCAATCGCCATAAAATAGGAAATTTTCAATCTGACTTTTCTGAACCTAAGAATGATATAGAACGAGATGAAAAAAATAAATCCAAAAAAGGGAGAAAGAAGTCTATGAAAGTTACATGGGATGACTTAGCTCCGATAGTTCTAGTAGTGACGATGAATTGATGATGCTTGCATTAATGTAAAATAAAGATGAGGTATAGGGTTTAAGTTCTTCAAGTTCATCTCTTATTAATTTTGATGAACTATTTGATACTTATCAGGACTTTTTAAATGATTATAAAAACCAATCTTCTAAAATTAATGCTTTGAAAAGTACAGTTATGCCTTTAAACAAACAAATTGAAAGATGTGAAGTTGAAAGCACTTCTCTTAAGGAACAAGTTTCAAAAAATACCTCATCGAAGTTTGAAAAATAAAAAAACGAGTTGAAATCTAAAATTCATGATGTAAACTCTATGTTTCTTAAATTTATAAAAGGTGAAAATAACTTAAAAATACTTTGGGAAGCTCGAGATGTATTTTTAACAAAGCTAGACATGGTTTTCATGAAAATATTAAACAAAAATACATATGATTTTATTTTTATTTATTTTATTTTATTTTTTTATTTTTTTCTGAAACCAAGAAAGTTATTAAAATGTTTCAACTATAATGTTTTAGGTCATTACAATTAAAAATTGTTTTAGACCAAATATAAAGGTGAAACAAGTCTAGGTTCCTAAAAGAAATTCAAATGTTCAAACTAACCAAGTCGGACCTACGTAGATTGTGTAGCACTTGTGAACTTTTTGAGATGCTCCTTGCAGGTTAATTTTAAAGTATTAATATGCAAGGATAAATGGTTCCTAAACAAAGGGTGCTCTCGGCACATGATAGATGATAAATCAAAATTTGCATCTTTGACACCTAAAGACGGAGGTCATGTGATGTTTGGAGATAATGCTAAGGGTAAGATAATTGGAATAGGTAACATTGGTAACTCATCTACTCTTATTGAAGATGTTCCATTAGTTCATAGGTTAAAATATAATTTGATTAGTGTTAGTCAATTATGTGATAAAAGTTATAACGTAATTTTAAATAATAATAAATGTATCATCAAAGGAGGTAAAGATAACAATATTTGCATCTCGTTTTCAAAACATCTATACATTTTTTTAATGATATTGCCTCTCAAAATTTATCACGACTAATGCTTTATCTGAGAATAGTTAGTTACGACATAGATGTTTAGGGTATGCAAGCATGAAATTAATTTCTGATATGTCTAAGAAAAATCTTGTTAGAGGTTTACCTTTTAAGGATAAGATTTGTGATGTATGTCAACTAGCTAAACAATTTAATTCTTCATTTAAGAGGAAATTTCATACATCTACTACTAAACCCCTAGCAATGTTGCATTTTAATTTTTTTGGACAAAAGTTTTAAATCACAGTATTGGGTTACGCAAAAGTAACAGTTTTGAGAATATTAGCCTATCATCGTAATAGACATGAATTTTTTTAAATCACCAATTTTTTTTCAAAAACTCATGATTATAGTTTTTCTACTCATTTAACCATTAATGAACACATTCCAATTAGATATTATGACATTCTACATATAGAAGACATTACAAATATATATAGAGAAAAAGTAAAAAAGAAAAATAGAAATTAGGAACTACCGTACTAAAAAATCTTAAAAAAATAAATGCATAACATTCAGTGAAAGTATATTACGCACATAATATGGCTATAAAATAGTGAACCAAAAATAAGTAGAAATTATTTTTAGGGATAAAATTAAACCAAATATGGGCAAAATTTTAAAAAATATATTTTAATATAAATATAGACAGCAATTAGACTAAATATGGGCATAAATTTATATATATATATATATATATATATATAGGGGTAATGTTATTGACCTTCCCTGTTATTTTTTAATATACTAGATACTTCTCCTGTCATTTTGCAAATACTAGAGACCTCCCCTGTCTTTTTCTCAAACACTACTTACCTCCCTTATTGATTAAAAAATAATAAAAATTTTATTATAATACCAATTTTACCCTTCACTATTCAAAAATAAAATAAAATTAAAATACATAAATAACCCTTTAATATATATATATATATATATATATATATATATATATATATATATTCATCACCACCTCCTACCATCACACCCACAACCACCACCACCTTCTACCGTCGCCACCACCCACGACCCGACGCCACCTCCCACTGACACCCTCTGCCGCCTCCTATCGCCACCCGCTACCACCAATTTTATTTTTTTTTATGTAAAATGACATAAATGCCCTTACAAAAATTTATTTTTATTCTTTCATTTAAAATAAATAAATTCATTAACATCCTCTCTATTTTTAGTTACTCTTTACACCCATTAAAGTGCAATTTAAGACCAATCCAAAGTTTAGGAGTAAAAGTACCGATATTCTTGTCTTCTTGATTTTTTTTTTTTTTTTTTAATTTTGTTAAAAAAAAAAGAGTTAAAAAAAAGTATATTTTTTTTAATGGAAATGTTAGTGTAAAAAGTAAAGGATGGTGGCGTTGGATGGTGGTGGGAGGTGGTGGTGGGTGG
Organism: Eucommia ulmoides; assembly: GCA_016647705.1. Lineage (NCBI taxonomy): Eukaryota > Viridiplantae > Streptophyta > Magnoliopsida > Garryales > Eucommiaceae > Eucommia > Eucommia ulmoides. Next base: position 13,570,849 of record CM028340.1, read on the forward strand.
CAGTGGTGGGTAGTGGCATAGGTGGTTGTGGGTGGTGGGAGTTGGGCGGTGGCGGTGGGAGTTGGGCGGTGGTGAGAGGTAAATATAATTATTTAAAAAGTTAAGAGTAAAAAATATAATTTTAAAAATATAGGGGTGCTAATAAATTTTTTTAAAAATAACCTAACGGTAATTTGTTCAAAGGAAGGTAAGTGGTATTTGAGAAAAAGATATGAGAGGTCTCTGGTATTTGCAAAATGACATGGGAGGAATCTACTATAGCGCAAAATGATATGAGAGGTCAATGACATATATCTTATATATATATATTTTGCCCAAAAATAGAGAAATCCCACTATTTTGATGAAAATTAACTTCCACTAAAAATGCTTAGATCTGGCAAAAAATAGAGTGGAGGAGGGTTGCGTAACCTAAATATGGCCGAAACTTGACTGGCTAGTTAGAGGAGGGATGGAGAAGGGTTGGGTGTGAAAAGGAAGGTAAGAAAAAAGAGCTCTCTAGACACAAATATGCATAATCGGTCCTGACATCCCGTGATGGCTTTTATATAAACACATGACAATCGTTAGTCCAGTTATAGGCCGTTATGGGTGTAAATCAGTCTACAACCAACTTATTAGTTCTTAAACCCGGTGTCCCGAACACCGGGTTTACTTTTATTTTTTTTAAGTCCTTGAACTTGGTGTTCGGAATACCGGGTTCATCAACAATATTACCAAACGGTAATATTGCCGTTTGTCTAGCTGGTCAACTTTGACTAGCCAGCGCTGCAAAGCGGTAGCTTTGCAGCAGAATTTCAAAGCTGCAAAGGCTACAGCTTGTGCTGCAAAGGCTACAACTTGAGCTTGCAGCCTTTGCAACAAGTAAGTACAAATTGTAAAAATAAAATACTAAATTTTATGATTGCATGGTGTAATTTAAATTTGATTCTTTTTTTTTTTTCCTTCCAAATTTAAAATGTCTAGTTGCATTCTATTTATGTATTCGAAATTTTAATTAGATAAATTGTTTAGATAGTCTAAATACAATTAATTGACTTAAATTAAGTGATTCTAATGAGTGTATGATGTAATAATTTTGAATGATTTCAATTAATGAGGTATTTTAATTTTTAAGAAAACATGATAGCACAAATATCTATTCTTTAATAGAAGAAATTTATTTTTTTAACTAGAAACATTTTAAATCGTTGAATTGAATTACAAAGATTAACGATTGAGAATAAAATATAAAAGTTTAAGAGTTATGAATAAAATTATAAAATATATTCGGTGAAAAAATTAAACTTTTTCCGTAATAAATAATTATTTTTTATATTTATTTTATAGTTAATTGAAAACTCATTATTTGAGTTATTGAAACTCCAAAAACACAATTAACAAAATAAAATTTAAAATAATATTTAAAATTGTGTGAATTATTATCTCTCTTTCAATTTCAAACACCAAATATAAACTAGTATTAGATATATATATATTTTTTTAATATCGGTGAAGTATTAAGGCAATTTTATCATTTGGTGATTTTAGATTTTTAGTAATAGTAAAATTGTAATAATAATGATAATAAATCTTGTCATGAATGCACCAGGTTGATATGCATGAGTGCGTCTTAAAATCGTTTGGTGAAGTGATTAGTCGAAGTGTGCGTAAGTTGACCCGGACACATCTTACCGTAAAATAAAAAAAAATGATAATAATTTATTATATTTATTTTTATTATTTTTTATTATTTGATATTAATACCAGGAATTGAAAGATAATTATTTTTGCTATAATATCAGTATGTTGTATTGTGAATGTGTTTTTGTCATTTTCATTAACTAATTAAGTTATTTATTTATAATTTTTAGATAATATCAAGTTACACATTGGGGATTGATCCGGTGTGGAGGGGGAGTAGACTGGATTTTGGTAGTGCAAATTTCGTTCGGACACGTTGCAGAGTTTTGCTGCCATTGCTACTTGACGCACATGTGGCATGATAATCCACTGCCCACGCTTCTCAGATCCTTTGGTTTCTCCTTTCAAGGTTCACCCTTGTCACAAGCTAATTCGCGCGCGTGGCAACAAACCCAGCTATAAGGATTTTTCACATTTTCGGTGGCTTATTGCATTGTAAGTTAAAAAGAAAAAAAATATTAAGTCCATTCCTCCAAAAAAGCTATGGTGTTTTATCATCTCTGTATTTTTTTTTTCAGATCCTTTTTATACGCGGATTATTTATCGGAATTGAGGAACCGGAGTTCACAACAAGGGTCCTAAAAAATGAGACTTACCTGCTGCAAAGCTGCAGCTTTGCAGCTCTGGCTCAATACATGGATTTCTAATGAAAATATTTTCGTTATTTCATCACCCCAATTAGACCTAGTACATTTTTCTTATTTTTTCTAACAACAATTCTCTAAAGGATGATAGAGAGAAACATGAGCAAAATATTAGAAGAAAACATATATTTTAAGTTTAGTGGAATGATGAAACGATAAAAATATTCTCATTAGAATGGCAACTTGTTGTGAACAACTTATTTTCTATCCAAAATCATTAACAATGTTTTCTATTTTGTGATATTGAAACTATGTAAAATTTTAATGATCAAATATGTAATTCAATAAATTACAATAAATCTCAAGTCTAGGTAACCACAAAAATGTATTTTGCCTTTTACTGTTACTATGATTGTTGTCTCAGACTATCTAAAAAATTTATCTAATTAAAATTTCGAAAATAAAAATAAAATGCAACTAGACTTTTAAATTTGGAAAAAAAAAAAAAACAAAAAAAAAAAAACAAATTTAAATTGCACTATGCACTCATAAAATTTAGTATTTTATTTTTACAATTTGTAGTTACCTGCTGCAAAGGCTGCAGCTCAAGCTGTAGCCTTTCCAGGTTTGAAATTATGCTGTAAAGCTATAGCTTTGCAGCTTTGGCTACAAACAACAATATTACCGTTTGGTAATATTGCCGATGAACCCGGTGTTCCAAACACCAAGTTCAAGGATTTAAAAAAATAAAATAAATAAACCCGGTGTTTGGAACACCGGGTTTAAGAACCAGTGTTTCGAACATTGGGTAACCTGTGTCCGGTAATTAAATTGAAAATAACTCTATTTCGGAAATTTTGGTTTTAAAATTATATTTAATACGTAAACAACTCCAGAAAAAACCATTACGTATCAGTCATTACACTACTTCACGGCAAATACTTAAATCCATGGTCCTGAATCTAGTTGCTAGTATAGGTGGAAAATTCTATGCATTTTTTTTGTTGTAGATGATTTTTCTCGTTGTACTTGGATTTTGTTCTTGACATAGAAAAGTGATGTCACTACAAGATTTTTTTTTTTTTTTTTTTTTTTTTTTTTTTTTTTTATCTTGCTTAGTGAATTTAATTTATCGCCTTTTTTTTATGAACTATGACAATTGAATTATAGAAGACATATATCTTAGCAAAAATATATTATGTGATTATAAATATTTTTTTATCTCATATATATATTTTTAAAAATTGTGATAGAAATTAAGTAGAATTTATGACATCTAATAGTAAAACCTAAATGTCGAAGACAATGTATTGGAATGAATGAGAGCTAAGTATTGCCCATCTCTTCATTGTTATTCTTCTAATGAGATGGATGACTAGGATCATTGCTAATTCCTCCATTAATGTTCACAATTTCTACATTAACGATTCACTTATTTCTCAATTGCTATCTTTGATGGCCTTTCACTTGCCTATCTCTTCACCTATTTTTATTCATCTATTTTTAATGGTCATAATTTTTATATTAATGGTTCACTTATTTTCCAATTACTATCTTTGATGGCCTTTCACTTTCTCATGCAATTAGTATTTCACCTGTTGTGAACAATCTTTTTAAAATGAAACATACTTTTTTGGCATTGATATACCAACCAAATCTGTAGTCAATTGCTCATCGACATTCTTTTTTGTTGTTTTTGAAGGACAGTTCTTTGTTTTATCATTGCTAAACAATTGAGTAAGGTTAGATTTTTATCATGCTTTCTTACATATTGTAAAATTAATTTAGTTTTTTCTGAGCTACATAATTGGTTATAATAATAATTGAAGCAAAAATAATTTATTCTTGAATTTTATATATTAATTTAGCCTATGTGTTTCCAATCAACAAATGTTTCATACGTGTTCAATAAAATACTTGAACGAAAAATATTAGTTTAAATGTATTGTTTTTTTTTTTTTTTTTTTTTTTTCAATACTTGAATGTTGCGTTTTCTAATTTCCCATTCCTTGAATCCATTAATTTAGTCTATGTGTTTCCTATAACCAAGGCTTCGTATGTGTGGGATGAAACACATGGATGAAAAATATTTGTTTAAATAGATTGTTTTCTATTTTTTGTGTGCTTGAATGGTGTTTTTTTAATTATTCTCTTAAATATTATAGTGTTGATTATTTTGGCTCAAAAATTGAAACATCGGCATCCACACATAATGTTTACTAGGTATATGTATCTAATATCAGATGTTGATCAAAATAAAGGAAATAATAAACTCAGTTTCCTCCTAATTACCATATTTTTTTCTTGTCCGACGAAGATCTATGTGCACACTAGGGGAAAATTTTAGTGACTAATGAATTTATGTTGATTTCTTAATTGAGCTTTCTCTGTTGATTTCAAATGATGTGCAATATGGTTATAGGTTTTTCAAATGACAGATGATCACTAAAACTTAACAATGTTTTGGTTAATGATTGTTTTTACTGAAATTAATTATATGTCATCTTATATTTTCCTCATTTTTCAGTCTCTTCAACAATTTAGTAAAATTCTCTCTCTCCATCTATTAATTACATATAAAATTTATTAAATTTTATTTTGTTCAAAAGAGTATTCCTATAATTTTAACTAAAATAGTTGAAACTATTAAACAACATAAAAAATACCTATTAAGTTATTTTAAATCTATTATTGTTTTTTAAAAAAATGTCAAATTTCGAAAAGCCCCTTTAGGAGCTTTTATTATTATTATTATTATTATTATTATTATTATTATTATTATTATTATTATTATTATTATTATTATTATTATTATTATTATTATTTATTTATATATTTATTGAAAATAAATATAAGTGATAAACATTAATAGTTTTAAAGATTGACGTTAACAATTTTTTAGGTTATAATTTTATTTTTATTTTTGAATACTAAAATTTATTTTTGTTATACTCTAATAAAATATATCTATCTAATAAAATAGGACGGACATAAGTTTTTTAGATAAATATCAACCACTCTTTATATCCTCATAAACAACGGTCCAGATTAACTCTTAAAATAAGCTTAATATTACCTAGGGTTTAGGGTTAACATTAATATTTTCAATTAGCCACCAACATCTCCACCCCAACCCACCTCAAACCTCCCCTATCGGCCATCATTCCCGAAACCCTACCTTACCATTGCTCTTACTCACTCGCTCACTCTTTTACACTCCTCTCTCCATCGGTTGTAGCAGGTAGGCCTCTCAATCTTTCTCTCCATCTCACTTCTTCCCTCGCTCCTTTTCATTGAATTGTTCATCATAGGCCTGAAGAGCATCATCGAATCAGGTATTCTCACTACCCTGCTTCTCCTCTGCCTCTCACTCTCAGTGTCTCCTCTTTGTTGGCCGCTACCGCCACCGCCGAACCATCATCTTCTCCATCTGCAAGTACGTTTCTCTTTCTCTCTCTCCAATGTCATATTCATCAAATAGCTAATGAGGATTCTAATTGATAGATTTGTCTTTGAATAATGGCCACCAGATTTTTGGTCATATATTAATGGATTTGTGAGGCCAAATGATATGCCTTTTATTTGGTGAATGGTTAAAATATTTTGAGTATCTTGATTATCGCTTCATAGGAAGATTTGATGCCTCTGATTATGTTTTTTTTCCCTTCCAATTCTCTGCATCTCTGATCGTTTTCTCATTCGATTTGAAATTTTAATGTTTGGCATAGATGGAATCAATAGTGGACGATGAGAATTATGAAATCTACAGTTATCCCTGTCTGATTAATATCAATTTAGCTGAAAATTTCTTTCAAATCTGACGCCATCTATCCTATATGTGGATATTTTCGAATGTGCATTATTATTTGAATTCACTAATGCTTATTTACAATCATGTGTATTTGGTTATGAAATTAAGAGTTACTTAGCCAATGATGATAGTTAAATTTCATTGAAGGTAGGCTTTCACACTCGCTTTGGTTCTGAAATATTTTTTTTACAAAGACCGTTTGTGGCTGAAGTCTATTAAAAAAATCCAACCGTTCCTCCATCATGATTGCCTTGTTGCGGTCGTTGTGCCATTGCCTCTCCACAGATGCATACACTACCCCGTCCTTTTTTCTTTGTTTTTTACTCTAGGTTGATACGGTTTGTCTGTATGATATAAGATTTAGCCAGATTATACCAGTGCATGATTTTTTCAACTTTAGAGGTGTTTTTTGTGCTGATTTTTTTGGGTTTGATGTAAACAGTTAAACCATTTTACTATTAAAATCTTAAGAATGTCCTTCGAAACAATCAAATAATGAATAATGTCTGTTTATAGTCTGTTTACAGTTTTAGGATTGTCAAAATCATCATAGTTTCTTTACAGTTTCATTATCTGTTCATTCTCGGAAGGAACTTTTTTTGTGAAGAAAGTAGCAGCGGAGTGTTAGATCTTGGGAAAAAATATCTTAAATATTTAATTTATAAAATTTTATATTGATTTTTTTCATGAATCGATTCTATTTCGAGGTGTTTTCGATTGAAGCGTTCTATTTTAGTCTTGAATACTTGTGCAGTGATGCACTTTTTCGCTCAATCACAAATAAGTATGATAAATCAACCTGTGGATATTGCTTCAGATATGGCTACACAGTATATTTTTTTGGATATTGTATATATTTCTTCAAATTATATGTATAGCATTTTTATGTTAGAAAACAGTTTGTAGCATGCCTTTTTTTTTTTTTTTTTTTGGATGGACTAAGAAATCACTTAATGTTGAATTATGTAGGATTTTTTTTTTTTTAATTGTTATTGTTATTGATGTAATAGATGTTGATTAACGCATAATATACTGAAATGAATGTAGATATGAGGCTCGTTATATATATATATATATATATATATATATATATATATATATATATATATATATATATATATATATATATATATATTAAATTAATGATATTTATTATTTTTAAGCATTAAATTATGATTTGTTTTTTTCATATTGTTTTTTAATAATCCGTGTCTTCAGGTACGGATTATATGCTAATTAAGTATAAAATCAAAGGATAAATTATATGTTATGTGTAATATATAAATGAAAAATATATTAAAATTTAATTTTTTTAGACTTGCATAATATGCTGTATACAACTAGTTAGTTAATTGAAAACATATAAATGATAAATGTTGAAAAAAAAAAAAATAGTGCTCATTTTGTCTTCTGCTTTCCACGCCGTTTGGTGTGAAGAGGCTATGTACATCCAATGCCCGAAGCATTCCTCAATCTCGTAATACGAACCCTAATCCAAAGCATCTGGATCTCTCGATCTTGCTCCGAAGCATCTCTCTCTCGATCTTGCACCGAACGATTTCTTGGTTCTTTTCCATTGGGAGCAATGGTCTCCTTCTCTACCTTGCGAAGCAGCTACTAAAGCTAGAAACCCTATCTTCTAACTCCTCCACCCAGGAATTGTTAAAGCTCTATCCTCACTGAAGAAGTTCCTCCACTCGTTCCACTGCCTTCCTAAACCACCGAATCAGCCTCCATGCCAGGACTTGTGATTGAAGAACAACCCCATGCTTAATCAGCCGCCATGAACAACGCTAAGATTCTGATGACGATGCTGAAGATTCCGATGACCACGATGATAAGAAAGAGGCCGCCCAAGGTTTGCTCAATTATATTTTGTTAATATATATTTCGTGCCCTATTGATTATTTATTTTTTAGGGATTTATGCTTAATATAACTGTTGTTCAATTTGAACTTGATTTTCGTTCTGTTCTAAGATCTTCTCCAAATTTCTCTTTTGGTTCCAAACAATTTTTATTTATTTATTTTTTATTTTTATTTTTTTAAGCAGAAACAATAAGGTTATGTTTTTATAGTTAGTGTTTGTCTTCCCAGCTTTGTCTTGCGAACTGAACAGAAATCTGGGGACAATTTTGTTTTGTTCCCCGAATTTCACCCACGTCTCTTAAAAAAACAACAATAAAAAAACAACAATCAAGAATGGAATTCAAAGGAAGAAGTCCAATCTTGCTCAAGTTTGACACATCTCTTTTACTATTTCTATTTTTGTATGCTCTCATTTTAGTTTTTGGTTGAACTCATCTCATATGTACAAGAAATTGCAAATTTCGGACTTGCATTTGGTTTCATGTTATAGAGCTTTTGAATTAGAATTGGAAGTGAATGGTTGTAAAATATTTTTCAATTACGGTGGCAGTGGAGGATTTTCCAATACTCGTTCGCGACTCTATTTTCATGAGCTCCTTCTTATGTGATATACTTCATACGTGTGTGAGTATCAATGCGTTTTTTCCTATGTATCTTTCATCCCTAAATGGAATTTGTTAATCAATAATTTTATCCAGTGATGTGTTTCTCTTGGTGAACTTTTGACGTTGTGAAGAATATGATATTAGTGATCCTAAGATTTTGATGAACAATTAAGTATTGATATTTTAGTGAAACTAATGTTTGATCAAGTGTTTCAGTGATTTAAAATTCCAGCAATGAAAATGTCAAATTGAATGGATGCTAAATGAAGACATCAAGATGATGAAGAAATATTAAGAGTTTGAAGAAATTAGGGAAAACAACACAGGTAAATATTAACTCTTAATATCTCATTTAGGAACATACACATGGCACAAAAGGAATTTTATTTTTTTTGTGTGTTTTTATTAAGTATGATTATTTGCTCCTATATAAATTGAAAAGAAATATTTTTGAATGACTAAAATGGAATATAAGAATATTAGTGGAACTTATGTAAAGATAAAAATGGATAAATAGGCGAAATCATAAAAGAAAGTAAATTAAAAATGAGATCAGATAAGAGATTCAGAAGGAGACAGTCGATTGAGGAGTCGACCGGAGAAAGAAGCTGAAACATCCTGAATCGAAAGAGTCGACCGATAGGTCGACCAGTGAACACAACTGAACTCTCTAAATCTGCGAGTCGACCGAGCGGTCGACCGGTGAAAGCATGACAAACTCTCTAAATCTGCAAGTCGACCGAGCGGTCGACCAATGAACTGCATGGGCTACTTCCAGTATCTTCCAGTCGACTGGGCAGTCGACTAAATGCGTAGTTTCAGGATACTATTTGATCCGAGTTTAAATCCAAAAGTAGCTATTTTTTGTTAGGATTTGAGAGAGATTTTGGAGATATTATTTATATTTGAGATATGGTTCATATATTAATTAAATCCTTTCAATATAGTTTATTAAATATTAATGTTTCTCAATTTGGTAATTAAAATGGATTCTATACTTATTTAATTTAATTGAGAAATACTTTAGGAGTTTAATTGAGTGTTTTGAAAGTTGTTATTAAGTAAAATTAAACCTAAATGAAGTCCTTATATTATAAGGGGTTTATAAGAATTTTTAATTGTCATGACACTTGTAAACGAGCCGTTAGAAGGTTGATTATAAGTTCCTTGAAATGGACCTGCGAATTTTATTAGAAAAGCTAATCATTCTATATCATTTTGAGAGAGCTTTTATAAGAGTTAATATTATTCGATATTGTGACTTTTTCTAAGAGTAATTCTGTGAATCAATTGCGATCTATTCTTGCTGATACCGGATTTGAAGCTATATTGTTCTAATCATTAATTATGTGGATTCCGGGTGAGATCTTTCCATATTATTTATTGTTTATTATTTTATTTTGGAAATTGATCTTAGAAATTGTTTTTGATTTTTGAAGAAAATATTATTTCAAACAATTTCTTGAATCTGATTACGTGCTCCAATTTGCTACCCTCATTCTTGTTAAAATTATATTTTTGTATCTCACATATTTCTATCACTAGTTGGGATATTAATTAAGATTTTATTTATCTAGGGTGGTATAAGCTCCGAGTGAGATTTACTACTTATTAATTTGTGTATTGATGAGCTATGACGGATTAAATATCATTGAGAATATTTAATCAATGGTAACTGGGTTTCAATCTCTTTCTGTAAAGAGATTGAGGTAGTGATTCTTCTTAGATAAGAATTGTGGTTTGAGTGATTTTGTAATGGTTCAATCCTTACTGAGTAAAAAGATATTTGGAGTGTTTTGGTGAGATTTTGATTCTTGAGCCTTAGTATTAAAAAGAATTAGGTTATTATTTGGCCTGTAAAAAGTAGAGGTTCTTCCTTAGCCTGAGAAAAGGAAATTGTAAAGGTTGATTCTGAGTCTGTAAAAGAATCGGTGTGTGGGTTTGGTTTCTACCTTTAAAGGAATCTTGGTTTTAGTGGTTGCGACCTTCGTGGAGCTCGGAGGACTGGATTAACCAAGAGTAGCTTGGTGAACCAGTATAAATCTTTTGTGTGCTGCATTATTATTTTGGTTATTTTTGTTGTTTAGGTGTGCATTAGATTTATTATAATTCTGCTGTGGTATAAAAATAATAATTAATTTAGACATAAAATTAATTATTTGATTTATTCAAGTATATTCTGATAATATTTTTTAATTACCCAATTAATCTCTTTCTTGGGTATTCTACTGGTCCAACAATTGGATTTGTCAATATTTTTTATTGGGGTCTCTGTTCTATACTTTAACATTTCCTACAATTGGAAACGCTTGGAAAAATTTGGGTTTCCTTTCAAAGCCATCAACAACTGTCTTTGACTGCAGGTTTGAACTCTTATTACTTTCCTTACATCTTGCTTTAATAATTGTGCAATTATTGTCAAGAAAGGATTATACAAGCGAATATTTTGTATTGACATTGTAGCTTAAAAGACATTGGTGGTACCCTGCCAAATTTTATTTATATTTTTTGCTTTCCAAGATAATAGAACCAATATTAAGCTATATACATCCAAGTTTGATTGAAGGAGTTACATACTAATAGCCAAATGGCCATTCCTTCCTAATTTGAACTATAATGGTACAAATTAATGCCTTTACCATTTTTTGTGCCCATATTTGTTCTTACGTCACTACAAGAAAAATGGGTTTTGGCTAAAAAAGTTTTTTGTAGCTAAAGCTCTAATTTCGTAGCGAAAACGTTTTAACGACAAAAAAATTATTGTTCCAATTTCGTAACTTATGTGCCGTAACAGAAGGTTTTTGGCGACGAATTGTTAGTTCTTCGCGCTAGACTACTATTTCGCGACAAATCATTTCGTAGCTAAATTTGTAACTAATAAATTCATTTCGTAGTCAAAGAGTAATTAAAAATCACGGGGATATTTTTTTGACGATGAAAATTTTCATCGCCAAAAAATAACTAAAATGAAGTGAATTCTTTTGGAGACGAAATTATTTTTGTAGCCAAAAAATAATTTTTTCAAGAAATACATTGGTTACAAAAATAAAATTTGTAGTAAATTACTCTACTTATAATTATGAATGTCAATTTATAGCCATCAACCAATAAACAAAAGGTAACCAAAACTATACAATTGTATTAAAAGTTAAATAGCCAAAATATACCAATATTCTTTAACATTAATATGACAAAAAAAAAAAAAACAAATCTTATGAAACATTATTACAAAATAACTAAGAAATAAGCTATAGATGATAAGCGATATCCATTGTCTATTTTTCCTCTGATGTGTGATCCGATGTAGATCAATCTTACCCCGAGCTTGCAATTATTAAATTTTCATCTATATCACATATAATAATTGACAATCAAGGTATAAATTGAATTAAAATAATAGACAAACCATTTTTCGAAATGTTGTGCCTGAAGGCCCAAGAATTACCCAAGAGGGGGGTGAATTGGGTTTTGGTAAATAATTCGTTATTTAACAACTACTCAATATAAATTAAGTGTTAATGTGATTAAGTGCACAACGGATATTCAAACAAGAGTAATAATCACAAACACAAATATATGTGAAAATGTAAAGAGTAGAATTAGAGAGATTGACACTGGTATTTTATAGTGGTTCGGTAAACATCCTTTGCCTAGTTCACTCCCCCGAGTTCCTTCGAGGATTTCACTATCTTTGATCTTCTTACGGGTGAAGAACAAACCGTTTAAGTCATCACTTGAGAAGTACGTATCTCAAGTCTTTACAATATAGAGTGAATATGTTCCACTCACAAATCTCTCTTCTTGAGTAAAACCCTTACTCAAGATTTACAATAAAAATCACACCGTCTCACAAAATGATGCTTCAACACTCACGAGATATAGAACTCAAGAATCTATGTGTGTGAAGCAAATACAACAAACACTCAAGAAATATGAATCAGGAAGAGTATAAGTGTTGTGTGACAGATTTTAGCTTAGAAGCCTTTGGTAGTATCACTTTGATCTTTGAGGTTCACTTGATTGATACTTTAGTGAGTTATTTTCTCCAGCAATCTTCTCTCCGTTTATAAATGAAGAGAAAGTAGGAGGATATCTCATTTGAAGAACTTGAGTGCAAATGACCGTTTGAAAATGTTCTTCAAATTTCAACATTCAAATTGTATAGGCTCCTCTTTCATTATTTCTGCAGATTTGTCAAGAATCTTTTCCTCTTTTTCAAACCTCAATTAATGCAAGATAGTGTAATTAAATGCATAGGACCCATAGTCCATTCATGTTGTTGAGGTAGTGAAAAAATACGGTCATTATCTCTTACATACAATGTATATAATAGAGTGTAAAAGATCATGATGTTTGTAGATAAAGCACGATGGAGTTTATGCAAAGATAGTGTGAAATCATTTAATACTAGGCTCCTTTCATTAAAGAATACAACTAGTATAGTCAAGATAGGATACTTTTCATACTAGTGGAAGACAATGTATGTGATAGCATTTATTGAGCTACCCTACCATAAATTCAAAATGGTATCTTTGTATTCCTACTTGATTTCAACACAATATACTTGTATTTTTATAGGATAATGAATATGATAATTTATATAAGTAGTGTATAATATATATCATACAATTATACAAACCAATTAAGTTCATTCAAGTATTTAAGGCATTTGAATACTTAGAATCATTTAGCATGATGAAAACAGAATTTTCATACCTTATGAGTCAATTTATCAATTAATCATAAATCAATTGATGAACATATCAATTGAGCATACATATATCATGTAGACATGTTAAACTAACATCTCATGACATGATTTGAACATTTCGAACAAAATATGATATGCAAATCTAAATTTGAGTTCATGACAAAATTCTGTATTTTGAGTTCTAAAATGTTTCAAATTGTTTTGATCAATTTCTTTTTAATTCAACATTGTATTGATCAAATTGAATGATGATAAGGTGTTATATAATCATTATAAGGCATATGAATCATCATACATTAATTAGAACAAGCATACGTCGCCAAAACGTAAAGTCAAAAACAGGGCATGAGAGAGAAAGCACACTGCTCGAAAGTAGTCAACTACTTTCAGCATAAGTAGTCAACTACTTATGCTGCAGCTCCTGCGGCATGACTTTTTCATCCGTTTTAGGTTTTTGGTCTTAGTTTTTGATCGTTTATCATTATAAACACTTTATAAACTATGTAACAATTATTATCAAGATGTTTATATGATTCAAAAACTCAATGATCATATTAAGTACATAAAATTCTAATTTCGCATAATTATGATCAATAGGTGTTTTTTCCGATATAGCATGTAATGATCAAATGCATACTTCACATTGTGATATATAGGTATATTGAATATGATAAGATCAATATATCACAATTAAGAACTCATACGGTGTGTGTGTGTCCTATAGAGTTCCGAGTTCAATATCCCGCGAGTATTGTTGAAATGAAAAATTGCTTTAATGTAAATCATACGATTTCATACCTTTTCGACTTGATTTCGCTTTCATGATTTGTTTTGGATATTCTATATCAAAATCATCGTTAGTACATTCAAAACGTCAAATGTGTGTGTTATCGTCAAAATCACTTTAATCTGGGAATTCTATGATTGAAACCGCTTAGGCTAACAATCACCCCCTTTTTGATGATGACAACTCATTTGATGTTTTAATAGCAATAAATACTTTTCTATCTCCCCCTGAGAATGAGATTGGTTTGGAAATGATTTTATCAATAAAGTTCGATTATTCATTCTCTCAAGATCAGTGTAGTTTATAACATAATAACTATAAATAACATAATCATTGTCATAGTCATAATAACCATACATAATCATAGTCATAGTCAGAATAACCATATATAATCATAGTCATAAACAACACAAGATAGAAATGCAAACATAACTAGTACTAAATCTCTAACACCAAATTTCTAACATCAAACCTAACTAGTACTTAATCTCTAACATCAAATCTAGTTTTCTCCCCCTTTGTTACATCAAAAAGGGATGGTAAACTAGCCTTGTGGTAGTGGAGGTGGATAGTGTGTATAGAAGTGACTAGTGAATTGTGTGAAGGATCCTATGAGAGTATCAAACCGCTCATCCACATGACGTGCATGGGTGTCAAAACGGTTTGAAAGATCATCCATTCTCCCTTCAAAGCGATTAGTCATATCATCCATTCTCCCTTCAAATCTTGTGCTCATGTTGTCCATACGAATAACAAGATCACTATAATTGAAGTCCGGAGCATTGGAACCTTCTCCAACTTCAAAAGTCGAAGTACCACCAGTTTGAGGTGGTCCATTCTCTATTTCATCATATCTCTTCTTCTTCTTCTTCTTCTTCTTCTTCTTCTTGTTCCACATTTTCAGCACCTCCTTGATAAGCATCGGCATGCCTTAGTTCTACCAGAACATTTGTGAGTGCGAAACCAACAACTTCATGATCAACTTGTCTATTCCTTTTTCAAAAACGACCATTGACAAATTGATAGCCCATTTTCAACACGGTTGAATGGTCAAGAATTTCATGACGAGTAATGATAGAAGATGGAATTTCATTTTGGAGCGGGACTTGGAAGTGATTAAAAATGGCGGTGATAGCGATTCCATAAGGCAAAGAGCCTTTGGTTTTGTTCTTTTGAGCCAACCTATACTTTCCGATGACAAATGCAAGATCAATGTTAGTGTTATCAAGAAAGTTCTTTAGAAAGAAAAGATCAAAGAATGTGATATGAGATCTACTTCCGGCTCTAGGTACAATGGAGTAGTTGATTATGAAGTGAATCAAACGAAATTCAAATGGTAAATCGGCTATGGAATTACGATTACCGGGACGAAAATGTGGTCCACAAAGTGTAGCCAAGACATTCCATTGATTGAAATTCAAATGGATTGACAACCAATTGTTATTGATCTTGGGTTTAATCTCTCTTCTAGGTAAATGAAGTATATTAGCAAGAAGGCTATTACCAAAAGAGATTTCAACACCATTCACATAGGAAGTGTAAACACCACGTTCATAAACAAGATTCGCATAGAACATTTGGACAAGAACATAATATAGTGGTGATGAAATACCAACAAAATAATCCCAATCGGCATAATTCAAATAGGTATATGTATGAAGATTGTGATTTGAAAGAGAATCAAAATCAACAGGACGACCAGGGATTACTTTACGGTGAGAGAAGTCAGAGCAGAATTGTTCCTCATGTTCGGGACGTGAGAAATGATAGTTGTCGAATGGAATAACCGGGGCTGCCTTTTGTTCCTGATTTCTCCTTGATCTCCTTGGTTCCATTACTTGAATTTCTCAAGAACACAAGATTTCAACCTAGGGTTTGGAAAATTTCTCAAATACTCTCAAGATTTATCAAGGTTGGCCTCTTCTTTAAGGGTGGGAAGGAAGTGATGTGAGAATACTACTTTATATAGGAAAGGAAATCGGATGAAATAAACCATAACCCTTAAGAGTTGTAATAAATTTGAACATACTGATTTCCACCCGTCAGGATAAGTAGTAGACTACTTATCCGGAAAGTAGTCGACTACTTCTGTTGTAACATTTCAGCAGGTAGTCGGCTTGATCCGTTTCTGTTTTGTGCTCTAATTAGATTGATTTATTCAATATTTAGCCTTTGTATGGTTTTTTGAAGTATATATCAATCCTAATTAATTTAGAATTGATCAATATTACTCATCACCAAATTTCGTTTTAGCCTCAGGGATTCAAGTCTATCAAAATTAGATTTTTGATCACTTTTGAAGAACATGGTTTTGAAATCATTTTAAAAATATTTTAAACACATCAAAAATATATATCAGTGAAAAAAAAAAACCATTTTAAATCAAGATTGAAATAATTTTTGACAATTTATATCATATTGACTCTCAAGTAGAATTTTCGAAAGTTTTTATTCTTTCAAAGCATCTTTTTGTCTTATCATGCCTAAGCCACGTAATATTTTTGAAAATTGTTCTTCCCCGAGAGGCTTAGTAAAGATGTCGGCTAGTTGATTATTAGTGTCAATTAATTCCAATGTGATATCGCCTTTTTGAATGTAGTCATGAATGAAGTGGTGTCTTATTTCAATGTGCTTAGTTCGTGAATATTGAGTAGGATTCTTACTCAAACAAATGGCGCTAGTGTTATCACATAAGATTGGAACATAACCAACATTAATACTGAAATCTCTCAATTGTTGTTTCATATAAAGCACTTGAGCACAACAATTTCCAGCCACGACATATTCGGCTTCGGCCGTGGATAATGCAACCGAGTTTTGTTTTTTGCTTGACCAAGAAACCAATGCGTGTCCTAGAAAGTGACAAGTACTACTATTGCTTTTACGCTCGACTTTGCAACAAGCAAAATCAGCGTCAGAATAGCTAAGCATGTCATAACAATCATTTTTAGGATACCATAATCCTAAATCACATGTACCAAGCAAATATTGAAAAATACGTTTAACGACAGTTAAATGTGATTCTTTAGGATAAGATTGAAAACGAGCACATAGACACATATTAAACATGATATCCGGTCTGCTTGCCATAAGATAAAGGGGATTACCAATCATACCTCGGTATTCCTTCTCATTTAGCTTCTTACCACTTTCATCGGCGTCCAATTTGATTGAAGTACACATAGGTGTATTATATACCTTTGAGTTTTCCATTCCGTATTTTTTATTAAGTCTTTAGTATACTTTGCTTGATTTATAAATATTCCATCCATTGATTGCTTAATATGTAATCCGAGAAAGAATGTTAATTCTCCCATCATACTCATCTCGAATTCTTCCTCCATAAGCTTAGCAAACTTTTGGCACAAGATCTTATTAGTAGCTCCGAAAATGATATCATCAACATAGATTTGAACTAGTAAGATATTATTTTCAGCTTCTTCAATAAATAAAGCTATATCGGTTAAAGCATGTTTAAAACCTTTTTCTAAGATAAATCCACTTAACCTCTCATACCAAGCTCTAGGAGCTTGTTTGAGACCATAAAGTGCTTTGGATAGTTTGAAAACATGATTTGAAAATTTTTCATCTTCAAAACCTGGAGGTTGTTAAACATGAACTTCTTCGGAAATGAAACCATTTAAAAATGCACTTTTAACATCCATTTGAAAAAGTTTGAAATCATTAGCACAAGCAAAAGCAAGTAACATACGTATAGCTTCTAATCTAGCTACTGGTGCATATGTTTCATCATAATCTATCCCTTCTTCTTGATTATAACCTTGTCTTACCAATCTTGCTTTATTTCTAATAACAACACCCGACCCATCCTTTTTATTTCGAAAAACCCATTTTGTTCCAATCACGAGATGGTCATTAGGTCTTGGTACTAGAGACTAAACGTTATTCCTCTCAAATTGATTTAACTCATCTTGCATTGCAAGAATCCAAGATTCATCGTCAATAGCTTCAAAAACGTTTTTAGGTTCAATTTGAGATAGGAAAGAAAAATTGTTAACATAATTTCTCAAAGAAGATCTAGTACTTACTCCACATTCAATGTCACCAATGATTTGATCGGATGGATGAATGTTGACCTTTTTCCACGCCTTAGGTAACGTGTTCTCGGAAGGTTGTACTTCCATTGAGTCATTATCAACGGGCCTTAAATCAGCGTTTTCAGATTCTTCCGTTGATTTTTCTATCAAATTTGTATTTTCTTCATCAATATCCTTTCTTGGTGAAAAGGGGTTAAATTCTTCAAAAACAACATGCATTGATTCTTCAACTACAAGTGTATGTTTATTACATACTCTATAAGCTTTACTATTAGTTGAATAACCAAGAAAAATACCTTCATCGGATTTAGCATCAAATAAAACTTTGTGATCATCATCTTCTTTGACGACACATTGATTTTCAAGAAAAGTTACTTTAAAACCGTTATCACATAGTTGGCTTATGCTTAGAAGATTATATTTTAAGTCTTCAACAAGTAAAACATTTTCAATAATAAAATCATTTTTACCAATTTTACCAATACCAATGATTCTACCCTTAGAGTTGTCTCCAAACGTCACATGTCCGCCATCTTTAGGTGTCAAAGATGTAAATTGATTTTTATCGCCTGTCATGTGCCGTGAGCAACCGCTATCTAGGAGCCATTTGTCCTTGCTTGTGTTTGCTTTAAAACTAACCTGCAAGGAGCACCTCAAATGATTACTAAACAGTACCCGTTTTACTTGGGTTCGGGAGGGTTAGTCTGTGGGACCAAGGTTCCCTTTGGTACCTAAATTTTTCTTACCTTTGTATTTGTATTTTTCAGTTTTCTCTCATTACAAACTTCGATGGCGTGACCAACTTTGTTACATTAAAAACATTTTATAAACTTTTTGGTTTTAGAGAAAAAATTCTGAAATTTCTTTTATTTCTTATGTTGATGAAAACCCAAACCGACTTTGTTGAAAACACCCTTTTGACTTCACAAGAGAAGTTTAAAATTATTTTCACCTTTAGTAAACTTGTGGACTATTTTGGTTAAATCATCAACTTGATTTTTTAAAGAAATATTTTTCTTTTCAAGATCACATTTCTTTAAAGAATCATTTTCTTGTTTTAAAGAAATAATATCAGATTTTGTTATTTCTAATTCTTTTGAAAGAGTAACTATTGTTTTGTTAAGATTTATCATTTTAGAAAAATATTTTTTAAGCTCATCTTTTAATTCTTCATATGCATCAAGTAATTCATCATATTCATCTAATGAAAAAGTTTCGGAAATAGGAGTTACGTCATCTTCTTTTGCCATGAGTGCAAGTAAGTTAGCCTCCTCGCCACTACTTTTATTTTCAGAGTCACTTGAGTCGGTGTCATCGCAAGTTGATTTGAAAGCTCTTTTCTTGTTTTTATAATGATATTTCTTTGGCTTTTTGTGATCCTCCTTGAGTTGAGGACATTTGATTTTGTAGTGACCGAACTTGTGACATTTATAGCATTCAACTTTACGTATATCGATTTTGTTGAATTTCTTCTTGTTGAAGAATCTCCGGTTGAGTCGATTGAGTCGTCTTGCGAAGATAGCCATTTCACATTCGAGTTTACTCCCGATGCTATCATTGTCATCATCATCGTCATGAATAACTTTTAAGGCTATTCATTTATTTCAGTTTCTACCTTCTTCTTTGTAGCCTTTGAGTAACGACTCATGAGTGGTCAAGTTACCAATGAGTTCATCAATGAAATATTTGTTTATATCTTTCGATTCCGAGATGGTCGTAGCCTTTGGTTCCCATGCCTTGGGAAGAGCTCTAAGGATCTTTCGTACTCGTTCGGACATTGAGTATGGCTTTCCGAGTGCATTCAAGCTATTACAAATATTTATAAAGCTAGTATACATCTCCATGATCGATTCTCCATCCTCCATCTTGAATAGTTTGTATTGGTGTACGAGAATGTCGATCTTGGATTCCTTGACTTGGTTTGTACTCTCATGAGTAATCATAAGAGTATCCCAAATCTCCTTAGCCGATGAGCATCCGGAAATCCTATTATATTCATGAACATCTAAACCACAATAAAGAAGGTTAATAGCTTGGGCATTTATAGAAATTAATTGGTATCCCTATCATCAAATTCCGATTCTACCATAAGTGTAGTAGATCCATCAAGATTAGTTTTGATAGGAGTATGTGGACCATTTTTAATAACTTTCCAAGCTTCATAATTTGTAGCTTGTAAAAATGCTATCAGTCTAGCTTTCCAAAAAAACATAATTGTTACCACTAAACAAATGAGGTTTATGCATGGATTGACCTTCGGGAAGGGTAGTTGCAACGAAATTTTTCATGATCGATTTGCTAGGATTTTAAGCCTTGTTAAGCAAGTGTAGCTCTGATACCAATTGAAGGCCCAAGAATTACCCAAGAGGGGAGTGAATTGGGTTTTGGCAAATATTTCGTTATTTAAAAACTGCTCAATATAAACTAAGTGTTAATGTAATTAAGTGCACAACGGATATTCAAACAAGAGTAATAATCACAAATACAAATATATGTGAAAATTTAAAAAGTAGAGTAAGAGAGATTGACACCGGTATTTTATAGTGGTTCGGTAACCACCCTTTGCCGAGTCCACTCCCCCGAGCTCCTTCGAGGATTTCACTATCTTTGATCTTCTTACGGTTGAAGAACAAACCATTTAAGTCACCACTTGAGAAGTACGTATCTCAAGTCTTTACAATATAGAGTGAATATGTTCCACTCACAAATCTCTATTTTTGAGTAAAACTCTTACTCAAGATTTACAATGACTTACTTAAGATTTACAATGAAAATCTCACCGTCTCACAAAATGAGGCTTCAACACTCACAAGATATAGAACTCAAGAATCTATGTGTGTGAAGCAAATACAACAAACACTCAAGAAATATGAATCGGGAAGAGTATAAGTGTTGTTGGACATATTTTAGTTTGGAAGCCTTTGGTAGTTTCACTTTGATCTTTGAGGTTCACTTGATTGATACTTTGGTGAGTTATTTTCTCCAGCAATCTTCTCTCCTTTTATAGATGAAGAGAATATAGGAGGATATCTCATTTGAAGAACTTGAGTGCAAATGACCGTTTGAAAATGTTCTTCGAATTTTAACATTCAAATTGCATAGGCTCCTCTTCCATCATTTCTGTAGATTTGTCAAGAATCTTTTCATTTTTTCAAAGCTCAATTAATGCAAGATAGTGTAATTAAATGCATAGGACCCATAGTCCATTCATGTTTTTGAGGTAGTGGAAAAATACAACCATTATCTCTTACATACAATGTATATAATAGAGTGTAAGAGATCATGATGTTTGTAGACAAAGCATGATGGAGTTTATGCAAAGATGGTGTGAAATTATTTAATGCTAGGCTCCTTTCATTAAAGAATACAGCTAGTATAGTCAAGATAGGATACCTTTCATACTAGGAGAAGATAAGGTATGGGATTGCATTTATTGAGCTACCCTACCATAAATTCAAAATGGTATCTTTGTATTCCCACTTGATTTCAACACAATATACTTGTATTTTTATAGGATAACGAATATGATCATTCATATAAGTAGTGTATAATGTATATCATACAATTATACAAACCAACTATGTTCATACAAGTATTTAAGGCATTTGAATACTTAGAATCATTTAGCATGATGAAAACAGAATTTTCATACTTTTTGAGTCAATTTGTCAATTAATCATAAATGAATGGATGAACATATCAATTGAGCATACATATATCATGTAGACATGCTAAACTAACATCTCATGACATGATTTGAACATTCCGAACAAAATATGATATGCAAATCCAAATTTGAGTTCATGACAAAATTCTGTATTTTGAGTTCTAAAATATTTCAAATTGTTTTGATCAATTTCTTTTTAATTCAACATTGTATTGATCAAATTGAATGATGATAAGGTGTTATATAATCATTATAAGGCATATGAATCATCATACATTAATTAGAACAAACATACGACGCCAAAACGTGAAGTCGAAAACAGAGCAGGAGAGAAAAAGCATACTGCTTGAAAGTAGTCGACTACTTTCAGCATAAGTAGTCGATTACTTATGCTGCAACTCCTGCGGCATGATATTTTCGTCCGTTTTGGATTTTTGGTCTTAGTTTTTGATCGTTTATCATTATAAACACTTTATAAAGTACGTAACAATTATTATCAATATGTTTATATGATTCAAAAACTCAATGATCATATTAAGTACATAAAATTCCAATTTCCCACAATTATGATCAATAGGTGTTTTTTCCGATATAGCATGTAATGATCAAATGCATACTTCACATTGTGATATATTGGTATATTGAATATGATAGGATCAATATATCACAATTAAGAACTCATACGGTGTGTGTGTGTCCTATAGAGTTCCGAGTTCAATATTCCGCAAGTATTGTCGAAATGAAAAATTGCTTTAATATAAATCATACCTTTTCGACTTGATTTCGCTTTCATGATTTGTTTTGGATATTCTATATCAAAATTATCGTTAGTACATTCAAAACGTCAAATGTGTGTGTTATCGTCAAAATCACTTTAATTCGGGGATTCTATGATTGAAACCGCTTAGGCTAACAGTGCCGAATGACCTTGAGCCTGAAATATGAATCTGTGAACGCAAATAGAGAAACAAAAACCAAAATGCAAACAGAAACAGAAACAGAAACAAAGAAACAACAAATAGAAATAACAAACAGAAACAAAAACGGAAATAGCAAACATAAACAGAAACAGAAACAACAAATAGAAACAGAAACAGCAAACATAAACAGAAATAGAAACAGAAACAACAAACATAAACAGAAACAACAAATCGAAACAAAAACAACAAATACAAACAGAAATAGCAAACAACTGAGATTCTATGTGTGTGTTATCGTCAAAATCACTTTAATTCGGGGATTCTATGATTGAAACCGCTTAGGCTAACAGTGCCGAATGACCTTGAGCCTGAAATATGAATCTGTGAACGCAAATAGAGAAACAAAAACCAAAACGCAAACAGAAACAGAAACGGAAACAAAGAAACAACAAATAGAAATAACAAACAGAAACAAAAACGGAAATAGCAAACATAAACAGAAACAGAAACAACAAATAGAAACAGAAACAGCAAACATAAACAGAAATAGAAACAGAAACAACAAACATAAACAGAAACAGCAAATCGAAACAAAAACAACAAATACAAACAGAAATAGCAAACAGCTGAGATATTTCATCATCAATCCAATGATGAAATAAAATTGGTATTGGTCCTTAAAGTTTTATGGGTTACTGTCAAATAGTTTCCCCAATGTTTTAATTTTCTCAACCAACTCCTTCAACTCTTAACATTGTATCACATAGGTTCTTTATTCTAATTTTACTCGATTATATTTCATCATCAATCCAACCCACTCTTCATCTTCTCCTTCTTCATACACTATTCAAAGGTTAAGGACTTAATTCAAAAAATGAAAAGTTTTGGGACTAATTTGACACTACAGCCAAACTTCAACCGTTATTATTCAATAGCAAGGTGATATTACCCAGCAATAGTCCCCCCAAAACAAACCAATAATCCAACAAGAACAAGGAAACAGAAACTTACAGGCCTTCCAAATTTGGATATATCTGCAGTTTTTGTTCTCTGCTTAGCTAGATACCCTACATTTAGAATTGAAAAAAAAAAGTAAAGTAATAAATAATCGAAAAATCTAGAGACTAGCAAATTAGAGCACCCTAATCGATAATGAGATCATATTTATGAAATACATAAAATCCTTATTATTACAGAACAGAAACATAACAGAAACGTGAAACGGAACATAGGGAATGGTTCTTGCGTGAGGCCGCTAGCCGGTAGCTAGCCTTGCTAGCTTGTTGATCCCTCTAAATGAATTTAGATGATGCTTTAGTATTGCCCGAATTCAGACTCTTAGTCCGAGTCTCGAGAACTTGAGCCTTGTTCACGCGCATCGAAAGGTTGGTCATAAAATGGGAGAGTTTTCTTCTACACGGAAACGCAGACCTTCGAGAACCAATATTTGACCAGGAATAAAAAAAGGAAAAAAGTAAATTAGATGAAACAGAACAGAAACATAACAGAAACGCAAATAGAAATAGAATAGAAACGTGAAACGGAACAGATACAGAACAGAAACAGAACAGACACCTAAACAAAACAAAAATAGAATATAAACATAAACGAAATAGAAACGTTATGAGGGAAGGAGCAAACGATCTACATACCAGATTATGTTACTGTGAATCAATTTACTTGGCAACCTGCGCTTTAAAGTAATCTATTGTAATATATTACAAACATAAAAATAAAATAATATATATATATATATATATATATATATATCATCAATTAACTAAAAACTAAAGTTTATAGCACATTATAAGCAAGTTTTCAAAGCGCAGTGTGTACTTAGCCTTGGGCCTTGAGCCTCAGCCCATGAGGTGCGCCTTATTGAAGGAGTCGGGTCTTACACTAGGCATGGCGCCAAACATGGGACTTGGTGCGCCTTGGGGCTAGGCACACCTTTAATATAACTGATCTACATTCCCCCATATTACTCCCCATCACCCGTGTATCTATTTCATGATGATAATGAAATGACAGGCCAATCCATGAATAACAGAAGTGTTTTAAGATTTAAACCAACAAATAATGAAAAGCGACATAACCGTCTTGTGCTTCAAGCATGAAGGAATGATAAAACTGGGGCCAAGTTAAAGTTTAAAAGATCCAAAAGTTTCAGAGCGTTTAAGGAGCTTGAAACTATTACCACAAAACTATAACATATTTTATTGGCAAAAATAGATTTGATTAGAAATAAGATATTTGATGGTGGTTTTTTGCAAGTCCTACACATTTCTGTACAATAATATTTTTATAAGTGTAATATTATAAAGTCTATCACTGAAGTGTGCCTATTTCTTTTCAAAAAATCCTGCCACTTGCAACTATGTTAGATGGTTTCATGTGGAAACACACCAGTTTACAAAAATGCAATTATATGCATAATGCTCTCGAGAACACTTGTTACTGTCCGTATATCACGCTTTTGGATACTTACATCCGCATACAGGTAAGTTGACACAAGGCATCATTTTTGGATAGCAAAAAACAGATCTGTTCATTTTTAGACTCAGCTACATTCCCTAATGTGTGAGTCGCTAGAATTTCTGGATAAAATTCTTACAACAAATACTTTTTTAAAATTTGTACAGGAGACCTATGCTTGCAAATACGAGTCTAGTCTAGAAGGAATACATACGCCACTGACCAAATCAATGGTTGTTGTCAGTCTCATTTTGCCTAATAGATAACATATATAAATTCATTTGACAGAGAGAGAGAGAGAGAGAGACATACACACACACACACACACACACAGAAACGCACCTAGAAGCAAACGAATGTTAAAATTTCACAAAAAACCAATTTCTTCATACACCCTATCTCTACTCAGATCCGGCTGCTAGGGTTGGTAAAATAAATAAATCTGAGCAGAAGAAAAAACACAATTGTTAGATAAATTTTCTTACCTATGAGAACTCAAAACCAGATTGCTTCAATCTTCATAAACCCTGGAATCAATCAAGAGAGAGGACAACTGCAGAAGAGAACATGAAGCAAAATATTTCAATCGTATGCACATATTCAACTACACAACCCTAATGAAAAAAACATTAAACCTAGACAATACAAGAGGGATTGAGGGAGTATTGTTCGAATCGTTACCTGGATCTGGTGTTTTTTCTTCAGAATCGTGCAATTGGGAAAGCAATGGGTAACTTCAATGCAAAACTATGAGAAAAATGAGATAGCGACCTCAAGATCAAAAGAGGCTGGAGAAGACAACGATTGCGATGATTGGAGAAGACGATGATGGCGACGGTCGGAGAAGAGAGAACGAAGTGAAGGCTGACGACGACGACGATGAAGGCTGAAGGCTTGGCGACGGTGGAGAAATCTTAGCGATTTCATGATCGAGAGCGAGAGAGAGACTCCGATTGTTTGGGTCGGATCTGGCCAAATCGAGTGAGAGAGTGAGGGTGAGGAAGAGAGTAAGAAAGTAGAGAGAGAGAGAGAGTGAGGGTTGATCTTCTTTTATTTTTTTAGTAAAGTAGAAGTGGATTTTAAGGGAGTGGGAAAGCAAAATTTTCTACCGCCATTTTTTTTTATGGTTTAATCTCACTTATATATGTATAATAGGGTTTAATCCAACTTATATCATAAGTGTGATAAAAAACTTATGTGTAATAGGACACAAAATTGTGCCCTAATATAGTTTCTGTTTTTAGGACACTATTTTTTGTCCTTTTAAATTATATATAGATATTATTTTATTTAATTACTAATTAAATTCTATTGGGGGAAAATGGGCGCCAAAATCATGGTGGGGGAGGGAAAACAATTGGTGACAAAACTCATTCGTAGCCCAATATCAAATATAGGCAACCATTTTGGCGACAAACCACTTTCGTCGCAGATATAGTAGGGGATAATTAATCGCGACGAAAGTGGTTCGTCGCCAAATAAAAACATATCTCGTGCTAAATTGTCGACGAAATATTTCCGTCGCCAATACGCTAGCGGGAAATTTTTTTTTTTTTTTTGTTTGGCGCTAAGAATTGATCGGACCAATAGCGACGAATTATAAAATTTCGTCGCCTATTAACAACCTATGGCTACAAAATATCACTTCTTCGCTAAAGGAGGTCATATTTGGCTACGATTGTTCATTTTGTAGCCAATAGACATATTTGGCGACCATTATTGTCTCGTCGCTAAAAAAATTCATAGCTGAATCCTGTTTTTCTTGTAGTGCGTATCTTACAATTTAATAATTTTTTTCAGTATTGTTTTTAGGTAGTTTTCTATTCAAATTACCTTCTTTGTCGTCCTTTCTAGGTAGTTTTCTATTCTGATTACCTTCTAGGTAGTTTTCTATTTAGATTCCCTAGAATTTTGTTTGTTTGTTGTTTTTTGTTTCTTTTTATTCAGATTATATGTTTTTTTTTTGTTTGATTGATGAGAAATATTCTTATTCAATATTAAATTTTACCTGTACAATTTGACCGGTCATAATATGGTTTTCTTTGTTTCTGTTCTTTTCCCAGATGCTGGTGGTACTTTCTGTTGCTATATGTATTTTGATGATATCAATATATGTATTTTGATGATGTCACAATATGTGTTGTGATGATATCAATATTAATGATATGGTGATGTCACATTGATATTATTAGGCACAAATTATATGTTCTAATATATTAGATTGAATCATATCTTGAGTGTACTAACTAAAGTGATATCTTAAATACAGGTATTAAGATTCAATTATTCAGTGCGAGTGCGTGTGCTAACCACTTTGGAATTTTAAGTGTAAAATACAGGTATAATCTTGATATCAAGAGTACAAGACTTCGGTAAGATTAAGTCTACAAGGCTAAGTCTATTGGATGTTACTCTTGAAGAGATTATATACTTTGGCTCATTAGGTTACACACACACATACACACACACACCCTGAGAGCGTATGCATTCATGATATTATGATTTAAACCTATTCATTATTTGATTATATCATGATACATGTGAATGGATTGTCCAACACATGATTATTTGGAAATTCAAAAATTGATACAATATGCCTAAAGTGAAAAAATATGTTTTCAATATGCTTATCATGATAATATAATCAATATATATATATACATTTGTGATATCTCGATTCTAACATGTCTAATATGGTTATATATCACAAAAGTTTCATCACTTTGATTAATACATGCACATATGAGAAATTCACATTTTGATCACAAATATACTTAAATGGTTTAAACTTGATTTCTATATGATCACAAGGTACATTGCATGATCTCAATGTGAAAACATTTCAAATATCATTGAAACAATATTCTAAAAGTGTTTTGAATAGTAAACGATCATGGATCGAGGTAAAAAATCAAGAACGAACGAAAATGACACTTGCGATGAAGTTACAGCACAAGTACTCGACTACATTGTGGCAAAGTAGTTGACTACCTTCGGTCAAAAGGTTCCAGCAGAAAAATCTGCACTGACCTCTATTAATTTAAATAGCCATATCTCACTCATTTGGAGTCCAAATGAGATAATTCTTTTTGCTATGAAAAAGTAACTCAATTACCTTTAATTCTATTCCTATTAGGAATTATTTGGATATGTCTTTGATTTCCAAAGCAGAAATGTGAACAACAAGTCAATAGACTTTTTCTCTCTTACTCTGTTTTCGGTCTAACTTTTTATTGAACTTAACTTGTTCTTGATGAGCATTGAATGCTTTTATCCCTTATTTAAGAGGTCTAGTATCATGACAAACATTCAATTTGATCAAATCATCATTGGATTGAATCAATTAGATCAAAACCATTTCAAAGTTTTAAGAACACAATTCACAGCTTTTTGGTCATAAACTCAAAATTGATTTTACATATTAAATCTTGTTCTCATTGCTCAATTCATGTTTTCGTATGTTTAAATGATATGTCTACATGATACATATGTACTTGATTGATATGCATGACATTATACGAAAGTTTAATTGACATTTTGCCTGAAAGACTTTGAAAATTCTATTTTCAACATGAGAAATGTGTTTAAGTATTGGAACATGTTTGGAATTATTCTAGATGAGAAAATACATTGTATTCATGTATAAATGTGATTATATATTATGTATTTGATGTATAAATTTGTGGTCCAATTATTATACACATGAAATACAATATCATGACCAAACATGTGTAAGTGGTTAAAAATATTTAATGCATTCACACTTTATGGTAAAGTAGGCTAAGGTATGGTCTATTCTCTCTTGTCCCATGCCAACTACATTAATTTATTATCTTAATCATAATTTAAATTGGAAGATCTTTACCTTTAATGATTCATATCTAACTTTGAAGAACTCTATCATGATTTGTGTATATGCATTAATGCCAACCATACTCAATTATATGTTTTTGAATATATGAGCAACTTGCTGTATTTTTCCACTACCTTAAAGACAAAAATGGACAATGGGTAATTTTCAATTAATAAAGCATGTCTAGCATTTATGGGGTTGGAAAAAGTGGATGAGATCTTGACAAATCTGCAGAGAATGAAAATGGAGAGGAGCTTTTGTCTTTGACATTTTGAAGAGAGCTCACCAATGGTCATTTGCTCTTAACTCTCATGATATTCTCCCTACTCTTCTCTCCAATTGTGAATCAACTAAGTAAATCAAGTGAATCAATCAAGTGAGTTACAAGGATCAATCACACCAAATAGCTTTAAAGAGTCATACTACAAAATGATATTCCTTTACTTCATCTCTTTAATTCTTATTCTTACACTACTTGTGTGATCACTCTTGTACTTAAAGTTCATCTATTATTTTTAGAGTGATATTTATGAGAAGCACTAAATACTAGTGAGTTAAAGTGTTGTGATATTTATAGAGAGTGTTTAGAAGTTTAAGGTCGGTTTTGTAAATTAGATTACAAAATAATTTTGAGTGTTGTATTGAGAGATTGTACTTCATATAAACATTCAAGTAAGGAAGATCTTCAATATCACTTCATCAAAGATCAACTTGTGAAGAAGTTGAAGAAGACCAAAGGAGGCGCCTTTGGTGGTGATGGACCAATCTCGCCAGGAAGAAGATCATGTGGAATGGTTTGATTTTCACCCATAAGAAGATTGTGAAAGGTTGCTCTTCACCCGTAAAAAGATTGAAAGGTTGTAAACTGCTTAATCTTCGCCCGTAGAAAGATTGTAAAATGTTTTATTTTCACCTGTAAGAAGATTAAAGATTGGTGAACTAGAACCCTCCGTCGGGAGCGCGGAGGAATAAACTAGGTAAAAATGTTTTGCCAAACTATTGTAAATTTTTTGTATCTTGTGGTTTGATTGTCTCTATCCGTTACTCTTTACTTTGATTATTTTAATTTAATTGATTATTCCGCTGCACACACAATTACAAGATCTAACAAGTTTGATTTAAGATTTTAGTAGAGAGATTCACAAAAAGTTTGTATAGATCTAATTCATCCTCTCTCTTGGATCAATATTTGAGCCAACTCTTTCAATTGCAGCCAGAGAACCTGCTACTTACTACTTCCTATTGACATAGCAAGATTGCAGATTTCGGAGTATAAAGATTATGCAGGATTGTTCGGTAGAAGTCCTTTCGGATGTAGGTTTAGGTAACTTGTTCATGCTATGACAAGTAAAACTTAGGGGTAGCATTTGGGAACATGGAATTGAAGCCATGCAATTGGAATTTTAAATTAAAGCATGCAAATCTTTGGTTTTTTATTTGGATTAAGTTTTAATTCGAATTCCATGCAAATCAACAGTACCTTGCATTATTTTCACGTTTTAGATCATTTGCATGCGTCTTTTTTCTCTAGATGATAAAGCTTCCACCTTTATGGGAACATCATCTTATGTTCCTTCAGAATTCTCAAAGTCTACTCTTGCTACGTTTGGGTAAGATATTTTCTTAGAAGATTTGATTCGTTAACTTATTATGAGAATCACATACACTTTAAGAAGGTTACATGCATATGAAGGTTGTACAATGATTTACAATTGTTGTCCAACATTTCACTACAAGAAAAAAGGCTTTTTATCACGCTTAGTAAATATAATTCATCTCGTTTTTTGAATAAACCGTGATTGTAACAAAATGAATGAGATATAATCTTGCTTAAAATTTATTATGTGATAATTTTTTTTATCTCATTATTTTAATAAACCGTTATAATTGGGTGTAGTTTTTATCACGTTTATTATTTATAACTATGATTAATTGGTCAATAGAGGATTCTAGCGCTGCGGAGCTTAAAACAAAATGAAAAAAAAAAAGCGGTGGATCTAATTTCATGTTCGCGCTCTTTGCCGAACATTTAGGGCTTCCATCTTCTAATCGATCGTTTGTCCTCTGCTATCTCTCTCTCTCTCTCAAATGAACCAGCTGCAAACCAAAAATCGAAACGAGCCTCCACTACCTAGCCAACCCCCTAATCGATGACCTGGAACCAAATCGCCACTGAAGGTTCCTCAAATCTGACATTTAGATCGAGAACGACGAGAACCGAACACTCAAAATCTCAGATTTGACCCTCGACGAAACCCTCAAGCGGAAATCATCCCATGCCGCAGAACCTCCACTGCCTAGCCAACCTAGAAATTGAATCAGCAGTAGATGAAGCCCTAATCGCAAGGACGACAAAGGCGACGATTGGGAAATCTCGGAGTTTCTCTCTCTCTCTCTATTGTGGTAACTTTTGGTTTCCTTGATTAATGATTATTTGTTGTTTTGATTTCTAATTTTATCCATGAACATCAAGAATCTGTGGACATTCCTTCATATTCGGACATTCCTTCTTCAATTTTGCTTATGAACGTTGAGTTTGAGCTTGATGCTTTTAGTTACCAGTAGATGAAGTTAGTTTTTACAGTTGTATATACCTTTTATGGCTGCTAGGGGGGAGTTTCTCCTTTTCATACATGGAAAGAGACCATTTGGAAACATCATCACTTCAGAGCCTGATTTTTTCTTTGTGGAATTTTTTATTAGTTGCCATTGTGGAATTTATTCTTTGTGTAGAGTTTTCAAATTTGTGTTTTGGTTTCCAAACATCCAGATGCTGCTTTGCCTGTTCCTGCTTCTGTTTCTGTCCTGTTACTGTTTTTGAACCTTAAAAGTTTTGATTAGAATGAAATCGGGAAGAGGGGTTATCTTTGCCTTTTTTGCCGAGCTGAGTTTGTGTTTGTTTACAAGCACCAGAGAACGATGTTGGCAAGAGTTCATTTAACTATTTCCAGGTTAGTTCTGACTTCATGATAATAATAATGCATTATTATAGTGATAGGCAATAATAATGGCGATGTTTTCTTTGATTAATAATACATGATGTCGTTCCAGTTATTATGATGTCCAACTTTTACCATTTAGGCACAAAAAACTGATATACAAAATATCTTCTTTTACATTTTTTCTAATACCGATTACGTTAGTGACAAATGTAACTTTGCTATTTTGATTAAGTTTAGGCTTTTTTTTTTTTTTGTTTAAATTCAACTCATTTACGTTTTGTTTGGTAATGGATTTTTCCAGATTAACAAATTATCAAAGGTGAATCACAAGAATTTTGTGAACCTAATTGGATACTGTAAGGAAGATAAGCCTTTCACTAGAATGGTGGTGTTTGAATATGCTCCAAATAGAACACTTTCCGAGCATTTACACAGTGAGTATCTTTATTTTTTGTCTTAATCTTTCTATGTGGGATCAAATTTACATTTATGGTATGTGTTCCTGTTTCCCTTTTTATGTTTCTGTTCCCAGAAAACTTGAAAAAGAAATAGCAATATGGGAGCAAAAACAGGAATAAAGTGGCTTTGGGGCTTCCCATTCATAGGTAATTTTTAATGCTTTGGAGTTCTTTGTAGCATTGTTTGTTACGAATTTTTTGTCTGTGATTGTTTGTTAAGGAGTATATACTAAGAACCCCTTTAATTATGTATACGATATATCTCCTAAAATGTTGGAAGAACGAGAACAAATAATTTTTTTTGTTCCCATATTTCTGTTTGAATTCAACTCATTTGCATTTTCTTTGGTAATGGGTTTTTCCAGATTGACAAATTATCAAAGGTGAATCACAAGAATTTTGTGAACCTAATTGGATACTGTAAGGAAGATAAGCCTTTCACCAGAATGGTGGTGTTTGAATATGCTCTAAATGAAACACTTTTCGAGCATTTACATAGTGATTATCTTTATTTATTGTCTTAATCTTTTTATGTGGGATCAAATTTACATTTATGGTATGTGTTCCTACTTCCCTTTTTATGTTTCTGTTCCTAGAAAACTTGAAAAAGAAATAGCAATATGGGGGCAAAAACAGGAATAAGGTGGCCTTTGTTTAGTATTTTTGTTTCCCATTCTGTTTCTAGTGTTTGAAGAAAAAGAATTGGTCCAAGAGTACTGGTTCTGCTTCTGGTGTTTGAAGAAAAAGAATTGGTCTAAGAGTACTGGTTATGTTCCCCATTTTTGGAACAAATTTCTGGGAGCAGAACAATAACATATTTTTGTGTTGTCGTATTTATATTTCTGTTCTAACAGAAATTTTAGAACAGAAACACTTGCAAAAGCCACCTAACCAAACTCTACCTTACCTAATACTTCCATTTTAGGGGCATAAGATAAGATCCTGGGATCTAAACAAGAGACATTTTGTTATTTCTGTTCCTAGATTTCTGTTTCTGCTACTAAAAAAAAAATACTTAGCAAAAACAGAAATTTGTTCTCTAAAATTTGGGAGAAGAATGAACTGGTAATAGAAACAGAAATTTGGGAGACCTATTCAGTGAAATAGATAATGAGGGGTTCAAAGTGGTTGTTAAAAGACTTATTTGTCTTTGCAATATTTACTTTGTTGTCTATTTTATGTCGATGTGGTGGCTGTTACAAAACCAATGTCCAACTAAAATGGATTTATGTTGAACAAGGTTGATTATTGCAAATGCATGGTGATTTTTTTTCATTTTTCATTTTTTTTCTCTTTGTTAATAGAACAGGTGTAGAATTTTCTATAAATAGAAAATTTCAATATACAATCTTATTTCATTTGGTTAATTGTTTCTATTCTGTTGTCATATTTCTACTATTTAAATTTGTATTTGTTTTACTTTCTTATTTATTTTTTTATTTTTTTGCAGCAAAGGTGCTCTATTTTGCTCCAAAAACAACAAAATTCAGTTGCAAAATAGCAAAATTCAGCAAAACAACAAAATTCAGTTGTGGTGGATTTCTTATTCTTTTTTTTTTTTTTTTTTTTTGCTTTTTGTTATATGAGTACTTGCAATTTGAAATTCTCATTTCAGCTGATTACATCTCTACATTTGATGATGAAGAAAATGAAGTTCATGATATGGGTATTGTGCTATCACTTTTTTAGACATTTATGCACAAGACAATTAAGTTTATGATTTTTGTATTGAAAAACAATGTTATTTGTATTTTATTTGGTGATGTAAAATTCTTGTGATGTTCAGTTTTGGAAATTTATGTATGCTCATTCTTGACAATATCTTTTTATTAAATAGTAGGATATTGTTATTGTATTTTTTTTTAAAAATAAAATAAGAAAAATAATCACATTTTTTAAATGTGATAAAAGAGAGTAAATATCTCAGTTTGATTCAAAACTAAGATAAATATCATCTAAACAATCACGGTTTTTCAATTTGATCACATAAATATGATCTTTTTAATCACATTTGAAAAATGAGATGTTAGATGGACTAACCATCTTGTTTGTTAACTGTGATAAAAAATATACCATCTCGGTTTTTAACTGTGATAAAAAAACCTACTTTTAATCACACTGCATACTATCATGGTCAATTTTGGAGCCAAAAATTGTGATAAAAAGCTTTTTATCACGGTTTTTAACCGTGATAAAAAGCCTTTTTTCTTGTAGTGTTTTGATTGTGTTTTTCACTTTATATTCTAAACATTTAGCTACTTTAAATTTACTATTTTTATTTATCTACTCTATATTCTAGAATGACTATATTTCGAAATGATTTTCATACATTCGACGATAAAGGCAGATCATAGCATGTCGATGATTGTGAAGTTATTGTAAATGATTGAGTAAATGGTCAATTGAAAGTCACCATATCATTTTATGATGAAGAAAATGAAGTTGATATGGATGTTGTGCTATAACCATTTTAGACATTTATTCATGATAGAAATTCAAGTTCATGATTTTTGTATTGAAAACAATGTTATTTGTATTTTTTATGGTGATGCAATTTTTTTGTGGTTAATAATTTAGTTGTTTTGGAAATTTATGAATGTTCATTCTTGAAAATATTTTTTATTGAATGGTAGGGTATTGTTATTTAAAAAAATAATAAGTGAAACAATTACCGTTTTTAAATGTGATAGAAAAAAGAGTAAACATATCAGTTTGATACAAAACTGAGATGAACATTATCCAAATAATCATGGGTTTTTACTTTGATCACACACACACACACACACATATATGTATGAAACTTTTAATCACATTTAAAAACTGAGATTAGATGACTAATAATTTTTGTTTTTAACTATGATAAAAACCTACCATCTCTGTTTTTAACTATGATAAAAAGCCTACTTTTAATCATATCTCCATCTATCATGGTTAGTTTTGGAATAAAAAATTGTGATAAAAACCTTTTTATCACGATTTTTAACCGTGATAGACAACATTTTTTCTTGTAGTGTGTTGTATTTACATTTTTCAAATTTTACAAATGTGTTCAAAATGAGAAGTAATTATGCTTTATTAACATTCGTAGAGATAGAGATAGAGAGTTTAAAAAAAATTACTAGCTATTGGGATGAACTTGGATACACTCATAATTTCTTTGCCCCTAGAATTCCTTAGCAAAATGGGATTGTTCAAAGAAATAATAGGTCTCTTCAGAATATGGCTAGGACTATGCTTAGTGAGAATAGTCCACCTAAACATTTTTGGGCTCAAGCTGTTAGTATTACATGTCATGTTCAAAATCGTATGTCTATTCCTAAAGGATTAAGTAAAACACCCTATGAGATTTGGAATGGAAAAAATCGAATTATCTCTTATTTAAAAGTTTTTATATGAAAATGTTTAAATTAAATGATGAAGATGATTTGGGTAAATTTGATGAGGGAATTTGTATTGGGTTTGCTTCCAATAATAACGCGTATAGAGTATATAATAAAAGGAGTGTCATTGTAGAAGAGACTATGCATGTTACTTTTGAGAAAGGCAATCCTTTTGCATGTAGAAAAGTTATGGATAAAGATGATGCAAGAATTTCAAAACATAAGGATCAATAAATTGATCTTGACAAAGAGACATCAAATCCTCCTGAAGAACCACAACGTGTTGAGGAACCAGTGACTTTGAAGTCAATGAAACGCGTTGCTAGTCTCCCAACCGAACAAATTATTGGAGATATACAGAAAAGGTATAAGTACTCATTAATAATCTTGTTTTTCTCTCTCAAATTAAACCTGAAAATGTTGAAGAGACAACTAATGAATCATGCATCTTAGCTATGAAAGCTAAATTACTTAAATTTGAGAGAAACAAAGTTTGGTATCGAGTTCCTAAATTCGATTTTCACCTTGTTATGGAACTAAAGGAATTTATCATAATAAGAAGGAAGAATTAGGTTTAGTAATTAGAAATAAGGAAATATTAGTGACACAACAATTTAATCAGGAAGAAACTATAGATCATGAGGTAACCTATGCATCGGTAGCTAGACTAAAAGTTACAGTAATGCTCTTAGGCGTTGCATACTCATGTAATTTTAAATTGTTTCAAATGGATGCCAAAATTGCATTTCTAAATGGTTTTACTTCTAAAGAAGTTTAAGTTGAACAACCACCCAATTTTGAAAATGATAAACTACCAAATCATGTTTTCAAATTAAAAAAAGGTATAGTACGGTTGAAACAAGATCCTCAAGCTTTTTATGAAAAATTGAGTAGTTATTTAATTTAAAATGAATTTCAACGTTGTCTAAGTGACATTAAATTGTTCATTAAATAAATTGATATTGATATTCTCTTGGTGCAAGTTTACGTGGATGACATAATATTTGGTTTCAATATTGAGTACCTTTGCCAAGAATTTGCCAAGATAATTCAGGATGAGTTTGAAGTATGATGGGGGAAACTAATGTTCTTCCTTGGATTACAAATCAAACAAACAAAATTTTGAATCTTCATTTAATACAAATACATTGAAGAGCATCTAAAAGAATATGGATTGAAAAATATAAAAGTACACAAAACTCCAATGACAATGGCTACAAAACCTAACAAAGATAATAAAGGTAAAAGTGTAAATGAAAAGGGTTATCAAGGTATGGTAAGAAGTTTACTTTATCTTGTAGCTAGTATGCTAGATATAATATTTAATGAATGTTTGTATGTGAGATTTCAGTCATGTCCTAAAGAGTCACATTTAACTGTTGATAAAATATTTTTTCGTTATTTGATAGGATCTACTGATTTACGACTGTGGTATCCTAGGAGTAGTAATTTCTCTTTGATTATCTACTCCAACGTTGATTTTTCCGGTTGCAGAGTTGAGCGAAAAAACACTAGTAGGTCTTCTCATTTTCGAGGGCACATACTTTTTTCATGATTAAGAAAGAAACAAAATTCGATTGCTTTATCTATTGCTGAGGCTGAGTACACGAAAATAGGCAACTATTGTGTTAAAATTCTTTATGTTAAGCAAAAATTGCGTGATTTCAGCATTGCATAGAGAATATACCTATTTTTGTGACAATACAAGTTTTATTTGTCTTAGAAAAACTCCTACACATTACTCGCGCACTAAAAATATTGGTATTTGTCATCATTTTATTTAGGATCACATTAATAAACGTGACATCTCCTTGGAATATGCTAACACACACAATCAGTTGGCCGATATCTTCACAAAACCTCTAGCAGAAAATAGTTTTCTAAAATCATTCAGGGTTTGAAATAGCTAAGCACGACAATATCTGTATAGAGTACTGTGCATATTATTTCTTTAAAAAATGATCATCATGAAAATTGATTTGCAAACTTGCATGATTTTTTGCATTATTTAGAAATGTAAGGGGTCATATGCATTGATTTCCAAATTAATATTCTTCAAGTACTTAGAAATTATTTTAGTTACACTTCTTTGAGGTCTTCAAATTAATGTATTATTGATGCTTTGAGGGATTCTTTATGCAAATCTTATCATATCAAAGAATCTAACATTCCTAATTTTTAAATCCTCCTCCTTTTCGGAATGACAAATGGGGAAAAAATCTAATGTTTTTACATGTTTTCATAAATGAGTACTTAAATTCTTTTATCATGCATTCATTAGTGATTGTTTATACATTCTTATTGTTGAGAAATACATCATATATACTTGGTTTGTGAAACATTTCTCATTCTCTTTCAAAGTGGTTAAAAGACATGTCATCATATTCAGGGGGAGTGTGGTTTATGCACTTTTAAATTAGAAAACAACAAGTTAATTGTCATTATAAGAAAAGAATAGGAGATTTTTAAACTTGAATATTTTGATGAGTCAATTAACGTGATGACTTTTTGGACTAATATTGTTATTGAGATGATATTACAGTGTAAAAAGAATCTTAGTCAGATCTATGATGGATGGAGAACAAGACATGCGTTAAATGAAAACAAATGATGAAGATGATTCTGGACCAATGGCATGATGAAGGAAATTTTTTGGACAAATTATTTTTTGTTTTTCTAAGGTAAAACAACATTTATATTTGTCGAATTCATATAAACCCGATTAGGATCATGTACTCTAATCAGATATGTCTTAAATGCAATAATTGTATGTGATTAAATGATTATTATGCATGTATAAGTGTTTTAAAGTGTTAATATCACTTCCTTGCATGACTTAGTGGTATAAGGATTCAATTCAGTTAACTCGTTTTTCGAATGAGTCAACTGGTAATAACATATTTTTGAAAAATTAAGCTTCTAGGTCAATGAGTGGACTGAACGGTCAATTCAGTTGTCTGGATAAGACAGGGACACGAAAAATGTAAAAACAAGAAGAAGGTTAAAATGGTCAACTGAGTGGTGATTAAGTCAACTGGAAAATAATGGTTCCAGATGTTTTGAAAAAGAGGTTAATTTAGTCTACCGAATGGATGATTCGGTCGATTCAACTTTTCAAGGACCAGAACTTGGCCTGATTCAGTCGATCAAATTGCCAATTCAATCGACTTAATTTTATAGGTCTCGAAGATTTTTGAAAAACATTTAATTTAGTCCACCAAACTGGTTTGAATTTTTAAACTTTGTGAACATTTTCAAAATATCTTTTTACATCGTTTTGAACGATAAATATATCTAAAATATTTCTAATATTCTTAATTGATATTCTGTCATTAGAAATATTTTTTATGAGAAATATTTTTGAATGTGATGGTTTTATATATTTCAAATTGATCCTTATTATTTCTATGTTCGTGATATAACCAGTAAAATCTTTTGAACTTAAATTTTTTTGGTAAAATAAGATGGCTATTAACTTGAACTTGGACTATATTTTGTCTTCATACACTAGTCAAGAGGGTTGGTTTTGTTGAAGAGAAGTTAAGGTCAAATAGTTAGTATCATAAGTCTTAAACCTATGCAAGATTTCACCTTATACTAGTTGTCATAGTGATATGATTTTGGGGCTTTAAAAAACTATGAATTTCTATTTTAAATTTAGAACTAAAGAGTGAGAAATTAAGATATTCAAATGATACAAGAGAGAGAAAAATAAAGAGAAAAAAAAAAATCTAAACTTTTTTTAGAACTCTTGAGAAAAGCCGGAGATAATTTTTCTATTGAATTTTTTTTAATAATTTGAAGCCGATATGAAATACTAGACTACAATGCTTTGATTAACATATTCTACTTGAAATCCGCTGAGATCCTTTCTTGATAACATATTTTCTATGTGAATTGCTTTTCTTGATCTATTAGGTGCATTGATTGAAAATATTATTTTATTATATCAATTCTTAAAAACTTGAATTGAATATTTTTGAAATTCAAATCAGAAAATTGTTATTGAAAAACTCAAAGATATTCAACTTGGATATATTTCTATTACATCGAGTTAAACAATTGAATATAATTTGTCTGGATTATTTGATTTGGTATTACACCGATAAATCCAACCAAACCTAAACACAATTTTCAAATTAAATATTTTGTAATATGTGCACTTCTATGACACTTAAAATTAGATTGAAATTTTACTTTAATATTTACAAGTGTTGGTAGAAGTCTAAGAAAAAATCAATTGTTTTTTATTTTGTGATATTGTAGTTTGGACTTAAACGTACCCAATGCAAGTGGGAAAGAGTTTGGGTGTAAAGGGAATATACTCAAACAGGGTGTAATGACCCAGTCTCCTAGGGTTGTCAATCGGTTTATCCCAAGGAGAAATAGAGCCAAAAGACAAACCACCCCACCACTATGCTTCTGCTGCACAACTCTGATAAAATAAAAATAATATATTTTTCCAATTTAAAATTTTAGTTTTTATACAAAGCCACTTATTTTGTAACAAGATTACAAACATATTTCAACCACTCACTCCCAACAACTGTCTTGATAGTCTCCAAAAGTAAAACTCACTACCTCCTTTAACTCTACCTAGCGCCAGTAGTAGACCCGTCCCTAGCTGAGGTACCTGAGACCAAATATTTTAGCGGTGTACTGTCTTCATAATATAAAAATAATTTATGAATCAAGCATAATTTTCAAATACCACTTTTCAAACCATAATACAATTATAACCGCACATTGAGCTGATATAAACTCCATAGCTATCATTCCAATTAAATAATCGCTTAAATCAACCAATGAGATTATTTTGATATATAATGAAATACTGCACACATGTTTCCTTACTAACCATAGAATCGTTTCACCTCACGATCGGGAGTTATGAAGGTACCATAACCTGTTTAACTGTGCCATCTAAGGTAGCTATCAGTGTCAAGGCCATTTAATATCTCTAATGGTATAAACCAATACGTGGTAAAAATCACCATATTATGATGATAATCATCGTCGTCAACAACAACAACAACAACAACAACAACAACAACATATATCAACCACCTATGGGACTTGCCCTCTTGTTGAAGGCCCAAGAATTACCTAAGAGGGGGGTGAATTGGGTTTTGGTAAATAATTCGTTATTTAAAAACTACTCAATATAACCTAAGTGTTAATGTGATTAAGTGCACAACGGATATTCAAACAAGAGTAATAATCACAAACACAAATATATGCGAAAATGTAAAGAGTAGAGTTAGAGAGATTGACACCGGTATTTTATAGCGGTTCGGTAAACACCATTTACCTAGTCTACTCTCCCGAGCTCCTTCGAGGATTTCACTATCTTTGATCTTCTTACGGGTGAACAACAAACCGTTTAAGTCGCCGCTTGAAAAGTATGTATCTCAAGTCTTTACAATATAGAGTAAATATATTCCACTCACAAATCTCTCTTCTTGAGTAAAACCCTTACTCAAGATTTACAATGAAAATCTCACCGTCTCACAAAATGAAGCTTCAGCACTCACAAGATATAGAACTCAATAATCTATGTGTGTAAAGCGAATACAACAAAAACTGAAGAAATATGAATCAAGAAGAGTATAAGTGTTGTTGGACAGATTTTAACTTAGAAGCCTTTGGTAGTATCACTTTGATCTTTGAGGTTCACTTGATTGATACTTTGATGAGTTGTTTCCTCCAACAATCTTCTCTCATTTTTATAGATGTAGAGAATGTAGGAGGATATCTCATTTGAAGAACTTGAGAGCAAATGACCGTTTGAAAATCTTCTTTAAATTTCAATATTCAAATTGTATAGGCTCCTCTTTTATTATCTCTGCAGATTTGTCAAGAATCTTTTCCTATTTCTCAAACTTTAATTAATTCAAGATAGTGTAATTAAATGCATAGGACCCATAGTCAATTCATGTTGTTGAGGTAGTGAAAAAATACAACCATTATCTCTTACATACAACGTATATAATAGAGTGTAAATGATCATGATGTTTGTAGACAAAGCATGATGGAGTTTATGCAAAGATGGTGTGAAATCATTTAATGCTAGGCTCATTTC
The DNA here is from genome assembly GCA_016647705.1 of Eucommia ulmoides. Lineage (NCBI taxonomy): Eukaryota > Viridiplantae > Streptophyta > Magnoliopsida > Garryales > Eucommiaceae > Eucommia > Eucommia ulmoides. The sequence continues at coordinate 13,612,732 of CM028340.1, forward strand.
TTTAAAGAATGCAACTAGTATAATCAAGATATGATACATTTCATACTAGTGGAAGATAAAGTATGGGCTAGCATTTATTGAGCTACCCTACCATCAATTCAAAATGGTATCTTTGTATTCCCACTTGATTTCAAAATAATATACTTGTATTTTTATAGGATAATGAATATGATAATTCATATAAGTAGTATATAATGTATATCATACAATTATACAAACCAATGAAGTACATACAAGTATTTAAGGTATTTGAATACTTAGAATCATTTAGCATGATGAAAACAGAATTTTCATACCTTATGAGTCAATTTGTCAATTAATCATAAATGAATTGATGAATATATCAATTGATCATGCATATATCATGTAGACATGTTAAACTAACATCTCATGACATGATTTGAACGTTCCGAACAAAATATGATATGTAAATCCAAATTTGAGTTCATAACAAAATTTTGTATTTTGAGTTCTAAAATATTTTAAAATATTTTGATCAATTTCTTTTATTTCAATATTCTATTGATCAAATTGAATGATAAAAACATGTTATATAATAATTATAAGGCATATGAATCATCATACATTAATTAAAACAAGCATACGACGCTAAAACGTAAAGTCAAAAATAGAGCAGGAGAGAGAAAGCGTTCTGCTTGAACGTAGTCGACTACTTTCCATATAAATAGTCGACTACTTATACTGCAGTTGCTGCGGCATGACATTTTCGTCCATTTTGGATTTTTGGTCTTAGTTTATGATCGTTTATCATTATAAACACTTTATAAAGCATGTAACAATTATTATCAAGATGTTTATATGATTCAAAAACTCAATGATCATATTAAGAACATAAAATTTCAATTTCGCATAATTATGATCAATAGATGTTTTTTCCGATATAGCATGTAATGATCAAACGCATATTTCACATTGTGATATATAAGTATATTAGATATGATAAGATCAATATATCACAATTAAGAACACATACGATGTGTATGTGTCCTATAGTGTTCCGAGTTCAATATCCCGCAAGTATTGTCGAAATGAAAAATTGCTTTAATGTAAATCATACATTTTCATACATTTTCGACTTGATTTCACTTTCATGATTTGTTTTGATGGTATTTAGATATTCTATATTCAAAATCATCGTTAGTATATTTAAAACATCAAATATGTGTGTTATCGTCAAAATCACTTTAATCCGGGAATCATATGATTGAAACCGCTTAGGTTAACAATCTCTCCCTTTTTGATGATGACAACTCATTTGATGTTTTAATAGCAATAAATACTTTTCTATCTCCCTCTGAGAATGAGATTGGTTTTGAAATGATTTTATCAATAAAGGTCAATTATTCATTCTCTCAAGGTTAGTGTAGTTTATAACATAATAACCATAAATAACATAATCATAGTCATAGTTATAATAACCATACATAATCATAGTCATAAACAACATAAGAAAGAAATGCAAACATAACTAGTACTAAATCTCTAATACCAAATTTCTAACATCAACCCTAACTAACTAGTACTTAATCTCTAAAATCAAATCTAGTTTTCTCCTTCTTTGTCACATCAAAAAGGGATGGTAAACTAGTCTTGAGGTGGTGGAGGTGGATAGTGTGTGTAGAAGTGACTAGTGAATTGTGTGAAGGATCCTATGAGAGTATCAAACCGCTCATCCACATGACGTGCATGGGTGTCAAAACGATTTGAAAGATCATCCATTCTTCATTCAAAGCGATTAGTCATATCATCCATTCTCCCTTCAAACCTTGTGCTCATGTTGTCCATACGAGTAACAAGATCATTATAATTGAAATTCGGAGCATTGGAACCTTCTCCAACTTCAAAAGTCGAAGTACCACCAGTTTGAGGTGGTGCGTCCTCCATTTCATCATCTCCTTCTTCTTCTTCTTCTTCTTCTTCCACATTTTCAGCACCTCCTTGATAAGCATCGGTATTCCTTAGTTCCACCGGAACATTTGTGAGTGCGAAACCAACAACTTCATGATCAACTTGTCTATTCCTTTTTCGAAAATGACCATTGACAAATTGATAACCCATTTTCAACACGGTTGAATGGTTAAGAATTTCATGACAAGTAATGGTAGAAGATGAAATTTCATTTTGGAGCAGGACTTGGAAATGATTGAAAATGACGATGATAACGATTCCATAAGGCAAAGAGCCTTTGGTTTTGTTCTTTTGAGCCAACATATACTTTTCGATGACAAATGCAAGATCAATGTTAGTATTGTTAAGAAAGTTCTTTAGAAGGAAAAGATCAAAGAAAGATATATGAGATCTACTTTCGGCTCTAGGCACAATTGAGTAGTTGATTATAGAGTGAATCAAACGAAATTGAAGTGGTAAATTGGCTACAAAATTATGATTACCGGGACAAAAATATGGTCCACAAAGAGTAGCCAAGACATTCCATTGATTGAAATTCAAATGGATTGACAACCAATTGTTATTGATCTTGGGTTTAATCTCTTCTCTAGGTAAATGAAATATATTAGCAAGAAGGCTATTACCAAAAGAGATTTCAACACCATTCACATAGGAAGTGTAAACACCACGTTCATAAACAAGATTCGTATAGAACATTTGGACAAGAACGGAATATAGTGGTGATGGAATACCAACAAAATAATCCCAACCGGTATGATTCAAATAGGTACATATATGAATATTGTGATTTGAAAGAGATTCAAAATCAATAGGACGACCGAGGATTACCTTACGGTGAGAGAAATCAGAGCGGAATTGTTCTTCATGTTCGGGGCGTGAGAAATGATAGTTGTCGAATAGAATAACCGGGGCTGCCTCTTGTTCCTGATTTCTCCTTGATCTCCTTGGTGCCATTGCTTGAATTTCTCAAGAACACAAGAATTCAACCTAGGGTTTGGACAATTTTTCAATCACTCTCAAATTTTATCAAGGTTTGCCTCTTCTTTAAGGGTAGGAATGAAATGATGTGAGAATATCTGATTATATAGGCAAGGAATTCAGATGAAATAAACCCTAACTCTTAAGATTTACAATAAATTCGTACGCACTATTTTCCACCCGTCAGGATAAGTAGTCGACTACTTATCTGGAAAGTAGTCGACTACTTATGTTGTAACATTTCAGCAGGTAGTCGGCTTGATCCATTTCTATTTTTTTGCTCTAATTGGATTGATTTATTCAATATTTAGCCTTTGTATGGTTGTTTGAAGTATATATCAATCCTAATTAATTTAGAATTGATCAATATTACTCATAACCAAATTTCGTTTTCGTCTCAGGGATTCAAGTCTATCAAAATTAGATTTTTGATCACTTTTGAAGAACATGGTTTTAAAATCATTTTAAAAACATTTTAAACACATAAAAAATATATATCAGTGAAAAACTATTTTAAATTAAGATTGAAGTAATTTTTGACAATTTATAGCTTATTTATTCTCAAGTAGAAATTTCGAAAGTTTTTATTCTTTTAAAGCATCTTTTTGTCTCATCATGCCTAAACCACGTAATATTTTTGAAAATTATTTTTCCCCGAGAGGCTTAGTAAAGATATTGGCTAGTTGATTATTAGTGTCAATGAATTCCAATGTGATATTGCCTTTTTGAATGTGGTCACGAATGAAGTGGTGTTTTATTTCAATGTGCTTAGTTCGTGAATGTTGAGTAGAATTCTTACTCAAACAAATGGCGCTAGTGTTATCACATAAGATTGGAACACAACCAACATTAATACCGAAATCTCCCAATTGTTGTTTCATATAAAGCACTTGAGCACAACAATTTCCAGCCGCGACATATTCGGCTTCGGCCGTGGATAATGCAACCGAGTTTTGTTTCTTGCTTGACCAAGAAACCAATGCGTGTCCTAGAAAGTGACAAGTACTACTAGTGCTTTTACGCTCGACTTTGCAACTGGCAAAATCAGCGTCAGAATAGCTAAGCATGTCAAAACAATCATTTTTAGGATATCATAAGCTTAAATCACATGTAACAAGCAAATATCGAAAAATACGTTTAACGACAATTAAATGTGATTCTTTAGGACAAGATTGAAAACGAGCACATAGACACACATTAAACATGATATCTGGTCTACTTGCCGTAAGATAAAGGAGACTACCAATCATACTTCGATATTCCTTCTCACTTACCATCTTACCACTTTCATCGGCGTCCAATTTGATTGTAGTTCTCATAGGTGTATTATATACCTTTGAGTTTTTCATTCTGTATTTTTTATTAAGTCTTTAGTATACTTTGCTTGATTTATAAATATTCCATCCATTGATTGCTTAATATGTAATCCGAGAAAGAATGTTAATTCTCCCATCATACTCATCTCGAATTCTTCCTGCATAAGCTTAGCAAACTTTTGGCACAAGATTTCATTAGTAGCTCCGAAAATGATATCATCAACATAGATTTGAACTAGTAAGATATTATTTTCAACTTTTTTAATAAATAAAGTTATATCGGTTAAATCACGTTTAAAACCTTTTTCTAAGAGAAATCCACTTAATCTCTCATACCAAGCTCTAGGAGCTTGTTTGAGACCATAAAGTGCTTTGGATAGTTTGAAAACATGATTTGAAAATTTTTCATCTTCAAAACCGGGAGGTTGTTCAACATAAACTTCTTCAAAAATGAAACCATTTAAAAATGCACTTTTAACATCCATTTAAAAAAATTTGAAATTAGTAGCACAAGCAAAAGCAAGTAACATATGTATAGTTTCTAATCTAGCTATCGGTGCATATGTTTCATCATAATCTATCCCTTCTTCTTGATTATAACCTTGTGCTACCAATCTTACTTTATTTCTAATAACAACACCCGACTCATCCTTTTTATTTCGAAAAACTCATTTTGTTCCAATTACGGGATGGTCATTAGGTCTTGGTACTAGAGACCAAATGTTATTCCTCTCAAATTGATTTAACTCATCTTGCATTGCAAGAATCCAAGATTCATCGTGAATAACTTCAAAAATATTTTTAGGTTTAATTTGAGATAGGAAAGCAAAATTGTTAACATAGTTTCTCAAAGAAGATCTAGTACTTACTCCACGTTCAATGTCACCAATGATTTGATCAGATGGATGAATGTTGACCTTTTTTCGCGCCTTAGGTAACGTGTTCTCGGAAGGTTGTACTTCCATTGAGTCATTATCAACGGGCCTTAAATCAGCGTTTTCAGATTCTTCCGTTGATTTTTCTATCAAATCTGTATTTTCTTCATCAATATCCTTTCTTGGCGAAAAGGGGTTAGATTCTTCAAAAACAACATGCATTGATTCTTCAACTACAAGTGTATGTTTATTATATACTCTATAAGCTTTACTATTAGTTGAATAACCAAGAAAAATACCTTCATCGGATTTAGCATCAAATTTAGAAAGATTTTCTTTATTAAAACACTTGCAACCGAAAACTTTAAAGTATAAGATAATAGGGGTTTTACCATTCCATAACTCATAAGGAGTTTTATTTAAGCCTCTACGGATTGAAACACAGTTCAAAACGTAACATGCCGTACTTATGGCTTCCGCCCAAAAGTATTGCGGTGAAGAATGCTCGTTTAACATATTCCGAGCCATTTCTTGTAAAGAGTGATTTTTCCTTTCAACAACGCCATTTTGTTGAGGTGTCCTAGGGGCTGAAAAATTGTGTCCGTAACTTTGTTCGTCGCAAAATTTTTCAATTTCATCATTTCGGAATTCTCCTCTTCTATCGTTTCGGATATTGTTAATGCTAAAACCTTTCTCATTTTCAACACGCTTACAAAACTTAACAAACACGTAAGCAACATCACTTTTCTTAGCAAGTAGTAGAACCCATGTATATCTAGAATAATCATCTACAATCGCAAATGCATAAAGTTTGCCACCTAAGCTAGCAACGGGATTAGGACCAAATAAGTCAAGATGCAAAAGTTCCAATGGTTTAGTAGTAGAAATACACTTCTTCTTCTTAAAAGAACTTTTTACTTATTTACCAAGTTAGCATGCATCACATATTTTATACTTAACAAATTTTGCATTTGATAATCCACATACAAGATTATTTTTAGATAAGTTTGAAATAAGTTCCATGCTAGCATGTCCTAGACGTCTATGCCATAACTAATTATTTTCGGTTAAAGCATTTAGGCATGAAACATTTTGTGAAGATAGACCATCAAATGAACATGTATAAATATTTTCAAATTGTGATACAACAAATAAAACTTTGTGATCATCATCTTCTTTGACGACACATTGATTTTCAGGAAAAGTTACTTTAAAACCGTTATCACATAGTTGGCTTATGCTTAGAAGATTATATTTTAAGTCTTCACCAAGTAAAACAATTTCAATAATAAAATCATTTTTACCAACTTTACCAATACCAATGATTCTACCCTTAGAGTTGTCTCCAAACGTCACATGTCACCATCTTTAGGTGTCAAAGATGTAAATTGATTTTTATCGCCTGTCATGTGTCGTGAGCAACCGCCATCTAGGAGCCATTTGTCCTTGCTTGTGTTTGCTTTAAAACTAACCTGCAAGGAGCACCTCAAATGATTCCTAAACGGTACCCGTTTTACTTGGGTTCGGGAGGGTTAGTCTGTGGAATTGGTACCTAAATTTTTCTTACCTTTGTATTTGTATTTTTCAGTTTTCTTTCATTACAAACATCAATGGCATGACCAACTTTGTCATAATAAAAACATTTTATAAACTTTTTGGTTTTAGAGAAAACATTGTGAAATTTCTTTTGTTTCTTATGTTGATGAAAACCCAAATCGACTTTGTTGAAAACACCCTTTTGACTTCCTAAGAGAAGTTTAAAATTATTTTCACCTTTAGTAAACTTGTGGACTGTTTTGGTTAAATCATCAACTTGATTTTTTAAAGAAATATTTTTCTTTCCAAGATCACATTTCTTTAAAGAATCATTTTCTTGTTTTAAAGAAATAATTTCAGATTTTGTTGTTTCCAATTCTTTTGAAAGAGTAGCTATTGTTTTGTTAAGATTTATCATTTTAGAAAAATAATTTTTAAGCTCATCTTTTAATTCTTCATATGCATCAATTAGTTCATTATATTCATCTAATGAACAAGTTTCGGAAGTAGGAGTTACCTCATCTTCTTTTACCATGAGTGGAAGTAAGTTAGCTTCCTCGCCACTTCTTTCACTTTCAGAGTCAATTGAGTCAGTGTCATCCCAAGTTACTTTAAAAGCTCTTTTCTTGTTTTTGTAATGATGTTTCTTTGGCTTTTTGTGATTCTCCTTGAGCTGAGGACATTCGGTTTTGTAGTGGCCGAACTTGTGACATTTATAGCATTCAACTTTGCATATGTCGGTTTTGTTGAATTTCTTCTTCTTGAAGAATCTCCGGTTGAACTGATTGAATCGTCTTGCCAAGATAGCCATTTCACATTCGGGTTCACTCCCGATGCTATCATTGTCAACATCATCGTCATGAATAGCTTTTAAGGCTATTAATTGTTTTCGGTTTCTACCTTCTTCTTTGTAGCCTTTGAGTGACGGCTCATGAGTGGTCAAGTTACCAATGAGTTCATCAATGGAATATTTTTTTGGATCTTTGGATTCCGAGATGGCCGTAGCCTTTGGTTCACATGCCTTTAGAAGAGCTCTAAGGATCTTTTGAACTCATTCGGACAATGAGTATGGCTTTCCGAGTGCATTCAAGCTTTTACAAATATTTGTAAAGCGAGTATACATCTCCATGATCGATTCTCCATCCTCCATCTTGAATAGTTCGTATTGGTGCACGAGAATGTCGATCTTGGATTCCTTGACTTGGTTTGTACCCTCATGAGTAATCATTAGATTATCCCAAATCTTCTTAGCCAATGAGCATCCGGAAATCCTATTATATTCATGAACATCTAAACCACAATAAAGAAGCTTAATAGCTTGGGCATTTATAGAAATTAATTTGGTGTCCCTATCATCAAATTCCGATTCTACCTTAAGTGTAGTAGATCCATCAAGATTAGTTTTGATAGGAGTATGTGGACCATTTTTAATAACTTTCCAAGCTTCATAATTTGTAGCTTGTAAAAATGCTATCATTCTAGCTTTGCAAAAAACATAATTGTTACCATTAAACAAATGAAGTCTATGAATGGATTGACCTTCGGGAAGGGTAGTTGCAATAAAATTTGCCATGGTTGATTTGCTAGGATTTTAAGCCTTATTAAGCAAGTGTTGCTCTGATGCCAATTGAAGGCCCAAGAATTACCCAAGAGGGGGGTGAATTGGGTTTTGGCAAATAATTCGTTATTTAAAAACTACTCAATAGAACCTAAGTGTTAATGTAATTAAGTGCACAACGAATATTCAAATAAGGGTAATAATCACAAACACAAATATATACGAAAATGTAAAGAGTAAAGTTAGAGAGATTGATACCAGTATTTTATAGCGGTTTGACAAACACCATTTGCCTAGTCTACTCTCCCGAGCTCCTTCGAGGATTTCACTATCTTCAATCTTCTTACGGGTGAAGAACAAACCATTTAGGTCGCCGCTTGAGAAGTACGTATCTCAAATCTTTACAATATAGAGTAAATATATTCCACTCACAAATCTCTCCTCTTGAGTAAAACCCTTACTCAAGATTTACAATGAAAATCTCACAAAATTAAGTTTCAACACTTACAAGATATAGAACTCAAGAATCTCTGTGTGTGAAGTAAATACAATAAATACTCAAGAAATATGAATCAAGAAGAGTATAAGTGTTGTTGGAAAGATTTTAGCTTGAAAACCTTTGGTAATATCACTTTGATCTTTGAGGTTCACTTGATTGAAACTTTAATGAGTTGTTTTCTCTAGCAATCTTTTTTTTTTTTTTTTTTTTTTTTTTTTTTTCTTTTTTAGAGATGTAGAGAATGTAGGAGAATATCTCATTTGAAGAACTTGAGAGCAAATGACCGTTTGAAAATCTTCTTCAAATTTCAACATTCAAATTGCATAGGCTCCTCTTCCATTATCTCTGTAGATTTGTCAAGAATCTTTTCCTCTTTTTCAAACTTTAATTAATACAAGATAGTGTAATTAAATGCATAAGACCCATAGTTCATTCATGTTGTTGAGGTAGTGGAAAAATATAGCCATTATCTCTTACATACAATGTATATAATAGAGTGTAAGGGATTATGATGTTTGTAGATAAAGCATGATGGAGTTTATGCAAACATGATGTGAAATCATTTAATGCTAGGATCCTTTATTTAAAGAATGCAACTAGAATAATCAAGATAAGATACCTTTCATACTAGTGGAAGACAAGGTATGGGCTAGCATTTATTGAGTTACCCTACCATTAATTCAAAATGGTATCTTTATATTCCCACTTGATTTCAAAACAATATACTTTTATTTTTATAGGATAATGAATATGATCATTCATATAAGTAGTATATAATGTATATCATACAATTATACAAACCAATTAAGTACATACAAGTATTTAAGGCATTTGAATACTTAAAATCATTTAGCATGATAAAAACAGAAATTTCATACCTTATGAGTCAATTTATCAATCAATCATAAATGAATTGATGAACATATCAATTGATCATGCATATATCATATAGACATGTTAAAATAACATCTCATGACATGATTTGAATGTTCCGAACAAAATATGATATGCAAATCTAAATTTGAGTTCATGACAAAATTCTGCATTTTGAGTTCTAAAATGTTTTAAAATGTTTTGATCAATTTCTTTTTAATTCAACATTGTATTGATCAAATTGAATGATGAAAACATGTTATATAATCATTATAAGGCATATGAATCATCATACATTAATTAGAACAAGCATACGACGCCAAAACGTGAAGCCGAAAACAGAGCAGGAGAGAGAAAGCATTCTACTTGAAAGTAGTAGACTACTTTCAGTATAAGTAGTTGACTACTTATGCTGCAGTTCCTGCGGCATGACGTTTTCGTCCGTTTTGAATTTTTGGTCTTAGTTTATGATCATTTATAATTATAAACACTTTATAAAGCATGTAACAATTTCTATCAAGATGTTTATATGATTCAATAACTCAATGATCATATTAAGAATATAAAATTCCAATTTCGCATAATTATGATCAATAGGTGTTTTTTCCGATATAGCATGTAATGATCAAACACATACTATACATTGTGATATATAAGTATATTGGATATGATAAAATCAATATATCACAATTAAGAACATATACGGTATGTGTGTGTCCTATAGAGTTCCGAGTTCAATATCCTGCAAGTATTGTAGAAATAAAAAATTGTTTTAATGTAAATAATACATTTTCATACATTTTCGACTTGATTTCACTTTCATGATTTGTTTTGATGGTATTTGGAGATTCTATATTCAAAATCATCGTTAGTATATTTAAAACGTCAAATGTGTGTGTTATTGTCAAGATTACTTTAATCTGGGAATCCTATGATTGAAACCGCTTAGGCTAACACTTGTCAGGTCACAACATAATTTACTACAAGACATGTTCTCCTGTTAGAACCATCAATATCCCGCAGGACATACCCTCATTTCAGGATCACACTATGGTGTATAGGTATAATAATAAAAATCACTTTTCCACAATCAACTTTTTACTTGATCCGTCTACAGTGATAAAACCGTCCAATTTAATAAATCTTTTCTTTTCACAATTTAATATGAAAATATAATTTGGTAATTTACCTAGAAGACAATACACTCACCTGGATAGTTACGCAGCTTTTCACACAATTGTCGTAACACTGGCAAAGTCGGCCCCGCTTGTGAAGTTAATAATGACACTACCTAAACTAAGATTTTTATCTAAATAAATCTAATATGCATTGCGTGAAATGCGTGATAGTAAAATGAAATTTTCTTATTCCCAAGTTTTTTCTAATTATATAAAATTATTAAATGTCCAGTTTCATAAGTTAATATTAACTGTACAAATGAAAATACTATTACTACAATTAAAAATTTATCAATTAATAATTTAGTTTGAAGAAAACATTAACTAACTATTAATAAAATTTACTAGTCAAAATACTAAAAATATCATTCTAACCAAATTGACAATATTTTATTTTAAATTAAATTCTTCACAAATTAAATATATATATAAAAATAAAAAATTGAACCTAACATATTTTTTTTTTTCAAACCTATATATGTGTGTGTGTACTTACATGTATGTTATTTGAAAATCAAACAAATAAAAAGAACTAAACAAATAATAAAAAGGAAGGAAAAATTACCTTATGTTCAAGTGGTCAATATCCAAAATAGGAGAGAGAAAGTTTGAAAAGTAAAAAATAGAAATAGTAAATTTCCATCAACATATATGAGAAGACAGAATCGGTTCATTGTTAATGCCTTAATCATGAAGATTTCTTTTCTTCTTTTGCCAAGTGTTGCCACGTGTCTATTCCTTATCAAAAAAAATTCAACTAATTCAATAGATTTTACATATACCCCCCAACTTGAATTTTAAGTATCAATTTAAGCCCAATAGTTAAAATTAATACTTTAAAATAACACTTACCCTCCCCAAATTTCTTAAAACTATTTTTTTTAAATATCATAATAACCCCTAAAAATCTTTATTTGAAATTAAAATAACATATTAAATCCGAATACTTTCTAAATGTTATAAAAATACAAATAAAAGTATGCACATATAAGATCGGGTCTTACACAGGGTGTGGGCTTGATTCTCACTTGAGAATATGATCAAAATATTAGTGGATTAATACACTTCGAGAGCTTAAGGGAGTAGACATAGGTAAAAATAATTTGCCGAACTACTATAAAATCACGTTATCAATATCTCTATCCCTTATCTATTTATGAATGGTTTGTGTGTGCCTAGTTAAAATGATTCCGTAAAAAAGATAAAATTTAAATTAGTAATAATTTTTTAGATTATTTTTTTAAAAACTATCTAATTTAATCCATGTAGTTTTTTGGGCCAATATATATACACAGGCATATATGTAAAGTATTTGGGGTCATGGACAAGGCACAATAATTGAGAATGGGTTGCCATTTTGTCAACCGTAACATTCTCTTATCATGAAGGAGAAACTTTCTTGATCATTAATTGATACACTAGTGTTGTGGACCCATCCAATTTCAAATTTTCAATGGTTGACATTGTAATTGACATATACATTAGTAGTTACTTGTAAGAATGTTTATGGACAATTTTTGGCTTTGGTGGAAGTTGAATAATCAATCTTTTATATAAAATTTCTATGTTTTTTTTGGTGTAATTTGTTATAAATATTATAGACAATTGATTTAACGTGTAGTTTAAATCAATAGAATATAAAATTGACATATTAATGTTGTTCAAGAATATAAAAATATATGTTACACCTTTAATTATGATGACACATTTAGACTCAACTTTGACAACAAATCACAAGTTAGATTACACAATATTTTTAGATGTAGATTGGGTTAAATGTAAAGTGAGTCATGCACAGTATATCAAAAAATTATAATTTATATATATATAAATTCAAAAGTTTTTTTTTCCATTTTAGGAAAGTGTTGTTTTCAAGATATGGCATCCCAATGTTGAAATGCTTTCTACAAATGCCACATGTGCTTCCTTTATTAGTGGGTTGAAGTTCCTATTCCTCCTTTGCAAAAAGTAGGTCAGACTTTATGAAATTATGTAAAAAAATGGCAAATTCTATGATTAGGCAATGTTTTGAGCTAGTTTAAAGTTAGCCCTTTAAGTTTTAATTTTTCAAATGAAGTCTTTATATTTTGATCATCATCAAATAGATACCTAATTTTAATTTTACCCTTTACCTTAATCAAAATATTATAATATTTTTAAGGTTTAAGTTGGACTAAAGGGCCTGATTGATCTAAGGTTCACAGTTTAAGACTCTTTTGGGAAACTTTAAAACTATAGAGACGAATCCGTCACTATCATCAATTTATAAGGGCCAATTGTGTAATATTGCCCAAAGAATATATTCATCCCCATCCCTTAACCTATAAATACGTTACTCGACAGAAGAAATTGCAAGCAAGAATTTTCTAAATGAAAATAATAAAAAGTCACCTCTTCTCTACTCTGGTGGTTGTCCAAGAGTTATTGCATGAAGAGGAAGAGAGTGGATTGCAGCCAAGGATGACTTGCCGGCTTGCAGTTCTCGCCAGAAAATGCATCAGAATTCGAATTTTTCCGGCAAGTTGTTCTTGGCTACATTCGTCTTTCTTCTTCTCATGTCATAATCTTGGGACACTTATTTATTTATTTCAGAAACTATTTTTCACAAGTCTTGTTTGAATCAATAAATACTTAGTTTGCTGAAAATTTGATACTTAATGTGTATTTTTCGTAACGAAACTCATTTTGTCCCTAAACTTTGGGACAATTGCAATTATATGTCAAAAAATCTTAAAAAACTCATGACTTCTTCTTACAATTAAAAAAACATCTATTCATTTTTCCCTTGAGTTTTAGTCCCTTTTCTAAATTCTGTCATTTTCCGAGTTACATTTGAATACAATTATTTCGGAATATCAATTTATTATTCAGAAGATAATAATTGTGTATTTAGATTCGTATCCTTTTATTTCTATTAAATTTAATTATTTTGTTTTTGAATTCAAAAATATGAAAAGAATCATAATTCATAACTATATTTTAATTCAATTTGTTTTCATATATCTTTTTACGATAATTAGATTGAATTGTGACATATATATATTATAGTTATTTTAATTCAATTTGTTTTCATATATCTTTTTACGATAATTAGATTGAATTGTGACATATATATATTGTTAAAATCAACGTGTCGAATTCAAAACGAATGTCTTCTGGAAACGATTGTTACTGCGATCTTAGTTTGGATCTCATTTGCATGTTGAATTCAACACATCTATATTTTTGCACTAAGTTTCAACAAATCTGAATTATCTAAATGACAATTCAACTCTGTTTAAATTTCTCCTTGAAGTAATCTCACATTTATCTTTGTCCCAAACTTTAATGTTTATGATGAATCGTAAGTTTTTTAGTTAATCATCTTATAACTTGAAACTCTTCGGACCATATTTGTGAGAAAATCATTAGTAAGATCCAAGTATGTATTAGTAGATTAATTATCATCAAAATCAATTATTACACTATGTTTGATCACTACTCAAATCCGACCAATACACGCATATAGAATCACTTAAAGGATTTGTGCTCTCATATATCAATATGAGACACAAATTACATAATGCAAGGATTGACTAGAGAATATTATGTCTAGAAATTTGATTTACTTAGTTCATAAGCAATCTTTCAAAATATCAAGTTGAATCAAAGCCGAGATCAACACATATGAGTTACATGATGATGACAAACATATTTTTGAAATCAAGGTTCAAATCTATAAATGCATCATTTTAGACGACAAAAGATGATGAACATTTTACCATTTTGAGGCCTCAATATGTGAAATAAGATAGAGGCACATTTGTTAATTCGATAAAGATTCAATCTTTAAATAATCAGCTTAATACAATACATTTGTATGAAAGGTATATAACATGAATATAAGCACACCATACAAATGGTTTTTGCTAATATAAACATCCATCGTACATCAAATACTGCTATTATCCTATTTCGATATAATTAATGTAATTACTCATGTATTGAAAACATACCAATGGAATCATTTTCCATGAAGGATGCATGAGAGTAACTACAAAAAAGGTATAAACTAGCAAGAACACAATAGACAATTCAGTAATAAACAATTTGTATGACTCATGCATGTGTTACTTAAAATTTCCTTCTAGAAGACAGTGTCTACCAATCATATGATCAACAACACAAAAATGATTGAATTTCATATTTCGTGACATGATTAAATCACATACAAACATGTTAAGACAATTAAATATATGTCATTCTCATAATCACCAAGCTACATTTCTAAGATAACAGATGAATACAAATCTAACATGGGTCTTAAAAACTATTACCAACTTACCTAATTGTCAAGCCATTCACCTATCCCTTTAACAAATTTAATAAATTTAAATTGCGAAGGGTTAGGAGAACCTCTGATATCGTTGGAGATAACTTCACTTTTTACCTCATTCCTGCAATTGATAAGTTTCAATATGCATTTTTTCTCAATCTGTCTGTATCCTCCAAGTCTTTGATTGTTTCCATTTGAATTGATGATATTTTTATTTTCAAGTGTTACTTGTCGCTTCTTGGTGATTTTTCATTTTGGCTTTTGTAGATCTTTTTCATTTGTGCCTTTCGTTCCAGCACTGTCGGTACATAACGCTGCACTAGATTTGTGTGTGTTATTCTTTGGTATCCATATCATTTTAGATCTACTTTTGTTATAAACAAATTCAACATTTTTTAATGGAGAAGACAATTTAAAATGTCCAACGTCTCTGCAATAATTACATTTGAACTTTGACCGAACATTAAATAAATCACAATGATAAATAGCTTGAGAATTAAGCACGTATCATTTCAAACAATAAGTAAATTATAATCATAGTCTTGTGAATAGTAGTGAGACAATTGATTATATCCACTTCCATAGATTGTTTTGAAAGATGAGTGAACACTCTTAAGCTTACTTAATATAGACTTGAGGTCAAATTTTGATTTTTCAAGATTTTTCTTAAGTAATTCAATATTCATTTCAAAATCTGATCTTTGTCAGAAAACCATATCAAAATCTTTTTTTAATACTCTATATTCATTTTCAATCGATTTGATAGTCAACATTAGTTTTTCATGTTCAATTTTCGAAATCTCAAGATCCGATTTTAGAATCTCGTTTTCTTTTTTAAAAGTTCTAAAATTTGAAATATTTTCTTTTAAAACATTTATATCATTTTTCAACAAATAATTTGATTTCAGTATAATCTATTTTAGAAAGAAAATTGTTTATTTCCACAATAACATTCAAAAACTCCTTTATTTCACAATCATTTTCAATATCTGATTGCATTATACATTCTTTAAATTCCTTTCCTTTTCTTCCAAAATAATCACTTTTTTTTTGAATTTGGACACCCTCATCATCATTATTATCACTATCACTGGCACTACTGTAGACACGCCATTTTGACTGTAAAAAAAAAAAAAAAAGAATTTTAATTTATTTTGTAAGTTATTTTTATTTTTTCTTTATTTTATTATATTTTGATTGTTTTATTTTATAAAAAAAAAATAAGGAGAAAAAAAGAAAAGGAAATAAAAAATAAAGAAACCCTAAAAAAAAAAAAAAAAAAAAAAAAAAAAAAGGAAAAGAAAAGAAAAGAAAAGATAATAGAGAAATTAAAAAAAGAAAAAAAGTGGGTTGTAGAAATCGAAGCTAACAAAATCTGAACCCAAAATCTAATTAGAGACCCATGGCACAGCTTACCACTTGCCAAAGCCCTACTTTTAAGTTCTTTATATTATTTATTTCTAGTTATCCTTTGTAAAAAAATAAAAAGAAAAAAGAACTGTGCGGACAGTTGCCTGCGCAGAAATCCGAATCCGCCCTAATAAAAGAAAGGGGGAAGTGGTGGCAAGGTTAGGTTTTTTGGTGTTTTGTCACCCCTTATATTTTTGTATAAACATAGGACATTCCTCCTCACTTGTTTACGACCGAAAAAAAAAAAAAATATTCATTGAGAGGAGATACATTTATCATTGAGAGCAGATAAAAACTTTGAGAGGAGATACATTTTCTGAAGATAGTTTTGCCTCGTTTAAATGAAGATATTTTTAAATTATTTATTAATATTATGGAATAACTTTATATTAGTAAAAACATTTTAAAAGTGGTTTTGTTGATATATATATATTTTTATTTTTTATTTTTAAATTCGGGATTTATCAAAAATTCATATTGGTCCTTTAGTTTTGTGATTTCATGATTGGTTGGGTAAAACCTCTTGACCTATATTTTTGGCCAGGCATTCCAATTAGTTTGTGACTTGAATCTGGAGTTTAAAGTGACTGGATTCATAGTCAAATGTAATGAAATGAATAGGGTCAAATTCTATTAACTCATTTGAATTAATCAACTGGTAGTAACAGATTTTCGAAAAAGTAAATTTATGGTTCAATGAGTCAATTGAATGATCAATTCAATCGATTGGATAATACAAAGACCATAAAATTTTGAAAAAGTGATAAACGGCTGATTGAATAGTGATTCAGTCGACTGGAAAATATAGGTTCCAAAAGCTTTGAAAAAATGAGTGAATTCAATGGACTGAATGGATGAGTTGGTCGACTTGATTTTAATGGTCCTAGAGATTTTTTAAAAATACTTAATTCATTCAACCGAATGAGTTTGTCAGTCGACCGGATTGGTCTCAATTTTCAAACTTCGTGAATTTTTCAGGATGTCTTTTCGCATAATTTTTAATGCTAAATAGTTCAAAATTGGGTTTTAATATTCTTAAATGATATTTTTTTATTATAAATATATATAAAAAAAAAATTACCAGAAATATTTTTGGATATGACAATTCTATAAATATTTCAAATTGATTCCTATTATTTCGAATTTCGTGATATAACTAGTAAAATCTTTCGAACTTAAATTTTGGATAGTCACAAAACATGGATATTGACTTGAACTTGGACTTTTGTATCCAAACACTAGTAAAAACCGTTGATTTATTTGGAGAGAAGTTAAGTTCAAATAGTTAGGATCTTAGGACTTACATGTAAGCAAGATATCACCTTATGCTAGTCGTTATATTGATATGATTTCGGGGCTTTAAAAAGTTGCAAATTGTGATTTTCTATTTTAAAGTTAGATCTTAAGAGTAAGGAATTAAGATATCCAAGTGATACAAGAGAGAGAAAAATAGTAAGAATTTTTTTTTGAAAATTTCTTAGAACTTTTGAGAGAAACCAGAGATTGTTTTGCTGTTGAATTTTTTTTGAACATTTGAAGTTGATTGAAAATATCGAACTGAAATTCTTTGATTCACATATTCTACTTGAAATCTAGTGCGATCTTTCATTGATTACATACTCTCTGTGAATGGATTTCATGATCTATTCTATGCGTTAATTGAAAATATTATTTGATTAGATCTATTCTTGAGAGATTGAATTGAATATTTTTGAAATTCCAATCTAAAAATCATTTTTTGAAAAAACTTAAAGATCTTAAACTTTGATATTATTTCTATTACATCTAGTTAAGCGATTGAATATAATTTGTCTTGACTATCTGATTTTATGCTACATCGGTTTGAAACAAGATAAAGTTAAACACAATTTTGAAATTGAATATCCTGCAATCGTGTTCACTTGTATCACACATAGAATTAGACTAAATTTTAAATTTTATATTTAAAAGTGTTTGTTGAAGCTCTGAAAGAAAATCAAAGTTTTTGTGTTTTGTAAGATTGTAGGTTGGACTTAAACATACCTAGTCCAAGTGAGAGAGTGTTTGCGTACAAAGGGAATTTACTCAAATGGGTTGTATGGGTCTGATTCCTACCTTGGAAAAGGATTAGAATTTTAGTGGATTAAAACCCTGCGAGAGTTCAAAGAAGTAGACGTAGGCAAGAGTAGCTTGCAGAACTACTGTAAAATCACGGTATCAACATCTCTATCCTTATCTATTTGTGATTGTTCTTGTGTGTGCCTAATTAAAACAATTTCATAAAAACATATCATATTAAATTTAAATAGCTAATAATTTTTTTAGATTAATTTTTTTTAAACTACCCAATTTATCCTCTTCTTAGGTACTTCTTTGGGCCAACAATTGATATGAGAGCTAATTAAGCTTAATGGACTTAAAATCTTAGCTAATCAATCACATGACATAGTGTATGAGTACCATTATTGCTGAGGGACAATTCACGCACATACATCTACTGTTCACCGGGAACAACAATGTCTTCTGGAAAACCATAATTATGACATTTTTACAAGTCACAAATTATGATAAGTCGTTTGTTCTTAAAAATAGTCCATATGTTCCTTCTATTTATACGTAAAAACAAAAAAAAAAAAAAAAGAAGAAAGTTCGACGAGGATGTTCATAAATTAATAGCAATAAATTCTCAAGCAATTAATCTATTATTCTGTGGTTTATATTTAAATGAGTATAACACGATATCAGGTTGTTCATCGACCAAAAATAATGTGTTACACCTTACAATTCACAAATGAGAGAATGAGTTAGGTCAAGGAATCCAAAATTAGAGCCTTGATCCATCAGTTTGAACTCTTCAAGATGGGAGATTCATAGACAACCCAGGAGATGTACACGAGATTTATAAACATTTACAACAGTCTTAGTGCTCTTTAAAATCGTACTCCAAGGCCAAAAACGTTCGTAAGATCTTGATATCTTTATCTAAAGTGTGGAATCCAAAGGTGATGGCGATACAAGAAGTAAAGGATCTAAACACATATACCATTAACAAACTAATTGGTAATCGATTGACTCAGGAGCCCTCAATTAGAGGATATAAAGAAAACTCAAGCTTCGGTCGACGAAAGTCAATGGTTGAAGGCTAAAAAAAATTGATCAAGATGATGATAAAGTAAGCCTAGGTAGTGATCAAAAGAAGGATCTAGATCTTATATATAACAAAGAACTTCATAAGAATGGCCCAATGATCTTTTCATGGAAAAATAAGCATCAATGTAAAAAACAATAAATGTTTCAATTAATTGCTATAAAATAGGAAATTTCAATCTGACTGTCTTGAACCTAAGAAGGATAACAAACGAGATGGCACAAAGAAATCCAAAGAAGAGAGAAAAAAGTCCATGAAAGTTACATGGGACGACTCACCTTTCAGTAGCTTCGATAGTTCTAGTAGTGACTAGGAATTGATGATGCTTGCTTTGATGGAAAATGGGGATGAGTTATATGATTTAAGTTATTCTAGTTCATGTCCTATTAATTTTGATGAATCATTTCATTCTTACAAGATCGGTTAAATGATTACAAAAATCAATCTTCTAAAATTAATGCCCTAAAAAAAAGTTATGCCTCTAACAAACAAATTGAAAATGTGAAGTTGAAAGCACTTCTCTTAAGGAACACATTTAAAAAAATACCTCATCAGATTTTGAAAAATAAAATAGAGAGTTGAAATCTAAAATTGATGGTTTAAACACTATGTTTCTTAAATTTACAAAAGGTGAAAATAGCTTCAAAATGCTTTTGGGGAGCTCGAGATTTGTTTCAACAAAGCTAGATTTGATTTTCATAAAAATATTTTTCAAAAAAATATGTTTTTTGAAACAAAGTTATTAAAATGCTTTAATTGCAATGTTTTAGGGCATTACCATTAAAAACAGCTTTAGACCTAATATAAAGGTGAAATAAGTATGGGTTCTTAAAGGAACTTTAAAATTTTAAACTAATCAAATCAGACCCATGTAGATTGGGTAACACTTAGGAACTTGTTGGTATTCCTTGTAGGTTAATTTTCTGGAAACAATAAGTAAGGACAAATGGTTCCAAAATTTTGGTTGCTCTCGGCACATGATATGTGATAAATAAAAATTTGCATATTTGACACCTAAAGACGAAGGTCATGTGATGTTTGAAGACAATGCCAAGGGTAATATAAAGCCATAACTTACGTGATGGTTTTATACATAGAGCCAGTCACTTATGTGATAAAGGCTATAACATATTTTTTAATAATAATAAATGCATTATAAAAGGAGGTGAAGATAAAAATATTATACTTGTTGCATCTCGTTTCAAAACATCTATACATCTTATTTTAATGACATTGCCTATCAAAATTATCATGAGAATAGTAAGTTATGGCATAAACATTTAGGGCATACAAGCATGGAATTATTATTTGATCTATATAAGAAAAATCTTGTTAGGTTTGCCTGTTAAGGACAAGATTTGTGATTCATGTTCATTGGCTAAACAATTTAAGTCTTCATTTAGGAGGAAATTTCATACATCTACTACTAAACTTCTAGCATTGTTATATTTTTATTTGTTTGGAATAAGGTTTTAAATTGCAGTACAAGGTTATGTAACGGTAATAGTCACGATGTAACGATATTGAGAATATCTACCTATATTCGTAACAATCGTGAATGATTGCAATTTCCAAAGTCACCAGAAAATTTTCAAAAACTCAATGATTATAATTATTCTACTTATTTAACCCTTAGTAAATACATTCTATTAGATATTATGACATTTAACTATATATGAAACACATTAAAATTACAAAAATAAATTAGGAATTTTCATATAGAACAATCTTAAAACAATAAGAAGATGTATGAAATTTAGTGAAAAACATGTTACATAAGTATAATAAAATTATAAAAGATAAGTAAACCAAATACGGGTAGAAATTGTTTCTAGTGGTAAAATTAAACCAAATATGGTAAAAAATTTAACATATATTTTAATCCAAATATGTGCATAAATTTAAATATACACATATCTCCCAAAATGGAGAAATACCTCTATTTTGATGATGAAGTTCCACTAGAAATGCTTGGATCTAGACAAAAATAGAGTGGAGGGAATTGATCTTGTAAAAAAATGGAATGGAAGAGGATTGAATAACCTGGATATAGGTGAAACTTGGTTGACTGGGTTGGAGGAGAGTAGGAGAAAGGTTGAGTATGAGGAGAAAGTTGAGCAAAAAAATCACTCTAGACACAGGTATGCAGAATCGGTTAAAACAGCCTGTTATAGCTATTATACTAATGAGTAACAGTCGTTATTAACATTATAGGACATTATATGTGTGAATTAGTTTGCAATCGATTTAATGGCCCGTAATAATAATGGAAGGTCGAAAACCAGTTATGTGTCAGCCATTACGCTACTTAACGGTGGATACTTAAATCTATGGTTTGGACCTAATTGTACTGCTAGTCTAGATGGTAAATTATATGCATTTGTTATTGTAGATTATTTTTCTCATTATACTAGGATTTTTTCATGACAAAGAAAGTGATGTTGCATCTGCATTTTTCAAATTTTACAAATGTGTTCAAAATGGGAAGTAATTATTCATTGTTAACATTCATATCGATAGAGGTATAGAATTTAAAAAAAAAAAAAAAAAAATCTTGCTACTGTGATGGACATGGGTATGCTTATAATTTCATTGCTCCCAGAACTTCTCAGCAAAATGGGGTTGTTGAAAGAAAGAATAGGCCTCTTCAGGAAATGGTTAGGACTTTGCTTAATGAGAATAGTTTACCTAAATATTTTTTGACTGAAAAGTAGTCAACATTACATGTCATGTTCTAAATCGTGTGTCTATTCATAAAGGATTAAATAAAACACCCTATGAGATTTGAAATAGAAAATACTAATTATCTCTTATTTAAAAAAATTTAGATGCAAATGTTTTAATTAAATGGTAAAGATAATTTGGGTAAATTTTATGACATATCTAATTAGGGAATTTTGATTGGGTATGATTCCAAATAAAGCGTATAGAATATATAATAAAAGGACTCTTGTGGTAGAAGAGTCTATGTATGTTGTTTTTTAGGAAGCTGTACGCGCAGAGGTTTCACATCCTCGGCGTATATGACTACTTGCAAGTGTACGAGGTCAAAGTTTTAGTATAGTGTGATCGTGAAAGATCGGGTTATCGTATCCACAGGGATTGGTGTCGTTACTATCGAGTATCACGATTGTCATAACCTGACTTTATCTAGGCGCTAAAAATGTAATTTAATTAATTAATACTAATACTAATATACTAATTTAACTATACTAATTACTAATACGAGATAGTTATGGGATGGATTATTTAGGGATTAACTTTATTTACTTAAACGCGTTTGATTTCGTTTAGTTTACAATAATGGTGTTCGACTTATTTGACAATCTCGGTATCTAAAACTCCTCCTCCACCTCTCTCGAGTGTAATATGGGAGATATAACGCAATTTCGTGTCAATAAAAAATCCCCCTCAATGTCTTAACGACCCTAGGTTGTGTGAGTCTTGCCCCAACCTCATTGATTGCACACAAAACCTCAATTTATAAACTCCTTCTCCATATCTCCTGAGCGTAATACAAGGGATACAACGAGACTTTGAATCAACGAAGAAGTCCCCCTCAACGTCTTAAAGACTCTAGGTCACGTGAGTCTCGCCCCAACGTCATTGATTTCATGCGTTGTGTTTACCCTATCGACAATCTCAGTTCTAAAACTCTTTCGCCACCTCTCCCGAGTGTAAGATGGGGGAATACGCGACTTTATGTCAACGAAGAAGTCTCCCTCAATGTCTTAACGACTCTAGGTTGCGTGAGGCTTGCCCCAACGTCATAGATTGTCCACAATTCTAACCACTATCGGGTTATCGGATCGTGGCGTTTGTTTGTTCTAATCCGAATCCAAGATTTGTCAAACCCCATATTCTTGATATATAAATCTAAACACAATAAACAAACAATATGATAAACACACTCAAACATTGAAGAACAATCATAAAAGAAACGCAACTAAACCAAAACTACGTTTTTATAAACGTTATTAATCCCATACATAATCCACATTTAACCTAAGGCCATATCCATTTATACAATTGAAACTAGGCTAAACATGCTCAAACATACATAAAAAATAAGAAATAAAAGGAAAAATGAATGAACTTAGCCGATATCCGAAGATTAGCCGCTAAAACCGTCCACCGAACGATTCTCCTTCTCCGCGTGTTAATCTTATCCTTCGGATATGTTTGAGCACTCCCCATACTCTCTCTATATCCTAATCTAAGCCTTAAGGGCTGTAATGGCTGGTGGGTGCAAAGGAGGAAGGACGAAAGGGGAATAAATAGACAAAATATCTAAAATAAATATCTCCCACTATGTAGAGGCCACCGCCTAGGCGAAGGGATTTTCTGCCTAGGTGGTGGGGTATGTTGGTTAAGGTTTACCTAGGTGGTAGAGTAGATGGGGGACTAGGAAAACAATCTGTTGGATTTTTGTCTAGGTGGTGGATTCTCCGCCTAGGCGGTGGACTGTCAGTAGCCTATTTTTGTTTTCTCTGCTCCTTCACCGCGTAGGCGCTGGGCCTCTTTTCAGAATCTTGCCGTCTTGCTCATTTTTCCATCGTGCTTCGACCGTTCTCGATACGAATTAATCATTTATGCTCTGATTTCATACATTTTCACCCCATGCACTGGTTTTAATACAAAAAGAATAAAAATATATTAAAATATATAAAAATAACTATAAACGTACTCGAAAACTAACAAATTCAGGTTGGAAATATATAGGTACTTTACACCTATTAGAAGCTAATCTTTTTGCGTTTAGAAAAGATACAATGAAGATGATTCATGAATTTTCTCAAAATAGGATCAATAAATTGAGCTTGTCAAAGAGTCCTCTTGATCAAGAGCGGAGTTTGGATCTTATAAGGAAGAACTTCAGAAGGATAGTGCGTTGATCTTTTCGTGTAAAAAAAAATTCAATGTCAACAACATTGAATGTTTCAATTGCCATAAAATATGATATTTTGAATATGAGTATCCTAAACCTAATAAGTATAACAAACGAGATGGAAAAAATAAATCCAAAAAATGGAGAAAGATGTTTATGAAAGCTACTTGAGATGACTAAGCTTTCGGTAGCTCCGATAGTTCTAGCAGGGACAGGGAATTGATGATACTTGTGTATATGATTTAAGTTGTTCTAGTTCATGTCCTGTTAATTTTGATGACCTATTTGATTCTTATTCAGACCTATTAAATTATTATAAAAACCAATCTTTCAAAAGTAAGGCTATGAAAAATACAGTTATGCCTTAAAACAAACAAATTGAAAAATGTGAAGTTGAAAGTGCTTCTCTTAAGGAACAAGTTTCCAAAAATATCTCATTAGATTTTGATAAAAGAAAAGAAAGAGTTGAAATAAAAAAATAATAATTCTATTTTTCTTAGTGTTATAAAAGATGAAAATAGCTTTAAATACTTTTGGGAAGCTTGAGATGTGTTTTTAACAAAGTCGGACTTGGTTTTCAAATTTTTTTTTAAACAATTTTTTTTTTCCAAATATCTTTTCTGAAACCAAGAAAGTTATTAAAATGTTTTAACAATAATGTTTTAGGGCATTACCATTAAAAACTGTTTTAGACCTAATATAAAGGTAAAACAAGTCTTGGTTCCTAAAGGAACTTTAAATGTTCAAACTAATTGAATTGGACTCACATAGATTGGATACCACTTAGGAACTTGATTAGGTGTTCCTTGTAGGTTAATTTTAAAGAATCTTTAAGTAAGGATAAATGGTTCCTAAACAGTGGCTGTCCTCGGCACATGATAACTGATAAATCAAAATTTGCATCTTTCTTACATCAAGATAGAGGTCATGTGATGTTTGGAGATAATCCCCAAGATAAGATAATTAGAATAAGCAGCGTTGGTAACTCATCTACTCCCATTAAATATGTTATATAACTTGATAGGTTAAAATCGTGGTATCAAGTTATGAAACGATAATGTCGTGATGTACCGGTATCAGGAATCTTCTTAACCGTCATGAATGATTATAATTTTTAAAATCTCCAGAAAATCTTCAAAAACTCAATTATTATGATTTTTCTATTCATTTAACCTATAATATACACATCCTAATAGATATTATGGCACGTAACTATCTATAGAAGACATTCAAAATTTAAAAAAAAAAAAAGAAAAAAAAATTGATTTGCAACTGTCACACTGAACAATCTTAAAAGAATAAGAAGATGTGTAACATTTAGTGAAAAATATATTACACAAACATAATAAAACTATAAAAGAATTATGCAAATATGGGTAGAAATTGTTTATAGGGCTAAAAATAAACAAAATTTGGGCAAAATTTTAAAATATATATTTTAATCCAAATATGTTCAGCAATTAGACCGAATGTGGACAAAAATTTAAATATAAACAAATCTACCAAAACGGAGAAATCCTACTGTGTTGATAAAATTCCTTTAGAAATGATTGGATCTAGCCAAAAATAGAGTAAACTGCTTTGATCTAGTAAAAAATAGAATTGAAGAGGACTGGATAACCTGGATATGGCCGAAACTTGGTCAACTAGGTTGGAGGAAAGATGAAGAAGAGTTGAGTATGAGGAGAAAGGTAAGCTAAAAGACCTCTAAAGATAAAGATATGCAGAATCAGTTGTAATGGCCCCTGATAGCCATTATACTAATATGTAATAGCTGTTAGTCCTGTTATGGGCCGTTGTGGGTGCGAATCGGTCTACAATTGATTTAATAGCCCATATTGGTATTGGAGGATCGAAAACCAGTTATGTATTTACCATTACACTACATAATGGGTCATACTTAAATCCATCGTTTGGACGTCATTCTATTGCTAGTCTAGGCGATAAATTCTATGCATTCGTTAACGTAGATGATTTTTCTCACTATAGTTGGATTTTTTTCTTCACAAAGAAAAGTGATGTTACTTCTTTACATTTCAAAATTTTCAAACGTGTTCCAAATGAAAGTAATTTTTCATTGTTAATATTCGTAGCAATATTGAAAAAAAAAAAAAAAAAAAAAAAAAAAAAAGGCAATTGCTAGCTACTATGATGAATATGGGTACGCTCATAATTTCATTGCTCAAATAACTCCTAAGCAAAATGGAGTTGTTGAAAGAAATAAATGACATTTTTAGGAAATTGTTAGCACTATGCTTAATGAGAATAGTCTATCTAAATATTTTTGGGCTAAAAAACGTTCAGTATTACATATTGTTGGCCCAATAGAATACCCAACAGGGGGGGTGAATTGGATAATTAAAAAATATTATCACAATATAATTGAATAAATCAAATAATTAATTTTATGCTTAAATTAATTATTATCTTTATACCACAGCAGAATTATAATAAATCTAAGTGCACACCCAAACAACAAAAATAGCTAAAAATATTGCAGCACACAAAAGATTTATACTGGTTCACCAAGCTACTCTTGGATAATCCTATCCCCCGAGCTCTACGGAGGTCGCACCCACTAAAACCAAGATCCATTTAAGGGTAGGAACCAAACCTGCACACCAATTCTTTTACAGGCTCAGAATCAACCTTTACAATTTCCTTTTCTTAGGCTAAGGAAAAACCTCTACTTTTTACAACTTAAAGAATAACCTAATTCTTTTTAACACTAAGGCTCAAAAATCAAAACCTCATCAAAATACTCCAAATATCCTTGTACTCGGTAAGGATTGAACCATTACAAAATCACTCAAAAAACATAATTCTTATTCAGGAAGAATCACTACCTCAATCTCTTTACAAGAAGAGACTGAAACCCAGCTACTCTTGATTAAATATCCCCAATGATATTTAATCCGTCACAACTCACCAATACACAAATTGATAAGTAATAAATCCCACTCGAAGCTTCTACCACTCTAGATAAATAAAAACTCAAATAATATCCCGACTAGTGATAGAAATATGTAAGATACAAAAATCTGATTTTAACAAGATATGAGTAACAAATTAGAGCACGTAATCAGATTCAAGAAATTGTTTAAAATAATTTTTTTTTTCAAAAATTAAAAACAATTTCTAAGATCAATTTCCAAAATAAAATAATAAACAATAAACAATATGGAAAGATCTCACCCGGAATCCACAGAATTAATAATTAGAACAATATAACTTCAAATCCGGTATCAGCAAGAATAGATGGCAATTGATTCACAGAATTACTCTTAGAAAAGCTCACAATATCGAAGAACACAAACTCTTATAAAAGCTCTCTCAAAATGATATAGAATAATTAACTCTCTTAGAATGATTCGCTTTTCTAATAAAATTCGCAGGTCTATTTAAAAGGGATATGTAATCAGCCTTCTAACGGCTAGTTTACAAGTGTCATGACAATAAAAAGCTCTTATAGACCTCTTATAACATAAAGACTTCATTTAAGTTCAATTTCGCTTAAAAACATCTTTCGAATCTTTCAATTAATCCCCCAAAGTTTTTCTCAATCAAAATAAATAAGTATAGAATCTATTTCAAGTATCAAATTGAGAAACATTAATATTTAATGAACCATATTGAAAGGATTTAATTAGTATATGAACCATATCTTAAATATATAGAATATCCTTTCAATCTCTCTCAAATCCTAACAAAAAATAGCTACTTTTGGATTTAAACTCGGATCAAACTACATCCTGAAATAGCACATTCGATCGACTGCCCAATCGACTGCCCACTCAGCTTGCAGTCATACCATTGCTGCAGCGAGCATAGGTCGACCGCCCGGTCGACTCACATATTTAGAGAGTTTGTCATGCTTCTACCGGTCGACTCGTAAATTCAGACTGTTCAGTTGTTTTCATCGGTCGACTCTTCAATTCAGGATGTTTCATCTTCTTTCTCCGGTCGACTCCTCAGTCGACTGTCTCCTTCTAAATCTCTTCTCTGATCTTTTTTTTTTTTAACTCACTTTCTTTTATGATTTAGCCCCATTATCCATTTTTATCTTTAAATAAGCTCCACTAATATTCTTATATTCCATTTTAGTCATTCAAAAATATTTGTTTTTAATTCATATAGGAGTAAATAATCATACTTAATAAAAACACACATAAAAGATAAAATTCATTTTGTGCCATGTGTGTGTTCCTAAATAGGATGTTAAGAGTTAATATTTACCTGGATTGTGTTCCCTAATTTCTTTAAACTTTTAATACTTCTTCATCATTTTGATATCTTCATTTAACATCCATTCAATTTGACATTTTCATTATTGGAACTTTAAATCACTGAAACACTTGATCAAACATTAATTCCACCAAAATATCAATACTTAATTATTCATCAAAATCTTAGGATCAACACATATCATGTTCTAAATTGTGTGTCTGTTTGTAAAGGATTAAATAGAACACCCTATGAAGTTTGAAATGGAAAATCCCATTTCTTATTTCAAAAAAAAATTATGTAAATATTCTAATTAAATGATAAATATAATTTGGATAAATTTGATGAAAACTCTAATGAGGGAATTTTGATTGGGTATGCTTTCAATAATAAAGCTTGTAAAGTATACAATAAAAGGACTCTTTTGGTAGAAGAGTCTATGCCTTTTATTTTTGAGGAAGCTAATCCTTTTGTATTTAGCAAAGATATGGATGAAGATTATGCAAGAATTTCCACAAAACAGGATCAATAATTTGAGCCTTCCAAAGAGACATCAGATCCTTCTGAAGATCCATAATGTGTTGAGTAACAAGTGACTCTTAAGTCAATGAAACGAGCTACAGGTCACCCAATTGACCAAATTATTAGAGATATACAAAAAGGTGCAAGTACTCGTTCTTTTCTAAAGAATGTTATTAATCTTGCTTTTTATCTATCAAATTGATTCTAAAAGGCAACTGATGAATCGTGGATCTTAGCAAGGCAAGATAAATTGCCTAAATCTGAGATAAACAAAGTTCGGTCTCTAATTCCCATACTTGATTTACACGATGTTGGTGGCATGAAATGGATTTATCGTAATAAGAAAGATAGATATAGGCTTTGTAATTTGAAATAAGACAACATTAGTAGCACAAGAATTTAATCAGGAAGAAGGTACAAATTATGAGAAAATCTATGCACCAGTACATAGACTAGAAGTTATAAGAATGCTCGTAGCCTTCGCATGCTCACATAATTTTAAACTATTTCAAATGGATGCGAAAATTGCATTTCTAAATGGTTTTACTTATGAAGAAGTTTATTTTGAACAACCACTCAGTTTTCAAAATGGTAAACTACCTAAACATGTTTTCAAATTAAGGAAGGTCTTGTACAGTCTTAAACAAACTCCTTGAGCTTGGTATGAAAGATTTAGTAGGTATTTAATTTAAAATAAATTTCAACGTGGTCTAAATGACATCACATTGCTCATTAAATAAACCGATACTGATATTCTCTTAGTGAACGTTTATGTGGATGACATGGTATTTGGTTATACAAATGAGGGTATTTACTAATAATTTGCCAAGGTAATTTTGGATGAGTTTAAAATTAGTATGTACGCGAACTGATGTTCTTCCTTAAATTACAAACCAAACCGAAAAATTTTGGAATCTTCATCAACTAAGTCAAATACATCAAAGAGAATCTAAAAATGTATGGCTTGGAAAATGTAAAAGTACATAGAACTCCAATGCCAACGGCTACAAAACTTGACAATGATGATAAAGGTAAAAGTATAAACGAAAAGTCTTATCAAGGTATGATCGAAGGTTTACTCTATCTTACTGAGTGTGTTTGTGTGTGAGATCACAGTCATGTCTCAAAGAGTTACATTTAATTGTTGTCAACATCAAGCAACAACGACATGATTTTGGCATTCACATTGAGCATATACCTATTTTTTGTGACAACACAAATGGTATTTGTCTTAAAACAAATTCCACACATCACTTCGGCACTAAACACATTGGGATTCATCATCATTTTATTCGACATCACATTCAAAAATGTGACATCTCTTTACAATATGTTGAAACACATAATCAGTTGGGCAACATATTCGCAAAAACCTTTCGTAAAAGAACAAATTTATAAAATAGTTTGGGATTTGGGAATGGCTAGACACAATGATTTCTTTCTAAACTAGTAAGCATGTCATTCCTTTAAAAAATGATCGTCATCAAATCTAATTTGCAAACTTGCATGATTTTTCATATTCTTTGGCAAAATTATAGATTAGGGGTCATATGCATTTATTTCAAAATTAATGTTCTTTGTGTAATTACTCTACTTTGAGGTTTTCAAATTAATGGATCTTTATGTGAATCCTATCATATCATATAATCTAACATTCCTAATTTTTAAATCTCATTACTATTTGGAATGACAAAGGGTAATGGAATCTGATGTTTTAACATGTTTTCATAAATGAGTACTCAAAGTTTTTCATCTGGCATTCATTAGTGATTCTTGATACGTTCTTATTGTTGAGAAAATACACACACACACACTTGGTTTGTGAAGATTTTGTCATTATGTGTCAAAGTGGTTAAAAGATGTGTCCTCAAATTCAGGGAGTGTGCAATTTATTTATTTTTAACTTAGAAAACATCAAGTTAACTGTCATCATAAAAAGGGGACAAAGTTGTTAACCCTAAATGATTTAATCCCTATTTTGATGATTTTGATAACCCGATTAAATTGATGATTTTTATGGACTAATATTGTAATTGAGATTTGACTAAATTGTACAAAGAATATTAGTCAAGTCTATGATGGACTGAGAGCAAGGTATGACAAATTTGATGTATTGGATGAAAAAAAAAATTATTAAGATGATTCACGACTAGTGGCATGATGACTGATGTATTTGGATAATTCATTTTTTGTATTAATAAGGTAAAACAACATTTATATTTGTCGAATTAATATCAACTAGCTTAGGATCATGCACTGCACTCAAATTCATGTTAAATAATAGGGTTAATTACACTTTACCCCCTGTGATTTGGTCAATTTGCACTTAGCCCCTGTGGTTTGAAAGTCGTCACTTATCCCTCTTGTGATCAAATATTTGGTGCACTTAGCCCCTACGTCAGGGGGGGTAAGTGGTTAGAAAATCTGGCCACAGAGGGGATAAGTGGTCATTTTCAAACCACAAGAGGATAAAGTGCAAATTGGCCAAATCACAGGGGGGTAAAGTGTAATTAACCCTAAATACTATTATTGACTTGTTTGCCAAATTAGTCAATTGGTCGTCACAAATTTTTAAAATAATTATGTTCTGGTTCAATGAGTTGACTGAACGGTCAATTCAGTCAACTGGATAATATAAGGAGTAAAAAAATTGTGAAAATGGTTAAAACAATCGACTGAATAGTGATTCAATCGACTGAAAATACAAGCTCTAGATGTTTTGAAAAAGCAGTCAATTTACTCAATCGAATTGATGACTCAGTCGACTCAATTTTTCAGGGACCTAAACTTGGCCTAATTTAGTCGACCGAATTGTCATTTTAGTTGACTTAATTTTACAAGTTCAAGAAGTTTTTGAAAATATTTAATTCAGTTAATCGAATGAGTTGGTCAGTCAACTAAATCGCTTTGAAGTTTTAAACTTCGAGAATATTTTTAGAATATCATTTTACATTGTTTTTAACAATAAATATTTAATTAAAATACTTTCTAATATTCTTAATTGATACACTTTTATTAGAAATATTTTTAGAATATTTTTTTAAGAGAAATATTTTTGAATATATGGTTTTATCAATCGTTTGAGTTGATCATTATTATTTCAAATTTCCTAATATAATTGGTAGAACTTTTGAACTTAAATTTTGGTGGTCAAATAAGAAGACTACTAACTTGAACCTGAACTATATTTTGTCTCCATACACTAGTCAAGAGGGCTGATTTTGTTGAAGAGAAGTTAAGGTCAAATAGTTAGGATATGTTGGGAAAAGTCACCAATTACTTTGATTTTATTTTCCTTGTTTCTGTGATTAAAACGGTACTGTGAATTTCAATACCGAAAGTTATTAACCAAGATAAAGTAAATAACAAATAAAGTAGAAGACATGATTTTCACGTGGAAAACCCTAAGTCAAGAAAAAAAAACCATAGGACCGAAATCCGATCTCAACTTCCAATGTCACAAAATAATGGGATTACAATCGTTCACACTTTCAATAGAAAAACTCTTAAATCACCGATAAACATCATCGAAAGTGGTGCATACAACAAGAAATGATAAACACAGGTTTAGAGTGGAAAATCGAATCACCAATTGAAAAAGATTTATCGAAGATCAAGACTAATGGAAACAAAGTAGTTTTTGTCAACAACAAACCGCTGAAATTTTAATCAAATCGGAATTCAAATGATCGTTCAATCGTTAAGCCGAATAGTACTCTCTCCATCTTCCTTCTCTCCCGCTAAACTCACTGTCTTGAACTAATGACCTTGCTGCCTTGTTTCTTGTTTTCCATTTTTTGTACACTGCCGCATGAATTATATTTCCACCTTCTGATATATTTCATATATATATATATGAAACCCTAGTGCCTTATTCTTTCGTTCAATACATAAAAGAAGTTGCCCTATATTATTAAAAGATTATTGCCGAAAACTATAATGCCCTAGTGGTATTTGATTACTCCTTTTCTTTTCTTTTTTCCTTCTTCTTCTTGTTTGTTTCTTATATTAAAAAAATTCAATTGGCCCCATTTTTTTCTCCTCACTTAATTTAAGCTCAATTGGGCTTTGGGTTAGGCTCATCCCCATACGAGCTAGACTTACCCAACAAATCTCCCTCTCTAGCTCATGTAGGGAAATGCATGCATGCTCTCTCTGTAACTCCCAAACTTCTATCCTAGAAGAACTTTTGTTATCAAATCTTAACCATTTTCATTTGTGTGTAACAACTTCATATCCAACACATCACGAATCCAATGGTACCATGGACGTGAGTTATTATCTTCAATTTTCAAATTGTAGATCCATTTATTCTTGAAATGTCTCTTGACTTTACGAAGTTGTACCAACTTGTAAGTGTAATTCTCATGCAAAGACTCCTTCTCTTCTTGCATTGCTTTAATCCATTCATTTATGTTTTCACTCGACATAGATTCTTCATAGGTTTATGGCTCTCCCCCATCTGTAAGCATCACAGGCTCATCAGACTAATATTTTGAAGAAGTCTTCTGATCCCCGTTGGTGTACCCCAATTTTTTTGAAAGTTGAGGAAGTAGAGCACCAGAAGAAAAGAAAAACATGTTTTGTTTCCTCTCTCTCAAAATTCTCAAAATCCATCATTTTTTAAAATGCGTTTTTAAGGGTTTTTCTAGGCGCCAGTTTTGAAAACATCCTTTGGGTTGGGATTTATATTAGAAACAAGTTGCCATCGAGCATGGGGTTAAATGGTGCGTTAGATCACCAGGATTTTAGAAATTTATTTTTATTTGAAATGGCCCAAGTTTTGACTCAAAACAGTTGGTCTTTTACTAGAGATTTCTTTAAGTTTTGGGATGTTTATGAAGTAGAAGTCTAGAGAATTCCCTAGACCCTAGAGAGAATGTCTTGGATCAAGCCTTTCAAAATGTGAAAACAAGATGCCTATTTATAGGCACGGGAAACCTGCACATTAGCCAATGCGCAGGGTATTATAGCTTTCTCCGTAGGGGCTATTTGGTCTAGATATGACCCTTCGATGTCTTTTGGCGGTTTTTGACAAAATCTTGATGATTCATTAAGATTTCTTAAGATTTTGTAATGATTACAAAATCTCAAAATATCTTAAGTAATAATTGGCAATAAATTACTCATGATTGGTAATGATTGGTCATCATTAGCAATCATTGGCCATGATTGGCTTGCACATGGGATATTTAATGCTTGATGGGATACTTTTCGGTTTGGTTTGCTTGTTAAATACTAGTTACTTGAACTAGTTCGGTTAGCTTGCATTTAATGCTTTGGAGGTTCAAAGAATGTAATCTCAATTTGTCATTTTGTATTTAATTCTTGATAATGAAACTTGATTTAATGGGCATTTAATCCCCTTTGATGGAATGGAATTGGCTCGGTTCGTCTTGTAACCATTTAGTTACTTTCAAGTAACTTAATTTCCTTAAAATATTTTGGTCAAAATATCTAGGTTATTTTAATATAGTCTCCCTAGGTTGTTTCAATCATTTAATTCTTATTGTGAGGTTGATTTTATGGATTATTTAATGATTGACGTGATGGAAAACCGAATCGGTTGGATTTATAACCTTTATTAACTTTTCAAGTAACTTGGTTTCCTTCCTAGATATTTTCGTAGAAATATCTTCGACATATAATGGAATTTAAGGATAATTAATGAGTTAGTAAATGCATGATGGGGGCCTTGATATGATGGGCTTTGAATGCTAGTCATAATGACTTCGGTTCGGTTAGTTTCAAACTGAGTCTTGAGCAGTGTTTAGTTTGGGTAATTAGACTTGTCATAATAGTTTCTTTTGATTTGATCAAGGTTTTTGGATTTATTTATGGAGGATTTATGTTTTAAATAATAATTAAAAAAATATTTTTGGTGTCAAGAAGACGAAACCGGTGATAGTAAATGTTTCAGGAGTGAAAACAGGTAACAAAGGTAATTGGTGAAATATCCTTAAATTAAAGGGTAATAGCTAATTTTTATTTATATTAAAGGTGATTTCATGAAAATCAACCTTTAATAATATCATTTTAGTCCCCCTTAACTTTAGGAATTTCAAGGTTGACCCGAAACTTTTACTTAACAAAATTCAATCAAATTTGATAATTTTATGTTTTCTTGTGTTTTTTGCTATGTTTTGTAGTATCCAATGTGATCTACGATAGAAATTAATTCCCTTTAAAGCTTAATTTAAAGTTTATTTGAACTTGTACTTTTGATTCGATATTATTCCATGTGACATGAAATTTACAAACAAGAATTTTAAATTTGACTAATAAAAGTCTAGAATGTTTATGAACATTGCTGCATTTACCTTATGAAAGCGGGAAGGAATTTCTTAAAAGATGGCGACATACTAATTCTTCTGGGTAAGGATAGCGACATACTGATCCTACCACTCTAACTTCAAAAAGGATGATGACAAATCGATCCTAGAGGATTACTCCTAGGTAAGGATGGAAACATACCGATCCTACTATTGTACCTTCCTAAAGGATAACGACAAATCGATCCTAGGATCCTTACCCAACAGTAATCCTCTAGGATCAATTTGTCGTTATCCTTTAGGAAGGTACAATAGTAGGATCGGTATATTGCCATCCTTACCTAGGAGTAATCCTCTAGGATTGATTTGTCATCATCCTTTTTGAAGTTAGAGTGGTAGGATCAGTATGCTACATACTGATCCTACCACTCTGGATTCCTAAAAGATGGTGACATACCGATCCCAGAGGACTGGTTAGGATGGTGACATACCAATCCTACCACTATGGATTACTAAAGAATGGCGCCATACCAATCCTACCACTCTGGATTCTTAAATGATGGATATATACCAATCCTAGAGGATTACTATTGGGTGAGAATGGTGACATATCGATCCAACCAATCTAGATTCCTAAAGGATGGCAACATACCAATCGTAGAAGATTGGTACGGATGGAAACATATTGATCCTATCATATTAGATTCCTAAAGGATGGTGACATATCGATCTTACCACTCTAGACTCCTAAAGGATGACAACATACAAATCCTAAATGATTAGTAAGGATGGAGACATACCGATCCTACCATTCTATATTCCTAAAAGATGACAACAAATCAATACCAAAGGATTGGTTAGGATGGAGAAATACTGATCTTACCATTCTATATTCCTAAAGGATGGCGACATACTAATCCTAGAGGATTGGTTAGGATGGACACATACCAATCCTACCATTCTATATTTCTAAATGATGTCGACATACCTATCCTAGAGGATTGGTAAGGAAGGAAACATACTGATCCTACTATGTTGTACCCTTAAACGATGGCGACATACCAATCTTAAAAGATTGGTGGGGATGGAGACATATCGATCCTCCCACTCTATATTCCTAAAATATGGTGACATATCAATCCTAAAGGACAGGTAAGGATGGTGACGTACTGATCCTACCATTCTAACTTCCTCAGAGATGACAACAAATCGATCCGAGAGGATTACTATTGGGTGAGGGTGGCGACATACCAATCCTTCCACTCTAGGTTCCTAAGGGATGGTGACATACCAATCCTAAAGGATTACTATTGGGTAAAGATGGTGACATATTGATCCTACCACTCTGGATTGGTAAAAGATGACGATATATCGATCCTAGAGGATTGGTAAGGAAGGTGGCATACCGATCCTACCATGCTGGACTCCTAAATTATGGGGACATACCGATCCTAAACAATTGGTAGGGATGAAAATATACTGATCCTACCATGCTAGATTCCTAAAGGATGACAAAATACCGATCCTAGAGGATTGGTTAGGATGACGGCATATTGATCCTACCATTCTATATTCATAAAGGATGGAGACATACCGATCCTAGAGGATTGGTTAGGATGGAGACATACCAATCCTACCACGCTATATTCCTAAAGGATGGCTACATACTTATCCTAGAGGATTGGTAAAGATGGATACATACCGATCTACCATTCTACATTTCTATAGGATGGCGACATACCGATCCTAGAAGAGATCTCCTAAAGGTAACTGATAAAGCCTTGTCTTAAGAGGATTACGCTTAAGTAAAGATGGCAGCATATTAATCCTACCAGATTTGGAGAATGACAACTTATCGACTCATCGTCATCTCCTGGTTATGACTATACCCATAGGGCTTTCCTACAAATCTTAGATTATTGAGAATCAAGCCAAATGTAGTTCTAATATGAAAAGTAAATTAGTTATCGAGTGAAAAAGGTTCTTGGTTAGATAAACTGATTCTGCGGTCTTTATATCAATACATGATTGAAAATGACTAAGAGAATTCTTACTGGAGAAAACCCTCAGTGAAACACAATACTTAGTGGAGTTTCATGGACACATCTCACCTAGAATTGCCAACAAGGACTTGAAAAAACTTCCCATGAGAAATTTACCTGGAATAAAATGTGCCACAATCGTAAACTGGGGCTTGATGATACTTGTTTATTTTTTAGGGATTTATGGATTTCAATTCTAGAATTTTGAATTTTTCTCTAGTCGTAGTTAGGTATATCTTATCAATAATTGTGGATGAAAAAATATGATACAATATGCCCCAGCTCTAGTTGGGATGAAATCAGATATAATGTACCCCAACTCTAGCTGGGATGTAGGATTATGTCTTGATTGTTTGGGAGGATGTGATAAAGCCCACATGGGTTGCCCATGTATCTCGAACTAAGTGTGTGATTTTAATGTTCAATTAAGTTTGAAAACTTCGTTGGATTATTTATGTATTTTTATTTGGAAATCGAGTCAAGTTATTTATTTCAGACAATGATCGTCAGATGATCAAAACTCACCTCAGTTACTTGCATACCCTGATTTCCTAGGTTATAATAAGGTCAAAATGTTGCTCATCCCTCATTGTGCTAACTTTTAGATTGTCGATTTCACCCACAAGGGTTTTCTACGTGCCTTGGTGATCGACCAAGGATCAAGTCAAGGCATAGTTCACGCACAAGTATCCTTTGTTGTTTTCCAAGCAAAAGGATTAAAATTGGCTTCTCCGGGGAGTTGAGGGACATCTCTCTAGAGATGCGCCTTGGTATGAGTCTGAGAGGATGGCATGAAGTTAATATCTCTCTGATTTGACCGGACCCGCTTGGGTTTCCTATATACCTTGGTTAATTACTAAGGATCAGGTTGAGATATAGTTTCGTAGTATTGATGAATGATTCTTATTTTTATTTAACAAGGTGACCGAAGCCATATGTGAGTTACATACGTATATTAAATAGTTTAGAATCAGGTCGGCACGCAGTTCATTTTGTAGGTGAAAGATTTTTATTTAAGATGGCGATCGAACTCGTATGTGGGTTGCCTATGTATCGTAGGTAGTTGAGAATTAGGTCGACACATAGTTTATTTTGTAGGTGATGTTTATGATTTGGGCAATTTATTTTACGTTTTAGGATGGAAAAGAATGTTGTTTCCATCAAGAAATCCTGAATATGATGAAATGTGACCTAGTCTCTAACTAGGGTAGTGATTGGATAAGTTCTATCAGGGAATCTAATCCAAGACTTCCTATTGTGTGATTTGTGATTATTGATGGTGTAAATTATTCCCCAGCTCGGGGTGGGAAGGAGGCTGATTAGCCACTGGATGAGAAGCAAAGTCAGTTGGTCTCGCTATTTGTTGGAGGAGATGAAAAATAAATTCGGGATTGTTGATGGAAATCTCTGAATACACTTACTTTCTTGTTTTCATGTTGGATGGAAAAAAAAAAAAAAAAAAGGATTTCTGAAATGTAAAGTTAATTCTTAGGATTTGCCCGTTGGTGTAATACTCGAGCCACACAATTTTTCATTTAGTCTAGACAAAATTGATAGAATGGATTACCTAAAGAGCCAAGGCTTGTATATTTTTATTTTTATTTTTTTTAGTTTAATGGTAAGCCTCATCCTTTCCAATTGGTCATTTACTTCCAGTATTTTGCTTTGAATGTCAACATATATTCAACCTATGTTTGATTCATGTATTTTTTTACAGCCAAATTATTGTTAGAAGAAAAAGAAACCCCATCTCCATTCCTTAGTCTTATCGCTTGAAGGGTGTATGTTGGCATCTTTCTTCGAAAATTTGGCAAATCTACATGTCTCGATAGTCTTCTTTGTTTTTCAAAAGCTCCATCCAGCACAAAAATCTGTAGTATAGCAAACTTGTCTCAAAATTGATTCTTTATATCGAAAATTAGGTCTTCTATGGTGTGTGATGATTTTTCGGAGTTTATGGCCTCTTGATGAAGTTGGATTGCAGGATAGGATTTAATGAGGCTTTGGTCTTTGATATATTGTTGTTTTAATGGTGGTATCATTTTGATGTTTTGTGCACTATTGGTTTGGGGACAATTGTAGGTGTACTAAACTTGTTTCAAAATTAACTATTGTTATCAAAATCATGAATTTTCACAAAGGCATGATGTTTTCATAGTCTGTAGCTAGATATTGAAGTCTAGTGTCAAAATTGAAGATCGAGGCTTAACAGTGATGCTGACTTCTAAAGCTCTACTTTAGGTAATTATAGCAAGCCTCTTTGGAATAAATGTGCTTATAGCATAATGTTCTAGATTTTCTCTTGCTTCTTCTCCCTTACTCTTGTGTGGTTTCTTCTTTCCATTATTTACCCTGAGATGTTAGTCATGAAAGAGAAATAGCATGTAGATAATCGAAAGTTATAGTTTGCTATGCATGTTTGCTAGATTTCTAGCAATTTCCATCCTTACTTCTAAATCCAAAACGTTCTACATTATGAGTTAAAATTCAAATATCTCTTACCAATTTTGGAATTGTTGTCTTTAGATGAACCTAATAACTTCCTTAGGTAACGATAAAGAAACCGAAATTGAATGCCTCTTTTTTTTTTCCCATTTCTTTATTTCAATCTTTATATGTTAATCATTTTTACCCCTAGCATAATATAATACGGAATGAAGCTGTGAATTTAGGCCCTCACTGCTTGGTGGACAACATACAATGGATTTCATTAGTTCAGATCCATGGATTTCATCAATTCAGAGATGTGCCCTGGTATAGGGCTGAGAAAGTATCGTGAAACAGGCACCTCTCTTTCTTTTCATTTTTAATAGACCCACTAGGGCTTCCTGCATACCTTGGTAAGTAACTAAGGATTAAGTTGTAACGTAGTTCCAAATGACAAGATGATTTTAGGATCATACCTATCGCAAGTAAAGATAAATGTATTTACTGGCAACAATCTTGCACTAGTCTAATGGGTAAAGTCTCTTGTCTAAGCATTAGCTAGGTAAGATCAATCGTTGTCTTGATTGACAATCTATTTAAGCCCTTGAGTGACGTTGTTCCGTTTTGGGCTATTAGAGGCTTGGTACTTAGAGTATTTGAATAGTGCTAGAAATTACTCAATTTTAGGAAGATCATGTTGGATCCTATCAAGGTTAATTTTCTAAAGACACTCTACTGCACCCCGATATTTCATAGGAATTGACACGGTCTATTATCAGGACACACATTTATGTGAGGTCAACTCATTGTGCAAGTGTCTTGTTGATGATTGCCTATTGATGTAAAATGATATGTAGGATGCCACTGGCTCTTGTTAAAGTATGATGACTAATTTTATCTTATGTGTATGCAAATTATGTATGCGTAAGTGAAATGTGATCCATGGTGTTTGTGTAGTATTTAGATGCTGACTAATGTACAGTATGATTTTATTTTTTTTATACCAAAATGTTTGCAGTTGGTACATTTTTCTATTAGCCATCTCCCTTGGGTGCTTCCATATTGTCTCTATATCGCAAGGCTCATCACCACTTCGGAGAGGCTTCCGACTCCTTTGCTCCTGCTTGTGTTGCAACTGAAATTATGATTGGGATTTTTCTTCAATCATTTTTGTGTTATAATATAGAAAGGTTTGGACTAGAAGGTTACTTCATTTTGATTAATTGAGTTGGGGATATTCCAGAATAGGAACATCTGGCTCAGAATAGAGATCACCGTTGAATTAGCTCAGGCTTTGAATGACTTTTGGACGAGTTTTGGGAGAGAGTTTCAAGTGAATGGCTTACTGAACAAGGATTGTTTTCTTATTTTATTTTTATTTTTTTATATTTTATTTTCCTATACCTTCCCAAGTTCATTTCTAATATTTTTGGCATTATACCAATACGTGCCATATATATTTCCCTTTTTACTTTTATTCAAGATTATTTTGGCTAAAGTATACTCAGGTAATTGTATTCAAACATTCCATCACCTTAGTGATTTTAGCGATTTTCTATCTGATTAATCTAGATTATTACAAAAATGATTTCAATAATAATTTAGACCAAATATCCATGATTATTAGTTGAAAGAGATTGTCTTGTTCAATTTCATCAAGTTCTGATAATTGATCTTTTCTAAGATTGTTATCAATATTACCTAGGCCCTATATGTTTCCTGAGGTTTCTTTAGTGGCTC
The DNA here is from genome assembly GCA_016647705.1 of Eucommia ulmoides. NCBI lineage: Eukaryota > Viridiplantae > Streptophyta > Magnoliopsida > Garryales > Eucommiaceae > Eucommia > Eucommia ulmoides. The sequence continues at coordinate 13,654,441 of CM028340.1, forward strand.
CGATTAAGTTCTTTTGTCTTGAATGAAAGGTAACCAGAATGGGTCTTCCTGAGATGACTCAAGGAGGAAGAATAAAAATGTTAAAGAAACAAGTGTTAATTAATGACGACAAACAAATATTGCTTTATCTCGGTAGTGTTGAGAGAATTATTTTTTCTTCTCTTTTTTATTTTACTCTGGCAACTAGGGACTCATATTTTTTATATATTCCCTTTAGCAAGCTTTGGGTAGTGATCTTCGTTCAGTTGGCCTAAGTCACTAGGTATTGAGACATCCCTACGACTTAATACTCAGATTGTATAGAGCGCGTGATTCACCCAATTGCTTTGGTGCGACCAATCAGTGTTTCAAAACATTTTGGGACCAGTCTTTCATTTATTGTTTTCATTTCTCTTAACACGTATTTTCAGGATTTTGCATTTTGGAGAGTTAGAGTACTTTGAGTCAGTCTCGAGGTATTTGTTGATTTCGTCCCTATCCCGACTACTTTCCCATTATTAACTACTATCTTAGTAAAGTCTCATTGTCTTTTTCCAATCTTCATCATCTTCAATCTTACAAGGTTCATCCTACATTTTTTTTTAATTTCAAGTAGGTTTCACATGTTTTCGGATCTGTTATTTCTGGGGAAAAAATCCTAGTTGATATTAGTCCATCTTCCTTTGTTCATCTGTCCGACTTTTCAAGAACTTTTCTCTGTCGAGGTCAGGTTTTGATACTTTATTTATCATTCTTCCCATTATGAAATATTCTTTATTTTTCCTCCTTTCATTCCGATTTAGGAGGACTTATATACTCTTTCATGGTTCCTTAGATATTCCCGGGTTGGAACATATGTAATTATCAATAATAGGGCTCTTAAGTTTTCCTTATAACTTTCTCAGATTTTATTGTCAATATCACACATTGTTTTGGTTGAAACAAGACTTTTCTTTTGACATTTTTCTTTGGATGATGGTCTAATTTAGTATTGAAATCATGTTATCATTATTTTAGTTACTTGCGGTGTGTGAATTACAACAAATAAATTAATTTGGAGTATGAAGACCTGAGTCGACCATAGGTAAAATAAGCATACATTTAGTGACCTATACATCTAATACATATATGTACAATATAATACCTAATTTATTATAAAGTTTTTAAGAAACTAAAGGAAAAACAACATAGATAGGTATCGCCTCTTTAAAGTTCTTAGTTTTTTGAGAAACTTACAAACCCGAGTTGGATGAGATCCTCGTTACAACTCTTGCGGGCGTGGCACTAGTTAGTGTGATGACCTACTTATCTAGAGTGGTATTGAAAGAAAGTGTGATAGCTAAACCATGAATCCTAATGGTTTCCATGGTTCGAGGGAATTAGTTTTAGAAATCCTTTCTTCAAGCAAGCGTGGGAGATTTTGGAAAGAGGCACAAGAAGTAGGATAAATAGCTTTCATTTTTGGTATGCTCGAGTTGTCTTAGAAATTTCATCAGAGCTATTAGGATAATCTAAATATGGTGAAGAGATAAAAGGTTGGTGTTCTGAGTTGATAGAAGTCCTTGTTATTAGGGTCATAGGTAGGCTTTTTTCCTGACAGGCTAGTTTGGCTTTTTTAATCTTTTTCATAGATTGGTTCATGTAGTTCATCGGCTTCCATATTTTTGAATTTTCTCTTTGGATTTAGTTTACATTAAGTTCAAGGTTTTTCTCCCATCTTGGCAGCTCTTAGCTTGTGACGGTGGCAAGAATATCCTCATCTTGTTTATCAAGGCTGATGTAATTTCCTATAGCGATCAATTTTTCATGAGGGAGATTTTGGATTTTTATTTTTCCCCAATGAGTTATCATGCTAAAGGTATCTCCAAGCGATGGTAATCGGTCCACTTTTCTATCTTCTTGGAATAGCGAGGCTGGATTCATCTAGCTTAGCATTTGTTCCAATAAGGTAACACTTTTTCGTATCGTTGAAATCTTTGAGTTGTTCTGAGTACTCTTAACAGAGGGAGGGATCGAGTTCTTTTTCTGATCTTGCAAGCGGATTTCGGATTGATTTTTGCAAAATTTTCCTAAAGCAGATTTTCTAGATTTATTAAGTAAATAAAAACCTAGACCTTAACTAATGAACTTTTAAGAAATTATCCTATCTTTCACATGTTTATATTATTTACTATGTATGAATATGTCTACATAAGTGGATGATTATGTTCATGTTGTATGTGTGGAATTCTAGGGAGAAGTAGCTCTAGCAGGCAGCTTTACGCGTGTTCTGGACAGTCCTCGGCTTGGATTTGGTTTCTTAGGACCAGGGTAACTTGCAATTTTTTGGTTCATCCTCAACTTTGAAGTTATAGCCATCTTAGTATTATGGCACAACTGACCTTTTATTCTCAAGATATGGATCATTCCTCCTAAGACTCTATGGAAAAATCGTCATGTTCTTCCTCAAATCATGGATCATTGCCCCTACAACTTAATGGCAAAATTTTCCTTTTCTTCCTCAAGGTATGGATAATTTCTCTTAGGACTTAATGACTAAATTTTCCTTTTCTTCCCCAAAAGATAGATCATTACTACTAGGACACGATGAAGAGTTTAAAACACCTTTGAATTCACGATATTTTTTTTAGGGTAAATCTATTTTGACAGTCTAACTGGTGATCCTTAGTTAGATTCTTTGCAGAATAGTTTTTGATTTTCTTAAGGAGTTTTGACCCTCAAACTTTAAAACAAAATATATTCTTTGTGGTGCATGATTCCTACTGTATAGTTTTTTTTTTTGAGAAAGGACACTACACTTAGGATGTGACATATAAATCCTAGGAAAATGTGACCCGTGGTATGTTTATTATTGGATCACACAAACTTGATTTGACTGAGTGGTGACACTTTCTTATATCTTGGTAAGCTTGGTGCAATTTTGCGCGATTGAAGTATATTCTTTAATGTTGTCTTAGCGGATGAATGTTTAGACGGCTATTTAGTGGAGTCTACTTTCAGACGAATTAATGAGGCAAGATTTCTATGTACTTCATTGAAATGGAATATGTATTCGTGTATTATAAAGGCAAGTTTCTTTTTGTGCATTATTTCAAATGTAAGAGACATTAATGATTTATATGAATTTCATGCTCGTATTAAGAAGTTCCTATATCAAGTAAAATAAAGATTGTTGTTCTTCTCCTACAATTTGCTTCCTAGTCTGATTTTTTGAAAACATTTTTGACATTTCAGAAAGCTTGCAATGTGTGATATAGAACAAGAATTCATACGTTGTCTATTATGCCCCTATCTGTTCTAGAAATTTTATTTTACCTATCTAGCATAACAATTGTATAAATAATTGTGCACAATAAAAAAGTAAAATTTCTCTCCAAAATAGTGTCGTAAGTAGAACGAGGTTTTGGGTATCATTCTATTCTAGGCTCACTATATGTGGTCCATAGCTTTTCTACTAACGTATCCTAGAAACGTTTGTTTCCCTAATATTTAAACCTTCGGCATCTTCCCCTACGGAACATCCATTGTTGGTTGGTGATACGAGTGAGGCGAGCTTCAAAGTTGGATCCCAGGGGATAAACCGACCGGCCTTGCTTTTATTGACTCTTCTTTCTAGTCCTACTCGGTTTCGAAACTTAGGTCGACATGGTGAAATCGTACGGCTTCAGCCCCTGTTGTCGTCCTCTCTATTTCTTAGAGGTTTGAATCTTTGGGTTTTTCCCCCATGATATACAATGCAAAGTGGTGCTCGTGTGTTAGAAAGAGTATACGAAAATTTAAAGACAGTAAAGTAAATGGAGATATTTAAGGACAGTAAATTAAATGACAGTAAATAAATGCAAGAAAGTAAATAAACATATTGAAAGAAATTTTTATTTTTTTATATGGAATTATTTATGTTCAAAAAACCAAAGACATATTTCTTGGTGTTTACTTAATCGTGAACATAGATTTGGACTCCAATTAGGCTTGTTTCTCAAAAGTCCCCAGTGGAGTCGCTAGTTGACGTACCCTGGATTTTATTGAAAGCAGACGAAGTAGAGCACAGGAGGAAGAGCAAAACAAGTTTCGTTTTCTCCCTTTTGAAATCCTCCAAATTCGTTCATTTTCGAAAATGCGTTTTCAGGGACTTTTCTAGCGCCAGTTTTGAAAATGTTCTTTGGGCCGAAATTTATAATAGAAAAAAGGTTTCCACCTAACATAGTGTTAAATAGTGTGTTAAGTCACTAGGATTTTAGAAATTTATTTTTATTTGAAGTGGCCTAAGTTTTTACTCGAAACAATTGGTCTTTTACTAGAGATTTCTTTAAGTTTGTGGTCGGTTATGCTCTAGGAAGGTGTTAAGCACCCAAAGATACCCATGCAAAGATGATACCTTAATCTGAATTGATGTTCACATTTAAACAAAGTCCAAATAATTTTCTTTGATTTTGTTTAACACAATAATTCCCTTTTCATGTTTTTGTCTTTTTTATCCATTTTTTATGTAAGGAAAGAAAATGAAAGTTTACTTATCTATCAACAGCAACAGATAAAATAGATTGAATGAAAAAAGATTTTTATATTTTTCTATATCGACCAAACCTATAAATGTAGCCTACGTATCCCAATTTTTACAAGGAATCAGGTCGAAACATAATTCATCTATTCAAGATGAACTGGTTTTTATTTAGCCAGGTCACCAAACCCATACATGGGTTGCCTATGTATCTCAGATAGCTGAAAATTAGGTCAATAGGTAGTTCATCCTGAGATAACTATGTTTTGTTTTTTCTTTATTTTTATGGGATAAGGACATGAATCGCACCGATGATATGTGGATATTAACTTTTGATTTTATCAAGAACACTCTAACTGAACTTTCTTAAGCAAGTTTAGTGTTTTGGTTTAGGTTATTAGTTCCAAAAGAAAAAGAAAATACATAGTATATGTTTTAGTCCTACTCGTAACTAAGAAAAATAGAAACGTTTTACTTATCCTTGAAAGAATAGAGGTCCTCCATTTGTTCCGAATTTTTAACCACAAGGGTCTCGATGGAGTAATATATATATATATATATATACATACACATACACACTAGCGTATAACCCGTGCCTAAAGACATAGATTTTAATCTTTTCATTGAGTTAATTTAATATAAAAATAACAAAGTTAATTAATCACAAACGAACAATATAATAGAAAAAATGAACAAACTATACACAACCAATAAAAAAATATTGTGTAAAATTATTTAAAGAATTAAAAAGATACACTTGCATCATATTTAATTATGAAATTATTGACTCCTATTTTTAAATGAATACAACAAATAACCAACACAACTAGTAACCGAATAGAAATAATCGACAATTACTTTCAAATGATCTGTGTTTCATCCACACTGGAAGATCCACATTTTTGGCTCAAACAATGACGATACTAATATCTAACAAGATCTAAACAATTCTCTATTCAATCGAGACATTTAGGTGGCGTTTGGTAACCATTTCTGTTTCCATTCCAGTAGTGGGCTGGGAATGGGATAAGAATTTTGTTTCCTTCTTGGGAGTAGAATTGCGTTTGATAACGATAATATATTTTATTTTTTTTGGAAGAGAATCGCGTTTGGTAATGATTTTATAATAAAATCATTTTTTTTTTTTTGAGATTTCTTTTTTGTTTTGGCCAGACGGCCAGAGGCGGCGGCAGCGACAGCTACAGCGAGGGCGGGTGACGGTGGCGGATGGTCGGCAGCAGGCGGCGCTGGAAGTGCTAGGTGGCCGGTGGCAGGTGGCGCTAGAAGTGCCAAGTGGACGGCGGCAGGCGGCGCTGGAAGTTCCAGGTGGTCGGCGGCGGCGGTGACCGGCGACAGTCGTCGTAGATGGTCGCCGGCAGAAGGCAAACGGCGGTCGGCCGGCGGATGAACAATGAAATTGGCTTTGGGAATGGAATGAGAATTATGAGAAACAACTTTTTTTTTGTTTCTCATTTCTTAAGGAAAAAATGGGCACAATTCTCAAATAGGAATGAAATGGAAACGAAAACAAAAATTACCAAACGCTATTCCTAAACAGAATTCCCAAAAATTTGGGAATGGAATGGGAAATTCTGGAATGGAAATGGTTACCAAACAGGACCTTACTTATCCATATTTGAGATCAATAAAGAAAACAGAATTTTTGAGTTGTGACTTCTCAACGTTTGAGATTCAAAATGGTAAGGTGGGTGTGTGTTCAATTTGAATGTAATGGGTAACGGGTTCTATTCAAGAGTAGTGGGCAAATGTAGAAGTTGAGCCTCTACAACATAGATGAAATTTGTCAATGTGATGAACAAACCTTTGCTCTAAAGGAATCGCTCCACCAGATGTAACAATCACAACCCTCCTAGCTCCTCTACTTCCTTGACAAAAAAATTGAAACTGGCAAATGCTAACAACAAATATCATCCAAATTCATAAAAAGATTAAAACAAAAACCAAATGAGAAAAATGGGCTGACGTGAAAGTTTGAGTACAACTTTTGATTTTGAAATTCTAAAGCATTAAATGGTTTTTTTTTTTTAGAAAAAAACAAATACAAACAAAGATATAACTGAAGCTTTCTTCTGGAATAAAAACACTTCTAAAAATTCCTAATTTAAAAAAATAAATAAATCAAATGTGTTCCGGTATACGAACATTACATTGTTAGTGTTTCTAATTTTCTAGGAACAAACATTAATAAATGCCCTAATCTCAACCATGTTTCTTCCCGATGGAAACATGAATATCACATCCATACATAGGAATCTATGGTTACAAATGAGTATAAATCCATATAAAGATGTTAAAAATGTTAAAGAAATTGAAGATATTTATTAGGTAGAGTAGGGAGTCATACTCGAAATGCTTCAAAAGAAGAAGAAAACAAGAAGATTCAGAAATCAATGAATGTTTTTTAACATTATATGCTCAAAATTCTTAAAATCATGGAGAGTTAGAAATAAATCAATGATGTACCTTGTCGAAGACAAAGGGAGACAGTAATGACAATGGCAACAACAACAACGGAGGAAATAGGACCTTATGTTGCAATCAATGAATGATTTCTTGAGAGGGAGCGAGAGATTCGTGAGCATTAGGAGGAGAAACAATACATCGTGTTCCACTATCTAAGGATATGTCAAGTTCATCCTGTTCATAATTTAAAAAAGAAAAATAAAAAACGCAAAAGGAGAAAATAAAGAAATGAGTGCAACTATCAAATGTTGCATCTATTTAGTGTTTCTGCTCCAAGTTCTCTTGGAACAGAAACATAAAACTGATATAAGAAAAAAAAAAAACTTTACTGCTTTGGGTTTTCAAAGAAACATTTCAATTAATATGATGATTTGTAATGGCAAAATATCAAAATTATTCAATCATTGAAATATCAAAATTATATTGAAACTCTTTTTATTTCTCAAGAAGAAAACATTATCGAATCCTCACTCAAATGTATTCTAATGGCATAGGAAAGGGTATTTCTAGAGAAAAAAAATTAAGAACATTTCTATTCTATTTCTAGCTCCACCCTCATTTTAGCCTTCAATATCCAAACCTCATTTCTCAAGGAGGTAATGAAATTATCAACATCGAATATCTCTTGAAACCTAAAACTTAACTATAAATCAGATTCATGAAGCCAATCAAATTCATAAACTAAACAACAAAAATAGAAATCACAAACACTGAAAAGGTTAAGAAAAATTACAATTACCTATTGTTTTGCTCTAACGTCGAATCGATCTTCATCATGGAGTTGGGAACAAACATGAGAGGTGAACGACGAACCAAATGAAACCCAGATCTAGCCAGATCGTGTGGGAACAATTGAGATATCTGGTATGAGTATATAATGTATATAACATGAGAACCCTCCCAAAAAAAAAAAATCAATCAAATTAACGATATTGTTCACTAACATAAAACCCATATTAATTACCTGTATCTTCCTTAGCGCTTTGTTGGAAACATTTGGCCTGCCTGGGCTCATATTATCGCTTCTAGTTTTTTCATGAAAAACAACAAAAAAAAAAATTTGAAAAGGTGGAAAAAGAGTTGATCACTCATCAGTTACACAGGAATCATTGGTCATATGACAAATAATATAATCATATCATCATTTTCACCGCAAGTGTACAGGTCATGTTTTAATATAATGAGAAGAGTAAGGGTTGTCGTATCCATAGGGATTGGTTGAGATTATTGTCGAGTATCGTAATTATCATAACCTAACTTTATTTAACCGATAAAAAATAGAGTTTATAATTAAATATACTAATACTAAAATACTAATTGTACTATATTACTATATAGAGATATTTAAGGGAATGGATTATATAGGGATTAACTTCATTTACTTAAATGTGTTTGATCTCATTTGACTTACGTTATCGGTGTTCGACTTATCTGACAATCTCTGTATCATAAACTCGCTCACTCACTCTCTCGTGTGTAAAACGAGCAAATACGTGACTTTGCGTTAACGCCGAAGTTCCCCTCTAGCATTTTTTAGAACACATAGTCACATGAGTCTTGCTCCAACGTCATTAATTGCACACTTTCTAACTCCCTCCTAGGTTATTAGATCGTCACGTTGTGTTTAACCCTAGTCCGAATTTGGAGTTACCGTTCCCGAGTGTCAAACCCCGTATTCTCAATATATCTAAACAAGTATATAATCAAAGAATAATGGTAAACACAATCAAATAATGAATAATTACCATTAACGAAACACCGATTTCACACAAATAACATATTCGTATATTATATTAATCCCTAGACAATATCTATTTAGCTAACGGCCATAACCGTATATACAATGATAAACGAACTAAACATGCTCAAACCAACTACCAAAGTTAAGAAAATAAAGAAATAAACGAAGGAACTTAACCGTATTCCAAAGATCCGCCACTAAAACCACTCCGAGAGCGTTTCTCTTTCTTCGATTTGTGTTCTTCTCCTTTGGGGTTTAGATAAGCTTCCTAAACACCTATCAAAATACTCCCTAATATGTTCTAAAATGTTTTGGGGATGAAGGGATCAACTTAAGGGGTGCAAAATATCCCAAAATATCAAGAAAAAACCTTTAGAGCTGGTGCCGGACCGCCGCTGTAGTGGAAATACAGAAAGTTTAGCAACTCTCTGTTGTTTCATCGCCGCGGTAGTGACACTCTTTATTGTTTTGGCTATAAATTTATCATTCGAACTCCAATTGAGGTAATTCAAAAAACCTATAGAAATATAAAAGAAATATATACAACGTTCGTGGCGATGTCACCACTGCGGTGGTGACACTCTTTATTATTTTGGCTATAACTTTCTCGTCCAAACTCCAATTGGGGTAATTCAAAAACCTATGGAAATATAAAAGAAATATCTAAAACATACAAGTTTTGAGGTTTACAAAAATTGGATTTCATCGTAGTCAAAAATTGCCTTGAAGTTACTGCACTTGTACCGATTTTGCACATTTTCACCCTTTTATTGAAAAACCTACCAAATAAAACATATTAAAACAACAAAAGTGTTTGAAAACACACAAATATTTGAATCTAAAAGTACTTGATTTGTCAATAAATAAATCACTTATCATCACACCTCTAATAATGAATCCAATTTTCAATAAGACAAGAATGAACTATATCTAACCTAATCTTTGGTAACCACACAAAGTACGTAGGTAACCCATATGGGTTTTTTTACACCTATAATGATAAACCATATCCTCTACCCTAACCAAAACGAACTACGTGATGACCTGATTCTCAACAACCGACATACGTAGGCAACCCACGTGTGGGTTCGGTCGCATATCCAAACAACATGGTCTTACTCTACATTTCATTTAATATAGCTTGCATATTTACGTATCTGTCTGTATATAAACTATTGTTGGGTGTCACTAACTTGTAGTAGCTGTGGTATTTACCTGCTTTCCATTACATCATGTCAAAAATACATAAAACTAAAAATAAAAAAACTTTTAAAAAGGTAATTATTTTGTTTAAGTAAAGCAAAGAAAACTACTTGGATAGTTTTTAATAGTGAATATCTATTTAGATTGAGATATTGTTCTTGGATGGGTGTCTTGTAGTGTCTAACGCTTTCTCTGAGCATAATCGACTCCCGAACGTAAAGAATATCTCTGATACATAGACCTATGGAAGTCAAAACATGGGTCATTTCAAAAAGAAATATGAATTTCCAAAATCCCGGTGACCTACCTAGATACCATTTAATCCCATGGTAGATGGAGGCTCAATTTTTAACGTGAAATCTCTGCCCAAGAATGTTTTCCAAATCGACGCCCAGAAAAGCAAAATGAACGGATTTGGAAGACTTAGAAAGGAAGGAATGAAATTTGCTTCATTTTCTTTCCAATCTCTACTTCTTCTACTATCGAAATTCGGGGTGCATCATTAATGCCCAATTTATTACCCTCATTAATTCTATTAAATGCATGTTTAATGCTTGATTTTATGGGAACTTTGTAAGTACGAGTTACTCTTGGTAACTTGGTTGCATGATGGGATTTTTGGTTAGAAAATCTTGCCAAAAGATCTCGTATTGAATGCCATTTAATGCCTACATTAATGTCATTTAATGCTTGATTACATGCATGATTTGAAGGGTATTAAATTCTTTTCATGATGAAAACTGGTTTGGTTAGCATTGTAACCACTAGTTACTCCAAGTAGCTAGATTTCATCATGCATTGTTTGCTAGAAAATCTTGCCAAAAGATTGTCTTAAATTCCTAGTTAATGCTTTTGTTAAGTATGTCTTGATTTAGAAGATTGTAACTTTAAACAAGAAAATTAAACAAAATATTTTTGGTGTCAAATAGCAAAACCGATTAAAATAAGAGTTTCAGGGGGTTAAAGCGGGAATTAAAATAGTTGTTGAAAATTCCTTAAGTTAAATGGTAAAAACTAATTTAATCATATTGAAAATGATATGCATGGAAACTCTACTTTCGATGCCTTAACTCCATAGAAGAATCCTCAACTACATTGACCTCTCCTTTAGTCAATATTGCTTGCATCATATACAAGTTGCTTGGTTTATTGCCCCTGGACAACAACAAAGAACCTCTGGCGAGTTTTCATTTGATTTCACCGAAATACCTACTACAACCTTCGTCATCTAGCTTTCTAGTGGAAATCAGATTGAGCTGAATATCTGGAATATGTTTGATATTCTTAAGTTCCAACTTGCTACCGATATTGAATTCTAGATAAATATCTCCCATGCTAATGATCTTGGATCCACCATCATTCTCCATATTTATATAGCCAAAGTCACAGCTCATATAATATGAGAAGAAATCACCATGAGAAGTATCATGAAATGAGGCACCAAAATCAATGACCCAATCATTATCCTAGTATGCAAGGTTGACACAACCATCTTCAAAAAGAGCTATAATATCTAAATCAACAGCAACTACATTGGTTTTATCATCTTCTTTGTTCTTGTCAGTTCGGTCTTTAAATTATTCTTTTTTCAATATTCTTCAATCTTGGATCTTGTTTCTTGACTTGTTGTAGTGGAAGCATTTGAAGTCCTTTTTACCTTTTGATCTACCTCTCGATTTGTTAAACCTCCAATTATTATGAGGATTCCATCTTTCACTTTTTCCCTATCTTTCTTGATTTTCTATAACCAATGTCTACGCCTCTGAGGATGAGTCATGTTCTTTCCTCTTTGTCTTTTCATTAATGAGACTGTCTTTAACCATATCCATCGTCAATTTTCAATCTAGTGCTGAATTACTGCGTGATATTCTGAACGCTTCCCAGCTATCAGATAATGTTCTAAGAAGTAGTAATGCCCGCACTTCATCTTTCAAAACAAGTTTCATAGTAATCAATTGATTAATAAGGTCTTGAAAATTATTCATGTGATCAACTATATTTCGCTCATCCCTATAGGTCAAGTGAACAATTCTTTTAATCAAATTAGTCTTATTTAATCCAGTTTTTTGCTCGTACAAGGACTTCAATTTTTTTTCCCAATTTATCAACTTTGTTCATTAATAACATATTGTTATACACTCTAATCAATCTATTTACAAATTTAACGAATTGTTTTCCTACGCATTATCTCCTATTGTTCATTACATTTATCATTTGATTTACCCGCATCACATTTTAAAGGTAAATACAAATCCTTACAATAAAGAGTATCCATCATTCAAGATTTTCAAATAGCATAATTGGCCGACGTTTATTTTACCATGGCCCCACCATTATATTTTATTTTCAATCACAAAAATAATTTTTCCCCAGTACCCTGAAGCTCTGCTAACCCTTTGGTGGGAAAATTCACCAATTACATAGATTTTATTTTTCCTTTCTTTGTGATTAAAATTGGATTATCTATTTCAAGACCCAAAGTTATTAACCAAGATAAAGTAAATAACAAATAAAGCCGGAGACACGATTTTTATGTGGAAAACCCTAATGCGGGAAAAACCCAAGGGACAGAAGTCCAATATCAACTTCCACTATAAAAAAATAATGGAATTACAATCATTCACACCTTCAAGAGAAAAACTTTTGAATCACCATATAAAAATCACAAAAAACGGTGAATACATCAAGAAACGATAAACACGAGTTTAGAGAGAAATACTAAATCACCAATTAGAAGAGAGTTACCAAAGATTAAGACCAATGGAAATGAAGTACTTGATACCAAGAACAAACTCCTGAAGTTTCAGCGCAATCGAAATACGAATCACTGGCCGATTGTCAAGCCCAATAGTCCTTGTCGTCTTGTTTCTTGTTTTTCACTTTTTTTTCACACTACCATATGAATTATATTGCCACGTTGTGATATGTTTCATATATAAACTTTTGCCTTATTCCCTTGTTCGATACGTAAAAGAAGTTGTCCAACATTCTTAAATGATCATTGTCGAAAATCATAATGCCCTAGTGGGCTTTGATTACTTTTTTTTCTTTTTAAATTCAATTAGCCCTTACTTTTTTCTTATCAATTAATTTAAGTCCAATTGAACTTTGAGCTAGGTCCATCCCCATATGGACTGGACCTACCCAACCAGATTCTAGGCCTTAAATATAGGCAAGATCTTACTTTATACTAGCTATTAAGGTGATCTGATTTTGGGGCTTAAAAAAGCTACAAATTTCTATTTTAAAATCATATCATAAGAATGAGAAATTAAGATATTCAAATGATACAAGAGAGAAAAGAAAGAGAAAAAAAATCTAAAAAATTCATAGAACTCTTGAGAAAAATGAGAGATTGTTCTTCTGTAGAAAAATTCTTGATCATTTGAAACTGATTTGAAATACTAGACTACACTACTTTGATTAACATATTCTATTTGAAATCCAAAGAGATCGTTCATTGATTACATATTTTCTCTGTGAATTTGTTTGCCTGATTTATTCAGTAGATTGATTAAAAATAGGTTTAATTGCACTTTGTCCTCTGTGGTTAGGTCTAATTGCACTTTGTCCCTTATGTTATTTCGGTCAGCATTTTGCCTCCTATGGTAGTGAACTAAAGCGCAACTGTTAACTTTTCCGTTAACTTTAATGGTCAAAGTGACAAAAAAAACAATAATTTGTTAAATAGCATTAAATGACCTATGTACTCTTAATTTTGTTTAATAAAAAATAATTTTATATATTCAAAAACTTAAGGGATTATTGTGTATTTTTTTGTTTCTATGTTCATCATCTCCTCACTCTCTCTATTACCACCTCTCATTTTCCCTCTAACACTCACTTCAAAGGCTTCCATTTCCATGCCGAAGATGATGAATCACTCAATTGGGCTTGTCTTTCCACCGTATTTTTTAAACTTCATTGGGTTGAACTTATCTAAAAGTGGCACCTCTAATATGTCAGAGGTGAATGGCATCTATGTTCATTTCAGTACCGTTTTAAGTTCGTCTAGGGGTAGATCTCACTCTTCCCTATTTCTGGGCTAGTGATGAGAATCCACAGTCTCATTCCAGCTGAGCAATCTTCTTTCTACCAGGTGTTCATTGGCAGCTCCAGAGACTCTGAGGACTCTACCTCTTCTTCCAAACCATTGTTAATGGGGGGCCTGTTGTGCATTATTGGTGATTTGTTGTACCATCCACAGTATCACATATGCCATTGTTGATATCTTCCTCGTTAGAGTATCGGTCCACGACCTAGCGGTTTATACTGCTGGCAGAAGATCAGCGTGAACCTCTTCCAAGGCATCTATAGGAGCTTCAATTCTCTATATTGGACCTATGCGTCTTGCTCGTAATTACCTCATCTTACAACGACAATCTTGATGATCCAAAAATCACCCAAAAATGAGGGTAATTGGGTTTGGCAAATTTTTGTTAATTGTTTCTACTCATTTCAAACTAAGTGCTCATGTGATAGTTTTAAGTGCACAACGAATATTCAATCAAACAAACATTACAAACACAAATATAAATACAAAAAGTAAAGAGTAGATTTAGAGAGATTGACACTGATATTTATAGTAGTTCGGCAAAAACCCTTTGCCTAGTCTACTCCAACGAGCTCCTTTGGAGATTTTACTATCTTTGATCTTTCTTTCGCGTGAAGATCAAACCGTCTAAAGTCACCTCTTAAGAAGTTCGAATTTCAAGTCTTTACAATCTAGAGTGAATATGTTACACTCACAAATCTCTCATCTTGAGCAAAACTCTTACTTAATGTTTACAATGAAATTCTCACCATCTCACAAAATGTAGCTTCAACATTCACAATATAAAAAACTCAAAAATCTATATGTGTGAAACTATAATACAACAATCACTCAAGAATATAAATCAAGAAAGAAAGAATAAATGTTACATAGAATTTAGCTTGGAAACAATGTGGTATATCCCTTAAAATTCTTTTGTGTGATACTTCCAACAATCTTTCCTCTTTTTTACATATGTAGACAAGTGTTGAGAGGATTTCACAATTGAAGTGTAGAGAGCACATGACCGTTGGGTGTGATTTCTTCAAGTATTAAGACACAAGCTTCTTCCCACTTTCAAATTCTCTGCAGATTTGTCAAGAATCCAACCCCTTTTTCCCACCCCATAAATGCTAGACATATCTTATTAAATGTAGGACCCATTGTCCATTTTGTCTAGCTATCGAAGAATATGTTTCATCATAATTTATTCATTCTTATTGATTAAATCCTTGTGCTACCAATCTTAATTTATTTCTAATAATAACACCTGACTCATCCTTCTTATTTCGAAAAACCCATTTTGTTCCAATTACGGGATGGTCATTAGGTCTTGGAACTAGAGTCCAAACTTTATTTCTCTCAAATTGATTTAACTCTTCTTGCATCGCTAGGATCCAAGATTCATTGTCAATAACTTCATTTATATTTTTAGGTTCAATTTAAGATAAGAAAGCACAATTGTTAACATAGTTTCTCAAAGAAGATCTAGTACTTACACCGCGTTCAATGTCACCAATTATTTGGTCGGTAGGATGAATGTTAACCTTTTTCAAGCCTTTGGTAACTTGTTCTCAAATGGTTGTACTTCGACTGAATCATCATCAACGTGCCTCATATAAGCATTTTCAACTTGCTCTGTTGATTTTTCCTCCAAATCTAGATTTTCTTCTTCTAAATCCTTACTTAATGAAATGGAGTTAGATTTCTCAAAACCAACATGCATTGATTCTTCAACTACAAGTGTATGTTTGTTATATACTCTATAAGCCTTTCTATTAGTTGAATAACCAAGAAACATACCTTAATCGGATTTAGCATCAAATTTTGAAAGATTTTCTTTATCGTTAAGAATAAAATATTTGCAACCGAAAACCTTAAAATAAAAGATAATGGGGGTTTTACCATTCCATATCTCGTATAGAGTTTTATTTAAACCTCAACGGATTAAAAAAACGGTTCAATACGTAACAAGACTTACTTACGGATTTCGCCCAAAAGTATTACGATGAGGAATGCTCGTATAGCATAGTCCAAGCCATATTTTCTAAAGAGCGATTTCTTCTCTCTACAACGCCATTTTGTTGAGGTGTTCTAGGGGATGAAAATTATGTCTATAACCTTATTCATCACAAAAAATTTCAATCTCATCATTTTGGAATTCTCTTCCTCTATTGCTTTGGACATTGTTAATGCCATTACCTTTCCCATTTTTAACACATTTGCAAAACTTAACAAACGCGTAAACGACGTCACTTTTCTTAGCAAGAAATAGAACCCATGTATATCTATAATAATCATCAACAATAACAAATGCATAATGCTTTCCATCTAAACTAGCAACGGGCTTAGGTCCAAATAAGTCAAGATGGAAAAGTTATAACATTTTAGTTGTATAAATAAACGTTTTTCCTCTTAAGCGAACTTTTGACTTGTTTACCGAGTTGACATGCATCACATATCTTGTCTTTAACAAATTTAGCATTTCGTAAACCACGCACATGATTCTTCTTAGATAAATTTGAAATAAGTTCCATGCTAGCATGTCCTAACCGTCTATGCCATAACCAACTATTTTCGGTAAATGCATATTTGCTTTAAAACTAACTTGCAAGGAGCACCTCAAATGATTGCTAAACGGTACCTATTTTAATAGGGTCCGGGAAGGTTATATTTTGGAACCAAGGTTCACTTTGTTACCCAAAATTTTCTTACCTTAACATTAGCATTTTCCAGTTTTCTTTCATTACAAACATCTATAGTGTGACCAACTTTGTTACCATAAAAACATTTTATAAAATTTTTGGACTTTGAGAAAAAAATTTGAAATTTCTTTTGTTTCTTATGTTTATGAAACCCCAAACTGGCTTTGTCGAAAATACCATTTTCATGTCCCAGAAGAATTTTGAAGTTATTTTCACCTTTAATAAACTTATAGACTGTTTTGGTTAAATCATTAACTTGATTTTATAAAGAAGCGTTTTCTTTTTCAAGATCTTGTTTCTTTAAAGAATCATTTTCTATTTTTAAAGAAATATTTTTAGATTTTGATTTTTCCAAATCATTTCAAAGAGTAGTTATTGTTTTGTTAAGAGTTATCATTTTTGTAAAGCAATTTTTTAATTCTTTCAAATCCTCATATGCATCAAGTAACTCATCATATTCATCAATTGAACAAGTTTTGGAAATAAGAGTTACCTCATCTTATTTTTCCATGAGTGCAAGTAGGTTGACTTCTTCACTACTACTTTCACTTTCTGAGCTACTTGAGTCGGTATCATCCTAAGTGTCCATAAACGCTTTTTTCTTTCTATTGCAATGATGTTTCTTTGGCTTTCTGCAATCCTCCTTGAGTTGAGGACAATTGATTTTGAAGTGACCAAGCTTGTGACATTTGTAGCATTCAACTTTGCTTGTATCGGTTTTGTTGAATCTCTTCTTTTTGAGGATTCCCTGATTGAGCCAATCCATTCGTCTTTCCAATAGATCTATTTTTCTCTCATTATCACTTCTGATGCTTTCATCATCAACATCATCTTGAACAACTTTTAAGGCTATTCCCCTCTTTCGGTTCATTTTACCTTCTTCTTCAAAATTTTTGAGTGAGGGCTCATGTGTGGTCTAGTTACTAATGAATTCATCAATGGTGTACTTGTTTAGAATTTTGGATTCTGAGATGGCCATCACCTTTGGTTCCCACGCCTTTGGAAGATCTCTAAGGTTCTTCCGTACTCAGTCGGACATTGAGTATGGCTTTCAGAGTGCATTCAAGTTATTACAAATATTTGTAAAGTGAGTATACATATCCATGATCGATTCTTCATCCTCCATCTTGAAGAGTAAGTATTAGTAGACGAGGATGGTGATCTTGGATTCCTTGACTTGGTTTATACCCTCATGAGTAATCATAAATGTATCCCAAATCTCCTTAGCCGATGAGCATCTAAAAATCCTATTATGTTCCTGAACATCTAAATCATAATAAAGAAGGTTAATAGCTTGGGCTTTAATGGAAATTAACTTGGTGTCCCTATCATCAAATTATGATTCTACCTTAACAGTTGTAGATCCACCAAGATTAGTTTTCATAGGAATATGTAGACCATTTTTAATAACCTTTCAAGCTTCATAATTTGTAGCTTGTAAAAATACTGTCATTTTAGCCTTCCAAAACACATAATTGTTACCATTAAACAATAGAGGTCTATGCATGGAGCGACTTTCGGGAAGGATAGTTGCAATGAAATTTGTCATGATCAATTTACTATAATTTAAGCCTATTAAGCAAGTGTAGCTATGATGTCAATTGATGGCCCAAGAATTACCCAAGAGGGAGGGGTGAATTGGATTTGACAAATTTTCATTAATTGTTTCTACTCAATTTAAACTAAGGGTTTATGTGATAGTGTTAAGTACATAGCAAATATTCAATAAAATAAATAATCACAAACACAAATATAAACTGAAAAGTAAATAGTAGAGTTAGATAGATTGACACCGGTATTTATAGTAGTTCAGCAAAAACCCTTTCCCTTGTCTACTGCCTTGAGCTCCATCGGAGATTTCACTAGTTTTTATCTTCCTTCAGGTGAAGATCAAACTGTCTAAATTCGCCGCTTGAGAAGTTGGTATCTCAATACTTTACAATCTAGAGTGAATATGTTCCACTCACAAATCTCTCATCTTGATCAAAACTCATACTTAAGATTTACAATCAAATTCTCACTGTTTCACAAAATGGTGCTTCATCACTCACAAGATAAATAACTCAAGAATTTATGTGTATGAATCTATAATACAATAATCACTCAACAATATGAATCAAGAAAAAAATAAGTGATATGGCACAAAATTTAGCTTGGGAGCTTTGTAGAATATCTCTTTGAAGCACATTGGTATGATTGATCTTGGTAGCTCAATTGGTTAGTTAATACTTCCAGTAATTTTTTCTCCTTTTATATATGTAGAGAAGTGTTAGAAGGATTTCACAATTGAAGTATAGAGAGCATATGCATGTTGAGTGTGTTCTCTTCAAGTGTCAAGACATAGGCTTCTTCCCACTTTCAAATTCTCTGCAGATTTATTAAGAATCCAACCGTTTTTTCCAACCCCATAAATGCTAGACATATTTTATTAAATGTATAGGACCCATTTTCTATTTGGTCATGATGGTAGTGAAAAAATATAGCAATTATTCAGATATTCAAATTAGATATAATGTAGAGAGTATGGTTAATCATTATTGCATTTAGACAAATTCTGCTGAAAGTATTCAAAGGTAGGTATGGATCATTAAAAATATGGTTCCTCCAATTTGAAAATTGATCAAGATAATAAAGAGTATGGTTTTCAAGGGATAAGATAATGTAGACCATAACTTAGCCAACCGTACCATAAAGTAGGTATGCACTTAATACTTCAACTACTTGCACTCATTGGGAAAATTCATGTATCTCATGTGTATAATACTTGAACCACGAATTTATACATCAAATACATGATGTATAATCAAATTTATACATGAATACAACATACTTGATCATTTAGAAAGATTCAAAATAAAATTCAACACTTAATCACATTTTGCATGGAAAAAAAAAATCAGAGTTGTTCAATGATAGGTGTAAATTACCTATGTATTTCCAATACGAATTTGTTAGTTTTCGAGTACTTTTATAGTTATTTTTATTATGTTTTAATTATTTTTCATACTTTTTGTATAAATCAGGTGTGTGGGGCAAAAATATAGGAAACTGGAGCTAAAACGATAAGATCAAACCAAAGCGGTTCGAAGTTATGGTGGATAAACAAGCTCGGATGCTAAAAGATAAAACAGGCCCACTGCCTAGGCGTCCAGACCACCGCCTAAGCGGTGAACAAGCTAAGAAAGAGCAAAATGTTACTCACGGACGACCGCCTAGGCGAAGATTCCATCACCTAGGCGAAAATCCAACAGAAGACGAAGATGGGCTACTGACAGTCGCTCGCCTAGGCGAAGTTTTCTTTGCCTAGGCGAAAATCCAACAGAATGTTCTCCCAGTCCACCGCCTACTTCACCACCTAGGTGATCAACCGAACTGACCTAATTCCGCCTAGGCACAATTTTCTTCGCCTAAGCGGATTTTCCCTGCACAGTCTTGAGATATTTTTAGATATTTTTCGGATATTTTTGCTATAAATATCCCCTCTCCTCCCCCTTGTCCAGTCTCTCTTTGACTCTCTTGGTTTTTTGAGTACCTTAGGCTATATTTAAGCCTAGGTTTAGGAGTTTGGAGGTGGAGCTCACATCCCGAAGTGGAGAAGACGGCAAATCGATTGTTGAGCGTTCTTAGTGGTTTATCTCCGGACGAGGCTAAGTTCTTCAATTATTTTTCCTTATTTCTTTATCTTAGGATCATGTGAGCATGTTTAGCTCGATGTATAAGTTTATGCGGCTATGACCACAAGTTAAATATGGATTGTAGTAGGGATTAACGGTATATTTATAAATATGTTTGTTTGGATGATTTCAGTGTTGCGTTTATGTTTGTTCTTCGTAGTTTGATTGTGTTTATCGTATTGTTTGTTTATTACGCTTAGAATGGTAAATGGAGAATACGGGATTTTGACAAACCCCAGATTCGGATTAGGGTAAACAAACGCAACAATTCTATAACTCGGTCAGGGTTTGAATCGTGGACAATCGATGACGTTGGGGTAAAACTCACGCGACTTAGGGTCGTTAAGACATTGTGGGGGACTTCAGCGTTGACACGAAGTCGTGTTATATCCCTCATCTTACACTCAGAAGAGGTGGCGAGGGAGTTTTAGAACGGAGATTGTCGATAGGGTAAATACAACGCGACGATCCAATAACCCGGGAGGGAGTTGGATTATGTGCAATCAATGACGCTGGGCGAGACTCACATGACCTAGGGTTGTTAAGACGTTGAGGGGGACTTCTTCATTGACTCGAAGTCATGTATTCCCTCGTTTTACACTCAGAATAGGTGGCGGTGGAGTTTACGTACTGAGATTGTCAACTAGGTCGAACACCATAAACGTGAGTAAATCAAGATCGAACACGTATTTGTAAACACGTTAATCCCTAGGAAATTATTGACCCTAAAACATATTAGCATATTAGTGAAGTTTATTTAGGTTATATTAGTATTAGTTTAATTAATTAAATACATTTGTTTTTGCCTAGATAAAGTTAGATCACGACAAATGTGGTATTCGATAGTAACGACACCAATCCCTGTGGATACAATAACCCGATCTTAACGATCACACTATACTAAAACTTAGACCTCGTATACTTGCAAGTGTAAGTAGCGGCGTATTTCATGCCCTACCATTCAACTGATTTATCAATTAAATATGGATATAATAATAAATATATCAATTGATCATGCATATATCATGTAGACACATTAAACTAACATATCATAACATAATTTGAATATTCCGAACAAGATTTGTTATGTAAATCTAATTTTTGGTTCATGACAAAAAGCTGCAAAAAGATTTCTTTAGAGTTTCAAAATCTTTTGATCAATTCTCTTCAATTCGGTATTGATTTGATCAAATTGAATGATCATAAGATGTTAAAAATTATATAAAATATATAGGAATCATCATACAACACTTAAAACAAGCAAATATTGTCAAATCGTCAAACTGAAAACAGAGCAGGAAAGAGAAAAACACAATACACCTTATGATCATGTTAAGAATGTGATTTTCTAGTTTTGCATAATTATGATCAAATGGTGATTTTTACGATTTTTCATGTAATAAACAAATACATAACTCATAATTTGATACACTCTCGGTGTGTGTGCGCATCCTATAGAGTTCAGAGTTCAATATCTTGCGTAATGTTGTCGAAATAAAAAATTGCATTATTTAAATCATACATTTCAACTTGAATTCGTCTCTATTATATGTTTCGTATGATCTATACTCAAAAACATTGTTAGTACATTTAAAATATCAAATGTAGTGTTATCGTCAAAATCACATTGATCTGGGGATCCTATGATTGAAACTGCTTAAGCTAACAAAGCATTTTGTTCAGACCTACCACAAACGTCACCAAATGATGTAGCTAAAAATTTCCAACACATGCAAACAACTTCCCACATGCCAAAAACTTCCTCTACCTATAAATAAATTACTTTCAAAACTGAAAAGGTTCAAAAGGTAACACTGATGTGGTGTTAACCAAAAAAAACCTCCGGCACAAGAATAAGTTAGTCAGTCTTTGAGTGAAAGATCATGTACTTGAGGGAAAGTTTAATGTGTTAATACCTCCCCTTATATATAGACTTCTTAATTCATGTCGTTTGTTGGTGAAGTCACCCCTCCACGATCCACTCCTATTTGCATGGGATTGGTCGATGATCTTGCTATGAACAACAAGTCAGTTATGATTCTCCTCATGCATGGGATCGTGGGGATTTGTGTTGATCTTCCAGTAGCCTTCCTTTGCGGGCTTTGTTCAAACCCGATTAGGCCTCTTTATAGGGCCTTCTTCTATTCATGTATTATGCTGCTCTTATGAGCTAACATCATTTTAGGCGAGCTGATATGTTGAACCCGGGGTGACCACTAGGTCACTTTCTTTAAGTCGGGTCATTAAATCGATCCAACCCATCGAAGCCTTTCAATCTTCTATTAAACATGGTCAGAAATTTCTCCCATATAAATATTGAACGGAAATGGGGGGAAAAGGTGCCATTACTGATTAAGAACACCGAATTTGCTTCGTTTTGTTTTTTTTTTTCTTTTGGTAGAAGGATTTGTTTCGGTTTCTTATCAATTATTTTACGAGTAAGAAAGAGAACGAGAACATCGCATTTGCTTGAGCTTCCAAATTCGCGACAACGATTCGATATTCAAGAATAATTTTAGCTTGTTGGGCGTCAGACACGGTGATGACTCACCATATTCAAATTTTACGCTAGTGGGTGGGGATTCTGTCAGGGATTGCTGGGCACGATGAGCTAAAAAGCCGACATGATTTGATTTTGAGTTTATACAATTTGGGTTTCCCGTGCATAGACAAGATCACATTTGAGGTTCACATGAATGATGACGCCAAGAAGGCTGCCGGAGATGGGGAAAAGGGAAAGTTGCAGAGGATTCAGTAGAACATGGTGGAAAAAAAAAAATGGACCTTTTACCCTTAAAGTTTGGATAACTTTTTAAAGTGATCAATTGAATTAGTTTTAATAAAATGACGAAATTACCCTTAATTTCGAAGTGAAATAATACAATTACCATAATTTTAAAAGTTACACTTTAGTCCATCACAACGGGTTGAGGGGCAAAGTGTTGATAGAAATAACATAGGGATAAATTGCAATTAGACCTAATCACAGGGGTAAACTGTAATTAACCATTCAAAATATTATTTAATGAGATCTATTTTTGTATTATATTATTTAATGAGATCTATCCACTTCTATACTATATCGATAAAACCAGATAAACAAAAACATGATTTTGAAATTGAATATTGATCGCACCTCATTTTGTGCGATTTTATACCTTTAAATTTAGGTTTGTTACTCATTTGAATAGTGTAAATTATTATAAATATAGTTATTTTATTTATTTCTATATGTTTATGAAAATGAATCAAAACGACGTTAAATTGGGGCAAATCAGATTAAAATTCTAAATACAACCATTTCAAATTATAATTCTGTGTCAGTTCGCTCATGGTGGTTGTAAATAATAAATTCAACTATTATAAATTTATTAGAAATCCAGATAAAATTTCTATCATCGTTTCATTCCCATCGGTCTTACAATCAAAATTGTGGGGATGTGAGCCAACGCTCAGTAGAATTTCAACTCCTCTAATACATGAATTTAATCAATATAACAAATAAAACATATAAATATATTTTTCACATAAATTCCACACAATAATTCTAAATATTTCATGAAATTAACAACTAAAAATTAATGACAACTTTCGCATGAATCACATAATCAAGAGAAAAATTAAATAAAAATTTGGAATCGAATTCGAATTCATCTCCAAAATTTCTAGTGAGAGAGGCTCCAAGTTTCCATTTTTTGTTTCTTGCTCGTTTCTTAATTTTTCTCATTCCCTCTTTTTCATCAGCCATAAAGGCTTCTAGTGCTGGGGATCCTCCCCAGCACCCTGTTCTTCAATCCAAATCCAATCTTCAATTCAAAAATATTTTGAAAGATCGTTCTCAAATAGAGGCTCCAATTTCGTTTGCGTAAAAATCATTTGCTAGCATTCTTCAAAACAAGTCCTTTGTTCTTTCAAGGAAACTAGTGTAATTTTACAAGGGTGAGCCTGCTATTTTATTTTCAGAAGAAGAAGTTGCAAAATTATCAATTTCGTTCAAATATGCATTGGTTGGTAAATTTACTAATGGGAGGCCCCCTTTTGAGGCCATCAAGAAGATGTTTTTTGCTCTCAATCTCTCAGTAGGTTTTGAAATTGGATTTCTTAATCAACGTAATCTACTTATTCAATTGCATTCTGAAGAGGATTTTCAACGCTTATGGATCAAAGATCAATGGCTCATCTATAAATATCCAATCAAGATGTTCAAATGGACTCCTGATTTTCAAGCAAATGTTGAATCCTTTGGCGCCAGTTTGGGTTGTTTTTTTTATTTTCTTCCAATTCACTTCCACGACAAAGAGGCTTTTTTTTTTCTATTGCTTCAGCTATTGGAGCTTCGTTAAAGATTGATGCTACTACGGTGAATTTGTCCAAACCAAAGGTAGCTCGTGTTTGTGTTGAAATTGATTTATGTCGACCTCTGTTAAAACGCATATGGATTGAAAACGGTTCTAAGGGGTTCTGGCAGGCCGTTTCATACAAATCAAATTTGTCTTATTGTAATATTTTCTTCAAGAGAGGTCATTATGTGGCCAATTGAAAATCCATGATTCCTTCTTCCATCCTCTATGACCTCTACTTTTGGAGCGATCTGTCCTTGCCTAAGCCGACCTTAAAGAGGAATTCTCGGAACAGTAAGTATTTCTACTCCTGCCCGTCTGGTTATTTGCACTTAGAGATTATCCAAAAATCTCTATTCCTGTGACAAGAAAACAGAGTAATTCTAATTCTGATCAGCCTGATCAGTCCAAAGGTATTGTTTCCAATTCAGTTAAAATTCCTCCTTCCAATTTTCTTTGGATAATTCAAAATCTTTTCCACAATGGTTTCTAGAAAATTATGATGACAAATCGGATGATGAGGATCCTGATTTTTCTCTTAAGAATTCAAATTCAACTAAAAAAACCTTTTTCTCAATCAAAGCCTCATTCTTTGCATTTAAAAGATAATATTACTACTTCTAAGGATATTAATGCTTTAAATTCATCTTAAAATCTTTTGAATTCTCATTCTCTTGAAACTGTTAATTCTGGGGATACTAATTGTCCTAATTCTTCTGTTGAGATTCAAAATGCTAAATTGCAGGCTATAGCAATATTGGCTAAAACTTATTCTTTATCCATCCCCAACAATTCTAGCTCATGTGTCATAAATAATTCTGTATCTTTGGATGCCTCAAATATTCATTCTTCCTCTCCTGCTATTTTGGATCATCCTACTGTTTCTCAGGCTGAAAAGATCCAAATTCCCAATGGTAGTTTTCCTAAGTCCTTTGTGGATAATAATTATCCTCACATGTCCATTTTACCTTCTAAATCTGTTCCTGAAGGTTCAATTGTTCTTCCAAATGATTCTACTCAAATTGGATCACCTACTGTTTTTCATGTTGAAAATTCTTGAAATTGCAGGCCTAAAGCTAATTCTTCTAAAAACGATGACTCTTTGTCTATTCCATCTTCCTCCAATACTATTTTTGCCTTTGAAACTTTAGTAAATTGTCCTAATGTTTCTCCTAATGTTAATTCTTAATTGGAACCTCCTTCTGTTTCAACAACTTCTACTAGCAGCCCTAGCCTGCTTAAGTCTAATAACATTCTTTCTAAGTCTTCATCCATTAAAGCCAAATCCTCTTCTCACATATCTTCATTACCTTCCACTTTCACTTCTAATCTTGTTTCACTTCATTTGACTTGTCCATCTAATATTGATCATCCCACTGTTTTGTCCAAAAATCATAATTTAAAGCCTGTTATTTCTTTGCCTTCTAAGTCTAAAAGCTTGCATTCTTTTCCCTCTTCTTCAAGTCATTCTTTCTCAACTGATAATGAGTTGATTCACAAATTCACTTGTCTACTAAAAGAGTTACAAATGAGGATGTTTCCCTTGAACATGAGGATATTGAATGGATTATTCCAAAAAAGACCAGTAGGCATAAATCTTAGTTTTAATCCAGTGTAATGACTAGATCTGGTTTGAGAAGTAAGGATTCTTCTTCTATGATTTCTAATGATTAAAGGTCTTATTTGGAATATTAGAGGTGCCTCTAAGGGGGCTGCTAGAGTCAAATTGAAGAAACTTGTTAAAGATCATAAGCTGTAGTTTTTTATTCCTCTGGAGCCTATGTTTGCCAGGGAAGCTTTATTACCTCTAGCTCAATATTTGCAATATGATCATTCTTATTCTAATTGTTCAAGTAAAATATGGATGTTTTGGAATAATCCATTGGCTTTCTCAATAAAATTTTCATCCAATCAGCTGGTGATTGCTGAATGTAATAATCCTGCTTTTGATTTCAACATGACTTTAGCTGCTGTTTATGCTAAATACAGCTATCCAGATAGAAGACCTATTTGAACAAATTTAGAATCTTAGATTACTCCATTGAGTCATCCTTGCATTGTTTTAGGTGATTTCAATTGTTATACCAGTAATGAAGATAGAAATGGTTGTTCTTCCAATTCCCAAATAAGCTACTTGGAATTTAATACATGCATTCAGAATTGTGGTTTGTTGCATATCCTTTTCTCTGGTTCCAAATTTACTTGGTGTAATCTTAATAAAGGTAATGCTAGAAAATGATATAGATTAGAATGGTCATTCATGAATTCAGCTTGGTTATCTAAATTTCAAAACTCTACTGTTGTGCATTTGTCTAAAACAGGTTCTGATCATTCTCCTCAGCTGATTTCCTTTTCTCCCATACTTTTAAAGGTCCTATTCCTTTTTAATTTTAGCACTTTTGGTGTTCTAATCCTATTTTTTCCTCAATTGTTGCTGCTCATTGGAACAAACCTTTTACTAGATCAGCCTGATAAGCCTTTGTATATAAGCTTAAATCCTTAAAACATGTTCTCAAATAGTGGAGTTCTTTTTTTTCATGAAAAAATTCTCACTACTGTAAACAAAGCTGAAATGAAGGTCTCTAGATTAGAAGAATTTTGTCTCATCCATCATACTGCTGAAAATTGTGCAACTTATAGTCATGCCTTGGCTAAGCATAAACAGGCCTTTTTGATTGAGGAGCAATTCTGGAAACAAAAGTCTGCTTTTAAATGGCTTAAAGATGGGGATGCAAAATCCAAATTCTTTCATGCTACTGTTAAAGATCAAAGATCTAAGAGAATAATTCATTTGATTAAGGATAAAAATGAGGTATCTTTTACTGAAGATCAGGACATCAAAAATTATTTTGTGCAGCATTTTCAGGAAGTTCTTTGTGATCTTTCTCCTCCTCCTAATTTGAACTTCTTAGAAATGATCCCTTCTTTGTTTAGTGATTTGTATAATGATGTTCTGCTGTCTATTCCTACTACGGAAGAAATCAAAGAAGTTGTTTTCAGTCTAAAAATGGATAGTGCAACAGGTCTTGATGGATTTACTGGCAAATTCTTTACTCCTTGTTAGGATATCATTAAAGATGATTTGTTTCAAGATATTATGGAATTTTTTTGTGGAGTTGAGATTTCTAAGTCTTGTTTTAGTACTTTGCTGGCTTTGATCCCAAAAATTGATTGTCCTTCTTCTCTAGCAGATTTTAGGCCTATAAGTCTCTACAACTTCTTTAACAAGATTTTTTCTAAATTACTGGCTAATAGAATTAAAGGTGTTCTTCCCAAAATTATATCACCTGAGCAAAGTGCTTATGTGGAGGAGAGAAATATCTTTGATAATATCTTGCTTGCTCAAGAAATGGCTCATCTTCTTCCCAAAAAGGTTATTGGAGGAAATCTCATTATTAAACTTGATATGGCTAAAGATTTTGATAGAGTATCTTGGTTCTTCCTTATTTCCACCATGAGAAAGTTTGGTTTTCATGAAAGAATCATTGATATGGTGTGGAGGCTCATCTCCAACTGTTATTTCTCTTTGATCATTAATGGCAGGGCTTTTGGTTTCTTTCAATCCAAAAGAGGATTAAGGCAGAGTGATCCATTATCACCTTTTCTTTTCATAATTATGGCTGAATCCTTTTCTAAAGGTCTTAAAACTCTTGTCTAAAATAATTCCATTCTCCCATTCTCTCAGCCTAAAGCTTTAATGCCTATTTCTCATCTTGTATATGCTAATAACATGATCTTTTTTGTCAATGGTTCTAAATCCTCCATCAACAAACTGCTGACTTTTTTGAATTCTTATCAAATCGATTCTAACAAACTTATTAATTTCTCCAAAAGCAACTTTATCCCTTCACCTTACATTCCTTCTAATAAGTTGTCTTGGTTGGTTTCTAAAACTGGCTTTATCAAGAGCTTCTTCCCAACGAAATATTTGGGATGTTCTATTTTTGAAGGTAAGAAGAAAGTTGTCCTCTTTGATTGATTGATTGCTAAAATCAGACAAAAGTTGCAAGGATGGTAGTCTAACCTTCTTTCTAGTGGTGGAAGGTTGGTGTTGATCAAGCATGTGTTGATTTCACAAACTATATTTCTGTTCATGACCCTTTTTCCTCTAGTTAAAGTTATCAAAACTTTGGAAGGACTCTTCTCTAATTTCTTTTGGAATGGGAAGCATCACTAGAAATGCTGGCAGGCTATGTGTTTACCTATTGAAGAATAAGGTTTGGCTCTTAGGCAACTTAAGGATATGGTGAGGTTTTTAAAGCTAAACTTTGGTGGAATTTCAGAGCTAGTCAGTCTTTATGGGCTAATTTC
Organism: Eucommia ulmoides; assembly: GCA_016647705.1. Taxonomy (NCBI): domain Eukaryota; kingdom Viridiplantae; phylum Streptophyta; class Magnoliopsida; order Garryales; family Eucommiaceae; genus Eucommia; species Eucommia ulmoides. The sequence goes on from CM028340.1 coordinate 13,683,409, forward strand.
ATGAAGATGAAATATAGTTCTAGAAAACAGGCTTATTTTTGCAATGTCACTTCTTCTCATTAGAATCTTAGATGGAGGAATGTTAGTGAAGGAAAGGTTTTGGCTGAAGATTATATCTTGTTTCAAATTGGAAAAGGTGATGTTTCTCTTTAGTGAGATCATTGGTTAATTGATTTTCCTCTTGGTGAAGTCATCCTGGTGCAGGATCAATTTGCTAAACTGCTAGTCAAGGATTTGCTTAATGTTGATGGTTCTTGGAATTGGAATAAGGTGGATCAATTTCGTCCTAATTTCAAATTCAATTTTTATGAATCTTCATAAGTTTCCCTATGGTGTTTTTGATAAAATGTGTTGGATGCCCTCTAATACTAGTTAGTTCGTAGTTGCTTCTGCCTGGAAGGTCTTTAGGCAGTGTTCTAAATCTCCTTCATATTTCAAGTTCATTTGGTACTCTTTCATTCCTCTTAACGCTTCTATTTTTATGTGCAAAGTGCTTAAAGGTATTGTGTCATTTGATTCCAAAATTGAATCTTTGGGCTTTCATATGACTTCTATTTGTGCATGTTGTGCTTCGGCTGCAGAATCTCAAGATCATGTATTGTCTACCTATGTTTTTGCTCATAAAGTTTGGGCATATTTTGGTAGTACTTTTTAGGATTGGCCTTTGTTGTCTAGACTGCTGAGTTGGTGGCAAAATACGCATCTTAATGCAGGCTTACCAGTGTTAATCTGTTGGGAATTATGGAAATACAGGTGCCAGGCCAAATTTGATCAAATTGCTCCTTTTTCCTACAGTGATTAGAAAAATTGAGTTTCTTTTTCAAGCCTTGCCTACTAAAAGCCTTCTTCTGTTAAGTTTGTTTTGCTAAAATGGATTAAGCCTTTCATTGGTTATTTGAAGCTAAATACTGATGGTAGTTCTTTGGGTAATCTAGGCTCTTCTGGTGCTGGGGGTATTATCAGAAATCATAATGGGCAGATATGTTATGCTTTTGCTTCTCCTTTAGGCTTTTAAACCAATTTGTTTGCTAAAGTCTATGCTCTTTGGAAAGGTCTTACACACTGTATTGAGCAGAATTGGTTGATGACTATTTTAGAAGTTGATAGCAAGATTTTGGTTGATATGGTGCTGAGTCAAGCTGCTATTCCTTGGAGAGTTTATCCATTTATTGCTGATATCATTTACTTGAGAAGTAAGTGTGATTTTCCAATTCAACATGTTTTTAGAGAACCTAATGGTGTAGCTGATGGGTTGTCCAAGCATGCTAGTGTCGCAAACATTCCTGATACGTCTGATTTTAATGATTTACCTCATTTTGTTAGAGGTTGTTTGAAAATTGATGCTTGTGGTCTTTTTAGCTTTAGAATGATCAAACATTTGTAATGTTTGGGGGTTTATAATTCCTCCTTGTTTATTTCAATAAAATTCTTTTTTCTTATAAAAATAAATGAAAAAAGAGAGCGATAAAAATTAAATACAAATATTAAAAGAGTTAGAAATTATATCTAAAATCCGAAACCGAAATTCAACTAGAATAATTTTCTTGTTTCAAAAATATTCCCAAAATTTACTGTACTCCAATATATATATATCAGGTATAGATGAGACAAAGTTCAATTCGTGGCTACCATTTTTTTTACTTTAATTCCTTTAATCATTAGCCACAAGTTTGTTACTTACATAGTAAGATTTTGAAGAATTCACTTAACACCCCGCAATTATAAAATAATTCATATTAAACCTAACAATTACATTTATCTCCCTAAAAATTATCAAATATATATTTACACCATAAATTTCTATAATATACAAAACAACCCAAAAATATTAAATTTATATAGAATAATATTTTAAAAAATATAACTTTTTGAGGTATTACGAAACCACGGCAATCAGAACAAAAACCGAATAAAAATCGAATAAACTAGAATGAATCGCTTGATCCCTTAACAATAACAAAAATTGATTTATTTTATATGATTTTGTGGGTTTTTGAAAAACAAACAACATGGCGTTGGGTTGGAGTGAATCGGATAAAAAATGAGCAAACCATAATAAGCTGAACAGAAAGTCGAAAGAAGACGGCAGCAGACAGCTCAACTAGCCGCCTTTGTGTCAAGAGCCGAGCCATTAGCTCGGTTTCCGCATCTTCAGACAGTCGCGCAATGCGTGTAGCTGTCAATGGCCCAGTGGGTTTTCCCACTTGGCCACTTGCACCCCCCCTTTTTTTTTTTTTTGCCCTTTTACGTTTTTTACCCCCAGATATTTCCATCCTGTTTTAAATGTTGATTTCACCCCCACTTGATTCCGATGTTTTTTCCATTCTACCCCCACAAAAGATATTTTTTGTGCCTATAAATATGAATTGAGCTTGGATTCCAATTCATACATATTTCCTAAATAAATTTCATGTAATTTTAGACACCAAGGAGTCTTGGGAGGATGCCAATCTTCAATACGAGTTTGTTTTCTTTTATTATGTATTTCTAAATTTTCTTATACTAAAACTAAGGATAAAACCATGTGTAATTAATTAAGTTGTTATATTATGTTGATTCCAAATAATTTGTAATTTAATGTTTAAGGTTTTTGTTTCAATTAAATAAATGATTTCATCTTTAATATTATGTATTATTGACTGTTATGAATTATTTAATACTTGGATTTGTATTGTAAAATAAATAATATTTTTTGATTATATGTTTTCCACTAATTTGTATACATATAATATTGAAGAATTATATTTTCAATACGAAGAAAAACCAACTTGAGATTTACAACGATTAATTTCTAAAATCGTAAAAGGATAGAAAGAGTAATTTCTAAAACTATCACTAATAATTTGGAGTTAACGCAATAATAATAATTAATTAATTATACATCAGTGGATTTTGAAATCTTAGTATCTCTACATCTTCAATCAAATTAAATTGGTTATTTCACTTTTATTTAGTTTTCTATTTCTTCATCACAAAATCAACATCATCTTAAACTAGATTATAATTAAATTAAATTGGATAGATTATTTTTTCCTATAAACAATTCTCATGGGATTGACCTCGCTTCCATTAATCCGTGCTACAACTGATTTGTATGCTTGCGAGTATTTTTAAAACGAGACAAAACAAGTTTCTACACACAACAAATATCCTATAATCATGTGCATTTCTATCACACTTCGAATTATATTGAATTTTGAATTCGATATTTATAATTGTTAGTAGAAGTTGTGAGAGAAAAATCAATTTTATTTTATTTTATTTTTTATTTTTATTTTTTAAAAAAAAAATTCGAATTTTGTGAGATTGTACCTTGGATGTAAACGTACCTAGTCCAAATGAGAGAGTATATGGGTATAAAGAAAACTTACTCAAACGAGGAGTATGGGTTTGATTCTCACTGAGGAAGAGGATAAGAATAATTGTGGATTAATACCCTGTGCTAGCTCTGGGGAGCAAACGTAGCTAAGATGAACTTGTCGAACTACTTCAAAATCATGTTGTCAATATCACTATCCTTTATCTGTTTGTGATTGCAATTATGTGTTCCTAGTTGATAAAATGATAAAATCAAATAAAATTTAAATTGGTAATAACCTTTTCGATTATTTTTTTTAAAACTATCCAATTTATCCTTTCTTGAGTATTCATTTGGCTCAAAATATATACATGATAGGTGTAAATTACCTATCTATGTCCAAACCGAACTTGTTAGTTTTCGAGTATGTTTATTACGTTTTAATACATTTTTATATGTTTTTGTATAAATCAGGTGTTTGAGGTAAAAATGCATGAAAACGGATCAATAACGATCAAATCGGATCAAGAACGGTGGGAAAACAAGCATGGAGGAAATATTCTGAAAAGTAGCTCACTGCCGCGGTGGTGAATATGCAGAAAGGGGCCTAAAACTGCTTGAAGCCCTCCACCGAGGTGGTGAAACTGTAGAGAGGTTCATGATTCCACCGCTTCCTCCATCGCTACGGCGAATACACTGCCGACATGCCCACCGCCGCAACGAACACTCTGCACACATATTTAGATATTTATTAGGATATTTTATTCCCTATTTCTTCTCCTCTGCTCTTCATTCAGCCATTAGAGACCCCTTAAGACTTAGGATATTTTGAGAGTGTCTTGGGGAGTGTTCAACCAATTCCGAAGGAGAAGAACACGTTGCGAAGAAGGAGAAGCAATCCCGAAGCATTTTTAGTAGCAAATCTTCGGGCTACAGCTAAGTTTCTTTTGTTTCTTATTTATTTTCTTAACTTTGGTAGGTTGTTAAGCATGTTTAGCTCATTTTTCATTGTATAAACGGTTATGGCCATGACCTAAATGGATTTCGTCTAGGAATTAATAATATTTATGAAAATATTGTTTGTTTGAGTTTGTGTTTCGTTAATGGTTGTTCTTCGCTATTTTGATTGTGTTTATCGGTTTGTCATGATTATATGCTTGTTTAGATATAGTGAGAAATCGGGGTTTGACACTCGGAAGAGGTAACCCCGAATTCGGACTAGAGTAAACACAACGCGACGATTCAATAACCCGGGAGAGAGTTGGAAAGTGTGCAATCAATGACGTTGGGGCGAGACTCATGTGACCTAGTGTAATTTAAGATGTTGATGGGGACTTCTTCATTGATGCGAAATTGCATATTCACTCGTCTTACACTCAGAAGAGGTGGCATGTGAGTTTACGAACAAAGATTGTCGGATAAGTCGAACGCCATTAACATAAACTAAAATGAGACCAAACACATTTTTGTACACAAAGTTAATCCCTAGGAAATCTATGCTCTAAACATCTCAATATAATATTAGTATAGTTAGATTAACTAACTTAGTATTAGTATTAATTAATTATAAACACATTTTTACCGCCTAGATAAAATTAGGTTATGACAATCGCGGTACTCGATAATAATCTCAACCATTACTTGTAGACACGATACCCTTACTATCCCCATCTATACTAAAACTTGACCCGTACACTTGCGGTGAAAGTGGCGTGCATTAATTACACGCCACCAAGTTTTTGGCACTGTTGTTGGGGAATAGTTTTTATATTATTATTGATATTGTGAGTAAATGACCCGATTTTACGTTAGGCATTTCTTTTGTGTATAATTTTTGTTTTGTAGTTTTGTTTTCTATTTCTTACACAGGGTACTTGGAGATGTTAGATCGACAAGTATTAATGAAATTCTTTCAACAAGATTCCTAGCCATTTTATAGTGCTTGAGATCGATACAAGGAATTGCTACTTTAGTTTCCGAACCAAGATTTCCCCAGGGAATGTCAACTCCTGAATTTCCTCGATGGGTTACAAGCCCTAGAATATGGGTGGAAGGAGGAAATAATACCTCCTTTTTCTATGACCTAACTGCAGATGAAACCATTTGGTCGTTAGAGGAAATAGTGGCCTATAATTATCTAAGTTGGAATTATTCACCAAGTCACCAAAGCTTGGGAGATAGTTTCAACACTACGGCGCCATGGATTGACATTCCAGATCAAGATGAGGAGTCTTTCCCTGCCTTAGAAGACGTGTTTGTTACAATTATAGGAGAAAACTCAGAGATTCTTGAGGGAGACGCATGACCGGATCAACGAGCACAAGGATCATCTTGATTATATCGAGACGGTCTGCACCGACATTGATATGACCGTAACGTCTCTTCAAACACAAATCGGTCAGCTTATCTGCTTGATTGAGGTCGAGTTAGACATGGTGGCACTAGGAGATACACAATCCATATTCATCGAAAAACACCATGAGGAATCTAAAACAAGCGGGAGGAGCTTGGGAGAATTCATTGATGAAGTTGAAGAAGAGAGAACCCAAGTGTGGAATGGTGATGGAGATTTAGACATTAATCGTTGTGACTTTTCACAGTTTGAATTCCAGCTGGTGACGCTGCAGTCAATCTAAGACGATCACATCTACAAGGATCCGATGTGGCTCACTTGTCTTTCACCGCCGTTAGAAACGTCCTTTCATGCCCACCAAGTACATGAGCCGGTGGAGAATCTTGTTAAAAGCTTGGACCAAACAATGCCAAATCTCGCCAAGATTGAGGGCGTTTTAAACCAAGACCTGTACGTGGTATTATTTCACATCTACTACAGGCGGAAGTCGCTCTTTGACAAGCACTTTGGCATATCAGCCTGACGTCCATAAACCAAGCACTTCTTGGGAGGCAACCCAAGGTCAAAAATAAGTTAAATCCGTTACAACCGACTTGATTTGAAGGCGACGCCTCCCTGGTACGTGTTTTAAACCCCCGTCTTCATTATCATGCTATATAATGTCATTGGGATCGTTGAGGGGTCATTTTGGGCATTGCCTATGTTAAGTTGGTGGTGATGTGTAGTATGTGTTTATGTTGTTAGTTATGCTTTATTATTTTTATCGTGTGCATGTTAGTTTAGGATAGTTATTGTTATGTGTTGAGTTTTGACTTCATCTGGGCCATTACCCGATGATGAGTCTGTCCCCTGATTGTTTATTGAGGTCGAGTGTAAAGCTCATTCATGTGTGTTTTGTGTGCTTAACGTATCGTTTTTGTAAAAGTTATTGTAGATCCTAAATGCACGAACACGTAAACTCAATATAGCACTATCTAATTGATTTGAAAACGATTATCCATCACCCAAATTCATGACAATAGGGATTCCAGAACTTGATTTAGGGGAAATTCGAAGCGAAATCCTAGGCGAGGTAGTTTAGGAGATATGATTTAGGCAATCATTTTGATCGCTTGAGCCTTTGAAACTTACCATGTTATATATTTATCCCTCGTTACCCTATCGAAACCTATTTTCCATTTTAATTCTGAACACCTAACAAATACCTTTGCCAATTAAATTTTTTTCAAACCTTTATCACTAAACCGAAGGCACAATTTGAGTGAATCAAGTTAGCATTCGTGTATGCTACTTGAAGTGAGCGGTTGGGTTTTGGGCGAGCTATTAATTGGTTCGGTATTCGAGTACTCACTTGTTATTTTTTATTCATATTTCACACACCCCTTAAATTGTACAAATCAAATAAGTTTGGGGGGGTGTTTGTTTGTTTAAAAAAAACTGTTGCGTAAAAATAATTTTTTTCCGTTTCTTTTTGATAGGTGAGTACATCAGTCTTAATAGATTATTTAGGGTTGTTTCTAATTTAAATATGGGGTTTCGAGTGTGAGTGTGCTAAGCGATGTGCCTTCGATAATGTTAAGTTAATAACGTTAACCCGTTTTCTCTTCCAATTTACCCTTGGCCATGTTCCTCAACCGAAACAAGTCCTAATGATCTTTTTTAACCTCCGAGTTTATATTAGTGGAGAATAGAACCCAGGTCAGGTGTATGGATTCCCTATACCTTAATGGTTTAAGTCATAAACTTTATTGAGGGATAATCTCATCTAATCAACGGATAGTTGTATATTTGAGTTTTAACACACACATTATGACAGGATCTAGAATGACGCTTACTATTATTGATCGTTGAAATTCTAGAACACCACATGGTGTGATTTATGCTTGAACTTGATAGGATTGGGGGCAGATGAGGGAAAAATCGTTTGGCCGTTAGATGATAATCAAAACTTGCACGTTATTATTTTTAGTGTTTTCCATTTTTTAGTTTTTAATTCCGTAAATAGTTGTTATATTTTCTTCTATTGTGTGAGTATTTTGCTCGAGGACTAGCAAAATTCCAAGTTTGGGGGTATTTGATAAGTGTAAATTACTTATCTATTCCAAACCGAACTTGTTAGCTTTCGAGTATGTTTATTACGTTTTAATATATTTTTATGTGTTTTTATATAAATCAGGTGTTTGAGGTGAAAATGCATGAAAATGGATTAATAACGATTAAATCGAATTAAGAATAGTTGAAAACCAAGCATGGTGGCAATATTCTGAAAAGCAGCCTACCGCTGCGGCGGTGAATATCCAAAGAGGGGCCTAAAATTGCTTGAAGATCACCACTGAGGTGGTGAAATTGCAGAGAGATTCTTGATTCCACCGCTTCCTCCACCGCTACAGTGAATACACTGCCGACATATCCACCGCTGCGGCGATCACTCTACACACAGATTTAGATATTTATTCAAATATTTTGTTCCCTATTTATTCTCCTCTCCTATTCATTCGGCCATTAGAGACCCCTTAGGACTTAGGATATTTTTAGAGTGTCTTGGGGAGTGTTCAACCAATTCCAAAGGAGAAGAACACGTTGCGAAGAAGGAAAGCGATCCCGAAGCATTTTTAGCGGCAAATCTTCAGATACAGTTAAGTTTATTTTTTTTCTTCTTTATTTTCTTGACATCGATAGGTTGTTGAGCATGTTTAGCTCATTTTTCATTGTATAAACGGTTATAGCCATGAGCTAAACAGATTTTGTCTAGGGATTAATAATATTTAAGAAAATATTGCTTGTTTGAGTTTGTATTTCGTTAATGGTTGTTCTTCTCTATTTTGATTGTGTTTATCGATTTGTCATGACTATATGCTTGTTTAGATATAGTGCGAAATAGTGGTTTGACACTCGAGAGAGGTAACCCCGAATTCGGACTAGAGTAAACACAACGCGACGATCCAATAATCCAGGAGGGAGTTGGAAAGTGTGCAATCAATGACGTTGGGGCGAGACTCATGTGACCTAGCATTGTTAAGACATTGAGGGGGACTTCTTCGTTGATGCGAAGTTGCATATTCACTTGTCTTACACTCGGGAAAGGTGGCAAGTGAGTTTACGAACTGAGATTGTCGGATAAGTCGAACGCCATTAACATAAACTAAAACGAGACCAAACACGTTTTTGTAAATAAAGTTAATCCCTAGGCAATCTTTGCCCTAAACATCTCAATATAATATTAGTATAGTTAGATTAACTAACTTAGTATTAGTATTAATTAATTATAAACACATTTTTACCGCCTAGATAAAATTAGGTTATGACAATCGCGGTACTCGATAATAATCTCAACCATTACTTGTAGACACGATACCCTTACTATCCCCATCTATACTAAAACTTGACCCGTACACTTGCGGTGAAAGTGGCGTGCGTTAATTACACGCCACCAAGTTTTTGGCACTGTTGTTGGGGAATAGTTTTTATATTATTATTGATATTGTGAGTAAATGACTCGATTTTACTTTAGGCATTTCTTTTGTGTATAATTTTTGTTTTGTAGTTTTGTTTTCTATTTCTTATGCAGGGTACTTGGAGATGTTAGATCGACAAGTATTAATGAAATTCTTTCAACAAGATTCCTAGCCATTTTATAGTGCTTGAGATCGATACAAGGAATTGCTACTTTAGTTTCCGAACCAAGATTTCCCTAGGGAATGTCAATTCCTGAATTTCCTCGATGGGTTACAAGCCCCAGAATATGGGTGGAAGGAGGAAATAATACCTCCTTTTTCTATGACCTAACTGCAGATGAAACCATTTGGTCGTTAGAGGAAATAGTGGCCTATAATTATCTAAGTTGGAATTATTCACCAAGTCACCAAAGCTTGGGAGATAGTTTCAACACTACGGCGCCATGGATTGACATTCCAGATCAAGATGAGGAGTCTTTCCCTGCCTTAGAAGACGTGTTTGTTACAATTATAGGAGAAAACTCAGAGATTCTTGAAGGAGACGCATGACCGGATCAACGAGCACAAGGATCATCTTGATTATATCGAGACGGTCTGCGCCGACATTGATATGACCATAACGTCTCTTCAAACACAAATCGGTCAGCTTATCTGCTTGATTGAGGTCGAGTTAGACATGGTGGCACTAGGAGATACACAATCCATATTCATCGAAAAACACCATGAGGAATCGAAAACAAGCGGGAGGAGCTTGGGAGAATTCATTGATGAAGTTGAAGAAGAGAGAACCCAAGTGTGGAATGGTGATGGAGATTTAGACATTAATCGTTGTGACTTTTCACAGTTTGAATTCCAACTGGTGACGCTGCAGTCAATCTAAGACGATCACATCTACAAGGATCCGATGTGGCTCACTTGTCTTTCACCGCCGTTAGAAACGTCCTTTCATGCCCACCAAGTACATGAGCCGGTGGAGAATCTTGTTAAAAGCTTGACCCGTACTCTTGCAGTGAAATTGCGTGCGTTAATTACTCGCCACCAATACACATATAGGGTTTATACCACTTTCTTCCCTTATCATTTTACAAATAGCAATCAACCCCTGTAGTCTTGCCTTTAGGCAATCAACTACCCTGTTAGTATAACGTTGTTGGCACAACATTATTATTAATAAAAATGCCCTCAAATTAATTTGACCTTAATTAAAAGACATAATTACCCTTTCTTAATTTAATGTATTGGACAAATATACCCCTCTTGTCCTTCTCAACCTTTTTCCTTTCTCTCCATAAATACTAATTCTCCTAACAAATCTCACCTCCTTCGTGACAACTTAAACTCTCTCTACTTTGTTTTGAAGAACATTCAACGGTAAGTTTTTTTTCCATTTAATATTTTGACCCTATTTTCTCTCTTCTCAATGTTAAAAAAAAAAAAAAAAAAAAAAGGGTTTTTTCCCCCTTCATTTCTTGATTTTTTTTTTTTATTATTATTTCCTTCCCCTCCCCCCTCCCTTTTTTTTTCTTGTTGGCTTGTCTTTTTTTTTTTTTTTTTTTTTGCTAGTTTTCTACATTGCTCGTTTCTACAATGTTCATTGTCTATTTTTATTTTTGTTTGTTTTTGTATTTCTACTTTCTAGTCTTTTATTTTTGTTAATATTTAATTTATGCTCTTTTTTGTTAATTATTAGTTTATGTTCTGCTCGGTTTTTATTTTTATTTTTATTTTTGTTTTCCGCCATTGTCTCATATTTTTGTGGGTATGTGTATCTAGTATTTTCCATCTATCTTCTCTCAGAAATGTCAAGTTCAATAAGCAATAACAATGGTAGTTCAAAGATGGATTTCAGATTTAGCACTAAGTATTATGCTTGTGGTAAAAAACCTTTGATAAAGATTGTTGAGACAGTGAAACCAACCAAATGTAAGCCCTACTTTGTATGTGCTACAAATAATTGCAAGACATTTGGCTGGTAGATCCTAGATTTTGTTACCTCTAACACATCGACAGCCTATGGGAACAACAATTGGATTGAAGATGGGTACAAAGATATGATGGCAGAACATAGGCTTTCGGTGGCTAAAATGAAGAATAAAACTAGAGCTAAATTGATGAGGATTGAAGAAAATTTTGAGAGGATGAAGAAATTAGTTTCAATTTGTTTTGGAATGTCAATTGTTGCAATTATAAAATCCATTTTTGTGTAATTTTGGATTGTAAATTGTGTTTTGTGCAATTATATCTACATTTGTGATCAAGGTTGCTAGCAAAATAGTGGAATTTCTTGGAGATTTATATCAGCTATATCAACATTTGTGTATCTCATTTACCTTAATTTAGGTCAATAGTTACATAAGTGGCATAATTTTCAGCACAAAGAGCATGAGAAATTGGCATAATTTTTAGCTGAATTTCAGCACAAAAAGCATGAGAAAGTGGTATAATTTTCAACTATACCTGTATAAAACACAAAAAACATGGGAAAGTAGCATAATTTTTAGCCATACCACTATCACTGAAATTTTGCACAAAAAAAAAATGTTTCTTTTCACAAAATGCTTTAGAAGACATTAAAAAGCATCTTATGCCTATTGTAACTTAAAAGAGGCAAAAACGAGCTTAAAAACTGCAAAGTAACATCCCATACCTGTTGCCAAAACCAGCCTATATGTGTTGCAAAAATCAGTATAAAACCCACAAAAAAAAAAACCTAAATATTGTAGAAACAAACCATAAATCAACCAATCTTAATATCATATATCTATTGCAAAAAAACTACATCATTCGTCAAAAATTTATAGCTTGTTGAAAAACTACATCCTTCGTAAAATAAAAAATAAAAAATTATAGACTTACCATATAGGTAATCTATCCAGGAAACGGACTAGCATGAATCCTCCAGCTACAATCTTTTTCCTCACACTCAATTGTCACTCATCGTTTCTCATTTAAGATCATATTCACCTTAATTTCCTTTACTACAATGTAATCTTGAATTGTATCCCTAAATTGATAAACATGCGTGAAGATCATTTTCTCACAAAATTATACATCCCTTACATCCCAAGGTTTTTGATATACTGTACAACTAGAAATAAGGTATTATGTGTGTCTTGTAACTCTTATTAGTAGACCCATCACCTTTACTCTCTTCCAAAAATCCCACCTCAACCTCTTCCTCATCAATGTTTGAAAGTGCATCTTCATCTCTACCATCTTCTTCTTCAATCTCTTCCTCAAGTCTCTCCAACTCTCCATCATAATCATTCTCTATTTCATATCCCTTATCTCTCCATTCCCCATCTTCATAACTAAGCCCATACATGTCTTCTATCCTTTCTTCCTCCTCCTCACTCACATCAATTTTTTCCTCATCCTCACTCAGAAATCCTTCTTCACTGTCAGCCTCACTCTCAACAGTGACTTTACTAGGCACTGCTTTGTCTCTCAATAAGTTTTCAGAAGACGTGATTGGTGCAACATTGAGATCTAAGTCCATCAATAACAAAATCTCATGCATCTCGCGTTGTTTATGCAAATCAAACATCAATAGAACTTATTTATCACTCATAGCACCCATTTTCTCTCTACCACTTCTAGGCATTTCAATAAAAAAATTTAAAGACACTCCATTCCTTTATGGGATTTTACATCCAAATACCATTCTTACATCATCCGATAACATTAGTATCCTATATCAATCATGATCAACCTATCTTATCTCAACAACGTTACCCATGAACATACATTTGAGTAGAAAATAAGATCTCATGCCTGTGAAAATATCATATTACAAGAATGAACGAAGAACAGAGATATTGAAGCAAGCAAACGATTATTTCCCGAACAGAGGAACAACAAACAGATTCACTACACTAAACAAACGAAAACAATTTCACTAAATTAACACATTGGAGATTGGATAAAAAATGATTATTTCCAGAATAAGGGAACTGTTGGCCCAAGAACTACCTAAGAAGGGGGTAAATTGGGTAGTTAAAAAATTTAAACATTTAAATACTTAACCACAAAATCTCAATTATCCTAAATTGATTATTATCTTGATTGGTGATGGAAATGTATTTAATCTAAATATACACCCAAACAATCAGAAAAGGATAAACAATACAACACACAAAGATTTATCCTGCTTCGGAAAGTAAGTCTTACCTACGTCTAGTCTGCCAAGCTCCATAAAGATTCGCAATTTACTAAACCCCGATTCCTTTCCCAGGTAGGAACCAAACCCTTACAATCTCAATTCTTTTCACAAGCTTAGAATCAACCTTTACACAACTAATTCTTTTACAGGCTAACAATCAACATACCATTATTACACTTATCCTTTTTCTTAGCCTTAGGAAGAACCTTTACAATCACACTTAATTCTATCACATGAATAATTAAAACCTAATCTTTTCAAGGGAAAATAAAAATCTAATCGTTTTTACTGACCAAAGATCGAACCCTAATATTTTTCACAAGTAAAAGATCAAAACTCTAACTACTCTGATTGGACACTGACCCAAAACATGTTTAATCCGCTCAAACTTGTAAGTCCAAAAAATAGCAAGTTTCTTCCTAAAAGAAGCTTATACCACCTCAATATAGATATAAATAATTAATATCCCAAATAATACTACGCGATAGATATAATGTGAGACAAACAAATATGATTTCAAAAAATGAGTGGCACACAAGTAGCACGTAATCAAGTTTTTCAATAAAAATTGTCGAAAAGATTTTCAATAATTAAGTTCAAAAATAATTTCTCTAAAACACCTTAACTAAGCAATAAATTAGTAATAATCTAAGAAAGAAATAAAGAAAACTTCAAAGGATCTCGCGGGATTTATCGAAAGTAATAAGGATTTTGTAATAAAGACACAAACTGGTGACACAACAATGAGTACCTTAGATCAAGATCTTTGAATGTAATTTTACTTATAAATCTCAGCATTAAAATCTGTAATATGCAAAAAATCTCTATTTTTTAAAATAATATTTTTAATACTTTTTGAGTTATTTTGATATATTATGGAAATTTTAAAGTATATATAAATATTTGATAATTTTTTAGCTTCCAAATGTAATTTTTGAGTTTAATAACAATATTATATAATATATGGGAATATTAGTGTAGTTTGGATATTAAAAAAAAAAAGTAAATAGAAATGATAAGTGTGTGAGGAATAAAGTAAATCATTAAGTTCATATGTATTAGAAGACAAGGTGTAAAGTAAATCTTTCATTATTATGCTTTAACATTGAGATTGGACATGTGTGTGTCTTGGAAGAAAAAAAGGAAAAACATGATCATTATTATCAACACACACACACACACACACACACACACACACATATATATATATATATATATATATATATTACTTTAACATTGGACATGTGTGTGTCTTTGGAAGAAAATAAGGAAAAACATGATCATTATTATCATTACGCTTATATGTATGTGTCAGTGTGTGTGTGTGTGTGTGTGTGTGTGTGTGTGTGTGAGAGAGAGAGAGAGAGAGAGAGAGAGATGGAGAATAGATTTCAAATGTGTTTTTGGAGAAGGTCAGACGACGACAGTGAGGAAGGAAGAAGGGAAATATTTCATTGCATTATAATTTATGATTTCAGGAAGAATTTCTAATTCTTTTAGTATATGTATTTAATTTCTCTACTATGAGATTTATATTATTATGGTTGTCGAATTATAGTTGTTAATTTCTATGAAATAGTTATGATTATATGAAAATTATGCCTATATATTTTATTTATTGTATTAATTAAATGCACATATTAGAGGGATTGAAGTTCTACTAAGCGTTGCTTCACAACCCCACAGTTTTGATTGTAGGATCGGTGAGAATGTAGTTGCGCAGGAAATTTTATTTGAATTTTTATTTAATATTTGTAATAATAGTATTTATTATTTACTGTTGTGATTTGGGTTGCCCTGGAATTTTAATATTATCATTATCATAATACTATCATTATCAATATATTCGGATTTGGTGTTAATTCTCGAAAGGGAGAAACTGTGTGGTGGCCTTGGGAAATTTGGCCATGACAGAGTGGTATCAGAGCAGACTTATTAGTAATACTAATTTATTTATAAATGGTGGAATATTTGGGGTAGAATTTTCTATAGGAGAAACCGAGTGGCGGTCCTAGGAAATCGGGTCGTTATAGAGTAGTATCAAAGTGGAATTATTAGTAATACTAATTTATTTATAAATGGTGGAATATTTGGGGTAGAATTCTCTATAGGAGAAACCGAGTGGCGACCTAGGGAAAACCAGGTCGTTAGAAAATCTCTCTTAAAATTATAGAAGACTGATGTTCTTGCTATATTTAATTTCAATCCGGTCTCCATAAATAGACCTAAAACAAGACCTCCAACGACTAGTTTTCAAATGTCATTACTAAAAATGACATCCCCAAGGCCCCATATATCATATATATTCAAAAAAAAAAAAATCAATGAAAAATATTCTTGGAAAAACTTATTTTGTTCCATAAAATATTTTTAAATCGAAATCCATATAAATCAGAAGTACTTAATCACTTTAATTAAAAGAATATTTAATTAAATGGACATATTAATTAGGAATCGCGTATTTCATGACCCCTAATGAAAATATTTCAAATCCCCTTAAAAACCTCCCTTGGAATCATTAAACCTAAATTGGATTAATCATAAAAAAATCTGTTAAACTTTTTGACTAAACCAATTAGTCGACCGGCACCCTACCATCGATTGACCGCACAAGGGTCACCTAATTAACCGTTGTGCTAGTCTGATCGGTTGCCCGATTAAACCACAAGGTCTTCTGTTCTTCCAATTTTTTCTCCGGTTCTCATCAATTGACTGCACCATCTTCTTGGTTGACCAAATGGACCAGTATGTTACCCATTCCACTTTCAAAACACACTATTTTGGTTAGTCGACCAACCCATTTCATCGGTTGGCCAATTTGACCCAAAAACTTATTGTTTTAAGCATTAAAGCTAATTTTTCAATTAGGCCTTAGCCAAAACCACATTAAAAAACACATTTTAGACCCCTATATTAATCACAACACACATAAGATTAATTCATTTTAAGTGTCGTGCATGATCTTAATTTATGTTGTATTTAGAGTATATAAGTAAAAAGTTATTTTCACCTAGTTGTCTTTAATATTTTAAAAACTTTTCGTGACTTCATTATTTCCATTTTGCACCTGTTACATATTATTCGACAATTCCTCTTCTTAATCAAATTACATAAAACTATAAATCTGAAATCACTTAGTAAAAACATTAGTCCTATAAAATATCAACACTTTATTGTTCATCAAAACATTAGATTTAACACTCTTCCCATTTTTTATGATGAAAACTAATTTTGATATTTTGCCACAAAGATAATAAAATCACGCTCCCTCAAAATCTAAGGACAGTATTTTCAACTCGTTTAAGCACTATTCGGGAAAACATATAAAATATTTAAATTTCTCCCCCAACATAATTGAAAAATATTTCTCCCCCTTTATAAATGCAATGTTTAGGCAAATGAATACTCTAAACACCAACTTCTTCCCCTTTGTCACTCAAAAAGTAAGGGCGAAAATGAAGATGTTTCATTTACTTTCGAATATTTTCTTTCATAAAAACAATTAATTTCTAAAAAACACACCCTCTTAAAAACATCATCTTTAAAAAACTAAATTCATTAAAAGTTTGAAAAATATTTTTTCTTACAAAATCACATTTTAAGATTTTCTAGAAGGCATATACCAAATTCATGTGGATCATTATTACAAATAAATAAAAAAGCATAAATAAAGTCTCAGGCAAATAAGCATAGGAATCCATAATTATAGGCCACTACTAGTCAAGCCTATGTAATTCTAGAAAGCATCACAAATCCTAAATTAACTTTTACAAACCAAGATACTAAATGGAACATGTTCAAATACTAGTACATAACACAAATATGGACAATGCGAGAAGTCTAATGGGGACTCTAACCCATGGAAGGGTAATATGGGCCAAGAGAGTTGGTGGACGGTGGTTGCGGAGAGTACCCTCTAGATTGTCCGCTAGAGCTGGGAGGCATGGGATGATGGTATGAAAGTGGACAGTCCTACCCCTACGTGGCATCCAAAAAGAAGTTGCCCTCCATATGTCAGTTGCCCTCAAAACTGTGGTTGTCTCCCATATTGTTGTTTCCCCCCAAACTGTTGTTGGAACTACATCATCAGGATCCATTCTGCCAAATCCAACTTCCATCGAAATCCTCATACTTCTCATCTCATCAGTCATTCCATACATTCTACAATCAAGCACAGTGTAGTGTTGAAAGTTGTCATATTGGCTCTAAAGTCGATTGATTTTCTGATTAAGGTTTAATTCCTCTTATTCTTCTTCTTCCTCAAATAGTCTTTATCTTTCTTCTTCTTTTTCTTAATCCACCTATTTCCAACAGGATCATAGCCCATTAAAGTTATGCTAGTCGTATTCAACCATGTCGGACTAGGCATTACATATGTCTCGTCCTTTGCCTTCTTTTGAACTCCACAGTGCATGAAAATCTTTTGAATAGCATCACCCTATGGTAATACTCTTGATTGTATGCTCAATTGGTATTTTATATACTCAAACATAAGATGTATAAGATCAATGCATTGACCCTCTACACTAGAATTCATTAAATAAAGATCAAAATCTGTAACAGTAGCATGACTAGCTCCCCAAGGAACAATGGAGAAGGTGATCGGAGAATGAAGAATTATGTTTTCAAGACTTAACAATCCCACCTTACTCCCAACAAAACCTAAGTTCTCCTGGGCTGCACTCGCATTGAAATCACCAATAAGCCAAAGAGTATTATTATATGGGAAAACATTCTCCTTTTTAACTTTCAAAATATACCCAACATGATCCATGTCTAAAGCAATATTCACTCCATTAATGTAATATTCTAGTTTACTCTCACCAAAAATCAAATTGTTATAGAACATCTTAACCCAAGGTAACATCCAAATGTTGTTTTGGGAAAGAACATTCTTCCATCCCATTCTCTTAAAAATGTCTTCAATATTGAAATGATTTTTTTTTTATATTCAAAAAATCCTAGGGCTTTGAACAAACTACTTTTCAATTTTTCATTTCATTATTGTATTTTTCTTTCTTTTCTTTAGAAGAAAACAATCTATCATTAAAATCGGGTCTAGGGAACTCAAATCGGGTCTAGAGGAACTTGTCTTTTTTCCCTATGTTTCACCGTTTCTCTCTTGAAGAATTGTCAACCAAGAAGTTTTAACCCCCAAATCAATAAGCGAACAAGCCTAAATAGTAGATCTAACAAAACCCTAAAAGATAGAGAGAGAATCAATCTTACTTGTTGTAGGAACACCCAAGATGTGTTGATAATGCAAGATTCGTTCACTAAATCTTCAAATTCAAGACAAATATGAAGAGCCCTAAGAGTTTTTGGATGAAGACTCTAGATCTAGATTAGATGATGAAATTTTGAATGGGGGAAGAGAAAAGGGGTCCAAGGGATTTAAATCTTGTAATTGTCAGTTAACCGACCATTACTGGTAGGTTGACCGACCAACTCTGAGGCTGCCACTGTCAACCTCTGCCATTGTTGATAGACCGACAGGCCCATTTTGTCTGATTTGCCTCATTTAAACCACATTTATTCCTTATTTTGATCCACCTAAATAATTAGTTCAAAAAAGCTTTTAGACCACTTAAATATTTTAACTAATAAAATATTTTATTACTTTAATTAATATAATTTTTCAATATTTATTTTCACACACACTTTTAAAATAAATAAATTAATTTGAAAAGTTCAAAGTGTCGGTCTCCCTAAGAAAATCAACATATTTAAATTTCAAAAAAAATTGACATACCTGGTTTATTCTTGGGAGCAGATAGTGTGTATACATTTGAACTTGTCCTCCTCCAAATTATCTAATTTTTATTTTACTTGATTCACCTTTATAATGTTTTCCTTATGCACGGTGGTTTTCTTATTAATTGTTTTAGTAGTGATCTATTTTCCTTTATAAGATACTCTAGGTTCTTTTGTCTTCTTATGATCCACCACAATTTTATACGTCATCTTTTTCTGATATTAATTCTTTGTCATTCTTTTAGGATAAGCATCAATTGATCTTCTGTACTGAACTTGTTACTTTCTGAAATTCCTTTTGGCCCTTTGTATATCAATTTGATTCATTCTTTTTGGCTCAATATATCTAGAATTCCTCCTTGGTGTATAATGTCCATTGGTTGTTCTTTTTATTTTTTTTAACAAATCCACCATTCATACCTACAGGAAATTTTTCTTTCCTAGGCATCTAGTTATCTCTGAATCTAACAGGGTAACCATGCAATAGGTAGCACATTTTCTCAAACTGACCAAACTTTCCACAATAGTAGCATCTAACATTTTTATCAATTTACTTAGGATAATCATTTTCCGGTACGGGAGCACACTATTGATAATGATATTGAGGAACTGATTTAGTGATTATTAGTTTTTCAACGATCTTAGTTTTCTCAATATCCTTGAATTTATCCATAACCTCTTTAAACTCCTTTTGAGTCTCTTCAGACAGTTCCAATAAACTAACATTCAACTGAAAACCAAAATTCTTTTTATGCGTACATTCGAGATCATTTTTCAGAATTCGACAATCATTTTCAACTAAGTAAATTTTTAAATGAGCTCTATCAAGTTCACATCTTTCATTATCTAGCTCAATGTTCAAAGCTTCATTTAGAGTTTCAAGATTTTTCTTTTTAAAACCACAATGTTGAAAATTGAAAATACTATTTTTCAAAACCTCGTTTTCTTATTCTTTAGAATCAACTTTTTCAAACAACTTGCCAATTTCAAATAGAGTATTAAAAAATTCAGCAGTTTCAAAATATTTGTCTAAGTTGTTTTTTTAAAGAGATTTAGTTTTGGTAAACTTGTTATTTTCAAGAATCGCGATTTTCTGAGAAAACTATAATTTCTTTTTACTAAATACATATGTAAGAGCAATCAATTTCTCAATAGTCTTATCAACAGCCTCATTATCACTATTTCGATCAACCCCGCTAACAGAACATTGATTTTCAGAACAAGCAGGAGATTTACTTAAAACATTAGGACAATCAAGAGATTCGCATACAACATCAGGGTAAGCAGAAAGCAGAAGATCCACATACAATATTATCCTTAGTGCACTCAATGTGATCGTGTTTAGCTAAGATGTTAAGCCTAATCGATCTAAAACTAGCTTTGGTACTAATTGTTGGCCCATAGAATTACTCAAGAGGGGGTGAATTAGGTAGTCAAAAAAATTAAACAACTAAATACTTAAACACAAGACCTCAATTAACCTAAATTGATTATTATCTTGATTAACAACTGAAATATGTTTAATCTAAATAAATATACCTAAACAATCAAAAAAGAATAAACAATACAACACACAAATATTTATCTTGTTTCGGCAAACTAGTCTTACCTATGTCCAGTCTCCTAAGCTCCACGAAGATTCGCAATCCACTAAACTCTTATTCTTTTCCTAAGTAAGAACCAAACTCTTACAATCTCAACTCTTTTCGCAGGCTTAAAATCAACCTTTACATACCAGATTAGTTTAAAGACTAAGAATCAACCTACTACTATTATACTTATCATTTTTGCCAGCATAGGAAGAACATTGATAATCACACCTAATTCTATTACAGGAAGAATTAAAACCTAATCGTTTCAAGTGAAAAGACTAATATAATCTTTTCGCAGGATAAAGATCAAACTCAAATCTTCTTCACAGGTAAAACATCGAAAGCCTAACTACCTTGATTAGACACCATCCGAAACATGTCTAATAGACACAAGTTTCTTCCCGCAAAGAGCTTCTACCACCTCAATACAGATATACTCAATTAATGTCACAATAATACTACATGATAGATATAATATGAGGCAAACAAATCAGATTTTAAAAAACAGGTAGCACACAACTAGCAGGTGATCAGATTTTTTTTTAATAAAAATCGTGTAAAATATTTTCAAAAATTAAGTTCAAAAATTAATTTTCTAAAACAGCTTAACCAAGCAATAAATCAGTAATAATCTAAGAAAGCAATAAAGAAAGCTTGGAAGGATCTCACAGAATTGTCGAAAGTAATAATGATTTCGCAATAAATAACACAAACAGATAACATAACAATGAGTGCCTTAGATCAAGATCTTTGAATATAATATCACTTATAAATCTCAGCAACAAAATCTCTCTTAGAATGATAGAAGACTAATTTTCTTCATATATTTAATTTTCATCCCGCAGGTCTCTATAAATAGACCTAAAACTAAACCTCCAACGGCTAGTTTTCATATGTCATTACTAAAAATGACATATCAAGACCCCATATCTCATATATATTAAAAATATATCTTTTTCATCTAAAAATATTCTTAAAAAAACTCATTTTGGTCCTTAAAACTTTCTTAAATAGAAATCCATAGAAATAGGATGTATTTAATCACTTTGATTAAAAGAATATTCAATTAAATAGACCAATTAAATAGGAATCACATATTTCATGATATATAATGAAAATATTTCAAATCTCCTTAAACACCATCCTTAGAATCATTAAAACCGAATTGGATTAACCAGAAACAAATCAATCAAGTTTTTTTACTAAACTAGTCAGCTGACCAGCACCCTGCCATCAATTGATCGACCTATCACAACGATCACTTGATTGACCATTGTGCTAGTCCGATCAATTGATCGATTGGACCGAAAGTCCTTACCTTTTCAAATTTCAGCTACTGTTCTCGTCAGTTGACTGACCCATCTTACCAGTTAAACAATAGACTAGTAGGTCACCCATTCCACTTCCAACACACAGTGTTTTAGTTAGTCGACTGACCTCTTTCGTCAGTCAACCGAATTAAGTTGAAAACTTATCATTTTAAGCATTAAAACCAATTTTTCAATTAGATCTTTAACCAAAACCATCTGACATACATAGCACATTAAAAAACACATTTTAGACCCCTAAATTAATCACAATAGACATAAGATTAATTTATTTTAAAGTGTCGTGCGTGATCGTAATTCGGGTTTCATTAAGAGTGTATAAGTAAAGAGTTGTTTTCACCTACTTGTCTTCAATGTCTTCAAGACTCTTCACGACTTCATCATTTCTATTTTGCACCCGTTACATTTTCTTCAACAATTCCTCTTAAACAATTCCCCTTCTTAATTAAATTATGTGGAACTATGAATCTAAAATCATTTAGTAAGAATATGAGTGCTATAAAAACATTAACACTTAATTGTTCATCTAAACATTAGATTGAACAGCAACAACAAACAGATTTCACGACAATAAACGATCGAACACATTTTCACTACACTACCCATTTGAATACACTAAACGGCTAGGGAAAAAAAAGGAAATTTCAAAATTTTCAAAGAACTTAACTATAATTTTTTCGATTTTAGAGAGATTCCGATGAAACGAGCCTTAAACGCACCTGTGATATTTTTGATTTCGGAGAGCTTCCAACGAAACGAGCCTTCAAAGGACTAGCCTTCCGATGACGATGAGCCATTGCGTTCAACGAAATGGACAAGCTTCAAACCATAAAGAGCCTTCAACAGACGAACCTTCAATGATGAGCTTCCGAAGACGACCAGTCTTGAATGAAACGAACGACAAACTCCAACGAGTAGCTCCGATAGTCTTTATTTCTCTCACTCTCTCAAGAAATGACCATTTGATATGAAAGGACGATGGTGAAGTAAAATGAAAAAAAATGGTTGTACATTTTTTATTTATTTTTGGATAAAGTTAAACATACAATCTACCTTGAAAAGGAAAAAAAGGGCAAATTGGTTATTTTAGTTACATTTTTTATTGTATAAAGTTAGATAAAATTAAGGGGTATCGGAGTCTTTTCACACAAAAAAATCAGTCAATAGAGTTGACTGGTATTTATAAAATGACAGAGGAGATTTTTGGTTTAGGACAAAATGACAAGAAAGGTAAGTAATATAAATCCTAAACACTTCATATTAAAATATCTAAAAGCAGAAAACAAGGACTAGGAATGAACCATAGCTAAGTATTGTCAATCTCTTCCATCTTCTTACTGTCATCACAATGAAAGGTTAAGATCTATTATTTCCCTACTTAATGATTCAGATCGATCTAAAAGAATGGATGGCTGAGATTATTTTCTCTCTTTCTTGCCTCCCAAACCCTTTCACAGTCGTTCCCACGATCCACGTCCCACGATTACTTCTATTTCTCCCACCGTCTATACAGATTGAGTTTCTCTCTCTCCTCTGATTCTCTTCTTCCTCTCTCTCTCAGGTCTACTCCTTGTAGGTCACCACTACCATCGTCGAACCATCGCCTTCTCTTTCCACAAGTATGTTTTTCCTCATCTATTTTTCTTCCGATTTTTTTCTATTTCGAAACCCTTAAATCAAAACTCTTTCACTTTGAGACCTCGAGGACGGCGAGGGTTGGATCTAGATGGCGATGCTCGGCAAGGGTGGTGAACGTTGCACCACCGTCGCCTCTCGCTTTTCATTTCTGGAAACCATCTGGAAACCCTCAAATTTCTTCTTTTTTCATACCACATATTTCTTCTTCTTCTTCTTTTTCTTCTTCTTCATTTCTAATAGTGAAATTTCACTAACAAATTATCATACCGAGAAGCTACACTGGATAGATCTATCTCCATCGCCAAAGTGGAATCCACCAGTACCTCCATCGCAGTCACTGCCAACGGCCCATCGCCCATTACCCTTCTAGATTTAGTAAATTTGTTTATCTCTTTCAAAATGATTTTGTTAGCATTTCAATTGGTGAATTCATGGCTTTAGAAATTTAGGAGTTGTCATCTTGATTGTTGCATTAATTCTTTCAATTTTGATATAGGGATTTCACGATAAACTTTGCATTCATTGATTTTAATCCCCATGTTTATGTTTTGTTCCCAAAAATAGGCATTTTGTTGGATTTTTTTTTTCTATCATAGAGATCAACCATCATGGCGACCTCAAAAAAGACGATGGGGACCCTGAACCAGGCATCTCTTTAATTACGGTATATATCTTTCATGCTCCCAAATTTCAGAACAAATTTCCTAAATCAAAGAAAAAACAATGTGCTCTGACTTTTTTTCTTTTTAAAAAAAAAAAATAGTTTTTCTTATATTTCTTTGAAAGCATTTTTTCAATTTTATTGGCGATCAGTTTTTGCAATTTTAGTGTATTATCAAGTAAATTTATGGGAGTTTTATTGAATAAGGAATCCAGAAACTGTAAATACCATGTTGAGAGTTTTTATTATTTGTTTCTCCTTTGGAGTCTTTGTTAAAAGTCGAATATGAGTAATTGCTAAACATTCAATGTTGTTTAGTTATGTAAACGATTCTATATATGCTGAAAAGAATTTTTAAATGTTTTGATTGGAGTTTTGTACTCTTTAGCTCCTTCCAAGTCATATTTCTTTAACAGCTCCATGGTGTATTTAGCTTGGTTTACAAATATCGCTTCTTTGGTTTGCTTAATTTGCAATCCAAGAAATAAATTCAGCTTTCCCATCATACTCATTTCAAATTCAACTTGCAATATCTTAGCAAACTCTTGGCAAAGATACTCATTAGTGGATCCAAAAATGATATCATCAACATATACTTGTACTAATAGAATATCGTAATCAGTTTGCTTTACAAATAGTGTTATATCACAAATACCCCTTCGAAAATCATTTTTTATCAAATATCGGCTAAATCTTTCGTACCAAGCTCTCGGAGCTTGTTTGAGCCCGTATAAAGCCTTGTGAAGTTTAAATACATGATTAGAAAATTTGTCACTTTCGAATCCCGGGGGTTGTTCCACATAAACTTCTTCAACTAGAAAGTCATTTAGAAATGCACTCTTTACATCCATTTGATATAGCTTAAAATTACGTGAACATGTAAAGGCGAGTCGTATTCTAATTGCTTCTAGTCTAGCAATAAGAGCATAAGTTTCATCATAATCAATTCCTTCCTCTTGATTATAGCCATGTGCCACTAATCTTGCTTTATTTCTAATTACCATACCAGATTTATCATTTTTATTTCTAAATACCCATTTAGTACCAATAACTGGATGAAAATTCGATCTCAAAACAAGACACCATATTTTGTTCCGCTCAAATTGAACTAATTCATCTTGCATTACAAAAATCCAAGATTCATCAATTAGCGCCTCATTTATATTTTTAGGTTCAATTTGAGATAAGAAAGCAAGATTAATTATATCCCTAAGAGAAAATCGAGTACTTACACCTTTTTCGAAATTACCGATGATTTCTTTAATTGAATGCCCTGGTACTTTCTTTATAGCTCTTGGTAAAGTCGAATCCTTCTCCTTAGGTTCCTCCTCTTGTTGAGACTCCTTTGTTGTATCATTACCTTGGTTTTGGTTATTTAAGATACTTGCATTATCATCATCCAAAACCTTTCTTGACAAGTATGGATCAACTTCCTCAAAAACGACATGCATAGTTTCTTCTACTATTAAATTACGTTTATTATTGACTCTGTAAGCCTTACTATTAGTAGCATATCCAAGTAAAATCCCATAAGATCAGCTTCCTCAAAAACGACATGCATAGTTTCTTCTACTACTAAAGTACGTTTATTATTGACTCTGTAAGCCTTACTATTAGTAGCATATCCAAGAAAAATCCCATAATCGGATTTAGCATCAAATTTACCAAGATTATCCTTGTCATTCAAAATAAAACATTTGCATCCAAAGACTTTAAAATATGAGATATTAGGAGTCTTATCATTCCAGATTTTATATGGGATTTTGTTAAACACTCTACGAATTGATACCCGATTTACCACGTAACAAGCGGTACTTACTGCTTCAACTCAGAAGTAGGTTGGTAAACGATTTTTATTTAGCATTGTTCTAGTCATCTCTTCAAGCATTCTGTTCTTTCTTTCCACTACACCATTTTGTTGCGGTGATCTTGGAACAGAAAAGTTGTGAGCATAACCATGCTTATCACAGTAACTTCATCATTCTTAAATTCTCTTCCTCTGTTACTACGAATGTTAATAATAGAACATTACTTGTCATTTTGAACACGTTTACAAAATTTAGCAAGAACGGAAGCAACTTCACTTTTCTTAGCAAGAAAGTATATCCAGGTAAGTCTAGAATAATCATCAACAATAAAAAATGCATAGAACTTACCACCAAAACTAGCAACAGAGTTAAGCCCAAATAAATCAAGATGCAATAATTCAAGACATCTAAACGTGGATGTGTGCATCGTTTTCTTAAATGATGATCTAACTTGCTTGCCTAATTGACATGCATCACATACTTTATCCTTCACATATTTCAAATCAGGTAGGCCACGTACAAGACTCTTCTTAGATAAGTTAGAAATTAACTCCATACTAGCATGCCCAAGTCTTCTATGTCATAACCAACTATTCTCAGATAAAGCATTCAAACAAGATAAATTTTGAGAATTAAAATCATCAAAAGAGCAAGTATAAACATTCTCAAAACGTGATGCAACTAACAAAATACTACTATTATGATCATTCTTAATGGTGCATCTATTATAATCAAATATAACATTGTATCCTTTGTCACACAGTTGACTAATACTAAGCAAATTATGTTTAAGTTCATCAACTAGTTACATATCTTTAATCATAGTAGTACCATTACCGATATTACCTATACCGATAATTTTACCCTTTGCGTTGTCTCCGAAAGTCACATGACTTCCATCTTTAGCTGTCAAAGATGTAAATTTTCTTTTATCTCCCGTCATGTGTCGAGAACAACCATTATCCAGAAACCATTTGTCCTTGCTTATTGATGCTTTTAGAATAACTTGCAAGAAGTACCTCAAATAGTTCCTAAGTGGTACCCAGCCTACGTGGGTCCGATCTTGTTAGTCGGGACTATTTTTGTTCCTTTCAAAACTCAAACTTGTCTACAGTTAGATAGTTTTGCAAAATATCTTCAAATAGTTTGCCCCACAACATTACATTTAAAACATCTAACAAGATTCTTGGTTTTAGAAAAGAATTTATGAAAGCATTTTTGTTTAAGATTTTTCTGAAATCCAACACCGGTCTTATCAAAAACTCCACGTGAACTTCCAAAAGCATTTTCAAATTGTTTTCACCACCGGTAAATTTGAGAACAATTTATTGTAAATCCATCAATTTAAATTTCAACTCATTGTTTTCAAATTCATAATCCACCACTTGCTTATTTAATGTGTTAATTGTACTTTGAAGGGCATTTATTTTTTAACACTAGTTTTTATAATCATGTGAAAGTTCTTGATAAACATCAAATATTTCATCAAAATTTAAAGGACAATAACTTGAACAATCAGTTACCTCACCACCAGTGGCCATTAAAGCAAGCATGGACGTATCCTCACTATCTAATTCTTCCGAGCTACTTGAATCGGTATCATCCTAAGTAGCCTTCATTTATTTCTTCTTACTTTTCTTTGCTTTCTTATTTTCTTTCTTCTTCTTCTCCTTTTCTTTATCCTCCTTCGGTTCGGGACAATCATTTTGAAAATAACCGATTTTACGACAGTTGTAACATTCTACTTTGGACATGTTGAGATTTCTTTTCCCACGGAATGTGCACCAAGTCATTTTTCTAAAGTTGTTTGTGAGAAGTGATACATTCTTCTCTTGCTCACTATCAAGGCTTTGATCATCACTGTTATCCACTTCTTCAATTTTTTGAACTTTTAGTACCAAGGATTTCTTCTTGCTATTTCCGGTATCATTCTTGTAGCCTTTGATTGCCGATTCATGAATCATCAAATTACTGACTAGATCATCGATGTCGTATTTGCCCAGATCCTTGGCTTCATCGATTGCCGTCACTTTTGACTACCATATTTTCGTCAAGGACCTTTGGACCTTTCGTACTCTATCCTCCATGGAGTATGGCTTTCCGAGTTGGTTCATACTATTACATATGTTGTTGAAGCAAGTGTATATCTCATGAATCGATTCATTCTCCTCAATCCTGAACAGCTCAAATTTTCTCATGAATGCATTGATCTTTGACTGCTTCACTTGATTTGTCCCTTCGTGGGTAACTTGTAACTTATCCCATATATCCTTTGCATATTTACAACCTGAAACTCTAGAATACTCATTAGCATCTAAAGAACAAAAGAGAATATTGATAGCTTGAGAATTAATAGAGAGTTTCTATTTATCGGAAGCAGTGAGTTGTTTCTTCCTCTTCTCAACTCCGTTTTCCATTGGAATGAATGGACCATCCTCAATTGTTGGCCACAGGTCATAATTTGTAGCCTGAAGAAATGCTATCATCCTGTCTTTCCAAAACGAGTAACTTTCACCTGCAAATAAGCGTGGCCGATGCATAGACTGTCCCTTACCAAGTGTGCCTACTATGTGTGCCATGTGATCTTTGTTAGCAAATAGATTCGAGCTAAACAAGCTCAAATGCTAATTGTTGGCCCAGTAGAATACCCAAGAGAGGGGGTGAATTGGGTAATTAAAAAATAATCAGAATGAAAATCAATAAATCAAATAATTAATTTTAAGCCTAAATTAATTATTATCTTTATAAAACAGCGGAATTAATCAATCAATTAGGTGCATACACAAATAGCAAAAATAGACAAATTAAGAAAGCAGCACACCAGAGATTTATACTGGTTCACCAAATTACTCTTGGCTAATCCAGTCCCCCGTGCTCCACAGAGGTCGTACCCACTAAAACCAAGATTCCTTTAAAGGTAGGAACCAAACCCGCACACCGATTCTTTTACAAGTTCATAATCAACCTTTACAATTTCATTTTCAAAGCCTAAGGAATAACCTCTACTTTTTACAGGTTAAAGAATAACCTAATTCTTTTTAACACTTAGGCTCAAGAATCAAAATCTCACCAAAACACTTCAAATATCCTTTTACCCGGTAAGGATTGAACTGTTACAAAATCACTCACAAACACGGAATTCTTATCTAGGAAGAATCACTACCTCAATCTCTTTACAAGAAGAGACTGAAACTCAGCTACCCTTGATTAAATATCCCCAATGATATTTAACCCGTCACAAATCACCAATACAAAAATTGATAACTAAATCTCACTCGGAGTTTCTACCACCCCAGATATATATAAACTCAATTAATATCCCAACTAGTGATAGAATTATGTGAAATGCAGAAATCTTATCAATTTCCAAAATACAATAATAAACAATTAATAATCAATATGGGAAGATCTCACACAGAATCCACAGAATTAATGATGAAAACAATGTAGCTTCAATTCCGGTATCAGCACAAATTGATCACAGTTGATTATCATAATTACTCTATTAGAACAGCTCACAGTATCGAAGAATGATAACTCTTATAAACGTTCTCTCAAAAAAATATAGACTGATTTTATCTCTTAGAATGATTAGAATGATTAGCTCTCTTAGAAAATTCGTAGGTATAGGTTCACATGTAATCAGCCTCCTAACGGCTAGTTTACAAGTGTCATGACAATAAAATACTCTTATAGACCCTTCATAACATGAGGACTTCATTTAGGTTCAATTTCGCTTAATAACAACTTTTAAAACTCTCAATTAAATCCCCAAATTATTTCTCAATAAAAACAAATAAGTATAGAATCCATTTTAAGTACCAAATTGAGAAACTTTGATAATTAATAAACCATATTGAAAAGATTTAAATAGTATATGAACCATATCTCAAATGTTAAGAATATCCCCGAAATTTCTCTTAATTCTTAACCAAAAA
The DNA here is from genome assembly GCA_016647705.1 of Eucommia ulmoides. Lineage (NCBI taxonomy): Eukaryota > Viridiplantae > Streptophyta > Magnoliopsida > Garryales > Eucommiaceae > Eucommia > Eucommia ulmoides. The sequence goes on from CM028340.1 coordinate 13,713,396, forward strand.
CGGCTACTTTTTGGAATTAAAATAGGATCAACCAATATCCTGAAACTACGCGTTCAGTCAACTGCCCAATCGACTAAAGGATACTGGAAGTAGCCCATGCACTTGATTGGTCGACTCCTCAGTCGACTCGCAGATTCAGAGAATTTGCCAAGCTTCCACCGGTCGACCGCTTTGTCGACTCGCAGATTCAGAAAGTTTGTCAAGTTTCTATTAGTCGACCTCTCTCTCGACTCGCAGATTCAGAGAGTTCATTTTCTTTCTCTGGTCAACTCCTCAGTCGACTTCCCTCTCCTGAATATCTTTTCTGATCTCGTTTTTAACTTACTTTCTTTTACAATTTTGCCCCTTTATTCATATTTATATTCAAATGAACTCCACTAATACTCTTATATTCTATTTTAGTCATTCAAAAATATTTATTTTTAATTCACATAGGAGCAAATAAATATACTCAACCAAAACACACATAAAGGATAAAATTCATTTTGTGCCGTGTGTGTGTTCCTAAATGGGATATTAAGAGTTTATATTTACCTAGGTTGTTTTCCCTAATGTCTTCAAACTCTTAATACTTCTTCATCATCTTGATATCTTCATTTAGCATCCATTCACTTTGACATCTTCATTATTGGAACTTTAAATCACTGAAACACTTGATCACCCATTAGTTCCAAAACATCAATACTTAATTGTTCATCAAAATCTTAGGATCAACAAAGTGATTGATGGATTAATTGTTTTTAGTGTACGTGTGCAGATTTTTTTTGTGCGTGTGCAGATTTTTAATTTTATTTTGAGTTGAGAATGTGGAGATTATTTTGTCTTGAGTTAATTTTGTGTGCGGATTAAATTTTGCACTTTTTTTTCTTCTTTTCCCCGGTAAATATTATCATGTTTTTAAGATTTTGAATTTCACGTATATTGTTGTTGGTTTTTTGTTTTTTTTTTTTTTTTTTTTTTTTTGGATGCAAGTTTGGCTAAAGAAAGATGACGAAAACTCACTTTTTAACCTCTTTTTTGTATTTATAAACTGTAGGTTGCGTTTGTTAGCATTTTTGTTGATCTTTTTTTTGTTTTCCCAATTTTTAGAAATTTTGTTCTTGATTATTTTTCTTTCCCTCTTCTTAAAGTTTTTTTCTTGCCCCATTTCCATATATATATTTTTAGGCCTGCAATATTTGCTTTGAGGAGTTATATATCTGTGACTAGAGAGATAATTTTTCTTTACATCAATCTATTTATTCTCTCACTTTTTTTTTTTTCTAATTTTTGTTTCAAATTAGATTCAATTGGTTGTTTTCTACATTATATTTGCATTAGAGATTTTTTTTTTTTTTTTTTTGCAATAAGCGTTTTAATTATTGTAATTGAATGGGAATGTTGTATAAACAAAGCTTATCTTTTCTTTTTTTTAAAAAAATAGTTAACTTTATTTTATTAGTTATTGTTATATTGGTTTAAAAGCCGGAGTGTTTAGAAATATTGTATAAACAAAACAAGTTATGTTATTTTTTAAAATGTTGGGAATGTTGGTTATTTTAAGTGTTGGTTATATTTTGTTTTTTATATATTGTTATTGGAAACTGTTCTATTCATGTAAAAATAAGGGTCGGACTATGAGAATGTAATGTTGTATAAATAATGAGAGTATTTTTATTTTTATTTTAAATTTGTACATGTATTATTAATTTGTATTTAATTGTGATTCATTGGAATTATTTGACGATGAAAATAAAATTATAAAAATTTGATGGTTCATTTATTTCATTATTCTAATTTTTATCACTATTTTGTTCTTCTTTATATTTTTTTATTTTTATACAATTTTTTTAAAATTATTTCAATTGTAATTTAAAGTTTTTTTCCCTTTAAATTAATATTTTTTTTAATCCATGCCTTTAGACACGAGTTATCCGCTAGTACATAAAAATGGGGTCAGGGAAATTCACAATTACAATAATTGCGAATGGGTTACCATTTCGTCAACCATATCCTTCTTGTATCATGGGGAAAGTTCAAGGGAAAATTACCTATTAATCCCAAAAAAAAAAAAAAAAATTATTTACCACTTACTCCCATCGATTTTTCTTTGTACCGATTAGTCCCGTCAACACGTTTTTCTTGCACCAATTAGTCCCATCAACACCTTTCCTTGCATCAATTAGTCCTATTTTAAAAAATGGTGAAAATTGAGTTTACCGAAATGCCCTCCCGTGAGTTTTACATCGAGAAAGAAGGTCGTCAAATTGGTGTACCACTACTGTCAGCCACCTGCCGCCGCTGCCGGTCGCCAGTGGCCGCCGCCGCTGCCATAAATTACAGCTTTACCCCAAACTTTATGACTTTTTGTCACTTTTATATGTTCCCAAAAAAAAAAAAAAAAAAAAAAAAAAACACTTGATTTTAGGATAAAATCGTTACTAAACGTAACGTAAAACAAGAGAACAATTGATGTTATATTCAACATTTACACGTGCTGAATGTAACATCTACAGGTGTTCAATGTAATATCATATGTATTTTACTCTGCATACAAAAATAAGAGAATAATGGATGTTACATTCAACATCCACATGAGAGGTATTTTGGTCAGAAAATAATAATAATAATAATAAAAAAAAAAAAACAGTTAATGTTACATTCAACATCCACATGAGGGGTTGATGTTACATTCAACACTCACAGGTGTTAAATGTTACATTCAACATCCACATGAGGGGCATTTTGGTCAGAAAAAAATAGCATTAAAAAAAAAAAAAAAAATTGATGTCACATTCAATACCGAATATTACATTCAACATGCACATGAAGGGTATTTTGGTCAAAAAAAATAGTATAAAAATAATAATAATAATAATAATAATAATAATAATAATAATAATAATAATAATAATAATAATTAATAATTTTGATGTTACATTCAACATCCATATGAAGGGTATTTTGGTCAGAAAATGACAAAATGACTTATTAGTGCAAAAAAAAAAGTGATGGGAGTAATTGATAATTTTTTTTGTATTTGGGGACTAAATGGTACATGCACCAAAATTCAATTGTACACCTGCGTGATGTGGACCCATCCAATTTCAGAATTATAATGGTTGACGCTGTAATTGCATCTAAACTAGTAGTTAATTCTAGGAATGTATTATGGGCAATTTTGGGCTTTGATTTTTCACTTTATACCCCTCAAGTTTAGATTTAGTATCACTTTGTACCCTGAACTTTGAACTAACATATTGCATTGTTAACTAGTCAAGTCCGTCATTGGATAATAACATTTTTATATGATATTTTATTGATTTATTTGGTGAAAGTTGAATAATCAATGTTTTAAACACAATTTAAATTTTTTTTTGGTGCAATATGTTTTAAACATAAAGTGATAATCAATAGGGGTTTAACGTGTAATTTAAATCAATAAAATATAAAATTGGCATCTTAATGTTGTCCCACACTATAAAAATATATGTTACACCTTTGATTATAATTATACCTTTAGATTGAACTTTGATTGTCGCATGTTGGAAACAGTTTTTAGCAAATTCGATTGTAAATCAGGATTTTAGCAAATAAAAATACACAAATACATTATTCTTTGGACAACTTTCTCATATTCCAATGGACATTTTGAATTGTTAGTTTTACCTTTTAAACTAAAAAATGCACCTAACATATTTCAAAAAAAAATTGATAGCATATTTCTGAAACACAAAAAAATTGTATTAGTATATATAGATGATATCTTGGTTTATTCACGAAACAAAGAAAAACACATGGATCACCTACTTATTATATTCATAGAATTTTTTAATAATAGAATAATAATAAGTAAAATTAAGATGGAACTTCAAATAATATATAGGATTTTTGGAAACAAAAATAGGAAAAGTAAAAATCAAATTAAAAAAAATATTATATATAAATACACACACAATAATTTCCTACCATTATGTGATTGAATTCAAAAGTTTCTTTTTTGACCATTATAGGAAAATATTGAAGACTAGGTTGTCTTCAAGATTTGGCAACCCAACTACAAATGCCACATGGGCTCTCTTTATTAGTGGGTTGAAGTTCCTATTCTTCCTTCAGAAAAAAGTAGGTCAGGCTTTATGAGACAAGGGCAAATTCTATCATTGGGCAAGGTTTTTGACCTAGTTTCAAGTTAGCCCCTTATATTTTAATTTTTCAAATGAAGTCTTTATATTTTGATCATCATCAAATATATACTTCAATTGAATTTTATCCTTTCGCTCAGTCAAAATATGATAATATTTGTGAGGTTAAGTTGGACTAAAGGGCCTGATTGATCTAATGTTCGCAGTTTAACAATCTTTTGAGAAAAATAAAAACTATAGGGACTAATCCGTCAATAAAATAAATTTTTAACGGTGAATTGTGTAATATTGTCAGAAGAATATATGCATTCCCATCCCTTAACCTATAAATATGTTACTCCACAGAAGAAATTGCAAGCAAGAATTTTCTAAATCAGAATAATAAAAACTCACCTCTACTCTCCTTTGGTGTTTGTCCAAAAGTTTTGGGATGAAGAGGAAGAGAGTGGATCGCAGCCAAGGATGACTTGCCGGCTTGCACTTCTCGCTGGGAAACGCATCGGAATTCGGACTTTTCTGGCAAGTGGTTCTTGGCGTCTTTCTTCTTCTCATGTCATAATCTTGAGACGCTTATTTATTTATTTCAGGAACTATTTTTCAAAAGCCATATATGAATCAATAAATATTTAGGTGGTGTTTGGTAACCGTTTGTGTTTCCATTCTAGCAGTAGGATGGGAATGGGATGAGATAGGATGAGAATTTTGTTTCTTTCTTGGGAGTAGAATCGTGTTTGGTAACGATAATTATTTTTTTTATTTTTTATTTTTAGAACAGAATTGCGTTTGGTAACGGTTTTATCCTAAAACCATTTTATTTTTTTATTTGAGATTTTTTTTTTTTTTGTTTTGGCCTGCGGCGGCAGCGGTGACGGTAACGGTGGCCAGACGACCGGCGGCAACAGAAGTTGCCTGAAGGTGGCTGGATGGTGGGCGACCGGCGATGCCAAAGGTAACCGGCGACGGTCACCGGAGATGGCCGCTGGCAGCGGACGGTGGCCAGTGGCGGCGGACGGTGGCAGTGGTTTTGTGAATGGAATGGGAATTATGAGAAGCAATTTTTTTTTATTTTTCATTTCTTAAGGAAAAAAATAGGCACAAATCTCAAATGGGAACGAAAACAAAAATTACCAAACGCTATTTCCAAACAAAATTCTCAAAAAACTGGAAATGAAATGAGAATTTCTCAAATAGAAACGGTTACCAAATGGGCCTTAGTTTTCTAGAATACAGTAATTGTATATTAAGATTCCTGTCTTTCTTTTTTCTTTTTCTTTTTTAATTATTAAAATCAATTATTTTTTTTCTTTTTTTTTAAATATGAAAAGAAACATAATTCATAATTATATGTTAATTCAATTTGTTTTCATATATCATTTTTTTCGATAATTAGATTCAACAATGACTGTGGTTAAAATTAACGTGTTGAATTCAACACATACGTTTTTTTTGGAATCTATTGTTACTACGATCTTATTTTGGATCACATTTACGTGGTGAGTTTAACACATCTATATTTTTGTTCATCAAATACAGAATTTGATGTCTTAACGAATACAAGACATTATTGAATTCAATAACGTCCCAAATTTTGTGAAAAAATATGTGTCATAGTGAATACAACCCCTTGCTGAATTCAACAAGGTTCCAAATCTTGTGTACAAATAGATAAATAGATGTTGTTTTTTATCTTTGTTTGTAGCTAATTCAATGTATTTGGATCTATTAAAAAATAATATAAAATTAAATATTTTATTATTATATTATATAATTATATGATTTTATTAAATAAAATTGTTATTGATATTTATTTATGTTATCAAATAGGTATGAAATCACTATTCACGCGTATATTACTATTCACATAAATAATAACTCATATTGCTTAGGATAAAAAATGGAGTTAAAATATGATAACGAGAAATGTAAATAGTATGGCAAACACAAAATGGAGACAAGAATTTAACATGGTTTGGTAGAGTGCCTACTCCATGGGCGAAGACAGATCAATAGTATTCACTAAAGGAGAAATATGAATACAAATAGTAACAGTTCAGCACTCAAAACCCAAATCCCAAATACACCCAATATTCTTCACGGATAAAATACAAAATTGGATATGAAAACTCTCAAATGTGATCTCTCTCTAAAAGGGTATTTTTCCCTTTGGGTTTGCCATCTTGATCTCTACACTTCGTACTGAAAACTGAACACAACCTCCTCATATTTATAGGTAAGGAAGGCGTTGGAGGAAGGCATGAGAGATTTCATGAAACTTCAATTGTGAGAAGTTCATGAACCTTGAATTGTGGGCGCAAGTGGAAAAAGACAATTGTCCAATTGATTGGCAATAAAATAGGACCCTTAACCAAGAAGAATAGTTTCCTTCAATTTAGATGGCTCTGGATCATTCAAGAGAGCAAAAACAAAATTGAAGATACAATTGGTGTAGGCCCTGAAAATGATGTCCACTAACAAATCTCTCCCTCCAGTAGATATAGGGACAAAAGAGCTAAAAAGAGATTTCCATTTAACGGAAAACCATATAAATCTTAATCCAATCTTTCTCTAAGAAACGTAAAAGGTTCTCTCTATCTTTAGAACACGAACCAAGTTCAAGCAATACTGGAACTTGTTAGTAGGGACAGACTTTGTCATCATATCTGCTGAATTATCTGTTGTACCAATCTTCTGAATATTGATCAATCCTTCAAATAAAATATCCCCTGCATAATCAGAATCCACGTAGCCAACGACACTTCTACAAGTGTCTCGACTCCTCTCATATACCAAACCAACATCTGCAGAACCTTTCAAATAACAAAGAATCCATTTCACTGCATGTGAAATGTTAGGATGAGTATATACCATAAGACTGCCAACGGCACTAACATATGGAACACATGACATGTGTTTCTTTTTTTTGTCTATCCATGGGGACATATTTGCAGATAGGCAAAAGTGAGAGGCGAGTGGTGTACAAATAGATTTGGAATTTTACATATCAAATCGTTCAAGTACTTTCTCAATATAACTTTTCTGAGACAAACAAAGTTAGCCAGCTTAACGATCCCTGCAAATTTCCATTCCCGAAATCCTCTAAGCTACACCCAAATCTTTCATCTTAACCTCGACAATGAATTGAGATTTCAATTGCCTGATTTTTGACATACTTTTAGCAGTAATGAGCATGTCATCAAGATAACTCCTATGAAGAGACTCAATCTCTTCTATCGTAGCAAACAGTCTATTTAGCAGTTTCATTACTTATAATGGTATCATGATAAGTGGAAGATTCATTTTTTTCTTCAATAATTTTTTCCATAAACAAAATCACTACAAGAAAAATAAGATTCTACTAAGATTATTTTTGGCGATGACACAATAATCGTCGTCAAATGTATCTATTGGCTACAAAATGAACAATCGTAGCAAAATGTCACGTCCTTTGGCGACAAAGTGCAAATTTGTAGCCATAAATGGTTAATAGGTGATGAAATTTTAGAATTCGTCGCTATTGGTCCAATCAATTCTTGGCGCCAAACAAAAAAATGAAAAATTTTCCCGCTAGCGTATTGGCGACGAAAACATTTCATCGCCAATGTGACACGAGATATTTTTTTATTTGGCGACAAACTCCTTTCGTCGCGATTTTTCATTTCAAATGTATGGGCAACGAACTAGGTTCGTCGCCAATATGAATAAGATATAATCTCGTTTAAAATTTATTATGTGATAAAAATTATTTTTTATCTCACTATTTTTATAAACTGTGATAATAAGTGGTAGGGTTTTATCACAGTTATAATTATAACTAAGATTAATTTGGGGGGGGGGGGGGGGGGGGGGGGAAGGCGGTGGGAAAAATTTGGTCTCTTATCACGGTTTACTTCACCCATGAAAAAAAAGGCGGTGGAATATTTGATGTTCCCGCTCCCGTCGAAATCATATTCTTCATCAACCCTGACTCACTCTCTCTAATCTCTACTGTCTCACTCTCTCCCTCACCCTTACTCTCTCACCCGATCTTCCATTGATCTTTCTCTCTCTCTCTCTCTCTCCGACCTCCACCATCACCATCGCCATCGCCATCGTCGCCATCTCTGGCCAGATTTCGCATCTTCATCACTTTGAATCGAAACGCCGTCATCATCGAATCGATCTCCTTCACCGTCCAATTTCCCATCGCCGACCACTTCTCCACCATTGCTATCTCTGGCCAGATCTCCCTCTATTTAGCCAGATCTCCACCAAACGCTCTCTCTATATATGTTTTTCTCACGATTTCTCTGTGAAATCCACATAATCGGCGATGGTAGTATTGTTGTTCGGCAGTGTATTGTATGGTTCAACGGTATTGAGTCATTGGTGATGATGATTCACGCTCCCTTGAGCAGATCTGAGCCATTGTTTTCCCTAACAGGTAACATTTTCTCTCAATTTTCTTGTGTTTGTGAAAACAAGTAACATCTTCATTTTCTGGAATTTATTAGCCCTGAAGCATTTTCTTTACCTATTATGTGTTTATTTGAAAATTTTCACTTGCGCGTTCTTTTTGTTTCTTCTAACTTTTACATCTTGGTTCTCCCCCTACCCAAGATGACTGAAGGTTAGGGCCCGTTTGGTTGTTTTTAATTTGCAAACTGTGTTATTTTTCGATTAATCAATTCATGAATTGTTATAATTTAGTGTTTGGTTCAGGCAATTAAAAACACTGAAGTTAGTTTAAGTTCTAGTTTAGGTATCTTCTTGAGTAAATAGAGTAAAACATGCTGAGAAGTTTAATAAGACTAAAGCACTTGTATGTTTCTTTATTAAAACAAACAATATGTAAATTTGATTAAGTCATAGATATATGTTGAAATATACAAATCAATTTATAAAAAGATGCTCAAAGAAATACAATCAAGACTTCCTGGGGCACCCTAGTTCCTTTTGTGTTTGCTTCCTGAGCGAAAAAACTCAGAACTCTATAGTTTGTTTCAAACTGATATTTTTTATTTTATTTTTTAGTTTATATTGCTATATCTTGTCAATCTCTCTCTCTCTCTCTCTCTCTCTCTCTCATTCACTTGGTGTGGGTTCATTGTGTGTCCTCCCTTCAGTGTATTGATTCTTTTGCTGTGATATTTATCTAATCACTGAACCATATTTAAGGCCCATAGAAGCAAAACAAATTGACAGAGTATGGAATTGTCACTCAATGCATTACCCCTCAAAGGGTTAATGACTAATATCTGACAAATGTGCTTCTCAAAATCAATGCTAAGGTATGATCCTGATAGTGTAATGTGGCTTGTTGTGATTATGAAGAATTGAATACCGTCCATTCGATTGCTGCTGCTGTTGCTGTTTTCGTTTCTGTTTCTGTTGCTATTTCTGTTTCCGTTACTATTCCTGTTTCGATTTTGGTTTCAGTTTCTGTTTCTGTTAGTGCTGCTATTTCTATTTCTATTGCTATTTCTGTTTTTGTTTTCGTTGCTGTTTTTGTTTTTGAGGCTGTTGCTGTTTATTTTCAAACTACTTGCTAATTTCATCGACATCAATACGTATGGAAGGGTAACAAACTAAATAAGTGTTGCTTCTTTTGGCTTTTGGTTATATGTTTGATTTAGATTGTCCTATTCTCCTGCTCTGATTTTCTGATTTTTTTTATTTAGTGGATTTGTGTTTCTTCATTTATTACTTGAGCCTTTGGAGTTTGAACTATATTACGCATGTTAGATTTTAACTTTCTGAGATCCAATGACACCTATGTGCAGCAGCATTCCTTCATTTTCTTTTTAGCAATTTTAGATCTGAAACCTACCATAGAAGAGGTATCTTCTGCACTTTTTTTTTTTTAATGCATTTTGTTGTATGGATTCAGAACTTATGTATAGATTTAGATCTTATAGTTTTTCTTGTTTTTTTTTTTTTTTTCATTTTTTTCCCCGAATCGCAGAAGAAATTCACAGATTTTGTTGTGTATAAATTCAGCTGCCAACCGTAGAGCTTCGCCTGCTCGGGGCTAGCCGTCGTTAGAACGATCGTGTCTTTTGTTGTGTATAAATTCTTAAATATCCATTTTTGAATTAATTGGCTATTATTTTTTATGCTTTGAGTTTTTCTGTCTGATATTAGGTGATTTCACGATCTGCAAATCATTTTGTGGATTTGGGAGATGGAATTAGCGGGCAGCGGAGAAGGCATTGTTGGATAAGGCAATGTTACAAAGAGATACGCTAAACCAGGTATCTCTTCAATTAGAGTACATTTTGTTTATCTCTTCTATTTCTATTCACGTTCTTCTATTTCTACTCACATTTTTTTTTTCTGTTTCTGTTCTTTTGTTTCGGTTTCGGTTTTTGTTTTTGTTTCTGTTTTTCTTTCTGTTTCTGCTCCCTTTTTGCATGTGTTTATTTCAAACATTTGGGGCAAAAATATAACGAATGAAAGGAGGTTGGGAGGAGGAAACATATCTACCCCATAGTATTTATTTGTATAGTTTTGTATTAATTACAATACCATCTTCTGTTTTGAATGAAAGGAGGTTAGGATTCACCCCATTTTCTTTTTTCTGTTTCTCTGATTCTGTTTCTCTGTTTTTGATTGTGTTCACAGATTCACGTTAAATTTTCATTAAATTTGTGTTAGCAGATAAGGGTGTTAGCATCAAAAAACGTGGATTTGCCGTCGTCGGCGGCTCCTTATCTCTGTCTCATGCCGATCTGCCTTCGTCGTCGGCTCGCCACTCGTCCCTAGTTTCGATTTGCCTTCGTCGCCAGCTCGCCGCTTAACTTCATCAATATTCTACCTTCGTTGATGCCTTCTTATACTTTCTCTGACACCGATCTAGCACTCTCTCTCTCTCTCTCTCTCTCTCTCGGCTACTGTCTTCAAAGACTAAATTAATCTTCAATGTCCACTTCGATTTGTATAGATACTTAATTTCCCCTTCATGATTATACTTGTTCAATGTCCAAACGGTTATACTTGTTCAATGTCTAAACGATTTGATGTATTTTTGGGTTTTGTAATTTATATTGATTTGTTTGTATTTATTGTGCCATTTGTAATGTATTTGGATTTACAATTAACATAAAAATGAGTTTTAATTAACAGACAAAAATAATTTATATTGATTTGTTTCCCGCATTCACATATTTTTTTATGACAAAAATAATTTCGTCGTCAAAAAATTTCCTGCCATTTAAGTAAATAGTCGTCTTGCACGAAGAAACTAAAATTCATCACCAAAAACCTTCTGCTACGGCACATAGGTTACGAAATTGGAACAATAATTTTTTCGTCGCTAAAACGTTTTCTCTACGAAATTAGGGCTTTGGCTACAAAATTTTTTTTTAGCCAAATCCCATTTTTCTTGTAGTGAATATAAGAAATTACATCTGCATAAGCATACCTTTGAGGTGGCTTAATCTGTCTGTGTTGTCTCCTTGTAGCAATATTGTACTGTTGCGGCTCTTGTGCAACTTCATGTTTCACTTTCTCCTCGTTGTGCTATTCCATATAAACTTCTTGCATCAATTTTGAAGTTTCAAACTCTAACTCCACCTGTTGTTTGTCACTTTGAGAATTAACTGTGTCAAGATTTTCTTTTCTAGAATGAAGTATACAAGATTCATAAAAAATAACATCTATGGTGGTAATAAAATTAGGAGATTTAGGATCAGGACACCACAACCTGCATCCTATCACTCTTTGTCAGTACCCAAGGAAAATACATTTCTTAGCTCTTGACTCCAATTTTCTTTCGTTGACATGAGCATAAACTGGACATCCAAAAATTCTTAAAGAAAAATGATCAGCAAAATAACCAAACCAAATCTCTTTAGGTGTTTTACTTTCAATAGCAGTCGATGGAGACTTGTTTACCAAATAGCATGTGGTGTTGACGGCTTCAGCCCAAAATTTCTTTGACAGATCTGTATTAAAGAGCAAACAACGTGTTCTTTCCAAAAGAATTTTGTTCATACGCTCTATAACTCCATTTTGTTGTGGAGTACCCTTAATCGTACGGTGTCTAACGTTGCCTTCATCTTGCAAAACTCATTAAATTCCTCTGAACAGAATTCCAAACCATCACAATCCAAAGACGCTTCACTTTCTTACTATTCTGATTTCAATCATTTCCTTCCACTCTCTCTTGCTCATATGCCCCAGCCGCATATGCCACAAACAAGTAGTATCTAAATCTGAGTCAACCGATGAAGATACTGATGCAGAGCCAAGAACTATGTCACCCTGCAAAAAATAAAGACCATTTCTTTTGCTTCCTTTCATCGCTGTTAAAGCACCATCCAAAACTCTCAATATTCCACCTTCATTGAAAAACTTACAACCGTTAGAATCGCGAGTAGCTAAAGAAATTAAATTATTCTTAACATCTGGAAGACAGTTCCGGTTCCAACTATTTTACATACCATATTATTTCCCATTAAGACTATACTACCATTAATTAGTTCATATGTAGAAAACCAGTCTTTAATAGTACATATATAGTAGGAAGCGCCTAAATCAAGAATCCACTCATTTTCTGAGCTTACATCACCACTAGTAACGGAAAGAACATTTTCGGTATCTGAGTTATTTTCCACAACTCCAGCAACATCAGAAGAATTACTAGTAGATTTGTCATTTTTATCATTTTCCTTAAGTTTTTGATAATCACATCTAGTGTGCCCTTTGTTGTTACAGTACTAGCACTCGATATGTTAGTTTTCATAATTTTCATTTTGTTCTAGAAATTTTTAATGTGTTTTTTTATTATATGTTGTTCGCAATTTCTCTGTGTATGTGATTGTAGCTTTTTTATTTGTTTTAGGGATCATTCTCCATTCTTGAATTTATTCCTTTTAGCATTTTTTGTTTGATTATTCATTTAAATGTTTTAATTTGATTTATTTGTCTATAGATGTCCATTGGAAAGGTTTTCCATGGACAATAGACTAGCAAGATGTAAGCCCAAATTGAAATTATATCATATGTTAGATGCATATGATATAATATGTGTTTCTAAATATGTGTTCTTATACGGGTTAATTTTAATTGCAACAATGCTATCTTATTTTTGGACGCCAAGAAATAACGGGAAGGTGAAAACATTATTGATGAATTGATATTTCGCAATTTCTTTGAAAATTTATGAACTTTCTAATTTTATAAACTACATATTGTGATTGACAATTTTATGTCGTTGAATTTTGCAGCTTGACTTTTGCATTGAGTAGATGTGACAAAATTTAAGATCTCTCGCTCGTAGGTAAGCCCATAGAGTTTTTAGAAATCCTTTTTTCTTTTTCTTTTTTTGGTGGTGCTTGCTAAAAATATTGTGTTAAGAGATATTTATTTAGTTAAATTTTAAGCTTTAAATCATTGATTTGGATCATTTTTTTTATTGTTGATAGCTTTTCTATTGTTTGCGATTGATTAGTTCTTTATTTTCCTCTTTTTTTTTTTTCCAGAGAAAATTGTTCTTTATAATCCTATAAACCCAATATTGTGCATTTTTAACCTGAAGTGCTAAATGGGAAGGTGAAAACATCGGTGATGAATTGATATTCACAATTTCTCTAAAAATTTATGAACTTTCTAATTTTATAAACTACATATTGTGATTGCAAATTTTACATTGTTGAATTTTGCAGCTTGACTTCTGCATTGAATAGATGCAACAAAATTGAAGATCTCTCGCTCGCAGGTAACCCATAGAGGTTTTAGAATTTTTTATTTTTTTTTGGTGCTTGCTAAAAATATTATATGTTAAGAGATTAACTTGCACTTTGGCGTTTTAACCACGGATCGAGTTTTAATTCATAAAATATTTCAATTTCATTACTCCTAATTCTACTCTTCTTCGTTGTTCACTCCCTTTCTTCGTTGTTCACTCTTGACATACTACATAAATTCTTCATCTATTTCTTATAAATCCCCCCCCCCCCAAAAAAAAAATATTAAAAAGTTTTTATTTTCAGTGTAATTTTTACTGCAAAATTGTATCATATTGTAATTTTTTCAATACTGAGAAGTTTTAAATTTAAAGTCAATTCAATGCCAATGTAGTTAAATGAAAGAAGGTAAAATCATTTTTTTAATTATTAATTATTTAGTTGCATGTGCCCTTTGATCGATCATTATGGTGTAAACGGATTCATGTAGCTGATCCTACATAAATTGGACAAATGCTTAGATGTTGTTGTTGTTGTTGCATGTGCGAAATGTTGCATTGAAGTAATGACATTTGGATAGGCAATAATCAGTTTTTACTTTGATTTTGTTGCGTTTTAACTCATGTATAATTGTGATTATATTGATAACTGAAAATGTTATTGATACATATTGTGTTGTATTTGTAATAAACTGTTAGTGTTAAACAGTTGTTGAATATTGTATAAAGAAATCATATCACACTGTCTCTTATAAACATTTGGGGGAGGGATTTTTGTTTTTTGTTTTTTTTTTTTTTTTTTTGGTTGGAAAAGTGTGGGGGTCCTGTGTATCACACTATCTCTTATATTTTTGTACATGTGGTTTGCTTAGTGTTTCAGTTCCAAGCAATTTTAGGGGGAGTGCTTTTATTTGCAAAATGAAGCCTAATAAGAATTTCAAAAATCAAGAACAAAATTGAATAGGGGTTTCTTTAGTGCTTTTGTTCCAAACCAAGTTTCTGTTTTGTTATGTTCCTAGATTTTTCTGTTTCTAATTTTTTGCTCCCAGATTTCTACTATGTTCCCTGTTTTGTGTTTTTGCTCTATTTGTTTGTGTTTATTAATGTTGTGTTGTTTAAAATTGGAGTGTAATTTTGAAATGTCATATAAATAAAGGTAATTATGTCCAATTGTTTTTGTACTGTAATTATTGGTTATGTTCATTTGAAAATAATTTTTGAATACTGGAAGGTGTCCTATAAACAGATAAGATTATAAAAAAAATAAAAAATCTTTTTAGGTTCAATTGAAGAAATAATATTAAATGAAGTTAATTTTTGTCGCTTGCCAACGCCGTTATCCACCATCATAGCAAAATTGACCAAAGATCGCCCCACGATAGTCCACAATCAAAACAACCTACAACACAGTATTGCTAATTTGCTTCAAAAC
Source organism: Eucommia ulmoides (assembly GCA_016647705.1). Taxonomy (NCBI): domain Eukaryota; kingdom Viridiplantae; phylum Streptophyta; class Magnoliopsida; order Garryales; family Eucommiaceae; genus Eucommia; species Eucommia ulmoides. The sequence goes on from CM028340.1 coordinate 13,728,613, forward strand.
ACAATTTAATATCACACATCTTCCAACAACATTTGTAGTTTGAATTTTGATTTGAGATGTTAATGTTTGTAATTTTGTTTTTTGTTTGTAATTGGTAATTTTTGTATTTATTTATAATATGGGTACTTTGATAATAAGGGTCAAACTATTTTAAGTTTAGTTTGAAATTGTTTTTGTTTTGGTAAATTACTAAGTTTAGTTTGGCATTCTTTTTTTTATATATATATATATATAAATCATTTGGTTGTTGGATATCTACTCATTTTTTAATATTATGAAGTATGAGAGAAATATGTTTGGTTAAGGGATTCATAAGCATGTTCTAACGGCCACCGCCAACTCCCCGCCACTGCCCACCGGCATTGCCGGAGAGAGTATAATTATATTTTATTTTGTTATTTTGTTTAATAAAAGGGTTAAAAAAATATATATTTTTTTAAATGAGGATATTAGTGACTTCGTGTAAAAAGATAGGGGAGACAAATGATATAAGCCAGTGGGCATTGGCGGTGGCGGGTGGCGGGTGGCGTTGGGCGATGGAGGGTGGGATATAAATATAATTATTTAAAAAGTTAAAGGTAAAAAATCTAATTTTAAAATAAGGGGATGCAAACTATAATTAATCCATATAAACTAAGTAGCAAAAATTAGATTTGAATGCAAAATGACCAAAATACCCTTTGATTGTTACCATTGACTTAATTGAATAGTAATTGGAGTAAAATTGAAACAAAATTGAAATGTCAATGGGTCAATGTGTCTATATTTTCAAATTCGGGGGTCCAATTAAGCACTGTCTGCATTTATGAGTGATCAAAAGTGTCAGATATGGTTTACAATGCAATTTATTTATTACTTGCATATAATTCGTATTAAGTCTCCTTATTTTATATGGATACAAGTTTTATTATTGATTGTTAGTTATTAGTGATGTTCAATTGTTAGTTATTATTGATATTCAAATTAAATATGTGGATAATATTAATCTCGATTGTTAGTTATTATTGATGTTAAAATGAAATAAGTCAATTCTTTATTTTGTTTTTATTGTTTTACACCCGCGCCTTCAGGCACGGGTTATACGATAGTGTATATTATTGTTTTACACCCGTGCCTTCAAACACGGGTTATACGATAGTGTATATATATATATTAGGCCATCTTTGATAACCACTGAAAATTTTAAAATACTTAATAGTGTTTTAATTGTTAAGTGTTGAATATTTAAGTATTCAATTTTTTAATATTTTTAATTTAAAAAAAAAATTATTTTTTACAAATTTTTATTCAAAAAATAATTTTTACAACTTTATTTTTCTAAAATATTCTCTCTACGACTTTTTCTATTTTTTGTCAATTTAATATTTTCTCCATTTATAATTTTTTATATATACGTTTTTGTATATACTTTTTTAAATGATAAGTGCTAAAAATTAAATGAATCACACGTCATTTAAAAATTTAAATAATTTTTTAAGTGGTCATTATTTTGTAAATGATTACTTAATTTTATTATCAAACAGTTATATTCAGTTTTTAAGTTAATAAACATTTGTCTTAGTTAGATGTGATATTATCACTTAGTATCATAATATAACACAATGAAGACTTTAAACTCTTATTTAAAATTAAGAGTCAATTTATTTCATTCACGTCCACCGTTATTTGCAGTGTTTAAACTCGAGGATAACTACATGAATTTATTTGAATAAAAAACTATACTAATTTTAGCCCGCGCTGAGGGCTGGTTTTGAAATAAATTTTTTTGTATATTTTATTTGATTATTTAAATATAATTTATATTTATTATTTTTGAAAAAATATTTTGTATTAGTTAGTAGGGTTTGTATTGTTTTTTTTTTCCAGTTGGTGAACAATGTATTATTTTACAGTATTTGAAATATTTAGTTTTTCTATTTTTTAATATTTGTGTTCAATTAATATTATGAATATTTTACTTTTGGGTGTTGAAATTAAAAGTATTGTTTAATGTTTGATAAATGATAAAATTTTAGTTTAATATAATTTAAAATTTTAAAGAAATATTTGTGTTCAAATTATTTAAAATGAAATTAATTAACAAATACTTTTAATAATTCAAATATACTCAAAATATTGAGAAATAAGAAATATAGTGTTGTTGAGCTCTCAATAAGGTGAGATGTTATAGAAAGAACAGGAAGAGACAGTATGAGTCCCTAAAAATTGCACCAAAATAATATCATTTATCTATCTCCTAAATCAAAATAAAATGAAAATATTAATAAAATCTTAAATCAAACAAATGAAACACATATAGAAAAAACCAATACTTCACACACAAATCGAACCTGAATTTCATTCATTTGAAAGCTTAGGTTTTCACTTTTAGTCTTTGTTATATGATATGACATATAGATGTCATTTTTAACTCATATATATGAAATATTGTTAGAAAGGAAATCCATTTTCTTTTAGTCTTTCAATTTTAAGTTTTACTTATAAATGTCATTTTTAACTTGTGTATATGAAATATTGCATAAAAAGAAAATTTATTTATTTTTTTTATTATTTTTATAAACCCTTGTATGAGAAATAAAAAATATAAAAAGTTCAAAAAAGAAAAATATTTTTTTTACACAAAAAAAAAATAAATGGAAATCGATTTTTTTTCCCTTCATTTTTAAACACTTATATGAAAATAAAAAATATAAAAAGTTAAAAAAAGAGAATAATTTTTTTACATTAAAAAAACTCAATTATGATTTTTTATTATTTATTCTAAAAATGATCTTTTATTTAAAAGACAAATCTCATTATTTCAAATATAAAAAATATTTTAATTTCATTAAACTGGCTATATTAATTATAAATAACAATTAAATTAACTCAATTCCAATATTTAAGAATAAACATAATATTTAAACTCATTTAAATAAAATAATAAATAAAGAAATCAAGGAGAATCAAGAAAAATAGTTTTATGGACTCATGTATATGAAATATTGCATAAAAAGGAAATCTATTGTTTTTCATTATTTCTATAAATCCTTATTTGAGAAAAAAAAAATATAAAAAGTTCAAAAAAGAAAAAAAAAATTACACTAAAAAAATAGAAATCGATTTTTTTTTCGTCATTTTTATAAACACTTATATGAAAAATAAAAAAAAAGAAAAATATTTTTTTTACATTAAAAAAAACTCAAATATGTTTTTTTTTTATTTATTCTAAAAATTGTCTTTTATATAAAAGTCAAATCTCATAAAGAACAATTAAATTCACTCAAATCCTTATATTTAAGAATAAGTTTAATATTTAAACTCATTTACATAAAATAATAAATAGAGAAATTAAAGAGAATAAAAAAAAATAATTTAATGGGTTCTCATTCGTTCTCAAATTTAGGCTTCCAATTTTAGATTTTAGATATAGATTACCGAAATTATTGAGCTCAAAAGAAACAATTTGCCTTCACAAGAAAATGTAGCTTATTTCAAAGCTTACATTTTGGCACAACAATACCGAAAAAAGGACGCCAAATTACAACTGAAATAGGGGGGAAATAATAAAAGAAAAAAACAACATTAAAAGACAATTCAAATCAAGAACAAATCACACACAAACATGGCCTTAGTTAGTCCCACCAAGAACACCCTTGAGCTTCTTGATTTGAGCAACATCAAGAAAAGTGGACTTCGCGATTAACTCGGTAGGCAACTCATTCGCAAACAGTGCAAAATCGAGAATCTGGAGTCCCGGATTGGCGCTGCTGAAGCTAACAAATGCCAGGGCCAGTGTAGTCCCGGAATTTATCTGGAAATGAAGCAATCCCTGGGGGAAAACCATTACATCTCCCTTGTTTAGGGTCTTGAAATAGACGGTATTCGCGGACGAAATAAAGCCTGCGCAAATCGTACCTTGGATCACAATCAGGGCCTCAGAAGCCCCAGGGTGAGTGTGCATTGGCACCACACCCCCCACTGCCAGGTCGAGACGGGCCAAGGAAAGCCCAAGCCCGTTTAGGCCCGGAAATTGGGCAACAAAGGCCGGGGTCACGGCTGCCTTGATGAGGTTCGAGGTGTTACCTGGGCGTCCAAGGCCCGAGAAAATGAAGTCCTTTTCCGTAACTGAGGCAGCCTTTTTGCAAGGATAGCCCGCAGGGGTGTCGAGGGACGACAGATCCGCAACGCAGAAGTCCTGCACTGCAGCTTGAGAGGAGAGCGAGAGGACAGCGACTATGACAATTGGGAGCAACATTTTTTTTATTATAATGTGTGTTTTGTGCGTGTGTGTGTGAGATTTTGGTGGGGTGGTTTGTCTCAATTTATATAGTTGAGCTGAAGGAGTAGATATTTTCTTGGAGCATGGTTAGGCTGAAAGAAAAGACAGGTTTTGGGTCTGTGATGCATGTGATTGTGTGATCTTTTTCCCACAAAACAAGAGGGCTCTTTTTGGATAGAGAATTCAGGGTAAAAAATAAAATAAAGAATGAAGAAAAGCATATTCTTGATTCAAACTCTTTTTACCACTTTTTTCAAAGATCATTTTTTTTTTTTTTTTTTTTTTTTTTAGAAACGAAACAGATCAATAGTTTCTTAATGTAATTTTTTGTTAAAATAATGGGCAATTACTAATAAATTCTTGTATGAGACAAAACTACCAAATACACATTTTTAAAAACATGTTACAACATAATTTTTTTGTCTTTTTTGACAATTTTACCCCTTCCGTTGAATATAACACGGGATCGTGTTAAATATAACACGAGATCGTGTTGACTAATCGTGTTGAATATAACACAAGATCGTGTTATATTCCACTTTCACTACCATTCAAATTCTACCAAGTCGTCATACCCATTTCATCTCAGCAAAACAACAATACAATATATTTAACATAAGTTTCACTCCACTAAGTGCATAAATCAAGTCTATTTTCTCTCTGTCTTACATTTGTTTAGGGCGACGAGTTTGGGGCCGCCACCATCTTGTTATATTCAACACGAGATCGTGTTATATTTCAATTTTTTCATCCAAATTAATAATCCCCCTTATACATTCATATGCTTGATTTTTTCTCAATACAAACCAAATCAATTTAACCAAATAAACCCTAAATACCACACACACACACACACACATATATATATATATCAAATTTATCATTCAATCCAATCAAATCAATCCAAAATCAATCAACCAAATCAATATAAAACCTTAGAAAGTAGAGACATATCTATCCGTCCAACCATACAATCCATATCAACCAATTTTTTAATTCAAATTAAAAATTCATTTTTCTACATTCATATATTTGATTTTTAACCAAATCAACCCAACCAAATGAAGAAATTTATTCAAACTCATTTCCTACTAATCTATCCAGCAAGAAAAACATAAATTGGAGAAAATAATCCAAGAAATTGCAAAATTACACCAACACATACACAAACATCTAGACAATGGAGGCATAATCGGCACAATTTTTCAAAATTAATGAGATTAAACAAACAAATAAGAGATTTAGGGAGACATACATAGACTTTTGGGAACAGAAGAAAAAGAAGGTTTTCCATCGGGAGGTTGCGGTTTTGGAGTCTGAGACCGTAAGAAATCCTAGCTTTTGCAAACTAGAAGTCTCGATTCGATTCTGTACAAGCATATCAAACATAGAGATATAGAGAGAGAAACATAAACAATTACATCTACGAGAGAGAGAGAGAGAGAGAGAGAGAGAGAGAGACCTAGGGAAGAAAATGAAGAAGGCAATTTCTCAGCTTCCAGATCGAGAAGAGCTTTGCTGCTACCGCCCATCTCTCTCTTCAAAAAATGACGATTCAATCAATAAAACGAGCTCAACTGTATATATAATGTATATGAAATTGAAGAAATCCTTATTTGGTTCTTCCGATTCACGCAGCCGACTGTATTCAATCTCCGACTAAAACCCTAATTTGCAGGAAGCTGAAAGATGATGCGGACAAAACATTGAATTGAAGAGACGACGCTGACGAAATCGAAGAGACGACGGCAGGCAAGGACGGCGGAGGCGAACGGTGGACTGTTGCAGAGGGAGATGACAATTACAGATCTTGTCGTGTCATGTGCGTGAGGGTGCTGAACAGAAGTAAGGGTATAATGGGTAAATCAAAAAAATAGGACTATTTGGTACAAAGTACCATCGTTTTTGGAGTTCTTTACCTTTCGTGGTCCAAAAAATTAAAAAATCACCATATTGGGTCTGCTTTTATCTTATTTACGCAAATGGGTCTTCCCGGCCTTGTCACAACCGGTATCCTATCCCCCATTCCTATCCCATGCACATCCCCCTCCCATTAAAAAATCATTGTTTTATATATATATATATATATATATATATATATATATATATATTGATAACTTTAAAGTTTGTTTAATATTTTAAAATTAAAAATAATATAATTATAATTATTTTATAACATGTACTTAATTTAAAAAATATTGAAAAAAATTATTTCAAAAAGAAATAGGATTTTAAAACAAATTTATGAAAAATGATATTTTTAGACTTATAATTTATATGTGTTATATTTGTGTAGGAATTTATACAAAATTTATTACTTAAAAAAAAACTTACAGCGCAGAACAATAGACCGTTTATATGGTTTTAGAGAAACGCAACTTGGTGTTGATACAATAACTGCCATTGATACAATGGGTATCGACATTGAAGCTTCACACGTACATTTTGACCGTCTAAAACTGTCTTCGGCCTAATCGCATCTAGAAACTCGTCCAATGTCGTGCTGATATTAAATGATCTTATCTCTTTAGGCGGCATATTGTATCAATAACTGTCATTGATACAATGGGTATTGGCATTGAAGCTTCACACATACATTTTGACTGTCTAAAACTGCCTTCGGCTTAATTGCATCTAGAAACTCGTCCAACATCGTGCTGATATTAAATGATCTTATCTCTTTAGGAGGCATATTGTATGATATAAATTCACTTGGTTCTTGTATAATACTACCACCCCAATGTAACAACACATTCGTCATGATTAAGCTTTAACAATAAAATAATTTTAATTAATAAAAGAAGCTAATTGGGTACAAAACTCATAAAAAATTTATTACTTATAAAAACTTATACAAAAATTATAATTTTTATTAAATTTTAAATTTTAAATTTTAAAAAATTTATAACAAATCTAAAATAGATTTCGACCCTCACACAGCCAAAATCTATTTGTTATAATTCTTTTTTTAGCAAATCAATTACATGCCAAGTTTCAGATTGCACATAGACTTGTTATTATACACCGATAACCCTTTTGTGTGCAAAAATAGCCAAGGAAGACACATTTTATGGAACAATGATCTAACTTATTCTTACCGGGAGTCAATTGGTTGACAAAACAGACACATCCAAAGATACGGGGAGGTAAAGCAAACCAAAGTGATTGGGGAAAAAGAATAGGATGAGGAACTTTGCCATTCAGGGTAGAAAATGGCATTTTGTTAATCAAGAAGTAAGCTGTAAGAACTGCATCTACCCAGAAGTGTGTGGGAACGTTCATATCAAACATTAGAGTTTGATCCACTTCTAGGAGATGTCAATTCTTACGCTCAACGACTCCATTTTGCTGTGGTGTGTGAGGACAAGAAGACTGATGCAGTATACCAAACTGTGACATAAAAGAAGTAAAGGGATGAGAAAAATATTCTCGAGCATTATCACTACGAAGTATACACACGAGCACATTAATTTAAGTTTTAATTTCAGTGCAAAAGGCAGAGAAAATGAAGAACAATTCAAAACGATCTCTCATTAAATAGAGCCATGTAACCTTGGAGAAATCATCGACAAATGTGACAAAATAATGAAAGTCTAATGTAGAGGCAATACGAGAAGGACCCCAAACCATCTGAATGAACTAAACTAAAAGGACTCGATGCTCGAAACTAAGCTAAAGAAGTGAATGAAGTATGATGATATTTTCCCAACTGACAAGACTCACAATCTAAAGAAGACAAATGACGTAAATTAAGAACAAGTACCTTTAGATTGGCAAGACAGGGATGACCTAGACGACAATGAATTTGGTGGGTAGATGCAACTACAGGACAGGCAATGGGCGGGATAACAAGTATCCCGTCGTGATTGTCAAAGTAATAAAGGTCATTTTTCTCACGTCCTACACCAATCGTCTTCTATGTTTTCAAATCTTGGATAATTACAAAATCAGGAAAGAAACAAACAAAATAATAAAGTTGTTAAGTAATCTTACTAACTGATATCAAATTAAAAGTAAAATAGGGAATATACAAAATGGAGGATAAAGAGAAAGAGGGTGAAAGTTCTACAATGTCAATACCACGAACAGGGACGGTGGAACCATCAGCAACAGTAACAGGGAACATTGAAGGAGATGACTGAATATGCGTAAATAAAGAAGAGGTACCTGACATGTGATCGGTGGCATCAGAGTCAATGATTTAAGGAATAGAAGTGGAAGGATAAAAAGAAAGATATACAGTAGGGTTGCCTTGTTGAGTTAGAGAAGTAATGGGGGTAGATGTCTGCTTGGACGCCTTAACTTGAGGAACTGAACATACTTGTCATCAGAAATTGCCTTGGGAATTGAAGAGTTGGATGCTGAAACAGGAGCAACTTGATTAGAAGTTGCCACCTGAATATATTTAGGAGAACGACCAACTCTATACTAGCAAGTATCTTGAGTATGATTTTCCTTACCACAAAATGTGCATCGACAATGTTGACCATGACATTGGCAACCTCGAAATTCATTACAACGGCTTCATCGGCCACCTCGTTTCCCTTTATCGGTAACAACTTATACAACTTTGGACCATTGTAAGTATTTGGTCTCATTTAACTTGCTGGTTGTTAATGGTTGGGGTGTAGCCGTTGACATTAGTATTCGCTAATACAACAACTAACAAACAACTTGCACAAGGGAAACAAACCAACAACATAAACAACTGTAGGGGCTTAAATGAAGAACATTAGAATCAGAACATTACTCACGAACAAGAACCCTTGTGTCACCGTCGGATCAAGAGAGAAGCAGCAGCGACGAAGGCCCTGAGTCTTAAGTCAGAGTAATTGATGGTTGGCGAAGGTCCGAATTGCCCCTCGGTTGGGAAGCAGTTGATTAAAAGTATCACTGGTTTCTCTCAAGGGTCGCTACCGTGCACTTACCTTGGGGTTCCTTTATCTCACAGTCAAGTAAAGGCCCGAGACTATGATTTTCTTCTCTCAAAAGTGGCAGCTCGTATTGAAGGTTGGAAGGCCCACTTTCTCTTTCCGGGTGGAAAACTAATACTTATTAAACACATGTTGGCCTATTTTTCCCTTCATCTGTTAGCTTTTTATCGCGTTCATAGAGGGGTTCTTTCGGAATTGGAATCTTTGATTGCTAGGTTTTTTTGGAGTTCGGTCAGTAATCCTCATCATCGTCATTGAGTAGCTTGGCGCTCTCCCTGCACTAGTAAGAAAAGCGACGACCTGGGTCTGTGTAGCCTTATGGATTTGAAGAAGGCTTTCTCTATGAAACGTCTTTGGAATCTCTTGACTGGTTCTTCCTTTTGGTGTTCTTTCATGAAACAAAAATATACAAAAGGTCTGCCTCCTTGTTTTTGGATTGCTAATTGTAGTATTCTCGTCTCTGGAAGGACATAGTGGAGGTGAATGATGCTTTTTTGGAGAATTCTCGTTGGCTCATTGGAAATTGAGATTTGGTTCATTTCTGGCATGATAATTGGGGTCAAGGAATCCTTTCCCGAGATCTGAATATTATAGTGAATTTGAACAATGTAGCTACCATTATTGCTCTAGAGGATTAGAGGAATATTGACCTTAACAATACTGAAGTTCAGTATGTGGAGCAAGCAAAACCTTTTCTCAATAGCTTCCCGGATAGGCTTATTTGGACCCCGAGTCAAGATAGATCTTTCTCAACCATGTATGCCCGTAGAGCTATAACCGGCATGGATCAATCCCTTCCCAGTTCTCGACTCTTTGAAAGCTTCGCATTCCACTTAAAATCTTGATTTTCTCTTGGAAAATGATGAGACAGTGTGTGCCCGTTGATTCAAACATTCAGAAGCTCAGCATCGGCCTTCCTTCTGCTTGCAGGTGTTGCGCGTCTAAAGCTTGTGAGGATTTTTTTCATCGTTTCGTTACTGGATGTATTACTAGAAATGTTTGGAAGTGTTACAATGCTTTATTCAAGGTCCTCTACATCATCCATCCTATCCAAGACCGTTTCATGTTATGGTGGCATATTTTGAAAAGTCTTTCTCAATTCTGCTCCTTGGGAAATATGGTCCCTTCCCTTATCATTTGGGAAATCTGGTCGGCGAGAAATAAAGTGTTTCATGATAATATTCCTATGGATGCAGACAGAATTTTCTTCAAGGTTCATTCGTGGCTGCGAGATCTTAATAGGAGTTTGAGCTACAAGTAGTCTTCTTCTCTGTTTGGCACTCACTTGCTTAGTTTGTTGGGCTGTGTTATTCGTCTACCCATCACTCGTGCTCCCTCCCTTTGTCTCTGGTCTCTCCCTCCTCAATGGTGTCTTCAAGTTGAACATTGACAGGCTGTTGAAATGATCCACCATGCGTGCCAGCCGTGGTGGAATCATTAGGGACCATCTTGGCCGGTTTTGTTTCACTTTCTATTCACCACTGCAAGTCACGACCAGTTTCCTCCCTAAAACGCATAGTTTATTTCAAGGGCTTCAACATGTCATCCGGTTAAGCCTCCTTTCGCTTATTATCGAGTGTAATTCGAAGAGTTTGGTTACGGCCGTCCGAAAGAACTATCCCGACTGGTCCGTTTATCACATGTGGCTCTCTATCCAATTATGGTTTCACTCTTTTGATATTAGCTAGTATTTCCCATGTGTTTTGTGAATTTAACTATGTGGCTAATGCCTTAACTAATATTCTTGCTCCTAGCAGTATTAGTTTTCATGACAAGCATGAACTTCCGTCTTCCGTTAGTTCGTGGCTTCGTGATGATCGTAAGAGATTCCCCTATATTAGGATGTAACTCATTTTCTTTCTAATAAATTTCCTTCACGGTTTTTTTTTTTCTTTTCTTTTTTTTTTTAAAAATAAAAATAAAAGTTATAACTCTGAAAATATCATTTTTCATAAATTATGTTTTAAAATCCTATTTCTTTTTTGAAATAATTTTTTTCAATATTTTTTAAATTAATTACATGTTATAAAATAATTATAATTTATATATAATTTTTAATTTAAAAATATTAAACAAACTTTAAAGTTATCGATAAATATATATATATAAAATAGTGATCTTTTATTGGGAGGGGATGTGCATGGGATGGCGGAAGGGGCTGCCATGTGGGGCAACCATTTTTTTTTTCTTTTCTAAAACAGACCTTAACAAGACAAGTTTTAGAAAGAAAAAAAAATGAAAAAAAAAATAAAAAAAGTGAAACCAGCCGTGACAAGGCCGAGAAGACCCATTTGTGTAAATAAAATAAAATCAAACCCAATTTGGTGATTTTGTAACTTTTCGGACCCCAAAAGGTAAAGAACTCCCTTTTGAGGATTATTGTGTGTAAAAAAAAAAAACATGTGGGGCTATATGGTAGATTTTGTCTTTTGTTTGGATCTTTTGGTATTTTTCCCTAAATAATCTATCTGGACAGAAGTTGAAAATAATTTTACAATCAATTAAAAAAAAAAAAAAGATATTTCGAATTTGGAAACCAAACAGACTATAGTAGTTTGCTCCTCTCGTATCAGGCCTCTTCGAAAAGCCCAAGGCCCATGGGCTATTCCAAGCCGGCGCGAAGCCCTTCGGGCTTAGCTGGGCCCAAGACTCAAGCCCATAGGGCTTCTAGTCGGGCTTGGGCTTTGTATATTTTAGAGAAAAGATAGCCCAAATCCCAACATTCGGACTATCAAAGGTCCGAGTCCAAAGTCTAAATCCAAAGTCCATGAAATTAAAAATAATACACGCGTCCGCCTGCCTGCACACACATATATCAAACCTAATTGATAGCAATGCAAATGATTGTCAAATATAGAGGTGTCAACTTAGTTGGAATGCATACATTTTGTAGTGACGCAATTGCTTACCCACATTTACTAATGACTATATATTGAATTTTAATGAAAATTGAAGTAATTGTTCTACTATTAATAAAAATATCATTATTCAATTCTAAATTTATTTTTGCTAATTTTTAAAGTTTGAATAAAATACCTATTTAATTTTTAAATTATAAATAAATTTTAACAAGTAAACAAATAAAATCTTAAATTAATTTTATTAGCCAAAATAATTTAATTTATTTTTAGGTTAATAATGTAAAAATTATAATAAATTCTTAAAATAAAATCTTTAAAATTTAAATTAAAGAGAAATATCTTTGAAAAATAAAACGTTTAAAAACTTAAAATGACAAATAGTATAATTTTGAAGTGTAAAATATGCTTAACTAAAGAAAAATATCTTTGACAAAAAAAAAATGTTTAAAAACTTAAAAGCTATTAAGGTAGGAAGTAGGGGTTTTGAAAGATTAGAAGACCAACTTAAGTAGCCTTACTGTGTGTACAATATATTTGACGCTTACTATTTATATTTTGACAATTGAAAATGGCTTTTAATTTTTTAAAAAAAGCCCAAAATGCAGGTTTCAAACCTGAGCTTGAGCCTAAAATCGGAGTATCCAAAGATATGGGGATCTATTAGACAGGCTCGAGCACCCTCAATCATGACAAGTCGGCTCAACCCGACCCATTGACTAGTCAAAGCTCGATGAGCCGTACTTAGGCTCAATCAGATTTCTTGTTTCCCTGACCGGGTTGGTCCAGCCCGGCCCGTTGTCAAGCCCTATCTGGTATAAATCAGCCACTTTGTGCGATAATGTAAAAGTTTAGATTTGGTTTTGAGAAAACATGAAGCGTGTAGATCATGACTCAATACTATTTTGCAAAAAAATAAATAAATTATATTTCCCAGTTGATCAAATCACTATTTTACTAACATTATATACTTTTATTAATTTATTAAAATTATAAAGAGTAATTTTTTTTTTTCCCAGCCCTTTAGAGATATACAATTTATTAGATAACCCTTTAACCTTGTTAATTAAGTTAATGGCTCAATGAGATTTTTTAGTAAATGGCCCTCTATGTTTGCCCCTATTGGAATTACCAAATTACGTGTAATGCCATTTTTTTTATTCAACCGCCATTTTTCTGAGCTTGGGAGGTGAAAGGGCTGCATGTTCACCTTCTCCCATTAAAATAGCTTCATATCTATCACACATCACATCAGATTTGCAAACAAAAACTAGTGAAATATTGTGCAAGATGTCCTCTATATGGTTGTATTTTTAAAATTTTTTTTGGGTACATATTTCACTTAAGTGGACATTTACATCTCACTCCCCAGAACACGATCCCCCCCTCTTCCCCCCCATTGCCGCTGTCCACTTACCAAAAACACCTCTACCATTGCCCCATTAATCATGCCACTTTCTATATTGACATCTCTATATATTCCCTGCATATTCCTATTACGATATGAAACCCTAGCTATCAAGAGATTTCATCTACATATTCCCGCTATATCCCCTTGCAATATGAAAACCTAAAAACAAGCGATTTTGAGCTCGCATCGTGGGTAGGGTTTGCGAACTCAAGGAATGACGAAAAGTAGCGACAATGAAGGAACTCCAACCAAGAAAAAAGGTAGCAACAGTTCACAGAGTAAGCACCATCATGTATTTAATGTGTTGATATCCATGTATAAGTAATTTTTTGTTAATGAGTCCCGTAAATGTATAAATTAGGGCCGTAAATGCTCTTGTAAATGTTCAATTCGTGCCGTAAATGTTCTCATAAATTATTTTATTTAGTGTTAAGAAACATTTTTAGTATGTATGTGAATACCCACTTACCTGTGTCAAATTGGAGAGAGAAAATCTTTATGGATACTTTGGTGTTAATGTTCACGTATCATCTCGTTGGTGTTGATGTTCTCGTATCATCTCGTTGGTGTTGATGTCCACGTATAAGTAATTTTTTGTTATTGAGTCCCGTAAATGTGTAAATTAGGGTCGTAAATGTTCTTCTAACTGTTTCAATTAGTGTCGTCAATGTTCTCGTAATCATTTTATTCGGTGTTAAGAAACGTTTTTAGTATGTATGTGAATACCCAATTACCTATGTAAAAAATTGGAGAGAGAAAATCTTTTTGTGGATACTTTTGGTGTTGATGTTCACGTATCTATTCGTTGGTGTTGATGTTCTCATAATCAATCTTTTTTATTAGTGAAAATCATTTTTGTATCTTCGCAGAACTTTTTTTTTTTTTTGTTTTATTGTGTGTTGATGTTCACGTATCGGTTAATTTGCGTGTCTATTTTTATCTACGTTAATATACACGCAGTTAAAAACATTTTGTTGTTACCCCATTAAATTGTAGGTCAGCGAGTTAAAAAATAGAGAAAAAAAGAGAATACTCAACCTCGGCCAAGAGTGTTTTTATATCGGAGGAATCTAAAACAAACGTATGAATTAGTTCGAGATTGCGGATTAATAGACCAACACAAGGCGCTGTTGCGTATGACACATTTTGCCAAAATCTTCGAAATATTCTACAACAAGCAGGTGTCGCTCGAGAACATCCATAAAAATGACAATCTAATAGAAAAAATCATACTGAGTTATGTCCCAGCCCGGTCAGCATTCAGAATCGGAGGAAAATTGGTGAGGCTGACACCACTGGACATATAGTTGATTTTTGGTTTGACAGCAGGGGATGGAGTCATTGTGCAGAATAAATACACGTAGGCTGAATCGAAATTCCTCCGCAAACTGAAGCTGACAAACCCGAGAAAGTTTAGTGTGGCCTACTTGAGGTCTTCGATGGAACAACAAGTAAAGAGTACAAGTGAGGAGAGCGTTCACGACGTCGTCTGTTTGTTGTGCTTGCATCTGTTGTTCACATGCTTCTTCATGACTACTGGACAGTAGGTGTCACAGTGGCTCGTTCGATATGTGGAAGATATTGAACGTATGAACAACTACAACTGGCCGGACGCGATTCTTACAAACTTGGAGACGAGTCTGAAAAAATCACACACCGAACCAAGATCCGTTACGGGGTGTGTCCTCGCACTGTAGGTAAAATCCAAAATCATTCAAAGTTTCTGTTGATTATGTGAATTTTATTGGTATATGGATGTTCTTATGATTACAGTTTATCGCGTTACTATTTATTGATTACGTAAATGTTATCGGTATATGGATGTTCTTGTCATTACTGTAGATTGTCAACTTATCCCCCCCTAACTTCTTCTTTGTTTTCAGTATTGGCTTTGCGAACACACGACATTATCAATAGCCAAAGAGGGTCAAGAGTTTGCAATACCGAGAATGCAACGGTGGTGTTTGACTGCATACACCTCTTCCATCGGTTCTACACCGATCAGCCACCTATTAGATGATCAGGTAAAAAAATTTGGATCGATTTATTAACATTCTATTCTAACTATGTTTTTGTTTCGCCTTACATTTTCAATAAATGTGTTCAGGTTAAAGTTGGGGACATCGAGGAGAGCTTGCTTGAATTGCAATCTGGCATCATACCCCCCCCGCCCCTCATGATGCTGACAAAGTTGTGAGAGAAACTCTTGCGGACTTTCGTAACGAATCTGAAGATACTATATGCAAAGAACGAAGAATTAAGAAAGGCAAGGTTATTGTTGATGAAGTTGATCCTGAAATCCAATCAATGGTTGACAGGATTTTGGACACGTCGTTGATCCCCATCATAAGCCAGACAACAATGCAATGCCAAGATCCAACGTTCAATTTGGGCGTGGACTGCAGTCAAGCGTGCAGTGGCGTCACGCCTCCCACATTATATGACATTGCCGTTGATGACGTTTATCGTGCGTTGGATCAAATGCAGGATGAGTTTTACGTAAAGCAAATGGAAGAAAACCAGACAATCGAAGCACTGCGAAAAATCGTTGTTAGCATGACTGTCCGTAATATTGATTTGCAAATGGAACTTAACCAATAGAAAAATCAGCATGATGCAATGATGACTGATCTTACCATAAGATTGACGAATGTTGAATCCGAAAAGGCTCAGATGGAACTAGAAATGGGCGTTCATGCTGTCATTCAAAAACATCGTGATCTGTAGCCAGACCCTGAGAATGATGATTTGAAAAAGAGATGTGTAGAGTTGGAGATACAGTTGAAAACAACAATGGACAACAACATGATGTTGGAGAAATCCAAGAATGTAAGTGGGCGTTCATACATGCAAACAATCAAGGAACGGAATAAGCAGATTGCTGATATGCGTGTTCAAATTAAGGGGTATGCAGCATCAGCATAGCAGCAAGTTGCTGCCTCACCGATGCCAACTTTATTTGTGTTGCCGCCCACTAAGACAACACCCCCAACCATTGTCCCATGCATCAACCGAAACATCACTGAACGCCTGCACTGACTTGGTGATAGCGGTTGCGACCCCCATTTCTGTTGTTGCACCTGAAAATGCCTCTGTGGTCGTCGGGTGTGAAACATCACCGCTCCCTAAAGTGAATTCCATAATAAACAGACTAAATGTCAAGGTTAGGCATCCAACACACAAGGGTAGCGATTTCGTCTACCTTGGGCCAAAAGCAAAAGGTAAGGAAAAGGTCGCTGGAGATGTTGTAGACATTGACGAACTTCCTATTTGTGAGTACGAGGACAACATCAAACTGCCCAAACGAAATAGATGCAAAATAGCAATGATGTTAAGAGATAACGTTTGGGAAATGCTACAGATGATATACATTGAGGAAGGGATTGGGTAACATTTATTTCTACCATTCCTTTTATTATTTTTGGTGATTTTATCCAAAAAAAAAAAACCTTACTGCGTGCCAATATGATTTCAGGGCCCTGGTGTAAAGGGGGACCAAACCACCATCGACTGTGAGCCTGGGGGATGCCATATTGATAGGTGTAAATTACCTATCTATTTCCAAACTGAACTTGTTAGTTTTCGAGTATGTTTAGTACGTTTTATTATGTTTTAATTCGTTTATATTCTTTTCTCCATACAACAGGTATTTGGGTTGAAAAGAGACTAAATGGTCCTTATGCGGTCAAATCGGATCAAGAACGGTGGGAAAACAAGTAAGGAGACAATATTATAAAATAAGCCCACCACCGCGGCGTCCAAACCACCACCACAGCAGTAAAAATGCAGAAAAGGGCCTATAGATACTGTAAACTCACCGTCGAAGCAGTGAAACAACAGAGAGTTCCTGAATTCACCGCCTTATCTACCACTGCCGCGATCTCTAAACCGATATACTCACCACCACAGCGTTGAATCCCACCGCCGCGGCGGTCCCTCTGCGGACAGTTTAAGATATTTTGAGATATTTTTGAGCATATATATATCCTCCCTTCTCATCCATTTCAAAGCTTAGACGTTTTGGGAAGTCTTGAGAGCTCTGAGACCATTCGACCAAGGGAAGATCATGTTATGAAGAAGGAGAAAGCGTTCTCGAAAAGGTTTTAGCGTCGGATCTTTGGATAAACGGCTAGTTTCCTCATTTCTCTCTTTCTCTCTTAGGTTTGGTTGAATGTTTGTGTATGTTTAGCTCATTTCTAGTTGTATATAGGGTCACAGCCATGTTTAGCTAAACATATATTGTCTAGGGCTTGATTGAATTTATGAAAACGTTGTTTATATAAAATCGATATTTTGTTAGTGGTTGTTCTTGTTTATCTGATTGTGTTTGCCGTGTTGTATTATTTATTATGCTTGTTACGATATACCGAGAATACGGGGTTTGACACTCGGGAGAGGTAACCCCGGATTCGGACTAGGGTAAATACAACGCGACGATCCAATAACCTAGAAAAGAGTTAGAGAGTGTGCAATCAATGACGTTGGTTCACGAATCATATGACTATGTGTTCAAAAAGACGTTCGAGGAGGACCCCGACATCAATGCGAAGTCATATATTCATTCTCTTTATACTCGGAAGAGGGAGTGAGCGAGTAATAGATACAGAGATTATCGAATAGGATAAACGCGATTAATGAAATAGATTGAAACGAACACGTTTAAGTGAACGCTATTGATCCCTAGGCAATAATTCCTATAAACGTCCTACCAATATATTAGTATAATTAGTATTGTAGTATTAGTATCTATTAATTAAATACCATTTTTATCACCTAGATAAAGTCGAGTTATGATAATCGCGATACTCAACGATATTCTCAACCAATCCCCGTGAACACGATACCCCTACTCTCCTAACCTATACTAAAACTTGACTCGTACGCTTGCAATGAAAATAGCGACGCTTAATTGAGACCACCACATATGCATACTTAAAGAGAGGCAGATGGCTGACAATGTAAGTTTTACATTTCCAATCGTTGTATAATAGCGAGGTCTTTTTAGCAAGTGTAATTTTTTTTTTGGTTTCTCTAGAGTTGATGTAATATTTACTCACCACAAACATTGATATCTACGTGCCCTCTTCCATTATTAGGAAAACGGAAGACCATATCCATTGATCTTGTACTGTGCGTTAATATTCACACACCCCAAACATTGATATCCACATACCCTTAGTCCGTAAATTACGAGAAAAGAAAAAACCATTTCCATTGATCTTTTGGACTGTGCGTTAATATTCACTCACAACCAACGCCTTTTGTTTTAAAAAAAATTCCTCGTTTTTTCTATCAGAAGTGTTCACTGTGTTGAATTAGGGTTAGCGAGGTTTTTAAGCAATTGCAAAACTTATTTGGTTGTTGAACTGAGTTAATATTCACTCACCTCAAAACATTTGATGTTCACACACTCACAGTCAATCTTTTTTTGTTTTTTCAGGTACTTGATGCTTATGGTGAATATCTGGAAAATAGGATGCACAACCTCAATCTTAAGAGAGCAGGAAAAGAGGGGGGAACTGTTTGATACATCCAAATTTGCTTTGGCACAGATATAGGTATGGACAAAAGTCCTTGTTTTATTTTTAATTTGTTCATGCATATGAGATCTAATTTTGGGTGCGCTGTTTTGTAGACAATAATCCGGGGGAAATATGAAAATCTGAAAACCCATGTCCGCAAAACAATTAGTGAAGCATTTACCTCGAATTGTAGATACATTATTTTCTTTTTGATTTCCCATGGGATTCATGTAACCCCCAATCATTAGACTGTTTTGGTCCTCGACTTTTTTGAAAAACTGTGGAAATTTTACAATTCGCTCCTGCCACGTGATCCCACAACTAATCGCTACTACAGCGACGCGCGCATTGTGGTATGAAAAAAATACTTCTATACGCATCATTTTTTATGGTCACGTTACGTGTCTGTGTCTAAAAATAATCTCTTGACAGAAACAATTTGTGGAGGCGCATATAAATGCCAATATAATGCAAGGCTGGGGGGATGCTCAAATAGAACAATGTGTAGACTGTCCACAGAAAAAAGGGATCGTATGTCACAATGATCTCGTTTTTTTTTTTCACAACCCCAACGCATTTGTCTCCAGTTTTGAAAAATTCTATTGCTTTTGTGTCTTGTTTTTATCAGGACTGAATATGGTGTCTTCATGGCATCCATTATGAAGAACTATGCTGAGAATAGGGCTGTGTTGAAGAAGATAACTGCGTGTGATACAAGAAAGATGCGAAAGACTATCCTACATAGTCTGTTGAATGATATACACAGGAGTTGGTCGTTGGACGACGCTATGATCAGAAAAGAATCCGCAAAGGCGTTGTCATCGTGACCAACAACTTAATGAAAATCTGTCAAGATGTATCTAGTTACTTTTTTTTGTGGGAATCCAATCCGATTGAAAAAAAAGAAAAAAAAAAAAATAAAAAAAAAAAAAAATAAATAAAAATAAAAAATTGCTGATGTTAATTTTTTTGTATGATTTGACAGTTCTATGTTTAAATTTTTTTCAATATTTT
Source organism: Eucommia ulmoides (assembly GCA_016647705.1). Taxonomy (NCBI): domain Eukaryota; kingdom Viridiplantae; phylum Streptophyta; class Magnoliopsida; order Garryales; family Eucommiaceae; genus Eucommia; species Eucommia ulmoides. The sequence continues at coordinate 13,748,613 of CM028340.1, forward strand.
TTTTGATCATATGATTTGCATCACAAAAACGACGAAAAAAATGGCGTTTATCTGTGAGTAAATATTTATGTGTATGTCACAGAGCAATGAAACATGATGTCTTTTTGGTGTTAAATATATAGCATGCGTGTGTGAGTACCAAACGTTGTGTGTCAATGAAAATTTACGCAATTTTCAAGAGACCTTAATATGAAGTAGGTGAATATTAACCTTTTATCATTGAGTGAATATTAACCTTTTATCATTGAGTGAATATTTACTCACGATAAAATGAAATGAGTACGTTGAGTGAATATTTACTGGATTATATACATTCACAAAACGGGTAGTGATGCGGGTTGCATAGTAACTCAATTCAAATAAACAACACATGTGTCGGTTTGCCAAAAAAATTCACGAATGAGTTGATATTCACTCTTCCCCTCCCCCCCATCATCCGGTTATCCCATTTTAAATGTATGACAAAACCCCCTTACGTTGATATTCATGATTGCGTTAATATTCAATTCGCTCATGCAAAAAAAGACTTTCACCCTGTCCTCACCCACTATTGTTCTGACTCGTCAAAAATGACGTAATACACTTCGCGAAAACAACAAAAACAAACATAACAATGAAACTACAGTGAATGTGAAACAAAATAATCTTCCATTATCAAACACTTCGGTTTAAAAAAATCTTGAAAACATACATGTATCACCTGATTTCATACGCCATAAAATAATCCAAATAAAAAAATATTTGAATTTTTTTTTTTGATGATATGGACTCAAATTGCTGCAGTGCACGATTTGCGATTGTGGTACCCATATTTGTGACACCTTCCACATTTTATCTCTGCAACCTCTCATTTCGATAGTATATGTTTTTTCCTGGGGCGGCCAGGCTGCCGTTTCGTAATTTGAGGAATTATGACGGCTTTCGACTCATCCCAAATTGGTTTCTCGATAGTCGGGACTCCATCTATACCTTCTGAATAACATTTTTGGTAGTGGTCAATAGAAAAATATACCTCTATATATGAATATATGTTCTCCCCGTTATGTTATATATCCGCGCAAGCATGCATACAAGGGAACTCATTGCCTTGCCAATTGAAACATGCGCAAGTCCTCTTGTCCATACCCACAATCACAAAAGGGTTTGAATATACTTCTTATACGTTTTTCTGACATTCCACGACAACTCATGTCCGACCATCCCTAATTATTTGTCCTATCGATTCTTCGTGTATGGGGCACAACACGGATGTCATTGTTAATGATTCTGAGCATCTACTAGATAGATGGGCCATTAGTTTGCATTTAATCTTTTTGATCATTATATAATGGGCAGGTGATGGTATTCACGAATCCACGCATTGAATAATTCAACTAAATTTGAAGACATCTCGCCGTATCGTTTACCTCTAAAATACATGTTGTAGAAATTTTCGAGGGGTACGTCATGAATGAAATTTTCTACCCAACCCTTACCTTCTATCTTCAACTCATCCAGGTACATATTGAATTTCTCCATTGTTGTAGCATATGCCACACAAACGTATTTGTAAACCAACACCTATTTGAACCGTTATTTCATGCCAGCTAATTTATTCTTTAGATTGTTCTTCAAGTGATTCAAGCAGAATGAATAGAAATAATTTAGAAACATTTTACGAACACCTTCAAGTATGCCGCTGTGACGATTTGATATAAAGGTCAACACCCGGTCATGTGATTTTTTTTTGTGCAAATGCACCATGAACCAGAACCAATTGTCATCGTTCTCGGCATCAACGAGGGCAAAGGCAACTTGGAACAACCCTATAAAAAAATGGGGACATCGAACTACAAAAAATTAGGTTAACAAAAAAAAATTCACGTAAAAAATCAAAAAATAACTAAACATTGATATTAAGTTGCTAATATATTAAAAAAAAAAAACAGTATTACCATTGTTCCCATCCTTTGCGTTTGCTGCTAGCAGGCACCCCTTGTATCTACCCCCAGAAATGTACCATCTAGGAAACACATTGGCTGGCAATAATTGAATCCACAGATTGTTACATTAAATACAATAAACAATCTTTGAAAATGCCCCGATTCCTTGTCGTATTCAAGGGCGATATGGCTGCCCGGGTTTGTGCGCATACATGCCTCTGTATACCAACGCAACTGATCGTATGAGGCCCTGTGGTCACCATACAGATCATCCCGTGCTTTCTCAACACCTTTCTATGCAATGTGGTCTGGGATCTCAATGCCATAATCATTTTTGAACGTGTGTACAACATCAATCGGTCTGGTGGCCAGTGTGCTCTGAACCAAGTCTACCAAACACGACTTCACAACACTTGAATTCATGTTCTCATTCCTGTTCGTCCTGAATGCAGTACCATACGTATGTGTGTTTTCTAGTTCCCAAATATAAAAAAATTCATTTCTATCATCTACTTTCCTATGCACCCTCCACACACAACCATTTTCTTCTTTTAGAGTACATTCGACAGTTACTCTTTTTCTCTCATTTTTTTTTTGTATTTAAAACTGAAACCTACTTGAACGGCGTATTTTCTTAATTTTTCTCTAAACTCCATAGTACCACCCCTAAAGCTCTATCCCACTTCATTTATACCACCATCCCAGTGATCAAACAGCAATGCTTTCTGTGGGGGCAGACAAAAAATTGGCAATTAATCTTCCTCTATGTATGCATCACCTCTGCCGCCGCGCCCACGACAATGTTCGATCAACATATTGTTTCCCACGCCCTCCCCTCTGCTATCGCTGCCGCATATCTTAATTTCCACTCCAATGTAATCCAAATTCATGGCGCATGCGAGACATTCAACCACTTCCAAGTCATCCTGACACGAACACGCTTTGTGCCTAAGGATTGAATATTGCATCTCAAATGTGTCAAACTTCAAAACGTCTCATCTCGCTAACATCTTCTGTATTAAACCCTCATATGTGAAATCATCGCCAACTTTTACTCCCAACGAATAACCATTATACTTGAACATTAAAACCACGCGTGTGACCATTTCTCTAATATGTTCTGTAAATATATCAACTAAAACTGTAAAAATACTTGGAAACAAAATTGTTCCCCCACAGTTTACGTGTATACTCACGCATAAATGCTATGTGTAAATGTCAACGTATGAAAAAAATGTAAACATAAATTGACTTAATTTTTGTCGCAAGTTGATGTTTATGTGTTCTATTGCAAAAAACAGTATTCAGTGTCAGTTACGTTTATATTTACGCATAAATTCTATGTGTAAATGTCAACGTATGAAACTGATTCTGTACAAAATACCAAATATTGTGCTGAAAGAAATGCTTAAATGCCATAGTTACGTGTATATTCACGCATAAGTGATATGTGTAAATGTCAACATATGAAATTGAAAAATATAAACTGAATTTATTGTGTCGCAAGTTGATGTTTACGTGTTATACTGCAAAAAGGGTGTTCATTGTCAAAGTTGCGTGTATATTCACATATAAATGCTATGTGTAAATGTTAATGTAGAAAGTGAATCTATACAAAATACCTAATATTGTGCTGAAAAAAAAATTCTAAAAATGTAAAAATTATGTGCCGTAGTTACGTGTGTATTCACGCGATATATTTTGTGTGCATGATACAGTGCTAATTAAAAATCTAAAAATTTCCAGTGTTTTTTGTTTCCAATTGCAAAAATGGATCGATTTAAAAAAAAAAATCACGAAGAACTTGATCAATTATCTAAACGATCCCAAGTGTTCAATTCCGATATAGTCTCTGTTCTCTCACATCGACCCCTTCACTGTCGAAATCGTCGCTCTGTTTCCCCGCATACATCCACAAAAGTGTTTAAAAATGGATGAATCTTGAGCAATAAGACCCTTTCACGTAAATGGTAACTGTCTAAATTGGGAGACGAAACTTCCATAATCGATTTCTCTCTATTTTTAGCTCCCGTGAAAGCTGCAGGGGTATCGTTGTCTATCTCCTTTGCTTGTCTAACGGTTTTGGGTTAAAAACTTTATTTGTGTGTGTGGTTGGACAAACAACTAACATGTCTGTTAATTTGGGTTATTGTCTAACCTAACTCTTAAGGAATGGTTAGAAAATAAAAATCTCAATTATAAATTTATAACTTTCTCTCTCTTCACTTTACAATTTTTTTCTCTCTCCTCATCTCTCTCCCACTCCCTCGTACTAAAACCTTTTCAATTAACACATCACTTTACAATCAATAAACAGTGATACGCTCCCTCTATACTAAAGAACTACAAATATACAATGTTGTTAGTACACATTCCAACCTCACCAAGTATATAGAAAGTTTATTAAATTATTGAAATTTGATGGAGTTAAAAAAAAGAAAAAAAAAACGAAAAAAACTAGACAACGAATGATTCATAGATTTGCTTGAGGAAAAAAAATAAAAAATAAATAAAAAGAAGAATATTTAAAAAAAATAAAAGAAAAATTAACAATTAAGTATCAAATTATCAATTGATGTCAATTAGTTTAAAATGAACCAACCATCCACGTTTTGCAAATTGTATGAACCGTTTGGTCCCAATTTCAGAAAACATGAAAATTATCAATGACTAATTTACAACTGCGTGATTCGTGGGATTGAAATCTTTAATATTTGACGATTTTCACATAAATGATAATTGAAATTTTTCATATTTAACGGTTTTACATAAAATTATTTATCAAAATCAAAATAATTAGTGTTGTACACATTTTTTTTACGATCTAAATTATATATTCAGATTTATCTGAATCATTATTTTTTTCATTAGTTTCATATTTATGTTATAATCAACATGGTACTTCTAAAATTTTCAGTTTTCACATTCATGTTACATTTAACATAGAACTTTCAGAATTTTCAATTTTCATAGTTTTGTTCCCAGTAACACGGTCTTATACATTATCAAAACACTGTTGAGTGTTATATTCAACATCCAAATCACATTTATCAATAAATCATATTATGTTCAACATGCATATAATTTGTGTTATCATCAATATTAATTGATGTTATTTCTGTCACATTAGATGTTATATTCCACACTCACGGAGACACACAGATTGTAACCATATTATTGATGAAATTAACATCACAGTTAATCACCGAATATTATATTCAACATTGCTGTCACATGAATCATAAGATTTTACATGTAAAATTTACACAAAATACGATTCACAGCCCGAAATTTTTTATTAATATCTCATTTTAAAGAAGACGATCCCCTGATGATTTTTGTATAAAAAGTTTTTTTTTTTCACAAATATATTTGTACTAAAATTCGCATGTTTTATGTTCAAATATTTTGATTGGAAGTTACCAATTTTGTTTTCTCATTTTTAGGAATAATTAAAATTGAAATGTAGTGTCGCATATATTAGCAAGTTACTATATCTGTTTCGCATATATTAGGAAGTTAAAATCTCATTAAATAATAGTATTTTGTTCACGATTGACAAAGGAGAGCGACGGGTAAAAAAAAAAAAACACATGAAATTGAATTGGTAATTTCTACATTGAAAAAGAACCCTATGCATCCCAAAAACAAACATGTAAATTTTCACAAGCATACAAAGACAGTAAAGGAAAAAACAAAAAAACAAAATGTGGTCCATGGTGCTCACATGCATGGAAGGGAGAAGAAAGAAGACATTTTTTTGACAACCAGGAGTCTCTCTGGATGTCACTTCTCTAGATAGAAAGATGATGGATGGCCCTTACACCAAAATGTGTGGATCTTAGGAATGCCCTATCCTTAAGGGCGTCTTTGTCTCTCTGCTGCCTCCTTAACTGTAAGATTCTTCTACTCTATATAATTTATGTCCCTATCATTGCAGCATTACAACGAGAAAAAAAAAAACTAACTTTTTTCCTTTTTTACATTTTACAAGCCAGTTGAAAAAAGAGCTCAATGCATAATATATAATACAAAATGGTTCACATTTCGAATTGTCTATACACTTCAACAGCGCCCGATCCAAAAAATTTAGTAAGGATGGACATGTTTGATAACACTTAAACATAAGTGTTGAAACTTTTAAGTATTAAATTTTAAGTGCTGAAATTATAAGTGCTAAATTTATTTAGTGTTGAATATATATAAGTATTCATTTATTTTTTAATATTTTTAACTTTAAAAAAATTATCTTTGTACAAAATTTTATTCCTAAAATAATTACAACTTTTTTTTTTTTTAAAATATTCTCTCTCTTCAACCTGTTTTTTTTTTTTTTTTTACAAGTTAGTATTTTTTACATTTATAATTGTTTTTGTGAGATTCTATATCATTGATGTAAAATGTTGATTGTGATAATTAGATATTCTATGTTATCAAGTAGTAAGTGCTAAAAAATTAATTGAATCATATATCACTTAAGATATTGTAGAATTTTAAATGATACTTATATTTTAAGTGAATGGTTAATAAATTTTGTTAATAAACATTAGGGGCCACTTAGAGACCTACCCCAAACTTGAACGATCAAAAACTTTATTTTCCCAAACAAAAAAGAGAGGGAAGCTGCTTTGGATGTGAAAAGACGAATAAAAACCCTTAAACTAACGGCTAACCGTGAACTTAGACTAACAGAATTGTAATTTGGGTAAAATTGAAGTCAAATTCAATAATGAGAGATCAAATGTGTCAAACTCAAAATATTGGGAGTCAATCCGAAAAAATCGTTTTCCCTTTCCCTCAATCAACATACCGTTAATTAAGGTGACTGATTGACCATTTGTAATTAGCACGAATTTTGGCAACATTTTGCTTGATTTATATCTGTTTATGGCTCAGATTAATTGAATAAAATCAATCAATATAATCATAATTCTCAGATCTGCCCAGATTGCTCAATTACACCAAATATGTCCTTAATTGGTGCAACATCTTCCTCTATGGAAGGAACTTAGCTGATTTAAGCGTAATAATTATGCCAAAAAATAGAGCTTTTGGAAGAGAAAATAGAGAGACACCCGAGCACACACGAAATTCAGTGAAAAAAACTGCGAAAATATTCTGACAAAAAAAAAAAAAAAAAATCTTAAAGTTCTTGTGAAAAGAGGGTTGCACAAACCGTGAGCAAGGAATAGTACTGATCTAGTCTTGAGAAAAGCCTTAAAAATCTCAATTATATGTGAGCACTAGATGCACAGCACGTGATTCGCACATACCTATCATGTTCTAATATATTATATGAAAATTAGAAGGATAAATTTTCTATATTTAAATACAAATCACAGAATATAAATTGTTCAAATATTGGTATGTTACAATATTGCAATTCTCGTATAATCACTTGCATCAAAGAATAAAATGTCTGAATTAATGTCGTTCACTATAAACAAATATTCCTTCAATATTTCATGAGTTGTTATGCCAAATGTTATTGAATTTACACCAATTGGAATTATACTATGCACAAAATAGAGTAATTTAACACATTTAGGAATATAAATATTTCAGTAAGGACAGTTTGCTGGAAAAAAAAATGGTGACAAAGTAGTTGACATCTGTACTCAACATTGTATAATTCTCATTTTCAACGTGATAGTTGAGAAAAATGAGACCTCCAATTGATAATAAGTATAAAGAATTTGTAAATAGGCTCGAATCATTTTGTTAGGTATTTTCATATTAAAATAACAACAATTTTTTTTTGAATATAAGTATTACGACGATAATTTAAACAAAAGTCTGTCTATGTATTCAATGACAAAAGATGGCATGTATGTAATGTACTTTGAATATATAAATGTTTTTAATTTGTTTTAATAAAAGTAGGGACATTAAAATATTTACAATTTTTTCTGATTAAAATTATTTCAATTGAAAAGTCAAAATTTGAATCTAATGGCAAAAAAAAAAAAAATCACTTTAAATCGATTACATGTATTTTATGTTTATGGTGCTACATATTTTTAATAATTCTTTATATTTTTTATTCTTTTACACATAGTTGGAGTATTTTTTTTTTCTTTTCTTTTCAAAAAATAAAATTTAGAAGTATATTTTCTTATAAAATCTCAAATAAATAGATTGTTTATGCACTTATTTAATTATTGATAATTTATAGACATGTTAAATAATTTTTCTCTGAAAAATTTGAAAAAATATACTTTAAAGGAAATGTTGATTTTGTTTTAAAATTTTGAGCATTTCGATAATTTTACTCATACAAATGAAGAATAAACTAAACTTTCTATAGAGGTTCAATTATTTTTCTTTAAAAATTTAAAGAATTATACATTAAAATACAAGTTGATTTTATTTTAAAATTTTGAAAAGCCCTTTGGTAATTTTACTTAGACAAATTAATAGAAAACTGATTCTTCTCTTATATCAGAGTATAGAAAATTTTAAAAAGTGTGCTTCGAATGATAAGTTGATGTTGTTTTTTAAAAATTTTGTGGGGTATTTTGGTAATTTTAATTATACAAATGGATAATAAACTAAATCTTCCCTTATATAAGTCTGTATATATATAGATAAAATTATTTCACTTAAAAATTTTAAATCTAAATCTCATGACCAAAATAAATTACTTTAAATTGGTGATATATATATATATATATATATATATATATATATATATATATATATATATTAGGTTTACGGTGTTACATATTTTTCATAATTCTTTATACTTTTTATGTTTCTATATATGGTTTAAGTGTTTTTATACCAAATGAGATTTTTTAGTTTTTTTCCTTAAAGGTACAATTTAGAAGTTCATTTTTTTAATAAAAATATTAAACAATTTTTATGCATATATTTAATTATTAGTAATATATGTGTATGCGTGCGCGCGTTAAATAATTTTTCTTTAAACATTGGAAAAAGTACGTATTAAAGGATAATTTGATTTGACTTTTATAAATTTTAAAGAACAATTTGATAATATTACATCAAATGAATAATAAATTAAAGGATAACTTGATTTTGCTTTTAAAATTTTAAAGAACAATTTGGTAATTTTACGTCAAATAAATAATAAATTAAACATTTCTTTATATATGAATATAAATATAGATATAGATATGTTAAACTATTTTTTTGTTAAAAATTGGAAAAAAATGTGTCTTAAAGGATAAGTTTATTTTATTTTTAGGCTTTTTTGTATGGGCCCCAAGGCCCAATATTAATTTCATAAAATCCCTATCATTCATTTTGATTTAGGAAAAAATCCCTCTTCCACTTATATTTGCTTCACAATAATATTTTGTTGCACAACAATTTGGAACCATGTTACAAAATGTCTACATTGAATTTTCAAATATTTGTTGCATACCAACATTTGTAAAACTAAACCATATTAAAGTAATTTTTACTGAGCAATAACTTTTATATCACATATTGACGGTGCAATAATTTTTATATCACATATTAACACTCGTATTAAGAATAAAAACTAGATAATAAATATTAAGTCATATCCATAAAAAAATTGTTGCACAACAAATATTTACAATTTAGATATCGTTATCGTAAAATATCGTCAGGACACTCCACGCGGATACTCTTGCTGCTAGAAAAACTTGTCGTCAACTGTCTTTCCCACCAGAAGAATCTTACCGCCAAGAAACACTTGCCACCGCAATACTTGATCTCCATCGAAGTGAATTACCCACTTGACAATAGAGTATTTTGCAACTTAGAGTAATATAAATAAAAAAGAAAAATTGAATCAATCAAAATCCTTCCATTTTTGACACTTGATTCATTTTATTTGAGTAAACGATTTCATTTTTAAAGTTGTGTTATTATTTCCATTTTGGCATTGCACAATATGTTGTTCTCCATTACCTAAGCGCTTGTGTATTTTGCTAAAATGAGTTTTTATTAAATAAATAAATCAATCAATGAGTTTGAGATGATATCGGCTTTATCCATTGGGGCCCATTTTAATATGTTGGCTAATATTTGGCGTTAGCCTAAAAAAATCCTTATTTTTAATATTTTGAAGTGTACTTTGGTAATATTATTTATACAAATGAATAGTAAATTAAACCTTATAGAGATAGATATAGAACGATGAACAGTGTTTTTTAATTGTTTTTTTTATAAGAATATAGAGATAAAAATTTCAATAATTTTTCCAAATTGAACGAACTTAAAAAACCCTAATTCTAATAAAGTTATTTAAATAAAATATCTATATTTATTTTTGTGGTTACATATTTATTTAATTATTTTAAGATTTTATTTTTTGTTAAATGGTTCAAGTATTTCCTTTTACATCAAATAGTATTATTTTTAAGTGAACAATACAAAAGTTGGTATATATATATTTTTCTTAATCAATTAAACACGATTTGAAAATTTACTTTTTGTATAATTGTTTTACAAAAAAAGAAATATTTGTATTATATATATATATATATATATATATATATATATATATATATATATATATATATATATATATATATATATATATATATATATACTTAATAAAATAGGTCATCATCTATTTTCCAACTACATATTTTCCGATATATTTTGATTTCATATATTAAGAAAAATATTGAAGGAAAAAATGTGTCATTGCACATGGAACTCTCTCAATTCATTCATTTTTTTTCAAGAATTTTCTTTTATCTGTCAATCTTTAACTGGGAAAATCTTGTCTATTAAATTCCACATTCGCTTTCTCTCTCAATCCCTAGCCCGTTGTCTCACTTTCAAACCCAATGACCAAAGCACAACATACCACTATTAACACCGTCACAAGCCATCATAGAACAATAATTCTTCGCACCACTATTTGATTTGTTAAAATATAAAGTTTGTGAATTTAATAATCCATGTTTAATTTTAGAGGGTTAATTACACTTGGCACTCCTGTGGTTAGACATAATTGCACTTTGTACCCCCATGATATTTTCGTCACCACTTACACCCCTTGTGCTTAAGACTTAAGTGCAATGGTTAAGTTTTTCATTAATTTTAATAGTCAACAGGTATAAGTTAGCTAAAATATGTTAATTAATATTATATGACATATATACCGTTCAATTTTTTAAATATGAATTATTTTTATACAATTCAAAAACTTAGGGGCTATTGTATATTTTATAAGGATAAATTTACAAATTTTCTTCTACAAATGAATAAGAAAAAAAAAATTCTTTTATAAAAGCTATCAGGTTTAGAATAATTATAAATAATACTAATAGTTTTATATATAGGAGGAAAAAAAAAATAGTAGGTGAAAAGTAATCTTTAATTTTCAAAACATTTAAAGGAAATTATGTAATTCTACACATGCAAATGAATAATAACTCAAAGCTTATTTTTTATAGGGTTAATTACAATTTACTCCCTGTGATTTGGCTAATTTGTACTTTACCCCCCTGTGGTTTGGAAATCGCCACTTACCCTCCCTGTGGTCAGATTTTCAAACCACTTACCCCCCTGATGTAGGGGGGTAAGTGCACCAAATATTTGGTCACACGGGGGGTAAGTGACGATTTTCAAATCACAGGGGTGTAAGTGCAAATTGACCAAACCACAGAGGGGTAAAGTATGGTTAACCCTTTTTTATAATACCAAGTGAATAGCACGTTTGAGGCATGTGCCATATTATCTCTTTTATTTGACATATTTATAACCTTTTATACTATTTAATCAATAAAATCCACAACAGAAATATGTATATTAATTTAAAAAAAAAAAAAAAAATCAATGCATAAATATGATATAAGAAAATTACTTATAATCTTAAATTTTGAAACTCGTTTAAAACAATTAATAGAAGTCACTTCGTGTAAAGAAATGTCATGGTTATTGTTGACTTAAAAATTAGAAATTAAGTTGAATACAAATATTATGTTCTAGATCAAATGGTGATAATATATATATATATATAGCTTAAGTGGACTTATGATGTCTACTAATAATAAACATGCGTGCATGACATGATCAAAATATTGCGCATACTTCCATAAACAAGGCATGTAAGTTCGAAGTTGTTTATGATATATGCCCTAGCATATATACAAGGCTAGACTACATTTACGATATATGCCCTAGCAATTGTTCTCATACCTCTACAATGTTCTTTCTTGTATAACTTTGTGTTTGAGGACTAGGTTGAGTTCATAAAGGCATCAACGATAGATGGTGATAATGTATGTTGAATCACTATTATCTACGTATTGCACATTGCTAATTATTATGTTTCTAGGACATTATATGACTCAAGCAGAATTGCAAAGTTGTAAAGAAAAATGGTGGTCCAAAACCATATTTGATAGGCATCGAATTTCAAAGTCTTTCAGAGAAATTTTTACAGGAATGATATACAAATTGTCAATTTAAAGTTAAATAATGCATAATTAAATCAATTATAAGGAAATAAAAAACCCAAAGATAATTTAAATTTTCAATAGAGTAATTTTTTATTTTTATTTTTTTTAAAAAAAGGACTAAGGAGATATATAACCTTGGTAGTATTTTTCATGAGTTCTTTAGCGATGCAATAAAGGAAGCTCTCGGCATTAGGTTGAAATAAAGAACCAATTATGGTTCCGCTTTTATCTCGAACTTCAACATTAATATGACACCTGCATATTAATTTTCAACATTTAATGACCACAAGTAAATGTAGGTGGCATTTGTTCATTGTTTATCTTCTTACTTTGTTTTTATTGTCCAAAATTTAGAATCAGAAAGGACAGCTAGAAATGATCGTGGGTGTTTGACATAGATATATTATAAAGTTTCTAGGTTTCTATTATTTTCATCTATTTAGAATAGAAACATAATGCTCCATTTGTTTTATTATTTTTTGTTACCAAATTGGCATTTGTGTTACTCTTCTTTCTCTTTTTATTTTTTATTTTTTTCCCTTCTAGATTAAAAATTATGTAAAGTAACAAAGTTTTTCTTAGATTTTTGTTTTTGTACCTATTTTTGGGTATGAAACAATAATCTAAATATATATATATATAATCAAATGTAGGCTAGATAAAAGTTGTCGTAATGACAAAAAAGTTCTTTTCAATATTACCTGGGGCTACCACATGTGTTTTCTTTCTAACAATGGAAACAGGTAAATACTTGATCATATAAGGTAGTAGTTGCTTGGTGACAATGGTTACATCCTATGTACCATCAGGGCTTCTCCAGGTTAACAAATAAACAATCTACATCTAACCTAAACAGAGTGCGAAAAAAATTGTATTTGAGGGATACATATGGAATACAAATTTTGAGATACACAATTATAGGAGAGAGACATTATTAGGAATTCCAGGTAAAGTTGCAAGTGGAACTATACAACTCTTGCGAGGTTCATCACAGAAGATGTTGGCTTTTGGATCGGTTGCAAGTGCAATATGACACTCTATTGAAGAGATATTCTTATTGACCCTTGGAAAAGTAGATGAAGAAAAAGTAAAGAAAGTTAAGTCTTAGTTAATGAATAAAAAAATTTAACATTGTGAATCAAGTGTATAGAATGATAAGGAGACATGTAAATAAAGTTTAAAAAGTGAACACAATACTAAAATGTTAGTAGTAAAAGAGATAGAAGAGAAGAAATTTAACTAGAAATAATAATAGTATGATGGTGGAAATCATATACCATGTGCACAACTAATCAGCTTCCGAAATGTTTGGATTAACGATAAAAGCGCTTGAAGATCGTGTAGATAATGAAATACCTGAAACACACAACAAGGTATAAGTAACAAATGGTTAGCAAAATGAAACATTCTATTAGGGGTGGAAGGTAAACCATGACAAGTAAAGGTACGAAAACGCATAATAACAATGATAGGTTTCATCTCAAAGGTCATCCCTTTATTTTCAGTAAACTAGTTTCATATTGTCAGAATTAGAGGCTTGTTCCTATAATCCAAAGTAAAAACAATTTATTATAACCTTAAAAAATGACTATTGTTAATAAAAATACTAATTAAAAAAAATTATGGCTCTAATTATTCAATGATAAGGATGAACTCTTGCACTCTAGACAGACCATTTCTGGTAGGTTGAGTTTTGGCTGGAAAAACATGCAAAACAATAACAATGGTATCTATACAATAAATAAAAATATAGTTACATAAAAAATAAATGATTTTTTTTATAATATTTAATAGCAACAAAAATAAATAAGATGTGTACTTTGTTTACAATAAAATATGGATAAAATGCACATAGTGACTTCCTTGTCCTCGTTCTTGCACTCTAAAGTCTCAGCAAATGGATTGAAGTGGAACAAAGGACTTATAACGGGATGAATATTTTTAGGAACATGTTCAATGACTGTCCGAGAGTTGATTATCCACTGAAAATCATGCGCAACAAGTCGGTGTTCAAGAGAAACAAATTGTATAATGGCATTTGAGATATTATACGTTTTAAACTCGACAACAGTGTTTTGAAGTAGCTTGATGTCATTTCCAAATATAGTTTCCTGAACTCGAGTTCCCTAATAAGAAGGTTTAAGACAAAAGGAAAAATGATGTACATGGATAATCCTTGAGGTGAAATGATGTAAAGAATATTCACATAAAACCAATGCAAATGAATGGAAACAGGGGTAAGTGCCTAAATGACCATATCATGAACTACAATATATTAAATTATTGGAGTACGTATTTAGCAAAACTTTAATAACTAAACTTTCTCGCATGGTTAAGTATCCAATAATAAGTTGAAGTAATAGTATCCAAACCTTAAAGTCAACAAGTACTATCCTTTTGTATTTTTGGGGGCTAGAAATCGGTTGTCTTAGGTATGTTTTTTCAATTACCACAACTTTGACAATCCAAGGCTACCTACTTTGTGGTGTAATTTCTTTTATTGAATTTACTTCTCTATGCATTTTCAAACCTGTTAAGTGAGAAGAAAAATGAGGGAGAGATAAAAATAAATATGGAAAATAAAAATCGATAATGGGAAGAAGTATGGATGCAATACACATACACAATATATACATATAATTAATTTTGTGCATGTGAACAAGAGAATTAAAATGTAATTGTTAAAGTGATGATATATATAATTAAATTAAACTTGTGCATGTGAACAATAGAATAAAAATACATTCGTTAAAGTGATAACCTAGGGCAAGGAGAAATATACAAAGAAAAGAACTTGTAGCATGAACAATTAATGGTTGTAACCACATTTGGTTCAAATTTTTTAAAATAAAAGTGTTCCAAAGAAAACGCAGGTTAAACATAAAATTAAAGAAAACAACAACATTACAAGTAATTCTAGTTGAGGAAACAATATGCATATAAAGAATGTTACTGTAGGCTTCAATATGTAGACAACATAAAAAATACCAAAAATAAAATATCTAAGACTAAGAAAAATAATGACAACGCTAATTGGACTGGATTTCATTCCATTAATATAAATCGAGAAAATAAAATTGCATTTTAACTTTGAGTTATGACTATTTATGGATGGGGCTCAAGTAATCTAGGGGAATGATTTATCATCATGTATGCATGCAAGATAATGAATCATTAGTATGCTAGTTAAACAAATACATAAATAACACATCAGATGTAATTTTTGTTGTGATTTCAGATGTTATGGCATTATACCACTAAGCCTGATTTCCGAAAACGTATTTGGGTCGATGAGAATTTTAACACTTCTGGAAGTTTGAGCCTTGGATAAAGAGACATACAATTAACTGACGTACCCTGAATTTTGATAATAGAGGAAGTAAAGATCAAGAAGAAAAGGAAACAAGTTTCCATTCATCCCTCTCGAAATCTTCCAAATTCGTTCATTTTGAAATTGGTTTTTTAATGGATTTTCAAGCCTTCGATTTTGAAAAAATTCTTGGGCCGGGATTTTATGTTTGAAAAGGAGTCGTCACCTAACATGGGGTTAAATGGTGTGCTAGGTCACCGGGAGTTTTAGAAATTCATTTTTTTGTTTTGAAATGGTCCGTGTTTTGACTTGTAAAGGTCTTGTACCAGAGATTTCTTTTAGTTCAGGGGTCGGTTATGCGCAGGGAAGGTTTTACGCACCCCAAGACACTCGTTCATAAATGGTACCTTAGTCTGAATGAATATTTACCTTTAAACAAGTCTTAATTAATTTTCTTCGATTTGCTTTAACAAAACAATTTCATTTTTTAAAGTTTTTTCCATTTTATGCAAGTTTGACATGATTAAAGCAGTAAATACTACACAAATCTCAATAGAAAAAACCCAATAGCAATATAAGAGATACAAAAATATTAACGACCGAACCTTTTAAAGGTTTCCTACATATCCCTATTTTCACTGGGAATCAGGTCGACATGTAGTTCCAACATGTAAAATGATATAAAATGACTACATTTTTTTTGTATTTTTTAATGACCAAACCTTATAAAGGTTGCTGACATATCCTTGTTTTCACATGGAATTAGGTCGACATGTAGTTCCGAGCATGCAATATGATATAGTTTTATTATTAAAGGTGACCAAACCCTTATGTGGTTGCCTACTTACTTTGGAAAATAACCAAAGATCAAGTTATCACGTAGTTCATTTATTTAATGTTAAAATGACACATTTTCATTTATTAAAGGTGGCCGAACCCGTATGAGGTTGTCTACGTACCTTGGCGAATAACCAAGGATCAGGTCATCACGAAGTTCGTTTAAGTTTGGATTTGTGTGTTCTTTATGTTCTTGATGTTCTTGACATGATCTTAAACAAGTTTGACACATTTCAATGATTTTGACTTGTTTTTGATGTTTTTATCTTGATTACTTATTATACATGCTATGTATTTGAATTTTAAGTATGAATACCACATAATAATGCTTTGTACAAACATAATATACATATTTAAGTCAAAATTAAAGGGGGTTTCATGAATACATACCTACTTAGGGAAAGTAGTCTTCCCTAAGTGATTATTTTCATTTGCTTATTTATCTTCTTTGGTTGTCCCCGATCGATTACCATCAAATCTTTGAGTTCTTCCTCTAAGAACCTCAAGAACTTCTCTAGGGCAGAATTTTAGCAGAATTTTGAGGTGATATTAAAGAGAATTTCCTGGAAACCCTAGAGCCTGAGAAATTTGCTCGAACCTAGAGAGAGAATGAGTGGTTGCTAAGTGTTGAAATTGTGAAAACCAGCCCCTATATTTATAGGCCAGAGGGCCTGCGCATTGGCCCATGCGCAAGCCTTTCTAGACTTTTTCCTGGGATCTGTTTGGCTTAGGGGTCATGTCCTCTTGTCTTGATCTTGAATTTTTTTGAATGAATTTGGAAGGTTGTGTTGGATTTTCAAAGATTTAGTAATCATTACCAAATCTTTGAAAGGTTATTGCAATCAATGGCAATCATTAGTAATGATTGGAAATCATGAAACAATCTCCAATGTGATTGGTTTCACATGGGTGCATTGATGGCATCAAGTGACAATTTCGGTTCAGTTCAGGGGCTAAGTATTGGTTAGTTTTACTATCTAGGTTTGGTTGCCATTAATGCTTCCAAGGTTCATTGCATATGGCCTTGATGAGTCACTTTGCATTTAATTCTTGATGATGACCCTTGATGTGATAGGCTTGGAATTGGTTGGATTTGAATCAAATCATATTACTTTGCCTTGTAACCAGTAGTTACATTTCAAGGGTTTTAGTTAACCCCAAGTATTTTAAACAAAATATCTACATTCCTTGAATCTACCCAATCCATGTCATCCCAAGTATTAAATTCTTGATGTTTTGGGCATTTAATTCTCATTAAATGCCTCAGTTAGGTAGAGAACCAGATCGGTTTGGTTTTAATAACGGGTATTTACATTTCACGGATTTCGGTTAACCCTAAGATATTTTGACCAAAAATTAATTCTTTATGGGATGTGAATTTTATGCTCATTAAATTCCTTGCTTAGGTGGCGAACTGAATCAGTTTAGTTTTGATAACGGTTAGTTACCTACTAAGTAACTTCGTTCCTTCCCTACATATTTTTGGTAGAGAATATATTAGGGGTGTCTTGGTCTTTTAATATCATTTCTGAGTTATTATTTGATGGTTTGGGCCCTTGATTCAATGGGCCTTGGTGGTTTACTCAAGACAACTTTGGTTTGGTCAATTTCAAACCAAGTCCTAATCTTTGGTTATGTTGTGTAACTTAGACTTGTCATGACATTTTCATGCCTAGATTTATGTCTTTTGGATTTGTTTTAATGATATTATTACTTTAAACAATAATTTAAATAAATATTTTGGGTGTCGAATAGATGAAACCGGTGATAGTAAATGTTTCAGGGGTCAAAGTAGGTAACTGAGGTAATTTTGTGAAATTTCCTATTATTAAAGGGTAGTAACTAATTTTTATTCATATTAGAGGTGATTCAATGAAAACCATCCTTTAATAATGTCATCTTAGTCCTCCTTTAATTTTAGAAATTTCAAGGTTGACCCAAAACTTTTACTTTACCAAATTTAGTCAAATTCAATAATTTTTATGTTTTCTTTTGTTTTTGTGATTTTTCAATATTATCCAGTGTGATCCAAGGTAAAAATTCATTCCCTTTAGACATAATTTTAAAATTTATTGGAACTTGTACTTTCGATTCAACACTGATTGGGCAGGACAAAATGTGGTGTCGACAATTGTCCATATTTGTCATGTGAGTTTACTCATTACGATAAAGAAGAAGACACAAATATTTTGTTCCACTGGACATGAAAATTAAGGACAGGTATTTAAATTTTGATTTAAGCAAGGTTTAGGTGTGTGCCTGAACATTATCGCATCTATCCTTTAGAAGTAGTAAAGGATTTTCTCAAAGTAGGCAGAATGATTAGTCCCCAAGGCTTTATAAAATCTTTGATTGCTTGAAGTGTAATAGTATGTAATACTCTCTAACCACTTAAGGTAGGATAGTAGGTTGGAATCTTTAACTGCTTGTGGTAGGACGATAGGTTTTCTTTGCCTAGTATGTACTTTACCGACCCATGTGAAGTAGGACTGGATTTAACTCTCCGACCAGTTAAGGTTGGATAGGATGTACTCTACTTACTCATGTGATGTAGGTACGGATTGTCTTCTTCTTTGACCAATTAAGATAGGAAACGATGTTACTTCACTGACCCATGTAAGACAGGTGTGAATTGCCTACTTCTCCGACCAAGTAAGGTAGGAAAGGATGTTACTTCACCCCATGTGAGGCAGGTATGGATTCTTACTTCTCCGACCAATTAAGGTAGGAAAGGATGTTACTTCACCGACCCGTGTAAGGTACGTATGGATTGTTACGGATTGTTACTTCTCCGACCAACTAAGGTAGAAAAGGATGTTACTTCACTAACCCGTGTGATGCAGGTATGGATTGTTACTTCTTCGACTAATTATGGTAGGAAAGCATATTAATTCACCGACCCATGTGAGGCACATATGGATTGTTATTTCTCCGACCAACCAAGAAGGTATGAAATGATGTTACTTCACCGAACCATGTACGGTAGGTATGGATTGTTGCTTCTTTGATCAAATAAGGTAGGAAATTATGTTACTTCATCGACCCGTGGGAGGTAGGTATGGATTGTTGCTTCTTCGACCAACTAAGGTCGAAAAATATGTTACTTCGTCGACCCATGTAATGTAGGTATGGATTGTTCATTCTCCAACCAATTAATGTAGAAAATGATGTTACTTCACTGACCCATGTGAGGCAGGTATAGATTGTTACTTCTTAGACCAACTAACGTAGGAAAGGATGTTACTTCACCAACCTGTGTGAGACATGTATGGATTGTTACTTCTCCGACCAACTAAGGTCAAAAAGGATGTTACTTCACCAACTTGTGTGAGGCAGGTATGGATTGTTGCTTCTTCGACTAACTAAAGTCGAAAAGGATGTTACTTCACTGACCTGTGTGAGATAGGTATGGATTATTCTTTCTCCAACCAATTAATGTAAGAAAATATGTTACTTCACCAACCCATGTGAAACAGGTATGGATTGTTACTTCTCTAACCAACTAAGGTAGGAAAATATGTTACTTCATCGACCCATGTGAGGCAAGTATGAGTTGTTACTTTTCCAACCAATTAAGGTAAGAAAGGATGTTACTTCACCGACCCGTGTAAGGCAGGTATGGATTATTACTTCTCCGACCAACTAAGGTAGGAAAGTGGTAGCGGAATATTACGTCACTACTTTTACCGCAAGTGTACGGGTCAAGTTTTAATATAGTGGGAAAAGCAAGGGTTGTCGTATCCACAATGATTGGATTAAATTATCGTTAAGTACCGCGATTGTCATAACCGAATTTTATTTAGGCGATTAAAATTAGGATTTTTTTTTAATATATACTAAACTAAATTAACAATTAATTAAACTATAATACTAAGTATATTATATAAGAATAGATTATTTAGGGATTAACTTCGTTTACTTATACGTGTTTGATCCAATCTAGTTGACATTAACGGTATTCAAACTATCTGATAATCTAGGTATTGAAAACTCATTCACTCCCTCTCTTGAGTGTAAAGTGAATGAATACATGACTTCCCGTTAACGCCGATATTCCTATCTAGCATCAAAATGACACTGATCACATGAGTCTTGCCCCAACCTCACGGATTGCATACTAATACTCTCCCGAGTCATTAGATCGTCACGTTGTGTTTAAACCCTAGTCTGAATTCGAGGTTACCTCTCCCGAGTGTCAAACCTCAATTTCTCAAACCAACTAATATTTCATTAGAAGCATATAATAGAAGTAATAAAATCGTAAACACAATCGGATACAAATGAACAACTGTTAACAAAACACGATTTACTCAAACATATAGTAGTAAACTATATCAATCCCATAGATAATCAACGTTTAGCTCTTGGTCATAACCATATATTGTATACATGATCAAACAACCAAAAACGAGTTAAGAATAAAGAGAAAAACAAAAGAGAATAGCCGTTATCTGAAGGATGACGTCTGTAAAAACCGTTTCGATCTTGTTTTATCTTCTCCAATTGTGTTCCTCCTCTTTGGTTGGTTGAGAGCTCTCAAAAACACTCCCAAAGTGTTTGAAGTGTATTCTCAAACTATTAGAATTCGAGGGATAAGGGAAAAAAGACCAAAATATCTAAACAAAACTTTACACTAGGGTTTCAACGCTGCAACGGTTAAAAGCACCACTGCAACGGTAGTATGTCGGTAGGCTCATCGCTGCAGGGATGAGATCCATCGCTACTATGGTGGTTGGGCAGAGAGTTTACTAACCTTCACCACTGCATCGGTGAAGATGCTTGCTTATTCTTTGATCTTTTTCAATGTTTCTCCACCGTCTTTCTACCAATTAGGTTGATTTTCAACCGTTTTCACTCCTAACCCCTGCTTTAAACAAAAATAATTAAAAATGAATTAAAATATAATAAAACATAACAAGAACACTCGAAAACTACCAAATTCAACTTGAAAAAAGGTAGATAAATTTAACCTATCAGAAAGGATGTTAATTCTCTGACCCACGTAAGGTAGGTATGGATTGTTACTTATCCGACTAAGGTAGGAAATGATGTTACTTCACCAACCTATGTCAGACAAGTATGGATTGTTTACTAACATAGTGCTCTAAGGGTAGCAAAGAGCACAATGAAAGGTTTTTTTGGTTTATGACACAGTGTTCTAAAGATAGCGAAGAACACCATCAAAGATTTATTTATTTAATTGATTGTATATCAATATTTGGATGGAAAGGTTCTTCCCTAGAGAAACTGATTCCTGAGTTGTCGTATCAATACATGATTGAAAATTATTGAGATAATCCTCCTTGGAGAAACCTCTAGGGGAAACTTAACAATTAGTGGAGTTTGTGGCCACATCCTACATGTGACTGCTTAATGAAGACTAGAAAACTTCCTGTGGGAAATTTAACCTCGGATAAAATATGCCCAGTCGTAGATTAGGGCTCTGTGATGATTTTTTTCCTAGGGATTATCAACTTTGATTTTTGAATCTTGAATCTTGAATTTTTTATTCTTTGATTTTTGAATTTTAAATTGTGCCCCAGCTCTAGTTAAGGCGAGTCTTATCAAGAAATCTCCCCAAATCTAGATGGGGCAAGTCTTATCAAGAAATCTCGATGGAGTGATCAGATATAATGTACTCCAGCTCTAGCTGGAGTGATTCCTTGACGCATCTCGGATTTTGATTAGCGAAAGAAGTAGAGAATCAGGAAGTATAGGAAAACAAGTTTCCATTATTCTCTCTATAAGTCCTCCAAATCCGTTCATTTTTTAAAATGGTTCTTCAATGCATTTTCTAGGTTTCGGCTTTGAAAAACTTTTTGGGCCGAGATTTTTGTTAAAAAACTTTGTCGCCACCTAGCATGGGGTTAAATGGTGTGCTAGGTCACTGGGATTTTGGAAATTCATTTTCCTTTTTGAAATGGCTCGTGTTTTGACTTCCATAGTCTATGTACTAGAGATATTCTTTAAGTTCAGGAGTCGGTTATACTCGGGAAAAGTGTTGACACCCCAAGACACCTATCCGAAGATGATACCTCGGTTTAAATAAATATTCACTGTTAAACACTATCCAAGTAGTTTTCTTTGATTTACTTAAACAAAATAATTTCCCTTTTTAAAGGTTTTGTTCTTTTTATGTATTTTTTACATGATTTAATGGAAATCAGGCAAATACGATAGCTACTACTAGTCAGCTACACCCACTAGAAATTTATATACAGACAGATATGTAAATATTCAAGCTATACTAAATGAAATGCAACCTAAGACTAAATGGTTTTGATATGCGACCGAACCTGCACGTGGGTTACATATGTATCTCAAATGAGAATTAGATCTTTACGTAGTTTGTCTTAGTTAGGGTAAAGGATATGGTTTATTATTGAAGGTATGATCGAACCCTTATGGGTTGCCTACGTACGTTAGGTGGTTACCAAAGATCAGGTCAGAAGTAGTTCATTCTTGTCTCGTTGAAAACTGGATTCATTGTTAAAGGTACGATCGAACTCTTATGGGTTTCCTACGTACTTTGGGTGGTTATCAAAGATCAGGTCAAACATAGTTCAATCCAATTATGTTTGAAAGTTTGGGTTGGTTTTGGTTAAATCTGAATTAGTTTAGTTAAGTTTTGATTGATTATTAGTTAGTTTTGTTCAAACAAACTTGAATCACATCTTAAAATAAACCTTTTGATTTTGTTAAAAACCTCAAACAAACTCCTTTACTTTGATTAGTTTAGTGTTTGTGTGTGAGTCGTGAGTTAAAAAATGAAAAGAAATACCTTATATTTATGCCAGTTATACTCTTAACTAAGGAAAACAGAAAGGTTTCTGAATAAGAATCACACATATCCCCAAAGGAATAGAGGCCCTCCCTTTATCTCAATTTTTTAGCAACAAAGGTTTGTCGGTGTAGTATATAAGTATATATGTATATATGAGTGTTTTGTTTAGCTAAAAAAGAAAAGAAATACGATGTTCTTGGGGAGTATCATATGGACTATGTACAACTCATGGTATGAATAGTCGATTTGTTCAAATCCTCAGGTGTTTTTACTATGTGGTTGGATGATTTGATGTTTTTGAATGCTCTTGATATACTTGGAATGATTCTTGTATGATTTAACCAGAATTTTGTTGTCATAGTTAAGATTAGGTGGTTGCTTGATGTTCTTTATAAAATAAAAAGCTTGTTCGGTTGTTTTTAGGGTTTGTTTTATTCTTTTCTGGATTTTATGTGTTAAGAACATGAGAGTAAGTGTAGTATTTGCATGATCCTACCATATACAAATAAATATACACAAAATCAAACAAGAATCATAAGGGGTTTGATAGAAACATACCTACTTAGGGGATGTGGTCTTCCCTAAGTGTTTACCTCCTTCTTCTTAATCTTCTTGGTCGGTAGTTGAACAGTGGTTGATCAGTGGTCACAGTTCTTTGAGTTACTAGCCAAGAACCCAAGAACAACAACCTACTTAGGGGATGTAGTCGTCCCTAAGTAGCTAACCTCCTCATCCTCTACTCGGTGTTAATCGGTGATCGTCGATCCTTGAAGTTCTTGTTCTAAAAATGTCAAGAACTCCTTCCACGACTAGATTTCTATAGAATAACGACGTGTTTTCTAAGAAATCCGCTTGAGAGGCCTAGGACCTGAGAGAGTTGTTCAAGTTTAGAGAGAGAGGCTAGGCATTCAAGATTTGAAAAAATGAGAACCACAATACCCCTATTTAAAGGTTGGGGGCCTGTGCATTGGGCAATGCGCAGGCCAATCTAGCTTCTTTCTTGGGGGGGTGTTTGGCCTAGGGGACCTGTTATCTTTTCTTTGTTTGGTTTGGCTTGAAACGAATTTAGGGGAGGAGGCTAGATTTTCAAAGATTTGGTAGTCACTGGCAATCATTACCTCTCTACCAATAAGATTCCTTGCACATGGGTGCATTTATGACTTGATGGGATGGATCCGATTTGGTTTAGGAGCTAAACACCGATTATATCTATTATTTCAAATTGGTCATCGTAAATGATCCCACGGTGTATTATATCTAGTCCTTAAGTGTCACTTTGCATTTAATGCAAAGTTATGAGTCATGACTTCGAGGCCACACATTCAGTTCATTTCGAATGGAATCGGGTGAACTTTCATTGTAACCGCCGATTGGTTTCCATGTTGCTTAGTTACCCGTAGATATTTTTATGAAAATATATCAATATTTTGAACCTAGCCATGCCATTTTATCCCAATCATTTAATTCTTAATGGGATGTGCATTTAATGCTTTACTTGGAGGCTACTCATCCGGTTTGGGTTCGGTAACAGGTCGTCACAATTCAAGGCTTTCGGTTGGTTTCTAAAATATTTTGCTTAAAATATATATACCTTGAATGTGGTCTTGACATTTCATACCAAGAATTTGATGCTTAATGGGATAGGCATTCAATTCTCATTGAATGCCTTACTTAGGTAGCGAACCGAATCGGTCTAGTTTCGATAACTGTTACTTTCATCATAAGTGTCTTGTCCCGTTCCTTTGTCATTTGGTGGGAAACTTATAGGAAGGCTCCTTGGTCATTATAAGTCTTGGTTTGTGGGCTTTAAATGATTTATAAGCCCCTTGATTGCTTGGCCTAGTGTGGTTTGTCAATACTACATAGATTTAGTGAAAATCCAAGTCAAGCCCAATCCTTAATTCACCTTGTGATTTTGGGCTTTTTCATGACCTTTATAAGCCTTGTTTAAGTTGTCTTAGATTATTTCTTGGTAGTATGTGATGTTCTATGCATGAAAGAAGCAATTGTTTTTTGTGTTAAATTTGACAAGATTTAGTAAAAACTAAATATTTCAAAGTTGGTGGGTTACTGAGTTAATTGTTTGAAATGTCCTATAATTTAAGGGTAGTGACTAATATTTATCTATACTAAATATGATTTGATGAAAATTAAACTTTAGTAAAATCATTTTAGACCTCCTTAAATCATGGAGATTTTGAGGTTGACCCGAAACGTTTACGTAACCGTATTTTGTCAAATTCAACTATTTTGTGTTTTTTTTCATGTTTTTGGTTATTTTTTTATATTGCATAGTGTGATCTCAGGTGGAAATTCATTCCCTTTAAACCCAAGTTTAAAATTTATCTAAACTTGTACTTGACTCGATAGTGACTGGGCGGGACGAATTGGGGTGTCTACAGTTGTCCCTCTTTGTCATCTGAGTCTACTCGTAATGATGGAGAAGGAGACACTAACATTTTCTTCCGCTAGACATGAAATTCAAAGACAAATATTTAAATCTATCCGAAAGGATGGAGACACACCTAATCCTGGAATATTAGACGAGGATGACGATTGATCACTTCTACCCTTGTATACTTCATAGGTTGATGAACAATCAACCCTGGAAGACTACACTGGAAGGATGGAGACACATCTGATTCTTTTCTATCTGCATTCCTAGAAGATGGTGATGTATTTGATCTTATAGGGCACAATGAGGACAACACTCCATACAAGCCCTCCCGATGACTATGTTGTTGTTGTAATGTACTATTGATTACTAGTAGATATTTGGTTGCCATGGTTGTATTGGCTGCTATCGTGTTTGGTTGCTAGCATAGTATTGGCTAGTATCATTATTTTGGTTGTTTTCAGTGTTGACTGCTATTGTAGTATTGGTATTGGTTGTCAGTATTGGTATTGCTTCTATCATTGAGGATAGGGATTTCTTCTATCAATGAAGATAGGGATTTCTTCTATCGCGGAAGATGAGGATTGCTTCTATCACGGAAGATAGGGTTTGCTTCTAACAATGAAGATAGGCATTACTTCTATCACAAAAGATAGGGATTTCTTCTATCAATAAAGATAGGGATTTCTTCTATCGATGAGGGAAAACCAAAAAAATGAGGTATTTGTATCAGAGTTGTAGCAGTTAGTTGTGTTTGCCAGATTAGTTGAAGAAGCCTAGTCATTTAGTTAATATTCCCTCTTAACGAGGTCACCTCTTTTCTTAATTGCAACACTTCGGTAGGACCTTGTGAGTTTTCATCGATATTTTCCATTTGATTGAGAAGGCAAACTTCGACATGGGTAATGACAGGGAATGAATGTCAGGAAATTCCTTTTGAGGAGTGATTTCCTTGAATTTTTTGAACAAATTAGCTTTAGTTTTTTACGTTTTCTAAATCTAATTAATGAATTACATGAAAATTTTTAAGATGTTATGGATGCAAAAAATGGGTATTGTTTGAAAACATAAACCATAATGGAAAAGTACTCAGACTTAGACTAGGACAAAACTTGCAAGCTTACCACTATATAGGACTGTGACATAACTATTCTAGTATGAGGGAGAGTTCTTTAAATTACAACCTTGATTGTATCCTCTTCCTAGGGCTAAAAGGAAGTTTGATTTCTACGTTCAAAGATTTTTGGACTCATACACATTGATATTTTTTTTTCCGAGTCCATTTTGACATTCTGACCAGAGAACCTTTAGAAAGTTTTGTCTTACTTAAATAGTTATAAACCTAGATTTATTGAGATTGGCTTTATGTATGCTATTTCTTATGGTGTCCAACTCCTAGGACCTAATGGCAATACTTTGTTCCTAAAAAATGGATTATTGTTCTTAGGACCTGCTGACAAAATTTTATTCCCTAGAAACGAATCAATGTTCCTAGAACTTAATGATAGAGTTATTCCCTATATTTATTTTTTTCAAAGTAGGGATCGTTGCTCCTAGAACTAAATGACAGACTTGTCTTTTTGCTTCCTCATAAATGGATTACTGCTCTTACGACCTAATGACATAATTGGATCATTTATCTTAGGATTTAATGACAAGATTATCCTATATTTTCATCTCAAACATGGATCATTTATCCTAGGACCTAATGACAGAATTTGTCCTTTTATTCTGCAAAAGGTGGATTATTACTTCTGGGGCTTGATGAAGGGCTTAAAACACCTTTGAGTTCATGATTTCTCTCTAAGGGTGAACTTATTTTGAAAGTCTGACTAGTGAGCATTAACTGTCCTCCTATCAAAAAAGGTTTTGATATGCTTAGGGTGTCTTGAACCTAAACAAAATGTCTCCCTAATGGTGCATAATTTATACTATATATGATTTATGAGAAAGGACACTATGCTTATAACATGACATGTATTTCCTAGGAAAACACGACCTGGTGTATGCTTACTATTGGATTGCACAATCTTGATTCGACTGCGAGAGGACACCTTTTTAATGTCTTGGTAAGATTGGTATGATTTTGCACGATCGAAGTAGATTACTTCATGTTGTCTTTAGCGAATTAATTTTATACAGCTTTGTTTAGCAAAGGCTATTATTTTTTCCTATCAAGGTAGGATTTTCATGCATTAATAGGCAAATGTATTTGAGATTTTATTAGATTAAGTTTTAAGTATATTATCATGGATGAAATGGGTATTTAGGATTTGATGTTTTATATTTGAAGGTTTATTGTGTTAAGTGAAATAAGGGTTCTTGTTCTCTCCCGCAACTTGCTCCGTATTCTAATTTTTGAAAATATGTTTCGACATTGAACAAGCTAGCAATGCGTGGGATAGAACAAGAACTTTTACACTAATTATTATGCCCATACTTGTGCCAGAAATTGATTATGTCTACCTAGTATAACAATTACATAAATAACTACACAAGATGAAAATAAAAATCTCTCTCAAAGATAGTGTCCTAAGTTAAACAAGGTTTTGGTTATTCCTCTATCCTAGGCTCACTATATGTGACTCACAAATTTTCTTCCAATGCATCCTAAAAAGCTTCAGTTCCCAGACCTTCAAGCCTCCAGTATCCTCCTCGGAGCAACATCTATCGTTGGTTGGTGCTTCTAGAGAGGCGAGTTTCGTAGCCGGATCCCAAGAGAGAAACCTACCCCGCCTTGCCTCTACTAACTTCTCTTTCTATCCAAAGGGTTTTCGAGCTTAGATCAACGTAATCATCTCGCCGACTTCAGCCACTACTGTCGGCCTCTCTATCCCTAAGAGGGTTACTGTTTGGGTTTTTAATCATGATATGTAATGCAAAGTGAGTGCTCGTTCATTGGAGAGTGTATAGAAATGAAATGCAAGAATTCAAAGACAGTAATTTAAATGCAGTATTTAAAGACAGAAATGTAAATGACAGTAAATAAAGATAGTAAATGTATGCATGCTAGTATAAACAAGATATGTAAAAATAATTTTAATTTTTATTTATTTATTTATTATTATTATTTTATTATTTATTTATTTTGTTTTTATTTATTTATTTATTATTATTATTTATTAATATTTATTATTTTTGGAAGGTAATTATTTATGTTTACAAAATCAAAGATGTATTTATTGGGTTTTATTTAACTGTGAATATAAATTTAGACTCCAACTAGGCTTGACCCTCTAAAGTCCCCAAAGGAGTCCCCAGCTGACACACCCCGAATTTAGATATCAGAGGAAGTAGAGATCAGGAAGAAGAGGAAACAAGTTTCCATTCCTCCATCTCGAAATCCTCTAAACCCGCTCATTTTGAAAATGGATTTTCAAAGGCTTTTCAAGGCGTCAATTTTGAAAAACTTCTTAGGCTGGGATTTTATGTTTGAAAATGAGTCTCCACCTAGCATGGGATTAAATAGTGTACTAGGTCACCGGGAGTTTTATAAATTAATTTTTTGTTTTGAAATAGTCTGTGTTTTGACTCGTAAAGGTCCTGTACTTGAGATGCTTTTAGTTCGAGGATCGGTTAGGCTCGGAGAAGGTTTTACACACCCCAAGACACCCATTCATAAATGGTACCTCAGTCTAAATAAATATTCACTTTTAAACAACTTCCAAGTAATTTTCTTCGATTTGCTTTAATAAAACAATTCTTTTCTTTTCTTTTTATAAAGTTTTTTCAATTTCATGCATTTTTGACATGATGAAAGTAGTAAATACTACACTAATCTAAGTAGCGATAACCCAATAGCAGTATATAAGATATGAAAAAATAATAACCGAACCTTCTAAAGGTTTCCTACATATCCCTATTTTCATAAGGAATCAGGTCGACATGTAGTTCCAACATATAAAATAATATGAAATGACTATGTTTTTTGTATTTTTTAACAACCGAACCTTATAAAAGTTGCCTACATATACTTGTTTTCACAAGGAATAAGGTCGACATGTAGTTCTAAGCATGCAATGTGGTTGCCTACGTACTTTGATGAATAATCAAAAATTAGGTCATCACGTAGTTCATTTATTTATTGTTAAAATGACATGTTTTTATTTATTAAAGGTGACAAGACCCGTATGGGGTTGCCTACGTTCCTTGGCCAATAACTAATGATCAAGTCATCACGTAGTTCGTTTAAATTTGGTTTCATGTGTTCTTCATGTTCTTAATGTGTTTTTTATGTTCTTGATATGATCTTGAACAATTTTGACATATTTTGATGAATTTTACATGTTTTCGACGTTTTTGTCTTGATTACTTGTTATACATGCTATGTGTATGAAATTTAAGTATGAATACTGTATGATCAAGTTTTGTAGAAATATAATATACATATTTAGACAAAATAAAAGGGGGTTTCATGAAGATATACCTACTTAGGGGAAGTAGTCTTCCCTAAGTGATTAGCGTCTTTCCTTTCTTGATCTTCTTTGATTGTCCTCGATCAGTTGTCGTCAAATCTTTGAGTTCTACCTCCAAGGACCTCAATAACTTCCTTCGAGGTAACATTTTAGCAGAATTTTGACGTGTTATTGAATAGAAATTCTTGGAAACCCTATATCCAGAAAGTTTTGCTCGAACTTATAAAGAGAAAAAGTGGTTTCTAAGTGTTGAAATTGTGAAAACCATCCCCTTGTATTTATAGGCTAGAGGACATGTGCATTGGCCCATGCGCAGGCCTTTCTTGACTCCTCCCTAGGGTCTGTTTGGCTTAGGGGCGCTATCCTCTTGTAATAATCTTGAATTGTTTTGAACGATTTAGGAAGATTGCATGATATTTAAAGATTTAGTAATGATTACCAAATCTTTGAAAGATTCTTGCAATCATTGGAAATCATTAGTAATGATTGGAAATGATTGGAAATCATGACACAATATCCAATGTTATTGGTTGCACATGGGTGCATTAATGGCATGAAGTGATAGTTCCGGTTCGGCTTAAGGGGCTAAGTATTGGTTAGTTTCCCTATTTGGGTTTGGTTGCCTTTAATGCTTTCGAGTTTCGTTGCCTATGGTGTTGATGAGTCACTTTGAATTTAATTCTTGATGTTGACCCTTTATGTACAGTTTTGGAATTGGTTGCATTTGAATAGAATCGGATTAGTCTGTCTTGTAGCCGGTAGTTACATTTAAACGGTTTTAGTTAACCCTAAGATATTTCGAATAAAGTATCTACATTCCTTGAATCCAACCAATCCATTTCATCCCAAGAATTAAATTCTTAATGGGATGGGAATTTAATGCTCATTAAATGCCTTGGTTAGGCGGCGAACCAGTTCGGTTTAATTTCGATAACGAGTAGTCATAAGGATTTTGGTTAACCCTTAGATATTTTGATAAAAATGTCTTCATTCCTTAAATGTGGCCTATCCACGTCATCCCAATAATTTAATTCTCATTAAATTCCTTGCTTAGGCGGCGAATTGAATCAACTTAGTTTCAATAACGGTTAGTTACCTTCTAAGTAACTTACTTCCTTCCCTAGATATTTAGGGTAGAGAATATATTAGGGGTGCATTGGTCTTTTAATACTCATTTGTGAGTTATTATTTGATGGTCTGGCCCCTTAATTCAATGGTCCTTGTTGGTTTAGTCAAGACAAGTTTGGTTTGGTCAATTTCAAACCGAGTCCTAATCTTTACTTACATTGTGTAACTTGGACCTGTCATGACATTTCCATGCATTACTTTTTGTTTATTGGATTTGTTTAATGATATTATACTTTTAAAAAATAATTTAAATAAATATTTTTAGTGTCAAATAGACAAAACCAGTAATAGTAAATGTTTCAAGGGTCAAAGTAGGTAACCGAGGTAATTTGATAAAATTTCCAATAATTAAAGGGTAGTTACTAATATTTATTCATATTAGAGGTGATTTAATGAAAATCAACCTATAATAATTTCATTTTAGGCCCCCTTTAATTTTAGGAATTTCGAAGTTGACCCAAAACTTTTATTTTACCAAATTTAGTAAAATTCAACAGTTTTTTTATGTTTTCTTGTGTTTTTGTGGTTTTCCTGTGTTATCTAGTGTGATATAAGGTAGAAATTCATTATCTTTAAACCTAAGTTTAAAGTTTATCTAAACTTTTACTTTCAATTCGACACTAATTGGGCAGGATAAAATGCGGTGTCTACATTGACCATTGGAGAAAACGGGTCATGGTAAATAAATGCCAACAAAGTCCAACATTTGACCCTGTGCTTTGTTAATAGTCTTTGAAAAACTTAGTCGAATAGGAAATTGTGTTCTCTCAAATGGATAAACTATGCTTCCATTCTTTGGAGGTAGTAGTGGAATCCTTGAAAGAAAATAATCTATCACCTTTATGTATTCCAAAGGTTATTTCAGCATTGATCATATTCGGGTAAAATTTGTTACATACCAAACGGGTGTCATTACACATTCCTTTGGATGGATCTACATTACGTAGGAGAATAACTAGGTAATTTGGTTTATGGCGTAATATATGTAGTTGGAATCCAGTTGGGTTTAGTACATTGATAAAATCATATTGGAATCTATGATCTGAAATGTCTAAAGGTTCATCATAACTAATATACTCTTTCGAAATTCTTGGAAACTGATCTATTAGGAAAGAATTAATGTCAACAACCCTGTCTTTTTTGGGGGCTAAAATTTCATGATTAATGAAGACATCAACATTGTTAACATAGTCGAGCAAGTTTGGAAATGTGGCATCAATAAGTGCATTTAAAGGGCTTTGAATATTACCTTTTAACAACATCGAAGAAGGAATTTTTATATTATCATTGGTAGTAGTCTCTTCTTTTCCATCACCGACCCACAATAAAAAATTAGAAAAGTCTAGGTCTAGTCTTGCATGCATATTTTGAATTACTTTTACTTTTTCAAGCATATTCCACAAATGCGATTTAACCAAATTCGCATCAATGGTTTGCTTGATGCTTGAATGTGGAAGTATAGGCAAGAGTTGATTAAAATCATCACCAAATACCACTACTTTTCCACCAAATAGAATATCTAAGGTACAAACATCACGCATCATGCGCTCGAACACCTTAATTGCTTGTCTTTTTACCATTGGTGCTTTATCCCATATGATGAGTTTGGCTTATTGGATCAAATTTGCCAATCCGCTTTGTTTGCTAATATGGCATGCGGTGTCGTCATCTACATTAAGTGGAATTTTAAATCTTAAATATGCAGTATGACCTCCTGGTAATATAGATGCAGCTACCCCTGAAATTGCAGTAATGAGAGCAATGTAACCCTTGGATCTTATGAAAGTAAGCAATGCACGATACAAAATTGTTTTCCTAGTGCCACTCGGCCCATCAACGAAGAAAGCGCATGCTTTGTTAGAAAGCGCATAATAAACAATTGAATTGAATGCGTCTTCTTGTTCACTGTTGAGTGCATTAATACATTAATGGTCAAATTATGAAACTTCAATACTTATTTCCTCTTCAATTTCTTTGAAGCCCCTACATACACCTTCATTACTAATGTATTCTTCAATAATAAAGTAATTATTGATATTCTTCCCTATTGATTTGAGTTGCGACCCTATTATTTAAAGTTCTTTTTTGCGGCTAGCACAAGCACTCATTCCATGAAGGCAAAAATAGTCTTCACATAAATGTTCATCAAATTCAATCCAAAGACCACGTGCATTTACAGGGCAACAATAGATAAGGATGGTAGCAAAAAGGCCCTCAATGTAGCAAGCATCTGATATGACGATGAGTCTCTTAAGCACAATTGGAGGCTATTATCAGCATGCAACAAACTACGTAGTAAAGAAGCTTCCCTAAACGAATTTTCTCGAACTCCATCAACAATTTTCAATGTTTCAAAAGACATTGGGCCCTTTACATGGTTTAACAACAAGCATAAATAATATTTGTCTCCTTTACTCCGGTTGACAGTAATGACACGACCAATGGAGAAGCCTTGCTTTCTTGGGGTCCATATTTTTTCCTTTTTATTCCAAACATAATGCTTGTGAATTCACAGTATAAGTAATTTTGTTGTTGGTCCTCTAGATGATGCTGCAAATTTATTATAGTAGAAAATATTTCATTCAACAATAATTTGTAAATTCTCCACGTAGCCTCAGGAGGTGATACCCATCTAGTAGATTGATACAAATCAATCTCATTGAGGATTGTGCTAGCAGTTGCTACTACTTGAAATGTTATTCGATCATGACCCTTGTAAATATATTTGTAGAAGTACTTGATTTCTTTTATTGTTTATAAAATATCTACATTAATATGAAAATCATATTTAGAAAGCAAGTAAGGATTATAAGGTACGACCCAACGATTATCAAGGATATGTTTGAGCATTTTTATTATTCTTCCATTATTGCGACACCTATAAATTGGAAATGAGTCTTTAGTCTGGGTAGTAATATCATTAAAGACTTTAGGGTAATGATTTTTACAAGTTCAATCTTTTTCTCAAGCAAACATTTTTAGGATTAAGTATACCACATGGTCCATGTATCATGTGTTTCCATACAACATGATATAAATGGGGATTAATATCTTTATCTGGTATTTCAGCACGAACATACTTGATAAATATTTTTGATTTTTTAATATTTGCATCTCTATTCAGGATGATAAAAAAATGTACATGAGGCAGGCCACGTTTCTGAAATTCAATGACGTACATATATTCGGCGATTGGGCCAAAAATTTATTTCTTAAACAAATCCTTCTTTAGTTCTTTTTTAGCTCTAAACACTCTTGCAAGTAAATCTGGACAATTTTGGGCTTCTTCCCCATAAAGAAGATGTTGTTTAATTTCAGACCAAGATGGATTGCATGTCATGGTTCAAAAGAGGTCTGGTTTTCCATAGCGTTGTACTAATAACATAGCCTCATCATAGCATTGT
Source organism: Eucommia ulmoides (assembly GCA_016647705.1). Lineage (NCBI taxonomy): Eukaryota > Viridiplantae > Streptophyta > Magnoliopsida > Garryales > Eucommiaceae > Eucommia > Eucommia ulmoides. The sequence goes on from CM028340.1 coordinate 13,783,220, forward strand.
TGCATATCTCTGGGATAACCTATGAACGATGACGGTAGAATAATACATTTCCCAACATTAGCACCATATGTTTCACCACTTAGTAGACTGTCAACTATTCCTCGGTACAATTCTACTCTAATATGCTTTTGTTTAAGATGAAAGAAGTCCAACCATGAAGTTTTAAGTTTAACATACATGTTGACTGCATATTATTGGAAGAAGCATCCCAAGTGTAGAATAAGGGAGTTCTCAAATGGTCTTATTTTCATTTTGTAATAGTAATATTCACGACATGAAATACAACTGCATTTTTTTCACCCCACTTTGAAGGACTAAAAGACTTACAAATTAGTTAGAGTGAAGGGAAAAAAAAAAATATGTACCAGAGGTATAAGTAATAAGAGATATAGGCGAACCTTGAGTTTCTTTTTCAATTAACTCGGTTGCTGAGGAAATCGATTTTGGATCAATTGGAGATTTTGTTGATATATCCGTACACCTAGATTTATTAATGTTATTCTTCTTGATTCCTGCATGCCAGCCGCTTTCTCCTAAAGGAAATAAAATGGGGTATTGCAAAGGATCATGGCACAAAAATTACTATTGTATCCTATGGTTGTAGTTCGATTTACTATATACAATGATGTCACGATCCCTACAATTATTAGGCTCATCCATTTCTACCCATATTGCTACAACTTGTGATGCAGAAAGAGCATTGTATACCAGCTAATCCAAGCAGGGGTTAGTACATATTACAATTTCATGGTCAAGAAGGTTTGGTAAATCTCTCAAGGTCCTAAAGAAGACCACATAAGGAGTTTTGCTTAGGACTAACATTAAGATATTCAGGATATCAGAATTTAGATGATCAGGTAATTGCATTCTATGTTGGATTTCGTGGACTGTATCATAGACATGTAACGACAAATAAGTTGGGTTTCCATCAGTAGGAAGTAATGAATTGAAGTAATGGTAGATCTGACCTCGTTCTTTGAAAGTGTAAATACAATTGCTTCTTTTGTAGAGGTGCTTATCATACATTATGCCAAATGATGTGAAGGCAAATGTATTGTTGTAGGTGCGAATATATGTGCAAAATTTGTTGGATTGCGTAGAGTTCAAAGTTAAAAATTCCCACAGGAAAGGGGACGCATTGCTTGAAACAAGAGTGATTTCTCCGTCCAAACAACAAAACATGATTAACTCATATTGGAATCACACAGCATTGTAAAAAAAGCATGTCAAAATAGGTTGCAATTAAGGAGGCTTTAAAGTAAAACTTCAAATAGCAAAACACTATGACTGTATTTTCATTTACCTCGACATGACAAAATTAAGTTAATTCAAATTGCTGGATATCAATAATACAACAAAAGGTTACGATGTATGGGTGGGGGTTAAGCATGATCAATAGTCTTGCAACTAATTACCTTTATCCTGTGCAGAGGCTTGTATAGTAAAAGGGGGTTAAATTTGAATATGGTCGCTAAAGAGTTGGAACAAAAGCAAGAAAGAAAAAAAAAAAAAACATGTTGGAGGTGAGGTTAGGGAGAAAATATTATTTTTCAAATGCACTTTTTTTTTTTTTTTTTTTGTGATTAACAATGAATTTGTCACCTTTCTGAGAATACTATATAAAACAACCATAGATACTAGGAAGAAAAAAAGTGGCTCTAACATTTGTTCTCTTGGGAGATGAGTCGTTAGTTGTGTGCTTGATGTATAAAATGATGCGACTATATCCGACGCATGTACATGCATCAATGGATTGTCTTGGGATTTTGGATACACTGCTGCAATGAGTGAAAGTGACCCATATTCATTCAAATTGGCATTTCTACTTCGGTTTTGACCAACAAAATTAGTGGTCACCGTTTCATCTATTTCCTAGGAAATATGTGTTGAATTTTTGTCTAGACAAATTGTGTTAGGTGTTAGGAAAATAGTGACAATACCTATTTTGTAACACATCATCCTATCTTTGTCATGTGACATTTGGCGTGCTCTTTTTATCTTTATCACGTTGTAGGTAAATGTGTTTGGATTTATAACATGATAGGCAAAAGAACGAACTATAGGATACTTTTGACATGCAGAATGTCAGTATAGGTATTCTATTGATCAATTCCTAGTTACTGCAAAGAATAATTTATAATTCCAAAAGAAAATTAAGAGTGAGTAAAAACTTTGGGCAATTTAGTATTTCCTATAGTTATAACACGAACCACTCATTGTAATTATGTGGGAGAGAAGAGGACAAAAATTAAAGATGTTAAATAACATAATTGACAAGAAGGTCACATATATTATAAAAGTTAAAGTACGCTAAAATTGCAACTCTTGGGAAAATGACGTTAAATAAAAAAAATAGATAAATTAGAAGTATGTACTCATAAATTACCATGAAAATCATATACCTCCAATGTAGTTATGTCAAACATCAAATAATTTTGTTTGTATAGTTAACTGTGACAGACAATTCCAATGTGAATATTAATTTTTCTTAACACAATATCTTTATAAATTATTGGTAAAAATATATGTTTCCAAATGTTTGAAGTGGTTAAGCAGGAAAACATAACATTGAAGTTGGTTACTATTCATATGTCTAAATAATTGACATTATTGTCCTATATTATTTTGCCCAATTATAAGTAAGTCAATGACAAAATTTTATTCACTATCAATTTGCATATGTAAAATTACATACTTGTCCTCAAAATATTTGAAAAGTAAACATCCACGTTTTCATTTATTTTTTCTATAACTATCTCTAAATACAACAGTTTTATTATTAATGACTATTATGGAAATCAATATTTTCAATATTCAACTTTTTTTTTACCTATTTTATGTGTGTGTGTGTGTGTGTGTGTGTGTGTGTGTGTGTGTGTGTGTGTGTTGTTAGGGTAATTGAGTGGTGGAATGGAGAACATGAATCGTATTAATATTAGGGAAAAGTATGTTACATTGATTTACAATAGGAATATTTATAGTTAGGAAACCAGAGAGTGAAAGTGTCCGGATGGATGACCCTTAGTGAAAATATCTACTATCTAATCAGTTAAACAAATATACTGTAGATAAATAGTATTCTAGAGAATTTGAAGACGAATGAAATGACAATTAGTCTCGATGGATTTGGTATACTCATGGAAGACAATGGAAGTTGGAGAATAAATTCTCATGTCAGTGAGAAGCCACCAAAGCCAAAGTAGTTCTTGTATTGCATCAGTCGTGGCACAATATTCAGCTTCAGTACTGGAATGAGCAACCACAGTTTATTTCTTACTGTGCTAAGAAATGAGAGAGTTGTCCAAGAAGAAATAATAACCAGTGGTCGATCGTCGATCGGTGGGATCTCTAGTACAATCAACATCAAAATAAACCTATAAAGTATGAGCAGACTGGGTTGAGAAATGAAGTCCGTGAAAAAAGGTACCCTCGACATATCAAAGAATGCAAAGAATAGTTGAGTAATGAGTAGTATGAGGAGCAGACAATAACTGACGGAATTGATGGATGGCATATGTGATGTATGGGCAAGTGATAGTGAGTTATACTAAACTTCAAACTAGTTAGTGGTATAGAGTGACATCTTAAAGAGATGAACCATCTAGTGGAGTAAGTCTGATATTCGGCTCAAGAGGAGTAGTGACAGTGGTGGAGTCGGTGATGCTAGTCTTAGAAAAAAGATCTAAGATATATTTGGCCTGAGAGAGAAAATATACATTTGAACCGAATGAGACTTCAAGGCCAAGAAAATAGGTGAACATACTAAGATCTTTCACCTTGAATTATCTACTAAGAATTTTTTTGAGTTTAGAGACACCGAGTAAATCATCCCTAGTAATAATTATGTCATTCACGTACTGTAACAGAAGGATAATACCATTGTCAATATGGCAAAAAAATAGGGTTGAATCATGAGCACTCGATGTGAACCTAAACTAATGAATGGTAGTGTTGAATTTTGCGAACCAGGTATGTGGAGCTTGTTTCAAACCATATACGGCACGACGAAGGTGACAAACTTTATTCCAAGGGGCGACTAAGATAGGAGAGGTATGCATATAAACTTCCTCAAGAAGAACACCATTGGGAAATGCATTTTTAAACCATTAGCATATAAAATAGAGCCTATTTTTGAATGGCAATGACGACAAAAAGAGTACGAACAGATGTGAGTCTCGCCACAGGAGAAAATGTCTCTTCGTAGTCAATACCATATTCCTGAGCAAATCTATTAGCAACAAGTCGGGCTTTATATCGTTCAATTAAACCATTAGCAAGTGTTTTTATCTTAAACACCCATTTGCCAATAAGAGTTTTCCTAGGGGGAAGATCAACAATATCCCAGGTGTGAATTTTGGCTAGGGCCTGAAGTTCTTCATCCATTATTTTCTGCCAAAGAGTATTAGTACTAGCCTCCTTATAGGATTAAGACTCATGCAGATTAAGTATAGTATAAAAGCAATGATAATCAGTGAGATAAGGAAAATGATGAGTTACCTTGGTAGAGTGGTAAGAGTAATATGGAAGGTGGCTCTTAGAGAGAGTTGGTGCAGACTCATCAGAAAAATGAATATTATTGGGAAAAACCAATTGAGTCCGAGGGATGAGATTAGTTGGTGGTTCAGGAGTTGAAGTTAGAGGGGTGAAATCAGCTAGTGGTTCTGGAGCTGAATGGGTGAGATTAGCTGGTGGTTCTAAGGTGGGCTCAACAGTACCTGAAATTGTATCCTCATGAAATAACTTAATAGATGGATCAGTAAAGTATCTGAAGTTAGTAATGGTTGACATGTCAAAAGACCGTAAAAAAGAAACTTTTGATGTTCCCAAAAAATGACATGACGAAAGATACAAAGAGTTTTAGAAATGGGATCCCAACACCAATACCCTTTTTGTTAAATACTATATCTAAGAAAACAACACAAGTGAGCCCTTGGTTCCATTTTTTTGTGTTTATATGGTGTGAGAAGAAAAAAACAAATGCAACCAAACACTTTGAGTACAAAGTAAGTGAGAGGTTTACCAAAAAGAAACTCAATTAGAGAATGATGTTGGATTGTGGTGTAAGGGACACGGTTTATTATGTATACTACAATTAAGATAGCATCACCCCCAAAAATGCTCAAGACATGATGAAGAAATGAGTATGGCATGATCTGTGTTAAGAACATGTCTATGTTTGTGTTCGACTCGTCCATTTTGTTGTAAGGTTCCAGGACATGAGTAGTGGGGGAGCGTCCAATTTTTGTGCAGTAGGTTAAGAAAAACAACATTTTGGTATTCCATTGTACTTTTTCTAGTCGACAATGAATACAATGAAAAGAATCATGTTGAATTGAACCTAATTGACCACTACAAATATGAGATCGAAGACGACTGGATAAAGTATGACCTAACCGAGAGTCCCACAATTCTATGGGTGAGAGTGCTGGGATGGACGTGGTTGATTAATTTGGTGATGATGAGGATGGGACTTGGAGGTGAATGATCTCAAAGAGGCATCCAAGTTTATGGCTGGTTCCAAAGAGTTTTCCCATCTGGGGGTCCTATACACGATAACCAATAGAAAATAAAATGCAAATCAAATCCAAAATCACATAGTTGTCCAACAGATAATAGATGTAAGATTAATCGTAAGATTAGGGACTAAATATATATCAGGGAGAGATAAATTAGAATTGTCAAAATGTCCAGTATGGCTAACTGACATATTTGATCCATTGGCAGTATGAATAGTAAATGCATGCTTGTCACTGGTTTTAGAAGAAATGATAGAGGTATCAGATGTCATGTGGTTACAATAGGCAGAATTAAAGTACCATTGAGATATACCTAGTGTATTTGACATGGCTATATTGTTACCAGTTTTAGATAGAGCCTCGGTAAGCACAATGCAGAAACCACTCCAATAAGGTGGAGAGTTTGATAAAGTTAAGGTAGCATCAGTGGCTACAACTATAGCATTCTTTGGCTTGTGGTAAGATCGATTGTGAGAGCCTCGAGAACGAGACTAATTCCAATTTAATTGCTTTGCAAATGATGATACTGGAGGTTTAAAGCAATTTGCAAGATAGTGGTCTGGTTATTTGCATACCTTACATAAGCAAGAAGGACATTTGAGCAATTCGTGCACTTGTGAAGGATAATACGTACAATATAAGGGCTTTTGGGATGAGTTTGTCGTGGTAGCTGTTGTGGCAAGAGAAACATTTGTATTTGACCCTTGTAATGTCACAAAGCCTGTTACCTCAATAAGTAGATCAAAAATGACATTGTTCAGGGAATATATCTTGCCTCGGTGTATGATTGAATATTGTACAGGCTCAAATTCTTCTCTCAAGGCCATAAGGAATTGCATAATGCGTGTCTCATTTCGGTAACTTGTCTAAAGAGTGGCATCCTTTGTACATTCCCAGACTGACTCAATGATAGCCAACTAATCCCACAAGGCAATCATTTGAGATAGGAACTATTGATGGTTTTCCCAGGTTCTTGATACATGTTATTGAGGGTGGAAAGAAGGTGATACCGGTGTGACATGTCTGTCTTTGTGTAGCGGTACTGGAGAAGATCCTAAGCTTCTTTAGTTGTTTGGAGTCTACCAAATTGAATTTTGATAGATGGGATGATAGTAGAATAGAAACATATGAGAATCTGAATATTTTCACTATCCCATTCTTCTAGACGATTAGTATATCCTGCAGCATCTTCGTCATTATTCTTCTTTGGCTAAGTAATTTCTCCGGTCATGAGATGCCATAATTTCTGCCCACAGAGGAAACTAGACATCTCTTAAGCCCATAATACATAATTTAATTCATCTAAAACAATAGGGATAACCCGTGATGAGTTTGAGTTTGCCATAGGCACAAAGAATGGGGTGAACCGGTGTAGAAACCACACAAATACAAAGGGAAGTATAATTTCTAAGTCTCAAATCACAAAACAGAGACAGGAAACAGAATCAGAACGTCCAAAAAGCCTACAAATAGGTCTAACTTTGCTGAAAATTGGTTTAAAAAAGCTTGAATCGGTCTAAAGAAAATTATCTCAAAGCACCGATGATGTGGCAGAAGGAGCTGAGGTGGCATTGACGTGGCCGTGAGGTGGTGCTCACGTGGCGTTGCTTTGGAAGAAGATATGGCACTAGTTGACTGGGTTGCTAATTGGTGACGTTGCACCTAAGTGGCACTGACGTGGCTAAAAATTAGGGCTGACGTGGTGATAAAGAGGTGAGCAGCATCCAACGCGTAGATGTGGAACAGCTCCGAGATTCCCGCGCATGGGAGCGTGTGCGATATCGGATGGGGATGTTGTTTGGTTCTTTAGAATTTTCTCATCGAGATAGTTCTAATGGTATAATCATTGATGGATTTGAAGCCCTAGTTATGGCAGTATAACCTAAAATCAGTGACGACAGTGGTGTCAAAACTGCTAAAGATTTGGCAGCGCGTGTGAGTCCATCAAAGCTCTGTTTGTGGTGGTTGTGCTCGTCTCTTCGAGACGAAGGTGTTGACGTGGTTGGAGATGATTATGGAGCGATGGTGGGATCGTAGAAGTCAACTGATGTAACGGCGAGGCGAAAGGCTTAGGGTTAGGGTTTCAAAAAATTTAACTCGAACAGAGTCTAGAAACATTGGATATTGATACCATGTTAGAATAATTGATAGGTGGAATGGAGAACATGAATCATATTGATATTATGGAGAAGTATGTTACAGATATTTACAATATGAATATTTATAAGGACTAAGGGAACCCTAGGGTTAGGGTTTTGACATAATGGGCCAAACTCATATATTATATTTACATATGTGTATGACTATTAAGCTATTATCTATATTATAAAAATCAGTTTTTTTTGTTTTACTCTTCATATGTACAAGTAAAATTATAACTTAATTGATAGAAAATTTAAACCTAATTTTTTTTTTAAAGAAATGCATTTAATATTTCTATATATTTTATAGCAATAATATATGTGTATAATAATTTTATACACAAAGTAGATTTATAGCAATAATTTTATAGCAATTTAAATCTAGACAAGTTTTTTGTAAAATAATTTTATACACAAAAGAGATTTATAAATGGAACTTAAGAATTTTAAAAAAATAGTCACCCATTTTTGTATTGCATACCTAAAAGAACTATTATTTGGTATGTAAGAAACTCAAACTGTTTAATGTAATATAAAATATAAAACTAAATAAAACAAATATGTAACCACATACATAAATGTCAACATTTAATTTAAAATTATTTAAAGTAGTTTTAAGAGACAATTTTAAAATAATAGATGATATTTTTTCATTCTATATAGAATAAATTTTATATTAATTGATACTTTTAATAGTTATAGATTTTATTTTTGTACTTACATAGTGGTTATAGATATTTTTTCTACTTTCATACATTTGGTGGGATTATCATTCATTAATCATTTATTTTTATTTTTTTTATTATAACATATAAAAAATATCAATAGTGTTACTTAACTGGGATTAAAATTAATTTGACTTTAGTACTATTATATGGCTTATTTAGCTTACTACTACTATAACTGGCACTTAAGAATTTTAAAAAAAAAATAGACTCCCATTGTTATATTACATACTTAAAAGTACTACTATTTAGTATAAGAAAAAAACTCAAATTGTTCAATAGAAATATAAAATATAAAAATAAGTAAAACAAATATGTAGCTGCAGACAAAAATACTGATATCTATTTTTAAATTATTTTAAGTAGTTTTCGGACACATTTTGAAAATAATAGATGATAATTTGTCACTTTATTTTAAACAAAATTTATATTAGTTCATACTTTTAATAGTTATAGATTTTATTTGTGTACTTACATAGTAGTTATAGATTTTATTTTTGTACTTTCATACATTTGGTAGGATTATCATCATCAATCATTTATTTTTTGATTAAAACAAATAAAATTTTCAATAGTGTAACTAAATTGGGATTGAAATTAATTTGGTTTTGCTACTATTATATGGCTTATTTGATCATCTTCATTGTGAAATTTTCAAATGTGTCCTTTACTGAAAATTACAATCTCAACACTTCATGTAATGAAATGAGAAATTTATAGCTAGCTAAAAAAATAAAACTAGAATATAAATCTTGTGCTCTAGATTAGATAATGATAAGAAAAACAAAACACACACATAAATGTAATTCAAGTGGAATTTATCAAGTCTAGTAATTAGGGGTGTAAATGTTACCCGAAACTCTTATCCGCCTGGCCCTATCTACTCGACCTAGTGGTTGGTTGGTCAGTTATAAGTAGTTTCTTTTTCTTCTGCCCGAACCTAACCTGTCCGAATCCAGAAAAGCTTCGGCTCGGCTACCCATCTACCTATACCCAATGCACTCGAACCCTAAACCCTAATAATATATATTTACAAAATACATCTAAAACATGGCATATTATGAAAAGACCCTATATATAAATATAATCGTAATAGATTCAAAGCATTCCATTTCCAAATTCCGACCCTAGTGCCACTCTCATTATCCTCTCTCTCACAATAACCCAGAGCCGTCTTCATCGTTTATCGAACCCAAACAGATGATTTTGCAATTATTCCTGTGTTGTCTTATTAATCTTTCCATCTAATAATCATGCATCAATAAAACCCTAATAATCTTACCATCGTAGATTCCTACGACGTTGCTACACTTCGTCGTCGATGACTCATGCTCCTTCTTTGTCTTCTGCTCTGATATGATTATCTATAAAAAAAAATTAGTTCTTTAATATGTTTCTTGATTGTTTCTCCATCTCCGTCTCATGTTTATAAAAACTTTCAGAACTGCAAATTTTTAGAATTTCATCTTTATTTTATTTTTTTTATTTTGTTATTCTTGTTACTCGACAACCAATCGACCCGACCAACCCCGAATAAGATCGGGGCAATGAGGCCACACAATAGCCTTAGGCCAAACGAGCTGCCAGAATTTTTCTTCAGGTCGGCTAATTGAAATCCTTCAACCCTAGCCTAAATGAGAAAAACTTTGTTCCTCTTTGCTCAATCGAAATTAGTCATCATTTCAATTTATTTATTTATTTCATTTTAATATGAGATATCGATTTTTATATATTTATTAGTCATTTTAATTGTTTTAAGAAAACTAACATGCACCTTCAATTAACAAGTATCTCAAGGTAAAGATCTTGAATCTATTAATAATTATATCATATATTTTTTGCTTTTATATTTTTCTTTTAAACATGAAGACATTTAGCAATTTTAAACAACATTTTCTTTCAGGATATGTATCCACTTACCTTTCCTATTTGTGGTTTTTTCCTCTCCCATAAATCTATGTTTCCACTCTCTTTCCCGAGCATCATTCAAACTCTTCCTTATTTTCTCTTAAAATGATGATCGTGCCTGTAATATTTATTTTTGCATTAGAATTGTGCATTTTTTAATTATATTTTAGTATGTCCTACAATCAGATTTTGAATTGATATCATGCACCAGAAATTAAACTTGAAAATTACGATGTTGTAATTAAATTTTAGTTCCTTGTTCTATATTTCTTTTAGGAATTGATGGTTTAGTAAAATCATGTATCAGATGTCGGATGTTTGAACATTAAATTTTTATAATCTTCAAAATTCCTCTTCGAAATTTTCTAATGGAACTAATTTAGTGCTTGTTGAATCCAATATTCATAGTACTAATCAATGCTATTTGGATTTATATTTTCATTGGATTCGCAAATCAATTTTTTTTTTAATTCAATATGTAATATATAATATATATAACAAGGTTGCCAATAACAAGGCTGTGTTTGGTAAACATGGTTTAGAGGCGAGTGATGGATTCTTCTTTTTATTTTTTTCACTTTTCTACATACGTTTTCTAGCTGTAAGGGACCGAATCATTTCAATATTTGGGAGCATAGTGATAAATCCAAAATTTCATAACGCCTAGACAAGAACCCAAGTGGAACTAATAAAAAGAATAAAAGGTGCACGGATGTCAAGAATCTCCTATAAACTTTATTTAAAGAAATTAAGTGCATAGATAAAGGATAAGAATGCTTTGTAATTGCATCCAAGAAATTCAACTAAATATATATATTAATTAGCAAAATTAAATCGCATATACTCAAGGTTAAAGTTGGGTAGTTGTTTTTTACTCAAAAATCAAAGTAAAGTTCAAACTTTAAGAAACATAATGGGGTGTCAAACAGAGCTTATGAATCCGACTATAACATTTTTTATTTTTTTTTTATCAAAAAAGCTCCAAAATGCAGGTCTGATCCTCATAAGGGAAATCTTAGGTGTCCCAAGTAAGCAACCCATGTTTTGGCCAAGTAAGCAGGAAGTTTCACTAAATGGATGCAAGATGCATCAAAATATATAAAAGTTGCCTAAATAACTATGGATAATTGTACAAGTTGGTACCTAGATGACTTCTTTTAAAGTTGTTCAATAACACTGCACAATCTTTTCACTTGATGTGCTTCTTAGAGCTAAGAAATCTTAAATTATATATGGTTTGGTATATTCCCTTTAATTTAATTTTAAGTTCCTCTGAGCCTACAACAAATTGAGAGGCATTCGGCTATTAATTATCAAATTAAAAGGCTTCCTAAATGTTTTTTTGTATCGATCTATATAATCGACCATGTTCTGATCTATATTAAATTAAATGGCCTCCTAAACCTTTCCGGAAAGTTTTGTATAATAGAGTGGCAACTCAATCCTAATCCCTAATTTAACAGCTTGAATGAAACATGCACAACAAGCAAGAACAACTCAACATATTTCGAGTAAAACTAAACACCTAAAAAACAAAGAGGTCCATACACATCCATATCATACGCATTATACCACCATATAAATTGATTGATACAAAAAAGGAAGTGCAAAAGGAAGTAAACTTTTAAATGTTGTTAATTCTAAATATCATTTAGCCTGAAGTTTGAGCAAACACATTATACCACCATATAAGATTATTCTAGGTCTAACTGTCTACGCAAAAAGAAGCTATATATATATATATATATATATATATAATTAAGTGAGAAAAGAACTTGGAAAATATCTTTGATCGAATGCAAAAGGCGGAATCGAAGTTCACATATACTCCTAAACCAAAATTAGAAACAATTTAGGGCCCAATTGGCAAAGGCAAGATAAGTAAGAGGAATTCAAGATGAGGAAGCTTAGATTGATTTTTTAAAAAGTAACAAAAATTGAGAACAAATTAGGGTTCTTACCGAGATTAAACGACGATCTAGCATGATAAGAAGCAGGAGATGAGATTTGGATCTGCCAACGCTTCAAATATAGAAGATAAATGGATGTGAAGGCATGGGGCTGATATTCGTACACGATAAGTCGTTGTACTTCTACAGAGGGTATACAAACTGAGATGGAAATGATCAATTTAGGTGGTAATTTTTCAAAGAAAACTCGCAAAATAGATAGGAACGAGAAAAGAAGCCGTAAATAAAGGAAAGAAGCATGGAGTGGGTGGGTGTACAGAGGTTTGTTTATCGGGAAACTAAGTGTACAAGAGAAGTGTTTGGTTTCTAAAATCTCAATTGAGAAGTATTTGGATGTCTGGTTCATTTGGTTAAAGACTTAGCTTCAATTGAGTATGGGGAAAGTACCACATGTGAGGATTAGTAAGTGATAGAAAGCAAATGGTACTATATGGGTTCTTTCATGGTGAGAAAATAGGAATGTGTAAGTGCAAATACAAATGGGCAATTGGAATATATATATATATATATATATATATATATATATATATATATATATATATAATGTAAGGACATTTTAGTCAAATTACATAGGGAAATGAATAGTGCCTAAAACCTTCATTTGTATAAGAGTAAGGATGTACATATATCTTTCTTTACTAATCATGACTTGCATGCTTAATTGATTTATAAAAAATCAATGAGTTTATACCACTTATCTCCCCTATCAGTTTTTCCTAAACGAGATACATCCATTGTCATTTTACAAATACTAGTCAATCTCATTTAACCATTTTTTGATAAAAAGACATAAATGCCCTTATGATTTTTTTTAAAAACATTATGTTTTTATTTAAATAAAATTCATTAACACTCCCATATTTTTAAAATAATACCCTTAACTTTTTAAATAATTACATTTACCTCCCACCCTATCCCAACTTATCACCACCACTATCCCCACCCTGCCCATCGCCACTACAATTAACGAAGGGAAAGAGGCGCCGCAAATCTTCCATGGATGTTGGTTCTTTATAGTGGTATCAAGTCCATGGAGTCCAGTTGCTGAAAAAGATTAATGTTTCCTTCCCATCTACTGTTCTAGTTTTCACCGGAGAGAACTCCGACTTTGAAATTTTTGGGGAGTCATATTAAATCCTGGAGAATTTGTTCCAAGATGTCTGATGAAACATCAGATTATCTATATTTTTTGTATAATTTGATCTTTTTTCTGATATTTTTTCCGTACATAGATAAAAATCGATGATGGATGGAAATAGAGACGCAAAGACAAGCTACCATGGCCATCGCTAATGGTTTATTGACACGAAGTTATCGAAGTAGTAAGTTGAGAGACTCACCAGATTTGAAATGTTTAGATCTAATTAATATATAAACGCGTACACATCAATTTGGTTGAAGTCTCTAACATTTCTGCTTCTTTTTTTGTTGTGATTTCAGAGGAAGATGAACTGGTTAATTTAGAAGAGCCGTCTCGGTTACGAGACGAATAAGGAGTCAAGAATGATGAAGATCAGGAACAAGATCAAGCAATGGATTGAGATCAAGATTGGGAGTGCGACCAAGATAGGTAAAGCTGGAGCAAAAGCCGGAGAGCCGAGAGGTTATAGCACAAGAGTGCTAGGGAAGAAAGAGAAGATGATAGTTCGGAGGAGACTGAACGACGAGAAGGAAGATAAGGTGACGCTCGCGCCAGTGTCAAAGAGTTGGAGCTTGAAATCGATGACGATATTGGTTCTATACAGTAGAATCAAGTCCAATTGAAATGACTTTCTCAGCTGCAAGCCGTAGATCTGGTGGGTGTAAGATCCAGCGTACCCAAGAACGTTGTCTACCTTGTCGATGTGGTTTCCGATCTTGTAGATCTAGTTATATGATGCAGCAGAGAGATATGGGTTTTCCTAGATCTGGATTTTTCTTAGAGCAACTCCAAATGAGCTATATTTTGGTTTGCCATTTGTCCGAATGGCACACCAAAACCCATATGGTGCACCAAAATTTATAGGGCACTCCAAGGGATGACCACCTGGGATTTTTTATTTTTATTTTTTAAATGAAATGAAGTAGAGAACAGGAAGAAGAGGAAAACAAGTTTTCATTCCTTCTTCTCGAAATCCTCAAAATTCATTCATTTTCGAAAATTGTTTTAAGGGGCATTTCTAGGCGCCGGTTTTGAAAACATTCTTTGGGCCATGATTTATATTAGAAAATGAGTCACCACCTAGCATGGGTTAAATGGTGTGCTAGGTTACCAGGAGTTTAGGAATTCATTTTTTATTTTTGAAATGGTCAAAATTTTGACTCGTAAAGGTCTTGTACCAGAGATTTCTTTAAGTTTGGGGGGTTAGTTATGCTTAGGGAAGGTTTTAAGAACCCCAAGACACCCGTCTAAAGACAGTACCTTAATCTAAATAGATGTTCATATTTAAACAAACTCCAAGTCATTTTCTTTGGTTTTGCTTAACAAAATAATTCCTTTTTTGTTTTTGTTTTTGTTTTTTTAATGCATTTGTATGTAAGGAAAACAAGTGATAGTACTATTTATGAGCAGTAACAAATAAAGCATATGAAATAAAAATATTTTTGTATTTTTTGTCGGCCGAACCTTATAAAGGTTGCCTACGTATCGTTGTTTTCATAGGAAATCAGGTCAAAACATAGTTCATCTATTCTGGATTAACTGATTTTTATTTAGATAGGTGACCGAACCCGTATGTGGGCTGCCTATGTATCTTAGATTGTTGAGAATCAAATCAGCACGTAGTTCATTTATGCAAGATGATTTATTTTATTTTGATGATATTGTGAGACAAACACATGAATCATACAATGATATGTGGATAATAATTTTGATTTTGTCAAGAACACTCAAACCGAACTCACCTGCTTAGACAAGTTTAGTGTGTATGTTTGGGTTATTAGTTCAAAGAAAAAAATATATTGTATATATGCCAATCCTATTCGTAATTAAGAAAGACGAAAATGTTTCTGAAGAAGGTGGATACATATACTTGAAGGAAAAGAGGTATTTCATTTATTCCTAATTTTTAGCCACAAGCATCTCGACGGTGTAGTGTGTGTGAGTGTGTGTGTGTGTGTGTGTGTGTGTGTGTGTGTGTGATGCTAGTCCACAAGCCTAAACAGTTAGTGCCAGGCTGTGATCTAGACTATTATAGTAAAGTAAAGTCAGTTATTAACAGTTATTGGTTAGCAATCAGTTAATTAAAGGTTTGATTTGAGTTTTAGGAGTTCAGTTTCAAGTGTTCTTGAGAGAATCAAAAATGTTATGCACAACTCATGGTGTGATTGATGTTTTTGTCATGTTCTTCACATTTCTTCATGTTCTTGATATGTCCTTTGTGTTCTTGATGTTCTTGACATCATCTTGGATAATTTTGACATGATTTGACGAATTTGACATGTTTTTAACATTTTTTACTTAATTACTTGATATATATGATATGTACACGGAATATAAGTCTAAGAACAACATAAACATGTTATGTACAAGCAATATAAACGTATTTAAGACAAGATCGAAGGGTGTTTAAGAAGATATACCAAACTTAGGGGAGTGTTCTTTCCCTAAGCGATTTTTCTTCTTCTTCTTCTTCTTTGGATCTTCTCAATTGTTCTCGATCGTTCGCTACCAACTTCTTGACATCTTCCTCCAAGACCCTCAAGTACTCTTTTGGGAAGATATTTTGATAGAATTTTGAGGTTTTTACGGAAGAGAAATCTTGTGAATCATCAAGACCCGAGAGCAAGGAATAAGCCTAGAGAGAGAAGCTCTTGATTCCAACTCTTTAAATGATGAAAAGAGGGGCCCTATTTATAGGTCGGGCACCCTGCACAATGGCCAATGTGCAGGGTAACCTAGCATTCTCTTTAGGGGTTGTTTGGCATAGGGGTTATCCTTTTATGCCTTGTGGTTTGATGGTTTTGGATGAATCTTAAATATTTTGTAGGATTTTCTAAGATTTAGTAACGATTACAAAATCTATATATATCCTAGGTAATGATTAGTAATCATTTCTCATGATTTGCAATTTTTAGTCATCATTAGCAATCATTAGACATGATTGGATTGCACATGGGGGTTTTATGGCTTGATGTGACCCTTTTCGGTTTGTTTTGGTGGTTGAGTATCGTTAACTCGAACTATTTCGGTTTGATTGCCATTAATGCTTTGGATGTGCATTGTATGTTGTCTCCAAGTTTCAATTGGCATTTAATTCTTGATAGTGACACTTGAGGTGATGGGCATTTAAAGCTCTCCAATGGAATTGATTTGGTTCGGTTTGCCTTGTAATAGTGTAGTTACATTTTAATCAATTTTGTTTCCCTAAGATATTTCAATCAAAGTATATAGGTGCCTTTAATGTGTAATTTCTATGTCATCCCAAACATTTAATGCTTGATGGGATGGTGATTTGATGGCTCATTAAATGCATGCCTTGGTGGCGAACCGGATTGGTTGGACTGATAATCGATAGTTACTTTTTAAGTAATTTGGTTTCTCCCTTATATGTTTTGTAGGAAATATCTTGACTAATATCTTGGAATTTATGGCTCATTAAATGAGTGATTAATTTCTTGGTAGGGACCTTTATGTGATGGGATTTGATTGCAAGTCATGATGAATTCGGTTTGGTTGTTTTCGAAATGAGTCTTAAGCCTTAGTTACTTTGGGTAACTTAGACTTGTCATGGAATTTTTTTTACTTGATCAAGGTATTTTGGCTTAATTTATGGATATAAGTATTTTTAAAAAAGTATTTGGAAAAGTATTTTTTGCTTCAAATAGACGAAACTGGTGATAGTAATTGTTGTAAGGGTCAAAATAGGTAACAAAGGTAATTTAGGAAATTTTCTTAAATTAAAGGGAAGTAATTAATTTTTATTCATATTTAAGGTGATTTCATAAAAATTATCCTTTAGTAATGTCATCGTAGTTGATAGGTGTAATTTACCTATTTAGTTCTAAACCGAATTTGTTAGTTTTCGAGTATGTTTATTACGTTTTAATATGTTTTTATTCTTTTTTTTTATAAATCAGGTGTGTGGGGGTGAAAGGGGATGAAAACATATCATAAACGATCAAATCGGGTCAAGAACAGTAGAAGAACAGTGGGAAAACAAGCATAAGGGCAAAATTCAGAACTACAGCCCACCGCCAAGGCGACCAGACCACTGTCGCGGCGGTCAAGATGCAGAGAAGGGTCTTTTCTTGCTATAAATCCACCATTGCAGTGGTGAAATCCACCGCTGTGATGGTAAAACAATAGAAAGACTCTACACCCACTGTCGTATCCACCGCCGAGGTCGTGACCCAGCCGACATACTCACTGCCGCGGCGGTCACTTTGCACACATTAGATATTTATTTAAATATTTTGGATCCCTATTTATTGCCCTCTCCTCTCCATTCGGAAAAGAAAGCCCATTAGAGACCCCTTAGGGTTCCTAATATTTTGAGAATGTTTTGGGGGGTGCTCAACCAAATCCGAAGGAGAAGAACATGTTGCGAAGAAGAAGAAGCGATCATTGAACGATTTTAGCGGCAAATATTCGGACTACAGCTAAGTTCTTCTGTTTCTCCCTTTATTTTCTTAACTTTGGTAAGTTGTTGAGCATGTTTAACTCGTTTCTCATTTTATAAATGGTTATGGCCATGACCTAAACGGATTTTGTCTAAAGAATAATAATTTTTATGAAAATGTCGTTTGTTTGAGTTGTGTTTCGTTAATGGTTGTTCTTCAATAATTTGATTGCGTTTATTGATTTGTCATGATTATATGCTTGTTTAGATACAGTGAGAAATCAAGGTTTGACACTCAAGAGAGGTAACCCCGAATTTGGACTAGGGTAAACACAACGCGACTGTCTAATAACTCGAGAAGGAGTTAGAAAGTGTGCAATCAATGACGTTGGGGCGAGACTCATGTAACCTAGTGTCATCAAGACGTTGAGGGGGACTTCTTCGTTGACGCGAAATTGTATATTCACTCATCTTACACTCAGGAGAGGTAGTGAGTGAGTTTACGATAAAGAAATTATCGGATAGGTCGAACACCATTATTGAAAACTAAACGATTCAAACACGTTTTTGTAAACGAGGTTAATCCCTAGATAATATTTTCCCATAAACATGTCATATTAGTAATATTAGAATAATTAGATTACTTAACTTAGTATTAGTATTAATTAATTATAAACCCATTTTTTATCGCCTAGATAAAGTTAGGTTATGGTAATCGCGGTACTCGATAATAATCTTAACCAATCCTTGTGAATACGACAACCCCTACTCCTTCCCATCAATACTAAAACTTAACCCATACACTGGGGGTGAAAGTGGTGACGTAATATTCCACCACCAGTAATCCCCCTTTAACTTTAGGAATTTTAAGGCTGACCCGAAACTTTTACTTAACCAAATTTAGTCAAATTTGATAGTTTTATGGTTTCTTGTGTTTTTGCTATTTTTTTTTTAGTATTCAGTGTGATCTTAAGGTAGAAATTCATTCTCTTTAAACCTTAGTTTAAAGTTTATCTAAAGTTGTATTTTCGATTCAATACTGAATAGGCGGGACAAAATACGGTGTCTATAGGTGCCCTTCTTTGTCATGCGAGTTTACTCGTAATGACAAAGAATGAGACATAAACATTTTGTTCAGTAAGACATGAAATTTAAAGCCAAGAATTTAAATTTCACTTGAGTAAAGTTAGGAGTGTACCTAAACATTGTTGCATCTACCATTTGAAAGCGGTAAGGAATTTTCTCAAAGGAGTCTAAATGACTGGTCCTTAAGGGTTACTACTGGATCTTCTCAAAGGAGGCTTAATGACCAGTCCTTGAGGGTTACTATTGAATCTTCTCAAAGGATGCTGAATGCCTAATCTTTAAGGGATGTTACGGACTCTTTTCAAAGGAGGTTGAATGACTAGTCCTTGAAGATCTCAAATGAGGTTGAATGACCAGTCCTTGAGTATACTATGGAATTTATTCGAATAAGGCTGAATGACCAATTATTGAAGATCTTAAAAGAGGTTGAATTATCGGTCTTTGAGTATACTACGCAACGCTCGGAGAATGACTACTCGTCGTCATCTCCGTAGTTTCTTAGGAAAGTAAATGCTAGGAATGTACGAATAGGTTACTTGGGTATAGCTACATCATCCTTCGGGAAAACTACATTCATTCTCAATGGGTAAATAATCTTCTCAAAAGAGGCTGAAAGACTAGTCCTTAAGGATTACTATGGAATCTCTTCAAAGAAGGCTGAATTGTCGGTCCTTGAAGATCTCAAAAAAGGTTGAATAACTAGTCCTTGATTATTACTATAGCTTTGGGAGAATGACAACTCATCACCATCTCCGTAGCTTCCTAGGAAAGCAAATGCCAAGAACGTTCGAATGGGTTCCTTGGATATTATTTTATCATTAGTAGGAACATTATGTTCCTCCTCAAACGAGGCTAAACGGATGGTCTTTGAGGATACATGCGACATCTCTTCAAAGAAGGATGAATGACCCATCCTCAAAGATTTCTGCATTCTTTCCTAAATGGTAAGGAATATTCTCAAAGAAGGCTAAATAACCGGTCCTTCAGAATTACTACGAATTTTTCAAAGGAGGTTGAATGACTGGTCCTTGAAGATCTCAAAAAAGGCTGAATGACCGGTCCTTGAGGATCATCGTAGTTTTGATGACTTATTGTCATCTCCTGAATATGATTGTGCATATTTAGTAGCTTTCCTATGTATCTCAGACTTAAATAAGAATGAGGCCAAATGTATTTCTAAAAGGTAAAGTAAATCAGGATTGGGTGGAATAGTTCTGGGTTAGATAAACCAATTCTAGGGTGTCTTGTCAGTCTGAGACCGAGGTCGACATTGAAGAAGTAGACTAGACATTGATTAATTGTATTTATCTTGAGTTAGATTGACCGAACCCCATTAGGGCCCCTGTATATCTTAGATAACTGAGAATCAGATCAAATGTAGTTCAGGCATGTAATTTAAATCGATATTTGGTGGAAAGGGTTCTTGGCTAGACAAACCAATTCTTGGGTCGTCATATCAATACATGATTGATAATTACTGAGAAAATTCTTATTGGAGAAAACACTCGAGGAAGCTCCACACTTAGTGGAGTTTCATGGTCACATCCCACTTGGGACAGCTGATGAGGCCTAGAAAACTTCTTGTGCGAGATTAACCTTGGATAAAATGTGCCCCAGTTTTAGACTAGGGCTTGATGATGTTTGTTTTGTTTTTCAAGGATTACGGATTTCCATTCTTAGATTTTTTAAGTTTTCTCCTAGTCGTAGCTGGTGTGATTCTTATCAATAAATCTCGACGAAGAAATATCATATAATATGCCCCAGCTCTAACTGGGGCGAATTCTATCATATAATTTTGATGAGTGGTGTAGTCACCAACAAATCAAGTATTTTTAGATTCAAATATTTGTGTGTTTTCAATCATTTTTGTTAGTTTAATATGTTTTTGTGTGGTTTTGTAGGAATATAAATAAATTAGAAAAACGATGCAAAATGAATACAGATTCAGTAACTTCAAGACCGATTTTGGCCCATGATGCAATACGATTTTTGAAAAACTCAAAACATAGAAGTTGTAGATTTATGTCTTATCCTTCCATAGCCTTTTGTATCACCTCAATAGGAGTTCGGACAAAAATACAAACCAGGTGTAGGCACTGTCCAACGCGCACTGCAGCACCGACAATCAAATGTAAAACGTTAAAAGAGTATTTATGACTCATTTTGCAGAGGAGGAGATAGAGAAATCAGAGAGGAAGAAGAGGAACGAGAGAGAGGCGATTTTGGGAGAGAAAATCAACATTGGAGGCGATTTTGGGCAAGAAAACACCGGATGATAGAGATATGATGCGAGATTGAAGAAGAAAACTCCTTTGGTGGCCCTTGGGATTGAATATTTAGAGTTCAAACCCACAATAAGATTTTCTCTACCTTTCTTTTCTCCCAAATCTTGATTAATTTTAGTATTTGTGAATATTGTGTTGAACATGTTTGCATCTATAGATTTCTTGAAAATATTAGTTTTGGATCTATCTATGTTGTGTTCGTAATCTAGATCTAGGGATTTATGTAGTCTCATTTGAACTTTGTTAGATTATTTTGTTAATTATTAGATTTAATTCCATTTTATGTATCTCCTAGGCTTAATGGGTTTTATTCATGTGGCCAATGAGTTAGATAATATTAGGTTACGAATTTTATACTCAGGAGAGGTTGAATTCGTAACCAGAATTAGGAGTGCATAATTTAGGTTGTTGTGAGTCCGGGAGGAAACAAACACCTAGGTATTCGAGTTGGGAATTTAGGATCTTGTGAAACCGGGAGGTAATCGAGTTCTAGATTTATTAATTAGAATAGCTTTTCAATTGTGTTTATCTTTATAATGCTTCTAATGTATGCATTCACATGATATTTTGGTAGAATTGAGAACTTGGGATTTAACACTCAGGAGAGGTAATCCTGGGTTCGGATTTAGGTTAAACACAACGTAAGTTTTAATAAATCAGGAGATATTTATAGCTCGCATAATCTATATGGTTGGGTTTAACGAATGTTTTCACCTAAATACGAGATAGGGATATCAGTAATGAAGTGTTTACATATTCTCTCACTTGACGCTCAGGAGAGGTAGTAAGAGAGCAATAGCATGAGGACCTTGATTATTGAATAAATGGAATTAACTAGTAATTACTTAATAGGAAAACATGGGAATAATGAGATGAAATCAATCCCATAGAATATTTGTGCAAAGACAATCCATATTTTATTTTATTTTTCTATTTGTATTTGTTAGAGTTATTTTTAGTTCCAAAAACCCCAAAATTTGATCGCCTAAATAAAGTTAGGTTATGATACTCGTGGTACTTAACAACCATTTAAACCAATCACTATGGATACGACAACGCTTACTCTTCCCATACTATTAAAACTTGACTCGTACACTTGCGGTATTGTAACAACAAATAAATCGCTACCAAATTTCAATTGGAAAACCAGATATAATATACCCCAGCTCTAACTGGGGTGCAGGATTATTTCATGAGCATTCAAAAAATATGACTGAGCTCTCATGGGTTGCCCATATATCCTGAACTGAGCATGTGTATTTTTTTTAATGTTAGTTTGACACTGAGAACCTCATTGGATTGTTTTTTTGTCCTTTAATTTAGAAATCATGTCAAGTTGTTGTTTTAGACAATGATTATCAGATGACCGTAACCTACATGGGTTATCTACATACATTAATTTTCTCAGGTCGAAATGTAGTTCGACCACCTCTATTATAATTTTCAATTTGTCAACCGCACCCACAAGGGTTTCCTACATACCTTGGTGATCTACCAAGGATCAGGTCAAAGTGTAGTTCGTGCACAGAAATCCTCATTGTTTACCTAACAAAAGGATTGAAATTGGATTCTTAGGGAAGTCAAGGGGCTTCTACGGAGATGCGCCCTGATACAGGGCTAAGAGAATGTCATAAAGTCAATATCTCTTTAATTCGATCGGACCCACATAGGTTTCCTATGTGCCTTAGTTAATTACCAAGGATCAGGCCGAGACATAGTTCGTCCTTGTTGATGGAGGATTTTTATTTAAGATGGCAACCGAACCCGTATCTGGGTTGCTTACGTATCTCAAATAAATGACAATCGAGTCAGCATGTAGTTCATCGTTACGATGATTTTAATGATTTGAGCTTTTCGTTTTACGTCACAGGACAGAAATAAACATTGTTTTCATCGTAAAATCCTGAATAGGATGAAATGTGCCTCAGTCTTTAATTGGGCATTGATTGTATAAGTTATGTTCGGGAAACTAGTTCGACATTTCCTATTATGTGATTTTTTATCATTGACAGTGTAAAATATGCCCCAACTTGAGGGCTGGGGAAAATACTGATTAGCTACTGGATTGAGAAGCTAAATTAGTTCGTCTCGCTATTTGTCAAAGCTTATGAAAAATTATTGTTAATATTGTGAATAAGTAACTTGATTTTAATTTAGGCATTTATTTTATTTTTAATATTTGTTTTTAGTTTTGTTTATTTTGCAAGGTGCTTGGAGATGACTCATCAACAAGTCCTCGTGAGTTTTTCTCAATGTGATTTTGAGCCCTTTTTTTTGTGTTGGGGAAAGATATAAAGAATTCCTCATTCAGTTCCCAAATCATGGTTTCCCGGATGAGTGTCAACTACTAAACTTCATCATCGGGTTACAAGCCGCAACATGAACGAGGGTGGAAGGAGGAAATGGTACAACCTCTTTCTACAAACTAACTGCAGACGAAGTTTATTGATTGTTGGAAGACATGGCGAAGTTAGACTGTCAAAGTTGGGATTATTCAACAAGCTATCAAAGATTGGGGAATAGTTCCAACATTTCGGCACCATGGATTGACACCCCAGACCCACCGGTGGAGTTTTCCCCCACTCTGGAAGAAATATTCACTGCAGTCATGGGGGAAACTCAGATTTTCCTGAGGGAAAATCATGATCGTCTCAATAAGCATGAGGACCGCCTTGACAAAATTGAGATGACTTGCGCTGATATCAACACAACCATAAAGTCCCTTGAGACTTAAATCAGTTAACTTGTTTACTATATTGAAGCCGAGTCAAAAACAATGGCACTAAAAGACACATGAGTCACATCCGTATGTGAAAGCCACCATGAGGAAACAAATGAAAGTGGGAGGAACTTGGGTGTGTTCAAGGACAATGTTTCGAATAAGGAAGAAACCCAAGAATGGATCGACGTTGAAGAATCACAAGACTACACGTGTGAGTTTTCACTGTTTGTGATCCAAATTGTGATGCCACCATCAATCAAAAACGATCACATCTATGAGGATCCGATGTGGCTCATTTGTCCTCCACCGCTTCTAGCAACGTTCATTCAGGCTCACCAGCACATAAACCGGAGCTGAGTCACGTTGAGAATACGTGCCTAATATTTCCACATCTCACCAAGCTTAAGGGCGTTCTAAACTAAAACCCATTTATAGTGTTGTATGACACATATTATGGGTAGAAGTCACTCTTTGACAAGCCCTTCTCCGTATCAAGCTGAGGACATTAAACCAAGAGTTTCTTAGGAGGCAACCCAAGTTTTCAAATAATGGAGCCTAAAGATGCAAGTTATGGAAGAAAGCCCCACACCGGTCACCTGGCCTGGAGCATTACCGCCAACTGCACTAGGAGGCGAAATTGCCTCACCTCCCTGGTACGTGTTCTTATTCCCTTGTGCTTGATTTGTATACATGTTTAACTTTGAATTTGGGGTTGGGACACATGTCAGTTTATGTTCGTTGGGTTTAGGAAAGACTTGTGTGAATTTTTTCATCCTATAACTTGTGTTCTTGTGGCCATGTTTTCAGTTTGATTTTCTTTTTATGTTTGTTTGAATAAATTGTGAGTTTTATTGAGATGAAATGAACTGATATCAATGATAGGTATAAACACTTGATGTTCTCTTACGTCTTTTGAAATGCATGTCATTGAGATTTCTATGTGCTTGACTTGTGTTAATTGAAGTTCACTCTTAACTCATTACAACTGAACACCATGAATCACGATCACTTGTCCTTTTGAGTACTTGGAGACCATTTATGTGCTTTAGGTAGGCTTTGACATCTCGTAAACACTAGAACTCATTTGAGTGAAACTTGAGGCGAAATACTAGGTTATATGTTATTGGAGAGATGATTTAAGCATTCTTTGGATCGTTTGGGCCTTTGAAACTAACCCTTGAAATTGTTTGTCCTTCGTTACCCCCGTTGAGCCTCATTGCTTAATTCTTTCACTACCCACATTTGTGCACCCAACCCACTACATTTTTTTTCACTTCCTAAACCCGTGACTAATGGCATGTCTACATGGATCATTAAGTGTAAGGACTAGAGCAGGCTATGTTTGGAAAGTCATTTGTGGATTGGGATGTGTGTGTGTTTTTTTTTTTTTTTTTTTGTATTTGTGTTGTAAAAAAAAAATCATCGTTGTAGTATAGTGGTGAGTTTCCCATCTGTTCCCCTATTTTTTTTTCTTTCAACATTGGGGACAATGTTGATTTTGAGTTTGGGGGTATGGTTCTTAACTATTAAAAAAATCGTATGTTTTGGTGTGGTTTGTGAATAATACATTTTGGGATTGGTTGAAAGTTGACATTTGATGAAAGGGAGAGTCGGTGAAATGTTTTCTTGGAAATAGTGCAAGATCCATGAGTTGTAATATATGCCTAGGGTGATTTGAGTCTAAAATGACATTTTCATCTTCCTTTTACCCTAGCTATATATTACAACCCTTGAAGTCCTTTTGATCTCCAATGATATATGTGCCGACACAATTAGTGGAGTGTGAAACGAAAAATGGACTTATGGTTGTTCTTGCATTCTTTATATAGAGATTGATCAATGTCGCCTTAGCACTAAATATATCTGAGGCTCGTTTCGTTGGGTGAGAGTGATTGTGCACGCATTGACACATTTAGAGTCTTGAGTACATTGAAATTGATACTTTAAGTTGAAATTCTAGATAATCTCAATATGTGCATTTCCTATTAGCTTAGAGCATTTTATTCCATCAGATATTGTTGCACAGTCATTGATTCAATATAGAACTCACATATTTATTGATAATATTTTATTACTTGATTTGTGTTTCTTTTATTTTATTTTATTTTGCTTGAGGACAAGTAAACGTTTGAGTTTAGGGATATTTGATGAGTGGTTTATTCACCAACAAATCAAGCACTTTTAGATTCAAATATTTGTGTGTTTTCAAGAATTTTTGTCAGTTTAATATGTTTTTGTATTGTTTTGTAGGAAAATAAATAAATGAAAACAACGATGCAAAATGAGTACAGGTCCAGTAACTTCAAGACCAATTTTGGCTAAGATACAATCCGATTTTGGAAAATCTCAAAACATGGAAGTGGTAGTTCTATGTCTTATAATTCTATAGACGTTTTCACAATCTCAATAGGAGTTCAGATGAGAAAGCTATGGCTAACACGCGCTGTAGAGCACTAGTGTTAGTGTTTTTAGCCATAGCTCATTGCAGCGCCCTAAAACGTGCGCTACAGTGCCGATTGTCAGATCTAAAATGTTAAAAGGGAATTTAGGGTGCATTTTGCAGAGGAGGAGAAAGAGAAATCATATAGGAAAAATATGAATGAGAGAAAGGCGATTTTGGGAGAGGAAATCAATATTTGAGGTGATTTTAGGTGAGAAAACACCGGATGGTGGCATTTTGATGCGAGATAGGAGTAGAAAACACCATTGGTGACACTTGGGATTGAAGATTTGGAGCTCAAATCTACAATAATATTTTCTCTACCTTTCTCTTCTCCCTAATCTTGATTGATTTTTGTATTTGTGGATATTGTGTTGAACATGTTTTCATCTATGGATTTCTTGAAAAAATTAGTTTTGGATCTATCAATGTTGTTTTTGTAATCTATATCTAGCGCTCGATGTAGTCTCATTTGAACCGTGTTAGATTATTTTGTTAATTATTAGATTTAGTTCCATTTTATGCATCTCTTAGGCTTAATATGTTTGATTCATGTGGCCAATGAGTTAGATGATGTTAGGTTACAAATTTTATACTCCAGAGAGGTTGAATTCGTAACCAAAATTGGGAATTTTAGGTTGCTGTGAGTTTGAGAGGAAATCAACACCTAGGTATTTGAGTTGGGAATTTATGATCTTGTGAAACTGGGAGGTAATTGAGTTCTAGATTTATCAATTAGAATCGCTTTTCAATTGTGTTTATCTTTATAATGCTTCCAATGTATGATTTCTCATGATATTTTGGTTGAATTAAGAACTTGGGATTTGACACTCAGGAGAGGTAATCCCGGGTTTGGACTTACGTTAAACACAACGTAAGCTTTAATAGAACATGAGATATTCAGAGCTTGTGTAATCTATAAGGTTGGGTTTAACGAATATTTTCACCTAAATACGGGATAGGGATATCAGTATTGAAGTGTTTACATATTTCCTCACTTGACGCTTGGGAGAGGTAGTGAGAGAGTAATAGCACGAGGACCTTTATTATTAAATAAACAGAATTAACTAATAATTACTTAATAGGAAAACGTTGGAATAACGAGATAAAATCAAGCCCCTAAAGCATTTGTGCATTGATAATCCATATTTTATTTTATTTTTATATTTATATTTGTTTTAGTTATTTTTAGTTCTAAAAAACCAAAAATTTGATCTCCTAAATAAAGTTAGGTTACGATAATCGCGGTAATTAACTACCATTTAAACCATTCCCTGTGGATACGACAACCCTTACTTTTTTCATACTATTAAAACTTGACCCATACATTTACGGTATTATAGCGACAAATAAATCGCTACCAAATTTCAATGGAGAAGCCAGATATAATATGCCCTAGCTCTAACTAGGGTGTAGGATTACATCCTGAGCGTTCAGAAAATATGACAGAGCCCTCATGGGTTTCCCAAATATCCTGAACTGAGCATGTGATTTTTTTTATTTTTTTTAATATTCATTTGACACTGAGAACCATGTTGGGTTGTTTTTTTGTCCTTTGATTTCAAAATCATGTCAAGTTGTTGTTTCAGACAATGATCGTCAGACGACCGTAACCCACATGGGTTATCTACACACATTAATTTCCTTTGTCAGGAATCAGGTCGAAATGTAGTTTGGCCATCTCTATTGTAATTTTTAGATTGTCGACCACACCCACAAGTGTTTCCTACGTACCTTGGTGATCTACCAAGGATCAGGTCAAATTGTAGTTCGTGCATATGTGATAGGTTGAAAATTCCTATCTACTTCTAAGCGGAATTTGGTAGTTTTTGAGTGTTTTAGTAATATATTATAGTGTTTTCGTTTGTTTTTATGTAAACCAAGTGTAGGGACGTAATCGAGTAACAAACAAGCGAAGCGATGGAAAAATGGTGAAAGAAACAAGGTTTCAGGACAGCAAACCCATCGCCGCCGCGGTGGAGATTCAGGGAGAATTGTACAGAAGTCACTGCCCCAACGGTCATTCACCGCCAAGGCAGTGAAAGTCCAGTGAGCTGTGTCAGTCTTACCGCCGAGGCGGTGAAAGTACAAAGAACCTAGGTTTTGTTTCACCGCCAAGGCAGTGAAAGTACAGAGTTTAGGTTTTTGTTCACCACCGCCGCGGTGGTCACTCTGTGCAAAAAATATCTATTTTCTAAATATTTTGAAGCCTTCTATTTAAACCCTTCTTTCCCCCTTTTGTCAAGAACATTTCCACTCTTGTAATTGATGATCATGAGCATATTTTGAGAGCTTAAAGAGGAGATTCAACATTTGGAGATGAGGAATCATTTCAGGATCGATCTTTGGTGACAGTAGGCCATTCCACTTAAAGATTTAATCATTCTTCCTTTGTTTCTATCTTTGTAACTTAACTTTTTATATCAAATGATGATGAATCCTTCTTGTTTCAATATATATATGGTTAAGATCATTGTAGGCTAGATAAATATTATCTAGGGATTTATGTAACTCATGTAAATACATGTTTGAATGAATATATGTTACTTTAATGATTGTTTGTATAAATCCAATTGTGTTTACCATTTGATTACAATTTTAATATTATTGTTAAGGTATTAGGGTTGGTGTTGAGAATACAGGGTTTGACACTCGGGAGAGGTAACCCCGGATTTGGACTAGGGTTAAATACATCACAACAATCTAACGACCCGAGAGGGTATTAGAAAGTGTGCAATCCATGAGGTTGGGTCAAGATTCATGTGGCTATGTGTAATACAAAATTCTAGAGAGGGACTTTGGCGTTAACGCAAAGTCATATAATAGCTCATTTTACAATCAGGAAAGGTAATGAGCGAGTTTGAGATACCTAGATTGTCGGATAGGATAAACACCGTTATTGTTAATAAAATGAAGTCAAACATGTATTAAGTGAATGAATTCAATCTCTAGGTAATCCATTTAATTAGAATTAACCCAATAGTTGTTAGTTTAACTTAGTTTTAAATATTGATGCTCAAACTTTCCTTGAACCGTCGAGATAACATAAGACTATGCAAATTGCAGTATTCAATTAATC
The DNA here is from genome assembly GCA_016647705.1 of Eucommia ulmoides. Taxonomy (NCBI): domain Eukaryota; kingdom Viridiplantae; phylum Streptophyta; class Magnoliopsida; order Garryales; family Eucommiaceae; genus Eucommia; species Eucommia ulmoides. The sequence continues at coordinate 13,812,632 of CM028340.1, forward strand.
AAACACGTTTCCTAGAGGAAGATATCCGATCGAAAGGTCCACTATATTAAAACTTGACATCGTGCATTTGCGAGTATATTAAGACATGAAAAATCAGAACACGTCCAAGTTTTTTGCGTCGTTGCCAGGGAGATGGTGTTTTGAATTAGTTGATATTGTGACCAAGTGGTTGAATGTTAATCCAGACAATTCTTTTGTTTTATTTGTTTTTCAATTCATTTTTTTTTAATTTGTTTCATTTATTGTGATCGAGCAGTGCAAGCGACGTAGTAGGAGTTTGAAATTCTTTACTCTTAATCCCAAGATCGAGCGTACTTTGACAAGGATAAAGAGAGAGAGAAGAAGCCAACCTCACAGTATGGCCGATGGTGGAGACGATAGGATGCCACATATGCCTCAACAATTATCGGTTCCGTAGGTACTACAGTAGCCGCCTCCGGAGCAGGAAGTTCAACAACGGGTCCTTAGGGACTACTATTGACCCGTTATGTTCGATAACTACTCTGAAATTCGAATGCTGCCCATCCAGGCCAACAACTTCGAGTTAAAGCCCGCCCTAATCAATATGGTTCAATAAAACCAATATGGAGGCAATCTGCATGAGGAACCAAATGTTCATCTGGCCACCTTTCTGGAGATTTGTGATACAGTAAAGATCAACAGTGTTGCAGAGGACGTAATACGGTTGAGGTTGTTTCCGTTTTTACTTCGTGACCGAGCACGAGGTTGGTTACATTCGATTCAACCTGGAAGATCAACACTTGGGAGGACCTTACTCAAAGGTTCCTTACTAAATTTTTCCCGCCTTCAAAGACTTCTCAACTCAAAGGTGAGATAGCGCAATTTCATCAAAGGGACTACGAGCCACTATTCTAAGCATGAGAAAGATTTAAGGATCTATTGCATCGATGCCCCCAACACGGGTATCAAGATTGGTTTCAAACCCAACTCTTCTACAATAAGTTGGATGGCCAAACAAGGACCATAGTTGATGCTGCCTCGGGAGGATCTTTGTTGTCCAAAACACCTATTGAAGCAAATGCCCTATTGGAGAAAATGGCAGCCAATAATTACCAATGGCCCAACGAGAGGAACACGGGAAGAAAGGTAGTTTCAATTCAAGAAGCCGATCATATTGCTACCTTATCGGTCCAAGTATCTAAACTCTCAGATCAATTGGTCGCCTTCTCAACTAAAGATGCTTTGTCAAGTCATGAAGTGGAGAACGTCGCAAGTAGTTCTCAACCCGGAGTGGATAGTGAGTTGAAAGAATGTCACTTTGTCAACAATCGAGCTTATACTTTCAGGCCCGCCGCCAATATTCTGACTCACTATAATCCTGGACTTCACAACCATGAAAATTTTTCATATGTGAATAATCAAAACACGTTGTGGCCACCTCCTAGTTATGGAAATCAAGTTCAAAGGTATCCTATGCAACAACCTCAAATTCTAAATCAAAAGATGAACTTGGAAGATATGATAGGATCTTTTATGAAGGAAACGCAAATAATATTGCGTGAGACACACAATAGGTTTAAAAAGCACGATACGAGGCTTGACTCAATTAAGACCACACGTACAAATACAAATGCTACTGTGAAATCATTGGAGACTCAGATTGGGCAACTTGGAAGTGCGATCCAAGAGTAGACCAAGGAGAAGTTTCCTAGAAACACGGAAACTAACCCGAGGGAATGCAAGGCTATTATGTTGAGAAGCGGAAAAGAGGTTGAAGCAAGAAAACCGATGGAGGAAGAGTCGGGGGTAAGCCATAGTGTTGACCAAAATGAACCAAGGAGAAATGAGAAGGAAGAATTTGATGGAGAAGTTGATGAGAGAAAGTAGGAGAAGAATAAAGAAAAGATGGAGGAGAAAAAGGAGAAGAAAAAAGAAGAGAAAGTGGAAGAGATCTAAAGGTGATTCCGGGGAGAATTACATTCCCGGACAATCCGTCGATTCTAACTACACCTTTGCCTTATCCACAACGATTCCAAAAGAAGAAGTTGGATTCATAATTTGTAAAGTTTCTTGACATCTTCAAGAAAATACAAATCAACATACCTTTTGCGGATGCATTAGAACAAATGCCCAACTATGGCAAGTTCGTGAAAGACATCATAACGAAGGAAAAGAAATTGGAGGAATATGAGATGGTGAAAATGATGGAGGAATGTAGTGCTATTCTGCAAAGAAAATTGCCTGAGAAGCTGGAGGATTCCGGTAGTTTCACGATTCCATGTACTAATGGGAAATCTTATTTTGACAAAGCACTATGTGATCTTGGTGCTAGCATCAACTTGATGCCATCTTCTATCTACCGGAAGTTGGGACTTGGTAATCTAAAGCCGACCATAATTTCCCTCCAAACGGCAGACCGATCGTTGACCTATCCAAAAGGGATTATTGAGGATGTCTTGGTGAAGGTGGACAAGTTCATCTTCCCGGTGGACTTTGTCGTGCTAGAAATGGAGGAGGATAGGGAAATTCCAATCATCCTTGGAAGGCCTTTTCTTGCAACGGGAAAGGCTGTAATTGATGTGCATAATGGCAATTGGACGTTGCGAGTTAATGAAGATGAGGTAAAGTTCAACATTTTCAAAACTATGAACTTTCCAGATGAATGTCCTAAATGCAACCAAGTGGATGTTGTTGACTCGTGTGTAAGGAAATTCTTTCATGAAAATGTGGATATGAATCCATTGGAACATATACTCACAAATTCCTTATCTATGGGGGATTTTGGTGAGAAGGGCTCAACCACGAAAGTTGGTGTTGTGGACTGTGTTCTTGCTATGGAGGCTCAATCTAAAGATGTAGAGGGTCTGATTCATGTGGATGTGATTGAAGAAGTTAGTTCTTCCGAACTATCTAATCCACCTCACGGTGGATTAATACTCAAGTAATTACTGGATCACCTCCGGTATATCTTCTTAGGGGAGAATTTAACCAATTCGATGATAATCTCATCATCCTTGATGGAGGAGGAAGAGTACAAATTGTTGAAAATTCTGAAATAGCATAGATCCACCTTTGCGTGGTTTATTTCCGACATTAAAGGAATTAGCCCAACAATATGCATGCACAAGATCTTAATGGACGATTCGTTCAAACCTTCTATTAAGCATCAACGGAGGCAAAATCCTAGAATGAAAGAAGTCATTAGAGCGGAGGTATTGAAGCTCTTGAACGCTAGAATTATATATGCTATATTTGATAGCGAGTGGGTTAATCCGGTGCAGGTGGTGCCAAAGAAAGGTGGCATGATGGTTGTGAAAAATGAGAAGAATGATCTTATTCTGATATGCACCATCACTGAATGGCGAGTGTGTATTGACTATTGGAGATTGGACAAGGTAAGAAGGAAAGATCATTTTTCGCTTTCATTCATTTATCAAATGCTTGATCGTCTTGTCGGCTACGATTATTATTGTTTTCTTGATGGATACTCGGGGTATAATCAAATAGACATAGCACTGGAAGACCAGGAGAAGACGACCTTTACATGCCCATATGGGACGTTTGCCTACCGACGTATGCCGTTTGGTCTATGCAATGCACGGGCCACATTCCAACGTTGTATGATGGCGATATTCTCAGATATGGTGGAATCCATTATGGAGGTTTTCATGGAAGACTTTTCAGTTTTTGGTTCGTCCTTTGATCATTACTTGTACAACTTGGCACTTGTTCTCGATTGTTGCAAAAAGAAAAACTTGGTTCTCAATTGGGAGAAGTGTTATTTTATGGTAAAATAAAGAATAGTCTTAGGTCATTGAGACTCTTCGAAGGGGCTCGAGGTAGACCGAGCCAAGATTGAAACAATTGAAAAACTTCCACCTCCGACAAATGTGAAGGGAGTCCGATGTTTCTTGGGGCATGCCGGCTTCTACCGGCGCTTTATCAAAGACTTTTCAAAGATGATAAAGCTGTTGTGTCACTTACTCGAGAAGAATGCCCCATTTGAATTTGACAAATCTTACTTAAAAGCTTTTAATGCATTGAAGGAAAAGTTTATCACGACTCCTATAATAGTTGCTCCGGATTGGAACGAGCCATTTGAAATAATGTGCAATGCTAGTGACTACATGGTTGGAGTGGTTTTAGGCTAATGCAAGGAGAAGATATTCTGATCCATTTACTATGCAAGCAAGACTTTGAATGATGCACAAGAGAATTACACTACTACTAAGAAAGATATGTTGGCGATTGTGTTTGCATGCGATAAGTTCCAGTCCTACATTATAGGATCCAAGGTTATCATTTATATGGATCACGCCGTCATCCGGTACTTATTCGCCAAGAAAGACGCCAAGCCGCGTCTAATCAGGTGGATTCTCTTGTGGCAAGAGTTTTATGCGGAGATAAGAGATAAGAAAGGGAGTAAAAATATTGTTGCTGATCATTTGTCACAGTTGGAACAAGAGGACGTCGGTATTGAGTCCTGTATTACGAAGGTGTTACCTGATGAGTAATTGTTCAAAATTGACACTATACTTCCTTGGTTTGCAGATGTCACCAATTTTCTAGCCTGCAAAGCGTTATCTTCGGATCTTACAAGTGCCTAAAGGAAGAAATTCTTGTTCGATTCAAGGCACTATATGTGGGACGAGTCATTTCTATTCAAAAAGTGTGTTGATCAGGTGATCCGGCGATGTGTTCCAAAGGAAAACATGGAGAGTATTCTTTATCACTGTCATTCATCAGCTTGTGGTGGCCACTTTGGAGCAACTCAGACGGCCGTAAAAGTGGTTCAATTGGGTTTTTACTGGCCGTTTAGAGATACATATATTGTTGTAAAAACTCGCGATCGATGCCAACGAGTGGGTAACATTTCAAGAAGGCATAATTTGCCACTGACGTCTATTCTTGAAATGGAGTTGTTTGATATATGGGGTATAGACTTCATGGGACCGTTTTCATCATCATTCGTTCAGGAGTATATTCTACTGGAGGTGGACTACATGTCTAAGTGGGTCGAAGCTGTGGCAACACCTTCAAACGATGCCAAATTGGTTCTTAAGTTCCTTCAGAGAAACATCATGATGCAATTCAAGACACCTCGGGCCATAATTAGTGATGAAAGAACCCACTTTTGTAACAAAATGTTTAATACTTTGTTGACAAAGTATGGGGTGAGGCATAAGGTGGCGTTGTCGTACCATCCGCAGACAAACAGCCAAGCCGAAGTATCAAACAGCGAGATCAAGAGCATTTTGGAAAAAACAATTCATTCTAATCACAAGGATTGGGTGGTGAAGTTGGATGATGCATGATAGGTGTGATCTACCTACATATTTTCAAACCGAATTAAGTTAGTTTTCGAGCGTTTATATAGTATTTTATTATGTTTGAATTAGTTTTTATACTTTTTGTATTAAAACAGGTGTGTGGGGCAAAAAGATAGGAAACTGGAGCAAAAACGATGAGATGCAAGCAAAAACGGTCGAAGAACGGTGGAAAAACAAGCTCGGAGGTAATATTGTGAAAGAAGCCCACCGCCGCGGCATCCAGACCTCCGCCGCGGTGGTAAAGATGCAGAGACTGACTTATCCTTTCTGACCGTTGGTGGTCGCAATTAAGTGTCGCCACTTTCACCGCAAGCGTACGGGTCAAGTTTTAGTATAGGTTGGGAGAGTAGGGGTATCGTGTTCACGGGGATTAGTTGAGAATATCGTCGAGTACCGCAATTATCATAACTCGACTTTATCTAGGCAATAAAAATTGTATTTAATTAATAAATACTAATACTACAATACTAATTTATCTAATTATACTAATATATTGGTAGGACGTTTATGGGAATTATTGCCTAGGGATTAATATCGTTTACTTAAACGTGTTTGTTTCAATCTATTTTTATTAATGGCACTCATCCTATTCGACAATCTTAGTTCGTAAACTCCATCGCCACCTCTCTCGAGTGTTAGACGGGGGAATACATGACTTCGTGTCAACGCCAAAGTCCCCATCAACCTCTTAACGACCCTAGGTCACTTGAGTCTCTTCCCCAACGTCATAGATTGCACACTCTCCAACTCTCTCCCAAGTTATTGGATTGTCGCGTTGTGTTTGCCCTAGTCTAAATCCAGGGTTACCTCTTCCGAGTTTCAAACCCCGTATTCTCGGTATATCGTAACAAGCATAATAAACAATACAACAGGGCAAACACAATCAGATAAACATGAACAACCACTAACAAAACATTAATTTTATATAAACAACGTTTTCATGAATTCAATCAAGCCCTAGACAATATATGGTTAGCTAAACATGGTCGTGGCCCTATATACAACTAGAAAATAGTTAAACATATACAAACATTCAACCAAACCTAAGAGAGAAACAAGGAAACTATCCGTTTATCCAAAGATCAGACACTAAAACCTTTCCGAGAACGCTTCCTCCTTCTTCACAACGTGATCTTCCCTTGGTTGAATGGCCTCGGAGCTCTCAAGACTTCCCAAAATGTCTAACCCTTGAAATGGAGGAGAAGGAAGGATATATATAGGCTCAAAAATATCCCAAAATATCCTAAATATCTTAAACTGTCCGCAGAGGTACCGTCGCGGCGGTGGTAAGTCGGTGGCTTAACCGCCGCGGCTATGGATTTGATCGTCGTGGCTGTGGAATAGTAATAAAGCACCCTGAACACTCACCACCGTGATGGTAAATGGTTACCACGGTGGTGGACTTTCTACTGCTCCCAGTACTTTCACCGCCTAGGCGGTGGCTTTGCTGTCTTGAAACTTTGTTTTTCCACCATTTGTCCATCGCTCTGCTCCGATTTGACCGCTTAACGACCATTATAGTCCCTTTTCACCCCAAATACCTATTTTATTACAAAAATAATATAAACAAATTAAAACGTAATAAAACGTACTAAACATACTCGAAAACTAAAATGTTCAGTTTGGAAATAGATAGGTAATTTACACCTATCAACCATCTACCACCACGGCGCGATACCACCGTCACGGTGCTGAAAATGTAGGATTTCAACCAAGTCCACCACTGTCTTCACCGCCTAGGTGATCAACTAACCAACCTACTCACCGCTGCGGCGGTGAATCCCACCGTCGCAGCGGTGACCTCTGCATAGCTGAAGATATTTATTAGATATTTTGGCTATATATATCCCTTCTCCTCCCTCATTTTCGGACTCTCTTGGTATTTTTGATCCCCTTAGAAGATATCTAAGGGTAGGATTAGGAGTTTTAGAGGGAGAGCTCACATCTCGAAGTGGAGGAAGACAGCAAAGCAATCGTTAAACGGTTCTTAGCGACAAATCTTCGGACGAGGCTAAGTTCTTCGATTTCTTACCTTATTTCTTTAAATTAGGATATTGTGAACACGTTTAGCTCGTTCTTTATTTGTAAATGTGGTTATGGCCGTAGTTTAACATGGATTGTATATAGATTAACAATAAATTTATAAATATGTGTTTGGATGATTTCGGTGTTGCGTTTATGTTTGTACTTCATAGTTTGATTGTGTTTATCGTATTATTTGTTTATCATTCTTAGATAGATAAATGGATAATACGGGGTTTGACAAACCCTGGATTTGGATTAGGGTAAACAAACGCCACGATCCAATAACCCGGTCAGGGTTAGGATTGTGGACAATCAATGACGTTGGGGTAAGACTCACGTGACCTAGGGTCGTTAAGTCATTGAGGGGGACTTCTTCGTTGACTCGAAGTCATGTATTCCCCCGTCTTACACTCGGGAGAGATGGCGGTGGAGTTTTAGAACCGAGATTGTCAATAGGGTAAACACGACGCGACGATCCAATGACCCAGTTGGGAGTTGGATTGTATGCAATCAATGACGTTGGGGTGAGACTCACGCGACCTAGGGTCATTAAAACGATGAGGGGGACTTCTTTATTGACACGAAATTGCGTTATATCCCCCATCTTATACTCGGGAGAAATGGCGGAGGAGTTTTAGATACCGAGATTGTGAAATAGGTCGAACACCGTAAACGTGAGTAAATTGAGATCAAACACGTATTTGTAAACAAGTTAATCCCTAGGCAATTCTTTCCCCTAAAACATATTAGTATATTAGTATAGTTCATTTAGGTTATATTAGTATTAGTTTAATTAATTAAATATATTTATTTTTAGCCTAGATAAAGTTAGGTAATGACAAACGCGGTACTTGATAGTAACGACACCAATCCCTGTGGATACGATTACCCGATCTTTCACGATCACACTATACTAAAACTTTGACCTTGTACACTTGCGAGTAGTCAATACGCAAGGATCAAAATCCTCGTCGTACAATGCACTATGGGCATATCGCACGGCTTTTAAGACACCGATTTGCATGTCACCATATCGGTTGGTGTTCAAAAAAGTGTGTCACTTGCCAGTCGAATTGGAGCACCGTGCCTTTTGGGCGATAAAGAAATTAAACTTCGATCTCAAAGCTTTAGGTGAACAACGTCTCCTCCAACTCAATGAAATTGAGGAATTCCGGAACGAGGTGTATGAAAATGCCAAGCTCTACAAAGAAAAAACGAAGAGGTGGCATGACAAGAAGATCAAGAGAAAAGAATTTAGCCCGGGTCAGCAAGTTTTATTATTCAATTCTTGACTGAGGCTCTTTCCCAAAAAGTTGAAGTCTCGATGGTCTGGACCCTTTCTGGATCAAGCATGTATTTCCATTCATCTCTGTCGAATTGGAAGGCGATGCCGGATGAATTTTCCGAGTCAATGGGGAGTGTATCAAACATTACTTTGGAAACAAAGAGCGAGTTATGGAGAATATCTCCTTCGTTGACGACTGATCTTGGTATTCACTAAGTCCAGCTAGGGACGATAAATCAAGCACATTTTGATATGAAACCGAGGGTATGAGCTTGCCCAACGTTTTCTATTACTTACTTTTTGGAGGCGGAAATGGTCTCAGAGCATGTTTGGAGGTGAACTGAGGAGTGTGAGTACACGGGGATGTGTTTCGTACTTAAAATCATTGAACTAACGAGGTGGAAGCATGTGGAGTGGATCCTTGTGGAGAAAACTTGCAAAAATCATGAAAATCCAACAGAAAGCTCACCGCCGAGGCAGTGGACGCACCACTGAGAAGGTAAAAATACAGGATGTAAGATTTTTTCGCAAAACGCCCCATCGCTGAGGCGGTGAAACTTCAGGTTGCAAAGGTTTTTAAAAATGCGTTTTACCATCGAGGCGGTGAAATAGCAGAATGTTTGGGTTTTAAAAAAGCGCTCTACCACCGTAGTGGTGAAGCCTCTGTTCGATTAAAACCATCCTGCTCATTTAAACCACCACAACCACCTCTAAAACCCCAAATCTCTTCATTTTCATCCTTCCAAACCATTTTGAACCCACAAATTCATCCTTCCATTTATAAAAATTGTGATTTTCACCATGAATCATCATCCAAAAATCAATTTTCACCCCATTTTCGAATCCTAGGGTTTAAGGAGCAAAAGGTGCGATTTCACCCATTTTCAATTGTTTGGATCGAAATTTTTCAACAAGTACTTTTGATCCCGCATTTCATCTACATGTTGAAATCTTTGGTTGGTTTGCATATTCATATCAAGAATCATTAAATTCGGATTGTGCCCTAAACCCTTGAACCCCATTTTCGCGATTTTCTTTATCTATAGGATTTCGATTTGATTTTTGGTGATGAACAAGATTTATTTGGATTTTTACATTGCGTGATACAAAATTTCATGCTACATTGTTGAAATTTAGTTGAAACTATTGCGATTATTGTGACGTGTTCTTGACGATATTGATTCGGGGGATTGTTTTCCATTTTCCATTGTTCATATATGATTGGGTTTCCATGTTTTGTGATTGTGATTGATAGGAGCTATGACTAAGTGAGCCGTATCAAAAAGGGCAAGGGGAGAAGGTTCTAGTTCTCGCACTGGGGGTCCCGCCGCTGACTATGATTCCACTCGCTTTGTTTCCAAACAGGCCGAAGAGTATTTCAGCCGTTTTTAGCATAAACAAATATGTATTCGACAGTGAGGCTTTGGCCAATTAGACAGTCTCCTGACAGAATTTTAGGATGTGATCCGAAGCCGCGGTTGGGAACGTTTTTGCAAATCACCACCCCGGGGTGAGGTGGCTCTAGTGTAGGAGTTCTAGGCAAATATCACCGAGGCAAATGACAATTGGACAAGGGTCTGAACTCGCCCCATCTCGTTCAGTCCCGAGTTTCTTAATGAAGTTTTGGGATTGGCGGACCTAGCACCCACTGACGAACCATATGGGGGCAGAGATCTGAGCATGGACATTGTGATCCGAGCCATCACTTTAGGCAACGTCCAGTGGACTAACCACTTTCTCGGCTAAGTTTCTCAATCTAATCCCCAAAATATGGCACCATTTTGTTTGTAGAAGCCTTCTCCCAACATCTCACTTGTCGGACGTTTTCAAAGAAATGGCCATGACACTATACACGATTCAGACGAGCAAGCCAATAAATGTTGGATTCTTGATATACTACTCTATTCTTTATTCCGTCAGTACAACAAATGTCGGTCTCCTATTTCCTTCGCTATTGACCAACCTATTCCGACGGGCCAGTGTAGCAATAATCCGGGATAGCCCTTGCCCCCCCTATGGTTCCGCTCGATCTGGCTATGATAAATCAAATGTAGAAAGCCGCAGGGCAAGGGGCGGGGGAGCCAGAAGCTAAAGAAGATAAAGGGCCCAAAGTGGAAGAGGGGGGACCATCTGAGGCCCCCGATAAGGTCACTTTGGTGAGGGTTTATAAGGAGCTACAACAAGTCTGGCTCGACAATTATGTTCTTCGACAAGGGCAATATAATTTGGATCTCTGAATTGCCAAGCTAGGGAATTTCCTGGACCAACATATGCGTCAACAAGATCAAGTTCAACGGCTCATTAGCAAGCATCTCCGCATCGATATGAGCGCGTACCCGCCTATGCTGCAATTGCCGCCGCACCTCTTGCAACTGCTACACTTTCCTTTCCGCTAAGACAGTGGTAGAGATGATATTCCTCTAGGTGGCCAGTAGGAGGTGAGACTTCTACGTCTCATCTCCTACGTATGTGTTCAAAGCCCAATATTTTCTTGTGATTGCTATATGCTATTATTGGGTTCGTTGCTTAGTCAGTGTAGACACTGCCTACTTCAAGTTTGGGGGGGATGTTCATCCAATTTTGTTTTTTGTTAGAAATGATGAAAAAATAAATTGATGTATTATAATTGGATGTTTTATGTATGCCTAGTTACGCTTTGTGAAAGCTTAGATGTATATTGTAGAATTTAACATATAGTTAAGTTTTATTTTAAATTTTTGTGTTTATGCATGTGAAATGTTTAGTTTAGTGTATGTATGTTAGTGTTTAGACTTAATGTAGAGTGTATGAAAGAGTATTTGCATGTTGAGTTGTTGAGTTCATCTGGGCCATATCCCGATGATAAAAATTATCCCCTAATTGTATATCGAGGTCGGGGATGATGCCAATCATGTGTGTTTTGTGTGCTTGGCATGTCAATTAGGTAAAAATCATTTTGATCCTTAAATCACATGATACCATAGACTCACTGCATAATTATTCGAACAATTTGATGCCAATTATTCAGTAATAAGTTCATGACAAAATTGAGGAATCTAGAACTTGACTGGGGAAAACTTGAGGCGAAATCCTGGCATGATTTAGGCCTTCATTTTTATTGCTTAAACCTTTGAAGCTATCCTTGAAAATTTTATCCCTCGTTACCCTGTCGAAGCCGATACCCTTTTTAATTCTGAACATATATCAATACCCTAGCCAATTAAAAAATTTCCAAGCCATTGTCGCTAAGCCAAACACACGAATTGAGTGAAATCAAGTTAGCATTATTTTATGCTACTTGAAGTGAGCAGGCAGGTTTTGAACAAATTTTTATTGGTTCAGTATTAGTGTATTCACTTGTCAATCATTGAATTCTATTTGCACGCCCCTAAAATTGTAAAAAAAAAAAATAAGTTTTGGGGTATTATGTGTTGTCAAAAAATAAATAAAAAATAAAAAGCTATGTGACTATAGTTTTTATTTACGTTCTTTCGACGAGTGAATATAAAATTCTTAAAGTCTTGTTCAGGGTTGTGTTTTTAATATTTGGGGTTACGGAGAGATATAGCAACAAGCGTTTGTGCCTCGGGGGTCGTTGAATTATTGTAATTATAACGATTACCTATTTTCTATTCCTGAGATACCCTTGGCCATTGTCCAATGCCTAACCAAGCCCTATTGATCTCTTTGAATTTCCAAACCTACATTAGTGAATAGTCGAGCCAAGTCAAGCATATGGCTTTCCTAATCCTTAAACGGTTTAAGTCATGAGCTTAGTTATTGAATAATCCAATCCAGTGTTCGAATAGTTATACAATTGAGTTCTCACACTCACACTTTAAATGGATCTAGAATGGTTTTTATTGATATTAAGTGTTGAAATTCTAGAACACCACGTGGTGTGTGTTATTTCCCAAACTTGATCTGATTGAGGGCGGTTGAGAGATGAACAACTTGGTTTCTTCGATTAAACTTGAAACTTGCATACATTTACTTCTTATTTGTTAAAGTTTATTCATTTTTAGAAGTTAGTTAGTTAGTTAATTAGTACAGTTAGTTTATTTTAGTGTTAGGGTGTTTTGCTCAAGGACTAGCAAAATTTCAAGTTTGGGGGTATTTGATAAGTTGAAAATACTTAACTACTTCTAAGCCGAATTTGGTAGTTTTGGAATGTTTTAGTAATATTTTATGGCATTTTTGTTTGTTTTTATGTAAATCAGGTATAGGGACGTAATCGAGTAACAAACAAGTGAAGCGGTGGAAAAATGGTGAAAAAACGATGAAAGAAATAAGGTTTTAGGACAGAAAACCCACCGTCGCGGCGGTTAGGCCACCGCCAAGGTGGTGGAGATGCAAGGAGAATTGTGCAGAACTCACCGCCCCAGCGGTCATTCACCGCCGAGGCGGTGAAAGTCCAGTGAGCTATGCCAGTCTCACCGCCGAGGCGCTGAAAGTCCAGAGAGCCTAGGTTTTGTTTCACCGCCGCAGTGGTGAACCATCACCGCGGCAGTCTCTCTGTGCAGAAAATATCTATTTTCTAGATATTTTAAAGCCTTCTATTTAAACCCTTCTTATTTTGTCAAGAATATTTCCACACTTGTAATAGATGATCTTAAGTATATTTTGAGAGCTTAAAGAGGAGATTCAACATTTAGAGAAGATGAATCATTTCAGGACAGATCTTTGGCAGCAATGGACCACTCCACTTAACGATTTGATCATTTTTCCTTTGTTTCAATCGTTGTAACTTAACTTTTTATATTAAATGATGATAAATCCTTCTTGTTTCAATATATGTATGGTTAAGATCATGGTAGGCTAGATAAATATTATCTAGGGATTGATGTAACTTATGTAAATACATGTTTGAGTGAATATATGTTACTACTTAATTATTGTTTATCTAAATCCGATTATGTTTACTATTTAATTACAATTTTAATATGCTTGTTAAGGTATTAGGGTTGGTTTTGAAGAATACGGGATTTGACACTTGGGAGAGGTAATCCCAGATTTGGACTAGGGTTAAACACATCACGATAGTCTAACGACCCGGGAGGGCGTTAGAAAGTGTGCAATCCATGAGGTTGGGTTAAGACTCATGTGGCTATATGTTATATAAAATGCTAGATGGGGACTTCGGCATTAACGCGAATTCATATAATCGCTTATTTTACACTCGGGAGAGGTAATGAGCGAGTTTGAGATACCTAGATTGTCAGATAGGATAAACACCGTTATTGTTAATAAAACAAAGTCAAACATGTATAAGTGAATGAAATCAATCCCTAGGTAATCCATTTAATTAGAATTAACCCAATAGTTGTTAGTTTAACTTAGTTTTTAAATATTAAAACTCAAACATTCCTTGAACCGTGGAGATAATATTAGACTATGCAAATCGCGGTATTCAATTAATCAAACACGTTTCCCAGAGGACGATATCCGATCGAAAGGTCCACTATATTAAAACTTGACCTCGAGCACTTGCGAGTATATTAAGATGTGAAAAAGCGGAACGCGTCCAACATGTATCCTTGTTGTTTACCTAACAAAATTATTGAAATTGGTTTCTTAGGGAAGTCGAGGGGCTTCTATGGAGATGCACCCTTATACAGGGTTGAGAGAATATCATAAAGTCAATATCTCTTTGATTCGACTGGACCCATATAGGTTTCCTACGGAGATGCGCCCTAATATAGGCTGGTGGCTTATCTGCTTCGGAAAAAAAAAAAACGAGAAAGAGAGAGAGAGAGAGAAGAACTGAACAGTTTCGCGTGACCTTGCTCTAGATTTTCGCTACTTTCTATTGATCTTTATCAAGTCTCCATCCATTAAATGGTATGTTCATGATATCTAGATCATTTCTTACTAGTTTTCTCAAAGATTGGATGAGTTCTAAAACCCTAAAGTTAGGGTTTTCTCCATTTTTGAAAAACCCTAATATTTTCAAGAACTTATGTATTCTCTTTGTATTATATGTTTGTACGCTCAATGAAATGCATGATTTTGAGTTTATTTCATAGTTTATAGTAGAAATTGGAAGAGTTTTTCCTTACACCAAGTGAAGTGGCATTTTTAAGTTTCTTAGGATGGTGCAATGTCATCTTTTCTTGTTCTTATGCATGTATATCATATTTGATCACGTTTAGAGGGTGATTTATTTATCAATTTAGTTTGAGAATTGTTGATGTATACGGGTTAATATTTTTTAGCCTTTTTGAGCAATTTATTTCACATTTCCTATTTTAGGGTAATTAGTTTGGAATGATTGTTGTTTCTATTGTTTTGATCTTCATATCATGTGAAAAATCTTAGTAATTTTCATTTTTAAAAGAGTCTTTTTTTTTTTTTTTTGTCTTTTTTCTTCATTTTTTTTTTAATCTTTATGCAAAGTATATATCTTAGAATGAGAAGTTTTCTTTTATATTTCTTTGTTTCTTTATTTTAGATTCTTGGAAAATATTTACCTATTGTCTTAGGTTCTTTGATAATTTAATTTAGTTTTTCTTGAAATATCATTATTTAATATTTCAATGTTTCTCCAATGCGAGATCGGTTGGCAAAACTGGGTATATCTCACTTTTAGAGGCAGGAGTTTTGAATTTGAATTTCTCGAATTTTCTTTAGTTTAAGTAATTAACGATACGCATTTAGCTAGAAGAAGGTAAAACATACCCATTATTTTTGGAGGGATGGATTTATTCCCCTGCCTCTAGTATTCGGCCAATGATAGATCATTAGAGGTTAGTCTTGGCCATTCACGATTGTTTCTTCGGAATAATGGAAGCGGTGAGTTCCACATATCTTCCAAATATCAAATAATAATCCTAAGGATTCCAACTTTATCCTTAAATCAAAACCCTAGTTATAGAACTTCATTCTTTCTTTTCTTTCCTAGACTGTACTATGTCGGCGGTAGGTTCTTTAGGTGGTGGTGGTCGCCGTCCTTCCTACTCTGGTAGGAAAGGCAAAGACCCTAATACCCCAATTAGAGGAAGTGCTTCGAAGAGCTCTCGAAGTTGGCCCAGGGCATCTGTACTTAGGATTTTCGATGATATGCCTACCCTTTCTTCTTTTATCGTTGAGGAAACTTTAGGAAAGCCTCGAGTTGGTGACCTCTAGATGGCTGGTTGGTCTGGTGCTTCTATGAGACATAAGCCTACTGGCCCGTTTGACGCGGTAAGATGGCAGCGGATCCAAACCACTTTCCTCCAAAGGGCGAGGTACCTGATTGGGGCATTCCCAAGGATTTCTCGGGAGCTGATTTCGAGCCCGGCAATCCTATACCTCAACCTTTTCGTGACAGAGCCCTCACCTTTGACGCAATGCGGCTCCATCAAGGATTAGTCCCTAGTAGCAGACCTTCGTGATCATTCTTCTATATACCTTTATTCTGCTTAGGTTCTTTACTAAAACGTTTCATAATTTTACCTTTCTTTTGAAAGAACAATATCTTATTACTTCGTGGGTTGAATTTTGTATTGGTCAACCCCCATTGTAATGTGAATTTTATGGGGTTATGGCTGTAGTTTTATACTTTATACTCGAGAATGATGCACTCCGACTACCGCTCCTTCCTTCAGAGATACGATTTTGGAGATTTTCTTACTATCTAGGCCTCTCGCATGGATTAGGGCTATCCTAATGCCTTGATCGAGTAATGCCTTTTTACTTTGAATTTTCTTCATTTGGTTAGTGGGGAGTTAGTGCTGATGCCCCTTGATTGGGCGATGATCATTGGAGTTCGCTTTTGAGGACAAGTCGTTCTATTGAAGCAAACATCATAGGCGGAGGCAGAGAAGTACCTGTGTGAGATTTCAGTAGAGGCGAGAAGTGGAGAGCGCATTTGATAGAATCGCCTATTGGATGAGTCAACTTTCATAGCTTATGCTCTTGAGGACCCAGAGTTGAGGGATCAGTATTATCGTATCTTATTATTTTTATTCCTCGGTGGTACCTTCATGGCTTCATTGAGTTCCACCATCCCTCTTCATTTCGTGGGGACTCTAAGCAATTTGGATAGCTTGGCAGAGTTTAACTAAGGAATATTTCTTAGTGGCCATGCGCTCTCGTGTATCGACTAGAGTTGGCAGCGTGACTGGTTTTTGGCAGTTTTTTTTCTGTAAGTTCATTTTTCCTTTATAACTTTAACTTCTTCTTCATATTCTTTTCTATTTATTAATCACCTTCATTTTTTTATTTTTTTATTTTTCTTACAGTATTGGGTATATGAGTATCTTTCCTCTTGTCGCCCATACTCCACTGCAGATGATAGTTTTTCCCCGCAAGGTGAAGTGTCATCGCTCAGTCTTGGAGGAGGGTTCTTCTTTCAGTGACCATGTCGTGGCCCGCACTCAACTTGAGTTCTTGACGCACGTCGATATTATCTGGAAATCGTATCGTCATGACCCTCATTGGGAGGACATGCTTCCTAAGAGAATTTTAATGGCTCAGCGTCGCATCTTCAGAGGGCCATCTTCTTGGGAGTTATTCATGGGCGAGAGAGCCACACCTCAGCTTTCGGGTAAGTTACGCTGACCTCCTGAGCCTCCAACCCTACTACTTGGACCTTATGTTGATGGTAGCGCGTAAATACAATGCTACTTTCACTCACAAGTATAAGAGGTCAAGTTTTAGTATAGGTAGGGAGAGTAAGGGTATCGTGTTCACAGGGATTGGTTGTAATTATTATCGAGTACCGTAATTGTCATGACCTAACTTTATCTAGGCTAAAACGAATGTAAATAAAATTAATATAAACTAATACTAAGTTACTAAATTAACTATACTAATACTAATATGTGATGTTTAGGGAAAGTATTGCCTAGGGATTAACTTTTTTATTTACAAAAACATACTTGGTCTTCTTTTTAGTTTACGTTAATGGCGTTCAGGTATCCGACAATCTCGATTTGTAAACTCACTCGCCATCTCTCCCAAGTGTAAGACGAGGGAATACATGATTTCGCATCAACGAAGAAGTCCCCCTTAATATCTTAACGACGTTGGGTCACATGAGTCTCGCCCCAATGTCATTGATTGCACACTTTCTAACGCCATCCCAGGTCGTTAGATAGGCGGGCAAAATGTAGAGACTTAGCTCACTGTTCTACCGCCTAGGCGATCAAGTCGTCGCCTAGGCGATCATTATAACCGACATACCCACTGCCTAGGCGATCACTCTGCACCAGCGGTGAAACTTCAGAGACTTTAGGACCTTCTCAGCATTTTAACTACCTAGGCGGTGAAACTGCAATTCTACATTTTGGCATCTTTGCCCTTTTTTTCACCGTTCTTCCACCATCTTTGATTCGATGTGATTATTTTTTATCCGTTTTCATCTCGTTTCACCCCACACATCTGATTTGATACAAAAAGAATAAAAATACATTAAAATGTATTAAAACATTATTATATTTATTCATGGGATGTATCTGTATTAACTTAGTTCTTTATATTTATTATCAATGTGGTGGAATGTTCATAGTATAGGTACGTATCTGATCAAAAGACTTTTTTTCACTTATTAGATTAGTAACATGTATTTCTCTGAATCACTTTATGCTAATATCTTTTCCTTAAAACATAGATAAACCTGACTATATAAAAAGAGTTCATGCATGAATTGTTCTTATTATATCAGGATATCATATCAGAATGCATTGGGCGTCACTCTCCTTCTTGGGAGACAGATGAGAGATCAGTTTGCCTTTTTACCAAAAAAGGGCCAATCACCAGGTCACACTATCTCTTCCCTGGATGTGAGGAGACCTAGCAGTGATATAGCTCAGTCTGGATAGGTAGGACCATTTTTTAATAATTTATGCAATTTTAAAGAGAATTTAAAGTGTACTTGACATACCTCGCTTTTTTGGCATATGTGTGGATGATATGTTTTCATTGAGTGAACCTTCTCCAGGGTGCCTCCTCTAAACATGTTCATCTCAAGTTCTCCTTCCACCAGCCGAACTAATTCCTTTTGTCTGATTGGTTGGAGACATTGACTTCGGCCGAGATAGCACTTCTAAGATCTACTCTTGGGTATGTCAAGGGGCTTTATTGAGTTACTGTAGATGGGCTACTCCTTAGGAGTCTGGTACATCTTTGGATGTTGGTGTCCTCGTGTTTTTGCCTTGGGATGATTGAGTTGACTCTGTGTGTCACACCCCATCCCAGGCGCCTGTTACCTAGAGCAAGGCGTGATGTCGGCATGGCACTCCCTGACCAACCAACCAACACATACATATATATATACATATATATACATATACATATATATATACATATATATACATATACATATATATATACATATATATACATATATATATATATATATATACACACATACATACCCAGACACACGTGTACCACTATCAATAATTTTTCTAAAATAATACCTCAATCTTAATTCCAAAAATATGGGACACACCCGTCCCAAATATATATACAACAAAAATCACCAAAAATATGTTAAACCTTCCTTGGTTCGTCTCTGAGTGGCCTACTCCCAAGATGACACTACCTCCGGACTCTACCTAATGCCAGTAGTAGACCCACTCCTATTTGCAACACCTAAAACCAAAAAATAAATATTGGTGTACTGTCTTCATAATAAAAACATTTTGTATGGATCATGTATAAGAATTTAACACCATGTTACAAAATATAATATTATATACCGTACAGAAATCCAGTTTCTCTGTCACCACTGAAATAACTCATATATTTAAAACACCCAATTCAAATATTTTTAATCAACCAGTGCACAAAATAATATATTGACGTCAATCCATTTTTAAATAATAAATCAAAGCCAATCAATCCAAGCAGTTGATCGTATAATAAAATACCCCACTCCACTTTCCTACTAGTCATATAATCGTTTTTATCTCACGATCGGGAGTTACAACGGTACCGTAACTTGTACAATTGTCCCATCTAAGTGACTACCAGTGCCAGGGCCATTTATTATCCCCAATGGTAGAGGTACCACCAACAAGGTTTGTACTCCTGACGAGTCAACCAACTACCTACACGACTAATTCTCCTGACAGGTCATGATATCAACAACCACCTTCCGGACTATCCTCCGAATAGGTCATAATATCAACAACCACTCGCCGGACTAATCCTCCAGATAGGTTATAATGTCAACAACCACCTGCCGGACCAACCCTCCGGACAGGTCATAATATCAACAACCATATGCCAGACTAACCCTCCGAACAGGTCATAATATAACCAACCACCTGCAAGACATGCCCTCCTAACAGGTCAAAACCATCTCGCAGGACATACCCTCCCGACGGGATCAAGCTATGGCATAGTCGAACCAAAAATCACCCTCTACATTTAGAAATCTACTTGATCCACTTAAGTAAAAAAAAAAAAAAATCGTGCAATTTTAATAAACCCATTTTTCCACAATTGATATGGAAGTAAAGTTTGTATATTTACATAGAAGACAATACACTCATCTCGTTTTCTGCACAGTAAAAAAAATATCTTCATCCAAAACCTACTGGGACGTTGGCGCCTGTGAACCTAATAACAACAGGCCTAAATTAATATTTCATTTAAAATAACCTAACATACAATGCAGGCCCTAAATTTCTTATTTCTCATTCCCCAAATTTTCATTATGAAGAATTATTATTTTGTCCGTCTCGCTACGTTAATATTCGTTATACCTATTTATTTAAGATTAACGATTATAACAACTATTATTACGATTACAAAAATTACTATTACGATTACAAAAATTTTAATACTTAACAAGTTAATCTAATCGACAATAATACCCGGTTAAAATTTTACCTATTCCGAATTACTCGCAAACCGCGAAATTGGATTTTGGATTTTATTTCGAAATTTTGCTTTTTATTTGATGTTTTTCTCTTTTTGTTTTCCTTCTTCCGTTTCTGCCTACTGGTTGCTGAATTCTACCGCTGCGACGAGGGTTTTCACCGCCACGGAGAACGCCTTCTTCCTCTGTTCCGTTTCCTAGTTCAATTCTCTCTCTCTTTCTCATGTTTCCGTCTGGTTTCAGCCGCAACACCCCCACACACTTATACAATTGAACGAAACATAACAGAATTCCCATGACTAACCACACCCATGCATACATCAATTACCTCCACACACCGCTAGATGAACTGGACAGAACACACACACACACACCGACATCGGAGAAACAGCGACGCTCTCATACACACCATCGACGATGAATAGAACAGAGCACACATATCCGCACACATCAAACCACACACATGCACATTGAAAAACAAACCGAGGAACACACACACACATTTACTGGCGACCCACCACACACACATCCACGCCGTCGATACACCACCTTCAATCCTCTTTCTCTTCTCTGTTTCCTGATTTTTTCTTCTTTTTAAGTGTTAGGATTGTGAATTGCATGAATGATTATATGTGTATGTGTGTGTGTGTGTGTGTGTGCGCGCGCATGTATGTGTGTGTGTGTGCATGATAATAGTGGTATTCATTGATCCCTCATGAAGCCACGTCGATCCTCCTCTATGTTCTTGGTTTTTCTAATCCCAACAGTATGTATGTGTGTGTGTGTGTGTGTGTGTGTGTGTGTGTGTGTGTGTGTGTGTGTGTGTGTATATTTATTTATTTTCAAATTACATCAACCTCCCCTAAATTTTCTTTAGGTTATTATTTAAATCTCAAAATTTAAAATAAATATTTCTAAAATTGCTAATTGGCCCATAAACTTTTAATTTAAATTAGAAATGACACATTTCACCCCGTTATTTTCTAAATGTTCTAAAATGCCGATAAGTTATGCGTATGTGAAAATTAGGGTCATATACCATGTCTAAAGGAGGTATCCTTTTTGCTTCAACTCCCTCTCTTAGGAGATATTCTTTGCTTCTCACTGTCATCGTTGAAGACTCAGCTATCACAAGTTCTAGGTGTGAAGCGGAAGCATTTACAGCTTCGCTAGAATGTCGACAAGGATTCCTTAGAGTTTGAAACACTCCAACGGTGGTTTTCAGACAACCACTGATACTAGTGCTACGAGAATATGTGGAGTACCTACAAGGATTGGCGAGAGCACCGAATGATCATACTCGTAACTTTTTGTTACAGGAGACGCTATTTCATAGGAAATGAAGTGATCCCTTAGGTCGGACGATCCTCCTCGCTGAGATGATGTTATTTGATTCATCCTGCTTGATAGTCCGCCTTGTGCTGGCGGAGTTTTACTAATCGTTGACTACTTGTCAGGCTGGTGATCATTATTTCTCTTAGAGTTGCACATTACAGCAAATATGGCTTACATATCATCTGGTTAGGCTACCTATGGAGGCTTGGTGCTTGGAAGAGTCAATAGTACATTAGTTGTCTTCTCAGTTTCCTTTGATTATACAACGGCTGGGATATCTGCCAGATTGGTGTTGCTTTTCCTGGAGATGGCTTGTTCTGGCGTAATATGAACTACTAGATGCACGATGTCGACTGATAGTTACTTGGATTGTGTAGACCTGCCATTTATTCCTCTTCTTAGATTCTGAGGCTATATCCCTTATATTCCTAGTTGAGTGTTTTGCCAGTTTGATAGGACTCAGCATATTTCCTTGGTCAACGACATAATTGTAGCGCGTTATACTTTCTGGTTTGGGAAAGGGGCTCCAGATGTTGTGGCCTATGCTCACTGGGAGCGTCATCGCTTGTCTTCCGATGGGATGCCCTTTTCGACTCATCCCTCTGCAGACACAAAGTACAAGGTCTGGATGAACCCTCACTTCCACCCAGTGATCTCACAATCTGTCGAGATATCTATGGCTGAGGTTCCTTCTCCATCAGTAAGAGATGTTTTATTTACTGCAGATTATCATTCCGCTTTTATAAAAGAAGATTTTTCTTCAATATGCTCTTGTCTAGATGCTTTGGATTTATGCGATCTCTACATTCGTCTCTTATTTTTTGATTGTAAGTTACTTGATGCTTTTGATCGCCCTGTTTATATTTTCTTTTTGTCATACTTGAAAAAGTAGCAGTTCAACCTAGTACTTAGTTTGTAAGGTTTTAAATCCTTGTTAGTTATTTCAGTTTGTCTTTTGAATCTTATGTAAATGTTTGGATGATAGCCATTGTTTATCTATGTGAGAAGTTTATATTATTTTTCTTTTATCAATTATCATTGTCTTTTGTGATTCCAATTTTTTAGAGTTATGTTAAATACCCTTTACCTTTAGCTATCCTAAGGTAACTTTCACTGCCTTTAAGAATGGGAAACAGGTTATTGGCGCTTGCCTGGGCTTTCTTCCAGGCTCAAGAATCTTGATAACAGGAACACCTATCTTCTTTGGATGACATAAACTCTTCTTCCTTATTATGCTTTTATTTCTTTTAGTACTTTTGTCCTTCTTTATCTGATTTTCTGATCTTAGGGGTAGTAAATCATCTTAGGTCGATTTCTATCATGTTCGTTCTTCCTAGATTCCCTTTAGTTTAGATTTTTGAGTCTTGAATTATTATCCTTATCGCGCCTTTGTATATTTCCCTCTTTATATCTTACAAAATTATTTAACTAAAGTACGTTTTTTACTTCTATATTCAGATGTTCAAAATTTTGTTTGTTGTCATAATCTTTTACACCGGGAAATTTTTGGAATATGGTAAGTATAATTTTAACATGAATTTGGAACACTCACCTTAGTAGTTTATTTTCTAGAATTGTCTAGCTTGATTCCATCAAGTTTCGATCATTATTAGGATTACCTAGGCCCTGTATGCTACCCAAGGTTTCTTCAATGGCTCTGATTCACTTCTTTTGTCTTGAATTGAAGACAAACAAAATGGGCCTTCCCGAGATGACTCAGAGGAGGGAGAAAATAAGTGATGGAGAAACAACTATTAGTTAATGACGACTAACAAATGTTATTTTATCCTGGTAGTATTGCGAGAGTTATTGTGTGTGTGTTTTTCATCCTTTTTTTTTTTAGTTCTTCACTCTAGCAAGTAAGAACTCATACTTCCTATATAATCCATGTAGCGATCTTTGGGTAGTGATCCCGGTCCAGTTGGCCCGAGTCACTAGGTATTAAGACACCCCTATGACTTAATACGCGAATTGTATAGAGAGCGTGATTCACCCGATTGCTTTCATGTGACCACTTAGAGTTTAGAAAAATTGTGAGACCTAGTATTTATTTTATTATTTTCTTTTCTCTTAACAATTACTTTATGGATTTTACATTTTGTAGAATTAGAGTAGTTTGAGTCAATCTCAAGGTCTTCATTGATTTCTCCCTTATCCCGGCTACTTTCTCATTATCTGCTACTATATTAGCAAAGTCTCATTGTCTTCTTCCAATCTTGATCATCTTCAATCCTACAAGGTTCATCCTACTTTTTATTTTAGGTAGGTTTTCACAAGCTTCCGGATTTGTTATTTTGGGGCAAAATCTTAGTTTATAGTAGTCTATCCTCATTTGTTCATACACCCAAAAATTTTGACTCGTAAAGGTCTTATACTAGATATTTCTTTAAGTTAGGGGATCGATTATGCTCGTGGAAGGTTTTAAGTACCCCAAGACACTCATCCGAACATGGTACTTAGTCTGAATAGATGTTCACATTTAAACAAACTCCTAGTAATTTTCTTTAGTTTTGTTTAACAAAATAATTCTCATTTTTTATATTGATTTTTCATTTTTTATGCATTTTTATGTAAGGAAAGAAGCTGATACTACTGTCTATCAGCAATAACAAATAAAGCATATGAAATGAAAATGTTTTTGAATTTCTTGGCGACCGAACCTTGTAAAGGTTTCCTACATAGCCCGGTTTTCATGGAGAATCAAGTCGAAATGTAGTTCATCTATTCAAGAAGAACAGATTTTTATTTAGATAGGTGACCGAACCCGTACGTCGGATGTTTACATATCTCAGATTGTTGAGAATTATGTCAGCACGTAGTTCATTTATGAAAAATGATTTATTTTATTTTGATTTTATTATGAGGTAAACACATGAATCGTACAATGATATGCGGATAATACCATTGATTTCATCAAGGGCACTCTAACTGAATTCACTTGCTTAGACAAGTTTAGTATTTATGTTTGGGTTATTAGTTCCAAGGAAGAAAATATATTGTATATATGCTAGTCCTATCCGTAACTAAGCAAAACGGAAATGTTTCTGAAGAAGGTGCACACATATCCCCGAAGGAATAGAGGTCCTCCATTTATTCCTAATTTTTAGCCACAAGGGTCTCAACGGTGTGGTATATATATATATGATTCCAGTCCACGAGCCTGAAGACTTAGTGTCAGGCTGTGATCTAAACTATTGCAATAAAGTAAAGTCAGTTATTAACAGTTATTAGTTAGCAATTAGTTAATTAAAGGTTTAATTTGAGTTTTAGGAGTTCGATTTCAAGTGTTCTTGAGAGAATCAAAGATGCTATGCACAACTCATGGTATAATTGATGTTTTGGTCATGTTCTTCATATGTTCTTCATGTTCTTGACCTGTTCTTGGTGTTCTTGATGTTCTTGACATGATCATGGATAATTTTGACATAGTTTGATGAATTTGACATGTTTTAACGTTTTTTACTTGATTACTTGATATATATTATATGTACATGGAAATAGGTCTAAGAACTATATAAACATGCTATCTACAAGCAATATAAATGTATTTAAGACAAGATGGAAGGGCGTTTAAGGTAACATACATAGAAGGGTATTGGCCAATGTGCAGGGTAACTCAGCCTACTTGGAGATGTTTGGCTTAGAGGTCATCCTTTTATGCCTTTTGGTTTGATGGTTTTGGATGAATCTTGAATATTCTGTAGGATTTTCTAAGATTTGGTAATGATTACCAAATCTAAAAATATACTAGGTAATGATTGGCAATCATTAGTCATCATTAGATATGATTAGATTGCACATGGGAAATTTATGGCTTGATATGACCCTTTTCGGTTTGGTTTGGTGGTTGAGTATCGGTTCCTTGAACTATTTCGGTTCGATTGCCAATAATGCTTTTGGAGGTGCTTTATATGTAGTATTTAAGTGTCATTTGGCATTTAATGTCTGATAATGACACTTGATGTAATGGGCATTTAATGCTCTCCAATGGAATTGATTTGGTTCAGTTTGCCTTGTAATTGTGTTGTTATATTTCAAGCAATTTATTTTTCCAAATATATTTTGATCAAAATATCTAAGTGCCTTGAATGTGGTATTCCTATGTCATCCCAAGCATTTAATGCTTGGTGGGTGGTGGTAGCACGTAGATACGTTGCTACTTTCACCGCAAATGTACGAGTCAAGTTTTAGTATAGATTGGGAAGAGTAAGGGTTGTCGTATCCACAAGGATTAGATTAGACGGTCGTTGAATACCGAGATTATCATAACCTAACTTTATCTAGACAATAAAAATGTAGTTTTTATAATAAAATATACTACTATTAATTTAATTAAACTAATTATACTAATATAATAATATAGTGGTATGATATTTAAGGGAAATTATTGTCTAGGGATTAACTTCGTTCATTTATACGCGTTTGCTTCAATCTAGTTTACATTAACGACGTTCATCCTATCCGACAATCTCGGTATCGAAATCTCATTCACTACCTCTCCTGAGTGTAAAGTGAATGAATATGTGACTTCACGTCAATGTCGAAGTCCCCCTCAAGCATCTGTACGACACTTGGTCACATGAGTCTCACCTCAATGTCATGGATTGCACACTTTCTAACTCTCTCCCGGATTATTAGATCAACACGTTGTGTTTAAACCCCAATCCAAATCCGGGGTTACCTCTCTCGATTGTCAAACCCTATATTCTCAATATATCTAAACAAGCATATAAAGTTGGAATAACAGCAAACACAATCGGATAAACATGAACAACCATTAACGAAACATAGATTTTATATAAACAACGTTTTCGTGAAGTACATCAGGCCCTAGATAATTTATGTTTCGCTACACATGGCTGTAGCCCTAAATACAACTAAATACAAGCTAAACATATACAAACATTCAACCAATCTAAGAGTGAAAAAGAAAATGAGGAGACTAGCCGTTATTCGAATATCCGATGATAAAACCGCTCCGAGAACACTTCCTCCTTCTTCGCGTTGTGATCTTCTATTGGTCGAATGGCCTTGGAGCTCTCAAGACTCCTGAAAACGTCTCTCTTTCGTTTGGGGAGAAGAGTGACGATATTTATAGGATTCTAAATATCTCAAAATATCCTAAATTATCTTAAAATATTAGGCACTGACCGCTGTTGCGGTAGGTATGTCGGCAGTGGTCATCGCTGTAGCGGTGGAACTCTCTGCATTTTAACCATTGCAGCAGTGGCCTAACTGCTGCGGCAGTAGAGCTTTAGCAAACTCTCTGTATTTTAACCGTTGCAGCGAATATGTCATTTTTGCCCTTTTTCTCCACCGTTCTTCCACCGCTTTGATCGTTTATAAACCGTTTTAGTCCCTTTTCACCCCCAAATACCTAATTTAAGATAAAATAAATAAATAAAAGTATTAAAACACAATAAAATACTAAAAAAATATTCAAAAACTAAAAAAATCGACTTGGGAATAAATAGATAAATTACACCTATCAAATACCTCCAAATTTAGATATTGCAAGTCCTTGAGCAAATACTTACACTAAAATAAAAAAACACAACTAAATAACTAACACAAACAATCTAAACATAACGATATGCGAGTTTTGAATTCAGCTATCGACCAAAATATTTTTCCCTCAACAATCCC
The DNA here is from genome assembly GCA_016647705.1 of Eucommia ulmoides. Lineage (NCBI taxonomy): Eukaryota > Viridiplantae > Streptophyta > Magnoliopsida > Garryales > Eucommiaceae > Eucommia > Eucommia ulmoides. The sequence continues at coordinate 13,840,005 of CM028340.1, forward strand.
CAAATATTATCGAGTTCAGGAGTAAAACGCACCATGTGGTGTTCTAGAATTTCGACATTCAATAATTGTAAACACCATTCTAGATCCTTTCAACATGTGTGTGTTAGACTCAATAATATAACTATCCAAGACCGGATTAGATTATCCACCAACGAAGCTCACATCTTTAACCATAAATGATTAGGATATCCATACGCCTGACTGGATTCCACTCTCCACTAATATAGGCTTGGAAGTTCATAAAGATTAAAAGGACTTGGTTCGGTTGGGAACATGGCCAAAGGTATATCGGTAATATAAAATAGTTAACTTAGTTAACTTAACGATACCGAAGGCACAATGCTTGGCACAAAATCACTCTCAAACCCTCATAGATAAATTGGAAACAACCCTAAACAAAAATTTAAGACCGACGTACTCACTCGTCAAAAGAAACGGAAATTGAACGTTATTTACATATGTTTTTTTTTTCACAACGTACTACACCTCCAAACTTATTCGATTATTACAATTTCACGGGTGTGCTTAAAACGAAAGAAAAATAACAAATGAGTACTCGAATACCGAACCAATTAAAAATTCGCCCTAAACCCAACCGCTCACTTTAAGTAGCATACATGAATGCTAACTTGATTCACTCAAATTGTGCCTTCAGTTTAGCGATATAGGTTTGGAAAGAATTCAATTGGCCAGGGTATTTGTTATATGTTCAAAATTGTAACGGCTATTTGGCTTCGATAGGGTAATGAGGGATAAACATATTGCATGGTAAGCTTCAAAGGCTCAAGCAAATCAAATGAATGCCTAAATCATGTCTCCTGAACTACCTCACCTAGGATTTCACCTCAAGTTTCCCCCAATCAGGTTCTAGAATCTTTAAAATTGTCATGAAATTGGCTAATGGATAATTGGCCTCAAACCAATTGAATAGAAATAAATTAAGTCTACGTGCTCATCTAAATTAGGATCCACAATAACTTTTATCAAAAAGACAAGCCAAGCACACAGAACAAACATGAATGGGTATACCCTTAACCTCAACAAACAATCAGGGGGTAATATCATCATCGGGTAATAGCCCAGATGAATGCAAAACTTAGCATGCAACAACAACAACAACAACAACAACAACAACACAAACACATTCTATACTAAACAAACATGCAATACATTAAATTAAACTAACACAACTAACAACAAAAATACATACTAAACATACTACACATCACCCCCGAACTTAAAACGGATAGTGTCCACATTGACCCATCAACGATCCCAATAAAATCATATAGCATGATAATGAAGACTGGGGTTTAGAACACATACCTGGGAGGTGAGAGAATATTGCCTCCGAATCAAGTCGGCAATGACGGATCTAATTTATTTTTTACTTGCGTTGTCTTCCAAGAAGCACGTGGTTTATTGTCCTCAACCTAACATGGAGAATGGCTCATCAAAGAGTGATTTTTGCCCATAGTAAGTGTCGTACAACACTACGTATGGGTCTTGATTCAGTACACCCTCAAGCTTGGCGAGATTTGGCATTGTATGGCCTGAGCTTTCAACAAGATTCTCCACCGACTCATGTGCTTGGTAGGCATCAAAGAATGTTGCTAATAGCGGCGAAGGATAAGTGAGCCACATTGGATCCTCGTAGATGTGATCGTCTTGGATTGGTGGCGGCATCACAATGTGGATCTCCAATGGTAAAGAATCACAATCGTCGATCCATGCTTGGGTTCCCATCTCATTCGAATAATCATAGTCGAACTCTCCCAAGCTCCTTCCGCTCATTTCTAGTTCCTCGTGGTGGCTTTCAATGTATGTGGAATTTGTGTTTCTCGGTGCCACCACTTTTGACTCGGCCTCAATAAAGTAGATCATCTCAATATTGTCAAGATGATCATCGTACCCATTGATCATGTCATTCGTTTCCCTCCAAAACGCTTGAGTCTCCCCTATAACTTCAACAAACATGGTTTCCAATGCGAGAAAAGACTCCATATGTTGGTCCAAGGTGTCAATCCATGGCTCGAAAATGATGAAACTATCCCCCAAGCTTTGGTAACTTGGTGAATAATTCCAATACTGAAAATCAAACTCGGACATGTCTTCCAACAACCAATAGGCTTCATCAATGGTTAGTTGGTCGAAAGAGGTGGTACCGTTTTCTCTTTCCACCCATGTTCTGGTTGTGGCTAATAATCTATCGAAGAAGTTCAGTAGTTGACATTCCCTCAAGAAACAATGATTCGGAAACCGAAATAGCAACTTCTTATATCGATCCCAAGCACAATAAAATGGCTTGGAATCCCATTGAAAGAAACGCAAAAGTACCTATTGATCTAACATCTTCAAGTACCCTACATGAAAAACAAAGACTACAAAACAAAAATTATAAACAAAATAAATGCCTAAATTAAAATCAAGTTATTTACTCACAATATCAATAACAATCTAAAAACCAATCCCCGGCAACGGCGCCGAAAACTTGATAGCGCATAGATACGTCGCTACTTTCATTGCAAGTGTACGGGTCAAGTTTTAGTATAAATTGGGTAGAGTAAGAGTTGTCGTATCTATAGGAATTGAATTAGGCGGTCATTGAGTACCGCGATTATCATAACCTAACTTCATCTAGGCGATAAAAATGTAGTTTTTATAATAAAATATACTAATACTAAGTTAATTAAACTAATTATACTAATATAGTAATATAGTGGTATAACGTTTATGAAAAATTATTGCCTAAAGATTAACTTCGTTCACTTAAACGTGTTCGTTTCAATCTAATTTACATTAACGACGTTCATCCTAATCTCGGGATCAAAATCTCATTCACTACCTCTCCCAAGTGTAAAGTGAATGAATATGTGACTTCGCGTCAACTCCAAAGTCCCCCTCGAGCATCTATACGACACTTGGTCACATGAGTCTTGCCCCAACATCACGGATTGCACACTTTCTAACTCTCTCCCTGGTTATTAGATCGTTGCGTTATGTTTAAACTCTAGTCCGAATCCAGGGTTACCTCTCCCGACTGTCAAACCTCGTATTCTCAGTATATCTAAACAAGTATATAAACGTGGAATAATGGCAAACACAATCGGATAAACATGAACAACCATTAACGAAACATAGATTTTATATAAACAACGCTTTCATGAAGTACATCAAGCCCTAGAAAATATATGTTTAGCTACACATGGCTGTAGTCCTAAATACAACTAAATACAAGCTAAACATATAAAATTATTCAACCAATCTAGGAGATAAATGAGGAAACTAGCCATTATCCGAAGATCCGACGCTAAAATCGCTCCGAGAATGCTTCCTCCTTCTTTGCGTTGTGATCTTCTATTGATCGAATGGCCTGGGAGCTCTCAAGACTCCCAAAAACGTCTCTATTTCATTTGGGGAAAAGAGGGACAATATTTATTGGATTCTAAATATCTCAAAATATCCTAAAATGTCAGGTGTTGACCGCTGCAGAGGTGGGTATGTCAATAGTGGTCACCGCTGCAACGGTGGTTTAACCGCTGCAGTGGTTGAGCTCTCTGCATTTTGACCACTGCAGCGGTGGCCTGACCGCTGCGACAGTGGAGTTTCAGCAAACTCTCTGTATTTTCACCGCTGCATCAGTGGATGCAGGCTTTGAATATATTATTTTTGCCCTTTTTCTCCACTGTTCTTCCACCGCTTTGATTGTTTATGAACCATTTTAGTCCTTTTTCACCCCCAAATACCTAATTTAAGACAAAATAGATAAAAACGTATTAAAACACAATAAAACGCTATAAAAATACTCAAAAACTAACAAAACCGGCTTAGGAATAACTAGATAAATTACACCTATCAGATGGTGATTTGATGGATCATTAAATGCATTCCTTGGTGGCTAACCGGATCGGTTGTATTGATAATCGAAAGTTACTTTTCAAGTAACTTGGTTTCTCCCTTAGATATTTTGTAGGAAATATCGAGAAAATATCTTGGAAAATATATTGGCATTTAATGCTCATTAAATGAGTCATTAAATGCTTGGTAGGGCCCTTGATGTGATAGGCTTTGATTTAAAGACATGATGACTTCGGTTTGGTTGTTTTTGAACCGAGTCCTAAGCCTTAGTTAATTGGGATAACTTCGACTTGTCATGGAAATATCTTGACTTGAACAAAGTATTTTGGATTAATTTATGGAGATTGATACTTTAAAAAAATAATTTAGACAAGTATTTTTTGGGTCAAATAGACGAAACCGACGATAGTAAAATGTTTTAGGGGTCAAAACATGTAACAAAGATAATTGGTGAAATTTCCTTAAATTAAAGGGTAGTAACTAATTTTATTCATATTAAAATTTATTTCATACAAATCATTATTTAATACTGTCATCTTAGTCCCCCTTTAACTTTAAAAATTTCGAGGTTAACCCGAAACGTTTACTTAACTATATTCACTCAAATTTGACAATTTTATGTTCTCTTGTGTTTTTGTTATTTTTTGTAGTATTCAGTGTGATCTTAAGGTAGAAATTCATTCCCTTTAAACTTTAGTTTAAAATTTATTTGAACTTGAACTTTCGATTTGACATTGAATAGGCGGGACAAAATGCGGTGTCTACAAGGAATGTGCTATATTTTGGTGTGTCATTTTTTATTTTTGTACTAATATTAAAATTAATTAAATTCAACCCAAATAAAACTAATTCAATCCATCCCAAATAAAATAAAAATTAAATTAAATTAATAAATTAAGTTTCACCAAACCTAATTAAACACAAAGAAACAAAACCTATTAAATTTAATTAAATTTAATTAAATAAAAATTAATATGAACCTAACCAAGCAACTTTTACTTAACCATTTTTAAACAAATCTAACATTAACCGAGCAATATTTAAACTCAAATCAACTAATTAATCCTAATTAACCCACCCATCACCCATTAATCCAATATTTAGCTCTTCCTCTACGTGTGCCATGTTTGGCACATGTAGGGCATGTGTGCCAAAATAGCACATATGATGGCACATCTCTTAGAGCTCCTTTTGTTTTCAAAAGGGCTAAAAAAAGGATGGCACACCATATAACAATGCCCTTGTACATGCTCTTACACTACCGGCAAAGAAAGAAAGAAGAGTGATATGCATTTTTTTAGTGAGAGAGGAGTGAGAATGTTGGTGTTGGTGTTGGTGTTTGTATGGTTGTTGAATTGAAAAGTCTAGTTAGTTGCAGTGAGAAAGAGAGAGATGTTCATGATCAAATTTCCTTATTTTCTAAATTATGAGCGAGAGAAGACAACGTCTTCTTCTTGTTGTTTTTAATTTATTTATTTTTTAATTATGTTATTTTGTTTCAAAAAAGGGTTAAAAATATTTTATTTTTTTAAATGGGGATGTTAGTGTAAAAAATAAAAGATAAAAATGTATATGTATATAACAAATTTAAAGGGTTATTTATGTAATTTAGTTTTTAATTATCTAAATAATTTTAAATAGTTAAGGGTGAAATTGTCATTATGAAAAAAAAAAAAAAAATACTACTGATTTTTTATTTATAGGCGAGGTAAGTGGTATTTGACCAAAATGACAGGAGTGACTGGTATTTGTCAAATGACAAGAAAAGTATCTGGTTTAGGGCAAAATGACAAGAGAGGCAAGTGGTATAAACCCATATATCAATTGAGTATACGTTCTATTATATTGAGTATACGTTATAGATAGATAGATAGATAGATAGATAGATAGATAGATAGATAGATAGATAGATAGATAGATAGATAGATAGATAGATAGATATAGATATATCAATCTGGATATTACATTTAGGGTATGTTTTGGAAGGATGAAAAAGAAAAACGAAAAATAAAATAAGAGAATAATTTTTTTATCTATTGTGAAAGGAAAATTATTTTTCCTAGTGTTGTTTGGTTAGGAAATAAAATGAAAGAATGAAAAATTAATTTACTTTAATGTAATTTACTATTTTACCATTATATATTACAAAAATAAATGAAATATTATATTATCAAGAGTATAATTGTAATTTTATTCATTTTTCATCACTTCCCTCTATTTTCCTCCCATGTTTATGAGGAAAAAAATTGTCTCAAATTGTGTTTTTTCTATCTTATTTTCTTTTTTCTCCCATTTTCCATCCAACCAAACAAGGTCTTTTTTTTCATTTTTCTTTTCATTTTCTTTTTCATCCATTTTCCACCCAACCAAACACACACTTAAAGTTTGATTATTCATAATAATTGCTGCACTCATTCTTAATCGGTTTTATCATTTAAAAATAATATACATTTTTTTGTAATAAATAGATCTGAAAAATATGGTTATTGAATGGAATATTTTGTGAGAATAGTTTTCCTATATATATAATTGTTACTCTTATTCTTAAATTAGGGAATCTTGTTGAAAGGTTCCAAAACTCAAAAAATTACTTTCTAAGGACCAAGTCATGTGTTAAAAAAATCATTATTACAGGACCCCGCAGATTGATGGTTTTATGGAATGGGACCTTTCACCAATTTTTCCTTATTTTTATTTGTATGTCACTTTTGTACTCCATCTTGTATTCATTTGAATGATCTTGTACTAAGCACAAACATTAGAAAGTTAATTTTGTTGTTTATAAACTTGGTCGAGTTTTGTATTTTAGTATACAAAACTATTAGAGAAAATTGAGCAAAAATGTTTACTCAAAAGTGAGAAATTCTTTGAGTGTTTTTGGTTATTAACTGATTGTACATCTTAAGTTGAAAACTCATCAAGAAATCAAAGACTTCATTGAATATAACAAAGAGACGAAGAGGCCAAACGAAGGAGCCTTTGGAAAGGTGACGATTTGATCTCGCCAGTGAAGAACATTGAGTAAAGAAATCTTGTCAAGGTGAGTTTCTCAATTAGACTTGCTTGATCTCTGTTGGGGATAGTAGTGAAACTAAGAGAGTAAATCTTGTTTAGTGAAAATGTTGTAAGTAGTTTATTGTGTGTAACAACTTTGATCTTGTGAAGATCAATGAATAACATCAAAAGTTTAGAGAGAAAAAGGATGACGGCTAGGGTTTTATTATCTTTGAAATCAAGAATACGATAATACAAATGAAAAGAGAGACTTATATAAGAGTACAATGGAAAACCTAGAAAGCAAGTAAAAGACAATTCTACCCTTACTAAATACTAATAATTATAAACTCTAATATCCCCTCTCAAACTCACAATATTGCTGCAAGTAGCATCGAGAGTTTGCCAATCAAAAAACGAAAACGCGAAATAGAATGCAACTTGGTGAACAAATTGGCAATTTGCATGGAGGATGACACAAAAGGCAAAGTAATGGTCCCATGTTGAAGATGATGACGAGTGAGATGACAATCGATCTCGATGTGCTTGGTCCGTTCACGAAAGACTGAATTGTGAGCAATATGAATAGCACTCTTGTTATCACAATACATGGGAGTGGGATGAGAAAGAGAAACACCCATATCTGCAAGTAACCAACGCAACCAAACTATTTCAGTAGTAGTGGATGTCATTGCACGATACTCAGCTTCCGTGGAAGATTTAGAAACAACAGCCTGCTTCTTGCTCTTCCATGAAATAAGAGAATCACCCAAAAATACACAAAAACCTATGACAGACTTGTGATCTGTGGGATCACTAGCCCAATCAGCATCAGAATAGGTATGTAGCTCCAAAGACAAGGTCGATGAAAGTAATAGACCCTGAAAGAGGGTGCCCCGAAGATACCGAATGATACGAAGAACAGCAACCCAATGAATTGTAGTAGGAGAAATGACAAATTGACTGACGATATGAACAGCATGAGCAATGTCCAGGCGAGTGATAGTTAGATAGACCAAACTGCCAACAATAATACGATATAAGGTATGATCTGACAAGGGAGCACCATCGAAAGGTGAGTAGCGAACATTCACCTCTAGAGGAGTATCAACAGTCCTAGTATCAGTAAGACGAGCATGCTTGAGAATGTCAGCTGCATATTTGGACTGAGAGAGAAGATAGCCTTTCGGAGAAAAAGCTACTTCAATACCCAAAAAATAGTGTAAAGCCCCCAAGTCCTTCATTTCAAACTACCAAGATAATTCTGATTTCAAAATTGCAATCCCATCAACATCATCACCTGTAATAATCATGTCATCCACATATAAAGACAGTAGAATACGACTGGCAGTGGTACACTTTATAAACAGAGCGGAATCATGATTACTTGGGTGAAAACCAAGCAAAATAATTATTGTAGAGAACTTCTCAAACCAGGCTCGAGGAGCCTGTTTAAGGCTGTATAGAGCTTTCTTGAGTTTGCAAACTTCTCCAAACTTATGAGCAACACCCGGAGGAGAAGTCATGTAAATTTCTTCTTGAAGGTCGCCATACAAGAAGGCATTTTTAACATCCATCTGAGAAATATGCCACTGACGAACAGATACAATGGCAATAAGAGTGCGAACAGTCATCATTTTTGCAACTGAAGCAAAAATCTCTTCATAATCCATACCATATTGCTGAGAAAATCCCTTGGCAACCAAACGAGCTTTGTATTGCTCAACTGAACCGTCAGACTTGGTTTTAAGTTTGTAGACCCACCGAGAACCAATTGGACTTTTACCAATAGGTAAAGGTACCAAATCTCATGTATCTGTCTTGTATAAAGCAGAGAGTTTCTCAGCTATAGCCTATTGCCAAAGAGGATCAAGTGTTGCCTCTTTATAGGATAAAGGCTCAGAGAAACAATGAATAGAAGCTAAAAAAAGAATTAAAAGAATGTGAATAGAAAGAGTAAACAAAATCTAGTATATCAGTGGACTTACGAATGCGCTGAGGATAGCGAGCAGAATGATCCACAATCTGAGAAGATTCTTGGTAGGTTGTCAGAGGGGAAGGGACACTAGAAGTATTTATACCTGCAGAGCTACCAGTATCAACATGAGGTTGAGATGCATGAAATGGGTCAATATCTGTAATGCATGAGTTGTAAGAAGATAAACTATTTGTGTCATCAGAGAAAGGATCAATGGAAATGAGATCAAATTTTGTCAAGTTGTGTGTACTAGAAGGAATAGAGAAAAAAAGGTATATGGTCAAGAAACACAACATGACGGGGACACATATAGTTTTTGTGCAACTGGATCAAAGAAAATATATCCCTTTTGTCCCTTACCATAACCTAGGAAGACACAAATAGCAGAGCGAGAAGACTACTTACTACGCTCTACTCTCGATCGAAGAACAAAACAAGTGTACACAAATACTCTTAAGGAGGAATAGTTGGGAGCATGACCATACAATTTTTCAAATGGAGACAAACCTAAAGAATGAGAATATGGGATCTTATTAATTAGGTTGATTGCAGTAAGTATTGCTTCTCTCATACATCAGAGTGAACTAGATCAAATGGTACAAGGGAAGAATAATTGTTTCGATTAAAAGGTAAAACAGAGAATTTTGCAAGCTTACAACCACTACAATCAAAAATATCACAAAGTGACAAAATCCCTAAGGATCCTTTAGATACTAAGTATTTTAAACGAGATTCCGAAACATGACCAAGACGAGAATACCATAAATAAAAACTAGAAGACGAAGAAGTCAAATAAAAAGACGACAAGTCAACACCGGAAGCTACAACATCTAGTACTCGTAGCTCATCCAGTATATATAGTCCCCCCTGCCTATGGCTTGTCCCAATCAACTTCTGGGATTGTGGATCCTGTACCTGACAGGAGGTAGAAGAGAAAGAAACTGAGTAACCATAATCACATAATTGGCCAACAGAAACAAGTTTCAATGCAAGGTTGGGAATATGATAAACACTTGAAAGAGATAACCGAGGTTTGACAACAAAACCAATGCCTGCTAATGGCATCAGAGTACCATCAGCAGTCATAACAAATACAGATTATGTAGGCTTTAAAGAAGAAAATGATGGCAAATTAGATGACATATGATGAGAGGCTCCAGAATTTAGAACCCATATGGAGGAAGACATACCTAAAGAGCTAGAGGGTGACAAACCTACTGAAGATGCAGCTGACATGGCATGTGGCTGTGCGGCAAGGAACTTCTGAAATTGTTCAATAAGGGCCTCCATTGTGGGATTAGAAGATGTTGGGTCTCCAAAACTAAACGAATTTGATGATGATGGTACAGTTGCTGTAGTATTAGGCTGTGGAGGCCTGTAAGGACGTTTTTTAAAACAATTGTCAAATTTCCACTGGGGAGACGGTTGTTGCTGTTGTTGCCGTGTTCTACTCAGTTTAGGGAATTGAGCCTTCCAATGACCTTTTCGCTTACAGAAGCTACATTCATCAAAGGCAGGCCTCAAATAAGGCTTGTTTTGATAATTGGAAGAGACTGCCAGAACAGATGGACTGGCTGATTGGAGAACCCTTGTGTCTAACTGAGACTTGAAACGTATCTCCTCGGCCAATAATTCACTAACCACTGAGTCAACAGAAGGAAGTGGATTGCGGTACAAAATTTTCCCACGAAGTCCCTCAAAATCACCACGTAACGCCATCAAAAATTGAACCAAACGTTGTTCTTCTCTATGAGCAATATACGAAATACATGCTCGTAATTCTGCAAATTCTGTGAGAGCTAATTGATCCCAAAGATCTATCATAGCGGAGTAGAATTCTGGGATACTAATATCATTCTACTTCAGTGCTCGAATATCAGATCCAATTGTTTTGCAAAGTTAGACTGTGTGTACAGTCTTAATAGATGATCCCAAACCTCTTTGGCGTACTCATACTTCGCCAATTGCATACCAATTGAATATTCAACAGAGTTGTTAATTCAGGTAATGATTTTAGAATTATTTGCCTCCCAAGTATCTAACGAAGTTAAATAATTTTCATCACTTTCATCTTTTGGTTTAATTAACATACCACTAACGTAGCCCCACATCTTTATGCCTTTGAGAAAAAATTTCATCACATAACTCCAATAAAAAAAATAAAAAATAAAAAATGAAAAAATCATTCAACCTCACAACAATAGACTGAAGCGAATCATCCATTTCAGAAGCCATTACAAATACCAACAAGCGAAATCACAAATCTAATGCAACAGATAAATAAAATCAAATACCAGAAACAAATTGATGATCGTTGCAGAGAAAACCAAATCAGAATTGCCTGGAAGCCAAATCTGTACAAATATCAACAATCATAGTCGTACGGATGCTGGATCTGTATGAATACCAGATCTGTATAAACGCCGGATCTGTACGAACATCGAAACTGTCCACGGTCCTTGTGGATGGAATCAAACTTCTTTCCATGAGATTAGGCTCTTGATACCATGTGAAGATCAATGAATAACATCAAAAGTTTAGAAAGAAAAAGGATGACGGTTAGGGTTTTATTATCTCTGAAATCAAGAATACGATAATACAAATGAAAAGAGAAACTTATATAAGAGTACAATGGAAAACCTAAAAAGTAGTAAAAGACAATTCTACCCTTACTAAATACTAATAATAATAAACTCTAATAGATCTATACCTAAGAAGTTAGATCTAGAAAATAATGGATTAGAAATCACCGCGAGAGCTCGGTAGAGTAGACGTAGGTAAGAAATATTGTTGAACTACTATAAAAATCTTTGTCTTGTGTTATATGCTTGTCTCTATCCTTTACCCACTCTAGAATCTATACTTGACATTCGTGGTTTATTTATTCATCAATCCGATGCACACACTAGCACTATAATAATCAAGTCAGTGTTGAGAATTACGTTTAAACAGATTTAATTTAAGAGAAAAGTTCTAAAGACCCAGTTCACACCCACCCCCTCTTGGGTCATCTTTGGACAAACAATGTATCAACAGTTTTACTTATTAATTTAATTAAAAAACTAAAAATAGTAGGGGCAAGGCCCCTCTGGGTCTTCTTGGGTCCACCCATGCACTTCAAAGGCTAAAATTGCATTTTGAGATTTTGAGGGGTTCATATTTAATCTTTGATTTAGTTGAGAAATGGCTTTTTGTCCAGTTTCTACCACCTACCACCTATTTCTATGAGGATGTACTCTCTCTATCTTAAACGTAGAGTTTTTAATGTTTTAAAATTTACTTAAATTTGATGAATAAAAACTCAAAGCAAATAATTATTTACCTAATGACTTGAAACATGAAGAAAAAAAACGAAAAACAGAAGAGAAAAACTGGTAGATTATATTAATAGTGTCGTAAAGGGCGCCGACGGGGCGCATCCTGGGCCTCAGACAGGGGCGGGGCGATCGAAAAATGCCCCTTGGGGATTGAGGGGAGAAGAACCAGCTAGGCGTATGCCCAATGAGGATGGGCCATGCCCAGGGCGTAGTCAAACTGGGCGTACACCTTGGCTTTTTACAATTTTGTATGGTCAACTAGGTTGGACCCTACTATATTTAAAAAAAAAATACTAAACATATATGGACTTCTGTTACAACTTAAGGGAAATGACTACACTCTATTCCAATACTCAAGGCTACAGCTCTCAATTCTCAAGAGACGCCATAGCTTGGCAATTCTTAAGAAACTACTACAGTTATGCTCCAGTTCTTCTACAATTCTTCTGCATGTGTGATTTTAACTAGAACCAGCAACAGCTTCAACGGATCTCTGTTTTCTATTTCTATTTCTGAAACATAGCACCAGCACTGCACTATGTATTCTTCTTCCATCATTTCATATTCTATTTCCTCTTCTATTTCTCCCGTGTTTATTACTTTATTTTTCTCGATTATTTTTCTCTTTTTTTTTCTCTAAATTACTCTGTTTGTTTTTCTATTTTTTTCTTTATATTTGTCTTTTTTTTCCCTTTGAATTTCTCTGGGTTTTTTTTTTTTTTTATCATTTTCTCTTAATCGTTGTTTATTACTTTTATTTTTCTATGTTGTTTTTTTCTTTTTTCCCTCTGAATTACTATGTTTATTTATCTATCTTTTCTTTGTATTTATCTGTTATTTTTTAATTTTTTTCTTTTTCTTCTAATTTTTTTATTTATATTTCTCTATGTATTTCTCTGTTTCTACATATTAAGTTACTAGTGTATAACATTTACCTGAAAGCACAGGTACAAAAAAAAACACAAAGAAATAATATATTTAGACATAATTTCATCTATTTATATGACATTACTGTTGTATTAAATTATTTTTTAGGTATTTCGTGACCCAATTATTTGTGGGACTCAATAATAAATTGGATTATATAGATATACTAATGTGTTATCCTTGGTGAGGAGATGAATGTAGTATATTTATTTGTGTAAAATTATTTAAGAGGTGAATTAAAATTGTTCATTAAAGTATCCACTTGAAGACATTAATTAACATTTAGTATGAATTATCCCACATCGGTAACCTGAGAAGATAAAAAGTCATTAATTAAGGCTCGAGATACCTCTTGTAGGTAAGCCCTCTAGGGCGCTAAAAGAAATAGAAAAAAATAAATCTAAAGACTATAAAATAAATAAATCCACACGCACGCGCACGCACTGTTGTCACCACCGACTGACCAACCGACCGCCCAGCCTGGCCCGACGGGCTCGAGCTCGAGTCCGAGTCCTGGTTCGGGTCCCGAGTCTTGGGGCCTTGGGCCTTGTGGCCTTGTGGATCATGTGGCTCCTAGGGCTCTTGGGAACCTGAAGGTTGTCTCTTCAGATTTGTGTAACTATTGAGAGTTACAAAAACCTGAAGGCTATTCAGGTGTATAATTGTAGGGTGATTAGTATTGTCCATTGAATGCCTTAACACCAATCTTTTTTTAGGTTGATTTTCACAGCTATAAAAGAGCATGCATTTCTCAGCATTAGGCATCCCATAAGCTACATTGCATTCTATTTTCTTGTCTACGTTGATCTTGTATTTTAAGAGAGTTCTACACTTTCTTGTTCGTCCGACTTCTGGTTTCCAGTGTTGGTACCAGTAGCAGTGTGATCATTGTATCATGAGAGGCAGACGCTCATTCAACCTTAAGCACCTAGCGGGGGTGAAATCTGCTTTAAGGAAAAATAGTCAAATGATTGCCTCGATCTTCTATTCTTGTATTTTTGGTGTCTGTTTCTCATTATTACACAGTCAGTAATCTGTTTCTATTTGTTATTATTATTTCACAGCAAGTTTTCCTTCTTTCTGTTCTATAATTTTTTATTGTAATACTTTTCTTGTAATGTTATCTGGAATGTTTATGTAATAAAAAAATCAGATTTGTTTCATCTTTCTGTTTATTTTCCAACAATCTTCAATTAATAATTGATTAAATAATTAATTGTTTAATTATTTAATTAATTTTCTCACTAAATTTACCAACAATCTTAAAGCAAATTTCTGAATAATTTTAAACAATTCTGATTTTGTTTGAAAAACATTCTAGTAACAAAGTTTCTTATATTTTTATTTGTGTTTTCTGACAAGAAAAATGTCTTCAAATGATGTTTCTTTTACCACTGCTACTGTTGCTAATTAAGGTGTTGCACCACCTGTTGTGCATGCGCCCGTTACGCATCCTATGCCAACTCCACATAGAGAAAAACCTGAGAAGTTTGATGGAAGCTTCTTTAAGAGATGGCAACAGAAGATATTGTTCTACCTGAAAACATTGAACTTGGCAAGATTTCTCCGTGAGGATGTTCCTGCCATGACTGAACAGTCTGACACTCATATTGTTGTTGTTGTTGATGCATGGAAACATTCTGATTTCCTATCCAAGAACTATATCTTGAATGGACTGAGTAATACACTTTATAATGTGTATTTCTCAATCACGACGGTAAAAGAACTATGGCAATCCCAAGAAAATAAGTACAAAACTGAAGATGTTGGGACTAAAAAATTCGTAGTCAAAAGATTTCTAGACTACAAAATGGTGGACTTGAGGACAATCATGAGTCAAACTAAAGAGCTCCAAGTGCTTTTGCATGACATTCATGCTGAAGGAATGATTTTTAGTGAGTCATTTCAAGTGGCAGCTGTGATTGAGAAGTTGTCATTATCATAGTGTGACTTCTAGAATTATCTCAAACATAAATGAAAGGGGATGACTCTTGAAGACTTGGTTCTCAGATTGAGAATCGAAGAAGAACATCTAATCTCTTCTAAACATGAAAGTCGTAATTCTATGATGTCAAAAGCCCATGTCATAGAAACTCACAAGAAGAGGAAGCAAACTAAATCAAGCTCAAACAAAAGAGTTGCAAACAAAAAGTTCAAGGGTAACGGCTATACTTGTGGTAAGATGGGACACCGTGCTCAAGATTATCGCAAAAAAGTTGTACCAAAAGGAAAGAATCCTTAAAATCAGGCTGATGTGACTAAAGTGGAACACCTTACTGATGAGGTTTCCAAGATGAATTTGTTAGCAGTTATATCTAAAGTCAACCTCATTGATAATCCCAGAGAGTAGTATGTGGATACTGGTGCTACCCGCCACATATACTCTGATAAAAAAATGTTCATTGTTTTTCAGTCAGTGGAATATGGGGAAAAACTCTATATAAAAAACTCTTCAACTTCTAAGGTTGAAAGACAAAGAAAGGTCATGCTGAAAATGACCTCTGGTAAGGAATTTACTCTAAACGATGTGCTGCATGTACCAGATATTCATAAGAATATGGTTTCTGGATCTTTACTGAGTAAGAAGGGTTTCAGACTAGTGTTTAAATCTTATAAATTTGTACTTCCTAAGAGTGGGATGTGTGTGGGAAAAGGCTATATGAATTAAGGTCTTTTCAAGTTCAATGTGATTATTGTAATCCCAAATAATAATAATAATAATAATAATAATAATAATAATAATAATAATAATAATAATAATAATAATAATAATAATAATAATAATAATAATAATAGTCAATACTTCTTCTGCTTATAGGATTGAGTCTTTCGATGTAACGCATGGTTGTTTAGAACATGTTAATTATGATACGTTATGTAAATTAATTAATATGAATTTAATTCTTAAATGTCACGATAATATAAGTCACAAATGTGAGACCTATGCAGAGTCAAAATTAACTCGAACTTCTTTCCATTCAATTAAACGAAAAAATGAACCTCTAGAGTTACTGCACACAGATATTTGTGATTTAAAAATTTGTACAAACTAGAGGAGAGAAAAAGTATTTTATTACTTTTATTGATGTTTGTATAAGATATTGTCATGTTTATCTTTTAAAAAGTAAAGATGAAGTATTAGACATGTTTGTACATTATAAGACTGAAGTTGAAAATCAACTTAACAAAAAGATTAAAATATTGTGTAGTAATAGAGGTGGAAAATATGTTTCACCTTTTGGTGAGTTTTGTGCACAACATGGAATAATCCACCAAATTACAGTACCATATTCACCTCAGCAGAATGGAATTGCTGAAAGAAATAACAGAACTTTCAAAGAAATGATGAACTCTTTGTTAATAAGTTCTGGTCTACCTCATAATTTGTGGGGGGGGCTGTTTTAACAACGAAATTTGTTTTAAACAAATTACCTCACAAGAAATTAGAAAAGACTCCTTATAAATTGTGGAAATAAAGAAAGCCATATTCATAATTGAAAGTGTGAGGGTGTCTTACAAAAGTTATGGTTCTTGATTCTAAGCATATTATAATAGGACCCAAAACTATTGATTGTGTATTCATTGGATATGCACAAAATATTAGTGCATATTGATTTTTTGTTCATAAATCAAAAATTGAAAATGTACATATGAATACGATTATTGAATCAAGGAATGCATCATTCTTTAAGAATTTATTTCCTTATAAGACTTCTATTGAGTCGAGTTCTTTAAAGAGAACAAGTGATGTTACTTCTAGTAATTCTCATGAGGATGAGATTGAACCTAGACGTAGTAAAAGGATAAAACTTTCAATCTTTTGGTCCCGATTTTTATACCTATATGACAGGATATGAACCTTAAACTTTTGGGGAGGCTATATCTACACCTAAAGCACCTCTTTGGAAAGAGACTGTGAACAGTGAAATTGAGTCCATCCTTCAAAATCAATCATGAGAACTAGTAGATCTTCTATCTGGAACGAAACCACTAGGGTATAAATGGATCTTTAAGAAAAAGATGAAAGCATATAGATCAATTGATAAATATAAAGCAAGACTTGTAGCTAAAGGTTACAAGCAAAGAGAGGGTATAGATTATTTTGATACTTATTCACCAATAACAAGAATCACATCTATACGAATGTTAATAACAATAGCAGTTGTACATAATCTTGAGATACATCGAATGGATGTTAAAACGGCATTCTTGAATGGTGAATTAGGTAAAAATTCTGTATAGAATAACCAGAAAGGTATATAGTTCCTGGAAAATAGAATAAAGTATGTTGACTTGTAAAATCCTTGTATGGATTAAAGTAAGCGCCAAAACAATGGCATGAGAAATTTGACAATGTCATGTTGTCAAATAATTTTAAGATCAATGAATGTGACAAGTGTGTCTATATTAAGACAATTGAATCTTGTTACCTTATTGTATGCTTATATGTAGATGACATGTTTATTATTGGTAGTAGTGATAAAATCATAAAATCTACGAAACAAATGTTGACAATATATTTGAGATGAAAGATTTGAGAAACGCCGATATCATTCTTGGAATTAAAATTACAAGAACATCTAAAGGATTGATCTTATCTCAATCTCATTATACCAAGAAGGTCTTTGAAAAATTTAACAAGGATGACTCTAGTATAGCCAGAACACCAGTAGATGTTAATCAACATCTTTTGAAAAATATTGGTGATAGTGTATCTCAAGTAGAGTATTCCTGAATAATAGGCAGTTTAATGTACATAATGAACTGTACAAGACCTAATATTGCTTACGCAGTAAGTAAATTAAGCAGGTTCACTAGCAATCCAGGTAGAGAACATTGGAAAGCTATCGTGAGGCTTTTGAGATATTTAAGATATACTCAAAATTATGGTTTGCATTATACGAGATATCCAGTAGTACTTGAAGGGTACAGTAATGCAAATTGGATATCTGATACTAAAGACACCAAATCCATGAGCAGATATATCTTTGTATTAAGAGAAGCTACAATATCGTGGAAATCCTCTAAGTAAACATGTATTACCAGATCCACAATGGAATTTGAATTTATTGCTTTAGATAAAGCAGGAGAAGAAGCAGAATGGCTTCGACAAATTTTGGAAGATATTCCAACGTGGATTAATCTTGTGCCAACTATCTGCATACATTGTGATAGTCAATCAGCAATTGGAAGAGCATAAAATAGTATATATAACGGTAAGTCTCGACATATACGTCGAAGGCATAATACCGTAAGGCATTTACTCTCTAATAGAGTTACCTCAATTGATTATATCAAGTCAAAAGATAATATTGTGGATCCATTGACCAAAGGTCTTACACGAGATAGAGTAAACTGCTTATCGAGGACAAAGGGTTTAAAGCCTATTACGAAATAGTCATCATAATGGCAACCTAACCTAATTGATCGGAGATCCCAAGATCTAGGTTCAAAGGACAACCGAATTATAAAGGTGACTGTGGGTGTATCACTAAGTATATAATTTCTATGGCTCATTCCTATGATATAACAGTGATATTTGCAATATGATTAAGGAAAAGTATGACTTTTAATAATTTCTATATCTCTAAAATTTCATGTGGGGTATAGCAGAATACTCTCCATAGAATATCACCTATATGAGTGAGAACTAGGTTGGTTCTCAGAGAATGAAGAAGGCTAAATTCTTTAGAAACACTCGTGAAGTACCAGAGTGTTCAGGGCCAAAATAAACGCAACCATAGAAAGAAAGTGTCTAGATGATAACTATGTAGTTTCTATTGTTTCGATTTACACGAAAGACCAAACAGTTCAAGACATCATGTTCACTGGTTGGCTAAGTAAATCCAATGGATTCCTACTAAGGAAGGTTCAAGGACAAAAGCTACATGTCCTGATGTGGTTATTTTCTTTCTGAGCTCTCTCTTTCTTGTTCTGAGTCTACATTTCATATGCATATTTATCCGATCAATTTTCATTCATGTAGGGGACTGTTGTATTAAATGATTTTTTGGGTATTTTGTAACCCAATTATTTGTGGGACCCAATAATAAATTAGGATATATAAATATACTAATATGTTCTCCTTGGTGAGAAGATGAATGTAACATATTTATTTATGTAAAATCATTTAAGAGGTGAATTAAAATTGTTCATTAAAGTACTTACTTGAAGAAATTGATTGACGTGCAATGTAAGTTATCCCACATCGGTAACCTAAAAAGATGAAAAATTATTAATTAAGGCTCGAGATACCTATTGTAGGTAAGCCATCGAGGGCGTTGAAAGAAAGAAAGCTAAAGGCTACGATACCACAAGTGTACGGGTCAAGTTTTAATGGTATGGGAAGAGTAAGGGTTATCGTATCCACAAGAATTGGTTTAAATTGTCATTAAGTACCGCGATTATCGTAACTTAACTTTATTTAGGAAATAAAATTTTGAGTTTTAAAATTTAATAAATCTAAAACAACTAAAATAAATATAAATACAAAAATAAAATCGAATATGGATTATCTATGCACAAATATTTTAGGGGCTTGATTTCATGTCGTTATTCCAATGTTATCCTATTAAGTAATTATTAGTCAATTCCGTTTATTCAATAATCAAGGTCCACGTGCTATTATTCTCTCACTACCTCTCCCGAGCTCAAGTGAGAGAATATGTAATCACTTCAATACCGATATCTCTATCCCGTATTTAGGTGAAAATATTTGTTATACTCGACCTTATAGATTACGCGACTTCTAAATATATCTCGATCTATTAAAGTTTATATTATGTTTAACCTAATTCCAAACCCAAAATTACCTCTCCCGAGTGTCAAATCCAAAATTCTCAATTCAACTAAAATATCATGTGAGAGCATATTTGGAAGCATTAAAGAGGCAAACACAATTGAATGGAAAATTTAATTGGTAAATCTAGAACTTAATCACCTCCCGATTTCACAAAATCCTAAATTCTCAACTAGATTATGTAGGTGTTAATTTCCTCCCGGACTCACAACAACCTAAGTTATGCACTCCCAATTTCGGTTACGAATTCAACATCTCTCAAGTATAAAATTCGTAACCTGACATCGTCTAACTCATTGGCCACATGAATCAAACACATTAGACTTAAGAGAATGCACAAAATAGAATTTAATCTAACAATTGACAAAATATTCACAACACGATTCAAACGAGACCACATCAATGGGTTTGGGCTCCGGATCTTCAACTACACGTGACACCAATGATGTTTTCTTCTTCAATCTAGCATCAAAATTCCATCACCATGTGTTTTCGCACCCAAAGTCACCTCTCCTCTATTCCCTTTCGTCCTCCCCCTTTTTTCCAGTCAAAATGAGCTTAAATACCCTAAAATAGGGTTCAAATGCGACAGTCGGCGCTACAGCGTGTATTTTAGTGTGCTGCAGAGCACTAAGGGAAGAAACCGGCCCATCCACATTACTGGGAAGGCACTGGAGCACACTCTAATTCGCACTGTAGCGTGCTTTGGACAGCGTCGACGCTTGTTTTGTATTTTTGCCGTAACTTTCTCATCCAAATTTCGATTAAGGTGATTCAAAAACCTATGGAAAGATAAGACGTATATCTACAACTTAAAAGATTTGATATTTTCCAAAATAGGATTACATCATAGTCAAAAATAGCCTTGACGTTACTACACCTGAATCGATTTTGCATCTTTTTCTCCCATTTATTTATATACCTACAAAACAACACAAAAACACATCAAACTAACAAAAATATTTGAAAACACACAAATATTTGAATCTAAAATTACTTGATTTTTTGGTAAATAAAGCACTCATCAACAGACCGACAGCCCGTCCGGCCCAACCGGGCTTGGGCTCAGGTCGGGGTTTGGGTCTTGGGTCCTAGGCCTGGGGCCTTGGGCCTTGTAACTGCTGAGAGTTACAAAAACTTTAAGGCTCATCAGGTGTGTAATTGCAGGGTGATTAGTGTTATTAATTGAATGCCATAACACCAATCTTTCTTTAGGTTGATTTTTGCCCCTATAAAAGGGCATGCATTTCTCGGCATTAGCATCTCATAAGCTACATTGCATTATACTTTCTTGTCTAAGTTGTTCGTGTATTTTGAGAGTTCTTGAGAGAGTTCTACACTTTCTTGTTCATCCATCTTCTGATTTCTAGTACTAATATCAGTAGTAGTGTGATCATTGTATCTTGGGAGGTAGATACTCATTCAACCGTAAGCACCTAACAGGGGCGAAATCTACTTTACGGACAAATCGTCAAATGATTGCCTCGATCTTTTATTCTGGTATTTTTGGTATCTGTTTCTCGTTATTACACAGTAAATAATCTGTTTCTATTTGTTCTTATTATTTTACAACAAGTTTTCCTTTTTTTGTTTTATAATTTTTTATTGTAATATTTTTCTTGTAATGTTATCTGGATTATTTATGTAATAAAGAAATCAAAACTATTTCTTCTTCCTATTTATTTTTCAACAATCTTCAATTAATAATTGATTAAATAATTAATTATTTAATTAATTTTCTACCTAAATTTACCAACAACATACCTATTTCATTTGAACATTAATAATAATAATAACAACAATTGAACATTAATAATAACTAATAATCGCGACCAAACACCATTTCACACATTATTTGCTTCCAATAAGAAAAACAAAATATACTCATTATAAATACAAACTATTTATACACTAGAAAAAGTTCCAATAAATTTTATTTTCTACTCCATCTACACCCTAAAAAGTTAAAAGTACAAAATAAATAAATTTAGATATGAAAAATTAGACGGAAAGAAAATGACAATAGCCAACAACCTCAAAACAATATAATAAACTTACAGAACATAAATTTTGACACTAAATTAGAAATTAACACTCAATAGGATGGTAGTGTATTAATGCTTAAAATATATTAACTAACAATGTACATTACAAATACAACACACTTAGTATTCAATAATGTAGATATTCAACTATTAAAATAATACCATAATTAAACATGAGTTAATCTGAAACAAACGTCTATCATCAAACAAAGAAATTTCAAAATATAAATGTATACAACAAAAGCACCATTATTAAGTCATAAAAAGATACCTTAATTTGAAAAAAAAAAAATAGCTTTAAATTGGAATTGGAATAACTTTGAAAATATATTTTTGAGTAAAACAAAAAAACAAATTGTATAAAAATCTAATATCTAGAGAATAACAAAATGATGCTAAAAATTGAGATAGGAATGATGAAACAAAAGAACCATCAAATTGTTAAAACAAATTATCGTCAAATAATTTCAATGAACTACAATCAAGCACAAATTAGTAATACATGTAGAAATTTAAGAAACAATTAATTGACAAAATTCTCATTATTTATACAATGTTCTCGAGGTTCGACTCTTATTTCAAATGAATAAAATAATAACCAATAACAATCAATAAAGCTCAACCAACAATTCAAAAAAATGGAAAAACACAATTTGTTTCCCAAGTTCTCAACCTCCATTTTTAAATGAACACAACCATTTAAAATAAAATAACATAACTCTATTTATACAATATTCCAAACACTTCTGTTTTCAAACAAGACAGCAATTACTAATAATATAAAGTTAATTTCCAAAAATTCAATTCAATTACAACAAATGAACGCTTATTGCAAACAAAAACCTATTGCAAATAGAATTGAACCTATTGAACCCGATTGCAAGCAAAAAAATATAAATAAAAATAATGCAAATATATTGTAAAAAATAACTAATCAAACCGAATTTGAAACAAAATTAGGAAAACAAATGTGAGAAGATGAATAGATTGACGTAAAGAGAAATTATTTCTCCAATTGTAGATGTACCTCAAAGCAAATATTGCGCCTAAAAATTTATTTGGAAATGGAGCAATAAAAACTTTAAGAATATGGATAAAATTGAGAAGATAGAAAAATAAAAATAAATATATCAAGAACAAATTGTAGTTCAAATAACTAAAAGAGTTTAAACAAAAACATGATAAATGCAATATTTCTAATATTTGGGACAATATACCGCATTACCAGAGTAACAAAGCCCTTGTCACCAAATCACACTTGTCAATAACAATACAATCTCTTCTTTCAAAAAAAGGGGTTTGACAAATACAAATTATTCGGTTTATAAACATGAAAAAAGTCACGAATTCATCAAAATTATTAAAAAAAAATCGATGCAATTTCAAATCATCGGTCTAAAATGGTATTAAGTAAAACTTGTGACAAAAACAACAGTAATTAAGAAGGCCTAGCCTAAATTAACTCTGATATAGGTAAATCTGGTAAGGGACAT
The DNA here is from genome assembly GCA_016647705.1 of Eucommia ulmoides. Classification (NCBI taxonomy): domain Eukaryota; kingdom Viridiplantae; phylum Streptophyta; class Magnoliopsida; order Garryales; family Eucommiaceae; genus Eucommia; species Eucommia ulmoides. The sequence goes on from CM028340.1 coordinate 13,863,416, forward strand.
CACGGGGTCAAAAGTTCACCTAATTATAGAAAAACGACCGGAACGGGGGCTAAAGAACCCCTCAGTACTGAGTTGAGGTGTCCCCCAGCCGAACTGAGGGTCGTCGCAGTGAAGAGATCAGGACCGAAGAGCTGAGGTCCGACCTCCCGAACTGACAATCTGTCGCACCCTTTGCTCGCCACCATAGCACTCGGGAGTTCGCCAGGCCGGTGTGAGGCCATGGCCCATGGGCCTCCAGTTATGGGCTCAAAAGCCAGCCCAAAGGATTAGAGGGTTGACCTGTCTGCTCATTGGTTGTCCAGCAGATTAGGCTAATTAACCTGAGCTCCTCTCCCCTAAATTCGCGGCACTAATCAAGTGCTGGCGCCTATAAATACACTGGGGCATCCACTGTCCAAAGGTACGTGACTACTACTGAATTCAATCTATACTTTTAGCCCTCCACTTCGGAATACTTATCCTCACGCCGGAGGGACTTACTGGGAACCACCCCAGTAGGTCTTTGTGCAGGTACTGTGTGCAGAAGATTGGAGCCCTGCTCGGAGCCTGTCACCACCCCTGAACTCAGCTTGTTGTTGTCTTATCGGTCGCCCTTTGCCTCAGGTATTCTTCCCGGACTATACTGTTGGCCAGCACCACTTTTTGGCATCAACAGTTTGGCGCCGTCTGTGGGAACGCACTAAAAGCTTCCCCTGGTCGTCAGCTCCCCACAAGGTTAAGATTTGATGATCACAAGGTCTGGGAAGGAGATCCGCCAGGCTGATCAAGCGCCTGCCACCAGTGGCAATCCACCACCCATGTCCGTGCAGGATATGTCTAGAGCTCCCAGGTCGGATCCTCCAGCGCCTCTTGCTGAGGGGATCTGCCTGTCCGCCATCCCACCTTCAGGGCTGGAAGGTCTGGCTGCCCGGTAAGCCCCCCAAGGGGGGCTTATCTCCCCCGAGCAGCGTGTTGGGCAGCCCTCAGGGGCACCTGACGCAGCCCGCGTCGATATTTTGGAGCGTCAGCTCGGTGAATTCCAAACCTTCTTCCAGATCGTCTTGGCCAGCTTGCCACCGGTCCCCCCAATGGATCTTCCTACAGTCCAAGTCGCGAGCAGGGAAGGTCGGGCGTTCGGGGGAGAAGAGAATATCATCTACACCGACGGGCGCGACCCGCCTCCTCGGACCCGCCACATTTATCAGAGGACAGTGGAGGTGGCACCCCACGAGATCTCGGGATCTCCGTCTCCACCTCTGCTACGCCGAAGGAGAGACAATCGAGCCGACTCACCCCTCTCCCATAGCGCTACCGTGTGGTCCGATCACCACCCCCGCCGCTATCGGGAGGTCGACTCACATTCCCCACCACGACGGCTCCCGCCTCGGGCTGCTCCCAGTCAAGCCCAGGCCCCACCTGGAGCTGAGGTGGTGGTGGAAAGGCGTTTAGCCGACATGGAGGTGGCCCTACAACAAATCCGGGGAGCCAGGGGCCCACCTGGACTTCCCTCGGAGGTGAGATCCCCTTTCATCAACGAAATTCTGGAAGAGCCCTTGCCCGCGCGATACACCCACCCTCAAATGGTCCTCTACGACGGTGTAACCGATCCAGCGGATCACCTATCCATCTTCAGGTCGTATATGGACCTACACACCGCATCGATAGCCATAAGATGTAAGGCATTCCCCCTCACCCTCACGGGGGCCGCCGGGGCTTGGTTCCGAACGTTAGCACCAGCTTCCATCTCCAATTTTCACGAGCTGGAATTAATCTTCTTGTCACGATTTGGGCGGTCGCGACGTAGGCCGAAAACTATGGCTCACATCCTCGCACTCCAACAGTTGCCCGATGAGTCATTGGGAGATTATGTGGAGAGGTTTTACAAAGAGATCATCGGATGTGATGAACTCAGTGACGTGGTCGCGATGAGCGCGTTCATCGACGGCCTGAAACATCGACGCCTCATGTATGACCTCTGTTCTAACCCGGCTCCTACCTTGGATGCTGCCCTGGAGAGAGGCACAAGGTTCTACAACGCGGATGAGCGGGAAGCAGCGAGGAAGGACCAAGGAGGCGGTCACAAGAAGAAAGGAAAGGCAGAAGAAGGGCCAAACAAACAACATGGGTCCAAAAGGTTGCAGGCGGAAGGGAGGCTGGGTCCGTTACCCGGAGAGCGGAGACTGTTTCAATCCCGGGGGAATCGCCAGTAGAACTACACGCCTCTCACGGTCTCGGTGGCCACCGTCCTGGCCGAAAATACAGGGAGAGATTTTTTCCCTCCTCCTCCGCCACCCAACGGAAAACCGATGGGGAGGTTTATGGACAAGTATTGTGAGTTCCACAAGGACCAGGGACATTCCACCAAGAATTGTTTCTGACTTCGGGAAGAAATTGAAGCCCTCATTAGCAGAGGGTACCTGGGACATTACGTTCGAAGGGACGCCCGAGCTCCCAAAGCGGAGGAGCGCGATCCCCGCGAAGAACACAGGGGCCGCAGAAGAAGAAGAAATAGAAGTCACCCCCCTCCTAGGTCGGATGCAGGGAGGGGTGATGACGAGCACAGGATTGACGGCGAAATTAACGTCATCCACGGGGGATTAGGCCTTGGGGGAGAGACCCACTCCTCCAAGAAGAGGTACGAGCACAAAGCCAAAAGGAAGGCGAGCAAAGACTTCTTCATGGTCAGCGCGGTGGACGCAGAGGAACACAACGTTATTTTGTTTAGTGAGGCAGACCTTCGGGACGTCCACGTACCCCACGATGACGCCCTTGTCATCATGGCAATCATCCACCACTACAAGATGGGACGAATCCTGGTCGACGGTGGCAGCTCCGCTGATATTATCTTCAAATGGGCGTTCGAAAATATGAGTGTGGATCCCAGCATGATAAAACCATCGACAGCCCCCCTAGTCGGTTTCGGAGGGGACGTTGTGAACGCCGCCGGGTGGGTCTCACTTCCTGTGACAGTCGGGGCCCATCCACGGACCTCCACTGTCTGGACCAGATTTCTGATCGTGGATAGGCCCTCGCCCTATAACGCAATCATGGGCCGGCCTACAGTGGCTGCCCTTAAAGCTATCTGTTCCCCATACCACCAGGCGATGAAGTTTCCCACTGAAGGAGGTGTGGGAATTGTGAGGGGTGACCAGGAATCTTCCCGGTCTTGTGCGCGGAGGGCGTTGGAAAGGAAGAAATAGCAATCACATGTGGAGCCAGAGCTCGGAGATTCCGAACTCATGGCTCTGCGCCGAGGACTGGAGCCTGTGCCTATCGACGATCCTAGAGAGGAGGAGGCTGGTCCCCGACCTCATGAGGAACTGGAAGAGGTTTCCATACACCCAACCATCAGAGAGCGAACTGTCAGGATCGGTTCTCGTCTCCTGTCCGAACAGAGGGACGAACTCATCCAACTACTCCGACGCAATTACGACATCTTCGCCTGGTCCCATGACGAGCTGCCAGGCGTTGATCCGAACGTGGCGATGCACCGCCTCCATGCTGATCCACACCATCCTCCCGTACGGCAAAAGCGACGGAAATTTCATCCGGAACGTCAGAAATTAATTGAAGCTGAGATGGATAAGTTGATCAGTTCTGGTGTTGTTGAAGAGGTCAAATTCCCGGACTGGTTGGCAAATGTGGTCTTGGCCCCCAAGGCTGGCAACAAGTGGCGCCTTTGTGTTGATTTCAAAGATCTGAATAAAGCTTGCCCGAAGGACTTCTTCCCTCTGCCCAGGATTGACATCGTCATCGACGCCACTGCGGGACATGAGCGCCTAAGTTTCCTTGACGCTTATGCTGGGTACAATCAAATTCCACTATTCTCCCCCGATAAGAGCAAAACGTCGTTCATCACTGATAGAGGTACATACTGCTACAAAGTAATGCCGTTCGGTTTACGCAACGCCGGAGCCACTTATCAACGGTTGGTGAACAAAATGTTCAAGGAGAAAATTGGACGGACTATGGAGGTTTACATTGATGACATGTTGGTCAAAAGCCCAAGAGCCCTTGACCACACACAACATCTCCACGACTACTTCGAGAAACTCCGGGTCCACCGCATGAAGCTCAACCCAAACAAATGTATCTTTGGGGTTTCTGCAGGGAAGTTCCTGGGGTACATGGTCTCCCAGCGCGGCATCGACGCCAACCCCGACCAACTACATGCAATCCTTGGAATGGCCTCCCCTAGGAACAAGAAGGAGGTACAGATGTTGACGAGGAGACTCGCCGCACTCAACCGCTTTATATCCCGAGCATCAGAAAAGTGTTTGCCGTTCTTCAAAGTGCTAAGGGGCAGCGGCAGTTTTGGGTGGACGGACGAGTGCGAGTCAGCTTTCCAAGCACTTAGGAACTATTTGTCCTCTGCTCCCCTACTTAGCACACCCAAGGAGGGGGAGACCCTTTACCTGTATATCGCCGCGTCTGCGACAGCGGTGAGTGCCGTTCTTGTGAGGGATGACACCGGGGTCCAGCATTCGGTCTTTTACTCTAGCAGGGTCCTCTCGGATGCCGAAACAAGGTACACTAGGTTCGAGAAACTGGCGTACGCTCTACTAGTGGCCTCTCGAAAATTGAAACAATATTTCCAAGCACACCAGATCGTCGTCCTCACGGATCAGCCAATAAGACAAATCTTACATTCGCCAGACATCTCGGGGCGATTGATGAAGTATAGCCTCGAGCTGGGTCAGTTTCATATTGAGTACCGCCCTAGGACGGCCATTAAGGGTCAAGTCCTAACAGATTTCATCGCTGAGCTCACATTTCCTGAAGATCCCGATCCGCCCACTGATCAACCCAAAGCGAGAAGGGCGGGAGAGGGGGAGCTGCAGAAGAAGTCCGGCCCGAATAACGGTCTGATGACATGGAAGCTGTTCACCGATGGATCGTCCAACACCAACGGTTGTGGGGCAGGAATGGTGCTCATTGCCCCAAGCAACGAAGAAGTTGAGTATGCCCTAAGACTGGGGTTTAGAGCAACTAATAACGAGGCCGAGTACGAGGCTCTGCTTGCTGGGCTTCGTATGGCCAGGGAATTTAATGTGACGACGCTGTCCGTCTTTTGTGACTCGCAACTGGTTGTCAGCCAGGTCAATGGGGATTACTTGGCAAAAGACACTAGCATAACTGCGAATCTTAAGAGAGTCAAAACGCTGATGAAGGAGTTCAAAGGAATCAATGTATCCAAAATACCGCGCGAGGAGAACCGGCATGCCGATGCCTTGGCAAACCTTGCTTCGGCAGTAGCGTCAACCTTGAAGCGAAGTGTGCCAGTTGAATATCTCGATATTCCGAGCACAACAACGTCTGATCATATAGCTCCGATCTGTGAGCTCAATGACCGTCCCACTTGGATGGATCCCATCCATAAGTACCTGGAAGACGGAACGCTCCCCGACGAGCGCAACGAAGCAAGAAGGATGCGATACAGATCAGCCCGATATTGCATTCTAGACGGAGTACTGTATCGGCGCTCCTTCTCTGGGCCATACTCACGGTGTCTGCGGCCGGAAGAGGCCGACCACGTAATGAGAGAGACCCATGAGGGAATCTGTGGCAACCACTTGGGGGGCAGAGCCTTGGCGGGCAAACTCCTCCGCCAAGGATATTTCTGTCCCAAAATGTTGGAAGATGCGAGTAAGTTCGTTAAAAAATGCGATAAGTGCCAACGCTTCGGTCCCCACCCTCATCTACCGCCAACGGCCATGGTGCCCATGGCAAGTCCGTGGCCCTTTGCCCAGTGGGGAATCGATTTGTTAGGCCCTTTTCCGCAGGCCACTGGTCAAAGGAAGTTCCTCGTGGTCGCCATCGACTACTTCACCAAGTGGGTGGAAGCCGAACCACTGGCCCGTATTACCAAGGAAAGAATCAGGGACTTTGTCTGGAAGTCCATGGTGTGCCGATTCGGGATCCCGAGGGTGATCGTGTCCGACAACGGCACTCAATTTGACAACGACTTGTTTACGTCTTTCTGTTCCGGCTTGGGAATCCGAACGCACTTTGCGTCCCCTGGCCATCCCCAAGCTAATAGACAGGTAGAAGTCACGAATCGGACGGTCCTACATGGTTTAAAGACCAGGCTCGACAAAGCCAAAGGGAGATGGGTGGAGGAACTTTACCCTATCCTTTGGGCCTACCACACCACCTCCCGGACCCCGACTGGTGAGACACCGTTCGCAATGACATTCGGATCCGAATCCGTAATTCCTACGGAAATTGGATTACCAACCTTCCGTACATCATCTAGTGGGCAGGACCAGCAGACGAACGACGCAATGCTGGCCCTTAACCTGGACCTTTTAGATGAACGACGGGAGAACGCTCGGGTACACCAGGCGGCATACCAGCAACGGGCAGCTCGATACTATGACAGAAGGGTACGACCACGGCATTTTGACGTTGGAGACTTAGTCCTCAAAAAGGTGACCCTCGCAACAAAGGAGCCAAACGCAGGAAAGTTGGCCGCCAGCTGGGAGGGACCTTATCGCGTGATAAGAATTGCAAGGCCGGGTACGTATGAACTCGAAACTGAGGAAGGCGTTCCGCTGCGACACCCATGGAACGCTAACCATCTCAAGCAATACCACTATCAGACAGGGGTCATTTTGTAATCTCTCATCTGTTTACCACTAAGTATCAAATATTTTGTTATTAATATGACGACTTTGATTACTTAAACGGACCTTCCAGCACACTAGGGTGCTCTTATTGCAGGCTGGGGGGGCAGGGTGGTTGCAAACCCAACAGTTAATTACTCATGAGGTACCATAACATCCTTACAGTTATAAGCGTTGAGAATTAAGATCCATTAGAGCTTGACACGCATGCAGAAAGGAGGGGGTTGTATTCTATTTCTTCAAAAATCAATTGTGTTGTATTCCATTTCTTCAAAAATCAACAAGGGCTTTACATCGGTAGGGTTCCAGCCCGTATTTCAAAAAAAAAAAAAAAAAGAAGAGAGAAGTGTACATACAAAGGCAGTTTAACAAAAAAAAAAAAAAAAACCCACAAAATTTTTCTAAGTCTTCAAAAAAGGCCGAGGTGAAGATCTATTCCTCCCCAGAAGCACCGTCGACGCCCACGACGTCTACATTGGTGTCTTCCTCGGCCTCAGCCTCAGCCTCCTCGTTGCCAGCACTTTCAGCACCAGCTTCGTGTGCTGGACCCTCAGCCTCCCTTGTAACAGGCTGTTCCACCGCTAGCCCAACCTGCTGGGGAAATTCCATCCCAACACCCGAACTGTCAAACTCCAGGTAGTGGCGCTGGAGGTAGAGGATCGTGGCCTGGTGCCCGTCTTCCATGAATTCGGCAGCAAGCTCGTACTTCAAATTTTCGAATTCCTCGCTGGCTTTATATCCCTCAACAGCTTTCTGCTCCGCCCGACGGATGGCCTTTCCCCTCTGCTGCTCTTCATTTTTCAGTCTCCTCTCCAGCTCCTCCACTCTCTTCTCCAATTGCACCTTCTACCTCTCGGAGTCGTCCCGTTCTTGGGTTACGAGGACGTGCCTGGCTTGAAGGCCCTGATGGGCCTGGGCCGCAAGCTGCAGGTCATCCATCAGACGGTTCACCTTGGCCTCAGCGGCGTTCTTCTCCGACCTCAGCATGGCCTCCTCCATGGCACTCTCCGATATCCGGTCAAAAACTACGGACATTCGAAGCATACCCTGTGGTAGAAAGAAAATGTTATCATACTTAGAACAATTTAGCCACACAATGCAGAGCAAAGAAGTACAAGAGTAAGAACGCGTTACCGCCAGTTGGTCGCAGATGGCCTGACGCATCAGGTTGCCAGTGCTCTCCTCCTCCATCAATGTTTTGTCGTTGGGCGGTGTCATGCAGCGGAGATAGCCCGACATCACCTCTGGGCTCTTCAGCAGAGCACGGTCAGCCGGCAGCCTGGTGTTCACCACCCCAAAGAAGGATCCGTCAACAGTCAGCTCGGATGATGCCCCGGGCACAAACTTCGCCCTCTTCGAGGACTTGTGCTTTTTATGTCTCCCCTCGTGGGTTTTCCTCTTCCCCTTGTCCGAACGGAGGGGAGAAGAGTCGCCGCTCACATTCTGCACGGATTGCCGATACCCGAATTTGGATTGGGGCGTGTCTCGGATCACAACGCCTGGCAGGGCAGGGGAGTGACTGTGGGCTGGCGTCCCGAGGGGTTGGGCGGATTCCTTCTCTACTTTTTCTACCCCGGCCGTTTCCTTTGCCTTCTTCTTCTCCAGCAGCATACGAACTGCCATTGCCTTATCCATAGCTGCAATATTTAATAAGATTTTTAGATATTCTTCCGTCCAGGCCGGCAACATCCGGTCCTATACAAGGATATCTGCATGAATCGAGCGCAGCACACATAAAAATTACCAAGTACGCGCAATTGACATAGCAGGAAAGTCCTTACCATTGTCTGAGTCGAGAAAGAAATCTGGTGAGGTTGAGACGTCCGGTGGAGAAAACCAGAAAGCTGAGAATAGCTGCGACGTGATCAAGGTGTTTACGTCCTTGAAAGCAGTCCTCAAAACCTTATCTCTCTGCTCGCAAAGCAATCGGCCCGGCTCTGGTCTTTTCTTCTTGGGCGTCTCCTTAGCTGCAAGAAGTCACGGAAACAAATGTATCAGTGCATAGACCATACTGAAAACACCAAACCGAACCCTCCCCTTACGGGGTCCTAGCCTTACCAACTCTTCCCCATTCCATCTGGAGAGGGTATCTTCCTTCTTCTTCCAGGCCGGCCTGCCAACCGCTCCCTCCGATATAGAAGAACTGGGGCTTTCATCGATGAATGGAAAAGTCCAGGTCCTTCAAGAAAGTCGACCTGGACGAAATGTAACACCACCCAGCGCCCCGAGGGAGTGGCTTAAGAAAGAACAGAGCCTTGAAGAGATCAATGCTCGGCTCGAGTCCCTCGGCCTGGAAGATGATGTACGAAGCCACCAGGGCTCTAATACCGTTCGGAGCAATTTGTGACGGACACAAATGATACTCCTCACAGACGGCCCTGACCCACCAGTGGAGAGGAAACCGAAGACCAGCCTCCAGCTGTTTCCTATAAACTGTCATAAACCCAGCTGGTGGCATGCAAGCCCGGTCGTCGGGCCCAGGAACAAGTGTCGTGACCTCCTCCGGAATGAAGAACTCACTCCGACAGGAGAGCACGGCTTCCTCGTTCATGGTTGTTTTAATTTTCCAAACCGGACTCGAGGGCAGGACCTTTACAAACAACTTCTCCAGCCCGGCATTGTGCACCTCGTTTTCACGAAGCAACTGGGGAATGGAGACGCCGGTGTGGATCTCCACCACAGTGACGGGTTCGGGAGGGACCCCGACCCCAGCGTCAAGTGATGTGGAGGCCCCACCACTCTCGTCGGCACGACTCACCACGAAGGCACGGTCCTCCAGGCATGACTGGATAGCACCGCTCGTTTCGTGGATCCTAGCCATAGCACTCGAGGAGGCGTCTCCCGGAGCGGGGCGCCTCTCCACCCTAAACTGAGGGGAGCTGGCGGACGACCGGTCCGAGGAGCCGGACTCCGATCCGTCGGAAGAACCAGAAGACGAAAAAGAAGAATAAGAAGGGGTTCCCGACATTCTGTTCGGACACAAGGAAGCCAAGAAAACCAAAACAGGATACCAGTACCGGGGAGGCAGACGGGGTTCTGGATTTTTCGCAAAGGTCAAATGAATGGTAGGGGCCACCATTTATATAAGGCAAAGGTGCCCAGACGAAAGGTCGCAAAGGCCAACGGCTGGGGACGCCATGGTTTGCACGCCCCTGCCACGTGGCACCCATCTAACGATGGTGGAGTGACCTATCACACCACTTAGCAGATAAGGCACGTGTGCCGCGTTCTGTCACGTGGGAAGGGGAAGGCTCTCAAACTTCCCACCCTGAAAATTTTCTAAGGCATGGAGATGGCCGAGCTCACGACCCTATGGGCTCTCAGCTCGGACACAATTCAAAAGGGGAAGGCTCTCAAACTTCCCACCCTGAAAATTTTCTAAGGCATGGAGATGGCCGAGCTCACGACCCTACGGGCTCTCAGCTCGGACAAAATTCAAAAGGGGAAGGCTCTCAAACTTCCCACCCTGAAAATTTTTTAAGGCATGGAGATGGCCGAGCTCACGACCCTACGGCCTCTCAGCTCGGACAAAATTCAAAAGGGGAAGGCTCTCAAACTTCCCACCCTGAAAATTTTCTAAGGCATGGAAATGGCCGAACTCACGACCCTACGGGCTCTCAGCTCGGACAAAATTCAAAAGGGGAAGGCTCTCAAACTTCCCACCCTGAAAATTTTCAAAGGCATGGAGATGGCCGAGCTCACGACCCTACGGGCTCTCAGCTCGGACACAATTCAAAAGGGGAAGGCTCTCAAACTTCCCACCCTGAAAATTTTCTAAGGCATGGAAATGGCCGAGCTCACGACCCTACGGACTCTCAGCTTGGACAAAATTCAAAAGGGGAAGGCTCTCAAACTTCCCACCCTGAAAATTTTCTAAGGCATGGAAATGGCCGAGCTCACGACCCTACGGGCTCTCAGCTCGGACAAAATTCAAAAGGGGAAGGCTCTCAAACTTCCCACCCTGACAATTTTCTAAGGCATGGAAATGGCCGAGCTCACGACCCTACGGGCTCTCAGCTCGGACAAAATTCAAAAGGGGAAGGCTCTCAAACTTCCCACCCTGAAAATTTTCTAAGGCATGGAAATGGCCGAGCTCACGACCCTACGGGCTCTCAGCTCGGGCAAAATTCAAAAGGGGAAGGCTCTCAAACTTCCCACCCTGAAAAGTTTCTAAGGCATGGCAATGGCCGACCTCACGACCCTACGGGCTCTCAGCTCGGACAAAATTCAAAAGGGGAAGGCTCTCAAACTTCCCACCCTGAAAATTTTCTAAAGGCATGGAAATGGCCGAGCTCACGACCCTACGGGCTCTCAGCTCGGACAAAATTCAAAAGAGGAAGGCTCTCAAACTTCCCACCCTGAAAATTTTCTAAGGCATGGAGATGGTCGAGCTCACGACCCTACGGGCTCTCAGCTCGGACAAAATTCAAAAGGGGAAGGCTCTCAAACTTCCCACCCTGAAAATTTTCTAAGGCATGGAAATGGCCGAGCTCATGACCCTACGGGCTCTCAGCTCGGACAAAATTCAAAAGGGGAAGGCTCTCAAACTTCCCACCCTGAAAATTTTCTAAGGCATGGCAATGGCCGACCTCACGACCCTACGGGCTCTTAGCTCGGACAAAATTCAAAAGGGGAAGGCTCTCAAACTTCCACCCTGAAAATTTTCTAAGACATGGAAATGGCCGAGCTCACGACCCTACGGGCTCTCAGCTCGGACAAAATTCAAAAGGGGAAGGCTCTCAAACTTCCCACCCTGAAAATTTTCTAAGGCATGGAAATGGCCGAGCTCACGACCCTACGGGCTCTCAGCTCGGACAAAATTCAAAAGAGGAAGGCTCTCAAACTTCCCACCCTGACAATTTTCTAAGGCATGGCAATGGCCGAGCTCACGACCCTATGGACTCTCAGCTCGAACAACATCCCAAGAGGGAAGCCTCTCCACCTTCCCACACTCAAATAGTTCAGAGGCAGTGACACTGGCCGACCTCCCGACTTGCCGAACTCTCAGCTCGGCCTACAAAAAAAAAAAAAAAAAAACCAAACCGACAACGTTCCCCATCCTCTACTCTTTCCCTTTCGTTTTCCAGTCGCTTCTCCCCTCAGGGATCTGTGGAATCTCAATATCACATTTTGACCCCGATATCCTCACTTCCTGCTCCTTACTTCCTCCTTCAAAATCCCGAGGCCGTCACGTTTCACTCCTGTCCTCGGGACTTGGGGGGCAACTGATATAGGTAAATCTGGTAAGGGACATCACGGGGTCAAAAGTTCACCCAATTATAGAAAAACGACCGGAACGGGGGCTAAAGAACCCCTCAGTACTGAGCTGAGGTGTCCCCCAGCCGAACTGAGGGTTGTCGCAGTGAAGAGATCAGGACCGAAGAGCTGAGGTCCGACCTCCCAAACTAACAATCTGTGGCACCCTTTGCTCGCCACCATAGCACTCGGGAGTTCGCCAGGCCGGTGTGAGGCCATGGCCCATGGGCCTCCAGTTATGGGCTCAAAAGCCAGCCCAAAGGATTAGAGGGTTGACCTGTCTGCTCATTGGTTGTCCAGCAGATTAGGCTAATTAACCTGAGCTCCTCTCCCCTAAATTCGCGGCACTAATCAAGTGCTGGCGCCTATAAATACACTAGGGCATCCACTGCCCAAAGGTACGTGACTACTACTGAATTCAATCTATACTTTTAGCCCTCCACTTCGGAATACTTATCCTCACGCCGGAGGGACTTACTGGGAACCACCCCAGTAGGTCTTTGTGCAGGTACTGTGTGCAGAAGATTGGAGCCCTGCTCGGAGCCCGTCACCACCCCTGAACTCAGCTTGCTGTTGTCTTATCGGTCGCCCTTTGCCTCAGGTATTCTTCTCGGACTATACTGTTGGCCAGCACCACTTTTTGGCATCAACAAACTCTATTAATATAGTGAGACTGAGCAACTGACCTTTCTTTTCCATACTACTTTTTTGAAGCTACACACAATTTTTTCCTTATTTGATCATTCGAAGCAAGGAAAATGTCCATCTCAAATCCAAAAAAATATCAATAGAAAGCAAGAAAAATCCACATGAAAATCAGGTGGTTTCTATCGAATTTATCTACATTTCAACACAAAAACCTCATAATCTTGCCATCCATCTCTAGAAATTACTCTCTTTGTCTCTGTCTTTCTCTATAAACGAAAAAAAATGTTTATCGCCTATAACTTTGACACAAATTAGATTATGTAATATTTCTTTGAACAATTCAAAGCAAAATATAAAATGAGACCTAGACATCCCAAACAAAGCAAAGATTGGCACAGTTTTTTCTATAAATAAAAATTAACTTGGGATCATAAGCCAAAATTTACTACAATTAAAAAAATAGAAAAACTACCTTTATCTCGGTATGTATCATCTGCTTATTTTCATTCTGTTAAATCTGTTCGTGACTGAAAATACTTTGAGCTAGATTCGATCATGACTGAAATTAAATCTAACACAAACAACTCAAGAAGGCAGCAGAAAAAAAAAATAGCAGAAATGAAATTTTTCTTCAACATAGACAATAAACTAAAATCTAACTAAATTCTTAAAAAATAAAGAGAAAATTAAAAGGGAATTTTCATTACTCATTAGAACCAATCGCGGCTGAAATTAGATCTACCACAAAGAACCAAAAGAAGTTAGCGAAAAGAACAAAAAAATGAAATGTAATAGTAGAAATGAAAATTTTCTTCAACATAGACAATAAACTGAAATCTAACTAAATGTGTACTAAAAGCTTAAAAAATGAAGAGAAAATTAAAGAGAATTTTCAAAACCTATTAGAGCCGATAGTGAATAGAAATTATTTTAAGTTAGGGCTGATCATAACTTAAATTAGATCTACCACAAACAACCAAGCAAAAGGAACAAATGTTATACAGTGCAAACAAAGATTATATGGTATCCAAATATCTGCCATCAGTTCTCATCGAGAGGATCGCCAAGGTTTTCGAGGATACTGAGGCACAACCCACAGTTGTCGCCAGTGAGGAAACCCCAAACGTGGGGTTCTGTTCAATAGGACCAACTCAAACCCAAATCTGGAGAAATTAGACATTGATCTGGCTTATTGGAACAGAGAAACTGAGAGAAAAATAAGAGGGTTGCGCGGCTGAGAAAGAGAGAGAGGATAGAGAGAGTTGAGATAACCCTAATTTATGAACGATGCTGATGAAAGAGTGAGAAAGAGAGAGAGAGAGAGGAAAAAAAACTACCAACCTAGACGCTGCGTGGGCGACGATAGCACGGAGATTCCGTCGATGGTGAGGCAGAGGTTGTGGGAGAGGAGCGACCATAACTTGGTAAGTCACAAAGAGAGATGGAGAGAAAGACGAAAGGATGGGCTGAGGTTTTGGGAGAGGAGTGAGCCCAGGAGAGCGAGAGAGAGAGAGAGGGTCGGCTGAGCACAGGAGAGAGAGATATTCGGCTAAGATGTGAGGAGCTAAATCCTAATTTTTATTTTACATCTTATGCCTAGGTTAAAATGATCCAACGATCTAAAAATGTTTAAAAATTTGTCTCTAATCCGATGATTTTTTTTATCTCCATCCTAATTTATTATATAGATTACTTATTATTAAGATTTAATAAATGCATAAATAATATATTGAAGACTACTCAAAATAATGATTAACAATAATACTTATAATAGTGTGTATATATATATGTATATATTGATGATGTCAAACCTGAAGAAAGAGAATGAGAACAAAAGAAGGATTTTGCTTGAAAGTATGCAATATAAGTTACATAAGATAAATATTCTAGGTGCCGATTTTGTAATCAGCAAAACAATGGCCTCATTTATTGATTAAAACAACATTTGGCTTAGACACACAAAGGGATCAAATGGTGTTCTTTAGCTCTTGAAAATATTATGGACAAACGTAAGAATGCACTGGAGGATTCTTATAATGTTAAAATGGAACGAAATGTAGTGCTTCAAGAAATATGTAAAGGTGGAAGTGTGAATTATCATGATCCAATGGATTTAGAAAATGGGAGTAGTGGTGTCGTATCTCAACCAAAAATTAAGGGTCTAATGGACAATTTTGTCAATAGCCAAGCTCAACAAGCCACTCTCAACTCAAAATATAAAAAATAAGAAAGAAAAGAGGTTTGTCAACTTATTGGATGTTTTTTTTTTTTTCCTGAAGTGGACTAGTATTCAATAAGATTAATGACCCATGCTTTGAGTCAATGTGTGACGGAATCGCTAATTATGAGTTTGAATATGTTCCCTCTACAATGCATGAGATGAAGATGTGGATCTTGAGACATGAAGTTAAAAACTTCAATTCTATGCAAAACAACATGAGAGAGTGTGGAAACAATATGGATGCTCAATAATATCTGATGGTTGGATGGATGGAAAAAAATAAATACCTCATCAATTTTCTTGTGAATAGTCCTGCCAGTACATGATTTTTGAAGTCCATCGATACATCCGTTTTTATTAAACTTGGAGGATTGTTATCCAAGTATCTTATTGAGTTGCATAAGAAATTAGAGAAGAAAATGTGTTGCAAGTTGACACAAATAATGCAACGAATTATATAAACGCAGAGAATATGTTTATAGAAAAAAAGAAAACAATTATACTTGACTCCATGTGCAACTCACTATATTGATCTAATGTTGGCAAACATAGAAATGTTAAAGGTTCATAAAGAAGTAGTTGCAAAATTCAATCAAGTGGTGAAGTACATTTATGTGCATAATTTGGTTTTAGATATGATGAGGTCTTTTAGAAAGAATATTAAACTTATCCGTCCTACTGTTGTGTGATTTGCTATTATTTATCTTACTCTTCAAAGGATTTATAAGCAAAAACAATCCCTAATTTCTATGCTTTCTTCTAAAAACTTGGGTCAACTCACTTCATGCCAAGAAAGTGGATGGCGTGAAAGTACAAGCTATTATATTGTTTGATTCAACATTTTCGTATTGCATTGTTTATTGTATCAATAGCACAAATCCTCTAGTGAGTGTGCTAAGAGAGGTTGATTTAGAGGAAAGACCTGCTATGGGATTTATATATGAGTTTATGGAATCAGTAAAGGAGAAGATAACATATAGTTGTGGAAGAAGTGAAAGAAAAGATCTACCAATTTGGAAACGAATTGATGATAGACGGACTCCACAACTCCATCAGCCATTGCATGTTGTTGGATATTATCTCAATCCCCAGTTATGTTACAAAGTAAACTTTTTTGATGATGAGGAAGTAAGGCAAGAGTTATTTGTGTGCATGGATAGGATGTGGGATTATGATGATCAGCTTAAAGCGGACATTCAGTTAGACACATATGATAATGCAAGGGGACACTTTAGTACTCATGTGGCAAAGGATTCTAGAAAAATACGTTCTCCAGGTAATTAGTATTTGATTTATTTTTTATATTTTAATTTTTATCGTTTCATCTTTTCAGTCAAGTAGGTAACTGGTGGATACGATTTGGAGGTAAAACACTTGAGCTAACGAAGTTTGCAATTTGTGTCAACATGTAGTGCCTCAGGTTGTGAAAGAAATTGGAGCACTTTCCAATCGGTATATTTTGTTTTTTCTCTTAGGATTTTTTATTTATCATTATTTTGTTTTTCAAATTCTTTTCTTATCTTTCTTTAGCATAAATGGAAGATTTATTAAAAAAAAAAAAAAAAAAGACACAAACATAGGCTTGCGCAGAAAATGATCAATGCTCTAATTTATGTGATGTATAACACCCAATTTAGAGAAAGAAATATTCGAAGAAAATATAAAATTGATCCAATTTTAGCTGATGAGATTGATTCTAATGATAAGTGCATTGCTGAGAAAGACAATCTTATTTTCCCAATGGAAGCATCTTGGATTGATGATGAAACTTATTTGATGTTACCGCAGTTAAGACAGTGTCCATACCTACTTATGAACAAGATATTGGTAGACCTCATGTTCTTATCATTGATCCCTCGTTTGGGCCTCTAGGTCCACCACCATAGAAACAAAAGGAGTATTCGAGTAAGTACCAAATAATAAATCATTCTTTTTTATTTGTTAAGTCTTTTATTAGCAAGATTCAATATTTTGATTAATAGGGACAAAAAAAGAGAAAGACAAAGGAAAATCCAAAGAAAATGAATTACTGCCCTACCAAGTTTTAATTGATGAAGACATAGAAGATTTGGAGAAAGCTGGTGGAAGAATACCAGACTTGGATGATGATTTGGATATGACGATGATGAGATATGTGAATAATAGTTGGAGTGAAATGTATTTGTCTTTTGTTGGTTTTTGAGTGAAACTCCGCCTGTGGGTGTTTTATACTTTATTCTTTCCACAACCAGTCCCAAGCCCGAGTAAAAGATGAGGGTTGCATTAGGACAGCCAACGTAAAATTTTGTCAGAACTCTTATGACATGAATCTGAATACATTAATGTTGGGGAATCCCCTACTAGTTACGAGCTACATTACCACAGCTCGAACGCAGTAAGAAATGAGGAAAGGTGTCGCTTGGAAGAGACACGTCGTGTTTTTTCCCAAACGTAAGCAAAGGTTTCCACACTATGGTAGACAGGTGCGGATAAAGAAGTTAGTCCATGAGAATAGACTTAGTTTAGCAACTTGGAATGTAGGTACTTTGACAAGTAAGACTAGAGAATTGGTGGACGTGATAAGTAGAAGAATGGTTAATATTGTTTGCTTGCAGGAAACAAAGTGGGTTGGAGACAAATCTAAATAAATTAAGAGTACAGGGATATAAGTTATGGTATATGGGGAAGGACAAACATAAGAATGGGGTGGGTATTATGGTAGATAGGGATTTAAAAGATAACGTGGTCTATATTAAGAGAATTAGAGATAAGATGATGATTATGAAGGTGGTGGTGGTTAGAGGAGAGGTCATTAACGTTATTAATTTGTATACTCCCCAAGTGGGACTGCAAGAAGATGTTAAATGAGAATTCGGGGAGAATATGGACGAAATTGTTCAAAGTATACCTAATCAAGAAAAAATATTTATTGGGGGAGATTTGAATGGACGTGTAGGGAAGAGGGGACTTTCGAGAAAGCACACGTTGGTTATGGATTTGAGGAAAAGAATGCAATAGGTGAGATGATTTTAGATTTTGCTATGCGTATGATTTAGTTCTTTTGAATATATATTTTAAGAAGAGAGATAAGTACCTCATCACATCTAAGAGTGGATAGAGGAATCGCCAAATAAACTTTGTCCTTATTAGAACAAAGGATCGTTTAATATGTAAGGACTGTAAAATCATACCCGAAAAAAGTATTGCTACCCAACATAGACTGATGGTAACTGATTTAAAGTTTCAGGGGTGTGATAGGTGAATTTTATCTAACTATTTCCAAACTGAATTTGATAGTTTTCGAGTATTTTTATTAAGTTTAAATTTATTTATTTTTTATTTTATTTTATTTTTTTGTTTAAGACAGGGGTTAGAAGCGAAAACGGTTGAAAAACGAGAAAAGCGTTGGAAAAACGATCAACAAGACTAAGTATTCAAAGCAGCAGTTTCACCACTGCAGCAATCATCCCACCACTACAACAGTGAAACAACAGAGAGTTCCCTAACTTTAGATCGCTCACCGCTACAGTGGTGAGATCCACCGCTGTAGCAGTGATAAAGTAAAAAGCCTACCGACATGCCCACCGCTGTAGCGGTCAATGGCCACCTATTTTAGATATTTTGTTTTGTTCCCTTTTTGTACCCATTTGTTCCCATTGTTCTTAGAACACCTAGGAAGTGTTTTTTAGTGTTCTAAAGAGAGCTCTCAACCAACCAAAGAGGAGGAACACAGTTGGAGAAGCGGAAATAAGATCGGAGCGGTTTTTACAGACGCCACCTTCAGATAACAGCTATTCTCCCTTGTTTCTCGCTTTATTCTTAACTTATTTTTGGTTGTTTGAACATGTATATATTGTTTATCATTGAATATATAGTTATGGCTATGAGCTGAACACTTATTATCTATGGGATTGATGTAGTTTATTAATATACATCGTTTGTTTAATTTTTGTTTCGTTATCGGTTGTTATTTCCTATTCGATTGTGTTTACCATTCTTTTTCATTTATATGTTTGTTTAGATATATTGAGAAATCGAGGTTTGACACTCAGGAGAGGTAACCCCAAATTCAGACTAGGGTTTAAACACAACGTGACGATCTAATAACCCGAGAGAGCGTTAGAAAGTATGCAATCCGTGAGGTTTGGGTGAGACTCATGTGACCAAGTGTCATATACATGCTCGAGGGGGACTTCGGTATCGACGCGAAGTCACATATTCATTCACTTTACACTTGGAAGAGGTAGTGAGTGAGTTTTCGATACCTAGATTGTCAAATAGATTTGAACATCGTTAATGTAAACTAGATTGGATCGAACACGTATACGTAAACGAAGTTAATCCCTAAATAATCTATTCTCATATAATATATTTAGTATTATAGTATAATTAATTAGTAATTTAGTATATTATTTATTAACAAAAACTATAATTTGTATCGCCTAAATAAAGTTCGGTTATGATAATCATGGTAATTAGCGACAATGTAATCCAACCCCTATGGATACGACAACCCTTCACATTTACTATTCTATAAAACTTGACCCGTACACTTGCGGTGAAAGTAACGACGTAATTACTCGCTACCAAGTTTTTGGCACTGTTGTCGGGGATTGGTTTTTAGATTGTTGTTGATATTGTGAGTAAATAACTTGATTTTAATTTAGACATTTATTTTGTTTATAATTTTTGTTTGTAGTTTTGTTTTTTTTTTTTTCATGCAAGGTACTTGAAGATACTAGATCAACAAATATTGTTGCATTTCTTTCAACAGGATTCCGAGCCGTTTTATTGTACTTGGGATCGATAAAAGGAACTGCTATTTCAGTTCCCCAATCATCGTTTCTCGAGGGAGTGTCAACTACTAAACTTCCTCGATGGGTTACTAGCCGCAACCAGAACGTGGGTTGAAGGAGGAAATGGTACCACCTGACGCGCCCTGTTTTTTCGAAAGGAAAATAATATTAAATAATAAATAATAAACTTAAGGAGAGAGGGGTTTTTAAAACGCCGGTTTTCTCAAAAAATATACTTAAGCCATTTTTAAAAAATAAAGAGTCGCCACCTAGCATTGGGTTTAAATGGTGTGCTAGGTCACCGAATTTTTAGAAAATAATTTAAAAAGCCTAAGTAAAAAATTGACTCCAAAAACACGGTCAAACCAAAGATTCATTTAAAGGCTCGGGGGTCGATCACGCTCGGGGAGGATGTTAGGCACCCCAAAACACCAGTCTGAAAACGGTACCTTATGTCCAATTAAGTCCAATTAGTTTAGTCCGAGTGTTTTATTTTATTTTGAAATCATTCCCTTCTTATAAAATATTTTCAGTATTTTTCACAAATAAAGTAAGACAAGTTTTTAGATTTTTGGGAATGTTCCTCCGGTATAACCTCTTATCAAATATTAATGATTTGACAAGAATGGTCCCCGGGGGGGGTTTTATGTATGTTTCCGAGAGACTTATTTAATTTAAATAGGCAAATTAAAATAAATGAATGAGATTTGGAAATATAAATGCAAAACTAACATCTAAATAATTTTTATTTTTTATGCAAAAGTAACTAAAAAAAAACTAAATGATTTAATTTAAATATGTCAATCCAAACTAATATAAATACGGGAATCAAATAGGGAACACTACGTGAATTAACGTGATTATGCGTAGCAATGATTTAATTATTTAATATAAAAAATAAGTGGTGTGCGTGTAAGTTTGCCCGATTAATTTAAAGAAATCCTCATTTGAAATTTTCTCAAATTCTACGGATATAAGAATTGAGGGAAGATTCGCGAAAACAATTTTGTTGGAATTAATCTTTCCGAAACTTAAACGAAATCCTATGAAAAATTGACTGAGGAAAGAGATTTTCTAAAACTATTCATTTCTAAATTCCACTCGAGTCGGGGAATAGAAACGAGATCACGGAAAACTCTCCCACAATTTATCGAATTGTCATATTCATCTTGAGGTTCGTAAGAGTTAATTCCTACAAATAAAAGATTTTATTTATATTTTTGAAATTTTTTTTTTTTTTTTGAGTTTTCATAACAAGAATAAATCAAATAAATAAAAAATACAAAAAAAAATAATAATTAAAACATCCTTCACCTATCGATCGGGATTTAAGTTTAAGCACGAGAAACCCACCCAGCCGTTTTCATCGGATCATCGGATGACTTTATTTTTTTGAGTTTTTCTTTATGAATTTATAAAAAAAATAAATAAACTA
The DNA here is from genome assembly GCA_016647705.1 of Eucommia ulmoides. Lineage (NCBI taxonomy): Eukaryota > Viridiplantae > Streptophyta > Magnoliopsida > Garryales > Eucommiaceae > Eucommia > Eucommia ulmoides. Next base: position 13,884,356 of record CM028340.1, read on the forward strand.
AAATAAAAATACAAAAAGTAAAAAAAATACAGCGATATAGTGTCCTCGTCTAAACGCTCAAAGGTTTAGATTGAGATAGGGGAATCTCATCCCGACGTTTTTTATCGAGTCATCGGACGAAGCTTGCAGAAATTTAAATTGCGAAGAGAACAAAATAAATTGAAAGAAGAATTAAAAATTAGAAAACATACCTGTTCTAGGTCAAGAATCTCGATACCCGGGTTTTTTTCTCTCGCAAACGACTTCCCGAAAGGGCTTTGAGAATCAATCTTCTAAAGGGGGTGACTCCTCTCAATTTTTTTGTGTCCAAACTATGAGGAGGAGTGTCTTATTTATATAAAATATGTAGAGTGAAAAATCCTAGAAACCCTAGTCCCAATTCGACGAGGAAAAGAAAACAAAACCTAAAAGAAAAGGGAAAAAGAAACTTAATCCCATTTTGACAAGGAAACATTTTCTTATCCATTTTTTTTTTCAATTTTATTATTTTTTTTTCTTTTTTCTTTTTTCTTTTTTCTCTATTTTTTTATTATATTTTTTTTAAAATAAAGCATAAAATTTTTAAAGGGCAATCAAAATGTCGTGTTTACACCACCTCTTTCGACCAACTAACCGCGGAAAAAGCCTATCGATTGTTGGAAGACATGGTGGAATATGATTTTCAGAGTTGAAATTATTCAACAAGTTACCAAAACTTGGGAGATAGTTCCACAATTTCGGCGCCATGGGTTGACATCCCGGTTAACATCCCGAACCAACAGGAGAAGTCTTCCCCCGCTCTAGAAGAGATATTTGTTGCAGTTATGGGAGAGACTCAGATTTTCTTAAGGAAAACGAATGACCAGCTAAATGAGCACGAGGATCGTCTTGACAATATTGAGACGGTCTGCGCCGAAATCGATACGACCATAACGTCTCTTCAGACGCAAATAGTTCAGCTTATCTACTTTATTGAGGCCGAATCAGAAATAGTGGCTTTGGGAGACACACATGACATATCATGTGAAAGCCACCGTGAGGAACCGAATGCAAGCGGAAGGTACTTGGGTGAGATCAAAGATGATCATGCTAATGAAGAGAAAACTCAAGTATGGATTGGCGATGAAGAATCACATGTTAACAGTTGTGATTTTTCACCGTTTGAAATCCAATTGGAGATGCCACCCCCGATCCAAGGCGATCACATCTACGAGGATCCGATGTGGCTCACCTATCTTACCACGTTTCCAGCTCAGTACATTCATGCTTCCTAAGCACAAGAAAATGAGTTGAGTCAAGTTGAAAGATCGAGACAATTAATGCCAAATCTCGTCAGTCTTGAGGGCATTATGAATCAAGACCCGTATATGGTGTTGTATGACACATACTACGGGCGGAAGCCGCTCGTTGATGAGCACTTCTCCATGTCAGGCCGAGGACATTAAACCAAGCACTTCTTGGGAGGCAACCCAAGTTCAAAATAAATTAGAACTTCACCACCGACTTCATTTGGAGGCGAGATTGTCTCGTCTTCCAGGTATGTGTTCTAAACCCCCTTTGTCACTATAATGCATGCTAAATTTTTAGATTGATGATTGCATTATTGTTTACACTGACCGTTTTAACTTTAGGAGTGATGTTTAGTATGTTCAATTATTATTGTTATGTAGTTTTATTTTAACTGTATGCATGCTTGTTTAGTTTAGTGTTAGTATGTTTATGTTTGTTGTTGTTGTGTGCTGAATTTTGTAGTTCATCTGGGCCATTACCCGATGATGAGTCTATCCCCTAGTTGTTTATCAAGGTCGAGCGTAATGATCATTCATGTGTGTTCTGTGTGTTTGACGTTTCGTTTTAGTAAAAGTTATTGTGAATCCTACTTACACGAGCACGTAAACTCAATGTATAACTATCCAATTGATTTAACGTCAATTACCTGTTAGCCAAGTTCATGAGCTTTATTGTTGGATAATCCAATCCCATCGGTGAATATTCATATGATTGAGTTTTCGCACACACACTTAAACAAGATCTAGAATGGCGCTTACTACTATTGAATGTTGAAATTCTAGAACACTACATGGTGTGTTTTACTCTTGAAATCGATATAATTGGGGGCTGATGAGGGCAAACTTTTTGGTCGTTAGATGAATTTCAAAACTTACACGCAGTTATTTTTTAGTTTGTTTATGTTTTTTGTTTTTAGTAATTAAATTCATTAATAGTTGTGGTAGTTTATTTTATTGCGTGGGTTTTGCTCAAGGACTAGTAAAATTCCAAGTTTGGGGGCATTTGATTGGTGAATTTTATCTATCTATTTTCAAACCGAATTTGGTAGTTTTCGAGTATTTTTATTAATTTTTGATTTGTTTTTATTTATTTTTGTTTAAAACAGGGGTTAGGAGAGAAAACGGTCAAAAAACGAGGAAAGTGGAGGAAAAACGATCAAGAGGATCAAGTATTCAAAGCAGCAGTTTCACCGTTGCAGCGGTCATCCCACCACTACAGCAATGAAACAATAGAGAGTTGCCTAAGTTCTTATCACTCACCGCTACAGCGGTGAGATCCACTGCTGCAGCAGTGATAAAGCAAAAAGTCTACTAACATGCCCACCGCTGCAGCGGTCAATGGCCACCTATTTTAGATATTTTGTTTTGTTCCCATTCATTCCCATTGTTCTTCGAACACCTAGGGAGTGTTTTTTAGTGTTCTAAAGAGAGCTCTCAACCAACCAAATAGGAGGAACACAATTGGAGAAGCGAAAACAAGATCGGAGCGATTTTTACGGACACCACCTTCAGATAACGGCTATTCTCCCTTGTTTCTCGCTTTATTCTTAACTTGTTTTAGGTTGTTTGAACATGTATATATTGTTTATCATTAAATATATGGTTATGTCCATGAGTTGAACACTGATTATCTATGGGATTGATGTAGTTTACTAATATACGTCGTTTGTTTAATCTTTGTTTCGTTCCTATACCTTATTGGTTTTAGTCATGAGCTTTATTGGTGGATAACCCAATCCGATCGGTGGATATTTGTATGATTGAGTTTTCGCATACACACTTGAATAGGATCTAGAATGGCACTTACTACTATTGAATGTTGAAATTTTAAAACACCACATGGTGCGTTTTACTCTTGAAATCGATATGATTGGGGGCTGATGAGGGCAAACTTTTTGGTCGTTAGATGAATTTCAAAACTTACACGTTATTTTTTAGTTCGTTTGTGTTTTTTGTTTTTAGTAATTAAATTCGTTAATAGTTGTGGTAGTTTATTTTATTGCGTGGGTGTTTTGCTCGAGGACTAGTAAAATTCCAAGTTTGGAGGTATTTAATAGGTGAATTTTATCTATCTCTTTCCAAACTAAATTTGGTAGTTTTCGAGTATTTTTATTAAATTTTAATTTGTTTTTATTTATTTTTGTTTAAAACAGGGGTTAGGAGCGAAAACGGTCAAAAAACGAGGAAAGCGGTGGAAAAACGAGTGAATTTTTTCTATCTAATATACGTCATTTGCTTAATCCAATTCCTGTGGATACGACAATCCTTCTCATTCACTATTTTATAAAACTTGATCCGTACACTTGCGGTAAAAGTAGCAACGTAATTACGCGCTACCAAGGTGGAAGCGAGAATTTAAGATAAGTAGGCATGCAATGATATGTTAGAAAGATCTAAGATATGAGAATATGGAGTTGTTTAAGATAAAATTAGCAATGATGAGTTATGGAAGAGACATGAGGAAGTGAACAAAATGTGGGGTGAAATGGCGAGTAGTATTAGAGATATAGGAAGGGAAGTTTTAGGAGTTTTCAGAGGAAAAGGACCACAATATAAAGAAAGTTGATGGTGGAATGAGGAGATCCAAAAAGCGGTTCATGACAAGAAAATAACTTATAAAGAATGAAAAATATTAAAACAGAATGAGTTGGGAGAAGTATAAACATGCAAAAATGGAGGCAAGAAAAGTAATTAAAGAATCAAAATTTCGGGCATACGATAATTTGTATCAAAAGTTAGATACAAAATCTAGAAAAATTGACACATTTAAACTCGCTAAGCAATGTAAACGAAATACTAGAAATATAGGAAGTGTCAAATGCATCAAAGATGATGATGAAAAGGTCTTGGTGAAGGATGAAGAAATTATGGAACAATGGAGAAGATATTTTCATAGCTTATTTAATGATAACAACGTTGGGAAATCTCAATTGGAGTTGCCTAGTTTACCTTCAGATATGATTTATAGGTTTAATAAAAGAATTAGGGTCTCGAAAGTTAGAATAGCAGTAAGGAAGATAAAGATTAAAAGCATAGTAGGGCCAAATTAGATCCGTATAAAGGTGTGGAAAGGTCTAGGAGATCTTGGGATAGAGTGGTTGACTAGACTTTTTAATGACATTTTGAGGACTAGAAGAAAGCTTAATGATTGGAGAGTGAGTATCTTAGTGCCCATATATAAAAATAAAGGGGGTGTTCAAAGTCACGCGAACTACAAGGGCATAAAACTTATGAGTCATACAATGAAACTTTGGGAAAGAGTGATAGAATATTGAATAAGACATAAAACGAGCATAGAAAAAAACCAATTTTGATTTATACCCAGTTGATCAACCCCTGAATCTATCTATTTACTCAAGAGATTAATGGAAAAATATAGGGAAGATAAGAAAGAATTACATATAATATTTTTGGACCTAGAAAAGGCTTATAATTAGGTATCCAGATAAGTTTTGTGGTGGGTGCTAGAAAAGAAACATGTATCCAGTTTATATATTGAGGTAATTAAGGATACATATGAAGGTATAGTCACTAGTGTTCGAACAGGAATATGAGATACTTATGTGTTTTCTACTGATATTGGCTTACATCAAGGATCGTCTTTAAGTTCTTACATATTCGTTCTAATAATGGATAAACTCACAAACTATATTCAAGATGTAGTACCTTGCAGTATGTTGTTTGCGGATGACATAGTACTAGTTGAAGAAAATAGAGTAGGTCTTAATTCTAAGTTAGAAAGATGGGGAGAAGCCTTAGAGTCTAAAGGTTTTAAAGTTAGCAGAAGCAAGACGGATTATATGCATTGCAATTTTAGTAATGTCCGAAGAGATGATAGTGTAGTCAAAATTGGAGATGGCGAGGTTCTAAAGGTTGATAGTTTTAGATATTTAGATTCAATGATTTAGAGCAATTGCGAAATCGATGAGGATATTACTCATAGAGTCAAAACAGAATGTTTGAAGTGGAGAAGTGCAGTTGGGGTGATATGCAACCGTAGAATACCATTGAAACTCAAAGGAAAATTCTACAAAGTTGTAATAAGACCAGCGCTTCTATATAGGTCTGAATGTTGGGCAGTAAAAACAAAGCATGTCTATAAAATTGGTGTGACAAAAATGAGTATACTACGGAAGATGAGTGGGAAGACGAGAATGGATAAAATTAAGAATAAAACTATTAAAAAGAATTTAGGAATAGTACCCATCGAATAAAAGATGAGAGAAAATCGTTTACGATAATTTCGGCATATGCATTAAAAAACCATAGAAGCACCCATAAGAAAATGTGATTTAGTTCAAGTGCGGGGAGGGGCTACTTGAGGGAGAGGTAGGCCTAAGAAGACTTGGGATGAGACCATTAGAATTGATTTGATGACATTGAATCTAACTGAGAGCATAGCCCTTGATCATTCATTATGGTGTAAACAGATTCATGTAGCAGACTCTACTTAAGTGGGACAAAGGCTTAGTTGGTGTTGTTTTTGTTATTTTTCATTGGTTTTTTAGTGAGAATTAAACTAGTTAACACTTAGTCGGTTTTTTGTTTTACTTTCAATCTCTCATATATATTGTTTATTGTTTTTATTTTTCCACCATATAATTTTATCTACATCTATTCTTCATAATTCATATATTGTGCTTTTAGTTATTGTTGATCCTAGATGCTTTAATGAACCAATTAACATTGATGTTTTAAGGAACTAATGTGTTTATTGAGTATTTCAGATTTTAGTTCCGATACTTCGATGAGAAGTTTTTATGTAAAGGAATGGTAAAGATCAAGGTGGTTGCAATGAAGATATTGATTTTTTTTTTTAGCACAACATTTTTTTTGTATTACTAGGTAAACAACTCAATTCTTCTTAAACTCTTAATGCAACCCAATTAGAATCATGCACATTAATTAGTCGACTGAGGTGGAAGTTTTCAAAACTTTGACCAAAACGTTTTTCAAAGATCTTTTATCCATTTTTCATGGATTTAAATGTTGAAATAATATATTTTCATGGGTTTTGACTATATTTTAAAGATATATCATGGATTTTGAAGATATTATGATTTAGTTCGTGTATTTCTTGATTTGAAGATTTATACCGATCAAACTTCTTTCTATCCTTTGGGGTTTTAAATCAAAATCTTTTTGCAACTAAATTGAGAGTTTTGAAAGTTATATTATTGGTCAAATAAAATTGATTTGAATCCATCTGATATGCGGGGTCCATAAATATTATTTTTGGATATATCTTTCGAAATATAGTTGTTATAGACAATGTTTAAATTCCTTGTATATAGACCTGCGAATTTCATCTTTCTATCTATCAAGAATATATATCAAATAAGATTTTTAAAGAGAGAGAATCTTTTGCTAAAATATTTTTAGAGAATTTTTTTAAGAAATTATTTATCATCAACAGACTATTTTTGTGAAAACTCTGGGTTTGAATCCATATTGTTATTCTAATCATCTCTTCCAAGAAATCTCGGTAAGATCTCTCTTGTTGTTTTTATTTGCCCAAATTTATTGTGTTGAATTTGGATTATATATATCATGAGTATTTGAGCGTGTTATTCTTGTGATAAAAAATCGTTCTTGCTTCTGAATAAATTGAAAATCTTCTAAAATGATTTTTGCCTAAAAATTTGATTGCTAAAACATCTACGCTTTAATTGCTATAAATCAGACTTAGTTTCTCACACATTTCTATTGCTAGCCTATCAAGACATTAATTGAGTTTAATTTTGAATTAAGGTGATAGAAGCTCCTGTGAGAAAAAACTGTTATATTTTTTGTATTGGTAAGTTATAACTTAAGCCTAAATGTACTTGAACTAAGTGAAAGTAGATTAGTCATAGTTTCTCACAATCACTAGCCTATCGAGATATTAATTGAGTTTAATTTTGAATTGAGGTGGTAAAAGCTCTTGTGAGAATAAACTGTTATATTTTTGTATTGGTTAGACGTAACTTAAGCCTAAACGTACCTGGTTTAAGTGAGAGTGGATTATTCATAAAGGAACCTTGCCTAATCAGAGTTTGTCTTTAACCTCGTAAAAAGATAGGTTTGATTCTAAGCCTGCAAAATAATTAGGCTATCAGCCTATGAAAAAGATTGTAAAGATTTAATTTTGAGTCTGGAAAAGAATTAGGTTAATCATGCGCCTGTGAAAAGGATTGTAAATGTTTGGTACCAACTTGGGAAAGGGATCGGATTTAGTGGATTACAAAATCCCTACGAGAGCTTAACAGAGAGGACGTAGACAAGAGTAGCTTATCAAACCTCTATAAATCTTTGTGTCAATTTCTCTATCGCTTATCTATTTAGTTGTGCATTTAGTTAATTCACGTTTCAACTATATAACCGGATAAAAAACGGTTAGGAAAATTGGATTGATTTGATTATTTATTTATTAAAGTTATTTGTTTAATTTTTTAACTACCCAATTCACCCTCCTCTTGGGTAGACCTTTGGGCCAATAAATAATTTGGTATTTTTCAGTTATATATAATATTTTTTTATATATTAAAAATTCATGTATCATGGGGCTTACACCCCATGCCTCGAGGCTTATTGGTTTAATTTTTTAACTACCAAATTCACCCCCCTCTTAGATAGATCTTTAGGCTAACAAATAATTTGGTATTTTTAAGTTATATCTAATAACTTTAAAATATTAAAAATTCATTTATTACAGGGCTTACACGCTATGCCTCGAGGCTTATGCCTTGGCCCGGACAGGTCAAAACACCCCATCTAACGCCCCACCTTTTACAACACTACTTATAAATAAATAAATAAAGTGAAATATATAATTTACAGATTTAAGGTAGTAGATTTTAGTTCCACATGTGATTTTCAAAAAAAAATTGGAACTTTGTGTTGCCTGACAAAGTTTCCATCACCTGCTCGTTTCGTTGGTAAAACTTAACCTACGTTAGGAATTGGAGCTTGACACGAATGTGATAATTGAAAGACTAAATTGACATAAGAGATAGTTTAAGTACTAAATTTAAAGTTGGCCCATAAGTTAGAAGGTCAAGTGTAATTTACCCTAAAAAGGGTATGGGAGAAACATAAACAACTAGGCGTGCTACAGGGTTTGCATATTTAAGAATAGAACTATGTAGTTTATGTTGAATCTCACATCACTTGTGTTACTTATCTTAAATTATAAGTTCAGGATAATCTTCCTCTCTCAAGATGTTTCTCCTCTCTCAAGATGTCTTTTGAGAGTAAGGATCATTAAATTTCTTGAAAAACAATTCTAACCCGAGGGGGGCATAAACTAGACTGTTGGCAGAGTTCACAGAGGGGATAGAAAGACATCCTTGAGAATCATTAAAGATAGGAAGGGTCCATTTGGTTGGATGGGAAAATGTAATGCAGGAAAGTGGAGAAAAGAGAAATGGATGGAAAATACAGTTTCTCATTGTTTGGTACCAAGTGAAAATGGGAAAGAAGGAAAAGTGAATGGAAAAAATAAACAAAAATAAGCGTCTCAGTTTTGAGAGCAAAATTCAAAAGAAAATTTTTGAATATATTTTTATTATCTCGTCAAGAAATATCTTTTTCTACAATATCTTTTTAAAAAAAAAAATCAGGGTCAAATTTGTACATTGTATGACAAATATTTTTATTTCTTCTTGTATTTTCTCAATATCAAACAAGTGAAAGTATTTACTACTACTTTTCCTTCCGCTCTACCAAACAAAAAGAAAGGGAAAAAAAATTCCATCTGGATAGAATGCGTATTCATCTCATTTTTCATCCTTTCACTTCTATTCTTCCAACCAAACAAACCCTAAAAGAAACATTTACGAAGAAACACAAGGTAGTGTTTGGTTAGTGTTTTTGCTTTTCTGTTTCTATTTTCAATAAATTAGGATGCGAATTATGTTTCTGTTATGGAGTATTCCGGGAATAAAAACTTGTTTAGTAACGACTAAGGTGGTGTTTGGTTAGTGTTATTGCTTTTCTGTTTCTATTTTCAATAAACTAGGATGTGAATTATGTTTCTGTGATGGAGTATTCCAAGAATAAAAACATGTTTAGTAACGACCATTGTCCTAAAATTATTTCTTTTAATTTATGAGAATAGAAACAAGAAACATGTTTGGTCGCAACATTTATCCTTTTTTTGCTTTAAATGTATAGTGGCCAGCGGGTGCTGGTGGCCGTATGGTGATGGTCACCGGCAGGCTAGTGGTGGTCGGCGTGGTAGTGTTGACAGGAAGTAGCCGGCGTAGTGGTGGCGGCTGCCAATGGGGTGATCGTGCGAATAGTTTTTGTGGGAGTAAATAAGAATCAATATTTTGTTTTTCTCAGATTCTAAAGAAATACAGGAATTACTCCCAAAAAATTGGGAACATAAATTTGTTTATCAAACGCGTTTTTGATAGATCATATATGATCCAAATGGAAGCTAGACAATATAAGTAGATCAATAACTAAAGAAAAAACCCAAAATTAGAACATACATCTGTCCATTGTACTTTATCTTCTTTTCTCACCTTTCTTGTTGTTTTAGCACTTCTGAGCTCTCAAAACACTCAGAAATAGATAGTGTATATGCTGGAGATTGAGTGCTTGAGCCTAGGAAACAAAACCCCTTATATAGCCAAGCTCCCATCAAAGTTTATGGCTCTTCCATTACCATTTCTTGAGTAAATTCCATGGGTAATGATTGAAACATTTTCCAAATATTAATGGAATTCAATGGACCACATTCAAGATCCATTGAAGAAAAACGGATCAGTTACATTTTCCCACTTGATCCATACGTTTAACCTAATGTCTCAACTTAATCCCATTGATTATCTATCTTAAGAAATAAACACATGAATCATGGCGATAAGCCCTCTTACAGCAAGTATTATCTTCCATGTATTACAATGTGTTTAGTTCCTCAAGTAAATTTCTTAATATGGTAACCATACTCAACGAATAAACCCTATGTTTATTCTAGTCCATTACAAATATATTTTCTCAAATAAATTAAGGTGCACATGTAAATGAGAAAACATCATAATATCTAAGAGTTTCATTAATAAATTGTATATATACAATTACAAAGGAAAACCAAGCCCCATTTTCTCTACATGATCCTTGAATTTCAGTCGTGGCATGCCCTTAGTCAAAGGATCAGCGGTCATCAACTCATTACTAATGTGCTCAATAACCACTTTCTTTTCTTTTACACGTTCTCTTATGGCTAAATACTTAATGTCAATGTGTTTACTTCGACTCTCACTTTTGTTGTTTTTAGCCATAAAAACAACAGCTGAATTGTCGCAGAAAATTCTCAATGGTCTAGAAATATAATTCATGACTCTAAGCCCAAAAATGAAACTCTTAAGCCATACACCATGCGAAGTGACCTCAAAATAGGAAACGAACTCGGTTTCCATAGTAGAAATAGCAGTTAAGGTCTGCTTGACACTTCTCCAAGAAACAGCTCCACCAGCCATCATGAAAATGTACCCTGATGTTGATTTGCGAGAATCAACACAGCCGGCAAAGTCTGAATCTGAATAGCCATATTGTCCGTCTATTTATACATAAGAATGTAGTTTTTGGTTCCTTGAAGATACTTCATAACTTTCTTTGCAACTCTCTAGTGGTCCATACCTGGATTACTCTAATATCACCCTAGCATCCCCACAACAAATGCAATGTCAGATCTAGTACAAATCTGAGCGTACATAAGGCTTTCGACAACATAAGCATATAGAATGTTTTTCATTGATTCCCTCTCAAAGTCATTCTTCAGACATTGGTTCAGATTGAACGAGCAACACTTGGTGAACAATCATTCATCCGAAATCTCTCCAAAACCTTATTGATATAACTTTCTTGTGATAGACCTAAGATGTCTCAAGGTCTATCTCTATGGAACTTAATGCCAATGACATAAGATGCCTCACCCATATCCTTCATGTTAAAAATTTTGGAAAGAAATTGTTTCACCTCATACAGTAAACCCTTATCGTTGGTTGCAAGCAAAATATCCTCCACATATAAAACAAGAAAATAAATTTTACTCCCACTAACCTTCTGGTACATACATTAATCCATGGGATTCTCAACAAATCCGAATAAAGAAATTACTCCATGAAATTTCAAATACCATTGACGGGAATCTTGTTTTATACCGTATATAGATTTCTTGAGCTTACAAACCAATTGCTCACTACTACTAGAGGAAAAACCTGCAGGTTATTTCATATAAACCTCATCCTCTAGATCTCCATTAAGAAAGACCGTTATTACATCCATTTGTTACTACTCAAGGTCAAAATGAGCAACTAAAGCTAAAATGATACAAAGAGAATCTTTCTTAGATACAGGAGAAAAGGTCTCTGTGTAATTGGTTCTTTCTTTTTGAGTAAATCCCTTAGCAATGAGTCTTGTCTTATATCTCTCAATGTTCCCTTAGTAATAAGTCTTGTCTTATATCTCTCAATGTTGTTTAATGAATCTTTTTTTGGTCTCAAAAACCCATTTACAGCCAATGGCCTTCGCCCCATTAGGCAACTCTATAAGATCTCAAACTCCGTTGTTCTTCATGGAATTCATCTCTTCCTTCATGGCATCGTGGCACAAATTTGACTCTTTGCAACTCATGGCCTGTGAAAAGGTTTCAAGATCATTTTCAGCTCTAATATTATAGTCAGATTCTTGCAGATACACAACATAATCACTAGAAATTGCTTATCTCCTATCTATAGTAGATCTTCTTAATGTTATACCAACATCTCCTTGAGGAACTTGTGGTTCAACTTGTTGTTCAGGAGCTTGTGGAAATTCCTGAATTGCTTGATCTATTAAAAGATTGTCAGAAGCTTGTGGAACCTCAATAATTGGTTGCTCAACACCACTTTGAATTGGAGGGGTGCTATAAACTATAACCAATCTGTCACTTGATGTGAAAGGTTGAGACTGTATAATCATGTACAGGAACTATGTTCCTAAACTGATCGCTCCCACTAATTATGTCATTTTCAAGAAACTTAGCATTTCTTGATTCCACAATTCTAGTGTAAGAAGGACAATAAAATCTACAACTTTTGGATCTTTCAGCATATCCTATGAAATACCCACTAATGGTCCTTAGGTCCAGTTTCTTTTCTTGTGGATTATATATCCTCACCTCAAACGGACATCCCCAAACGCGCATGTGTCTCAAACTCGATTTCCAACATTTTCATAATTAAAATGGTGTCTTTGGGATTGCCTTAGTTGGAACTCGATTTAATATATATACACTGACGTCTTTAGTGCTTCAGCCCACAAGGATTTAAAAAGATTGGAGTTGCTAAGCATACTCCGCACCATATTCAGTAATGTCTGGTTTCTTCTTTCTGCAACACCATTCTGGTCTGGAGAACAAGGCATGGTGTATTGGGTAACGATCGCATGTTCTTGATTGAACTTGGCAAAGGGAGCAAGTGCTTGTCCATTCTCAGTGTATCTACCATAATATTCTCCACCTCTATCTGATCTCACAATATGAATTTGCTTTTCGCATTGGTTCTCAACTTCAGTCTTAAATATTTTGAAATCATCCAATGCTTCATTTTTATTATGAAGCAAATAGATATACATATATCGTGAGTAATCATCGCTAAAAGAGATTAAATATTTCTAACCATTTGCATCAATATCTGGATAGCACATATCAGTGTGAATGATCTCTAATATGTTCGAACTCCTATTAGCACCTTTCTTGGATTCGTTAGTTTGTTTTCCCTTAATGCAGTCCACACAAGTCTCAAAATTAGTGTAATCTAGAGTACTCAGTACCCCGTCATTTACTAATCTCTTAATTCTTTCTATGGAGATATGTCCTACTCTTCGGTGTCATAACATGGAGGAGTCCCCGTTAATATTACACCTTTTAGTACCTGTGTGAACATGCATTGAACTATAAGTAGCATTGTTTTGCAAGAAAATGCGGGAAAAAAAACCATCAGACAACCATTCCCAACACAATCAAATTTATATAATAAATTGAATGATGTGTCTTAAATTAAAGGTATATCCAAACAGTACAATTCTTGAAATAGAAATCAAGTTTCGTGAGAAACTTAGTACATGAAAGGTCATCTCCAATTCTAAGACAAAGTCACTACTTAAAGTTAAAACACAAGTTCCAATCGCCTCCACATGTAAGCCCATCTTGTTGCCTAATAAGATGTTTTGCTCATTTCCCACTGATTTCCTTAGGTTTTGCATACCCTGCTAAGAGTTTGCAACATGGATTGTAGATCCAGAGTCAATCCACTAGGTGTTATCATTAACATTAACCATATCATATTCATAATAAACAAATGAGGTTGGTTTACCTTCATTCTCAAGCCATTTTTGAAATTTGTCACATTCTTTCTTCATATGTCCTTTTTTTTTTACAGAAGAAACACTTTGTTTCTTTCTTGATATCAGCTTGAGGTGGTATTTTACATTTTCCCTTTTAATTAACTTTATGTTTGGCTTGAGCTTTGTCAGCTTTGTTCCTCCCGCGGTTGGTTACCAACAATGCACTCTCACCTTGCTTCAATGCTAGTCTCTCTTCTTCTTGAACACACATGGTCATTAATTCGTTGATTGATCATTTGTCTTTATGTGTGTTGTATGAGATCTTGAAAGGCATGCACTATTGTGAAAGGGTTTTCAGAATATAGTGTACCAGGAAGGATTCTAACATATCAACCTCGAGCTTTTTAAGTTGAGCCAGCAATATCTCGTATTTGCATTATGTGCTCGCGCACACTTTTTATGCTTGTGAGTTTGAGAGATGAAAACTTCATTATTAGGGTGCTTGCTAGTGCCTTTTCTAAAATGACGAACTGATCATCAATAGCTTGCAGTAAGTCTCGGACATTTTCATACTGGTCAACAGAACCACTTATTCCAACAGTCATCTTGGTCTTGATAAACATAACGTTGAGCCGATTGGATCGCTCCCATCGCTCATATAGCGCGACCTTAGCTAGAGTACTGGAATTGGTAATTGCAGGTGGTTTCTCATTCCTAATAGCATAATCTATATCCACATACTCCAGATGGCGGAGAATCTTCTCCTTCCACATCTTATAGTTATCACCCGATAAGTTCCGGAATATCACATCGGATATCAGAGAAACTAGCATATTGAGAAGTTACATAAAACCCAAATGCTTATGTCAAAAAATGAAACCTAATAGTCTCAATTACATGTTTTACCAATGTAAAAGACGCAAAAATGAATCGCATGATATTAAAATTGTCCGTGTGCAAAATTTTTAATTCAAGTAGATTCAAATTATCATAGTGATAGAATTATCAAATTATATACTTAATTTCATACACTATGAAAAGAATTTGATTTTCTATCCTAAATTTTTACTTTATAATAAAATTATCAAATTATGTATCATTCATAATTCTTGTGGGTAATTATGAAAATAATATGATATTTTATCCTGATTAATGATATAAATATAATAAAAGTCCCTATGGGATAAAATTTATTATATTAAGTATAATTAATCATAATATTATATCTAATTTTTATTATACTTAATATATATATTAATTAATTAAAGATGTTGTGACTAATCTTTAATTAATTAATATAATTTGGATCATTAGACATTTTAAAATTCTATGCATAAAATTAAATTTTATAAGAATAATCTTAATTTTACATAATTTAACAATATCTAAAATCAAATAATATGTTATCATATATAAACATAATTCTCATAATAAATCATAAATTGCATAATTAAACATAATATTATGCACTTAATTTTATTTTATGCATAAAAATAAACTCACTCTAAAAGTATAAATTGATAACATAATATTTATGCATAATATAAGCATAATAAATTTAAATTCTACAAAAATTTAATTTATCCTTATATTGCATATATATTATTTTATACATGAACAAATAACATATGCAAAAGCAAATAGGCATAAAACAAATAGATGCTCAAGAATTAATTTTTTTTTTTTAAATTCGTTGCAAAAGGAGTCAAAAATGTTATTTTTATAACCCGTGGCATTTTCGCAAATAAGATGGCAGAAAATGGCATTTCCAAATGTATAAAAAATGGAGTTTTTAGTGAATAAAATGGAGTCTCAATATGCATAACTAAAATGGAAGGCACAAAATGATAAAAGACAATGAAATGACATATAATATATAACCTTTTTCCTTTTCATTTTAAAATGGTAGACCTTGATTGATGCATAAAAAATGGAAGTGTAGGGTCCACTTTCATCAAAATCGTTTACAATTTAGACCGGATGCAAATGATTTATTTATGAAACTCAAGGAATGCAAAGTGTCAAAAAAAACAAAATAGTCATCTTCAACCTATAGACGGGTTGACACGACCCGATACATACCTGTTTTACAGACCCACAACCTAGTCGGAAAAGAGCATTTTTAACACCAAAAACTCTATTTTTAATAACAAAAAGCTTAGAAAATCAATATCCAAAAGATTTCTAACAATATTATGCACCAAAAACAACTCAAAAACAAACATTGTTTTAAAATTTCTTCACAGCCAAAACATAAGAATGGCAAAGGTAGAAATATGACAAGCTCTAATACCAATTGCTAGATCATATACGATCCAAATGGAAGCTAAACAATAAAAGTGGATCAATAACTAAAGAAAAAACCCAAAATCAGAACATACCTCCGTCCATTGCACTCTCTTCTTTTCTCACATTTCTCACACTATTTTGGCACTTCTGAACTCTCAAAACACTTAGAAATAGATATACTGGAGATTGAGTGCTTGAGCCTAAGAACCAAAACCCCTTATCTAGCCAAGCTCCCATCAAAGCTTATGACCCTTCCGTTACCATTTCTTGAGTAAATTCTATGGGTAACGGTTGAAACGTTTTTCAAATATTAATGAAATTCAATGGACCATATTCAAGATCCGTTGAAGAAAACGGATCAGTTACAGCTTCTACATATTAATTCCAAAATTTTGGGAGCGGGAATGAACACGGTAACCAAGTGGGGCCTAAGCAACCAATTTCTAGAGATTTAGGCAATCTAGTGTATAAAATACTTCTTCATTTTTCTTTTTCAACAAAGTTCGAAATTCAAAGTTAAAAAGATGGTTAAACAGACATTTTAATAGAGAGTTATGGATAGGTATACATACACAATCTTTTTTGCTAAATGTAAACTGCTTTTGACAAAATTTATCTAAAAGGTATATGCTCATTCGTGCTCTCTTTCCCTCAATCTTACAATTATAAGACATATTCAATGCTTTATTTCCACTCAAGAAAAATATAGAGTACATGCTTCATACATGTCCATAGAGAAATATGAATGATTAGAGCCTTGACAATGGCTCATTTTTCATAAAAGGGTAATCGGTGTACCCTACAACAGGATCTTGTGTATAGAAAGTAGCCCTTACGTACCTATTTAAGGGCGCATTGAGCTTCAGTCTTAAAACCAAGTCTGGGTTGGCTATGAAAAGCCGACCGTACGACACCAAATCGGCGTCGCCTTCCGCCACGGCTTGAATCCCAAGCTCCCTCGTGAACCCGCCGCTGCAAATGAATGTTCCCTCGTATGTCTTTCTCCATGTCCTCATCAACTGAGCCTCTTCATCGTCACTACCATGCCTGCCTGTACAGATGGAACCACAACTTTCACTGATATAGTGATAATGCGACCCACTTTTTTAGGTGTTTAAGTAGAAGTCCCTTATTTTTAAAAAAGTGCAATAAGCAATTGTGTTTTAATTCCGCGCATTAAAAAAAAGGTAGAAGACCCAATACACGCGCTGCACTCTCGCAGTTACATATATTTAATTTGTGTAAAATAATTGTAGATTTAATAAATTTTACACAAGTACATATCATATAGTTACATGTAATTTATAACTTGTAACTAATATTACACAAGTACACGTAATTAATATTACATAGGCGTGAACACATGCGGGACTAATACACAAACAAAACTTAATTTAAGAGATTAAATCAAAATTTATATTTTAAATGAGATTAACAACAGAACTATTTACCAAGACTATTCACCAGTTATCCTTTCTTTTTTGGGGGGAGGAAAAATTTAGGTGGCATTTGTTTATATACATATATATATATATACACACACATATTAACAAAAATATGAGAACGGAAACAAAAATGTTATTGTTCTGTTCCCGAAAATTTGTTTTGGAAATGGAGAAATGAAACAGAAATATATGTTTTTTGTTCCCGCACAGATTACAAAGAGGATTAGTAAGAGAGAGTGATACAGCATGTTAAGAAAGAAAAATGAGCAATTATTTTAAAAAGAAATGTTTACCTGCTTCTGTTTGCCCATAAGCAGTGTATCGAGGCTGAGTCACGTGGAGGTAGGCGAGCTTAGAGCCCGAACTCCTTTGAAAATCATTGAGCCGCCGGATCACAGCCAGGCCAAGTCCGAGGGGGTCGGAATCCATGGCATCGAGATGATCAATCGCCGGCGAGATTCTGACGCCGATTCGGCCTGAACCGATGGCTGCAGCAACGGCTTGTACGACCTGCATTATGAACTTGCACCGGTTCGAAAGGGACCCGCCATACTCATCTGACCGTTCGTTGATCCCATCCTTGAGGAATTGGTCGATGAGGTAGCCGTGTGCTCCATGGATTTCAATGCCATCGAAACCTGAAGATTTGACAGAAAATTGTTTTATAGTAGAAAAATAAATAAATGGGAACTCATAATATTCTCTTTGGTGGCGTTAGATTAGGATGCGTTTAGGATGAGTTTTGATCTTTTACATGGTATCCGCCTACTCACGTTCCTTTCTTCTCAGTAAAATCTTTTTCTAAATCTGCAATTTCTCAAAAACCGCTGTTTATCCTCTCCCTTCTTCAACCAGCAGTTAGCAGTTGCTAACCTCTCTCGATCGATCGAAGCCCCTCTCTCTCTTGTTCTCAAAATCGCTATTGTTGATCTCTAAGTTTTGATGAACAATTAAGTGTTAATATTTTTTGTGGAACTAATGTGTTTGTTGAGTATTTTACAAATAAATTCCGAATTGTTGTTTAAGATGAAGACATCATGAAGAAAATGTAAAAGGTGCAAAGATGAACGCAATGAAGAAATGAAAAGTGTTGAAAACCTTGAAGAAAATTAGATGAACACAACTCTATACTTTTATAATCTTAATGCAACCTGAATTAAAATCACACACGACACTATTAAACGAGTTATTTTTATGTGTGTGTTGAAATTGAAATGATAGAATTTATAATCCTAATTAAAGATTTGATATGTACTTCTTATGTTAAATTAAAAATGATAATTGACCTAATTGAAAATAATGTTTAAAGTATAAAAAGTTGAATTTTATGGTCAAATTAGTTAACCGAGAAAAACAATCGGTTAACTGAATCAATCAGTGTGTTTTGGATAAGAATTGGAAAAGGAAAGGATCACCCTGAAACAATCGGTCAACCGATTAGAAGAAATCGGTCAACCGTTTGAATCAGAGAGATTTTCGGAGCAAATTAGAACGTCCCTACAACGTTCGGTCAACCAAATTATGGAATTTGGTCAACCGACTGGGTTTAAAGTTTGGTTGGAGAGAGGCTCTGAACCATTCGATCAACCAAATAGGGATTTTCAGTCACCCAACTGGTTTTTGGATTTGGCCTGATTTCGAAGCTGTTTCATTCAGTCAACCGAATGGGTTATTTCGGTCAACCGATTGGCCGTTGATGTTTGGCTTGGTTTCGGTGCTGTTTCGCTTGGTCAACTGAATCCAAGGGAACGGTCAACCGACTATTTCGGTTATGATTTCGAGTGACTTAATCTCTTGGTAAAAAACTATCCGTTTTTTATGATTGCAAGGGAGAAATACTGAAGATATGATACATGTATTTTAATATCCATATTGATTTGTGATGAGAACCAACAAGCAACATCAAAGGACACATTGCATGTCCCGGTTGGGCCCATTACTAGGGCAAGATCCAAAAAGATCAAAGAAGCGCTTAATGGACTAATTCAAGAGCTTTCGGCTGAATCGAAAACAATAAAGCCCAAATTAGGTCCAAATGACGATCAAGGCCCAATCCTCTCATCAAAGCAAGTGAATGGGTTTAAACATGAACTCAAATGGACCAAGGCTTGTGGACCACGAAATTCCTATCATATTTATTTTACTATTTTAAAGGCTTTTAATTATTTTAAGCTGATTTGTAAGCTTGATTGCCAAGTAAATCATTTCCTTTTCCAACTAGGAATGTAAGGCAAATTAGGAAACTTCCTTATTCTTTATTTAGCAATTAGATTTTAGGGTTTCCTTTTTCCTCCATGTAGACCCACGAATTTCAAAGTGTATTAGGGTTTCTTTTCTTATTCTCTTGGCCACCTATTTAAGGAACTTTATAGACCTACGAATTTCACATTACTTTGATTAATAAAAATTGTGAGAGTTTTCTCTTTAGTTCTTCAGAGAACTTTTCCTGAACTTATCAAGAGTTTCTTGTGGCGTTCAAACTTATATCTTTGATTCGTGATTCATTATAATTATTGGGTCAAGATCATTATACCATTGGTTCGCGTTTCGTTCATAAACGTTGGGTCAAGGTAATCTATCTTTCAATTTCTGTATTTTTAGCTCATTCAAAATCTGATTTAGTTTCGATCTTCGCGAAGAAACCCTAAGTTGGTTTCGGGTCTCACTAATCCTTGGTGAGGTTCGCATCAATTTGGTTTTCATAATTTATGATTCTCTCAATTCAAAGTAGTTAAATACTTCATATCTTTATGATTGTTAATCGAGAAATATTTTATGAGCTTATTTGAGAAATTTAGAAAGTTATTTTAATATGGAATATCCCTGAAATAAACGATATTATTATATGAGGTCTTAAAGTGTCTTTTAAAGGCATATCTTTTGAAAAGTAGTTGTTGGGGGGCTCGTTATCAGTCTATATAAGTAGAACTGCGGGATTGAGAGAGAGCAAATCGAGAACATCAGTTCAAAGTTTTTCTAAGAGATATATTTCCGCCGAGATTTTTGTGAGAGATTTTGTTATAAGTTCTTGATCTAAAGTGCTATTGATTTGGCGTCACCAACTTGCGCTATATTAAGATTCAGTTTCTATTTTCAGTATTTTCTCGGTGAGATTTTTCCAAGCTATTGTTCTTAAGTTTGATTTCATATTATTATCATTTGTTTGGTGTTAAGATCATTAGAAAAAAGTTTTCAAACCTAAAAGCCTAAAAATCTTTTTAAAATGATTTTGTTTGTTTATCTGATTACGTGCTTTAAATTGTGTTACCCACATTGTTTATTAATCAGATATTATTTGTCTCACATTACATCTATCATGTAGTAAATTTCAAGATATTAATCGAGTATATCTGTATTAAAATGGTAGAAGTTCCTTGTGGGAAAAAAACTCATATTTTTTTAATTTGTGAGTTTGAGCAGATTAGACACGGTTGGGCCGGTGTCTAATTAGGATAACTAGGTTTCGATCTTTTCTTGTAAAAAAAATTAGGGTTAGATTTTTATTTTAAGTGAAAAGGTTAGATTATTTTTTTCCTTTAAAAGAACTAAATTTTGATTATCCCCGTAATTGAATTGATTTTGAGCGATTTGTAAAAGTTCAATCCTTACCTATGAAAATGATACTTGAGAGTGTGGTGAAATTTTAATTCTTCCTATAATAGAATTAGGTTAGTCTTTAACCTAGTAACCTAGTAACAAGATAAGGTTCTTCCTGAGCCTAGGAAAAGGAAAATTGTAAAGGTTGATTCTAAGTCTGGGAAAATAATCATTATAAGAGTTTGGTTCCTACAGGTAAAAGAATCAGGGGTTTAGAGGTTGCGAATCTCCGTGGAACTCGGGGGACTAGATTAGACGAGGCTAGCTTGCTGAATCAAGATATATCTTGGTGTGCTGCATTTTGTTTTTCATTATATTGTGTTTAGGCATGTACCTAGAATTAAACATTTATCCACTGCGTAACGAAGATAATAATTGATTCGGGAAAAATTGATTATTTGATATTTAAGAGTTGAAAGATTTAATTGTTTAAATTTTTGTAACTACTCAATTCACCCCCTCTCTTGGGTAACTCTTTGGGCTAACAGTTGAGATCCACCGCTACTGGTCATCGTCGTTGGTCTAAAACATTAGATCCGACGCTATTCGCCGTAGCCGCCACTGCTTCGCGAATCCATCTCTTCATACCATCACTACCTCTAATTTTTTATCAAGCTCTATTCTTCTGGCCTTCAATTGTTGCGTCTACAATTTCATTGCCGTTGAACAAAGGACTAGCAACCGCCGTCTATCAGCGAACAAGCCTCCGCCACAACAATTTCTCCGCCTAATCCTTCTGTTGTTGCCTCCCATAAGGCTCCTCTAGTCCCCCGCTTAATCCTTATGTTGCTGCCTCCCCTGAGGCTCCTCCAGTCCTCCGCAACATTCGATGGTCACACGTCATCAGGATGGCACACACCGTCCTCTCATTCGGATAGATGGTACAATCCGATACCCTCTCCCACAGGCTCTACGTGCTCAGCTTCCTTCTCCCACTGACGAGCCTATTTGCTATACTCAAGTTGTTCGTGTCTCTGAATGTCGTCAAGCCATGACCAGTTAATTTAATGTCTTATTGAAGAACAAAACTTAGGTTCTTGTCCATTTTTCCCCACATCGACATGTTGTGGGATGTAAGTGGGTATTCAAACTCAAGCGCAAAACAGACGTTTCCATTTAACAAAATACAAAGCTCGCCTAGTTGTCAAAGGGATTTCATTAACAAGCGGGTGTTGACTTTGATAAGACATTTAGTCCTGTAATCAAACCAACTACTGTTCGTACTGTGCTCAGCCTTGCCGTATCCTTTGATGGATAATGAGCCAACTTGATGTGAAGAATGACTTTCTTCATGGCATTTTGGATGAAACTGTCTACATGGCACAACCACTTGAGTTTATAGATCCGACCCATTCTCATCATGTCTGTCATCTACAAAAGTCTATCTATGGACTCAAACAAGCGCCCCGTGTTTGGTTCCAACGTCTCAGCACTTTTCTCTTACAGTATGGTTTTACCCATAGTCAAGCTGATTATTCCCTATTTATCTATCGCTCTAACTCTGTAGTGTTGTTTCTTCTTTTATATGTTGATGACAACATACTCAATGGCAATCAACCGTCTTTGGTCTTATCATTCATCACCACTCTTAGCAAGGAGTTTGAGCTTAGTGACCTTGGTTCCCTATCGTACTTTTTGGGACTTGAAGCAACTTCCTCTTCTGCTGGCTTACGTCCCTCTCAGCTCAAGTAGACTATTGATCTTCTTGCACATTTTTCAATGACAAACTGAAAACCTTACAATGTCCCTATATGTGCAAAAACTCAATTGTCATCTCAAAGTGGCGATCTCTTGATAGATGCCACTGAGTATCACCAATTATTTGGCTCCTTGCAGTATCTCACTTTCACCAGCCCAAACATTGCCTATGTTGTTCATCATGTTGCCCAGTTCATGAGCTAATCTCGGACACACCACTTTTTAGCCGCCAAACGAATCCTTCGGTACCTCAAAGGGACTAAACTTTGGCCTCTTTTTTCAGCGTAGTGCTACCTCCTTGACCCTCAAGGCTTATTCTGATGCTGATTGGGCAAGCTGCCCTGACTCACGTCGCTCCACTATTGGTTTCTGTGTTTTCTTGGGCTCAAATCTGATCTCTTGAACTGCCAAGAAACAATCTACTGTCTCTCGATCAAGCACCGAAGCTGAGTATCGATCCCTGGCCCATGTTTGTGCCGAATCCACATGGGTACTTCATCTGCTCCAAGAGTTGCAAATTCTCATATCTATGTCTATCACCTTACTTTGTGACAATCTCAGCACTACATATATGGCCTCAAATCCCGTGTTTCACGCTCGTACTAAACATATTGAATTGGATTATCTCTTTATATGGGAACGCATCCTTACTAGCAGACACCAAGTTCAATT
Organism: Eucommia ulmoides; assembly: GCA_016647705.1. NCBI lineage: Eukaryota > Viridiplantae > Streptophyta > Magnoliopsida > Garryales > Eucommiaceae > Eucommia > Eucommia ulmoides. The sequence continues at coordinate 13,907,640 of CM028340.1, forward strand.
TATCCCTTCTACTGATCAACTCGCCTACATATTTACCAAGGGACTTCACAAGACACGCTTTCATCTTCTACGAACCAACCTCCTCTCTCAAAGCTAGCCAAGTTTGCGGGGGAGTATTAGACCTCTCTTTATTCTCTACAATTACAAATCTTCCTTATTTTTTACCGTTACAAATCTCTAGTCTTTAATCCTTAATCTTTATTTTACAGTTATAAAATCTTCTTTATCATTACAATCATTTTATAATAATTTAGAAACAGTTACAAAATTTGTATTCTTGTATAAATAGGATCATTCTATGTAATATAAAAATATTTTCTTATACTTTGTTCTGTTTTTGGTTTCTGTTCCCAGAAAATTGAAAACACATAACAAATATAGGAACCAAAAACTGTTTATGTTCTGTTCCTAGAATTTTAGAATAAAATTTGGGAAGCAAAACAGAATTGTTCCCATATTGTTGTTTCTGTTCAAAGTTTTCCGATAACAGAAACAGAAATCAAGAAACAAGTCTGTTTTGTGATCAGAAATTTGTTCAAAAAAATATGGGAATTGAACAAAAACAGTTTTTTTTTAAAACAAGTTGTCATATGTAATGAAGCTATATTGTTTTACTATCACTCTTATATCAACAAATTCAGAACCTAGGCGTTTGTACGTTCCTTCAATTTTTTCTATTTCTGGTCCCATAAAACTTGAAATAGAAACAAAAACATAAGAACAAAACAAAATCCACTCCTATTCTGTTCCCACAAGTTTTTTCTAAAAATCCTGGAACATAATAGAAACAATTTGTTTTGTTTCCATATTTCTTTTTTCATCGCAAGTTTTTGGGAACAAAAAAAACGATAACACTAAAGTGGCGTTCCTTGAGTGTTTTTGTTATTTTTTTTTTTTCTCTTCTGAAATGACTTGGAACATAAATATAAAACTAGCGCTACTTACACTACACTTTTTTGGTTCTAGGGAAAATAGTAATTAAAGAAAAAAAGCAGAAACACCAAACAAACTCCACCAATCATATGTTGTTTCTCCAAATTTATGGTTGTTTTCCAAATTTCCTGGGAACAAAAATGAAAAAATAAAAACATAAGCACAAAACAACACCTAAAGTGGCGCTTGGTTAGTGTTATAAACGGAGATGGGATGAGATGGGATGGGATGGGAATTATGTCTTTGTCGTGGAATATTCCGAAAATAGAAAACATGTTTGGTAACAACTATTGTCATAAAATTGTTAATTTTAATTCATAAGAACAGAAACAAGAAACAAGTTTGGTTACAACTTTTCTTTAAATGTATGGTGGCCGGTGGGGTGGGGTGGGGTTTGATGGCCGATGGAATAGTAGTAAGAATAGGTTTGTAGGAGTGAATAGGAATCAAATTTTTTTTTTTTTCTTAAATTCTCAAAGAATTCAAGAAATAATGTTAAATTACTTCAAAAATTTTGAGAAACAAAAGTGTGCGTTACTAAACACGTTTTTGTACATTAATCCTAAAAAACTTTGAGAGAGGAAATAGGAATCAGAGAACAGAAACCGGAAACAACATAGTTAATACGAGCTATATCCGAAAAATATGGGCATAAGCTTTAAAAATACATTTACATGAAGATTAAGGTATAATTAAACGAACCTGCTTCAATGGCGTTTAAGGCCGCCCGGCGATAGTGTTCCACCACCTCTGATATTTCATGGGTCAGTAAAGCGCGCGGCTTCGGGTAGATACCGTGGGTGCCGTCCGGCATTAGTATCCTCCATCTCTTTGATATGGGCTTGTTTGTGGAAGAGATTGGCGCAGCCCCATCAGGTTGATACACTAGATGCAAAAACATAGTTGAAACGTCAATTGGCAAATATTTATATGGAAAAAATTATTAAAATATCCTTCAAATAAATCAGTTGTAATATCTTAATTATATTTTTTTTTCTTTATTTTTTAGTCCTTTACCTAATATTAACTACATTGAATTTGTCGAGTTGATGTTAATTAATGTTAAATTGGTACCACTCTGGAAGTCCATGTCATGATTTACTTTTGAGACGGGTCAATTTTGTAATTTTTTACTATGTTATTTAAAGATATATCTTGTAAATCGACATTAAATAGCCCTAATAAATTGGTCTCTAACAATTGAAAAAATGAGAAAAAAGAAAGGTAAAAAGTTAACCGTCTTATTCACAATGAAGGATGTGAAGATCATAATCAACAAATCAACCTCGAGCGATTTTTATTTTTTTTTGGTCTTTCACTCCTTCTTACTTTTTTTTATGAATTTTTTTTAAATGTGGATGTTGGTTTCAACTTTGAAAATTTATGATTATTGGCCTAATATTTTTTATTGAATGAATTTGCTTAATAGCACATGTATTTTTTTTGTTAAGCTAACATATATATAAATATATATTAATTTATCAACGTGTCCCTGCCCTGTCCATGTTGGAATTTTTAAGAAACTGTGGTATCGCGCTCTTCATGTCGTGTCTTGTCCGTGTCCTTTCTTTACTGTTTAAAATGAATGGATTTATAATAGAAAAGTTATAACTTGAATCTAAAATCTGTACTAGAAGTTATATAAAGGAAATATGAATTTCAAAAGGATATATATATATATATATATATATATATATAATTAAAAAAAAAAAAAAAAAGGTAAAACAATGCGTGAATTGATATCTTAAAAACTATACTTATAATTAAATCGACAAAATTATCATTTAATAACTTTAATTTAATAATTGATAAAATATAACGAAACGCTATTGAGAGTTTGAAAATTTAAAAAAATAAATAAAAAAATTATCTTTAATCTCATTTCATGAATCAAATTCAAAATTATGGGTAATCATATTAAACATGTACATGACTTAATTTAATTTTGATGTTTTTTTTAACATTTGGACATACCTTGATGAGATGCCCGACCGACGTGCCACAATTGACAGAATATAACTGCTCCTTCGGCATGGACGGCCGCAACCACCTTCTTCCATGCCTCCACTTGTTCTTTGTTGTAAATCCCGGGAACATGTGGAAACCTGTTTTTGGGATTGTAAATCAAACCAACAAAAGGAGAAAAACAATAAAGAAAAAAAAATCCCAATCCAAATATTACTAAAATCTTTATCTTGATAGAATCCTAATATTTTTTGAAGGATCCCAATAGAATCTTAGAATCCCGATTCGATTTGTGATTTTGACAATCCTAAACATATATTCCATGTCATGAGATATCGTTTATTTTTGGGTCTTCATAAAAAAATTGTCATGTAGCTGATCAATGTTTAATCACAAACAAACTTATTTTTTCAATGTCTTCAAGTATACATATAGAAATATTATAATCAATTCTTGACCATGAATTTTCATTAAAATAGTAAATTATACATCGAGTTGGTTTTTATTAACAGGTTTGAAAATTGTATGTTACTTTCACTTGTTTGTTGTAGTGGTGGACAAAAATTACATTCTTATTACTTTTTTAAAAAAAAAAAAATTAAAAATATTCAAAAAATGAGTGGGGCATTGATGATTCTATTTTTTTTTTTAACAAAATGAAGATGGTAATGATATTAACCAGCAAATATTGTGATAAAAAAGACAATTGAGATTCAAATGCATCTTTTAAGAGCCAAAAATTTTACCATTACCAAAAAATAGGGAATATAAAGGAATAATTTTTTAATTGCTTCAATTTTGTATTAATTAACTGATGATTTTTAATCATTTATTACATCTCTAATCCTAATTAAGGTTGATTGTTTAGCTACTTTAGATAAATTTTAAATTTGCTTTTCAGTGAACTAATTACTCTAACTGTTTTTTTTTTTTTTCAAAAAAAACTAATCAAGGGAATATCTCTTGATCCATTATTATGTAAACGAATTCATATAGACGATCCTATTTAAGTGAGCTAAAAGTTTAATTATTGTTATTTTGTATTTTTTTTCTTACTAAATAGATCTATTAAGCAACTAATTATATTAAAAATAAATTTAGAATTAATATATTATTTTAACATAAAGAGATGATTCGAATGTTTATTTCGAATTATATTTAAAACAATATAATTTTAATTATTTAAAATAAAAATAACAAATTGGGCTGCACTTAGAACACGTGAAAACCAATTAATAATGATTTTTTCTTGATATGTTTTTTTCGCCCTTGTGGGACTCACCCACGACAAGAAGTTGGAAGACACGTGGCACGACTTAACTGGTCAATGGTTCTACTTTGGCAAACACGAGACAATAATTTCCTTTCGAAATTACTAAACGACCCTCCAAGACAAAACGAAATTACTAAATTACCCGGCCGCCGTCGGAGAGATCATGGTGCCCTCCGTGATGAGAAACCCGCCGGAGGTTGCCCTCTGCGCATAGTACTCCGCCAGAGCCGCCTGTGGAATCCCATTCAACGCCCTGCACCGCGTCATGGGCGCTAGCACAACCCTGCCAAAAATAGCGTAAATTCGTCAAATCTAAGGGCAAAATCGTCAAAATAACAACAAATTATTTACAAGCAGCTGATGCAAAATTGCAGAGAGTCCGGAGACCCAGGAGATCGCTGAACCCATAACAAAATGAAAATGACGAAACTAGCCTTCTCCGGGGACACCGAAACCCAGACTTTTCCGTCCGAAATCGGCCGCCTGGACACCTCGAACGGTGGTACGGAGACGGAGCAGAGGAATAAGAAGAGCATTAAGGAGCTACTACTGACCTGTGCGAGAGGTTGAGGTCACCCATCTTGTACGGAGAGAAGAGAGTGGGTGTTGCAGCTTTCTGATCCGTCGACGTTCCGGCCATCGTCCTTTTGAAGCGAATCCGACGATGTTCTCTCCGACGAGCTAGTTAGAGAAGATCAAACCGAGGATCTTGGGGAATTTATTGGTTGATTGGGGAGTATGGTCGGTCCGATCAGAAAGTGGGCTAGAATTAAGTCACGATGTTCATGTGGATTGTGGGCGGTCTCGATAATTGGAGACGTGTTGACTGAGTAGTCGACTCGTGTTGGATCTTATGTGGCGGTTCTACTCAACTCACCTAACTCGATAGTGAAAAAGGAAAGTAATACAAATTATCTTGTTTGATTTTGCAAGATAATAATATTTATGTATCTCTATTTTGAAGAATCTTATTACAAACTGAAAGAGAATAGCTTGAAATGCATCAAAGTTAAGTATTAGTCATCACTTAAATCTTATTGAAATGTGAAATGGATGATTATGTATTTGTCTAAATCAAATTTGAATTTATACTTAAGATCAAATCTTAAATTTCATATTAATATATGTGACAAAAATTGTGATTGGTCTTCCATTAAAAAATATTTTTTTTATTAAGCCTATTCATTTTGTGTTTCTATTCCCATGTTTCTATTTCTGTTCCCTAAAAATTTGAGCCAAAAAAGAAATTTATGTTCGTAATATCTTATTTAAATTAAGTTAATATTTTTTAGATGTAATTTTGAAAAAAAAAAATTGTTGATGTAATTTTGAAAAAAAAAATTGAAAAAATGTTTGTGGGTGTATGAAGACATTTATAATTAATTTTTTGTTTGTGAGTGTATAAAGATTTATATAATTATATTTTTTTTTTTTATGTTTGTATAGGCGTTTATATAATTATATTTTTTGTTTGTATTTGTATAAAAGTTTACATAATTATATTTTTGTTTGTGGATTTGTAAAGGTGTATATAATTATATTTTTTGTTAGGAGTGTGTAAATGTGTATATAATTATATTTTTGTTTAGGGTATGTAAAGATAAATTGGTTATTTGGAGAGGTCGTAGAAGATAAAAAAGAAATAGAAAAGATAACAAAAAAAAAACTAACCAAATCAAATAAGTAAAATTGGAAAAACATATTTACTTTCTTACTATAGTAAAAAAAAAAAAAAAAAAAAAGGAATTCTCATTGAGGTACAAATATAACTAATGTTTGAACTATTGAGGTATAAAAATCGTAAGCCAGTAAGATTAGTCGAGTGTCAATTATCAAACAATAAGAGATCTAACAATTGGGAGTGTGTTTGGTTTGTAAATGTAAAATATCTATTTATTGTATTTATTTTTTGGCTGCTTCAATTAGTTAGTGAAATTTCACACACTATCAAAACCTACATAGGAAAAAAAAAATTAAAAAGATATATTTAGGAAAAAAAAAATAGAAAAATAAAGAAGATGAAAAAAATTAAAAAAAAAAAAATAAAGAGAGAGAGAGAGAGAGAGAGAGAGAAGGTGTCAAGTTAAAAAGTATTATAATTAATATTACTTATATTTTACTTGATTAATCTCAATATTACCTAATTTTCAATATACACATAGTGAAAATGTAGAGTGAGAGATTATTGGTTTTGTACCTAATTTTTTTTATGTCATTATTATAATAATGAACAATAAGTAGTGATTATTATTATTTATATTATTATATAGATAGTGAAAATAAAAGAGAGAGAATGTGATAAATAAAACTATTATGAGTTTTAGTTGAATCTTAACCTTTGGTAATTTAATAATAAAATAAAATAAAAAATATTTTCAAAAGATATTGGTGATCCTAAAATTTTGATAAGCAATTAAGTGTTGATATTTTGATGGAACTAATGGTCTGTTCAACTGTTTCAGTTAATTAAATTCCTATGATGAAAATGCAATGACAAATTTATAAATGGATGTTAAATGATGATGTCAAACATGATAAAAAATTAAGAGTTTGAAGAAATTAAAGAAAACAACTCAGGTGAATTTTAACTCTTAATATCTCAATTAGGAACACACACGGCACAAAAAGTTTTTATTATTTTTGTGTGTTTTGATAAGATGAAATTATTTGCTCCTATGTATATTTGAAAAGAAATATTTATAATTGACTAAAATGGAATTTAATAAGTTAGTGGAACTTATTTAGAAAAGAAAATTATTAAAGAAGCGAAAACATAAAACAGAATGAGTTAAAAACGTGTTCAGAAAATAGATCCAGCATATATAAGTTGACTGGTCAGTCAATCGGACAAAGTAGCATGAACTCTCTGTATCTCTAAGTCGACAGGTAGGTCGATCGGTAAAGGTAAATTGAACTCTCTAAATCTTCAAGTCGACAGATAGGTCGACCGATAAACACAGTAGCTTTGGCTTGGATATATCCTGAATCTAGCAGGCGACTGACCAGTTATCTGAGGGCGCTGTTTCTGGATTCTGCGTATTTCGAAATCATATCTAAAAGTAGCCGTTTTTTGTGAGGATTTGAAAGAGATTTAAGGGATTTATTAATATTTAATATATGTTTCATCTATTATTTAAATCTTATTAACTTGGTTCATGAAGTTTTAATATTTCTCAATTTGATACATAAAATTGTTTCTATTCTATTCTAATTGAGATTGAGAAATATTTGGGGGATTTAATTGAAAGTTTTAAAAGCTATAATTAAGTGAATTGAACCAAAATGTAGTCATAATGATATATGGGGTCTAAGAGAGCATTTAAGTGTCATGATACATGGGAACTAGTCATTAGAGAGATGATTTATATCTCATATATATAGACCTGCGTTTTTCATATATCACTAAGCAGTGAAACATAGAATCAAGAGAATTGAGCTTAAAGAGTTGAGATCATATTGTGCTGTATAAGAGTTATCTTTGTGAGATTTTGTGAGAGTTATTCTAAGAGACGATCTTGAGAATCAATTGCCATTAATCTTTGTTGCTACCGGATCTGAAGTAACATCGCTCTATTTATTCTTTCTGTGGATTTCGAGTAAGATTTTTCCAATTACTTTATATTGTGCATTACTTATTTAATTTTGGAAATTAATCTTTAGAAATTGTTTCTGATTTTTATTAAAGAAAATATTTTATAAATAATTTCTTGAATCTGATTAAGTACTCAATTATTTGCTACCTATATTTTGTTTAAAATCATATTTTCAATCTCACATTTTTCTATCACTAGATTTGGGATATTAATCGAGTTTTAATTTATCTGGGATGGTAAAAACTTTGAGTGAGACAATCTGTTTATCAATTCGTATTGGTGAGTAGTGTAACGGATTAAATACTATTGGGGGTATTTAATCAGGGGTAGCCGGTTTCAATCTCTTCCTATGAAGAGATTGAGGTAGTAATTCTTCCTGGATAGAATTATTTTGTGTGAATTTTGTAATGGTTCAATCCTTACCGGGTAAAAGGATAATTGGAGTATTTTTGTGAGGTTTCGATTCTTGAGCCAAAGGTATAAAAAAAATTAGATTGTGATTCTCTCTGTGATAGAATTAGGTTATTCTTGAATCTGTAAAAAGTAGAAGTTATTCCTGAACCTGAAAAAAGGAATATGTAAAGGTTGATTCTGAGCCTATGAAAATAATCATTGTGAGAGTTTGGTTCCTACCTGTAAAGGAATCTTGAGTTTAATGGGTGCGAATCTCCATGGGGCTCGAAGGACTGGATTAGCTAAGAGTAGCTTGGTGAACCAGGATATATCGGTGCGTACTGCATTGCTTAACTCCTTTATTTTATCTTGTAATTGTTTGGGTGTACACCTAGAGCTTATTACACTTATCCGCTGCTATAAAGATAATAATTAATTTTAGAATAAAATTAATTGTTTGATTTTTGAAGTATTATTATTTCTCTGATAATTTTTTAATTACCCAATTCACCTCCCTCTTGGGTATTCCACTGGGCCAACAGATATCACTAAGACATATTATTAGACGTTGTTTACCCAAAAATATAAATAAAAATTTTCATTTCTGAAAAAGGTGGGGATTGAACTTTTTTACAAAACTAACGTTAGCCGGTGTTCTTAATACCAGAGTTAAAAAAATAAAAAAGAAAAAGAAAACCCGGTGGTCCTAACACTGAGTATACGGTTAAAAATATTTTATTTTATTTTCGGCTTGAACCCGGTATTTCTAACACCCGTTATAGATAACCTACGTCACAAACATCGAGTATATCACAAGGTAGGTATACCCAATGTTAGCAATACCGGGTACACCTATCCGGTGTTTTTAACACCGGGTACCTACCCGACACCAATCCCCACCCAACCCCTTTCCTCCTCCTCTTACATCTCCTCCCCCTCCATTCCTCCTCCATTCCCTCTCATTCCATTTCTTCTCCTCCTCTTCCTCCTCCTCTAAAAAATGTATATTTATTTATATTTAAAAGTTGACTATTTTTTAAAGTTCTAATTTAGAATTATAAAGTTAATTTTAAAAATTAATAAATTTCTGATTATATATTTTTAAAAAAATATTTTACATTTAATTATGTTAAGTAATTAATTTAAATTATAGAAACGAGTATTTAACACAATCTTAATCGAAATAACTTAAAGTAATTTCCCGCCAAACTATTTCCATCCATTTTCTTCTCCATTTTCCTCCAATTGCATGCCCATTCCCCGCCCTAAATTTTCTATAAATAGCATAAGTCTCAGTTCTCAATTTAATCACCTGATGTACTCTGTTTTGTTTGCAAAAAGAATAAATAGAATATATGAAGAAGACTACGGTGAATGTTTTGAATGTGTGTGTGTTACTCTATTTTTGTTTTCATTCCTAATTTGATTTTTTTTTTTTTTTTTTGCAGGCAGATATTAGGTGAATGTTAGTGGCCAAATAACTGGTCAGCATATCTCTACATTAGGAGGGTCAATTAAAATGAAATCAGGCCACTAGTATGGCGGTTCTGCAAGGACAGAGTTGAGTCGTAGCGACATTTTACTGAAGCGTCAAAAAGATGCTAGCATACGAAGTATTTGCCAAAACCTTTTCATGTTGAACAAAATAATGTTCACAAATTGAGTAATTTACTGCAACTGTAAGGATTCTGTTGAGGATGTGATAAACACTGGTAAGTTTGCACAAATCCTAAATGAGACAGGTAGCACGGTGAAGTACTAATCGAAATCAATGAACAACTTGGCAGTTAGGATGGCTTCAAAAGGTTGAGACTATTTATTTGAATTTAATGAGTTTGTATAATTTTTTGATTATTTATGGAGGGATTTTCAAAGTCATATTTTCTAGTAGTTATTATTGTAATAAACTATGTATTTCTTTCTACGTATTGTCTTGGTATTATAAACCTTTCTTATTGTATGTGTGTTTTTGGAATGCAAATAAAGAGAAAAAGTATGTTGTTTGGTAAATGTTTTGTTATTATAATTTAACATAAAAATGATACATTAAACTTGAAAATAAATACTTAATTAAACTACGATGCACTGATGCAAGAAAGTTATACATTACTTTCATCATCCGACATCTGATTGATATTGAGGTCCCATGTTAATCAGCACTGGAAAAACTTATTCTGAGATGTCAATCAACCATCACAAATGGTTGAGACCTGTCAATCATCCATCACAGATGCTACAATAAAAATTAAGTTTTATATTGAAACTCTTCATCCTATAATGTTTGTGATATCTTCAAATATTAATTCAAGTGAGGAAAGCTCATATGGTATTTCAAGTGAGGAAACGTCATACAGTGTTTGGGGTTGGCCTGGACCCTGGGATCACTATAGACTTTTGGTTTTACAACCATATTATGATAACTACTGGAGTGATCAAGACACCAATCTGATAGAGTATCACGTCGGTCTACGCCAAGAGTGAGAATACAAGGTGAAAAAGTCTAATACCCTTGTATCTTCTTTAAAAGCTCTCAATGCACCAGTTCCGCATCGTCGAAGTCTTTAAATGCCTCGACGATGTCAAATTGATGACACAACTGAGATCAAAGATACTATTACACGAATTCACCTGGAGAATAATCGAATGTTGTTGCGAAGAAGTCGATATTATCTACTCCAACTAACCAATGAAATGGCCGCCTCAAGTAACAGAACACTCTCTCCTAATGAATACCAAAACGTGATAACCAACAATGATTATCTGTCAGAAGGATACATGTCCAATAAAGAATATAAATATTTGGGCAGTTGTATTGTCTTTGTTAAGTGTATCCGAAAGAAAATTACATTTTTACCCCTAAAAGACTACATGTGCAAGTCACATGGTAAAAATCTGTCAAAATTATTCCCTTTTTTTTTTTTAACAAAATGGCCACATAAAAAATCGTGTGCAAAGAAGAGGGTCACGTTGAAGAAAAAAATTGGAGGGCCACATAAAAAATACGTTGCAAATAGAAGGATCAAATTTGTAATTTGCCCAACAATTAACATTTCAAAAAAAATTGTTTCAAACAACACATAATAACTTAACGCAATGTTTTTTTTCCTTCAAAAACAGCGTGTGTTTGCACCCTCAATCAATTTTTTCCATCACCAACCTACCAGATATTCACTATCACCATCACAATCACATCAAATATTCATATCACCACTTCCTGCCACCATATACAACCCTCATTGCATCAAAATCACCACCATCACCGCCTATCGCTACTATTACAGCCATTCATTACTATACAAATATTCACTACCACCACAATCACAGTAGACCACCACAACATGTTGGAAAAATTCACCAATTACTTAGATTTTATTTTTTCACTTTATGTAATTAAAATGGGATTATCAATTTCAATACCCACATATATTAACCAAGATAAAAAGAAATAACAAATAAATTGAGAAACACGATTTTTACGTGAAACCCCAAAACGGGAAAAAAATCACGGGACCAAAGTCTAATCTAAACTTCGATTATCACAAAATAATGGGATTACAATCATTCACACCTACAACAAAAAAACTATTGGATCACCACATAACATTACCAAAAACGGTAGATACAACAAGAAACAATAAACACGGGTTTAGAGAGGAATACTAAATCACCAATAGGAAGAGGGTTACCAAAGATCTAAACCGATACAAACAAAGTGCTTGATAGTAAGAACAAACTCCTGAAATTTCAGCCTAATCAAAATCTGAATCTCTATCCGATCATCAATCTGGAGTAACTTTCTTTCTCTTCTATTCTTTTTTCTTTCTCTAAGCTGTCGCCTACTGACCTTAAGCTGCTTTGTGACCTTTTTGACTTGTTTTCACACACAAGCTACTTCCATGCATGTGAAGTCTTGTTTCTTGTATATATTCCCTTTTAGTTCACTGCCACATTAACATGTATGATGCTCTATTGGGCTTATTTTAATAAAGCCTATTTTGGGCTTTATTTAATTTTTTTTATCACATTTAATTTCTCTGTTAAGAAAATCTAATTGGGCTCCACTTTTTTCTTCTCACTTAATTTAAGTCTAATTGGGCTTTGGATTAAGTCTACCCCCCACATGGGCTGGACTTACCCAACAAATTTCTCCCTCCAGCTCATGTCGGAAAATGCAGAAGATCTGCTTTCTCTCTGCAACTCTCAAGCTTCTGTCCTAGAAGAACTTTTTTCATCACATCTGAACCATTCTCATTTGTGTGTAGAAACTTTATATCCAACATATCACAAATCCAATGGTACCACGAACGTGAGTTATTGTCTTCAATTTTCAAATTGTAAGCCCATTTATTCTTCAAACTTATTTTACCTTTAGGAATTTGTACCAAGTCATAAGTGCAATTCCCATGCAAAGTATTTATCTTTTCTTCATGAATTTACTCCACTCGTTTTTGTTTTTACTCGACACGATTTCTTCGTAGCTTTCTAACTCTCCCCTATCTATACGCATCATATACTCATTAGACTAGTATTTTGTAGAAGTATTTCGATCCTTGTTGGACCTTCTCAACTGAACATTAACTGGAGGAGGTGGAGGTGGCTGTTTGTGCACTATTCCATCACTGACGTGTGATTCATCAATAGTCCCACGGAACTGCTCTTTCGGCATATATGTCACTAGTTCTGGAACTAGATCTATGTTAAGTGGATACTCGACAAATAATTTTGGTTTTACATCGTTCTCAACATCCTCGATAATCTTATCTTTAAGGAAAATCATGTCCTTGCTATGAATCACTTCTATGTCAACAAGATCCCACAATCTATAGCCAAATTCCTTATGCCCATAGCCCAAGAATATACATTGTTGTGTCTGGTCGTCAAGTTTGGATCTCTCATCCTTCGGAACGTGAACAAATGTTCAGTATCCAAATACCCTTAAATGCTTATAGGAGATATTTTTCCGGTTCACACACTTTCTGGGATATCGCCATTCAAAAGAATTAATGGAGACAAATTGATCAAGTCAACTGTGGTTCTCATTACCTCACCCCAAAATGATTTAGACAACTTTGCGTCAGAAAGCAAACAGTTGATTCGTTCACAAATGGTCCAGTTCATTCTCTCGGTAACTGATCATGTTTAATTTTATACCAGATTCCTTCCTTAAATCTATAATTTAGTTAGCATTTTTGTTTCATTTATAATGATTAATAGTATAATTTTTATTTTTGTAGGTATAAAGGAGAAAATAAAAAAATGCCAAAAATATAACGAAGAAAATAGTCCAAAAGAAGCAAAATTAGAAGAAAAAAGGAACCGACATGGTCTAAGACTCGCGAAATGCCTGTCACACACAATGCGGGAGATATTTTTCAGCAAACCCGGCCTTTTTAGTCTGTAATGGACAATTCCTTTTTGGGAACCATTTTGAGCACGTTAAATGGCCAAGTAAAAATGCCATTTTATTGTCTACTTATGGGGATTAACAAAATTAGAGGATTTCGGGAAGAGAAAATGAAGGTGGCGTTTGTTTAGTGTTCTTACTTTTCTCAATCCAACTAAGATGGGTTGGGTTGAGTAGAGTTGAGAATTCTGTTTCCTACTGGAAACAGAATTGTGTTTGAAACCGACAAAATTTTTTTTGTTCTGTGAACAGAATCACGTTTAGTAACGATATCATCGTAGAATTATTTCCTCACAATAGTTTTTTTTCTTCTTTTCTCTTCTTTCGTATTCATCTTCATCTTTATCGAACAGCCTAGTTTTGTTACCGATTACCGATTTCGATTTCATGGTTTCGATTTTAATTTTATGGTTTGGTTACCGATTTCGTTCATGAAATCGAAATCGTTGTTCGTTCACGAAATCGAATAATCGAAATTTCATTTTTTGGTTACCGATTTCATGGTTTGGTTTGGTTTGGTTTGGTTCATGAACGAACAATTTCGATTTAGTTTTGATTTCATGAACGAACAATCGATTTCATGAACGAAATCGAAATCGGTAACTAAACCAAAATTAATAACCAAATCAAAACCCTAATTAGTAACCAAATCGAAACCCTGATCAGTAACCAAATCGAACCAAAATCAAGAAACAAAATTAGAGGGAGAAAATCGACATCGATTTCGATTTTAAAATCCTATTTCAATTAGGGTGTTGATTTTGAAATCAAAATCGAAACACGATTTCGATTTCGATTTCAAAATCGAAAGCAACGAAGACGACATCGACCAGAGGACGTTGACGATCGAAACCTTAAATGGAGAGAACGATGATGATGGCGAGGATAACGACAACGACGAGTTTGGTGAAGACAATGGCAAGGACGACGACGACGATTGCGAGGAGGAACGTGCGGTGAAGACGATTGCGAAGAGGAGGAACGAGCGGCGAATGAAAGAATCCGGCGATTTCAAGGAAGACGGTGGCGAAAACGACAGTGATGTCGACAAAGAGGATGAGGTGGACGACGAAGACTGTTTGGCGAAGACGTCGTAGATTATAGCGAGAAAGGTTTCAGCAATGAGAAGAAAACGATAGAAATGGGAGAAGGAAATGGGTTGAGTTTTTTGGGCACCAAAAAAAAATAATTTTTTTTTTGTTTCTCATTTCTTTAGGATTTTGAGAATCAATTCTCATTTTTTGGGTTGGGTTGGGTTTGGTTTTGTGTTTGCCAAATGCATTCCCAAAAATCAATCCCAGAATTTTTGGGTAGGGTTGGGTTGGAATGGAATGCAAACACTAACCAAATAGGGCCGAATTGTTTAAATTCTTTCCATTTTGCCTTTCTTGGTATATATTCATTCTTATTCGTCTATTTGGGGGTACACATCATCTTCTTTTTTTCTTTATCATTTTTATCTTCTTTTTTTCATTTGCTGCTGGCCAAAACTTTCTCAGTGGAAGTTTTTCAACGAGTTTTGTTGAATATCTGATAAACAGAAGAACAATAGACTTGAACAACTAAGACAAATCTGGGTGAGGTTATATTTTTTTTAAGATTTTTGTAATGTAGTTTTTATCTGCGTATAATATTGTATAACAGGGGATTTATGTTTCTACATTGTTATTGAAATCAATTATTATTTTTATCATTTTAAAAATGTTAGAAATAATTTATTGGTACTTTTGGGTTAGATTTAATACAAGTGGTTTAGATCTAACAGTTATACAATCCGTATTTATTAGAATCGGTACGCTTTAATAGGACGGATTATACAAAGTGTAAATTTGGAATCGAATCTCAAAGATAATCCATGTCGATTAAACGATTGATAAACTGATGCATTTGATAAGATGAATTATGCTTAGAGATTGGCTCGTCATAGATTAGGAACTGAATCCCGAAGATAGTTCATGTCGATTAAATGATTAAACTTTCATTGTAATTTTTCTTATAGTTAAATTACTTCATTGTACACAGAATGAAAATAGATAAAGAAGTAAAACACATTAGGATAATCGAAAGATGAATGCATGCCCTCAAATCGGTTATTTATCATTTAGTATTTTAATTTAATTATTTTTTCTATTTTTTATTAAAAATTCTAAGACCAATCTTGTTAAATTCAATTGAAGAATAAGATAAAATTAATAATTATAATCCAATCCCTGTAGTTTGATATTGCTTAAGCACTATACTACGACAGTTGTCGCTTAAATTGGGTATTAAATTTGAGTGATCAGCAACTCCATCATGCTGAGGAGTCTTAGGGACACTTTTCTCAAGCTTGATGCCATATTTCCTGCAATATTCCTCAAACAAGCCTTTGTATTCACCGCCATTATCTGCACGCACACACCTGAGTTGCTTTCATATTTCTCTTTCAACCTTGGCGTGGAAATGCTTGAACACCTCTAATACCTGGCCTTTAGTTTTCAAAAAATAGACAAACACTTTTTGAGACAAATCATCAATAAATATAAAAAATAAATAAAAAAAATAGAAACCCCACCAAGTACTTTATCTTTCATTAAAGAAACATTAGTATGCACCAAATCTAAATGATGACGTCTTCTAGATGGATTAAAATTTTGAAATGCAACTATATGTTGTTTAACAACAAAACAATGCATGTAAATTTTAAGAGATGTACATTTTATACCTGTCAGGAATTGTTTTCTGGCAAGCATGTGAATGTCTTTTTTACTTAGGTGACCAACTCGTCGATGTCGTAACTCCATAGAAAAATCCTCAACTACATTGACCTCTCTTTTAGCCAATCTCGCTTGCATCACATACATGTTGTTTAGTTTATTGCCTCTGGCTAACACCAAAGAATCTCTAGCAAGTTTCTATTTCCCTTCATTGAAATGACTAGTGTAACCTTTGTCGTCTAGCTTTCCGGTGGAAATCAGATTGAGCCGAATATCTGGAACATGTTTGACACATATAAGTACCAATTCGCAACTAATACTGATTTTTAGATACATGTCTCCCATGTCAATGATCTTGGATACACTGTTATTTCACATTTTCACATAGCAAGTCACAGCTAGTGTAAGACGAGAAGAAATCACTACACAAAGTAGCATGAAATGATGCACTCGAATCAATCACCTAATTGTTATCCTGGTATGCAAGGTTGACACACCTATCATCATAAAAAGTCACAATATTGTCATTAGCAACAACTGCATTAGTCTTCTCATCTTCTTTGTCCTTGTTAGTTTTGTCTTTAAATTGTTCCCTTTTCATAAATCTGCAATCTCAGATAATATTTCTTGGATTGTTGCAGTGGAAGCACCTAAAGTCATTTTTACCTTTTGATCTACCTCTCGATTAGTCAAACCACCCATTATTATGAGGATTCTTGCTTTTACTTCTCTCCCGTCTTTCTTGATTTTCAGTCACCAATGCCTAAGCCTCTGAGGATGAGCCTTGCTCTTTCTTCCTTGCCTCTTCATTAATGAGACTTTCTCAAACCATATCCATCGTCAACTTTCTATCTGGTACCGAATTACTAAGTGATATTCTGAGTGTTTCCCAACTTTCAGGTAATATGCTAAGAAATAGTAATGCCTGCACTTCATCTTCCAAGACAAGTTTCATAGTAATCAACTTATTAGTAAGGCCTTGAAAATTATTCATGTGATCAACTATATTTTTCCATCCCTGTAGGTCAAGTGAACAATTCTCTTAATCAAATTAGTCTTATTAAATCCAATTTTATGCTCGTACAAGGACCCTAGATTTTTTCACAATTCATCAGCTTTGGTTTCATTAATGACATGTTGGTACACACTCTAATTAATCCATTGATAAATGTAACCAAATGTTTTTCTATGCATTATCTCTCATTGTTCATTAATTTTATTACTTAGTTTACTAGCATCACTTTTTATAATAAAGGATGTTCATCATTCTAGATTTCTAAATAACATAATTAACCAATGTCAATTTTACTATGGCTCCATCACTATCTTTCATTTTAAATCAATCAAATAATTTTTTCCCTAATAACCTGAAGCTTTGATACAACTTTGTTGGAAAAATTCACCAATTACTTAGATTTTATTTTTCCTCTTTATGTGATTAAAATGGGTTTACCAATTTCAATACCCATTGATATTAACCAAGATAAAAGTAAATAATAAATAAAGCAAGAGACATAATTTTTATGTGGAAAACCCCAAGGCGGGAAAAAAAATCACGAGACCGAAATCCGATCTTAACTTCCACTATCACAAAATAATAGGAGTACAATCGTTCATACCTTTAAGAGAAAAACTCTTGAATCACCACATAAATATCATCGAAAACGGAAGATACAACAAGAACGATAAACATGGGTTTAGAAAGGAATCAACAATTGAAAGAGAGTTACCGAAAATCAAGAGCGATGGAAACAAAGTATTTGATACCAAGAACAAACTCCTAAAATTTCAACCCAATTGGAATCTGAATCGTTGTCTGATCATCAAGCCGACGTATTGTTCTCTATATTCTCTTACTTTTTCTCTCTCTAAGCTGCCGCCTATTGACCATAAGATGCCTTGTGACTTCTTTTACTTGTTTTCACACAAGCTAATGCCATGCATGTGAAGTCTTGTTTCTTGTATATATTCACTTTTAGGTCACTGTCAACATGTATAATGCCCTAATGGACTTATTTTAATAAAGTTCATTTTGGGATTTATTTAATTTTTATTATTTCATTATTAAGGCCAATTTTTTCATTTGTTAAGAAACTTTAATTGGACCCCCACTTTTTTTCTGACTTAAGTTAAGTCCAATTGGACTTTGGACTAGATGCATCTCTTCATGGACTGGACCTATCCAACACAACAAACATTTACTATCACCACCATTGTCACCGAGCACAATCATCATTGCATTAATTGTATCCAAATAGCTAGTAGGTTTAGCCTCACTCCATCTAATGATTCAGTTCTACTCTCGTACTGCTACCGCTCAAGAGATATCGATAAAGCTCTCACCTTGACTCTGTAGACTTTTATTCGTTTTCCCCGAATCGGGCCGAATATGAATTGTCGAGCTTAAAGCATTCACTCACTTTGTCTTGCTCTTTTTTGTTTGTACTCTATGCACCTTGCTTTTTTTATCTCACCTGGACCTCAACCCGAAGAGCACTTTCCAGGCAGAAGGACAGAACAACAGCATACTGATTAAGCTAGCTAGAAGTATGAACTCCTATTTAAGTAAGGCTAGCTATAAACAAAGTAACTAATATTAGAGTCTCTCTCTTCTAAGTGAAAGGCTAGTCGATAAAAGATTGATTATTTCTTATAAGTGGCTTTAAGGCATGGGGTCCTGCCATACTTATCTTTTTCGGGAATTTAATCTTCCAGTTTATTAACCTCTATATTTATCTTTTGACTTGGACCCCTTTCTTTTGGTGATTGATTCCAGTTATGGGTAAACTGTCATTGCTACTACCGCAATCATTCAACACCACAACAAATATTTATCACCATTTTTTGCCCAATGAGCTACCCAAGAGGGGGTGAATTGGGTAATTATAAAAAATTTAAACACATTTCTTATCTTTTAACACTTAAATATTCAAATAATCAATTTATATTAAATCAATTATTATCTTTATAACGCAGCGGATAAGTGTTATTAAATTTAGGTGCACATCCAAAAAAAAAAAATAGATAAAGTAAAAAATGCAGCACACAAGGATATATCTTAGTTCACCAAGCTACTCTTGGTTAATTCAGTCATCCGATCCCCACGAAGATTCACACCTACTAAACTCAAGATTCCTTTAACAGGTAGGAACCAAACCCTTACACCGATTCTTTTACCAAGCTCAAAATCAACCTTTACAATTATCTTTTTCACAGGTTAAGGAAGAATCCTATCTTTTTACTAGATTAAAGACTAACTTAATCCTTTCACGGGCTAAGGATCTAACTTAATTCTTTTATACCTTAGGCTAAGAATCAAACCTTACCAAAAACACTCCAAGTATCATTTTCTCAAGTAAGGATGAAACATTTACAAATCACTCCAAATAATTATAATCAGAAAGAATCAAACCTAATTCTTTTCAAGGAAAAAGAATAACCTAGAATTTTTATCCACTAGGTAAAAATCAAACCTCACTCTTTTTTTCAGAAAAGATTGAAACTCAAGCTACCCCTAACTAGATACTCCCAACAGTATCTAATCAACACAAACTAACCAATTACAAGAATCACTAAGTTTCTTCTCACTCGAAACTTCTACCATTTCAAATCAATTAAACTCAATTAATGTCTCAAAATTACTAGTGATAGAATTTATGTGAGGAATTCAAAATCTAATTATAAAATAAATGGGTAGTACAAAATTGAGCACGTAATAAGATTATCACAAAAATCGTTTTAAAAATATTTTTTATGCTCGTTAAGTTTGAAAATGATTTTACTACGATCTTATCATCCAAGAAAATATGATAATATAAAATCACAATTAAGAATAAAAGCTTGGAACAATCTCACCAGGAATAACACCGAAAGATTGAATATGAATCGCAAGACAACTTTGATCTATGACGTTAAAACACTTAGCGCTTTAACTCAAAAACTTCTTAAATAATTGAACTTACAACCGATCCCTCGATATAATTTCAGAATAATGACTTTTATAAAGCTCATGAACTGAAAGTTCTTGATAGATATGATGTACTGATCTCTAAAAACGCAAGTCTATTTAAACTGATTTGGAATAAGCCCTCTAACGGCTAATTCACACAAGATATGATAATTATATGTAAATATAGACCCCATATATCAATATCATTTAATCCTGGTCCAATTCACTTAAATATGGCTTTTAAAATTTTCAATTTAGTCCCCAGAATAATTCTCAATTTCAAATCAAATAGATAGGAAGTATTGAATAAACTAAATTGAGAAATACTTTAATTTCATGTACCATATTTATAGGCATATATAAATAAAAGTATCGTAAAACCCTAAGATATCTCCAAAAGATCAGTCATAAAACGGCTAGTTTTGTTCAAATCCTGAAATTCCTCAAAATCTAAAACAACACAGTCGGTTAACCGACCTCTGCCCATCCGTCGATCAATCGATACAGGATGCTATCTCAGGCCAAATTTCAACCCTAGTCGGTTGATCGATTATCGATGGTCAGTTAACCGATCAATATAAGAAGTTTATCTTTCGGCCATCGGTTGACCGATCTCCCTCGGTCAATTGACCGATCCATTTAGAGACTCTCTATTCCCCAGCTAATGCCCATGGGTTGACCGAACCTCCATGGTCGGTTGACCAATACTTGTTGGAACAATTTCTCCTTAATTTGTTTCAACTCCAATCTTCAACGTTTTCGACCCTTTAACCGATTTCTTTTCTCGGTTAACTAAATTGACACTATTAATCAATTTTGAATATTAATCTTGCTTAGGTGAATTTTTCTTTTTTAATTTCACATAAGAGCAAATAATGTAAAAATTATTAGGACCTTAATATAAATACTCATAAATATAAATCATTTAATTTATGTCGTGTGTAATCCTAATCAGGATACAGTGAGAGTAAAATAGATTTAAGTTGTTTTCACCCAGATTCTTCAGAATCTTCAATCTCTTAATGTCAATCTCTATATCCTTCACAATTACTTCATGATATTATCTTAATTGGAACTCTTTAAACTGAAACAATCAATAAAAATTTTAATTCCACAAAAAATATCAATATTTAATTATCCATCAAAATCACGGGATCAATAACCACCACAAATATTCCCTATTACCGTCGTTGTCGCCACAACAAACATTCACTATCATCACCACTGTCACTACCACCATAACAAATAAACAAAAAATCAACAATAAAGAATAATAAATTAACTAGAAATTTATAATAGCAAATATTCAAATGATATATAATTGAAAAGCAATAATAAGAATTTGCTTCAAATCAAAATCAAGAAAATAAGATATTTATAGTACAATTGAAACAATAAAAATTTAGACCTGGATAGTAAAGTTTAATAAACCGATAACAAGTATTCAATAGACTATGAAGAAAAAATAAAAATAAAATAATAAACATGATAAACCTAATCTGATTTTCAAATCTTGAAATCGAGAGAGAGAGAGAGAGAGATGGTCGGAAAGTGGTCACTCGGTGGCTGCACAGTGTTTACTATGGCCAAATCTGGCCAGCGAACTAGATATGGTTCAGCGCAGTGCTACACAGCACCGAAATCGACAGCGTCTGAGAAATCATTTTCAACATGCCAAACAGGAATAGCACAAAGAGACTCGATCGGCTCGGCGATGAGTCGCATGTTGTTGGGTTTAGCATCATAGTCGGTGACCATGGGCTGCGGAACTATAAATGCATGAGTGCATAAGGATGAAAGAGAGACAGACGACAACGGTAGCAGAATAATATCTGGTGGCTGTGAGGTGGTGGCACGGTGGTGGAGCTTGCGATGGTGGTGCAGTTGGAGGTTGTGGAACCAAACTATATATATATATATATATATATATATATAACGGTTAATATGGGGTACCTAGACAAGTTTTATGGTAGGTGCTAGAAAAGAAACAAGTATCAAATGTGTACATCAAGGTAATTAAAGATATGTATGAAGGTATAGTCACTAGTGTTCAAACAGGAGTAGACGATATTTATGCATTTCTTATTAATATAGGTTTACATCAAGTATCATCTTTAAGTCTTTATCTCTTCATTCTAGTGATAGATAAGCTCATAAAACATATTCAATATGAAGTACCATGGAATTTGTTGTTTGCGGATGACATCATATTAGTGGACGAAAGTAGAATAGGTCTTAATATTAAGTTAGAAAGATGGAGAGAAGCGTTAGAGTCTAAAGATTTGAAGGTTAGCAGAAGTAAGACGGAATACATGCATTGCAATTTTAGTAATGTCCGGAGAGACGGTAGTACGGTCAAAATTGGAAACGAGAAGGTGCCGAAGGTTGATCGTTTTAGATATTTAGGTTCAATGATCTAGAGTAATGGCGAAATCGATGAGGATATTACGCATAGAATCAAAACAGGTTGGTTAAAGTGGAGAAGTATAATTGGGGTGATTTATGATCGTAGGGTTCCGTTGAAACTTAAAGAAAAATTCTACAAAACTGCTATAAGACCAGCGCTTCTTTGTGGTTCAGAATGTTGGATAGTAAAAACGAATCATGTCCAAAAAATTGGGGTGACATAGATGAGAATGCTGCGGTGGATGAGTGAGAAGACAAGAATGGATAAAATTAAGAATAAAACTATTAGAGAAAATTTAGAAATAGTAACCATCGAAGAGAAAAATAGAGAAAAACATTTACGATGGTTTAGGCATGTGCATCGAAGACCCATAGAAGCACTAGTTGGAAAATGTGATTTAGTTCAAGTTTAAGGGGCTACTGGAAGGAGAGGTAGATCTAAGAAAATGTTGGACGAGACTATTAGAAATGATTTGGTAACATTAAACCTGACGGAGGGGATGACCCTTAATCAATCTCTATGACATAAATGGATTCATATAGCCGACCCTACATAAGTGGGATAAAGACTTAGTTGTTGTTGTGTATATATATATATATAATGATATAGATTTATACTAAAAGTTAGTATTGGAATATCAATTATAGATCATGTTTGTTTAATATTTATTTATAAAAAAAAAAATGTTCATCGAACGTTAATAATAGTTATTAAAAAAACGCAATTGAACGCCCCCATAAGTTGATCAATGTTGTTGATCTAAGCAAAAACTTAAAAGAAAAAAGCTAATTAATGTCATAAAATTGTGGTGCATATATATAATGTTCACCCACCGTAACTATCTTGTTGAAACCGTTAGACCCAGTTAACTGAGCAAGTGGTGGATTATATTTTTATTTTATGCTATTAAATTTTGCTTCCCCTATTTTCCCTATCCAATTTTACCATCAATATATTTCATCTACCACCAAATCCAATCGACTTGTTCATGTAAGCAAAGAGAAAGTTGGGCGACAGTGAATTGGCATTTCTGTGAAAAATGAGGATGAATATAGAATAAAATAAAATTAGAACAAATAATATATTTGATACAATGTCCCCAATTCAGAATTAATTTGAGAAAAATTAAAATTTAATGGTGTTGGAAATGATGGTGAAAATATTAATTTTTAATAAATACAATTAAATATTAATTAAGATTATTTTCAAAAAATATTGTCACAAATATATTTATAATAAAATAATACTCAAAAATAATAATAAAAAAAAACTCCTATAGTGAGATTTATTGTTGAATATAACTTAAATCAAATTTTACAAAATGTAAAATAGTTCACAACAATTATTCAAAAATTTAATACATGCAACAGTAAATATTTCAGATTGTAAATTACATGAAAATAGTAAATAAATAAAGGTATACTTACAGTTCTTTACTAATGACAATCTCAGAAATTTATATCGATCAAGATTATCGTTTAATGATATTTTCTTAAAGCAAATTTCGCATTCGCTTAGGCGCTTACGTTTATTCAGGCGTTTGCTTCTCAAGATACAATGATCACAATCTTCCGATACTAGCACTTGAAATCAAATGATCCGACGAACAAAACAAGTATGGAATTCTCTCTCAAGAATAAATTTATAAGATAGACTCAAAGTGTAAGTGTAGTGCAATATGTCCTAAGTTTCATGCCTAAATGATAATGCAAATTTCTCTACTTATAGAGTAACAAATAAGTAACTCCAACAAACCAAAAGTCTCACTTTAAAGCCACTAAGAACACTTTAAGGTCACTTTACTTGGATAAACCTAAGTCCAAACCCAAACCCACGACCCATGACCCAACCCAGATCCACAATCCAAAATGAATTATAAAAGTGGTTTAAGTGTTTCTCATCAACCAATGTGGAATCACTCATTTTACATACTTCAATCAACTTAATGGAATTTCTTTGAAAGATAATTTATCATTCACATCTTAATGATTTTTGACAAATTAATATTTCAAGTTAATCTTTTCACTAAGAATAACGTATTGATATATAAAAATATATCAACTAATAACTAAATCACATAAAAATAATTAGACTTAATAGTCAAAAATCATTTTTATCTAACAAATGGACCAATTTAATTTACCCATATTAAATTGTATTAATTGAAACAATCATATGATTGAAAATTTAGAATTGGAATATCGTAATTAGCAAATTAGTTAGATCCATATTAGAATGACAAATGAAGACAGTGTTTGATATTTCTTTATTTATTTATTTTCGATTTTATGGTAAGATGTGTTTAAACAAGTTTACGCGCACCTCAACTAATCACTTTCTCAAACGGTCTTAAAAGCGCACTCTTCCACATCAGTCTGGTGAATTTATAATTAAATTTAAGATTTAATTCTTGAAGTGTTCTCTTGAAGAGTCGAACTTTGATTAACAAGAAAATGAAGTACATCTCCTTACCAATCGGACTAAAACCTCTAGGGTATACAATGTTTGATTTAAGAGAAAATTACCACTTAAGTCTATATTAAACATCTTATTACCAATACATTCCAAGTAGTCTAGATTGAACAAAAAACTCTCATTAATCAGATTATATGCACCGTTTAATGCCATATTCGGGAATCTCTTATTTTTAGTGGACAGATTTTCCTTTTTTGAGATTATAGGGATTGAGAGTTTTCATATTAAACAAAATCATTTTACTAAAATCAAAATAATTATTGTTGTACACATTTTTTTCGCAATCTAATTATATATTTAGATTCGTATAAATAAAATTTACAAAACAATATCAAAATTTATAAAAAAATTTAATTAGTTTTAGTTTAAAGAAGACGATTCCCCGATTATTATTGTGTAAAAAGTTAATTTTTCAACAATAGGTTTATGATAAAATCGCATGTTTCATGTTCAACTTTTTTGATTGAAAGTTACTAGATTTGTTTTCACATTTCTAGGAGTAATAAAATTAGGGAAAAATACCAAAAAAACTATTTAAAATGCTAAATCTACAAGATGGTCCCATAACTTATTTTTTGCACCAATTGTTCAACAAAAAGCATCACTTTACACAAGATAGCCTTGAATTATTTGAATTAACGATTTTACCCTTCATTTTTCTTTTTAGGTATTTTGTTGTGTTCAGGTGATTTAGGAGAAATCATGGAGAAGAAAAAATGAAGCGAGGTTTTTCATGGGGTCGAGCAGAAGAAAATTGTGTTTCTCTTCATGAATTGCAATCTAAAAAATCAAATCTAGAATTTCCATATCTGGATTTCGGCGGGATGCTGCATACTTTGAACAGGTTAAAACAAAAAGGGTTATTTGCTATGTTCTGTTTGGAAAAAGTTCGACTATCAGATCCACCAAAAATTGATAAAATCCCCAAGTTTCTATTGACTGGTCTGGCAAGAATAGAACGAGATTTGAGGCTTCTTTTCAGATGTTGGTGCTTTTTCTGGATCTAGTGCTTCTTTTTGCCTGGCAATGGGAGTAGCTGCCCTTGATAACTTGATCTGTTGTGGTACCTTGAAAATCCAAACTGAGGCTGAGCATGTCACACCCACCCCGGACACCCGTCACCCGGGGCCAGTGTGACGTCGACATGACACCCCCTGAATGATCAACCAACCAGAAAACAACATATATATCTATATCTATATATATATAACAACATATACAGGCATACAAACCATACAACTCCTCTCAACTGGGACACATCCGTCCCCGAATATATGTACAACAAAATAGTATAAACAAAATAATAAAACTGAACCTCCCACGGATTCGCCTCAGACGGCCCATTCCCAAATAACACTATCGCTGAACTCTACCTAGTGCCAGTAGGGGACCGACTCCTAGCCGCTATACCTGAAACCAAAATTTTTATCTGTATACTATCTTCATAATAAAAATGTTTTGTATGGATCAAGTATAAAAATTTAAATACTACATGTCAAAGAATAATATAAAAATCACATACCACACGGAAACTCGGTTTTCCTTTCATCACAGAAATAAACTCATATATTTATAACATTTTATCCAAGAAGTGAAAATCAATCAGAATACTATATGTATCCAAGTAGCGTAAAGCAACCAGAATAATAAATACACCAATATATATATATATACTAGGGCATAACCCGTGCCTGAAGGCACGGGCGAAAAAAAAAAAAAAAAATCTAAAAAATCTTATACAACCTCCCCTGTTTATACAACATTTTATAACTATTTTATTAAAAATCCACAATAATTGATATTTAAATACCAATATTCAATAACACACATTCGCCTATTAAAATAATACAACTACCAATCTAAATCTCATTAGTATTTATTTGTAGATAATGATTTTTATTTTTTTTAGAAATGGTACATAAATAACAATTGAATATCAATAATCAATTACACAACAATAATACGAAACAATCGAGTCCTACAATTAAAATTTATCACAAAGAATAACATATAACAATTAAACAACAGTGAAAAATTAAACAATGAAAAATTAAACAGTGAAAAATTAAAATTGACCAAAGAATTAAAATTAATATTGATCACAAAGAATAACAAATAACAATTAAACAACAGTGAAAAATTAAAATTGATCACAAAGAAGCAATACTCCACAATATCCAGTGCAACTGAAACTTACCAATATTGCTCCGCGATTAAGTGATTGATTATATGGCATGAAACCATCGTGGAGACGTAATAATAAAATAACAGCAACTGATTAATTCGGCCCACTCCCCTTCATGCTAAATTGTGATTGCTGAGAATATGGAATGAAAATTTGAAACATATAAATTGATTCAAATGAAATTTTAAACCAAAAAAATTGATGATGATTGAACTAACCTTCTTTAGACAGTGCATTTAAATTCACCAAATGTACCTTCTTTAAGAGATCCTATTAAAACACTAAACAACAAACAATTTTTTGCTATATCAATAAACAGAAACAACAAACAAATTTTTCTATATCAGGGAATAGTAGGAGTATTCAAAAACCTAATCAATCCGCTTGGACGATCCGTTACCGCCCAAAATGTCCTGCCCCAATTTAACTCAAATAGAATCATGATTTGCGTATTGTTTCAGCCATATTTCATCTATAATGAACAATTTAATTCAATCTAATCAAGTTGGCATTCATGAAAAAAAGAAAACAAAAACCTCATCAATCAAAATAAGAAGAGAGATGAGATAAAGAACAAATGTTTTTTTCCTTGACAAAATAGAGAGAATCAGTAATAGTTTATATGGAAACAAAAAATATTTGCACAATGAACACGAAGAAGAGCATGAAGATGAAGGAACACTACCAGCCCAATATTTGGACGCTACTGTTGTTGCATCGTCGGCTGAGTTTGTTGTTGTTGCTGCATTGTCGACTGAGTTTGCAATTGATCCTGTCTATGGTAGTCACAAATTTTATCCGCACACATCTCGCTCAACCAAGGTTCAATCAAGTGTAAAGGGCAGCCCAATGCTACAAAACTTCCATTATGCACGGGGTCCAATGAAACCAAAAAAAAAAATGAACGAATTCATCATCATTTAAATCACACAAAACTATAGTGAGATGCATAGAACAAACTAACACAACAACATCAGAGAAAGTATCGGTGGCTCTATTAGAAACAACATGATCAGTTCAAATTAAAAGAAATAATCACCGAAATTCGAATTTCAAACACGATTCATCGAAAAGCAACTCAACTAAGGTTCAATTGATATTCGAGAGAACGAAACGTGGTAAAGCTTTCGATTAATCTCAATTTCAAAAGCAGCCAAACAGGTGATGATAAAAAACATGAAAAATGAAGGAATTGAAGATACCTTTCGGCAACAGAGAATAGGGCATTGGAATGGAAGGGCATCTGAAAACAATGTCGTCGACTTTTTTTCTATCCACTTCAGCCACTTCTTCTAACAGAATATAAAACAAATATTATGCCTAAATTGGGTAAGTCCAAGAGAAAATAACTTAAATTCAACATAAAAATGTAACCTTCAATAACTAACTATTTTTTTTATTTTTTATTTTTGTTTAAACTCATTTATAAATGTTGGGTGTATAGAGATAGTTGTTTGAGGTGGCGTTTGGTGGGCGTTTTTGTTTCGAGAGTTCTGTTTTTGCATTTTTTGGAAGAAGAGAAAATAGAAATCCATAAACAATTACATTCCAGAACTCATATATTTTCGTTCCAAAACGGAAACCCAATTTTTTTTTCGATTTCTGTATAACCTTTTCTGTTCCCAAAATGGAATTCACAGTTGTTTAGTGGCGTTTGTTTAGTGTTTCTCTTCCCGGATTTCAACTTTTGATCCCCAAAAAACATGAAACAGAAACATATTAGTGAGATCATAATAAGAACCTATTTCTTTCATGTTTCCATTGCGGGAAAAAAAAATTGAGAACAAAAAACACCAAGCAAACGTGACCTTATAACTATGAAATTTGGGAAATTCACATTCGAGTTAACATCAAGCAAATGTGATTGGAAACAAAAGAAAGTGGGTACATTATTCATCTTACCTGTTATTGAAATCAGAGATAACTTGAAATCAATAGTGTTAATGTTATGTACTCATATTTTTAGAACAAAACTACTGCTACCGATAGAAGGCTTTCTAGCGCATATTGTGTTTCCTTTCCCCGGTTTTGAATCGGTAAGAACAAAATCCTCACCCTCATCACCAATTCCTATAAGCTGAAAAAAACCAATTAAATAAGGGGAAAAAAACATTAGCCTTATGTATTAAAAAAAAAAAACGAAAAGTACTTTGAAAAACATTACCAAAATTAATAATATTATGTTCCCATATTTTCATAACAAAATAATAGGAACACAATAGAAGTGTTCCCACTTTTATTACCTTCTCCAAATCTTTTCACTCGATTTGTCGAATTGGAAGACATAGTTTATAGGTTTTGTCTACAGTTTACACATCATTCATCAATGCTTTGATTTTCTTTTTCTTTTCTTATTTAATACCAAACGATAAAAATATGGGTCTACCTGAAAAGATTTCTACCCTGGAAAGAAGGAAAGATCTTTGCAATTCCAATTTAAAAGACCAACCAAATCATTGCAAAAGCAAAATAATGTGTAATGGCTCATCTTTTAATTTGTAAAGCTAAAAAAAAAAAAAAAAAAATCGCTATGTTTGCAGTTTTGTAGAACAAATTTCTGTGCACAAAAGAAAGATTATTCCCAAAAATTTATGTTTCCGTTCCAAGTTTTTCTGTGAACAAAAGCATAAATCCGGGAACATAAACACTAAACAAAATAACTCAATAGTCATGTAGGAATAAAAACACTAAACAACTCAATCAGAAATATGTGGAAAGTGGAAACAACTAAATAACTCAATTAATTATTTAAAAGCAACAATAGAAAGAACAAAATCAGATAAATCATTAAATATATCCTTACTAAGTTTTCAATCAAGCTTATCGCAATCCAATTTGAGCTTAAATCCGAATGACCAATGTTGAACCTTAATGATCGTTGATTATCTCCCTGCACAGAACAAATGAAAATAAGAAAATTCAAAAAAGAAAGAAAACCAACAAAAGGAAGAAAATCTGTAAATCCTGAGATATCGATGGCAACAATGTGGAGACAGGCTGGAGGGGTGAAACCTAAAACCATTAGACTTGAAATCTGGAGTAATCGAGATGAATGCAAAAAAAACTAAAAATACACACAATCCATAACTATAACAAATTAGCATAGCTAAAAATTTAGAAAATATAACAAATGGAGGGGAAAATAGGATATTAATTCTTACAAAATCCGATCAGCGATGTTGATTGTTTGTACTCTTAAACATGGGGTTGGGTTGTTGCATAGAGTACTAAAATATTATTCAAGATAACTACCGCTATTCAGGCAAGGGTTATGCTCAAAATTGCAAGAAACCAATAGAACAAAATTCTAGAAACATAGTAGAAGTGTTTCCAGTTTTATTACCTTCTCCAAACAAACTTTGTCATTGGAAGATGGCATACAGGTTTCACCAGTATGAAATGCTTTGGTTCATTGATGAAGATCTGATCTTGCAATTTCGAAAACTCTACTCTTCCCTTCGTTGTTCTGAATTCTGAAACAAAAACAAAAATCTAGAACAAAGAAATCCATTTAAATTACATGAGAAAGAATGAAAGTTGATTATTCTCTGCCACATTCAACTTTCCATTTTTAACAGATAGGGTTGGACCGTTCCTATCGCTTTTTTTTAGAAGACATATCTATAGCAAACCTATCGCTTGATTTTCGCATAACTATTTTTTTTTAAGAAGAAGGTAGTGCTAAATCCCCAAAAGAAATAAAATACAAAACAAATCACATACAACCAAACCCCTGATAACCTAACAATACTCACAATAAGAACTACAAACATTGTGGATCAATTACAACTGGAAGGTAAAGTTTGGGGTTCTTATTGAAACAAAAAAAAGGTTATTGGAGGTGTAAAACAAATAAAGAATAATTTACAGCACATACATGATGACAAAACCAACAACAAATAATGACAATCACCCATTAGCTAGAGACTATGGTGATTGTCTCTGCTTTCTCACAGGTTTTTCGCGTCTCAAGTTAGCTTTTGCTATAATATGTTTGACGTTCCGTCGATTGATTGGACTTCGGAGG
Organism: Eucommia ulmoides; assembly: GCA_016647705.1. Lineage (NCBI taxonomy): Eukaryota > Viridiplantae > Streptophyta > Magnoliopsida > Garryales > Eucommiaceae > Eucommia > Eucommia ulmoides. The sequence continues at coordinate 13,938,940 of CM028340.1, forward strand.
TGGGAGGTGTCCTACTGCCCTTCCAATTTCTAAGGAATCGAAGGAGGCGGATATGGCAGCTTTTGGCTCGGAGTCGGACAAACCGAAGAAGAAAAAGGATAAATCCTAGCATGAGGGATTTTTGCCTGAACAGATCTGAGGTTGTCGTGGGGAGGATTGACGAATAGAGCTGGTGTTGGAGGGATGATAGCGAACAAAGAAAGAGGATACCTGAGCTGCGACGATGAGGTTTGATGACAGAAATGAGAAAACGATTTTTGAGACGAACGATATTTGGACTTGGGGTTTGAATCAACATTTTATCTAATGTTGATTACCGTGGGTTTGTTCTGCAACAAAAACAAAAATTTAGAACAAAAAATCCATTTAAATTACGTGAGAGAGAATCCATTTCAGATCTGCAAGAAATTGGGGGTTTACAACAAATTATCTATCAGGTCAAACCAAATGTCTAGGGCTGAAAATAAAGAGAGAAGAACATGTGGCGGAGGAAGTGGATACTTGTTCATGCCTCTATGACGACGGTGACGGCTGCGGCATTCGAAGAGAAGGCCAGATAGGGTAGATGGGGTAGTCGACGGCTAGATGGCTGGATTTACGGCAGTGGGTTTGACAATAGAGTCGTAGTTCACCAACGGCTGATGGATCGAACTGAGCTTGTTGCTTGGAAGAGGGATCGATCGAAGTTTCTACGTGTTGGAGGGCTCGATCGACGATTGGTGCTTGGAGGAGCGATCGATCGAAGCTAGGTGCGTGGATGAGAGATCGATCGAAGGCTGAGCATTGATTTTTGCATCATCGACGAAAAAGGGCATGGGAGTGAGAGAGAAGCGAGAAGTGCTGGGGAGAGAGAGAGACAATAGAGAGAGAGTGAGGCCAGTCTGAGAGATGAAGGTTTTGAAATGATATTTTGATGTCTGCCGCTAGAGGGAAGATATAATCACAATCGTTGGATGATGTTTGATCCTAAGGCTACAAATGTCTCTTACTAATATTTGATCTCGGCCCTTGGATATGAAATCTAAGGGTCAAAAATTTCTCCCGCCCAAAAATGTCTTTAACCACTATAGGAGACATTTTTTATTTAGGATCTGATTTATATTATATATATATATATATATATATCCAACCAGTTCCCCGTATACGACAAAACACCACACTACCCTCCGACTAGTCATAGGATCGGTTAACCTCACGATTAAGAATTGTAACGGTACCGTACCACCCATAGGATTTGCCTTACTAACGAGTCATAAACAACGCTCTGTCGGACTTTACCTAACAGGTAATCAACGCTCTGCTGGACTTTGCCTAACAGGTAATCAACGCTCTGCTGGACTTTGCCTAGCAGGTAATCCACATCCCTTTCGGGAATAAATACTATGGCATAACCGGACCAAACATCAATTTCCACCTCAAAAACAAATGACTCGGTCCACAATCATTTTCCACCCTTTTAGGAACCATCTAGATTCAACAAATCATTTTTCACCCTTTTTAAAACAAACGTAATCCACAAAACATTTTTTCACAAACATGCAAAACATCTTGATCCATATAAGTTGCAAATTCGTCAAATTTTAAATAAACACATTTTCTATAACATATATACGAAAATACAATTTGTAATTTACATAGAAGACAGTACACTCACCTCGATATCCGCTCTGCAAAATTGCTACTGACCACACTCTATAGGTACGCCGGTGCCTGCGAACCTAATAATGATAGAACCTAAATTAATATTTTATTCAACATAACCTAATCATGCAATGTAGGCCCTAAATTTCACGATTTTCCATTCCCCATATTTTACTATGAAAAATTTATCATTCAGCTAGTTTCGCATCGTTAAAATTTACTGTATAAAATTTAGTAATACGAATGGTCCCAAAATTTATTATTCCAGTTACGAAATTTTGATGCTAGTAGTTAAATTTAACAAACATAAAATTTAACGAGAAACGTTACCCGTTCCAAAACGGTTGTCAATTTCCTTTTTCCTTAAAAATTTTAGTTTCTGATCCTGCACTCACCGCCTAGGCGAAAGATCCACCGCCTCGGCGAACTGCGTCTTCTTCTTCTTTGTTCGCTACTAACTCACCACCATCTAGGCCATCGTCTTCACCACCTAGGCGAACACACCCCTTTTTTTCTATTTGCATTCTGATGTTTCACAACCTAGGCGAAGCTTGTCACCGCTTAGGTGAATGACTGTCTTCCTCGTTCTGCTTCTGCTTGCGATCAGACCAGCCGTCACTCTCTCTCTCTTCACTAACTCCGGCGGATCTTTTACCACCCTACCTCAACGACCAACACACTCATACACAACAGCACACACCCTTACACATTATCAACAAAACTCCCACACACTTACACACAGCAAATTATCAAAGAACACACACACACACACACACACACAGGCAGTGGCAGAGCAACGACACACACACACATACAGGCAGCGATGGCATTGATCACCGACGACGAATAACACGCCCGCCCACCCACACTCACACGTCCAATCTCATGCACACAACGAAACACACACACACACACACACTGTCGATCACGGGTTGATCGACGACGACGATACACACGCACCCCACCAGTGAACAGAGCAGGGCACACACATTCACACACAGCTAACACACATACACGATGAACACACATACCAAACGACAATGTCTCACCCACACCCGCCGGAGAATCGCACAGCCGATCATCCTACGCTTAACTCCTCTTTTTCTCCTTTGTTTTTTTTTTTTCTTGATTTCTCCTTCTTTTCAGGCTTTCGATCCCGATTTTTCCATGGATCATTTAATTTCATGGATTTTTGTGAATTAGCTTTTGATTTTCTTCACGCCACGTCGTCCCTCTCCCATCATCTCCTGTCTCCGGCTGATCTCACGGCACAAGCACACACAGACATGCACACACACACACACACACATACACACACACACACACACATATATATATATATATATATATATATATATATATATATATATATATTGTTTTATTTACTCCATTCTCCCCCTAACTTTCTTTAGATCTTCCATTCAGTCAAATTCAACATTTAAGATTTTTCTTAAATTGTAATTTAACCCCTAAAATTTTAATTATATAACTTGAATGACAATTTGAATCCCAAATGTAGAATAAATGTCTCTAAATTTGCCATTTGACCCCTAAACTTTTAATTTGGATATAAATTAACACAATTTTACTACGTATTTTCCCAATTGCTCTAAAATGCAACTAAAATTACATACGTGCTAAAATCCGAGTCTTACAGAGCAAATAGGTCATATGGTTAATGAATTGGATTCCAGTCAGTTCTTTATTAAGAAGGACTCTCAGCTTGAGTGGCGGTGAATATTATATCAAGAATCTGTGTATCTTGATTCTTGATGTGTAATTGCATTGATGGACTAGTTGACTATGGTTTGCTTGATTTAGTAAATCGTTGATTTAGTGAGTTTTTTTTTAATCTCTGTGGTGTTATGATTTAATGAAGATGTGGTTATATTATATGATTTAGGGATTAGAAGAAATTGAATTGGGGAAAATCAAGTATGTGAATGTAGAGAAAAGAATTATTAATTTGAATGAAAAAAATTGGAATATGACACGATACTATGTTATATTCAACACGAGATCATGTTAAATATAACATGATGGCCGATATCCCCGAACTCCTTGCCCTAAACAAATGTGTGTGTGTATGTGTGAGAGAGAGAGAGAGAGAGAAAAATTAGACTTAATTTATGCCCCTAGTAGAGTGAAGCTTATGTTGAGTATATTGCATTGTTGTTTTGGTAAAATAGAATGAGTACAGTAATTTGGTAGAATTTGAACAGCGGTGAAAGTGGAATATAACACGACCTCGTGTTATATTCAACACAATATCGTATTATATTCACCATGATCTCGTGTTGAATATAACACGAGGGGTAAAATCGTCACGAAAAGACAACAAAATTATTTTATAACATGTTTTAAAAAAATGTGTATTTGGTAGTTTTGTCTTCATATGGGGATTTCTTGGTAGCTGCCCCTAAAAATTAAATTATAGTACCGCATATTTTTAGGAAGTTACTAGATCTGATTCGCACATATTAGAAAATTAAAATCTTATTAAATAAGGGTATAGTAGTCCACAAAATGGAAAAAAGAAGTAATCGGTGCAAATAAAACCTAGTAGGTTGAATTAGTAGTTTCCATACTAAAAAAGAATCCCTCGGTCAGTGCCCTTTGATTTAATGTCATGATCTAAGATAAATATGTCAATTTATTCATCAATTCAGATAATTTTGACATGATCATGACACCATCAATAATCGACACTAATATAATTCATAATTATTTGACAATGGTGCTATGTTGTGTCAACACAATTTTAACATCAAATATATTTAACATGATATATATTCTATAAATCACAACAAATTTACATTTTGAAATATTTTCTACCGCTTTGGATCAGATCCAAGAGCTGAGATCGTGTAACTCTCACCAAACTATCTCAGCAAATAAACAACCATTAATTTAGATCATAAAACTCCCAACAAACTATGCAATTACATATTTTTGAAATATTTTTTACAACTGGATGATTAGAAAATTTATAGTCGTTGATTTAGATTTTGTTGAGAAATTAAATAACAAACACTCAACAATATATATATATATATATATATTTCACATTGGTATCATGTGTTGGTGATAATTACTAGAATTTCAAATTAAATATTTAATAATTAAGAAATTAAACTAATAATAGTTAAACAATATCTAAGTCAATGTCAACTAAACATGTATAGGCAATAAAACCAATTTATGAAAATTATTGGAACATTTACGTCGTATATATTAAAACAGATTCAAGATGCGAATATTCACAAACAAATGCAGAGTGTAAATGTTCACCAAATATAAATAGAATCAAGGAGTGAATGCTCACAAAAAGATAACCAGAAAAAAAAATGAAGATAGCATGTGAACATTCACAGGACGAAAACAGGAACAAAAACAAGATTTCAATAAAACCAATTTATGAAAATTATTGGAACATTTACGTCATATATATTAAAACAGATTCAAGATGCGAATATTCACAAATAAATGCAGAGTGTAAATGTTCACCAAATATAAATAGAATCAAGGAGTGAATGCTCACAAAAAGATAACCAGAAAAAAAAAATGAAGATAGCATGTGAACATTCACAGGACGAAAACAAGAACAAAAACAAGATTTCAATAAAGTTTAAATAAAGACTTCCCCGATTATTCGAACAATTAAAAAACAAAGTAGATCGAGGTTAGTGTTTGATTATATGCTCTTAAAACAGTTTCACACACCGGTACTAATAGTTGAATGGATATTTACCTTACAGGTTCAATGATCTTCAAGTTTCTAGTACAAACACTTGAAACAAAAAACTTCAGAACTCTCATGGATTTTTGTATGTTCTGTGTTGAAAAAACAAAGTAGATCGGGAATAGAGTTTGATTCTATGACTTTAAAATAGATTTACGCCTCTACACTGGTGCTAATGGCCGAATGGAAGTTTATCTCCCAAGTTACAAAAATCTTTAAGTTTTTGGTACAAACACTTGAAACCAAAAACTCCGGCGACCTAAAGTTATGTTGAACTCTCACAAATTTCTATATGTTTTGTACTTTAGTGGTGATATGCAATGATAGATGAAGTGAATCAAACTATTCGAAATGAATGTGAATTCTCCTATTTATAGAAAATTAAGAGATATCAACGAATGGATGTAATATTTCAGAATTGAAATGGCACTTGTTGCGTATGAGTGTTCACCGAATGGTTACTAGTGAACAAACGTAAATATTCACTAGCATTGGTTCAATCTTAACCACCACAAATAGCCCAATGGTTATAAACTGCCACATTTTATTTAAATAATTTCTATTTAATATTTAAATAAGTTTTGCTCTAGGTCAACATCTGACCCGATTTGTCTCAACCCAAATCCGAATAGAATTGAATCAACCAAACCCAAAACCTGAACCCGAACAGTGCACAAAAAATTGTATTCCAAAAGGGCTTATCCTCTACTTCCAACTTAAAGTTTGATATAATGCTCAAGTTAATCCTCCACAAGGATTGTTTATTTTAGTTTTCAATCAACCTCAGGTGACTATTTTGAGAATTAAAATTTCATTCAAATCTTAATAATTTTTTGTATATAAATATATTATGCCGCTCCCAAACAATGAAAAACACATTGGAATACTAACCCAATCAATTTAATTAAGGGTAATTAATTTTTTAATCCTCCAAAGACACCTATTTTAGAATTCAAACCTCCACTACCAATAATTAAGTTTTCAGTCCTCCAAGAATCTTTAGTAAAAAGTTCATGTATTTTAGCCTCCCTGTTCACTCATATTTACAATTCTATCATTTTATCATATGCAATAAGACAAAAATATGTGCATATGACGTTAACGTTAACTTAAATGTTCAGTAATAATCCTTACCTATATTATAAAGTTACGATTTGAATTTCACATTAACGTTAGCACATTTTCATTTTTTTTGTCTGTGTTTCACTTTGACGCATTTTCCTCATCTATTTGTGTACATTAACGTTAATGCATTTTATGTTCTTTTTGTGTGTGTTTACGTTAACACATTTTACGCAAACCCAATTCAAAAAATAACGTTAACGTTAATGTAAATGTTCAGCAATATACCTTACCTATGTTTTTTTTTTTTTTTGGTCAAACCTTGTTTATGTTACAAAACTATTATTTGAATTTTCACGTCAACGTTAATGTATTCATGTCTTTTTGTGTGTGTTCTTGTTAACGCATCTTTCTCATCTGTTTTGTGTGCGTTAATTTTAATGCATTTTCACCATTAGACTGTGGGTTTTAGCGTTAACGTATGTTACTTAAACATTTACGTTAACATCTTGTTGCATACTTTTGTCTTGTGCGTGTTAACATTAACACCATATGTGATATTTTGCCCTTTAGAGCTGCATGTGTGTTTTGGTTGGGTTTACGCTAACGTTAATGCATATATTTTTTAGTCTCTCTGTGTTAATGTTAACGCATTTCATGTTGTCCAGACCATTCATATCCCCACCAAACCATATTCAATACGAAAACACTAGTGTTAACGTAAATTGAACACCCCCTCCACCTCTACCACCATTCATATCACTACCGAAAGTTTCTAACCACCGTATACGACGTTCCCATCGCCGTCGCCATCAAAAACCGCCGTTCTTCCCGCTGCTCTCTTACGAACCTGATGTTAGGTTCAGAGACAAAGATATAGATGTTCTGGGTTTCCAAATCTAAAAAACCAAATCTGGAAACTCCAGATCTGGAAACCTAGATCTCAAATGGAGAGAGAGATAAGATTGAGAGAGGATTGATAGAGAAAGAGAGAGAGAGTGAGTGAACCGTCGTATCCATGAACACTGCCAGATCCATGAACACCATCGCTACTAAAGTTAAATGGAAGACGCGGTGACGGTGGAGAGAACCGGCAACCCATAAAAGCTTGTCACCGTTCTAGATGGAGAGAGAGAGATCTTCAACGTCGTTGTCGCAAAAAACTCGTTGTCATCTCAAAAAGCTCGCCGCCATCGCTCATTTCATACTCACTTGGTTGCCGTTGCAAGCTCTTTGTCGTTGAAGGGTCGAAGTGTTTGAAGTGGTTGGAGCAACAACCACGGCAGTTAGTGATCTATCATTCGACAGCAGCGGGACTTTCTCCGGCGAGTAGCTCAACAAATTGGCCATGGGATTGGAGATGAGTAGGAAGAGATTTCTCTCGGTGGTGAAAAGCCCCAACAAGAAGGCTTCTCACGCCACTTACTTTACCATCTAGAGCTCCGATGAAACAATGAATTTCCTCCCCGCCGCATCTAATGTTAGGTTTAGAATTTAGAGAGAGAGAGGGGGGGGGTCTGGTTTCTTTCACGTGATGTTAGGTTAAAGAGTGAGTGAGAGAGAAAAAGAGAGAGAGTTTAGAGTGAGAGAGAAGATAGAGTGAACAGTTAACGTAAATGAGAGAGATATGGTTTGTTTCAGGGGCATATGTGTTTTTTTACTACTTTTTTTATTTGCTAAAGGACCAAAAATTTAATTGATTGTACCTAGAGGTCTAATCCCTAAACAAACTCTTCAAGAATATTTTTTTTTACATGACCTCTTGAATGAGAACTAAATAATAAAAAACTCTTTAATTAATAAGTCTCATTTTAATTAATTAATTAATTAAAATAACTAAAAAATTTAACTCTTGCTTATCCGAATTTCTACTCTTGAACTTTCAATGAAAGGGGAAAAAAAAAAAAAGTTAACCAACAATATTAAGCCTCGTTTATTAATTACTTATTGTACATTCGTACTTGAAGATCGTGTTGGACCGACTATATTAAGCCTCATTTATTAACTCTTACTTATTCGTACCAATCTAGTGTTGGACCGAGAAGATCGTGTTTTTTCAGTTGAGCAAACAAACACGCCCTTGAATGTATGGCCCCACCTATTGTTCACAAATTTCTGGCGGGCCCCTCACTTCTATTACTGGTTGGAAAGGTTTTTGCCTGAGCACGCGTTGGAAATCACTCGCACTTGAGAACGTGCTGACATCATGATGTCCAACCACTTTTGAATGTTGAAAAAATTATATATTAGTACCCCCCCATAAAATTTACAAAATGGTCATTTCAAACCTCCAATTTTTCTTTTTGCACAACTTTAGCGCTACTCAATCTTATACATAGACATATTGAAAACATGGTAGTTTATGTATCAAGAATGTATCATAAACAGTTCAGTGTACATATTTTGGAGATATTTCCAAGAGAAATTTTTAAAATATAAGTAAGTCTCATCATACTCCTGCTCTCTATTTTCAATAAAGTGTAAACAAATATCCGAGCGCTCCATTTATTTCTTATTTATTTTTCAAACTCCTATTTTTATAATTCAATTTTATCATTCTATATTTTCTTTCTTTCTTTCTTTTTCCTTTTAATTTTGTAATGCATATAATAAAATAGAAAAAAATATACTTCAAAAGACATTTTTAAGAGATATTATCCGTCATTCAACTAAAAAATAGAAATAACTTAGCATATATTTTTAGGAGATATTATCGAAAGACATTTTTCAGAAACATTTGTAGGTGGCCCCATCCCTCTATGTTCAATAGACAAGTATCCAAGTTTTTATTTATATTTTAATTATTTTCAACCCTTTTTTTGTAATTTAAAACTACCCAAATTTCATCGCCCAAATCTTTTTTATTTTCTTTTTATTTTGTGATCAATAATAAAATAAGCAAGACTATACTTTCAAAAATATTTTGAAAAAACATAATTGGTCATTAGATTTAAATGACTACGGTCAAAACTGAATTTAAGAAAAAAATTAAATTCTCACCCAAATAAAAAATAAGGTCTTCCTCCTCATTCTCCATCTTCCATGAACAAATATCCAGTTGTTTCTCTCTTATTTATTTTTAAGTCTCTCTTCTTTGTTTTACAATTCAAAAGACTCCACATATATTGTTCCTAAAAATAAGACACACACAAATTTTTATTCCTATTTTTTTTCATCTTTATTTTTTTTTCCTTTAGTTAATATTAACTAATTATTTTAGTATTTAGTTATATCAACTAAATACTACATTCATGTGATTAATATCCATTAGGATTAAAAAAAATAAAATTACAAAGGGCTCAAAAATAAATTACTCTAAAAATGAAAAATAATAGACAGATGACTTCATAATTGGAATTAATTTATTTGGGCAGACAAAAAATGTGTCTATATATATTTTTAAACACGTGTAGATGTACAATCATTAATTTCCTTCTAAGCAATCAGTTTATATATATATATATATAATAGAATATGAAGAGGTATAGATTCAAACTACAACTCTCTAAGATATATTTTTTTATACATTATTCTATTGAAAATATTAGAGTTACTAAAAAGTGATCTCAACTTCAATTTTGTTATATTTTGTAAATTAATGATATTTTTATTTCATTATCTAAATTAAAGTTAGTTTTCATTTTCAAATTAATATTATTTTTTTAGTCTGTGTCTTTTGGCATAGGTTATACGCTCGCTAGTTAGTATATAAGACACATCAAAAGTATTATATATATATATATATATATTTATTACTTTTTGTGTTTGTATAATGTTTGTGTTGAGAACTTTGTGTTTTATTTAACGTTTGTGTCAAATTGTAACTAATTTGCTTCTTATATTTTAACTAAGGTCATGTTTGATAACGCAATTAAGTGTTGACAACTGAATAGATTAAGAGTTTTTTTTTATAATAAACTTGTTTGATAATTACAATTAAGTCCTTAAAATTTATTTAAAATTTTCAGCCAAATGTGGGACATTTAATTTTTTCGCTAAACATACACAATCAAAAATTGAGAACTTAAAATTTTAATTTTATCGAATAAGGTTTTGATATTTTCAACATTTCAAATTTTATCAGTTAAAATTTTCGGCAATTAAAATTTAAGCGTTATCAAATAAGTTTTAAGTCTCCTTATTAATAGTTTTGTTAATTTTGGGGTTGATACTGAAAATATTGTATTGTAATAACTTACAAAATAAAAATTATATTCATCAATCATTTATATTTGTTGTAAATCTATTATTTTTGAACTTTTATTGTTTTGTTTCTAACATACGCAATAGATTAAAACATGATTTTTAGACGTTATCACACGACACCTATTTTTATTTTTTATTTTTTTAAATTTACCTTATTTTTGTTCATATTGAGTCGTTTCGACAAGCACATCTACATCTGTGCTCCCTTGCACAACATTCCGGCTACCTCAACCAAAAATAGTATATTTTGCATTTAAAGTTTGTGATTAGTTAATGTCGTTACAAAGTGGATGTTTTCCCGGCTTCGAGTTTCATTTGTCTATCCCCTAGATGTTAATGATAAAATGATCACTTTAGATTTTTTTATTGTGTACCTAAAAATATATTTCTTGCAATCTTTGCTTGATTCTTTTTGTACTTGATTGTGTCAAGCTAAATTCAATTACTGATAAAAATCAAGTGTGCGAGACTTGTTTCAAATAAGATATTTATTGCATGTTGAATTTACCCTATCGCCACAAAGTCCAACGGAAAATCAGACAGAAGATCTAGATTAATATTGTTGGTGAAAAATTTAAAAATATTAATAAAAATATAAATTCATATGTACATGTATTGTCATAACAAAATTATTGCGACTATAAAAATTTTGCTCTAAAATTAGAAATATAATAAAAATAATATTTTTGTTTTCAATTTTTTATGGAAACAAGAACAAAAAGAATAGTAAACAAAGGTGACCTAAATGGCGTTCTTTGGACGTGGACGATACCTAGAAGGCTTCTTTAATTTTTGAGTGCAGAAAGTGTAATTTCTTCAAGTTGGCATGGGCGCAAAGCGCACTCCACGCCGTTTGCATCAAAAGGAAGCCCACTTTGGCTGGTAATTCCAACTATAAAAAAACATATCCATATTTGATTAAAAAAGGGGAAAATATATATTGGCGCCTAAATTTTACGCATAGTTGCAAATAGGGCTTTAATATTTCATTGTTGCAATTGTCTCTCTTAGGCTTCTAGTTGCTTGCACTCAGGTAATTTTATTAGTTTTTAAATATATAATAGATAGAGTTTGATCAGAATCTCGATAAATTGTAATTTTTCAATAGCCATGGGGCAATTAAACAAATTTCTCTCGAGTAACGTTAATAGGGCAATAAGAGTGGAGTATTAAGTGTTCAAGTTAGATTGATTTATTTATTTTATTACTCGAGTTCGAGCCGAGTCTAAAATCTTACACTCAAATTTGCCTCGTTCGATAATAGAATAATCAAATTGTTCGCAAATTTAATTTTTTTTTTTAAGTTATTTATTAATTAAATTTTAATTATCAAGAACTATATGAATAATATATATTTTTTAATAAAATTAATTATATGTAATCTCTTCTTGAATATTTATATATATAAATATTTAATTTATTAATGAATCAAAAAATAAGAATTATGAAAAAGTAATATAAATTTATAAATAATCAGTCTATTATAGTAATTAAATAGGTTACAGAGATATTTATAAAATTAAAATTTAGTTGAATTAAGTGGTAGAACTGGGATTGTACGATTAAAGAAATTCAATATTCTATTTTATTATTTTTAGATAGCAAAAATATAATAAAATATTTTATTTTTATATTATTATAATGGTTGACAAGTCGATGATATTTGTTTATTTAATAAACAAATTTAATTAAAAGCTTAAGCTTGATTCCTTTATTAAATGAATGAGTTTCGAATGAGTTATTATCGAGCCAAGTTCGAGTAGTTCAGAAACGACATGATTCGTCTACAATCCTAAATGTCAAATATTGTGACTAGATTCTTTCATTTTAGTGATGAAGCTAGCGGGAGAAACCGATTGCTATCAATTTAAAAATTTAGTGACTCAATTGAAGTAATTATAAAATGAGAGACCCATTTACAACTATTTCAAAGTTTAAGGATAAACAATGTAATATAACCTTAAATATTTGTCTTAGAAATCTTAACAAAGTAGCCCCTTGGATGCTTTTACTTAGTACCGAACATCATCTCTTGACTCTTATATTCTTATTAATAATTAACATATTTGGCCCTCCTAACAATCTACATTAAAAAAAACAAAAGATCTTTATCTTAAAATGGGAAGAAATCTTAGCGTAAAAAATTCAAATCTTTAATAATAAGAAAAGAAAATTGAAAAAATTAATAAATAGTAAAATGTGGAGGAAAAATATTTAGTAATTTTGTCAAAAAATATTATGTTTTACATTCTCAAAAAATAAAAATAAAAATAAAAATAAGAATTGATTTTATAAATTTAGGAACATAAAAAAAACATAAGAGGCATTTGTTTAGTATTTATATTAAAAAAAGTTAATATATAAATATAATATATTTTGTTCTCCTAAATTAATTATAAAAATCTAAAAAACTTATTTTTTCCGCCCTTTTTATTTCTTTTTAATTTTTTTTAAAAATAAAATAAAATATAAGAAGTGAAACAAAAAATAAATAAGATTTTAGCGTATTTATTTTTATTTTTTTTCCTAAATGGAAGAGAATGGTGCTTATTGAAATAAAATTTTAAATACATTATTTTAATTCCTAATTTGCAAATTAAATACAATTTATCGAGAAATTGAATGATTAATTAAATATATAGATCGAATAGTTCCGGGATTGAATTAATTATCTATTTATTTATTTATTTTTGTTTGGTTTTAATATCATTCCAGGGGGACGTTCTTTCGACTCCAATTTGGGGGTTTTCTTCTCCATTCGCCAGAACTGCAGCAACAAGAGCTCTCTTTGTTATGGCCGCCTGAACAATCTCTCTTTCTCTCTCTATGTCTCCCTTTCCTCTCTCTATATCTCACTATATCTATCTATATTTGATATACCGCTCCTAATTTACCGATCATCGGAAGGTGAGTTTCTCCTTTTGTTTCACACTTTGATTGTTGCATTTACGCATTAATTTTGCTTGCAGAGAGTAGTAGTTATTCGTCGATTTACTTCTAGTTTTGTTGACGGAAATCATTCGATCGAAAGGCGAGATTATTGTATTTACTGTTCATGCCTTTTTTCGTCGTCAGTGTCACATGTAATTTACATTTCGTTCCGTAGATTATGGCCTTTTTGCGCTGATCATGCATTTCTTGAACTGAAGTCTGTGAATTGACGAACCTCGTGCTGTTTTCTCTTCAATAGAAGGTGAAATTTGTGATCGTTTCGTGTCAGAGTCGTAGTCGCTGAAAACAACTCTCTGAAACTGTGAAACCTGTTTGGCGATTGAGCTTAAGAATGTTGGGATATGGTCTCGAGGTTGAACTTCTGTAATTATTACTAGGATCAGGGAGTTCTTTAATTTTTCTTCAGCCTTTTTCGTAGCAGTAGCAAAAACTGAATCAACTATAAGGGTGAGTTTATTTATTTATAGATATATTTTTTTGTGGTTTGAATAAGAAATAAGAACTTATCTCATGTACAATTTCCCTAGCAAACCCATATTACTGATCTCATGTAAATTTAGATGGTGTATTATGCGCAAAAGATGCACGATAAGTGAGGTGCCGACTATTGATTGAGGAAGAGGGTGAACAATGGAGACTGTACATGGACTGTTTATTTGGAATGAATTCTTGTTTGACGAAACAGTTTTGGTTGGTGGGGATAGAAAGCTAATTAATGCTTGCTTATGGAGGGCTTTTCTGGTAATAAGTGGCAGCATCAGATAGGTTATTTGGCCGCTCTTCAAGCAGAAGTTATTTGCAATACATTGCAACATATTTGGCATTAACCATTTCAGGTGTTTTATTTACTTGGTTAACTGTCAAAGAGTCCTAAAAAACTAATTGTGTAAAAGCCTTTTAAGACAATTATGGGTTGGTAAATTTGGATAGCTAAAGCGCCATAGGGGAAAGAAGAAGAAGAAGAAGAAGAAGGAGAATCAAAATAAGATTCAAGGTGCAAATATCAAGAATTCTACCTTTCATTAAGCCACATGTGTAAATAACAGTGTTGCTACCTCTTAAGCTCTTTTCGTTATTATTTATTTATTTATTTCTGTGATTTCCAATCACTGATACTTCTACTTCTCATTTCATAATTGACTATTTCCGCATCCAATAATCACTTATGCTTTTCTTGGCAGGAGAGTAATTTTTGTATGGAGAAAAATGATGACTCAGGTAGCCCTGGTTGGAGTACTTCACTTTTCATGCAGACAACTGAAGACGTAGCAAGAGCGGTTGCTGCTGCTGCTGCAGCTGCAACTGCTGCTCGTTCACCTCGGCCATCTATAGTATTTTCGTCAAAAGATGATAAAAGTAGCCCACTCCAAAAACTTCAGGACCAGGTTTCCAGAGTACTAAAAGGACTCTCACACTCCCCCGAGGTGAAAAGTGGGCCTTACAACCCGGAAGTCCTTACTAGCCAAAAACGTCAATGGGCAAGCTTTCAGTTACAATCCCTGGTATGCTTTCTTCTCTCATGTAGTCATGTTGACACTCAGATTGTTTGGGTCTGGGCAGCATTTATTGATTTTTATTATGCTTTCTTTTATTCCTTATCTAATTATTGATATTTTTTTAACAACTTGTGCTACCTTGGTGATTCTTTTGTAAGTTCGGTCTACGGAACTCTATTTCCCCTTTGCTCCCCCGCCCCCTAAAAAAATATGGAAAACAACAAGAAGAAAATTTGGAAGTGGTTTAGTGTGGTTTGAGTACGAGAGTTATCTGGATGTTTGCACTGTCTAGATTCTTATTACAACACCCACTGGTCTATTTTTCTTGCTATTTTACCGAGAATAAAGTTTCAGATTATGTGTTTCCAGAGAATATCATGTTATTTTCATTTGCAGGATCACAGGATTTTGAAAGAACCTTCGAGGATATTTGAGAGCATGGTAGTGGTTGGACTACATCCTAATTGTGATGTTCAGGCACTTCACAAGCAGTACTTTGCCAGAAAGTCTGAATGTTCCGGGAAATTTCGAAATGCACTTGGCGGGCACCAATCGCGTATAGAACCAAACCTTGAGCCCCAGGTGCTGATTCTCATATGTTTGCATTTTGACTTTGAAGAATTTTTGAGTATCTGACGTGATTTTCCGTTATCTTTTTTCAGGTCTTATTTGTTTATCCTCCTGATAAACAGCTGCCCCTTAAATACAAGGATCTTCTTTCATTCTGCTTCCCGGCAGGCATAGAGGTTGTGGTAGATCTTTTCTATTGTTATTTGTAGATGCTGATGCATGCAGCCTGAAACACTCTTTTCTCCAGCTTGTCCTGGCTGTTTTTTACTAACGTAAAATCATTTTGTTGGCTGTGATAGTGTGATATGCAGGCTATATCACACTTTGATTCAACTGTATTTGGATAATTTTGATTTGAATGTTCAAAAATATGTTTTATACACATGAAGAGGGCCTGGACTTATCATATATTGGTAATTTTAGAGCCACCTGCTACGTCACAAATGGAAGTTTTCTTTAAGAAATAATGAAATCAGTAATTAAGTTTTCATACTTTTTGCTCTCTTTAAATAAAGCTAGTTTTTTTTCTCCCTATTGAACATGTTTGCTAAATAATCGTCAATCGTCGAGTCAAAGTCCATTCATAACTTGTCTCTGTGCTTTTAGTGTTCATCAATAAGTTGTCGTGGCTGTGTTTTTCATGTCTGAGTTGTGAAGGTGGTGCTTGTGTTTGCAGGTTCATGCTGTTGAGAGAACTCCGTCAATGAGTGAATTGAATGAATTACTGCTTGGACAGGTATCTATGATACTTTTTACCTCCATAGTATTTGTACTGTAAGTGTATGGTGCCGGAAAACACAGAGGGTTCATGATTTATCAAATTTGGTTTTTATTCTCTACATTCTTCTTCACTTCTCTGTTTGAAACATCAAGTCAGAGAAATTGTTTGTGTTTCAATCTGAATGGAGAAAAAAAAAATTAAAAGGAAAATCTCTTTTCCGGCATTGATATATTGCAGATTCATTTGACGTATGCCTTTATAATAACTATTTTAGATCGGTTGTTGAGAATCCTTTTCATTTAGTGTTCATATTTTATTTCCCTTTTCAATATTATGCCGGTCTGAATTAACATGCTGCTAGTTTTGCAGGAACACCTCAAACAAAGTGACCTGTCCTTTGTATTCCGGTTGCAGGTGATCATGTAACCCTGATACAAAAGTTTCAGTTTGTTTACTTACTATAGTTCTAAGACAGGAATGCATAGTATGTTCCTGCTGAACTTTGAGTGCTGCACATATTAAGTGAACATTTTATGTAGCTTTTTGTTTTCTTGTCTTAATGCTTTGATTTGGTTGCTGTCAAAATCTTTTCTACATGACAGAACTTTCTTTGTGGCTGTTTGTATTTGCTACATGATGTTGTATTCTTGTTGTAATATTAATCATAGTCTGTATATACATATCTTGACTACACGAACCCTGTTTGATTCTGTTCGTGTCTTAGAATTGGCCGACTTGTTTTTTTCTTTTAACTTTCCCCACTTCTAACTTCTTAGGTGTGGGTTCCTTTTTGAGATAATTTTTTCTCATCTTCCACTATACTTAGCCAATTACTTATTCCCAGCGTAGTTTTTCTTTTTGGGTTGCAAGATGACAATTCCTTTTGCAAAGAACAAACAACATATTTATTACTAGGGATTTCCCGTGCCTAAAGGCGCTTTCTAATTTATGTGTAAAAGGATGGTAAATAAAGAACCGCCCTAATTTTTAATATATATTTAAACACTTAAACCATGGACAAGGCCAAGAGCATAGGAGTAGGGGTTATAGGAAAGTACCTTATTTCATTAGTTAGCTTGAAACATTGTATAGGAAGAGGAAGAGTTCACATCACATAAGTGGTCATTGTACAATAGTAATACAAAAGGAGCATCATAATTAACATACACACATTTTGAATTCCAGTATAAATTACAGGCAAATGTGTAGAAATACATGGCGAAAACGAGAGGATACAAACATGAATGTAGTATCATGACAACTACACATCCTTTCCATAAAGAAAAGTGCATATCATTCATTTTAATGAAAGGGATTTATAGAAAATGAACAAGCATTTGTTTCAAAAGCAAAAATAGGTTGATAGAGACACGAGGAAGAAACACTTGAAGAGAATGATTGCACAATTAAAGAAAGAAGAGCAATGAAAGGTCAATGGAAAAAGGAAACCGTTGAAAAGGGGAAGGAAGAAATGCAGTTCATCGGCAATAAAACTAAGTACCACCTGCATTTTTTTGTGGAAAATGAAGAAAGCTTCTTTTTGTTGACACAACTCCTTTCCGTGTCAACAAATCCTAAGGTTTAACAAGATAACTCTATTTGCAAAAAAACTGCATGGGAGACTTGAATCACGTAAGCAGTACTAGAAAATGAATGTGGAAGCTCAGGGCTAATTACACAGTCTCCGTGAAGCCAATGTGGTGCGAAAGGTTGGTTTCAATACATCTATTAATTCAGCTTGTAAATTATATTTTATGCGTGGATTGCTCCTAATTCTATTGTTGCAAGAGAGCGAGCTTAAGTTTTACTTATTCTTATTAGATTAGATTAGTGTACCTCTCAGCATCTGAGTAATGACTGTCCAATCTTTTGATACTTAATGGTAGACTTTTGTTGCCATGTTGGATGAGGTCACTCTATTTGTAACTATAATTCATATGTTTGGTTTTGTGAGGTTGCCTTTTCATAGATTTGGTTATTTGTCATCCTTGTTTCATTGTTGACTTTGGGTTTTTCGTATGATTTATTTTTGTAACCCTGAAATAGTGAAATATCACATGTTAGCAGCATCCAACGTAAAATCACATGCCAACGCTCAGAGTAGCCCCTTACACATATACACTAGTTTAGGGAGCTTCTTGAAGCGATGTGGGACTTAACATCAACTGCATGTCCAACTGCAGCTCGATACAAATTGATAGAACATGAGTGAGATGCCCTAGAAAATTTGTCGGGGTTGACGGGCCAAGCTGGGGATTTGGTTGGGAAGGGATACCCCACCGTATTGTCATCCTCAACCAGAACCGTAAGGTAGTGGGGTGGTAGCCCTTTCTAGTTTGTTCAAAGTCTGGAGCCACTTGCTTATTCAAACCTCTTAATTAGTGCTAATTCACTTTCACAGTCACTAATTCACTAAGACAAGAATCCTACCATGCTATCTCTGCAAATCACTGCAAAAAGGTTAAGAAGTTAATGAGTAGAATACAAATGAAACAGGCAGTCTTTAGGGGGATCAAAATAATGCATTGATTTGTTTTTCTTATGTTTCAACTCAAATTGAATTCTTTTGCTTTTTTCCATCTGGAGGGTTTTATAAATAAGGCTATATTGGATATGTCCACCAAGATATCGTTGCTTTACCATTATGCTGCTTGTTACCTTTAATTTTGCTTAAAGTCATTTATTGGGTAGTTTTATTTCTTTATGAAATTCTGAGATATTGATATCATCACTATTTTTGTTGTTTAGGTTGCTGACGATTCAACTCTGTATGGCTGCTGTGTTTTAGTTGATGAAATAGTGCAGAAACCCCCTGGATTGATGTCCATTTTTGCAGATGGACAGCCGCGTGAGTCCAATATGAGCCGCAGCCGCTATATTTTAACCACGCGCCGGTGTTATTGCATTCTTTCAAGGCTTCCATTTTTTGAGCTGCATTTTGGTGTATTAAACAGGTTGGTTGATCTTCAAACCTTATATATGATCTACAGATTGCAGCATTGATGCCTGCTGTTATTAGCTCAAGGCTTCCGTCTTGAGCTGCATTTTTGGTGTATTAGATTGGATGGTCAATGGTGGATCTTGAAGCCTTGTTTATGTTCTGCATACTGAACACTGACGTTATTGCATTTGTTCAACACTTGTGCTTTTTTGAGTTGCATTTGTGTATAAGATAGGTACTTGATCTTTAAATTGTGTTTATGATCTGCACAATGGATGCTGGTACTGGTTGAGTCCTTTGTTTGGTCATAACTCATAAATAAATCTTCTTTATGTTGTTTCGTAGAAAGTGTTATTTGTGATTGTTGTAGTAGAAGCCAGTTTATTTCTGATGTTATTATTTGAGAAAACCAAACGGTAAATCAGTATGAATGGATGTCCAATCTGAAGTATAGCTTTGAGCTTCCTTGCATAAATCCATCTTGCAGATAAAAAAAGAAAAGAGAAATAAAAATTCAACTTAATACAGTTTCTGTAAAAACATGAGTTGCGCAGTCAGTGTAAGGACAGTTGCAGATTCAATTGCTTGGAGAAGCAACTAATTTTTTCTATTTGTCATATAGAAAAATTGATTTTATGTGTTGGATTATAGGTTAAACCCAAAGTTAGCTATTTTTATTACAAAAATGTTTTTCATGTGTTTGTGCAATGTGTTTGTATTACTTCATCTTTGTGGACATATATTTGTGATTTATATCAATCTTTTTCCTTCATGCTTAGTGTACCAAACGTTTGGGGGTTCCCCCAATTATGGACCCCCTGAGTAGTTGAGATGGAAACAGATAACGTTTTTCATAATTGTAAGGCCCGAAATGTGTTTCATATTATAACATTTGTTTTTTTCAGAAACCTGACCACTTCAAATTTTCTTTTTCAATTTCGCCCTTAATTAGCATAACAAGTTGATGTGGAGGATTTTCTGTCTTTGGCACAATGGAATAACAATGAAACGACTAGATATTGTTCTAGTAGAACGGAAAAAGGATAGATAGTGTTCTAGTAGCAAGGGGGAGGAGTTCTTGAATCCACTAGAAATAGAAAAAGTTTCAAAGGTGTATTGAACTTGAATAATGTTTTTGTCCGAGAGGCCTAAAATAACCATATATAGCAAATAACCCTAAATCCTAGGAATCCTTGTTTTGTAGATCAAAGAAACAAAATTAGGAAACTACTAATACTGGTATCTATAATCAAATACAATTATTCCAAAAATAACTCTACCTACTATACTATCTGTCACAGGGTCGAATTTTTACCCAAAAAAAAATTGTAATCATGTGATGGCCTAGTTGCACCGACAACTAGCAGCCCCGGTGAATGTACTGTCATGTAATGGAAATACACCGACAGTCTGTAAATACACACGTTCCTGCAACATAATACAACGGGAATGCTCCGAAACAGTACCGGAAACGCACCCACGCAACGGCACATTAACGTTTACGGGAAAAACCCAACCTTGTGTTAATTATCTCGGGTTACAAGGAATCAATTACAACACTTAGTCTGAATTTCCGCAGGTATAAATTCACTAACTCAAAAACAGACCAAAACGTTACAATTTATAGGAGAAGACAACAGTTGACAGCCCCAACTACATAGGCAGACTATCGACACCTGTCCCGACACTTGTCAGCACCACAAGAGTTGGTTTTCCTATCTGAAAACCATACAAAACTGCCAGAAACTGACCGGAACTGCCTCTCACATGTCCTGCACATGTCTGGTAACCAACAATCCACTAGCTCACCACGAGCTCAGCATTCTTCCAGCATTTTTGCATCGTCCCAAAGTCCTGCCCGTTGCCGTCTCATCCCATATTCAACCGACGTTCCCTAACATCTTGCCACGCTGCTGCATGGCTGGAACGCGTTGTTGTGCCCAACGACTGCCAACGTCCCGTATGCTATTTCAGCACCAGAATGCACTGCCGCCCAACGGTGCGCCATGTTCCACACATGACTCTGCCCACAACGTAGCGTTGTGCCTACGTTGCACCGCTTTGCTTCGGTACCACACTGAGGTCTTCCATTGGTCTCGTGACTCCCCACGAAAACCCCAATTCTGGCATATTCTACCAACCCCGCCAACTAGGGGTGGTCATGGGCTGGGCCAGGCTTAGACTAGGGTATTACAAAAAATTGCTAGGCCCGAGCCCGGCCCGACCCTATGATTGGGCCTTAATTCCATGCCCAAGCCTAGCCCTATAAAAAAAACCTAAGTCCAAAGTCTGGCCCTAGGGCCCCCGGCCCTATAACACTAATCTGGGAAGGGAACAAAACAGATCACAACAGGAACAAAATACAACACAAGAACAGAACACAACACAAGAACAAATCTGAAGCAGTAGGTGTAAAACTTAGAACACAACAAACAAATATGTTGTATTACCTGAGCCGATGGCAAATGATGCCGGCCATCATCAATTGAGCTGATGGCGACGACGCGGTTGAAGTCCGGCTATTGCGGCGACGTCAGTTGGGGGCGCATACGATTTGTGAGCTGATGATGACAGCGGCGAGACAATAGACAGATGATGGCGATGGCGGAGGAGAGATGAGGATGGCGCGGCGGCGACGACCTCCAAATCGGGGACGATGAGAGGGCAAATTCGGGAGGAGCGAGAGAGAGAAGTCATGGAGAGAAGGGAGAGCGTGGAAGTGATGGTGGGATTTTTTTTGGGAATCTGAGATTTGGTAAGTGGCAATTAGGGTTTTGTGTTTGATTTGGATGGTTGGATCAAGATGAATCCATCGGCTTGAAAATGTCTCTCAACAATGTAGACCCTTGATATATATATATATGGAAAATGTCTCTCCACAATGTAGACCCTTGATATATATATATAAATTAATTAGTCTTCGGCCCAGCCCTAATTTTTTTTTGTTTTGCCCAAGCCCGGCCCTAAAATTGTTCAGGCCCTAAAACTTGGGCCCAAGCCCTGCCCATGGGCTTAAAACCAAAGTCCAAGCCCTAAACAAATAGGGCCGGGTTGTTCGGGCCGGGTGGGCCCCCGGGCCCATGACCATCCCTACCGCCAACGTGCTTCCACGTGACTCAATAGCGCACCGTTTTGCCAACGCTTGCCCAACAGCTTGGTCCAACGCCTCCCCGCTCTTCCAACGCATGTTGCTGCGTCCATGACACTGTTTATAACGTAGCGTTGCGCCTACATTGCACCGTTTTCCCGCGGTACGGCACTGATGTCTTCCTCACTGCCCAACACCCGCCGATGTTGTGCCACAACTCCTCAGCCAACCGACAGGCACCAAGTTGGTGCCGCCTTTGCCAACGACTCCATCCGTGCCGCATGCACCATGTCCGGTAACAAATTGCACCAAGTCGGTGTTGTTTGGTCCTCCAGCATTGTTAAGGTCAAACAAACCATCCCTACCCAAAGAATCCGACGTCCTCGTTAAATCGATCCCAACATAATCCACTGGTTTTGGCATGCACCGATGCCACCTGTTCTGCCACAGTCTTCTCACTCTGTCAACAGCATTTCCACCGTCCGTTGCAACTCGTTACAACGTGTTTGTTAATTTTGTCCGCTAAAGTCTCCTCAATCTGCACGCAGACTTCCACCGGTCCGTTGTAATCGTTACAGCGTGTTTGTCAATTGCGTCTGTCATAGTCTACTCAATCTGCCTACAGACTTGCACCGTTCCGTTGCAACTCCCTGCAACGCATTTGCCACAGAACACCGTCCATGACCGGATTGACCACTAGCCCCGTTGCTACCGCAGCAACCTCATTTGGAAACCCGTTAATAACCAATCTCCTCCGGTTATTTTTTAGCGTGGGACATAGGACTGTTTCCGGTATCCTACATCCCAAATCAGGTTCTTTACTTACCCGTTTTCAGACCACCCACGGTTTGCTCGTTGTTGTCCAACAACATTGTTCCGACACGCGCCGTCTCCCGTCCAGAGCCTTCATCGTCTGATTCCTCCCGAACCAGCTCGGTCGGTCTTTCTTCCTTGGGACAGTCCCTCGCCTGGTGTGGACTGTCGCAAATAAAACAACCTCGGCTCTTACCCGCAGCCGAAGTCTGTTGTGATTTTGAACAGGGACCCTCGAAAACGTTGGCCTCCGGGCCTTTGTTTTTCCAATCCTTTGTGCCCTCATTCATTTTCTCCTTGCCTTTCTTACCTGACTTCCGGTCAGATCCGCTACCGTCTCGTGTTAGGTTGTAGTCAGTCAGGCTGTCTGCCGCCGCCACGGCAGTCGGAAGGTCCCGCACGCCCTGCTGTCTCAGTTCCGCTTGAGCCCACGGTTGCAAGCCAGAGGTAAAATTGAAGAGCTTGTCCTCTTCCGACATATTTTTCACATCCAATAGCAAGGATGTGAACTCCTTCACGTACTCACGCACCGATCCCGTGTGCTTGAGTCGCCGTAATTGATCTCGAGCCACCCAACTCGAGTTTGTTGGTAGGAACTGCTCCCTGAGTTCCTTCTTCAAATTAGCCCACGTCGCTATCGCCGGACGTGTGCTATCTGACACATGCGTTCGCCACCACAGCTTCGTGTCTTCCACCATGTACATCGTCGACATGGATACTTGATCATCGTCACGAACATGAACAATATGAAAATATTGCTCTATGTCCCAAAGGAAGTTTTCGAACTCCTTGGCACTCTGAGTGCCTGAAAATGCCATTGGCTCCGGCACCCTCATCCGTGCTGGTCTATCCCCTAACGTGCACTGTCCAGCAACGGCTTTCTTCAAAACAACTACTTTATCCTCCACGCTCTTGAGGTTGCTTTTCAGAACGTCGGCCAACGCAATCAAGTCCTTCGCCTTGGCCGTTGTATTGGTACATAATTCCTCAAAGGAAATTCGCAGGTTTGCAACGTCGACCCTCAGTTCAGCGTTCTGCATGAATAGGTTCACGTCACCGCCCGTCGGTGGCGCACCGACGTAGTCCTCCAACGCTTCCAGTCGACTGCTCACACTCGACGCAGGAGCCATCCTGCTCTGATACCCACTGTCACAGGGTCAAATTTTTATCGATTTTTTTTTTTTGCAATCGTGTGATGGCCTAGTTGCACTGACAACTAGCAGCCCCGGTGAATGTACTGTTATGCAAAGGAAATACACTGACAGTCTGTAAACACACACGTTCCTGCAACGTAATACAACGGGAATGCACCAAAACAGTACCGGAAATGCACCCATGCAATGGCACACTAACGTTTACGGGAAAAACCCAACCTTGTATTAATTATCTCGGGTTACAAGGAACCAATTACATCACTTAGTTTGAATTTCTGCAGGTATACTTTCACTAACTCAAAAATAGACCAAAATCTTACAATTTATAGGAGAAGACAATAGTTGACAGCTCCAACTGTATAGGTAGACTACCAACACTTGCCAGCATCACAGGAGTTGGTTTTCCTATCTGAAAACCAATCAAAACCGCTAGAAACTGATTGGAACTGCCACCGACATGTCCTCCACTTGTCTGGTAACCAACAGTCCACCAGCTCAGCATTCTTCCAGCGTTTTTGCACCGTTCCAACGTCCTTCCCGTTGCCGTCTCGTCCCATATTCAACCGACGTTCCCCAACGTCTTGCCACGCTGCTGCATGGCCAGAACGCGTCGTTGCGCCCAACGACTGCCAACGTCTCGTATGCTATTTCAGCACCAGAATGCACCGCCGCCCAACGGTGCGCCATGTTCTGCACATGACTCTACCCACAAGGTAGCTTTGTGCCTACATTGCACCGTTTTGCCTCGGTACCACACCGAGGTCTTCCATTCGTCCCATGACTCACCACGAAAACCCCAATTCCGGCATACTCTGCCAACACCGCCAACGTGCGTCCACATATCTCAACAGTGCACCGTTTTGCCAACGCCTGCCCAACAGCTTGGTCCAACGCCTCTCCGCTCATCCAACGCATGTTGCCACGTCCATTGACACTATTTACAACGTAGCGTTGCGCCTATGTTGCACCGTTTTGCCTCGGTACAGCACCGAGGTCTTCCTCACTACCCAACACCTGCCGGTGTTGTGCCACAACGCCTCAGCCAATCGACAGGCACCAAGTTGGTGCCTTCTTTGCCAACGACTCCATCCGTGCCGCATGCACTATGTCCGGTAGCAAATTACACAAGTCGGTGCTGTTTGGTCCTCCAGCATTGTTAGGGTCTAAAACTATCCTAGTAGGACGCTAGTTTGACTAAATTACTTCTAAAGACCTCTTAAACTATGAAAATAAACAACAACAACAACAATAAAGCCTTTGCCCTACTTAAGTAGGGTTAGCTAAAATAAATTCCGAAAATAATAAAAAAACACAAAAAGTCATAATTTGCCCGGGGTCATTGTCCCACATTAGCCTCCCCTGACTTAAAAAAATAAAATAAAATAAATCTGTCCTCAAGTTCATCTTGAGATATTGGAATTTTCCATGCCAAAGAACCAAGTATTTTGAACATTTTAGATGCTTTAATTAAAAAAAAAACCTAATTTCCCCAACTAGAGAGACCCTAAACAATTTCGCACTATTCTTGAGTTGATTCACCATATTTACCAATAAAAGATTTAACATGTGAAAATAAATTTCGATCCTCATAAAGTCTATCAGTCACTTCGTGTAAAGTTTGTCGTGAATATCTCACACAAATATCTTTTGCGAACTTTTGCCCATCACTTTTCAATTGGTTTTCAATAAAACTTCTTCAACCAGCTGTTTTGATACTTTCTTGCTTCAAATAGCAAACTTCCTCTTGAACTTCTTGAGAATTATCAATATCAATTGTTGCGCGTATGGTTACTTCATCTTGAGTATAGTCCCAAATACCATGTCGCACTTTGTTTTGATGTGCGAGCTCATATTTCTCTACCACTTGTGTTTCACATTGCTCTTCCATCACTTGTTATTTGTAAAATTGATGAAATCACAGGTCTTTTCATTCTTGACCATGAGCGAATACAATGCACGCTTACTCTTTTCCTCTTCCGTAAAATTCATGTATTTAGAAAAACTCTTTGATTTTCATTCTCAATCAAAAAAAATTTCAATAAAAGAAATCCCATTGAATTTAGGCAAATTATCATATTACCTAAAATCTCGACTAAGAGGAATAGGTTCATCGACGTAGTGATCTGTGTTATCTTCATGATCTCTATTCAGGTCACCCTTATTTGTCTATTGTCATCTTCAATAGCCGTAATGGCATAATCCCTAAAGAAACTTTTGTTGTCCTTCTTGGAATTCAACCCTCTTAAGAACTTCCTCTCTATGACTACGGTCAATGGATTGGGTGTTAAGTCTTGTAGAACAAGGAAACACAAAATTAGGAAACTGCCAATACTTGTACCTAAAATCAAGCAAAATTATTCTAGAAATAACTCTACCAACTATACTATCTTATAGGACTCTAATTTAACTAGTACTTCTAAAAAAACCCTAAGAAAATAAGATGCAAGAAAAATAAGTTCCGGAAATAGCTTAAAAAATGCAAAACGTCATAAAGTGCCGGGGGTCTTTGTCCTACATCACCCGCCCCCCCTTCCATTTTGCTTATTTTGGGATCTCATTATGGTTCATCCTAGATTAATGTGTCCTTTCTGTCCTTTTATTTTTCTTCCCCTTTCATGCAGCATCTTCGCTGAAGAAAGGTTGGAAACATTAACAAAAACAGCTGGTGAACTATGTTTGGAATTACCAGATGGGTGTTCTGAGGAAGAAACTATAGACGAGAAATCTGATGGTGTTTCAATGGAACACAGAGCACAGGACATGCTTAACGGAAGACCTGAAGTTTCCCTATCAATTATGAATGATTCTTTTTCTGGAAGAGCCACAGGCAATGGATGTCAACCGACGGATCAAGTTTCAGAGGGTATTTCAACGAAAGGCATCAATGATGATGCTGTTCTTCTTGATCCTGAAATGGAAAATCTTCCTTCTAAAAGTGAATCTCTGCCTGCAACACCGTTATCTGAATCTTCTGATGCTTCTATTGATACTATAATCAACAAGCAACCGGTAGAAAGGCGTTTACCAAATGCTGCTTTGCCGTTTCTACGTCATCAACAATATGAAAGTTCTGAATCTTCGTCGAGGTACATCATTGTTTTTCTTGGCTGTTCTGAATCATTTTTCCTGGATTGCAGCCCACGATAGGTCTACTTTCTGGAGCAATTAATTTTATGATTGTGCTTAATCATATATGTCAATTGTTTGAAGTTTAGTAGAATCTTATCTTCTCCTTTTTGTTTTTCCCCTTTGCCTTTTGTTATTATTGTTTTTGTCCGAATAGCACTTGTTTTCTTCTTTGTTATATAAATTTTGTTATGCATATCATGTCACGTATGTGATTTTTTTCTCCTCTCTTCATCACTTTGGAAATAAAAATAAAAAATAAAAAAAATGAGCTTCCAATGGTGTGACATAAACTGCAAATCTCAAACATTTTGTTTTCAAAGTTATTTTCTTTGTGAAAGGCACTACGATACTAGCTCTGCCTGTTTTTAGTGAAACGAACCATTTTATATTTGCATACTTCTCAGCTGGTGGAAGTAACGATTTCTGGCTTATAGTAAGAATTTGAAACGAGCACTAACTTTTATGCTTTTACTTCTTATGTGTTGTTTTGTGTACGTTATTTCCAATTAAATAAACAATTTTGAGGTTCTGGAAATGCAATAGAAGGAAATTTGTTATCACTTGTTCCACGTTTAATTGCGTCCAAATTATCTTCCCAAAATTTGTATGATGGTGTTTAATTTTTTCACTTCTCTTTTTCCCCTCCATTTGTGGGCCAAGAACCCTATAGGTCTATTTCACTTCTTGCTGCCCATGATGTCACCTGGAAGAACATTAGGTTCATGGTATGAGTTTGGAATTGCATTACAACCCGTTACTCGGGTCCTTGTACATATGGTAGGGTTAAATGGTTTGTCTTTTCTCTTCTTGGTTCAGTTTGGTTCAATTTGCACTTATTACTAAATATATGTGTAGGGAGAATAATTCAATAGTTTCAAATGACAAGATTCAGAGTATTCATTGTGTCTTTTCTCTTTCTCTTTGGTTCGCCAAATTTAAATAAATATCCATTTTGTTGGAGAACCATGATCTGGGTTTGCACGATATCATTCAATGGGGTGCCAGGAATTGGGTAACTTTGGCCTAACTTAACAATAAGCACAGATGCCTCGGTTATTGCTGTTCCTTTTTCGTCTGACATGAATTGTTGCCAACTGTCTGTGCACGTTCAATTATTAACATTCCACAAACTACGTAATGCAGTTTACAGGGTTCTCCCAGTGAAGACAGAAACTTCAGGAGTGACATTGATGAGACAGAGACGGAAGAGGCATCATTCTCTGGTCAAGAATATTCCAGTGACCACGGTGATATTCTCGAATGGGCCAAGGTTTTAATCCTGATCTAGAATTTCACAGCTTTTCTGCCATGCATCCTGATAGTTCCTGTTGATTCACATTCTGTTGTCTTCCTTTGCCCCCTCCCCCCTCAACAAAAATTGCAGGCCAACAACCATGGATCTTTGCAAATAATATGTGAATATTATAAATTGCCTTGCCCTGCCAGGGGTTCAACAATTAGGATACATCCTTTGGAGCACCTTCATCCTCTGCAATATAATCGACCTGGTGAAATGGTTCTACATGTTTCTGGCTCAACAATTGATTTTAAATCATGCAATACAAATCTGGAATTAGCAGAGGTACACCGTGCTTTTGTGATTATACTAAACTTGACTAAAGTTTTCTTTTATTGTTTACGGAAAAAGACTTTTCTGTGTATCCTCTCTCATTTTCATTTAGACAATTTATATAATAAACTGTTTTATATCATCAGTGCTTTCTACAATATATATTATAGGTGCACAGTGCACTCATGGCAGAGGAGGAGGCATCTGCTTTATCTGTGTGGGCACTTGCATGCATATGTGGCACCTTGCGACTTGAGCATGTAAGTCTTTGGTCCAGTTTGAAAGTACGACTTCTTAATGTTTTTCAAAGAAATAATTGTTCCTTCTTTATGATTTTAATTTATGGTGTCGACTAGCCTGGGTTGTCAATGTTTTTACATAACTTCAATCACTAAAAAGACAATGCTGTGACTGTGTCCCTACTCCCTATATGTTAGGCTCATTTATTGCTGTCCGATCTTTCTACTTTTCATGTCTTTGAGCTGCAATGCTGCTCTTGTGGCCCATATTACCACAAAATCTCACTTTAAAATCTTGATTAATCTCAATCACACGATGATAGGATCTTCAGGTGTGACTGAACTGCTGAGTGTTGACGTCAAGCATTCTTTCTCTTGATTAAGCAATTTTTAAGGATGAAGAGGAAAATTGATTAAAGACGTTCATGATTTTTTTTTTCATTTTCAGTAGTTCATAACTTCATTTGCTGAAAATTCGCTGAAGTTTTGGTATATATTGGTTGGATTTTCTTGTCTTCTACTGGTAATAATTGAAAGAAATATACTTTATTTGCCAATGATTTTGTATTGAAGCTACGATATTTTGATCATCTGGAGAATTTTAAATTAACTAATAGCTGTGCTTCACTATACAGGTGTTAACGTTGTTTGCTGGAGCCCTGCTGGAGAAGCAAATTGTCTTTGTTTGTTCTAATTTGGTATGTGTAGTTAATATAGACCATATTTCGACACAGATGAATGGTTCTTTTATTGAGTCCTCTTTCTAATGTTTTTTTTGCGTTATCCCTTTCCTCAATAAATTTTAATGTGAAAAAAGTAAAAAATACTAGGCGAATTATGTGCTTTGTTATGGATCATCTAGTTGGAAGTTTGACAACCTTTGTGGATGTGAGTTGGGCTTAACAATAATTGCCCAACTGCACTACCCAATTCGGAATAACTTTTCGTTAGTATATCACATATATGAACTTTGAATGAACCGTTTTAAATTCTGTTTAATCACTTGCTTGCAATCCATATCTGTATTTTGGTGGAGAAACTGCTAACATATTTGTTCATGTTTCATGTGGACGATATGCAGGGAATACTGTCTGCCTCAGTTTTGTCAATTATCCCACTGATTCGCCCTTATCAGTGGCAGAGCTTGTTAATGCCGGTATTGCCCCATTCTTGTGTGCAACATAATTAGTCAGCTACTTGGATTACCGCGTGATTATTACTCCCCCCTCTCATAAACTGTACTTTATACTCCCCAGGTTTTACCGAATGACATGCTGGATTTTCTGGATGCTCCCGTTCCATACATCGTGAGTTCTCTGCCATCTTTGGATTTGAGTATGAGGACTTATGGTCTTAAATTGGATGTTTTTAAGATGGTAGCTGGGTTTTGTGAGACCTCCCTTTTCTTGCATCGAGGTGGGCAGGGTGGGTGGTTGGGGGTTAGTCTTTGATATTTGTTCTCGTTTCTATCTTTGTTCAATCACTCCATAGTCAAATTGGTATTGTTCCTGAGGGTGGGTGTCATGTTCTGCATTGATCTAATGGGTCTTCCAAATTAGCATATTGTCGAAGGGGATAATGGTTTTTAGGTCTGGATGGTCCTTAGAGACATGAGCTTGAAGGAATGTTTTATTGGTAGTTATCAAGTATCATATGGATTATGGACGCATGAGAACTCTTATAAATTAATTATTTTCTGCTAGTCTTTTCAATTTTCTGTGGGTTTTGATAATTATGTTTACGATATTTTGGTGGCGATATTTTTTATTTGCGTGTAGGTATTGTCTTACCTCATTTGTGATTGTATTCTAATTAGGTTGGTGTGAAGAACAAACCCACCGAAGTGCAGTCGAAGCTAACAAATGTCATTCTTGTTGATGCAAACAAGAATCAGGTGTGTAGCTCACAATTAAATTTGTAATTCATCTATGAAGAATTTAACCAGCACTCATTGATTAATCGACGCTTTCTTGATGATTGTTGGTCTATCAGATTTTACTAAAGCTGAGTTTGCAATAGGATTCTGTAACAAAGTAAGCATTTCAATGTGCAAAACAAGAAAGAACCTTGGTACTCTACTTCTCTAGTTAATGGAATAATTTGCCCATCTTTGGGACAAATTGGAAAAATAACATGGAAAGGAAGAGTGATTGGGTTTAAAGAACCTAATGGCGGAAATATTCATGACTTACTAGGATAAAAAGGGTAGATTATGTACAGGACAAAATCTTTAATTTTGCAATGTACATCTACGCTGTGCATTAGTTTGGATTTAAAAGAAGAGCTATATCAAATTTTTTGTGCATACATTGAAGAACTTACACTTGATTAATTCCTGTTAAGAATTCAGGAGAGTTCTTGAATTTACTTTTTCCATTAATGGATTTTAATTGAGCCTTTCTGTCATATATATGTCGTTGGGGCTTGCCTTCTATGAATAGAAAATTATGAATAAATTTGATCTTTGCCTTGGTACTGTTTTTCATTCAAACTTTTGATGGCGCTGGATGTGGGATCAATTATCATTCTAGACCCATAAATTTTCTCTGGGGGTATACATATGACAATGCTAACTGATATTGTTGACATTAACATGGAAAGGCAATTTGTTCTGAATGAAAAGAACACTTCAAATTATCTGTAATTTTAGTGCATGCTTATGTGGTTTCCGAGGTTGCTCTTGGCCTCCAATTTATTTTTCCTTTTTGATTTTACAGAAATCCTTTTAACCGGCGTCTTCCTCCTAAGACTAGGATCTCAAGCTTAGTTGTCTGAGTGTTTTTCACTGTGCTTAATGAATAGGTTAAGTCACCAACAATACCACAACTACCTCAGCAGAAGGAATTATTTTCATGCTTGAGTCCTTACCATGCGAAGCTCGTGGGAGAAAGTTATTTGGGCAGAAAGAGGCCAGTCTATGAATGTACAGATGTGCAGGTGTTTTTTGTTCCCTTAATTTTCACCGTTACTTATGCTTAGCCAAAAATTAAAAAGAAAAAGGAAACCTTCAGTTATTCATGAAACTTATGCATGCCTCTTTCTTTGTGCTTATAAATTTTAATAGATAAGGCTGAATGAAGCCTTGTCCTTCATATGCAAAATGGATTTCCTCAATTGCTTGTTGAACCAGGGGATGTAACATTAGTGTTTCTTAACAAAGCTGAAAATTAAGTGCTAAAATTTGGATGTGCTGGGTTTATTAAATGTTTTTCTTTAATATTTTTTTTTTAATGTCAAGAAGTTTTCCCCCTTTAAAACTTCTGTAAAATCTTCTCTTTAGTATTATTTTATCTGTGTAGTTTCTAATGTGATAGTTTAATGGTGGTTGTGGCAGTAGAAGTTTGATAACTTTTCGTGTGACAATTCATAAGTGAGAGATGCATCATTTAAAATTTAATCAATTTTTAATTGATTCCTAATATTTGAATGGTACCTCTTTTATAATAAAAACACTTATTCGATGATTACTCAACTTATTCAGTTTTAAAAGCATAATTGTGTTATCAAACACTCATTTAGGAGGTGGATGTGTAATCAAATTAATTCGCGCAAAGATATATATTATTTTATTTAACATGTGCGTGTCTCAAATTTGGGGAAGTTTTACTCCACTTGATGAAATAATGTTTGTGGAAGAAGAAAGAACTTTTTCACATTACTCGGGCTACATATCTCCTTTACATTTAACCATTACCGGACACTTGTCCTGAACATTATACAGATTTAAGGTAATTTTTCGCTCAAATATATAATATGCATGGATGTCAACCTCATATGACAAAAGCCAATAGGAAAGAAAATAAATAATAAAAAGAAAATGATTTTTTCTCTCTCAATAATTCAATAGCCAATAATCAATAATCGAAGTTGCGTTTCTAGTATGAAAACCCATTATGTAGGTCTCTCATCTTGAGGTAAAAATGATAACATTCAAACAAATCCCATTAATTGATTTAATTGATTAATGGGTTAGTGTCATGCCTAAAAACATTAAAATAAAAAGAATAAAATGATAATTAAAATGATTAAAAAAAAAACAATGGGGAGAACACGCTCATAGGGATTTTTGCTCTCGCCTAACATAGGTGCAAAGAGGAGGCCTAGTCGATCCCCATCAATTCTCCTCGGCTGAGAAAAACTCACCTCCGGAGAGTTGTAAGAGTGATATAGGTGCAAGTTGACATATCTCCTCATCTCGAAGCCAAGTAGCATCTGAGAGCAGTCAAGCCATCCATTTGACAATATATCGTTGAAATCCTCCTTGTGAAGAGCCAATAATCTCGTCGTCTATCACTTGTTCTATTTGATCATCATTACATGGTGGTTTGCAAGGTAGCATTGATGTTGGTGCAAGAAAAGTAGCCACTTTCTCGGGAGGAGTACCTGTGGAAACACTAGGAGGATAGAATGTGCCTTGATAAGGTAACACGGCTTCCCTATTGAAACTTGGGCTAGTACGTATGTTAGATTGCAAGTCAAGTAAGTAAGCATTAGGTCCAAGTTTAATGATAATAAGATGCGGTCCAGTAGCTTTAGCACATAGTTTCTTAAAAAAGTGTTTTGGGCATCGTTTAAGATGAACCGAACCATTACAAACTCACCCTCCTTCAATTCAACATTTCTATGGTGAATATCAGCTACAAGTTTATAATTTTCATTACTTGTGGTTATCTTGTGCCTAACATCAGCATGGAGGTCACAAATGTGCTTAAGCAAATAATTCAGCAGTCTTAGAAGGGCGAGAATCTAGGGGCAAGAGAATAAGGTCAATAAGTTGGCGTGGGGAAAAATCCATGCACAATCTCAAAAGGGATTTACCGGTAGAGCGAGCTATTGATTGAATTATTATAAGCAAATTCCGCAGTAGGCAATGATAAATTGCAATTCCCAATTTATAACCCACTAGACAACGTAGCAAATTACCTAAATTGCGATTAAGAACCGCAGTTTGTCTATCAGACACAGTAGAAGTAAGTCAGCCATGTAAACACCACTTGCCTAAAATATAATTTAGCCATATGTGATGCATTGCAAGGGATAAAGTGGGCCATATTTTGAAAATCTATTTATGACAACTACAATTAAGTCATGACCTCGAACCGTCCTAGGTAAACCAAGAACAAAGTCCATACGTAGGTCCTTTCATGGCGTGTGAGGGTAGGCAACGCCGCAACGATGTGTACATACCAGTGTTATTCTTCCTAGCCTTAGCTATTTGGCACCCCTACATTGTGACACAATCTTGTAAACGTCTTTCTTCAGACTAGGTCAATAAAGCCTATCCTTTACTAAAGCAATAATTTTGTTGCGACCATAGTAGTCCTGCGAGTCTCGTAGCGTGTAATTCCCAAACCAAAAATTTGCGAAGAGAAGTGTGAGGATATAATCAAGATGGTGAAGTCGCATCCCCTTTGTTAGGTCTTGAAAAATGACACGGAAATCAAGGCAAGAAGAGTATTTGTCATTAAATCTTTCAAATCCGACACAACATAGGTATCCGTAGATTTTAGAACCATACAAATCCAACTAAGAGCATTTGCTGGTTTATTCTCTACACTCGGTTTATGATTAAGGACAAACATATATTCTTGAAGGAACTCGGCCCTTCCCATATGCTTTACACTAAGCTTCTTCTGGGATTGAAGATATCTACGAGTGCATGGTAGTCGGAATACAAAACAAACTCTTGGGGGTAATAGATAATACCTCCAGTGGTGAAGAACTTGTACAACAACATAAAAGTCTTTATCATAAGTAGACTATTTTTGTTTGGCTTCATTGAGTTTTTCGTTGAAGTATGCTACTAGATGGCCCTCTTGACTCAACATTTTCCCCCCAAATCTCAATGCCAGGTGCATCAGGAGCAACCTCAAAGACCATAGAAAAATTAGGGTATCTTAAGACAGGTGCCTCAATCATCTTGTCTTTAATGAAAAAGAAGGCTTGAGAGGCCGCCTTAGTCCATTTGAACTCTCCCTTCTTCATGCAATTAGTTATCGAGGCTATGATTATTCTAAACCCTTTAATAAAGCGCTAGTAGAAAGTGGCTAACCCATGGAAACTTCAAACATCTGAATTGGTTTTGGGTTTTGACCACTCTTTAATAGCCTTGACCTTTTTACGGTGAGCAACGGTGCCATGAGCGCACGCTATGAATCCTAAAAAAGCATTTGAGGCTGCATATAGGAGTTTTTTTTCTTTTTCTTTTTCTTTTTCTTTTCTGGGATTATTGTACAAT
This sequence comes from Eucommia ulmoides, assembly GCA_016647705.1. Classification (NCBI taxonomy): domain Eukaryota; kingdom Viridiplantae; phylum Streptophyta; class Magnoliopsida; order Garryales; family Eucommiaceae; genus Eucommia; species Eucommia ulmoides. The sequence continues at coordinate 13,974,502 of CM028340.1, forward strand.
TTGGTAGTCTTAGGAGTCTCCCAGCGAATATGGCTCATGTGCTTGGCCTTAAATATGCTATAAATGAGAATATCATCAAAGTAGATGGCAAAATTTTTTCCAATGAAGAATGTAAAATCTCAGTCATGAACCTCATGAAGGTACTTGGCGCATTAAAGAGTCTGAAGGGAATAACTATCCATTTGTAAAAGCCATCATGGGTCTTAAAGGCAGTCTTCCATTTATCCCCTGGTCGGATCATAATTTGGTGATACCCACTACACAACTCAATCTTGGTGTGCCATTTGGACCCTTCTATTGAGTCTAGTAAGTCATCAAATCTAGGGAGTAGGGACAGGAAATTTGTACTTGATTGTGATCCTATTAATGACAGTACTGTAAGGGCTGATACTTGAAACACTGCTAGGGATAGGAAATTTGTACTTGATTATGATCCTATTAATGGCTTGACTAGCCAGAAAAATTCTCCAAGAGCCATCCTTTTTGGGAGTCGATGAAGCAGGAATTGCACAAGGACTAAGGTGAGGTTGAATTTGACCTTTTTGTGAGGACTTCATCTAACTGCCTATTCATTTCTTCCCATTCTTTGGGATTCAACCTATAATGCGAGAGATTAGGCAATTGAGATCTTGGTACTCAATCTATGGCATGTTGAATATCCCTCATAGGTGGTAATTATTTGGACAGTTCTCTGGGGTGTCACGTTGCCGAACTCCCTTGATAATTTTTGTGAGCTCTTTAGGGAGATTGATACTTGCCTGGAAATCAAGTTTCTACTTTTCCAACTAATGCTTGGACACTTGAGCCCTTACTTTCTTGCTTAACTCTCTGGAAAGATAAGAAGTTCATTCATATAGGTGATTTGAGAAGGTGAATCATTTTTTGTTCGACTTTTCTTGAGATTGGATTTGGTTGGTTTTAAAATGATATTTTTGCCAATATGTAGGAAGATATAAGTATTGCCCCTACTACTGTTCTTCGCTTTAACATCATAGAGCCAAGGACGACCTAAGAAAACATGAGCAACATCCATGGGTAACATCACATAAAATCGAATAGTCATCCATCTTGATTGGCACGAGACAAGTCTTAGAAACAAGTAATAAGGTCTTATCTACCTAGGCAACTCTACAGGGACAAGGATGTGGGTCGATTTTTCAGTGTTAACCTAGTAACGACGGACTTTGATACCACATTTATCGAACTTCCTCTGTTGATGACCAACTTACAAACACTATCTCCACAATTGACATAAGTGTGGAAGATACTAGTATTTCCAAGCGTAAGAGTTTATAGGTATGGTAATAATACATCTCATAATGTTAAGATAAACATTTATAGAGTTGTCCACACGTTCTTCTCCCTCTTCCAATGGTTCTAAAGGTTTCACTTTTTGGTTAGCTTCTTCCTCATCTAGTGGATCTACCTCTTCAACACCTATGGCCAAAGTTCCATGTAGACAATGCGAAGCGAAGTGACCTAAATCATGACAATTGTGACATTTAATGGATGAGAGATCCCTCTATTTAGTTGTACTAGGTTTCTAGTAGACACTGTGGCTAAGAATAGAGTTTATCCTAGTGTTGTAAAAGACGGGGGCGTTGGGGGAGCATTTTGACTTGTCTAGGGCAAGGTGTAAGCCCTGGGGCTACGCCCCACGATACATGAATTTTTAATATTTAAAAATATTATACATAATTAAAAAAATCCCAAAAATAATTAAAAAGAATATATGAAAAATAAATATAGGCAAAATCATAAGATGACAAAAGTTATGAATCATAAATAGTAATTTAATTGGAATTCTATTTTCAATATGAGGCCAACCTATTTGGGGATGTCGGTACATATTCTTTTTTATTTTGTTATATATTCTCTAACAAGTAATAATATATCTTGATTTCTGGTTAAAGACTCCAAATATTTCCTTTATTAATTTAAAGAAAAAAAATTAATTAGAGGAGACAACTGCCCTATTTCCAAATAAAAAAGCGCATGACTTAATCCTAGTTCTTCTATTTTTGCAATTATCATATTTTCGCCGTCGTCAACCTCTTCTACCTCAAACCTTGGTTGCATCTCCGACCTTCGAGTTTTTGGCACCAGTGAAACAATGAAGATGAATACGAACACATCAAATAGGTGCCAAATCAAGTTTTGTCTCTCTTGATTTTTCAAGTGATGGAAACACAGGGCGTAAACCCTGTCGAACTTCGCCACGAGGCGAAGTTGGGCATTGCCCACGGCATCTAGGTGCACGCCCAGTAGGAAAGTTGGCCGCCTCATCGCCCTGGGGTAGTTTAAGCCGCCTCATCGCCCTGGGGTAGTTTAAGACCACCCCGCCTATGGGCAAGCCCATGAACGCCTTTTACAACACTTTATCCTATAGGTTCCTAGTGGGGCGTGACTTGGGCTATAACTTTCCTTGGGTGCTAAAGAGAGAGGTTTGGATTGATTAACTCTCTGGAATTTTCAAAAGCTGTAGATCGAGACTGAGACTGACACAATCCTCCTGTTTGCAAAATTAGAGTATTCTGATCGGGCAATCGAGGAATCTTTCTATTCTAGAGTCTTGTGATATGTCTCTTCTAATGACTTTGGTAAATGGAGAGACGGTTCTCTCTTAATATCAGACCTTAATCCATTAATAAATTTGGTGATTCAAACCCATGATGCCTCATCAATATCATATCTCAACATCAATTCATCAAACCGAGCTACATAATGAAATATGTTAGAGGACAATTGTTTAAGGTTAAGCCATTGGTTCATTAATTGTTGCATATAGCATGTTGGAAGGTATTTTTATTTCAATCTACATTTCATATTCTCCCAACGGGTAATAGGGGTCTCTCTTATTTGCGCCATGTTCCTTTGAACGCCATGTCAATACCTCTTAACAAACCTAATAAGTTTCATTTTGCAAAGTGAACCCTTTGGTTGTTTGACATCTTAAACTATTCAAAATAGGCTTCCAAATCATTTAACCAATCGAGAGGGGTATTGAATTTTGAGGTTAGCCATAGTCTCTTGCATGGTTTGGATTTGAAATTGAATGGATTTTTGGAATTTTTTTATATCACGAATAGTCATGGGGTGGCTTGTGAAGAAATGCTGATGTTAAACCGAAAATGTACTTAAAATTACTACTAGCATATGATCACAAAGGGAAAAGAATGCAACAAGGGTAGTTCATGAATATGAAATGCGACAGAATGACTAAGTTGACAATATTTATGTGAGTGTACATATATATATCTTTTTTAATTAAATTAATTAATTTATTATTTTTTGTTAAAACCCAAAAATGTGCAAATGAAACTACTACTAGTAGTCAATACTACTAGTCAATGAAATAAAATGGTGCAACAATAGTTAAAGTAAATATTTTCTAGAAATAAATATGTTATTATTATTACTATGTTTAATAAAATGAACTTACAATATTGTGCTTAAGGCACGGAGATTGGTAGCTGCAACGACAGTGGCTGAAGCAGTAGCGGGGTGGAACAGCTCCGGCGACGGTTCGCCAGGCTCTGGTAATGTTAGATTTGGGGTGCTGATGGTTGGATGAAGAGTGCAGTGGTTGGAGGGGATTCGTGAGCAGTGGAAGCCTTGGGAGAGATGGAGTTGGCCAACGAAGGTCGGACAATGTCCTACGAGAACTCGTCTGGGTTTGGCAAAGCCAGATCTGGAACGGTGAGGGTTGGATCTATGGCTGGGCTAGGGTTGTGGTGGTGAGAAACGGCGTGAGCACAATGACTGCTTGAGGAGTAGATCTAGGGTTCGGTGGTAGTGAGCAGCGGCGTGAGCGTAGGATGCTGATGAATCTGAAGGGTTTGGTGGGGGTGACGACTTGTGTTTTAGATGTAGGGTTTCTGATTTGCTGTAACACCAAAATCAACTTGAAGCTCTGAATACCAATTGATGACGGAAACCAGTTGGAAAGAAAAGTAATAATAAAAAGAAAAGGGTTTTTTTGCTCAATAATTCAATTGCCAATAATCAATAATCACAGTTGCATTTCTAGTAAGATGAAAGCCATTATATAGGCCTCTCGCTTTAAGCTAAAAATGAAAACATTCAAACAAAGCCCATTAATTGATTTAATCAATGATGTGCAAGTTTTGTGCCTAAAAACATCAAAATTAGAAAGGAATAAAATGATAGTAAAAATAAAATTGAAAAACAGAAAGACAATTGGGAGAATGCGATTGGCTTTCCGCCCTCGCCTAACATAGGTGCGAAGGGGTGGTCCTAGTTGATACCCATCACACAAGCTATTGAATACGAGATTACTAAAAGTCTATTTTCTATTCTCGATGGCTGTTTATAATCATCGTAATTGGAGATGAAGATAATTGTTGATTCTGGTACATGCCAATTTTTATGTTGATGTTATTAGGAGTTTCCACCTAAATCATGTGGCATTAGGTGGAGTAGCTCATTCCATATATAGACTAGTTTGAGAAGACTCACAAAGGTGATGTGGAATTCAACACCCACCCTCATGTGCAACTCTACATGTACGTGGTGTGATTGAGAGACATTAGAAGACAGAAGAACTGTGGCCAAACAACTCGGAGATAGACAAGTGAGGGTTTCCAAATCCAACTCTGATACCATGTTTGGAGGTTCCAACCGCTATGACATCAAGTGGAGTAGCTCCCTTTGATATATATAGAAGAGCTTGAGAAGTATCACAAAAGCAATGTGGGATTCGACATCCACCCTCATGTGCAACGCTGGCTTGCATGTGATATGATTGGTGAAGATCAGAAGAGAGAAGATCGGTGGCCAACCGCCAACGACTCGGGGACAAGCAAAATAGACTTTCTAAACTTTGCTATGATACCATGTTAGGAGGTTCCAACATAAAATCATATAGTGACAAATGGAGTAACTCATTTAACTTATAAGATGGTTTGGGAAGTTTCAATAAACTATCAAGTTTCAATAAACTAATGTGGGATAGGAATCTAACAAATGTCATAAGGAAACTGAATTTACATTGTTATGGACTTGGATTGATTAAAGCGTGTCTGTTTATGTATATGCATGTATAACATTAGGTTCAACTTCAATAACCACAAATAGTTTGTTCATCTTGCCAGAATTTGATGTTCTTCATGGTATCATTTCCCAGTTGTTTTGCATAAATTTGGTGGGCTATCATCGCATATGGAAGATGAACCACCTATTTGTGGACCTGTATGATAAATTATCAAGTTTAAACTTAAAGTCAATAAACAAAAATAAATAATTAGAGTCATACCAATCCTAAGAAACGCAAGGCCACGTTCGGTTCCCAAGAATGGAATGGAATTGAGACATGCATGCCAAACATGGCCTTAAATGGTTTTATCATAAATTGGAGCAGCTCTATGCATGTAATGGTACCATGTAGTTGCGTGAAGGTTTTGCTGAACCCTGTTAAGATAAATGTCCATTTGAATCAAATATGAGAAAATGGTGGATGGAGATGAAGAAGCTTCTTGGTTTGAAAAGACACCCCCTATGTTTAGATGCATGGAATTGGAGCCCTGAAATGTTAATTGGAAAGGAACGCATGTAAAAAAAATGAACATTTAAATTCATTCGTTTCCAATTCCAAAATCTCAATTCCATGCTACCAAATGCTTCCAAAATAGTCTTCCAAGGTTTTCAAAATAAAATGTGGTCTCGGTTTTACTGAGGTTTAACATACAGTAACTTTTCTCCTTCAATTACCATAGTAACTACAATCATGACTCATCCTCATTTCCGCCTCGAAGCCTTAGTTGCTCATTCGATCCTTGTGTGTGGTATCTCCTATCAAAAACCAAAAAAAAAAAATAATGATAATAAAATAAAAAGAAAATCGATAACAACAAATACATGAACAATGGATGTGGCTACTTGGTTGGCTTGTTGATTCGTTAGATATGTTATATCGTTCTACTAACTTCAAATGTCCATTTTCTCCTTTTTGGGGACTATATGGAGGTTTTATTTTGCTTGGCTAGCAAATTGTTCTTACTCATGAATTTCTGTGTTGTAGGTTGAAGCAGCCAAGGGTTTCCTTGCAGTGTTAAGATCTTATTTAGATTCACTTTGCTCTAATTTGCGTTCGCACACAATTACAAATGTTCAATCCAATAATGATAAGGTCTGTTTTCTTTCCCCCAAATCGTGTCAATTGAGTCCAAATCGTTAACCCCGTTATTTTTTTTGACGGAAATCACCCACGTGGGTGATTTCCATGCTTGATAATGACGGTGTTAACAATTTGGACTCACTTGACACGATTTGGACACTTTAAAGTTTTTAATTTGTTCAAATTGAAAGGGCATGGACTAAAGTGAGATTTCTATGAAATTTCAGGGGTGTAAAGTGCAAAAAACTTTTTGCTTATTATTTTTGTAGTGCTTATCATTTTTGTTACTTCCCTTTGATTAGGTTTCATTGCTTTTGAAGGAGAGCTTTATTGAGTCATTCCCTAGTCGAGATCGGCCTTTTATGAAGGTATGTTCTTGAGCTTACAATATGTCCCTTTGATTGTGTTATGGTCATAACATGGTAATTGTGCAATTAAATTTCATCCCATTGCAAGGTTTTTGTCAGAACTTTTGATGTCCCACTGATTTTCTATTTCTTTTATTTTATGTGTTACATATATTTTATTAAGTAATAATTGATGGTATTAATCCCGTTAACAAATATAGGAAAATATGAAAGTTAAATTTGTCAAATTAACGGTACACATATTCTCAATATAGTGAAAAGTAGAAAGGGTTCTTAATATACCGTCCTTTATCTCTATATTATTTTTTTAATTTCAGAACAACTAATTTTTTTAGTACTTGTCTACTTATTTTTTCGTTAGTATCAATATTTTAGTGTTTTAACTATTGTATAAATACAAATTCAACATTTAACTACAATCAATTAGATGTATTTAATCTAATTGATAATAACCGAAATATTAAAAACTTATTCGAATGACAAAAATTAAATAAAATGAGGATAAAAGATCACAATTGAATTATTTTAATGATAATATAATAATTTTCCCAAAATAGAATTCAATATTTTCAAAGTCGAACACATTAAATATTGGCTTAATATAATAACATGCATATGTAAACTGTTACTAAAGTATTTGGTCGATTTTGATAATTTAGATGGATTTTTTAAAAACCAAACAAAACTAGGAAAACTTTGATTCCTCACAGAAAAGATTCTGGCTGGGAAAAATCCCAAGGTACTCTATCTGCAGGAGGGTCTTTGAACTCCCGAGATGGATGTGCCGTTTGTTTAGTATTTCTGTTCCCTGTGTCTTGTTTGTGTTCTCAGAAAAATGGATGCAGAAACAGAAATTAGAGAGCTAAAAGATATGTTTCTGTTCCGTTCCTAAATTTTTATGTCAAATGTCTGGGAACAGAATAGAAATCGTTCCCAAATTTCTGTTCTGATTTGTGAATAGAAACACTAAACAAATGCCACCTACGCGAGCATCTCAGCTAGGATAACTAAGGTCACTTTAGAATGTTAAAAACAGATGAGACTTGTGTTCGTAAGAAGAGTATATTGTAGGAGTGCTTATTATATGGTCCTCTATATTTTTTTTTTAAATTTTCTCCTGTCCTGTTTTTAGAATAATTTATTTTTAGTCCTTGATAACTTATTTTTTTAGTCATTTCTTACATTTTAGTTGACTTTAACCATGATATGAAATTAAAATTCAAGAATTCAATTTATTTGATACTAAAAGTATATTCCAAGATTGAACAAAAAAATGGAGATAAAAAATGATAAAGTGAATTATTACGTGGATAATATAATAATTTCCGTACATTTTTTATGCTCATATCATCGTGACTGATTTTGGACATTGTCTGTTTATCGTCTTTTTTAATATTTATTATTTAATAAATGATGGTAATTGTGTTGATGTATAGCATTCTGAGAGCATGCTCTAATGCAACTGCCTTTCTTGATATCTTTAAACAGCTTTTTGTGGAGACGCAACTCTTTTCTGTACATACAGATCTCGTGCTTTCTTTCTTTCAGAAGGAATAGTGTGTTTTTTGGTAGTCACCTGAGTGCAAGTTCTGTAACGGACACTGCCATAATGATAATGTCTTTTGAGTTATTTGTCTCCCCCAATTATAAATTGTAATTATAATTAATGGCATAATTATGGTTTGAGCTATCCAATTCTATTTTTTTTTTCGTGAGGAAATATTCATTGTAACAAGGACATAATATATTAAGTTTGATGAATAGTAATATTATGTATCCAGTTAGGTTGAAATTATTCCAGCTCTTTGTCATGGTATCATTTTATCCAACTGTTATGCAATGTTTTGAAATCCGGACTTGCCGGTTCAACTGGGTAAATTGCCACCCGGCTGAGTTTCCGGTGTGATTACCCAAACCAGATTACCCAAACCAGTGAAACGGCTGGTTTGGACTGGTTCAACCAGTAGCTTGGTGACCTGGAATGGTTTGAATTTAACCGGCTGGTTTTTTGAGATCTCTCGTACCTCCCACCCTCCACCCCCTGGAAAAAAGAAAAAGAAAAAAAGAAACTAATCAGCTCCCCCACATCCCTATCTGCCCACTCCCCCACCTCTCGGTCTGCCGCCTCCCCTAAATCTGCTTTGCTTGCGAAGTCGATGATTCGGCCGCACCTCTTCATTGGTGTCCCTAATCTGGTGGTTTTTGTCTGGTCCAGTTGTCGTCCTTCCTCTCCTCACTGGCTTGCCATTCGTCGTCCCAGTCCAACCTCCCAACTGGCGCTCCTCTCCTCTTCGACGTTGTCTCTCATCTCCTCTTCAGTGTTTTCTCAATGTTGGATCTCTTCTGCTCACACAATGCAAGATTTTTCCTTTTCCTTTTTTTTTTTTTTGGGTTGTAATTTCACTTTTTAATGTTAGTTTAATTTGTGTATTATTTGTTGCTCTTTCTTCCATTTAATTTTTCTGGTGCCTTTTTGCTATTAACTAGTGAAGTGAGTGTGATAATGAAAGATTTTTTTAAGCTTTTACAAATACACCTTGTTTGTTTGTTTACTTCATTAGCATTGGCCTCTTGATCTTCGGTTTGGCTCTTTTGGATATCCAGACGTGTTTGTAACTACTTGTCGTATAATCTTAGTTTGCGCGTTTTTTTTTTTTTTTTTGTGTGTGTGTGTGTGTGTAAATTACATAAACCAATTGTTTTGAAAAATACAAGGGTACATATAAAACACTCTACATTTAAGGATATTTTATTGTCAAAATGTTATGTTCTAGGAAGCTATGGTAATCTACCGTAGTAATTGACAATTGATTATGGGAGATTGGACTATGAATGAACTGAGATTGGTTCTTTATTGATGAAGCTTGCTTTTGTGTTGCTCAAAGATGATTTTAATTGCTAAAACTTGGTTTTTTTGGGCTGAAATTTAGTTTTGTGTTGCTTACAGGGGATGTTTTTTTTTTTTTTTTTTTTTTTTAAAAATCAATGAATCAAGGTTTTTTTCAGGTGAAATTTGGTCTTCTTGGTGAAACATGGATCAAGTAATGCAAAAGAGTAAATACTCTTTTGGGTTATTGTATTGATCACTCTAGTAGTACTTTCTTGATCTCCCTCTTGATACTCCTTTCGTCTTCCGAAATGTACCACCTTCTTTTACTATATTGTGTGTTTTATAATTTGAAAAGATGAAGATGAGAACCAACGATGATAGAGAAAAATGAGTCCAATCAAGTGCACAGAGTGATAGAGGCCAGGATATTGGAAGCCCAATAAGGAGATCAATGAGATGTAACAACTTCAGCTAAATAATTAATTACACAACTTAATTAAACCTACAATTTGGTCTAGTGGCTCGGATCAAATCGAACTGCAAGTCCATGATCATCATATTCCTTCTATATTCTAGTATGGGATAATTATTTATGTTGTTTTATTTTTAGGCCACTTAGCATGCATGTATGGGGTCTGTTGATCTTAAAATTTTGATGGACAATTAAAAATTGATGTTTTCGTTGGAACTAACAGTTTAATTGAGTGTTTCAATTTATTAGTTCCAATGATGACGATATGATGACAAATAATGAATGGATACTAAAAGATGATGACAAAGATCATGAAAGATTAAGAGGTTGAAGAATTTGAAGAATCTAGAGAAAATAACTCAGGTTAAATTTCAACTCTTAATATCTCAATTAGGATCACACACGACACAAATTTTTTTTTAAATGATTTTTATAAATATGTGTGTTTTTTATAGGATCTTAATTAGTTAAATTATTTTCTCCTATGTGAAATTGAAAAAGAAATATTAATAATTAATTGAAATTGAATTTAAGAATTTAGTGGAGTTAACCGAGAAAAGAAATCGATTAAAGGGGCGAAAACGTCGATGAGAATGAATTCAAAACGAATTAAGGAGAGGATTCTAGCATTGGTAAGTTGACAGGTAAGTTGACTGATGCATAGAATATGAAGTTGTTGAATCTCTCGGTCGACAGGTAGGTCGACCTGAGCTTAAATGACGAACTCTCTGAATCGATAAGTCGACAGGGAGGTCCACCTGTGACCAAAAATGAAACTCTCTGAATCTCTGGGTCGACAGATAGGTCGACCGATGGGCGATTGATTTTTGGCTTGGCTACATCCTGAATCGAGTGGTCGACCGGTGACCCTTGGTCAGTCAACTTATGGTACTGGATTTTGTGAAATTCCGGATTTTATTCTAATAGTAGCCATTACTAGCCGTTTTATGGTTAAGATCTGAGAGATATCTTAGGGATTTGATATTATTTGAGATATGCAACATATATTATGATATCTCTATAGATATGGTTCATTAAATTTGAATATTTCTCAATTTGGTACATGTAATTCTTTCTATCCTATTTAATTGTGATTGAGAAATATTTGGAGGACTTAATTGAGATGTTTAAAAGCCATAATTAAGTGATTAGCCATAATTAAGTGATTTGAATTAGGATGAAATCTTAATGATATAAGGGGTCTATAAGAGTAATTAAATGTCATAACAAGTGGGAACTAGCAGTTGGAGAGATTGTTTTATTCTATTTTAGACCTTTGTTTTTTCACATTAAAAAATATATACATCAAGAGAATTATTGTGAACTATTCAACTTTTGAGCTTTCTAAGAGTAATCATATTGATTGAGTTGTGAGATCTTTTTTGAGAGTTATTCTTGAAGAATATTTGTTGTGGATTATTGCTATTACCGATCTGAAACTTCATTGCTATCTCTAATTATTATTTTTTCGGTGGAATTCGGGTGAGATCTTTACAAATTACTTTCTATTAATTGTTGCTTGATTATATTTGGAATTTGATCTTTCAAATTGTTTTCCAAATTTTTATTGAAAAATATTTCTGAAATAATTTCTTGAAGATATCTGATTACGTGCTTCATAATTTTTATTTAAAATCAGATTTTGAATATCCTACTTTTCTATCACTAGTTTTGGGATATTAATTGAGTTCTAATTTATCTGGGGTGGTAGAAGTTCCGAGTGAGAAAAATCATTTATCAATTCGTAATTGGTGAGTCAAGTGACGGATTGAATACTATTGGGAGTATTTAATCAAATGGTAGTTGGTTTCAGTCTCTTCCTGTAAAGAGATTGAGGTAGTGATTCTTCCTAGATTGAATTGATTTGTGAGCAATTTTGTAACGGTTCAATCCTTACCAAACAAAAGGATATTTTGAGTGTTTGTGAGGTTTTGATTCTTTAGCCTTAGTTTAAAAAAGAATTAGGTTATTCTTGAGCCTGTAAAAAGTAGAGATTATTCCTGAGTCTAGAAAAAGAAATTTGTAAAGGTTGATTCTGAACCTGTGAAAAGAATCTTTGTGAGGGTTTGGTTCCCACCTTTCTAGGAATCTTGAGTTTAGTGGGTGTGACTCTCTGTGGAGCTCGAGGGACTGGATTAGCCAAGAGTAGTTTGATGAACCAGTATAAATTTCTGGTGTGCTGCTATTTTTCATTAATTTTTTTTGTTGTTTGGTGTGCACCTAATTGATATTATATTTTCGCTGTTATATAAAGATAATAATTAATTTAGAATTAAAATTAATTATTTGATTTTTGAAATGTTTTCTCTGATAATGTTTTATCTACCCATTCACCCCCCTCTTGGGTAGCTTATTAGGCCAACAAGGTCTAAACAAACTAAATAAGTAAAACGATGAGATCTAAATAAATATAATTCAAATCAAATATTAAGTAGCAAACAGGAGCATATGAGATATGCATCGTCGAGGTCTTCCACCAGTGGATCTATTCGGGTAGGGGTTCCATAAGTCTAAAGTCGGCCAATACCTGATAGTATGAGTTTGTATCCTGAAAATCAAATTTTAATGAACTTATCTTTATTTTATAACATGAAGAGAGTAGACTAATGAGTTTCAATACCTAATTGTGTGAGGGGCTCATTGGGCCTAATTTGGACCATGATGGGTGGATATAACTTAACTAGGGGGATATATTAATACCTGATAGTGTGAGGTATGATCATACTAGAGACCGAATATGAATTGGATCTTGCCCGGAGGTGAGCAATAAGAGTTTCTTATCCTCGAAGGTTCAATAGGGCTAATACTTGATAGTGTAAGGCCTATCAAAAAGTAAGGATTATGTAATTCCTCACTAGGGGCAATTTAAGTGAACCTGTTTCTCCAGAAGGATATGAGATTCGAAAATTTTAGTGGCAGTACATTTAAATTCATAAAAGATCTTTGATCTAAAATTAATATGCCTATTTTTCTGCTTAAGCTTATTTGTTACATTTATTTTCTGTGTAGATATCATTATGCTAAAACCATTGAAAAACGTTCTTGAGAAAAATACTTTAACATGACCTAACTTTTATGATTGGTTGAGAATCCTTAACTAATTTTGCCTTATCATAAATTAGACTATGTTCTAGAAGGTCCAGTTCTCGAGGCATATGAAGCTAAGACGGATAAGGAACGCATCACGATCCGAAAATATATAAACAAAGATAGGCAGTCTCAATGCTATATTATATCATCAATGAGCAATGAGCTCCAAAAATTGTCCAAAGGCTTAGAGAGCTCATATGCGATTGTGCAGTGGCTAGAGTCATCTTTCCTGAGTAAAGTCGTACTGCTGGGTACAATGTCATAAAAGAGTTTTTCAAAACTAAGATATTGATAGGGTCATCGGTTAGAGACCACGTCCTTAATATAATCAATCAAGTGTGGAACTAGAAAGGTCGGGATCAATTCTTGATCACAACTTGATTGTGGACCTAGTTCTATAGTCGATGTTTGATGCGTACGATCAGTTTGTGGTGAACTTCAACATAGGAAAATGATAACTCACTATTCTGGGACTTCTTAATATGTTGGGGACTATCGATGGAACATTGAAAAAGTCAAAGGGTTCGCTGCTTGTAGTGGATGGGCCTTTATCCTCGAATGGGAAAAAGATGAAAAAAAGGGCAAATCCAATTCATCTTTGAAAGTGAACCGAAAGCCAAAGAAAGAAAATAGAACCAATAAAGGAAATGTTTTCGCTACGGCCAACAAGAGCATTGGAAAAGGAACTGTCCCCAGTTCTGAAGTTCCAAGGACAAACCTTCGGAAGGTATGTCAGAATTGCTTATTGTTATTGGTTGTTTGACAACGTGTTTTGTTTCAGATTGGGTTTTAGATTCTTATGCAAGTTCACACGTATTTAATACTATGCCGGGTGTAAAGAGAAGTAGAAGTCTGAGTAAATGAGACACCTCGCTACATGTAGGAAATAGAGCAAGAGTTGCATTAGTCGTGCAAGACATTCACTTGAGCTTACCGTCATCACAAGTTCTAATATTAAATGATTGTTTATTTCTAGATAACATTTTCAGAAATATTATTTCTATTCCATATTTAGTAAATGATGATTATTCAGATGTTTTTGAGAATAATACTTGTATTATTTATTTCAATTAAAGTTGATTGACTTGTGCATTTGTTATAACAATCTTTATTAGTTAAAAACATTTGGTGAACGTAACAACATAGGAAATGAAAGTATAACAACGAAAAGATTGAGAAATAAAAAATCAATCGACTTGTGGCATCTCAGACGAAGCCATATTAATGAGAAAAAGATTAAAAAGATAGTGAAAAATAGGCTTTTGGGCTCATTTGACTTGGAGCCTTTACCAACTTGTGAATCTTGTCTCATGGGTAAAATGAGTAAGTCACTATTTGTTGGACATTAGGAAAGGATTGCCGACATACTGGGTCTAGTACATACTAATGTTTATGGACCCATGAGGTTCACAACTCGAGATAGATATTTATACTTCATTACCTTTATCGACGATCACTTCAGGTGTAGTCTTGTATATTGATCACACTGCATTTTGTGCGATCAATTACTACTAAACTAAGTTTTGTTAATAATTTAATTAAATTAAATTATTAAAAATTAATTTATTTTATTTGTTTTTGTAAGTTTTTGAAAATGGAGCAAAACCGAGTTAATTTGGAGTAAAACGAACAAGAAACGAGCAAACTACGGTGAATCGAACGAAACCGATGTAGTACGGCTTATCAAAGTCGCACAGTGGTGGATTTAGAAGCCGCACTATTTGCGACTTCTGAGCCACATGAACACGCAGCTCCGAAAGCCAGCCAAGGCAGTTGAGTCACCTTGGCTTCCGTGCACTGCAGAGGATGGCTTGCCTTGGGTTGCGCGAAATCAAATAGCTAGCCTTTTCAACCAAAAATTATCTGTATTTTGTTTTCCCAAAACACCCTAAAACCCCCATAAATATCCAAATAGAAGAGGAATTAAAGAGTTCTTTTTTTTTTGGAGATTATTAACTATTTTTTTCAGCCTCTTTATCCTTTTTCTTGATCCATTTTTCCTTCTTCTTCTCACCATTTTCACTATTCTTTAAGGGAGATAGCTCAGTTTCCATTACAAAGGTGGTAATGACATTTTTGTGGATTGTATCCAAGAAAACGATGTTCCAAACAACAATGAGCGACTAAACTTTCTTCTACCGGGTTAGAATTGTGGTGAGGTATTGGAATTATGTAATATTATATTTTGCTATTTCATTGTTGGATCTTTTGTAACGATTGCGTGACAGGAATCTTGTTCTTACCTTGATATTATTGTGATTGGATTTATTGTCAAAATGTTCTTGTAGAATTTTTGGTTTAGATCCGATTACTACTAGAATATTAGATCTTATACCTGTGGTTTAGATCTAATAGTCACACAGTAGTATTCTTGGGGATTGATTATTAGTCTGAATGATTTATACCTACATTTTAATTCACCTTAGATTAATGTAGTATAGTGTATGAATTAAATACCGAAGATAAATCATGCTGGAGAATAATAATCTATTTTTTTTGAGTAGTTTCGGCTTGTAGTTGAGAACACTTGTTTACACAAATCCGATTTAAATTAAATACGAGAACGACATAATACGCAAAATACTAAACCCACAATTCCCAACTTGGTTCTTTATTTTATTTTGTTTTTATTTAATATTTTCTTTTCTTATTTTTAAAATCAAAACTCAAAACAAAACTCGTTTTCACCAAAGGAAGAAAAATAATCTGAATTTGATAATTGCCATATCGATCCCTGTAGTTCGACACCCTACTTGAACACTATACTACATCAGTATCGCGATACCACTTAAGGGTATTATTTTTGAGCGATCATATATCAAACAAAATACAAGTCTGATTCCTTGAAAATTTTCAAAGAATTCAAAAATAAAATAGAGAAACAAATTAGAAAAAACATTAGGGTATTTTAGTCGGATCGAGGCAGGGAATACTTATCCATGGAGTTTAATGAGTATCGCAAGCTAAATAGTATACTTTCTCAATGGACTTCTCTTGCGACTCCACAATTAAATGGTTTATCAGAAAGAAAAAATCGGACTCTAATAGATATGGTCAGATCAATGATGAGTTGTGTTGATTTACATATTTCATTTTGGGAATATGCCTTAATGACCTCAGCTCATCTGTTAAACAAGGTTCCAACTAAATCCGCGTCAGGGACACCATGAGATGTAGTATGGACTCCATGTACAGTAACCGAGTCTGTACGTTTATAGATCCACTTGAGGGAATCGTTCCCATTGGGTGTAAATGGATATTTAAGAGAAAACTAGACTCAGATTAAAGTGAAAGTGTTTAAGGCAAGAATGGTAGCGAAATGATATAATTAACCTCAAGGAGTTGACTATGAGGAGACTTTTTTGTCGGTCGCCATGTTAAAGTCTATCAGGATTTTATTAGCTATTGCAACACAACGCGACTATGAATTCTGGAAGGTGGATATAAGGACAACTTTTCTCAATAGGATATAGAGGAAAATATTTACATGCATCAAGCAAAGGGCTTTATAGCTGAGGGTGAAAGGTAGAAGGTGTGCAAATTGAAAAAAGTTTATTTATGGGCTTAAGAAAGTTTCTAGATACTGGAACATCCATTTTGATGAGACAGTCAAATCATTTGGTTAACTCCAATAAACAAATGATCCTTGCATTTAGAAGAAAATGGATGGAGAGGCCATTTGTTTCCTAGTGTTGTATGTCTATAATATTCTACTAATTGAAAATGATGTAGGAATATTGTCAACTACAAAAGTATGGTTTTTTCAAACTTTCTCCAGGAATGATTTGAAAAAAATGTCATATATACAGGATATAAAGGTCTATAGAGATAGACTAGGTACATAGATAAAGTATTAGAGCGATTCAGCATGGTGAATTCCAGAATCTACAAGTCCAACATAGAATTCATCTTTCTGAGAAGATGGTGATGTACCCCGGATTTCAGTAGCGGAAGAAGTAGAGAATCAGGAAGAGGATGAAAATAAGTTTCATCCATTTCTCTTTAAGTCATCCAAATCCGTTCATTTTGAAAATGGTTTTTCAAGGGCTTTTCTAGGCGTTAGTTTTGAAAAACTTATTGGGTTGAGATTTTTGTTAAAAAATGGAGTCGCCGCCTAGCATGGGGTTAAATGGTGTGTTAGGTCACTGGAATTTTGAAATTTTATTTTTTCTTTTGAAATGACCCGTGTTTTGACTTCCATAGGTCTATGTACCAGAGATATTCTTTAAATTTGGGAGTCGGTTATGCTCGGGGAAGGTGTTAGACACCCCAAGACACCTGTCCGAAGATGGTACCTCGGTTTAAATAGATATTTACTGTTAAACACTATCCAAACAGTTTTATTTGATTGCTTAAACAAAAATAATTGCCATTTTTTTTTAAAGCTTTTTCTCTTTTTATGTATTTTTGACATGATTTAATGGAAAACAACTAAATACTACAGCTACCACTAGTCAACGACACCCAATAACAGTTTATATACAGATAAATATGTAAATATGCATGCTATACTAAGTGAAATACAAACTAAAACTAAGTTGTTTGAATATGCGACCGAACACGCACGTAGGTTGCCTACGTATCTTGAATGAGAACAGGTCATCACGTAGTTCGTTCTGGTTACGATAAAGGACATGGTTTATTATTAAAGGTGTGACCGAACCCTTATGGGTTGCCTACGTACTTTGGGAGGTTACCAAAGATCATGTTAGACGTAGTTCCTTCTTGTCTTGTTTGAAAACTATATTAATTATTAGAGGTGTGACCGAACCTTTATGGGCCGCCTATGTACTTTGGGTGGTTACTAAAGATCAGGTCAGATATAGTTCAGTCCTGTTATGTTTGAAAAGCTGGGTTGGTTTTGGTTAAATCTGAGTTAGTTTAGTTACGTTTTGGTTGATTACCAGTTAGTTTTGATTGAGCAAACTTGAATCACAACTTTGAAACAAACCTTTGATTTTGTCAAGAACCTCAAACGAACTCCTTTACTTTGATTAGCTTAGTGTTTGTGTGTGAGGTGTGAGTTAAAAGTGAAAAGAAATACCATATATTTATACTAGTCCTACTCATAACTAAGAAAAACGAGAAGATTTCTGAAGAAGAATCACACATATCCCCGAAGGAATAAAGACTCTCCCTTTATCCCGAGTTCTTGGCCACGAGGGTCTTTTGGTGTAGTATATAAGTATATATGTACATATATGTATTTTTTTTAGCTAGAAAAGAAAAGAAATACAATGTTCTTAGGGAAAATCGTATAGGCTATGTACAACTCATGGTATGAATAGCCGTTTTACTAGAATCCGCACGTATTTTTACCACGTGGTTAGATGATTTAACATTTTTGAATGACTTGGCATGTTTTTGAATGCTCTTGAATGTTTTGAATGATTTTTGTATGATTTAACCCTAATTTGGTTGTTATAGTTGAGATTAGGTGTTTGCTTGACGTTCTTGAAGAAATCAAAAGCTTGTTAGGTTGTTTTTTTAGGGTTTGTTTGATTCTTTTATGGATTTTATGTGTTAAAAACATGAAAGTAAGTGTATTATTTATAAGATCCTAATATATACAAAACAATATGAACAAAATCAACCAAGAATCATAGGGGGTTTGGTAGAAACATACCTACTTAGAGGTTGTGGTCTTCCCTAAGTATTTACCTCATTCTCCTTGATTGGTGGTTGGCCGGTGGTCGCGGTTCTTTGAGTTCCTAGCCAAGAACCCAAGAACAACAACCTACTTAGGGGATGTAGTCGTCCTTAAGTAGCTAACCTTCTTTCCACCTTGGCTCGATGTTTATCGGTGATCGTCGATCCTTGAAGTTTTTGTTCTTAGAACTTCAAGAATTTCTTCCACGACTAGATTTCGACAGAATAACGACTTGTTTTTTGAGAAATCCGTTTGAGAGGCCTAAGACCAGAGATAGTTGCTCAAGTTAAGAAAGAGAAGCTACGCCTTCAAGTCTTGAAAAAATGAGAACCCCAACACCCCTAGTTATAGTCTGGGGGCCTGTGCATTGGGTAATACGCAGGCTAATCCAGCCTCTTCCTTGGGGGGTATTTGGCCTAAGGGACTTGTTGTCTTGTCTTGATTTGATTTAGATTGGAATGAATTTAGGGGAGAAGGCTATATTCTCAAAGATTTGGTAATAATTGGTAATCATTACCAATGATTGCCAATAATTACCTCTCCACCAATGAGATTCCTTATACATGGGTGCATTTATGACTTGATGGGATGAATCCGGTTTGGTTTAGGGGCTAAATACCAGTTAGATCCACTATTTCAGTTTGGTCGTCATAAATGCTCCCGAGGTGCATTGCATCAAGTCCTTATGTGTCACTTTGCATTTAATGCAAAGTGATGAGTCATGACTTAGAGGCCTCACATTTGGTTCATTTTGGATGGAATCGGGTGAACTTTCCTTATAATAATTGGTTGGTTTCCAAGTTTCCTAGTTACCCTTAGATATTTTTGTGAAAATATCTAGATCCTTTGAACCTAACCATGACATGTGATCCCAAGAATTTAATGCTTGATGGTATGTTCATTAAATTATTTTCTTGGAGGCTACTCATCTGGTTTGGTTTTGGTAACGAGTCGTCACGATTCAAGGATTTCGGGTTGGTTTCTAAGATATTTTGCTTAAAATATCTAGATACTTTGAATGTGGTATTGAAATTTCATCCCAATCATTTAATAC
Source organism: Eucommia ulmoides (assembly GCA_016647705.1). Classification (NCBI taxonomy): domain Eukaryota; kingdom Viridiplantae; phylum Streptophyta; class Magnoliopsida; order Garryales; family Eucommiaceae; genus Eucommia; species Eucommia ulmoides. The sequence continues at coordinate 13,994,102 of CM028340.1, forward strand.
TTTATGGTATGGATATTCAATGCTCATTTAATGCCTTACTTATGTGGCGAACCAAATCGGTTTGATTTCGATAACGGTTGGTTGTGCTCTAAGTGTTTTGTTCTCTTTCTTTGCCATTTGGTAGGCAACTTTTAGGAAGTCTCCTTGGTCATTATAAGTCATGGTTTATGGGCCTTAAATTATGTCTAGGCCCCTCAATTGCTTGGGCCTAGGGTGGTTTGCCAAGACTACTTAGATTTGGTGAAAATCCAAGTCAAGCCCAAACCTTAAATCACCTTGTGATTTAGGGCTTTGTCATGACATTTCCAAGCCTTGATTAAGGTGTCTTGGATTTTTTATTGGTAGTATGTGATGTGATATGCATGAGAGAAACAATTATTTTTGGTATTAAATTGGACAAGATTTAGTGAAAAGTAAATGTTTCAAAATCGGGGTGGGGTAACCGAGTTAATTGTTTGAAATGTCCTATGATTTAAGGGTGGTGACTAATATTTATCTATACTAAATATGATTTTATGGAAATAAAACCTTAGTAAAGTCATTTTAGACCACCTTAAATCATGGGAATTTCAATTTTGACCCAAAACTTTTACTGAGCTGTATTTTGTCAAATTCAACATTTTTTGCTTTTTTGTCATGTTTTTGGTTGTTTTTGTATATTGTATCATGTGATCTTAGGTAGAAATTCATTCCCTTTAAATCTGAGTTTAAAGTTTATTTGAACTTAAACTTGATTAGCCATTGACTGAGCGGGACAAAATGCGGTGTCTATAGATGGGTCCTTTTTTTTTTTTTTTGAAAAGACTGCAATGAGTAGTATTCTATATGTTTTGATAATCATAAGTATCATGTGATCTCAAGTAGAAATTCATTCCCTTTAAATATGAGTTTAAAGTTTATTTGAACTTAAACTTGATTAGCCATTGACTGAGCGGGATAAAATGCGGTGTCTATAGATGGGTCCTTTTTTTTTTTTTTTTTTTGAAAAGATTGCAATGAGTAGTATTCTATATGTTTTTATAATCACAAGTCTCATGTACATAATGCTATGAATTAGGCCCGATATTAGTTATGCTGTTGGATGAGTCAACATATATCAAACTAATCCAGGTTTAGAATACTAGAAGGTTGGAAGATGAGAATTGTGGTACGCAACACTGAAAGGGGTCCCTCATAGTCTCCCCTCTTAGAGGTGTTTTTGAAGGCAATAAAGAGTGTAAAGAAAGCAAAATGAGAACTAGAATGTTACTAGTCCTCTGAGACACTAAGTACTTCTCTAGCGTTCGCACTAAAAGATCAATGATCCTATTCCTTTGGAATTGCAGAGGCACTGTCAACTCAAATAAAAAAAATTCCTTCCGCGATTTGATCGATACTCACCGTCTGAATTTGGTAATTCTTTATGAAACTAAGGTGTAGTTAAGCTCTATGGGGAAATTCTTTAACAATTAGGGATTTACGACCTCTTCTCCCATTGACCCTACTGGTTGTGCTGGGGAAATTTGGATGCACTGGATTTTTAATAGAGTGTCCATGCATGAGGTTAAAACAACTAACCAAGCAATCCGTGCCAAGGTAAGTATATCTAACTATGAGGATTGGGTTCTGTCGATAGTTTATGCCAACCCTAATCTAAAGGTGAGAGATGACCTATGGAGGGATCTTCAGAAAACCTCCCAAACATATCCTAACCCTTGGCTTGTGGCGGGAGACTTCAATGATGTTGCTTCCTAAACTAAGATTAAGGATATGAATGCCATTAAGGATCATTTCTCACTTCAAAAATCTGTTTGGTGAGGAAGAGGGTAATGCTCCCAGAGAACTTTTGGGGGATAGTTTCCCTAAATTAAAGCAAGGAACTTGTGACAGATTGAAGATACAATCTAGTGATATTGGAATTTGGGAAACTTTAAAAACTATTGGGGATCTTAAAGTGCCGGGTCTTAACGGTTATTAGGCTACATTTTCAAAAAGAATTGGATTGTTGTGGGCAAAGATGTGTACGATTTTGTGATAAAGTGCTTCAAGGAATGGACTATGCCGGATTATAATAATAAAATGTTAGTTTCCTTAATTCCTAAAGTTGATAACTCTGAGACCATTTGTCAATTCCATCCCATGATTAGTGTTAGAAATCATTTTCTCTCTATTCTTTGGAATGGGGAGCCTGTGGAGGGATTTGGTCCCTCTAGAGGCCTCTCTCCTTATCTATTTGTGTAGTGTATGGATAATATCTCATGAATAAACATGTTAGTGTATGGATAATATCTCATGAATAAACATGTTAAGTGCAAAAACTGGGTTGGCCTACGGGTAAGGAAAACAGGGCCTCTAATTACACATCTTCTCTTTGTAGTTGATTTGATCCTTTTCTCTAAGGCTAATGATAAGAATGTGAATACGATAATTGAAGTCTTAGAGTCTTTTACTTCTGCGTCGTGTTAAAATATTAATTTTAATAAATCCAAATTGTTTGTGGTTGAGTGCGTTAGTAAAATGAACGCGAGATATATTAGTAGAAAATTGGGAATTAACTTCACTGATGATTTGAGAACCTACCTGGGAATCCTGCTAGTTCATGGTAGTCAGAGTAAAAATCATTATAAGCATGTTCTTAAGTAGATCCAAAAAAGGCTGTCTACCTGGAAGCCAATATGCTTTCCACGGCAGGAAGGGTTATACTTATTAAAGTTGTCACTTTTTCTATCCCATATTACATTACACTACACAAATCTCCCCCCCCCCCTTCCTAAGAAATTCCGCGATGAGATTGATAAGATTACTATAAACTTTTTATGGGGTGACACTCAAATGTTAAAAGTATCACCTTATTAATTGGGAGACTTTTTTTTTAAACCTAAGGAGTTGGGAGGCCTTGGTATCAAGAATGCCAAACGAAGTAACAAGGCTTTTCTTGCTAAGCTAGGCTGGAATGTGATTAAGGGTGAAAAAAGGTTGTGGATTATGGTCATAAAAGGAAAGTATAAGGTAGACAAGAGTCCCAACAACTAGTACATTAAACTAACTCAATCATTTCTATAGAAAGGGGTTATTAAATCTAAAGATATTCTTACTAAATAAATAAAATGGAAATTAGGTAATTGGTGTGATGTTAGCATTTGGATTGACTGGTGGTGTGGGGTTGCACCACTAAGAGATGGGAACCTTTAGATGGGAATATGATCTAAAAGTTGTTGTTATTGTAGATGACAATGGAGAATGGTGTCTAAACCCCATACTTTATTTCATTAATGATAACTAAAGGGATATGAACCTTAATCTTTCCCCGAGTCCCATAGAGATGGACAAAGCTATTTGGCAACCAAATGCTTTAGGGAGATTCTCAGTTAAGGCCGCTTATGATATTTCTTATGATATTGAGGCTCCCAATACTATCTCAAAGTGGAGTTGGATATGGAAACTTAAACTTCCCCAAAATCTGAGATTTTTTATATGGCTTATCCTAAACAAAAGGCTTGTTACCAATCAATTTCGAGCTATCCGAAACAAAAATGCAAATAGTACGTGCCAAAGGTGCTTGGAAGGCATGAAAACCAAGAATTATGTTTTTAGGGAATGTTCGAACGCAACCCGAATTTGGACTTCCTTTGCTGGTCTCTTTTTTGAATTGAATGGTCAAGATAAGAATCTTCGGCGATGGATTAAGAAAAGATTAAAAGGGAGTACTCTTAACCCTATTATTTTTTGTATTTTTATTGCTATTATTTGGGAGATACGAACTGATTGAAATAATAAAGTATTTGAGGGCAAAAGATATGACCCAATGGTAACAATTAAAAGAATCATGAGACTTAGTAGAGAAATTTATTGAATCTTTCATGTAGAGAAATTTATGGAATCTGTCATGGGAAATATCTCCCAATTGACATTAGGATAGGTACCCCTACTAAATGGTGTTTTTCTTTGGCATGTTTTTATAAGCTAAATACGGATGAGAGTGCTCTGGGTAACCCAGGAAGATGAGGAATTGGAGGAGTGATTTGTGATGGCATGGAAGTTTGTAGGCTTTTTTGGACAAATCTGTCATGGGCAACATTGGAAGTGTAGATACGTGCAATCCACACCGGATTTCGTATTGCATCGAATAGGGATACTCCTCGGCTTGTTGTAGAAACAAATTTAGCGGAAGCGACACTTTAATTCTAGACGACTGTCCCCATACGCTTCGTTTAAAATCGTGGGTTGCAGATTGTGAAAGATTCCTGAAGAACAACAATTATATGCTACAATATGTTTCTAGAAAGGCAAATAAATGTATGAATCATTTGGCAAAGAGAGGCACGAGGGGAGAAGCTAACCTCAAGATGTTGGAGTCTTGCCTAGAAAATATGACATGCATGCTCCTAGGTCCTGGCGGAAATGGATCTAGGAGCTTTTGATAAAATGTATTAATTTTTTTTTTTTTTTTCATGTGTGTACCTAAAAAAGAAAAAGAAAAAAAGAAGAAGATAATTATCTTTTTATTTTAGTGAAAATTACCGTTTACTCCCAAATTGCAAAACTATTTACCGGTTACTCCCATTGACTTTTTCTTGCACCAATTACTCCCATCGACGCCTTTTTTATGCACCGATCACTTCCATTGCCAGCTATTCTTGCACCGAAAACTCCATTTTCCAGAAATAGTGGGGAACGAGATTACCGAAATACTCTCAACGTCTTCTGAAATCCAATGTGCTCTGACCTCTTCGTCGTTGCCAAATGTCATTATCGTTCCCGCAGTCTTCAGAAATGCGACGTGCACTAACCTATTCGTCGTCGCCAAAGGTCCGTCTCCGTTGCTAATTCCGTCAAAACTACAAGCGACGAAAATCCGACGTCTTCAAAAATCTGACGTGCTCTCAGAGATTTGCCGATTTGCTTTGGAGATTCATCAGATTCGATTCGTTCATACCGTCGGAATCGTTTCGGAGCTACGTCGATTTGTTCATTCAATTGCAGGTCTGCTCCTTCGCCATCTGCGTACCAGCCTATTTGTTCTTCAATTCTTGCAAAATTGCGGTCCAGCTATTTGTCTTAAGGTTTGTTCCTTCGTGATTTTTAATGCTCACATGTGTTTTTGGTTGTATGAGTGAGATCCAGCTGGTTGGCATTTGCTTTGGTCATTTACACCATGCACCCTTATACTTTGCATTTTATTTTGTGACAAAATCAATGATGTTTTCATTGTTTGTGTTTTCATTGTTCGTGATAAAAATAGCTTGTGTGTTGTAATTGCTGTTACATTCAACATCCACATGTGTTGAATATAACATCATATGGTTTTTACCGTTCATATATAAAACAAGATTAGAGAACAGTTGATATTACATTTAATATCTATAGGTGTTGAATATAACATCATACGATTTTTAACCGCGGATGTAAGACCCCGACTTAGCAAGTACGTCATTAATAATTTCATTCTAAAGCATGGAAAAATTCGGGGTGGAATTGGATTAATTAAAATTCAAATCAAACCTTTAGGGGTCAAATTGACAAATTTAGAAACAATAAATTTAAACTTGAGATTCAAGTTGATAAGTAAAAATCAAAATTTGAAAATATTAAGGATGAAATTATGATTTCAGAAACTTTTAAAAGTTGAAATTGATTAAAATAAGGATTGAAAGAAGTTAGGGGGGGAGGAAAGTGCAATTTAACTAAAGTTTATTTTAATATATATATATATATATACAGCAGTAAGTGCACGGTGGGAAGCCAGAGACGGAGCAGAGCAATACGGGGGACGTGGCAACCGAACGATCAAGCCTTAATCCACTAGTTTCATGCATATATATATATATAATGCATAGATTAATGATCAAAATTCCCCCAAGAAACGTCCAGAACCGAAGAGAGAAATCCAGAGGAAGAGAGAGAATGGAAGAGAGAGAGAGAGACTTGTCGGTGATCGTGCAAGCGCCGATTGTGTGGGGTTCGCCGGAGGTGGGTTGTGTGCGGCGTCGGGGTGTGTGTGGTCGTTGTTCTATTCAACTATTTTGTGCGTTCGTCGGCGTGCATGTGTGTGTTTCCCGGTGATCCGGTGGTGTGGGTTTTGGTCACCGACGGTGAGTTAGAGAGGGAGAAAGTGGGTTGGCCTAGAGGGTGTGTTCTATTTCGAGCTGCTGCTGTGTGTGGGTGTTTACGGCCGGCAGGGAAAGTTTGTGCGTCCACTGATCTGATCAACTTGGTCAGGGGCATTCCGTTCTCCGGCGGTGTGAGCAGTTAAGCATGGAGATGTTTTGTTCGATGTGGTTGCTATTCGCTCCGACAATGGGTTGTGCATGGCCGTCGTTCCGCGTGTGTTTGGGTGTGCGAGGTGTCGTTTGGACGACCGACAGGGGAAGTGAGTAGGAATGGGCGATCGGAGCAGGGTTGGCGGCTGCAAGTTTTCAATAAAAAACAGAACAGAAGGAGAGAAGGAAGAAGAAAAGGAAAAAAGGGGGAGAGGATTTGCAGAAACCACCTCGGGAAAAACCAAAACCCCTCTCGTGGCCGCCAAACGATTCGAAAATAGGTGAAATTTCAATCGATTATTAATTTTCGTTAAATTAAATTTTATTTAGCGTTACAATTCCTAAAATCGTAATAATTTCGTTACAATTAATTTATTTTAATAACGTATACATAAAATAGTAACGATTCGAAGCAGAGAAAACCTAAATCGATTATTACTTTCATTAAACTAAAGTATTAGCATTAACGGTTTCGCAATCGTAATAGTAATCCTAGTAATCGTAATAATATGTTAATAATCGCAAATCTGAGAAAAATTGGTACAATAAATATAAACGAGGCGAGATGGACAAAATAAATATCATTCATAATAAAATAATTAGGAAATAAGAAATTACGGAACCTAGGGTCCATATGACATGATTAGGTTATTTTTACCTAAAATATTAATTTAGGCCATGTCGCTAATAGGTTCGCAGACACCGGAGCGCGGTAGAGAATAGTCGGTAAAGGCTTTTGGGAGCGGAGCATCCGGTGAGTGTACTGTCTTCTTGCCAATCTATTTTTCTATATATATATATATATATGTGTGTGTGTGTGTGTGTGTGTTTACTTAAACTGTGTGAATTTATAAATGATATGGATTAAGCAGGATTTGGGTGAGTTGGTAAACTGGATTTTTAGAAGATTTCGATGGTTTTCGAAATGAAGTTGAAAATGAATTTTTGTTGGATTTGGTGAAATCAGACGGTGTTTTTAAAAGAAAATAGAAAACATCTGTGTTTTTCTAAAAATGCCTGGTTTTCTAAAAATAAGGGTAGAAAAGTGGTTTTGATAAAATCAGACGTTTTCTTTAAAAAAAAAGTGTGAAATATGATTTTTGGATTTAAAAGTGGATTTTGAGGAAAGGAGATAGACGTAGTGATTGGAGGATGTTGAGTAGACGATATTTATTGAGTTGGGATTCGAACATGCTGCATTTGATTTGACGATACCATAGTATTTATCTGTTTCAGTAGAGTGATGTTATCCGCTTCGGCGGAGTGATGTTATCCGTTTCGGCGGAGTGATGTTTATCTGCTTCGGCAGAGTGATGTTAAACGTTTATACTGCGCACTGATTATCCGTTTCGGCGGAGTGATTAGTGTTCGTAGGAAGGCATATCCTACGGATGGTATGGTACCGTTGCAAACTTCCAATCGTGAGGTTAAAACGATCACTATGGCTAGGCAGTGTGTGTTGTGGTGGAGTGGTGGTTTGAGATGTGTGTTTGAGATGTGATGTTTTACTTATATTGAGTTATATTTATTAGTTATTATGGTGATTGATATTATTTTACTAGGTAGGTTGGAATGGAACTTATATTTATTGGTTTATTTTTATTGCTTATATTATGAAGAATTTTACTAGTTACGTGTTGTTTATATATACTTATACATGATCCACTTAGATGTTGTAGAATGATTTATTATTTTAAAAATATTTTACTAAGAAGGCAGTACACTTGCAGGTGAAATAGTTAGGAGTCGGTTGGTCCCCTATTGGCGCTAAATAGAGTTATGCGGGTCATGCGATGGAGTCATTTGAGAGAAAATTTTGAGACGAGGTGTAAAAGATGAATCTAAGTGAGATTCGTGGGATTCGTTTGATTGTTCTTATATTTTGGACGGTGTGCCCCTATCATTTGGAATTATGTATATGTGGTATAGATTATTTGTTTGTATATTTGTCATATTGTGGTTGTCTAGTCAGTTAGGTGATGTCATATGGACTTTACTCTGTATACAAAATTAAGAAAACAATTAATGTTACATTCAATATCCACAGGTGTTGAATGTAATATCTTAAAAAAAATAATAATAATAAAGAACAATTGATTACATTCAACATACACATAAGTGTATTTTGGTAAGAAAAAGATAATAATAATAATAATAATAATAATAAAAATAAAAATAAAAATAAAAATAACAATTGATATTATATTCAACATCCACATGTGTTGTCAACATTCACGCATAATATGATCCATAAAAACATGAGAACACTTGATGTTACATTCAACATTCACAATTGTTGAATGTAACATCGTAAATAAATAAATAAAGAACAATTGATGCAGTCAACATCCATATGAGAAGTATTTTGATAAAAAACAACAACAGACAAACAAACAATTGATGTTACATTCAACACTCGTAGGTATTGAATGTTACATTTAACATCCATATGAAGGGTATTTTGGTCAGAAAAAGATAACATTATATAAAAAAAAAACAAAACAATTGATTTTACATTCAACACCCACAGATGTTGAATGTTACATTCAACATGCACATGAGAGGTATATTGGTCAGAAAAATATAACATCATAAATAAATAAAAAAAAATAAAATAATTGATATTACATTCAACATTTACAGGAGGGATATTTTGGTCAGAAAAGACAAAAGAAGTTATTGGTGCAAAAAAAATTTGATAGGGTTAATTGGTAATTTATTTCGTATTTTAGAAGTTAACTGTGGGTGCCCAATTATTTTATTGTCTAAATATTAAACTTAATATTTTTAAATTATTATTATTATTATTATTATTATTATTATTTTATTTATTTATTTATTTTTTTTTTTTTGTGGTTGCCTTCAGAGTAGTAATATATATCGAGGATCAGTGTATAATTATGTATAATGGAGGCGAAGAAGTTTAATTTAGCCAACGAAAAGATTCCCTCACAGATTTTCAATTTGTCTTTGCTCATCGATTTGCAAATTGCAACTGAAGACGGTAGCGAAGCAGCACAAGTGTTCATAGAATCACAGGAGTTCGTCACCTCGTTGATCCCTTTGATCTTTATCGAACAAAATGCCAATTAAATGGTAAATTCGAAACCCTAATACATTCCTGTATCCGATATATTCCCATAAAATCTAAGCACATGTAATTTTTATATGGATTTTCAATGTATTCTATAGGGTTTTGCACTGGCAACCCAATGCAGGAACGACCGTTAACAGTCAAATCCTCACAGAGGTCTCTCAGTGTGTCGAGACCATCAATGGAGTCAAGGAAGGAAGGTGGAAATCTACTCTCAGCTTTTACAGGCCCATTCTTCGAGGTATTGTTCTTTTTGTTCTTGAATCTACCCTTTTATTAAACACGCACGCGCAGAAATTTTTCTTTCTGTTGCTCTTATATATTGACGTTTGGACTTTTGATTACTGGTCAGAGCATGCTAATCCAGCTGAATTTCCCCGTGAATTTCTGGGGCTTTCACTGCCGGAACAGCCGAATAAGTACTACTTGGTGATTCGCGGGCAGCGGCTAGTTTTAGAGGCGGATTCCACCATTCAGACGATAATGGAGAAGCTTCAATCTTACAAGAATAGGGTTGCACTATATTTCGAGGTCTGTGACTTTCTATGGGATGTCTGCAAATTTTGTTATCATAGGAAGATTATCTGGATTGAATTCTATCATTTTGAATTATTTTTGCTGTACTTCTAACCAATGCTTGAGTTTGTGTTGTGAAATGAATGAATGCTTGAATTACTGTTCAATAGAAAGCTTATTCCTATACCATTTTTAAGAATTCTCAACATGATGCTGAGAAGCTATTAAGGTTTCCATACACCTGGTGCACTTGGCTGATATTATGTGAAGGGGTAGTCCTACAGACGCATTGTCAGATTCCATATGTTTAGGCTGCAAATACGTTAGGCAGGGGCATTGCTTTTGTTAACTTACTCTCTTGTTCGTATATGATTATATTGCCTTTTTACTTGAATTGACGACTTGCCAAGCACGCTATCACATACACACACACTCACGCCCCACACGTTGACTCCCTCTTCATGAGCTATGGAAATAAAACGACTTATGAAATTCTATTTTCACTCGCTACTATCTCTGTCGCAATTATTCCAATTTCCCGCACAACGCTCTGTGCTCATAAATATAGCATAACATGCCCTGCGCCATACCCTTTTGTGTCTTCCATTCCTTCAGTTATATTCTCCTATTCCATATCTATTTTCTACCTTTTCTTTATACTACAAATGTGGGTGGATAAATTTGATTATCTCTCTTCTTTTACTCTAGTTATTTTATCATCTGGTACATTTTGCACAAATGTTGCCCTTGTTATTCTTCTTCCTTGTACATATGTTCCGCACATTTGATGGTTTGTGTCAAAAGGGATAAAATATCCTTGACTTGGCACCATTTGATAAAAGGCCTTTTTTTTTTTCTTTCTTTTTCTTAAATGTAAAAATAAAGTAACGGTTGTTTTCTACTTTGAAAAATGTATTTATAACAATAAAAATAAAAAGTGAAAGTACTTTTCTGTAAAAGCAAAAAATATAGGATTTTTATATTTTTAAAGATTGATGGACTAGGATCTCCACCCAATTTTTTTTCCATCCTCTATGAAATTCTTTTGGATTAAGATATCTTTTATATGGAAAACAGGAAGATATCATCGCTACGTTATCAAGCATAATTTTGATTTTTACTTTTGCTTTTAAGGAACAATTACTTTTTTTTTTGTTCAATTAACTTTTTTTTATTGTTAAAAGTATACTTAAAAAATTGTTATCATATGGTGCCTTAAAGTTTGCGCTTTTACCTACTTTTGTTTTCCTTAAATTGCATATTCATGATTAGTATGCGATTTTGTCTCTACTTGATGTAGGGGTACCAGTACCAACTTGGTGACTTCCAGCTCCGAGTGGGAAAAGTATTTACAACTCACGCAGAAACTTTGAGGGGCATAGTTATGGAGGTATGAAGTCTCCTTAGAATCCAAGTAATTCTTATTTCTGAATCACTCCAGTTTTATTTTATAGTCATGATATTGGAATATTTATTAACAACAAAGGTGGAACTCTTTCGGTTTTTATGCAACCACCATGTATTGTGCAACTGAATTTATTAATTATGTAATATTTTAAGTTTGTAGATTTCCCATGGGAGCTGTTTTATGTCTTAAAGTTCCTAATCTACTTGGGTTTTTTGTGCAAATGTGACTAGTATATTGAATTGATAACTGTCCTGTTTGGTTTGTTTTCCTATATTTTTTGTTTTCAAAACCTATTTTCTGTTTTCGCAAACACAAAATACGACCTATTACACTTTTAATAGCACAACTCAAAAACAATTTTCTCAATACTCAACCTATCACATGACATACTTTTAATAATATATTTTATTTTATAAATTCAATTTTAATTTTTCTCTTTATTTTTTACTTTTCTCTCTACGGCACATTCACCCAACAATATTATCAAAACCAAAACCAAACAGGCAGTAGAAGTGCATATGAGATTTTTTAATTTGTGGATTGAGCATAAATATTTAAAAGCCCATGTTCCTTTTGCAGATGGAGTATCTACCCATTTCTTCATGGGATAAATCACATCGAATAATGGAAGAGTTCTTTGATTTATGGCAAGAAGCTCTGTCCAAAAGATCATTACCCGGTCATTTTCTGCATATTGAACCAAACTTTGTGGAGTACGGCCTCTCTGACCAATATACTTCACAGCATACAGCCATTCAGTATGCTAATATTGTAGGTCAAATGATAGCTTCAGCTCAATCAGCTCAAACTGTGAGAAATTAGAGCATGTTGATTCTCTTAAGCCTTTGCTATTATTGACTCCCTCTTTGTGTAACTTTATGAAGTACCAATGGTCTAGCCATGTATTGCTCCAATCATACTTTCTTTGGATTGAGCATCAGAAAATTATTAATGGAAATAGAAACTTGCTGCGGGTATGTCAAACCCTTCCAATTTGTTCTCTTTACTGAAATGATTCATCAAATATCAAACATGGCTTCATTCTAATTGCTAATTACTTTGTTTTAGATGAATTTTTATAGATAATCCGATATAAACATGTCTATTGGTAACCTCCACAAAGCCATAGTGTCTATTAATTTGCAATGAGTTTAGCATTTAATGCAATCATCAATCAATTTAGCTCACTAATTTCACATAGTTCATTCATCTAAAACATAGGAAGACACCAAACTAGACACCATAATTTGAATACATCGGTTTCTAACATTCATGGAACAAGGTGCATGCATAGCTTCTATATCTTTAGTAGAATAAATTGCATTATCAAAGTTGGTGTAGTATAATCTGAGCTCCATGTTGTGGCTGAAGAGTCATGACAGTGTGGGGAGCATGAGCATAAGAAGGTGAGAGCTCAAACGAGAAATGCTGCAAAATCATAGCCAATGCTATCTTAGCTTCTATCATTGCAAAGTTTTGGCCTATGCAAGTTCTTGGTCCCCATCCAAATGGAAAAAATGCAAGCTGCTGATCTTTAGATGCCTTTGAAACTCCATCAGAAAATCTCTCTGGTTTGAATTCTTCTGCATCGTCTCCCCACAGTTGACAATCATGGTGGATGAGCAGCGTTGGTAGATTAATGTCAACCCCTGCTGGAACAGAGATTTCTCCGATCTTGGTTTCCTTGTAGGTATGTTGGTATTGAGCAATTACTGGTGGGTATAACCTTAGAACTTCATACAGTATCATTGTTGCCTGCAGGAAAATATTGACATTAGAACTCCATCAGCTTTTTAAAAATAATCGCAATTTTCATTCGGTTGTTATGGATCTGATTTGTGCAAAAACAATATGTAATGTTTATTTCAGGATGGGAATGGAATATTTCAAGTATTTTTTGTCCTGTTCTTTTGTTTCCTATCAAGTTTTCCTGAAACAGCACCCCCCCCCCCCCCCCCCCCCCAAAAAAAAAGAAGAAGAAAAAGAGCGCTAAGGTGTTGTTGTTTAGTGTTTCTGTTCTCAGATTTCTGTTTCTGTTCCCAAGTGAAGTTTGGGAACAATTCTTTTCTGTTCCCAGAAATTGGTTCTAACATTTGGAAGCAGAGCATACAGATTTTTTTTGGTTCCCACATTTCTGTCACAAAAATCTCGGAACAGAAACACTACGAGTCTACGACCTAGCCAAACGCCAAGTTAGAAACTAGAGAAGACCTTTAAACCTAAAACATAAGCAATCTTGAGCTAATAGAAGAGATACTACAACTCACAATTTTGAAACTCCCTGTAGCTTCAGCATCAGGATCCTTTTTACCACAGATTTGCAGCACTTCTTCCCTGGCCTTCTCTTGCCATTCCGGGTGAATAGCAAGCACGATCACTGCCCATGTTATCCAACTCGAGGTTGTCTCATGGCCAGCAAGGTAAAACAACTTGCATTCTTCGATGATATCTTCCATTGTCATCTTGAAACTGTTCTTGCTATTGGAATTGTCTTGTGAAATGTTCTGGTTATTGGATTGCAGGAGTGATCCTAACAAATCATCGGCCTGAGATTCCCCATCTCTTATCGCTCTCTCGTTTCTTTCGACCAAAGTTCTTAGCATTGATGTGATTCTTCTGTCCAGGTACTTCCGCCTTCGATTCTTCTTTGTTGGAACAAATCTGGGATCATAAATTGAATTAATGTCTCTAACACAGCCTGTCATTTGTTAAAACACCACATACACCCCCGCTATCATTTCGAAACTACCGGACTGACCCACTAAAATTTCAGTACAAGTGAAGTTAAGACCTCCGTCGGATTAAAATTCAAATTTTATCCTTCAAAAGTCGAGGCCTAACACTGATTGACACAACTACTTCAGTTTTAAGACTAAATTGCCATTGCAATACTATTTCCTTTTTCCCCATTATTTTTTTGTCAAGGGTGAAGTAGTTATTATAAGAAAACACATTTTCTTTTATTGCTACAATTTTAAATCAGACGAAAAGTGAGGATAATTATAAGAAAACTTTTTTTTTTTTTTTTTAATATTTGATAGGGAGGCTTGGTAGTTTCAAAATGTTAAGGGGTTTATATGGCATTTTAAGAAATAATATAGGTGTCAGTGACATTAACCCATCGAATTTGTTGGGTTTATCCCACAACAGATGTGGAAGAGGCGCTGATGGTCATGTTATAAATGTGAGGGAAAGTCTCAACTCTGGAGCTTAGCTTTTGAGGTCGAGAGAGGCCTAAGACCACCCTACACTAGTATCAGAGCTCAAGTTACATCAACTCTGACCTAATAACCACAACGGGAGAGACTGATTGAGGTTTAGCTGATCAAAGGCCCAATGTCCTAATGTGTGAGGAAGAGATTGTTGGGTTTATCTCACATCGGATGTGGAAGAGGGTTGGTGGTCGGGTTGTAAGTGTGAGGGAAAACTTCACTTCTTGAGCTAGTTTTTGGGATGAGAGAGGCCCAAGATCATCCCACAAAATCAAAATTCAATATTGACATAGGGTTTTGAGATAAAAAAATTCAATTAAATTCAAAGGTTCATTCATGGAACAAGAAATGTATGGAAGCTAAGTTCATATGAGAATTGTACCTGAAACCAGGTATGTATAAGGTTTGCATTGCTTCAATTACTAGCAATTGCAGCTCTTTTTGAAGTTTTAGTATCTTTTTCCCCTGTTCATAGTTGCTACCAAACGCTGTCTTAGAAATTATATCCCCTGTAAGATCCTGAAATTCTGGCCATACATCAATTTCACAAGCCCCTTCAGGACCAACTGCTTTTTTCCATTTCTGTATCAACATCCCAACACTGCTCGAAAATACCGGTATCATCCCCTATAACACCCCAATATAATACAAGTTTCAAATAAAATAAATAAAACTTGGGGGATTAAAAGTGTAATCCTTACTAACTAACAAGTACGCAAGGCATTTACCTTCAGTTTTTCTAGGTGGAAAGAAGGGTTGATTATCTTCCTGTGTGTAGCCCATTTTTCACCTTCTAAAACAGTGAGCCCTCTTGTTAGAATGGTTATAAGAGGGTTTAATGGTGGTTTCCCAAATTGACCCTGCTTGTTATGGAGCACTTCTTTCATCAATTCTGGATCCACAATTGAAATTCTTGGTGTTGTCCCCAGCCAAAACATAGATATCTTCCCTTTACTCACATGTGTCATCAAGCTTTATACGATTACTAGTCTATACTCCATTTCAAAACACACTCATTAAAAAGAAAGTTTCATATTGTGTTTTTTTCTTAAATAAAATAACTTCAAAAATTCTAAGTTGGTTCAATATCCTAATTTTAAAACTTTTTGACTCTTACTTCAATTAATTAGCATGTATAAACTCGATTTTGAATTTATTAGCCTTAATTTTAAGAACTAACTTCAATTTTGAGAAAATAAACAGTAACTTGACCTGACTTTTAAAAATAGATATGATTTAGTATTTATTTGAATTCTTTTAATTTGTACAAAATGGCCAATATATAATGTTACTATTTACTTTTATTAAAATAGTTAAAAATTATGTTATGATATTAAAAAAAAAAAAAATTAAAAAATGATAAAAAAGATAAAAAAAAAAAAAAAACCAATCCAAGTCCTTGGCGGGGGAGTTTGTGACTTGAAATTCTAGATTTAGATCTCAACCGTTCGTTTTCTTTAAGAAAACTTATTTTCTTCCAAAAATAATTAATCTCAACTCTTCAACCAATTAGAGGAGAATGGTGTTATTTTTTTTGGAGTGTGGTTGAAATCTTAACGCTAGTTATGGTTGTAGTTATATTTTTTTAGTTAAAATTGTCTCGGTTGTTTATTTCTTTAACTATACCAGTCCTATCTTATTATAAAGATACTTGGACTAAAGTGCATTTTGCACACTTAGAGCAAGGATCGAGTTACATTTTGCATGCTCATGTTTTAATTTCATCACGTTACTGCGTGAAGTTTCACAGTTGTGTTTAATTGTCCCTATCGAGCTACATGTTGCATGCCAATATTTTAATTTCTTCCATGTTGCTCCTGAAGTTTCACATTTGTGTTTAATTGTCCCTTCTAGCCAATTTTATGCCGGATATTAACACATGCCAAGTACATGATTGACATCCTCTAGCAAATAAAGAGGTACTTAGAAAATCCTTATTTTTGACGTAAAATTTATCGGTTTTGATTTGAAAGGGCAATTAGACCCAAACGTCGAACTTCAGGAAGCAATGTAATGGAATTGAAAAATTAAGATTCAAAGTGATACCTTATCCATATTTCAAGGGTGCAAAATATAATTTAGTTGTATATTTATAATCTATATATAGAAAGATTATCAGCATTTTCCAAAAACTAAATGCATCACTAGTGCTATCTATCTGATGCACAGTTTGAAAATCCAAAATCAATTAAATTTTTAATCTTCAAACCACCATTTGGAATCAAATAGGGTAGGCCAAATAGGTACTAATTACAAATAGTTACAAGGTTTATTATCATATATGTACTGTATTTAACTCAAGGCTTGTCTCCTGGCTGTTATCTACTATGCCTCTCTAATGGGAGATCTAGTGTTCAAATCCTCCTCGCCTAACCATCTGTACCAAAAAAAATATATATATATATATATATTTATGTACCATATTTTTCAACAACACTGCTGGTGAACGGGTCAACACGTGGCGCTATCTGGTGAGTTAGATTGATGGGCTTGGACCATGCTTCTGTGATTTGCTTCAAAAATTCTTTCAGGTCACCTATCAGCAGCTTATAGGGAGTCCCTGCAATTCTTTGCTGCTTCAATAGCCTCTCAAGCCTTTTTGGTTTCACTATTATGGAGTATATAACCCTTCCAAGGCCATAGAGCAAGAACAATGAAGAAGAGATTATCAAAGGTAAGAACATCTTGTGTTAATATTGACTTAGGTTTTGAAATGCTTGATGATCTTGTGTGTGTATGTATATATATATAGAGAGAGAGCGAGAGCCAATATTTGATGGGAGGTGCTATTGACACTCCACAATTGTCCTTTTGGACTCTAATTTCATTATTTATCTGACAAAGGAATACTGAAATTGGAGTCAAAGGAATACTGAAATTGGAGTGCAACTGGAGAGTTGTAGATTGTCAATAGCAGTTTCATAATTGATTTGTTTATGAATGAGAAATTTGACTTCCAAGTTTCAATTAAAATATTTGTTTGTTTATGTTTCTTGTGCTAGTATTTTTTGTGATAATCTATGTTTCTCTCTTAGATTTGACTATGATATCTTGGAGAAAAAGATAAGACTATTGAGCTACAGTGAACTTTTTTTTCGATTTAGAGTTAATTACATTTTGTCACCTGTAGTTTGATCGAATTGCACTTTATATTTCTATAGTATTTTTGTCCCTATTTACTCTTTGTGCTTAAAATTCAAGTGTTTCAGCTAGAAATTTAATAGAATTAAGGGTAATTTTGTCATTTTAATTTGAAATTAAAAGTAATTTCATTGTATCTTAAAAAGTCATCCCAATTGTTAGGGTAAAAAATGTATTCATCATCTTATTCCTTCTACTACTATGGTGAACGCTACCGTCAAATGTATTCATCATCTTATTCCTTCTGCAACTACGGCGAACACTACTGCCACCTCTGGCCAACTTACTCGTCCCTTTGGTGGTGTCCTCTCTCTATTTCTCTCCTCTCCTCTCCTCTCTCTACCTCTCTATATATATAGAGGGGGAGAGAGAGATATCGAGTAAGAATTTGAAAATATTCTTACTCTGATCTATAAATACCAAATGAATAAGAATCACAAATCAAAGAGCACATCTATTTTTTTTTAAATCGCCGAAAACCTAGAAAAAAAATTGCCGAAATCAAAGAACGTATCTATTTTCTTCACAAAGCAACAAACCATCTATTTTCTACACAAATCAATAAGAAGAATCACAAAGCAACAAATCATAGAAACAATAACAAGAAAAAAAATTGAGAAGGCAAAATTTTCTCATGATCTATTTTTGATCTTTTTAGATATATTCTTCAAATTTGTTGAAATTTCCTATATCAATTCTTCAACTAAACTGAACCGCTCAAATTTGAATCAAATTCAAATCCTTGCTCGGATTTGTAAATTTACAGATATGAGAGTTTCGACCTCTCTCTCTCTCTCTCTCTCTATATATATATATATATATATATAGAGAGAGAGAGAGAGAGAGAGAGAGAGAGAGGTGCTGGTTGGGTTGGTTGGTGGTGGAGGTGGTGTTCGCCGAACGTACCTGTGGTATTGGTGGTTAGTTGGCTCGGCTTGGCGGTGGAGGAAGGAGGTGAGAGGAAGGAGTTGGAGAGCAAACATTAATGATGAAGGATAATTGTTAAATTTTATTTTGCACCCTTAAATTTCTGAATGTGTCTAAGTCATCCCCATAAATTAGTTGGATGTGATTTATTTAGAAAAAAATTACATCACAGACCCATATTATGGTCTAAATTACCAATCAATACCAACTGTTTTAGGTTAAACCATCTAAGAAATCATGGATTTGACTTTTTGAACTGTTTAGCCCAAAATTCAAAAATATCGAAATATCTATGACTAAAATAATATTGCAAGATTTGCAGGTTTAAAAATTCTTTTATTAAGCGATTTTACTTAAAAAAAAAAAGGTTTTCACAATTTTTTTTTTTTTTTTTTTAAAAGTTGCATTCAAATTTGAAAATGTGAAGTATATATTCCACTTCATTTTCATTTAATGTTGTATTCAATACAACAAAAAAAAGAAAAAAAAAAAAGGTTCTGATTGTGCGAGATGCAAAACATATGCACCATCATAGAGAACAGATATTATACTCAATATACAAACAAATATAAAAGATATGATTTGATATTTTGCAGAAGAGATGTACCTTATATTTAATAATCATATTATATGTAACACCAATACATAGATAGGAACTGTTGATCATGTTAGTACATGTGCAACGTTAGAGAGAAGAAATGTTATATTCAACACACATGCAAATATAAGGGGATATGATTTGATGTTTAAGGGAAGAAATATACAACAGTTTAACAATCGGTCATGGTATATGTAATACCAACACACAAACATAACACTGTATTTTTTCGTCTTTACAATGCCTACCATGTTTTTTGAATGTAACATGGATTTCAATTCAATGCTAAGAAAAAGAAGATTGATATCTCATTTTAAAAAACGTGAAACAAAGATAATTCACCTATAAAGCAATGATGGATCAATAAAGACAAGGGGAAGAAATCTGTATTTTTTTTACATGTTCTTCATCGTAAATTGTGTGTAACTGTTCCACAAATTTAGGGGGGTTTGTATACAGAAACACTAATTAGTTTCGAATGGAAGGTAACAACATATTATTAGGAGCAAATAAAGTTACATATTGTCAATAGGATTGCTTGGTTCAGAGAAATACAATTGGGTTGGGTTCATTAGGTAGTTTCCATACCCAAATATGATTGGGTGGTAATCATCACTTTATTTAACCTGAAGGGTATAAAGGTCGATTAACATTAAATAATTTATAAACATTGATTTTTGACTTTTAACTATTAAAGTTAACGAAAATGTAACAGTTGGACTTTGGTTTGAACTACAAGGGATATAAGTACCGACGGAAATAATATAGGGATATAAACTATAATTTGGTAAAATCACGAGGAAAAAAGTGTAATTAACCCTTTTATTTATTTTAGTCCCCCGAGTTATTGACTTTGATACTTCTCCCATTAGTCTTTAAATTTAAACATTTGGCCCATTTGTGAATATTGTTGTAACTAACATGTATGAATTTTTACTAATTGAGTGATCGAAAGAGATTTTGCTGTTGTTCTTGGGCCATATTAACAAAAATATAAGTTTAAGAACCAAAATAAGAATATTAGAGTATTGTTTGTGGGGTGTAAAGCATAATATACCTTGAGTTTGTTGTATGACACATATGATACTTTTGATAGGGCTCTGTTTGGTGTTTCCATTCTAACCCAACTCAACTCAACCAAAAAATTATGAGATTGATTTTTGGGAACGTATTTGGCAACAAAAATTCAATCCAAAAAATGAAAATTGATTCTCAAAATTTTAAGGAAATGAGAAAAAAAAAAAAAAACTTGTTTCTTTTTGTGCCCAAAAAATTGAACGCAACTTTGGGGACACACTAGGAATTATTTTCAATGTTAATGAGATTTACTCTTCAATCCCACACATTCTCTTTTTCATTTCTTTTATCATTTTCGTTGTTGTGCTTGTGAGTCGCCATCGCCATCGCCATCGTCCTGGCCATCGCCATCTTCGTCGACTAGTTCCTCCTCGCCGCCGTGGTCCGTTCACGACCATCAACAGGTCATCGTCGTCTTCGTCGAAACTCACCGTCGTCGTGATTTCGATTGCTCACCCAGCCGGCCATCGTCGTCTTCGTCCAAGCCGGCCATCGTCGTGATTTCGATTGCTCACCAAGCTGGCTATCGCCGTCTTTGTAGCCATCGGCCATCGTCGTCTTCATCGAAGCTCAGATTTAGGGTTCAATTTGTTCCCAAATTTCGATTTCGTTACTTGAATTAGGATTCGCCATGGTTCTTGAATCGATTTCGATTTTCGATTACTATTTCGATTTTGATTTTCATTTTCGAAATTGATTTCATCACGAAATCGATTTGATTTTTTATTTCGATTTCATTGTTCAAATCGATTTAGGGTTTGATTCTTGATTTTGGTTTATGATTCGTTCTTGGTTTAGGGGTTTGGTTGAAATTAATTTTCGATTTCAATTTTCATTGCACAAATCAATTTAGGGTTTGATTCTTGAGTTGGGGGTTTGGTTAAAATTCATGAAATCAATTCTAGGGTTGGTTCTTGATTTTGAGATTTTGGTTGAATTTGAGAATTTGATTGAATCAATTCTAATGTTGGTTCATAAAATTCAATTATAGGATAATATCGTTATTAAACGTAATTCTGTTTTCAATAGGAAACAAAATTCTCAACCTAATTTAACCTAATCCATCCTAATTGGGTTGAGAAAAGTGAGAACACTAACCAAACGCTACCGATATATCGCCGTATTTCTTTTGCGTGAAGACGAAGCAAGTGAGGAAGCATGCCAATATGGATGGAGCCTAGACGTCAAATATAGGTTGGCTGGGCCCACATTGAATATTTAAATATTTTAATGAAAAACAATTACTAAAAATAAATAAATCTAAATTCCCAATTATTTTGAATACTTGAAAAGAGAAAATATTCCATTAATTCACCCAATTATTTACCATTAATTCATTTTCATTCTCTTTGCTCATTTGTTCTCCATGAAATTCCCAATTCAAAAATTCACTAATATCGAGATCCAACAAGAAATCAAGAGGACATCATCGCGACCGCTAGGGGCCAAAAGGTCATTTCGTGTATCGATATGCTTCGGAACCACTTGTATTTTTTCGAGTAATGTTTCCTTGTTAAGGATTATTTTTTTGGGTTTTCATTCCGTAGGTTTGCCTATGTTAATTCCAAAATGGAATGGTCTCTTCCTCAATGTCGAGTTCCAATAGTTTATTTTTTATTTATTTCATTATCTGTTCGGACTCGGAGTCTCCCGAAAA
The DNA here is from genome assembly GCA_016647705.1 of Eucommia ulmoides. Lineage (NCBI taxonomy): Eukaryota > Viridiplantae > Streptophyta > Magnoliopsida > Garryales > Eucommiaceae > Eucommia > Eucommia ulmoides. The sequence continues at coordinate 14,015,971 of CM028340.1, forward strand.
TGAGGGACCACATACAAATTAAACAAATAAAACATGAAGACATTTTATATCGTTTAGATTATTTTTAATAAAGAATGTTACTGAGATTAGTATTTTAAAAGACAAGGCCATACAATGAAGCCTCAGGAACTACAATGAGTTTAGAGAGAGAAGCTCCCAAAATCAAGCTCAGCGAACTCTCTACGGAAGAAGAAGATGGAATCGAACGAAGCAAAAAGAAAATCAAGAACTCTCACGATAATTCGGATCACTCCACTGAAATGGAGGAATTTGAGAGCCCAGAAGAAGATGAAGGCAAACAGACATAAATGGATGAGCAGGCTGTTGGGATGATAATGGTATCACCGATGATGATGACCCCAGACATGTATCTTCAAACTTTGCCCGCAGAATATGAGTAACAGGAACTTACCATGCAGGACCAACATACCTCCATGCAAGAGCAGTATACCGTCTTGTAGCCCACGAAAAAATCCTTCAGGGACGCGTTAAATGGTAACAATGAAGTCCCAAAAAGGACCCTAGAAGAAGTGTATTTTGATGAGGAGGATGAGGATCCAATGTCAGAGGAAAATCAACGACCGGAGAATGAGACTTCACAGGGAGATGGTATACCGGAAGTCATTATCCCCGATACCATCATATCCCAAATCAGGGAAAGATGGAAGGATACTTTGATCATCAGGCTAATGAGACGCTCAATTGGGTATAAGGTTATGTGTGACAGAGCTAGGGCAATCTGGAAACTGCAAGGGGACTTCGAACTAATTGACCTGAATTATGGGTTCTATCTGGCAAGGTTTGATCGTATCACAGACGCTCATAAAGTGATTACGGAAGGACCTTGGGTGATCTTGGATCATTATCTTACAGTCAAAAAGTGGGAACCTGACTTCAGGCCAGAGTTTGCAACGGATTCTCGAACAGCGGTCTGGGTTAGGTTACCAAACATTCCATTTGAGTACTATGAGCCACCTGTTCTGTACAACATAGGGAAGAAGATTGGGAGACCGATCAAGATTGATGGTAACACGGTGGCAGCGTTGAACGCGCCCCGATTTTCCAGAGAAAACCAAAATATATATATATATATATGTTTATATACTTGGCGCTGGTAAAACGAGAAGGGTTTTTAAAAACGTCGATTTTCTCATTAAAATGTACTTAAGCCTATTTTAGAAAAAGGAGTCGCCATCTAGCATTGGGTTTAAATGATATGCTAGGTCACCATATTTTTCTTTTTTGAAAATAATTTAAAAAAAATGGCTTAAGTAAAATTTGACACAAAAAATAATATGGTCTAACCAGAGATTCGTTTAAAGAGTTCGGGGGTCAGTTACGCTCGGGGAAGGTGTCAAGCACCTCAAGACGCCCGTCCAAAGACGGTACCTTATCTGATTAAGTCCAATTAGAATTTAAATCCGAATGTTTTTATTTTATTTTTAAATCCTCCTTATATACACATATACACATACACACACATTTGAGGGAAGTGATCTCCCTTCTAAACCTAGACCGTTCTGATTGAAGGTTGGGAATTTTCCACCTCGTATTGTTAGCACATTATATTTAATACAAATTAAATAAAACACCCGCACACACGCATCGAGGAGAGTAATTCCCTTCTAAATTTATGCCGTTCAAATTGAAGGTTGGGAATTTTCCACCTCATATTGTTAGTACATTATATTTAATACAAATTAAATAAAACACCCGCACACACGCATCGAGGAGAGTAATTCCCTTCTAAATTTAGCCATTCAAATTGAAGGTTGGGAATTTTCCATCTCGTATTGTTAGTACATTATATTTAATACAAATTAAATAAAACACCCGCACACACGCATCGAGGAGAGTAATTCCCTTCTAAATTTAGCCATTCAAATTGAAGGTTGGGAATTTTCCACCTCGTATTGTTAGCACATTATATTTAATACAAATTAAATAAAACATCCGCACACACGCATCGAGGAGAGTAATTCCCTTCTAAATTTTAGCCATTCAAATTGAAGGTTGGGAATTTTTCACCTCGTATTGTTAGCACATTATATTTAATACAAATTAAATAAAACACCCGCACACACGCATTGAGGAGAGTAATTCCCTTCTAAATCTTAGCCATTCAAATTGAAGGTTGGGAATTTTCCACCTCGTATTGTTAGCACATTATATTTAATACAAATTAAATAAAACACCCGTACACACGCATCGAGGAGAGTAATTCCCTTCTAAATTTTAGCCATTCAAATTGAAGGTTGGGAATTTTCCACCTCGTATTGTTAGCACATTATATTTAATACAAATTAAATAAAACACCCGCACACACGCATCGAGGGGAGTAATTCCCTTCTAAATTTTAGCCATTCAAATTGAAGGTTGAGAATTTTCCACCTTGTATTATTTACTCAAAAAAAAATTAAAAAAAAAAAAATAAAAATAAAAATAAATAAATAAAAAGAAAATAAAAAGTAATAAATAAATAAATAAATAAATAATAAAGGAAGAAGAAAAAAAAATAATCTAATTTACAAAAAAAAAAATAAAAATTAGTATAATAACAACTTAAAAAAATAAGAGTAAGATTTACAACAGATGAAAATTTACCACCTTCTTGGAGATTTTTCTTCTTCAAAATTACAATAAAATGAAAATAATATTATTTTCTTCAAAATTTTTCTCCAGATTTCTCCTCTCCCTTACAAAAATTTCTCTCAAAAAATTTCTTCCCCCCAAAATTTCTCCTCTCCAAAAAAATCCTCCTCCCTTTCCTATTGTGATCCTTCATCTATTTATAAGAAAGAATTCTTGAAAAATCGTCCCAAAACACACGCGAAAAAGTAGGGAAAAAGTAAAAAAAGAGGTGGGTGCACCGAAATTCGGTGCACCCACCAGCTTTTGGGTGCACCGAATTCGGTGCACCCAAAAGAACATGGGCTAAGCCCATGCTGGCCGCATATGCGGCCAGCAGCACTGGTTGCTACAGCGACCAGTGCAACTGGTCGCACGTGCGACCGCCCTTGGTCGCACGTGCGACCTTAATGCACCCCCCACCCCCGTTCGGTCCAGGCCTCTCTCGTTCTCGTCTGTTTCTGGTCCATTTTGTTCCGAATTAACGCGTTTTTATTCCACTTCGAAAAATCTACAAAACAAAATAAAAATAAATAAATCAATTACTAATATTTAATTTACTTAAAAGATTAATAAAACTTAATTTAGCAGTATTAAATCGCACAAATACGGTACAATCAAAACAAAATAAATAGAAAAATAAAATAAAGGTAACTATAAAATAAAGTATGATTTTTTTGCGAGGCGGTCAAAATGCCGTGTCTACAAGCGTATATTGGAAAGTTTGCCAGAATATGTGTGGAAATCGACCTTAACAAGCCTCTAGTTCCTCGTTTTAGATTGAGAGGTATGGGTTTTTAAAGTTGAGTACGAAAGCCTTCATAGGCTTTGTTATGCATGTGGAAGGGTTAATCATCGAACTGAGATGTGCCCGTTTGTCAAAACGCCAGAGGAAAATGATGAAAGGATTTCAGAAAAAGAAGAAAGATCACCATAGAAGACGAACGGCGACAGAGATAACCCTCCAACGGGTGAGGGCTCTGGGCTCGAAAAAGGGTCCAATTAGCAGGTCCATATCCCATCCAAAGCTACAGTCCTAGGGTCAGAAGAGCCTGTTGCAGTAGACGTTGAGGAAGATGGCTTTGGGCCATGGCTAGTTGTTAAAAAGTAGAGAAAATTTGGGAAGCCCAAACAAAAAAGGGACGTACAAGGCATGAGTGAAGGGCCCAATCACAATGGTATGGCCCATCATGATGATGGGAAAGAGGCTAAGGTAAAAAAAGCCCAAGCGAGCAAGGCCGTGAACAATGGTCTGAAAGCAAACCAGAATTAACAATCTAACCCTAGCGGATATAACCAGAAGTCATCTAGTTACAAGAAATCTAACCCAAGTCAGGAGTCTTATCTCCAAATTAAAGAAGGAAGGGAGACAGTTCAGTCTCCCGAGAGCACACCGGCGTCTCTAGTCGGCCAGAGCAGAGGCAGTGATGGGATGGGGCAGTCTCGAAAAGATGCGATTCAAATTAATGTGGTTGACCAGCCAACTACCATTCCTATTCAATCATTTACTTCATTCCATCCCCCCAAGCCTATCTCTCAAGCTTTCTCTAGTTTAGCTAAATCTATCCCTCAACCCTCTAAACCTCATGACGACCAGCTGAATCTCATACCAAGATATGGAAGTGATATGAACCATTCTCCTACAAGGCTCCCCAATCTTCTTGAACAAGGGACAACGGGTGGAGCTGAACCAGATGATGGAAGTGATTTGGTTGGTGGACGAGGTAAGGCTTTCTATGGAGATAATGGAGAGAAGAGCCCCAAAGATACCATTCCTGAAAATGGAAATGGAAAGCGTGCAAGCTTGGGACAAGCTGGTGATGAGGTGCAAGCACCTACTGAAGCTCAGTGAGTTTAAGCCCCTCCCTTCTTTGCCTTGTTTAGTCTCTATGCGGATCCTTGCCTGGAACTGTAGAGGAGCTGGTAATGAGCAGTTTCATACTGCCTTTCGGGATATTTTCAATTCCAAAAGGCCTAAGATTGTGATTCTTCTGGAAACTAAAGTTGAGTTGAGAAAAATAGGAAATTTCTTTGTTTCCTTGGGGCTGACTGCTATGACCCACATTGATCTTACTGGTCGTTCGGGTGGTATTTGGGTTTTGTGGAGTCCTGACAAAATCTCGCTCAGCTAGATCCACACTACTAATCAAGTGATCCACTTGAAAGTCTCTAGAGTGGGTTTTAAAGATTGGCTGATGTCGGCGGTCTATGGAAACCCTAACCCCAGCCGGAGAAAGGAGCTATGGGAGGAGATGTCTAACTTCTCCCTGTCCAATGACTCTCCATGGATGTCGTTGGGGGACTTCAATGATATCAGTTCTCAATCTGAGAAGTTTGGAACAGTGAGCAACCAGGATATTTGCTGCATCAACATATTCAATGCTAATATCTCTAGATGTGGGCTGAATGACTTAGGTGCTAGTGGTCCGGCCACGACATAGGCTGGAAAGGCTACGAATGGAGTCCGAGTCAACAAAAGGTTGGATCGTGCCTTGGCCAATGCTAACTGGTGCACCAACTTCCCAGAAGCCAGGGTGGAAACTTTCCCTCGTACGTATTCTGATCACTCCTCTCTTCTTATTCACGTCCTGGGTATTAAAATTCTTAACTCTTCTTGACCTTTTAGATTTGAAGCTATGTGGTTGGAACACCCTAGCTTCAAATCCTTTCTAGAAGAGAATTGGAATAAGTACAATATGAATTTGGAAAACAACTTAGGGAACTTTAAAAAGAATATTCTAAAATGGAACAAAGAACTGTTTGGTAATATTTTTAAAATCAAAAGGCAACTTTTGGCTAGAATTTTGGGGATCTAAATTCTAAGACTCAAAATTTTCCAGCCGGTTGGATGACCTAGAAAAAGTCCTTAAGAAAAAGTATGCTGAGCTTTTGAAAAAAAAAGAGATTTTCTGGTTCCAAAAGTCTTGAATTAACTGGCTTTCTGTTGGGGATAAGAACACTAAATTTTCCCATGCTGCTGCTAATCAAAGGCGTAGGAAAAACAAAGTGTCAATGATTAAAAACAATTGTAATGAATGGCTGGATAGTCAGGAGGATATCAAGCACTACGTTCGGGGTTTTTTCCATGATATATTTTGTGATAACCCCTCTATAAAATACTACTCTGCTCTAGCTAATCAGGCTTGTATCCACCCTATCCAGTCTACTGACCATCCCTTCCTAAGCTCGATGCCAGAGGATGAGGAGATTAAATCTACTTTGTTTAACATGGGGGACCTTAAAGCCCCGGGCCCTGATGGCTATCAAGCTATTTTTTATAAAAGGAATTGGGATAAAGTGGGAAAGAATCTTTCTGATTTCGTTAAAACTTGCTTTGACAGCAATGATATGCCTTCCAAAATGAATGAGACCCTCATTGTTCTTATCCCCAAAGTAGATATCCCTGAAAAGATTAGTCAATTTCGCCCAATTAGTCTTTGTAATGTTCCTTATAAATTGGTTACTAAAATTCTGGTTGCGAGATTGAGACCCCTGTTATCTAATGTTGTCAGCCCTTTTCAAAGCAGTTTTATTCCGGGTAGACAAACTACGGATAACATAATAATTACCCAAGAGATGTTACACAAACTTAAGTATTTGAAGGACAAAAAAGGTGGTATGATTATCAAAATTGACTTAGAGAAAGCCTATGATAAATTAAACTAGGACTTTCTTGAAAATACTCTTGGATATTTCAATTTTTCTCCTGCCTGGATCAAGTTTGTCATGAATTGTGTTGGAAAAGCGACGGAGAGAGTTTTATGGAATGGAGAGCCTCTATAAGGCTTTACTTTCCAAAGGGGCCTCCGGCAAGGGGACCCCCTCTCCCCTTATCTGTTTGTTCTGTGTATGGAGAGGTTGTCTCTTTTAATTTATGAGGAGTTAACAAAAGGAAATGACGGGGTCTCAAAACGGCTAAAAATGGTCCTGTTATCTCCCATCTTTTATTTACCGATAATATTCTTTTATTTGCCAAAGTTGATAAAGGGAGTTGTAACTCCATACATAGTACACTGTCTGCCTTTTCGGCTGCTTCAGGTCTTGTCATTAAGTTTGATAAATCTAAGCTTTTTGTTGCTCCCAAAGTTAGCAATCTTCTTGCTAGGGACATCAGCAAAGAGCTGGGTATTCACTTAAGTAAGGACTTGGGAACCTACCTTGGTACCCCTCTCTTGCTAAATAGAATCAGTGAGAAATAATTCAATTTTGTCCTGGAAAAAATGCAAAAGAGACTCTAATTGGAAAACGAGTAACCTTTTCATAGCGGGTCGAGCTACGTTGATAAAATCTGTTTTAACATCTATTCCGATATACTCTATACAAACTGTTCCCCTCCCATTTAAATTGTGTGACAAAATTGATAAATTGGTCAGAAGCTTTCTTTGGGGAGATTCTGATGATGGTAGAAAATTTCATCTTGTCAGTTGGGATAAGGTATGTGCTCCTTCCAATATGGGAGGCCTAAATATTTGAAAGGCTAGATACATTAACGCTGCTTTTTGGCTAAATTGGCTTGGAAAATCGCTTCTAAAAATAATAACCCCATCTGGGTAGATGTTATCATGGAGAAATATTAGATGGATAGGAACCCCAAAACCTGGAAGAAGCAAAAACAGGGGTTCGCATATCTGGAGGGGTATCTTCCATTCCAGCCCCATCATTGGCAAAGGTCTTAAATGGAAAATTGGTAATGGTGTCAACGTTAACCTTTGGAATGATTGGTGGTGTGGAAATGGACCTTTGGGCAATGATGAGCTCCAACAAAGATTGGATCTACGAGTTGCCGATATTCTGGATGATTCTGATAGTTGGTTTCTTCTGCCAATCATCCATATTATCTCGGATAACCAAGTGAATGACAATTTGAGCTCTGAGCCCCCGAATTACCTGGAAGAGGATGTAGCCATCTGGGTTCCGAAAAATTCGAGCAAATTCACGGTCAAATCTGCTTATGCATTTGTTGTGGATTTTAAAGATACCCAATCATCTTCTAATTGGGAGTGGATTTGGAAGCCTAAAATCCCCCAAGCTCTGAAGTTCTTTCTTTGGAAAATCTTTCACAAACGATTGCTTACTAATGTTTTGAGAGCTAAATGGTCTATTGATGCTTCGGCCATTTGCAAAAGATGCAATGGAGCTGTTGAAACCATTGATCATGTGCTTAAGACTTGCCTGATATCTTGGCACATGTGGTCCATGGTTTTTGATAGAATCCATTTAATACGTGATCGAGATTTGGACATCCAAAGCTGGATCTCGAAATTTATCAAAGGACGAATGGTCAAACCTAAATTTCTCTATTTATTTGTTGCCATTTTATGGGGTATTTGGAAGGACCAAAATAAAGAGGCCATTGAAGGGATCACCCATGACCCTTTTGTGGTTGTCTCCAATTTTGACCGCCATTCGAAGAAAATGTTGGAAGCTTTTTGTCCTTCGAAATTCTATAATGGCAATAATATGTCTTCTAATCTTAAGTGGTCTCCTCCTTTTGCAGGTTATTTCAAGCTGAATATGGATGGGGGCGCCCTTGGAAATCCAGGAAGATGCGGTATTGGATGGCTTATTAGAAACATGGACGGGGCATGGAAAATTGGGTTCTTTGGACATATTCAATCATGCACGAGCTTAGAAGCTGAATTAAGAGCAATTCATACGGGCCTCTGTCTGGTGATTTTGAAAGGTTACACGAAGGTGATGATCGAGATTGACTCCCAAAACATTATGGATCTTATCAAGGGAGATTTTCCAAAGACCCACCTTCTAAGAGGCTGGGTCATGGAATGTAAATTTATCCTGGAGAATCACGATTTGGAGATCAGAGTCATCAGGAGAGAGGAAAACTGTTGTGCAGACTATTTGGCACGTATGGGAATGAATAGTAGATCAGAGCTCCACTACCTTGAGGAACCTCTGGAGGGCATCAAAGGCTTATTGGTTGCTGATATGAAAGCGAATAGCCCCCCCTCTTGGTTTCTAGTTTTTGTGTTGTTTCTTTTTCTACCAAAAAAAAAAAAAAAAAATACAATGAAGCCTCACGGTGTAGGGCCAGGCGTAAATATCAATTTTTTGGTAGCAATGGTTGGAAAGGGTTTTTTGAATAGTAGATCTCCCAATGCACATTAGATAACCGTACAATTCTCAGGTTAAAAAAAAAAAACCCTAAATCTCATGATATTTTTAATAATTTGAAATATGCAAATATGAAACCGGTTAAGGTTTTAACTTAATAGGCCAAACCCACATACATATATTAACATTCCCCCTCAAATTCAAGGCGGTAAATGAGACGTGACCTTGAGTTTGGAAACTAGAGTGTGAAAGCGTTTGAGTGGATGAGTCTTGGTAAAAATATCTCTTGTCTGATTGGCTAAACTAATGAATTGTAAATAAACAGTATTCTGGAGAATGTGGTAACGGGTAAAGTAGCAATCAGTCTCGATGTATTTTGTACGCTTGTTAAAGATATCATTGTGGGCGATTTGAATAACACTCTTGTTATCACAATCTAGAACAATGGCAGTAGGAGAGGAAACTCCCATGTTAGCGAGGAGCCAGCGAAGCCAAAAGAGGTTTTGTGTTATATCGACGATGACACGGTCTTCAGCTTCAGTGCTGGAGCGAGCAACCATAGTTAGTTTCTTACTACGCCAGAAAATGAGAGAGTTACCCCAAAAAAAACAATAACTAGTGGTTGAACATTTATCGGTGGGATCTACGGCCCAATCGGTATTAGAATAAGCTTGTAAGGTAGGAGTAGACTGGGCTAAGAAATGAAGTCCATGAAATAAGGTACCCTTGACATACTGAAGGGTGCGAAGAACAACTGAGTAATGAGTGGTCTGAGAGTGGACAAGAATTGGCTGATTGATAGGTGTGAAAAACCTATCTATTTCTAAACCAGATTTGTTAGTTCTCAAGCATTTTAGTTATATTTAATTGTGTTTTAGTGTAGAACAGGGAAAGGACCTCAAAGGGCGAGAAACAAGTGAAAACGGTGGAGAAACGGTGAAGAAAATGTGTAAAACAGGGTTTCGGTGAATGAAGACCACCGCCTAAGCGGAAGTGCCACCGCTTAGGTGGAAAAGAGGCAGAATGTTGGAATGCTGAAGGGCTGAACCACCGCCTAGGCAAGAAAACCACCGCTTAGGCGAGAAAATATCAGAATGATATGCCAGCAGCTACCGCCTAAGCGGAAAAACCACCGCTTAGGCGAAATCACCGACAAACGTTAACCTACTTAAGTCCACCGCCTAAGCGGTGAACCACCACTTAGGCGGTGACACTCTGCACAGAAATATCTGTTTTAAGATATTTTGAAGATATTTCCAAACCTTGCCTATAAAACCCCTTTCTCCCCCAATTGCTAAAAAAGTTAGAACCCCTTAGACGTGAGAGGAGGCTCCGGTTGTTCTTGGGAGCTCTCTTCCACCTTAGTTAGATTAGATTAGTTTAGGAAGTAGATTAGACTAGTTATAAAGAGTGTTCTTGGCCAATCCTTGAAGAGCCAAAATAGGAAGTTCATCAACGGAAAAGAGGAATCTCGGGATGATCGTTCTTTGGCGAAAGTGGACTACTCCACTTTGAGATTTGGCTTTTTTTCCCTTGTTTTCATCTTTGTATTTAATATTTATAGTTGGTAATGATGATCTCCTCTTGATTTGTGTTGTATTAGCTAAGAACATGTTAGTATAATTTAGAGATTAGTTAGGGAAAGGTGTAGTTGTGTAAATACTCGTTTGGTTCAATATACGTTTCTTTAACGATTGTTGTTTTAAGTCCGATTGTGTTTATCATTTGATGATGATCTTTCATCACGAATTGTCCACTAAGAAACTTTTTGAATTCAAAGATACCGCGTAAATCATCCCTAGTAATAATCATGTCATCCACGTATAATAAAATAATGATAATTTCATTGTCAGTGTGGCGAACAAACATGGACGAATCATGAGCACTGAATGTGAACCTAAACTGATGAATGATAGTGCTGAATTTTGTGAACCAAGCACGTAGAGCTTGTTTCAAACCATATAAGGCACAAAAGAGGTGGCAAACTTTATGAAGAGGAATAACTAGGCCAAGATAGGTATGCACATAAACTTCCTTAAGAAGATCGCAATTAAGAAATTCATTTTTGACATCTATCTGAAAAAGAGCCTATTTTCGAATGATGGCAATTGCAAGAAGAGTACGGACAAATGTGAGCCTCGCTACTGGAGCAAATGTATCTTCATAGTCAATGCCATATTCCTGAACAAATCCCTTGGGAACAAGTCGAGCTTTATAGGGTTCAACGGAACCATCAACAAATATTTTGATCTTAAACACTCATTTGCATCCAATAAGAGTTTTCCTATGGGGGAGGTTAACATGATCCTAGGTGTAAGTTTTGGATAGGGCTGGTGGTGCTGGAGTGGGCTCAACAGTACCTGGAACTGCATCCTCAGGAAATAACTCAAGAGATGAATTAGTAAAGAATCCGGAGTTAGTAAGGGTTGATATATCAAAGGACCGTAACAAAGAAAACATGTATTTTTCCCAAAAAATGATGTGACAAGAGACATAAAGAGTTTTAAAGATGGGATCCGAACACCGATACCCCTTATGTTCAATGCCATATCTTATAAAGCAACATAGGTGGGCACTTGGTTCCAGTTTTTCATATTCATGTGGTTTGAGAAGAACAAAACAAAGGCAACTAAAAACTTTGAGTTCAAAGTAATCAGGAGGTTTACCACAAAGACGCTCAAATGGAATCTGATGCTGAATTGTTACAGAGGGGACACGGTTTATGATATATATTGCGGTTAGAGCAACCTTACCCCAAAAGTGCTTGAGGCATGAGGAAGAAATTAGGAGAGCACGAACTATGTCAAGAATGTGTCTATATTTGCATTCGGCTCATCCATTATGTTGGGATGTGCCAGAACATGAGCGGTGGGGGAGTGTGTCATTTTTGTGAAGAAGGTTTAGAAAAACACGATCCTTGTATTCCATTGCATTATCTGAGCAATTTGTTTTGATATTTTTAGAAAATTGGGTTTGAACCATAGAAGAAAAATCAGAATATACTTGGAATAGTTTGAATCAATTTTTCATAAAAAACAACCATGTATATCGAGAGTAGTCGTTCACAAAGATAACAAAGTAACAAAAACCACTTATTGTGCCGTGAGAAGAAGGCCTTCAAATATCAGAATAAATTAGATCAAAGGGTTCAAGATAAATATACTGACTCTCATTGAAAGGTAGGGCTAGTTGTTTTGTAATTTGGCAATAGATATAGTGGAAGGACTTATGCAGAATTGAACCTAATTGACCGCTAGAGATAAGCGATTTGAGTTGGACGAATAAAGTGCAGGCTAACCGAGAATGCCAAATATAGGATGGTGATAGAGGCAATGGCAACGATGGAGATAAGGATGATGATGATAAGGAGGAAGATGGTAGTGTTAGTGGTGAGGTTGCACAGGTTGATGAAGGGACACAGGGTTGTGGTGGTGGGTTAGAGGTGGAAGGTGCAAGCTGCTGAGTTCAAATAGATGTCCAACTTTATGTCCAGTCTCAAGGATTTCTTCTATTCGAGGATCTTGCACACGACAATCACTATTAGAAAATATGACTTCAAATTCCAATTCATAAAGTTGCCCAACAGATAAGATATCGAAGGTGAGTTTCAGAATTAAATACGTGTTAGGAATATAATTATGGGAAGTAGAAAACTGACCGGTATGAGTAACATGCATTTGAGAACCATCACCGATATGAATATTAGGGTTATTCACAGCGGATAGTTTAGATGAGAAGATGTTGGGATCAAATGTTATATGATTATAATAGGCAGAATCAAATAACCAAGAAGAAATACCTATAGTAAGTGAAAGAGTAGGGAAAAAATGTGTACCATTCTTAGCAAAATTTTGGTGGAAAAGTAAAGCCATATCTGCAATAGAAATGGTAACAGTAGTAGAGGTAAGATCCGAACCCTCTTTGGCATTGAGAATAGTCGAAAAACTGCAACCCCCAGACATCGTTGTTGAATCGGATAAACAATTTACAATAAAGTATACTGTATGATATGAATCTAGATAAACCGAGGCCATGGATAGATTCAAAACGCTGAAATTGTTTAGGAACCGGTCTATAATCATGAAAAACCGATTGATGAATCCTTGAACCAATCAAATCTTCTTGATGAACCAAATCAACAATATAAAGTTAACTATACTGTATTATTTGAATTTGACTAAACGGAGGCCACAAGTGGATTTGGAACACCGAAGTTAGCTAGGAACCGATCTTAGAACTTCAAGAACTGGTCCAAAAATTGGTAAATCGGCGTAGAAACTACACAAATATAAAGGAAAATATATTTTTTGAGTCTCAAATAACAAAATCGAGGCTAGAAATAGAACCAGAGTGTCTGAAAACCCTAAGAACCGGTTCAACTTTGCAAAAACAAATTGATCTAAAAAAACCTAAACCGATTTATGGAAACTTTCCCTTTTGAACCAGTGATGTGGCAAAGATTAGTCATTGTGGCAACCAGTGATGATTTGTCAACGACTGATTAGTGATTCAGATGATGTGGGAGACCACGTGGCAATCACATGGTAATGCTGAATGATGAGTGGTTTATTTACCAACAAATTAAGTACTTTTAGATTCAAATATTTGTGTGTTTTCAAGAACTTTTATTAGTTTAATGTGTTTTTGTATTGTTTTATAGGTTTTTGAATAAATGAGTGAAAATATGCAATTTTGGTACAGGTGCAGTAACTTCAAGGCTAATTTTGAATATGATCCAATTCGATTTTGGAAAAATTCAAAACATGAAAGTTGTATATATTTGTCTTATATTTCCATAGGTTTTTGAATCATCTCCATTGGTGTTCGAACGAGAAAGTTAAGGCCAAAAGAAGAATCTAGTATCGGCATTACCTTGACCATTGCTGCAGCCACCATTTTCACCGGTGCAGCGATGGTTACCATTGCTATAGTGGTGATCCGATAGTAAGTTATTTCCCTTTGATCGCTGTAGCGATGCCCCCCATCGCTGCAGCGACCCGACACCACCTGACAAAGATATTTTGGGATATATTTGAGATATTTTGGATTTGTCTTGATATTACCTCATTCCCAACACCCTATGGACATTTTCGGGAACGGTTTTGGGAGTATTTAGAGCTCCAAGAACATATCAAACAAGAGGATCATCAATTTGGAGAAGAGAAAACACAATGGAGCGGATTTAGCGGACGCTGAACCGTTTGTTCTTTAGATTTGGCTATTCTCCCTTGTTTCTCTCTTTCATTCTTAGCTTTAGTTGGTTGTTTGATGATGTTTATATAATTTGTTGTTGAATTTTTTGCTATGGCCATATGTAGATAAACATCTATTGTCTAGGGAATAATATAATTCATAAATACTATGTTTGTTTGAATCCGTGTTTCGTTAACGGTTGTTTATTTATATTTGATTGTGTTTATCATTCTTTTACTTCCATTATATGCCTGTTTTGATATATTGGTTCATTTGAGAATACGGGGTTTGACACTCGGGAGAGGTAATCCCGGATTCGGACTAGGGTTTAAACACAACGCGATGTTCTAATATTTCAGGAGATTATTAGAAAGTGTGCAATCCATGAGGTTGGGGCGAGACTCATGTGATCGTTTAGATTCTAGATAGGGATATCGGTGTTGACACGAGTTGCATATTCATTCACTTTACACTCGGGAGAGGTAGTGAGTGAGTTTTCGATACCTAGATTGTTGGATAGTTTGAATACCGTTAATATAAACTAAACTAAATCAAACACGTATTAGTGAACCAAGTTAATCCCTAGATAATATATTCCCATAAACGTCATTATTAGTATTGTAGTTTAATTAGTTATTATTTTATTTTAGGTTTATATTTCTATAAAAACTTTAAATTTGATTGCCTTGATAAAGTTCGGTTACGATAATCGCGGTACTTAGCGATAATTTAATCCAATCCCTGTGGATACGACAACCCTACTCATCACTATTCTATTAAAACTTGACCTGTACACTTGCGGTAAACGTAGCGACAAATAATTCCGCTATCACTGAACACCACTTTGATGACGTGTCAGCTTGCGTGGTGATGACTTGGAAAAAATGATCATTTAACTTGTTGACGTGTCAGATGACGTGGAAAGAACACGTCGATGGTTTGGCGCAGACGTGGCCCTTAGTTGGTGCTGAATCAGCGATGACGTGGTAAAGCTGAATATGCGGGGTGTGAATCTGAAGCGACGGCGAACCAAATCAACTTTTGAGCGTGTGAGAGGGCATCTGTGGTTGAATGGACGTGATTTTTATGGCCTTGGAATCATCTTGTCGAGATGGTTCTGATGGTATGGCCGTTGATGAATTTTGAGCACCTGTTGTTGCTACAGAGCCCAAAATCCGAGACGACGAGGCTTGATTGTATTGTTGGCTTTGGAGAACGTGTGGAGGCTTAGGTGGAGGTGGTGTTTGTTGATCCTAAGATTTTAATGGACAATTAAGAGTTGATATTTTTTGTGGAACTAACGAGTTTATTAGGTGGAGGTGATGACACTAGGAATATAAAAAAGAAGTCCTTGGTATTAAAGGTTCAAAAAATTGAGGAAGAGGATGATAGTGATGATGTGAGTCTTGACAGCGAATAAGAAAAAAGATGTAGCGCTTCTCACGAAGAATTTTAGAAGGATGACTCGACGTACATTCCGTGGAAGGAAGAATTTCAATATGATCAATGTGGAATGTTACAACTGTCACAAGACCGGTCACTCCCAAACCGAATACCCTGAACCAAAGAAAGACAAGAAAAAAGAGAAGAAAAGAAAAGAAAAGAAGAAGGTGAAAAAGAATTTGAAGAAGTCAACAAAAATCACCTGGGATAACTCGGAGTCGAGTAGCTCGAAAAAATCGAGCAGTGATGATTCGTCTATGCTTGCTTTAATGGCCACTGGTGATGAGGTACCTAAATGTTTTAGTTCTTGCTCTTTAGATTTGGATGATTTATTTGATGTTTATTAAGAACTAACACATGATTATAAAAATCAATGTTAAAAAATTAGTGCCCTTCAAAGTACAATTAATACATTAAACAAACAAGTGATGAATTATGAATCTGAAAACGTTGAATTAAAATCCAATGTATTGGATTTACATTCAATAGTTTTCAAATTCACTGGCGGTGAAAATAATTTGAAAATGATTTTGGGAAGTTCACGAGGTATCTTTGATAAAGTCAGTATCGAGTTTTAGAAAAATCTTAAACAAAAACCCTTTCAAAAAATTCTTTTTTGAAATCAGGAATCTTGTTAGATATTTTAAATGTAATGTTGTGGGACATACTATTCGTAAATGTTTTTCTAAAGTATCTAATTGCTAACAAATTTGGGTTTCTAAAGGAACTAAAATTGTCCTGACTAACAAGATCTGACCCACTTAGTTTGGGTACCACCTAAGAACTCTTTGAGGTGCTTCTTGCAGGTTATCAAATAAACATCTATTTGCAAGGAAAAATTGTTCCTAGGAAGTGGCTGTTCTCAACACGTGACAGGGAATAAAGAAACATTTATGTCTTTGACACATAAAGATGAAAGTCATGTGATTTCTGGGGACTATGCCATGAGTAAGAAATTAAGTTTAAATGAGGTGGTAAAAATTTCTAAGACCTACGTTGTTTTACATATTCTCAAGTTGTCTTATAATTATTGCATAATATCCTAATTTATTTGAAATATTGCTGTTATTTAAATGATAAATGAATTATATATATTGCATTCATATGGTTTGAATTCTAAGTATTAATCATAACCATGATAGTAGCATGCATTAGATTTATGATTGACAAATTCATAAATCATCATTGAGGAATGTTCCATGTTCTAGTGCGTTAAAGATTACACTTTTCTCCTAAGCATGAATTAGCTAGTTTACACTTATATAGGGGGAGATTGCATGCCTAATGTGACGTTCTTGGTTCCCCTTCCCCACTTTTTGAGATGACAAAGGGGGAGAAAATGTATTGATGTTTATTGAAAATCTTTATCAAATTGATTGTTAAAAAGAGGAAGATTTAAAGGGGAAACTATAATTGAGCTTCAAACGAGTTAGTTAATGCTTAAGATTTGTTCGCCTAAGCATTGCACTAATATAGAGAGAGTTTACTGATCATATTTTGTGATTCGTTGAATATCTGATATGTTTTTAATTTATTCTTCATGATTGTGTTTTAACAAGTTAAAGGAACCCGTCCTCGGATTTAGGGGGAGTGTGGTTACATTATTGTTTTAAAGAAAATATCAAAATTAATTGTCATCATAAAAAAAAGGGAGATTGTTGATCCTAAGATTTTGATGGACAATTAGGTGTTGATGTTTTTTATGGAACTAATGAGTTTATTGAGTGTTTCAGTGTAAAAGTTCCATTGTTGATGTTATCATGAAGATATTATTAAAGATGCTAAGGATGCTGAGAGACAATCAAAGAGTCGGATTCAGGGGGAGTGTGGTTATATTATTATTTTGACGAAAACATCAAAATTAATTGTCATCATAAAAAGAGGGAGATTGTTGATCCTAAGATTTTGATGGATAATTAGGTGTTGATATTTTTTATGGAACTAAGGGGTTTATTGAGTATTTCAGTGTAAAAGTTCCATTGTTGATGTTATCATGAAGATATTATTAAAGATGCTAAGGATGCTGAGAGACAATCAGAGAGTTGGACATTAAAAGACTAAAGATCCTAAAGAATCTAGGTGAAAACAACTCAAACTAATTTTAACTCTTAATATATCCCGATTAGGATCACACACGGCACAAAAATGAATTTATATTTATGTATTTTTTTGATAGGGTTCTAATTAGTTAACATATTTGCTCCAATGTGAAATTAAAGAAGAAATATTGACCTAAGAAAGATTAGTGTTTAAAATTAATTAATAGTGTCAATTAAGTTAACCGAGAAAATAAATCGGTTAAAGAGTCGAAAACATCGAAGATTGGAGTTGAAATAAAATTGAGAAAGAGAGATCCAGCGTTGATCAGTCAACCGACAGGAAGTGGCTGGGAATTGGAAAAGTCTCTGAATCGATTAATCAACTGACTGAGAGGGATCGGTCAACCGATGACTGAGATGTGACCTTTCTCAATCAATCGGTCAACCGACCATCGATGATCAGTCGACCAACCATGACCGAAAAATGGTCTGGGGAGAATCCTGAATCAATTGGTCAACCGACATATGGAGGATCGGTCGACTAACTGACGAATAAGTTTGGCTTGGGCTACAACTTGAATCGATCGGTTGACTGATGGGGTTTGGTCGATTAACCGACTGTGTTGTTTTAGGTTTGGAAGATTTCGTGGATTTGATCTAAAAGTAGCCGTTAACTAGCCATTTTCGGCTGATTTTTTGGAGATATCTTAGGGGTTTAAACTTATAATAGATATATCATTCTTATTTGATTATCCATATAGATATGATATACTTATTTTAAGTGTTTCTGAAATTGGTGTATTTAATACTTTCTATCTTATCAATTTTAGATTGAAAAATATTTGAGAGACTTAATTGAGAGATTTAAAAGTTATAATTAAGTATTTTAAACCAAGATTGAGTCATATTGATATATGGGGTCTATATGAGCAATTAAATGTTGTATTTTGTGGGAACTAACCGTTAGAGGACTTGTTTCAAATTTATTTAAATAGACCTGCGTTTTTTACTTGAGATATATCCTAACATATCATTCTATCAAGAATTATTCAGTTCTCGAGTTTTCTGAGAGTCATTATTCTGAAATTATATTAAGAGCATATTATGAGATTGTCTTTGAGAAAAGTTTTGAGAAAGTGTGTTGAAATTCTTACTGTCATTGATCTAAAGTCTTACTGCGATTCAGTTTTCATTTTTTCGGTGATATCCTGGTGAGATCGTTCCAAACTTTTACTTTTAATTGTTGTTTGATATCATTATTGATTGTTTGGATTTTTATTTTATTTTATTTCATTTATTATTATTTTTTTATCTTGCTTTTTGAATTTTAAATTGCATAAAAATATTTTACAATGAGTTTTGGTAAAAATCTAATTACGTGCTCAATTGTGTGCTACCCACTTATTTTATAATCATATTTTGAATTTTTCACGTAAAATTTTATCACTAGTAAATTTGGAACATTAATTGAGTTTAAATTAATTTTAGGTGGTAGAAGCTCTGAGTGGGAAAGACTTATCAATTTTTTTTTTAATTTTTTATTTTTTGTAATTGGTGAATTGTGTGCGGATTAGATATTGTTGGGAATATCTAATCAGGGGTAGCTTGGTTTCAATCTCTTCTGGTAAAGAGATTGATGTATGATCTTTACCTAAGGTATAAAAAAGTTAGGTTACTTTTTTACATGAAAAGATATATGTGTTAATTCTTCTTTAATAGAATTAGTTTGTGTGATTTTGTAACGGTTCCATCCTTACGTGTGAAAATGATACTTGGAGAGATTTTTTTGTGAGGTTTGATTCTTAGCCTAAATATAAAAGAATTAGGTTAATTTTTAGCCTGTGAAAAAGATAGAGATTATTCCTTAGCTTGGGAAAAAAAAATTGTAAAGGTTGATTCTGAGCGTATGAAAAAAATCATTGTGTAAATGTTTGATTTCTACCTAATTGAAAGAATCTTAGTGGTTTAGTGGGTGCGACTCTCCGTGGGGCTCGAATGACTGGATTAGCCAAGAGTAGTTTGGTAAACCAATATACATCGTGGTATGCTGCATTTTTACTTTATTTATTTATTTTTTGTTTGGGTGTGCACTTAGAGCTAATTACACTTATCTGTTGCTATATAAAGAGATAATAATTAATTTAGAATTAAATTAATTGTTTGAATTTAAGTGTTGAAAATAGAATTATTTATTTTAATTTTATAACTACTCAATTCACCCCCCCTCTTGGGTATATCACTGGGCCAATAATGTTGACGGCGTTGTATTCGTCTCTTCAAGACGAAGATGGTGATGTGATGATATTTGATTTCGGGGAGGGGGTGAAGTTTGTAGCAGTCAACAGAGATCATGGGAAGAAACAGGAAAAATGACGTGGTGGAAGGCTTGGTAAGGTTATGGTTTCGAAAATCTTTGTAGGAACAGGGTCAGAAAACATTGGCTCTTGATATCATGTGAAAATAATTGAATGGCAGAATGTTAAGAGAATGTGGAGTGATATATTGATATTCAGAAAACAGTACAATAATAAATTATACAATGAGGAGACTAGAGACATCCTATGATTAGGGTTTTAACCTGATGGGTCAAGCTCATATACATATATTAACATGGTATGTTATAGGTATACTTTTGATAAGAAATTGATAATTTTAAATCGGAAAATATAGAATTATGATGAATTACTATTTTTTATTAAACATAATTATTTAATCAAAAACTTAAATAAAATAATGGTTTTACATTCCATGTATGTATATTTGTGGCACCCAGAATGTGTATGAATCATTCATTTTTTGTTTACACAATTTATTTAATTTCTATTGTAATAATTAATAGCATTTTGATTACAATTTAAGTAAAGAAGAAAAAAGGAATTATGATCATACCCGCTTCATATATAGTGTGTATATATATAAATATACATAATGAAGACATGCATATCTTCTTCTCTACTTTATTTTTTATTTTTTATTTTTTTAAACCAGGGAATTGAAATTAAGATTAGTTTTATAAATTTAATTTACCAGATTTTTGAGGAAGTTGTCTCCATTTGCCTTCACCATTGTTGTTAATGTATTCAGTGAGGATTTTGTCTTCCTGAGCAGTGCACGCACCTTTATTTAGTCCCACTTTCACACAACATGCTCTTCTCCCAGTTCCCCTGTACTCTCTCCTGCCTTGTTTCAGGTAGGCTTCCTTCCATAAAAATGCAACTTTGTGTACTTATATAGATGATTCATAGACACCCTCTCTCTCTCGCTCTACTCCCTCCTTTCATTTTTCTCTCTGTCATGAATGTTGAATGCACGAAGTACATAAATGTTGACACTTTTCATGTTACATCTCTCAGTCTTTCGCATCATGCGACGACCTACCCGGCTATTGCAATTAAAACTCATACACGTAGCACAATTTTTTATTTGTCTCCCATGAAATTTATCCATATTTTAAAGCCATCCCGCCCTCTTCGGCAAATCTATCTGCCTTCCCTTAACTAATTAGTTCACTAGAACCCTTGATTAGAAGAACAAATCTTACCACAAATAAAAATTTAAATTTATAAATACTTAGACCATCACAGGTTTTCAATTAAAATCATAAAATGGGAGTATGCAATTTATTATTGGGTTTATCCTATATCGGATGTGGAAGAGATCGGTGGTCAAATTATAAGTGTGAGATAAAGTTTTACCTTATGAGCTAACTTATGGGTTTAAGAGAGTCTAAGACCACCCTACACCGGTATCGGAACCTAAGTTACAATAACTTTGGTCCAATAGCCACAAAAGAAAAGATTGGTTGAGGTTTAGTTCACCAAAGATTCAATGTGTGAGGAAGAGATTATTGAGTTTATTCGACAATAGATGTAGAAGGGGATAGTAGTCAGGCTATAAGCGTGAGGGAAAGTCTCACTTAATGAGCTACTTATTGGGGTTGAGAGATGCCCAAGACCACCCCACACTTGCATAAGAGCTCACCCCAACACTAGTATCAGAGCCTGGGGTGAGATAGACCCAAAATCACCCTACAATAGTATCAGAGCCCCATATTACAAAAACTTTGACTCATGAAGTGAGGCTTTCGCTCACACTTATGACATAATGTCACAGGGTCAAATTTTCATCGCGAAAATTATAACTGAGTGATGACCTAGTTGCGCACCAACTAGTTAGCCACGTTTCTCCAACATTATACAACATAATACGCCGAAACAGACAGTACCAAAATGCATCCACGCAAAGGCAAAAACGATTACCGGAAAACTCAACCTTGTATTATAACTCAGGAACAAAGAACCACAAGTCCTACAATTTCGATCTAAATTCGCAGGAACCAACTCTCTGTGAAAATCAGACTACAAAACATGACTATATAGAGAAATACAATAGTTGACATCCCCAACTAGTTAGGCAAACAATTGACATCTATCTGACACGTATCCAGCCCACAAGAGCTAGTTTTCCATTCTGAAAACTACCCAGAAACCGCCTAAAACTGTCTTGAAACTGTTTAGAAACTGCTGCACATGCCCAACACATGGATGTAACTTCCAGTCATTCAGTTCACCACGCGTAAGACCTTATTTCTAGCGTTTCTGTATTGTGCCAATGTTCTACCCATTTGCTGTCTCGTTCCCTTAGTCATGCCGACGTTCATCAACATTTTGCCATACCGCCTGCATCGCCAGAATGTATTTTGCGCCCATGTTTTGCTTGTTGCGTGGTTACGCCCATGCCGCGCACATGACACTGTCTATAACATAGCGTTGTGCTTACGTTATGTTTCTTTGCCTTGGTGCCACACTAAGGTCTTTCCAATTGCCATGCCTTTATATAGCACCGATCCTAGCATTGCGCTTAGGATTGCTAACATTGCCCAACACTCGCTGGTGTTATGTCACAACACCACTGTCCACCGACATGCACCATGTTGGTGCCTTCAACACCAACACCTCATTTGTGTCGCATGCACCGTGTCCGGTAGTAAAGTGCACCAAGTCCGTGCTAGTTGGTTCTCTAGCATTGTTAGGAGCTAACAAACCACCCCCACCAAAAGAATCTGACGTCCTCGTCGGATCGATCCTAGTTTGACCCACTAGTTTTGGAATGCCAACAGTACTGCCACAATATTCTCAATCTGCCCGCAACCTTAGTTTCAGAATGTCACAACGCATTGCAACGAGTTTGTCACACATCGTCTCTATAACTGGACTGACCACCAGCCCATTGCTCCCAGAGCAACTATGTTTGGAAACCCACGATAACTAGCAGCCTTTAGTTATTTTTTTCTGTACGAAACATAGGATTGTTTTCGGTACCCCATCACTTACTCGATTTTAGACCGCACCCGATTTATCTATTGCCCACCAACAATATTGTGTTGACGCACGCTATCCTATGTTCTGAGCCTTCATCGTCTGATTCCTCCCAAACTAGTACCGTCAACTTTTCTTTCTTTGGACAGTTGGTAGAGGCGTGGGAATACACCGCTACTTACACTCGCAAGTATACGAGGTTTAAGTTTTAGTATAGTGTGATCGTTAAGATCGGGTTATCGTATCCACAGGGATTAGTATTGTTACTATCGAATACTGCCTT
Organism: Eucommia ulmoides; assembly: GCA_016647705.1. Classification (NCBI taxonomy): domain Eukaryota; kingdom Viridiplantae; phylum Streptophyta; class Magnoliopsida; order Garryales; family Eucommiaceae; genus Eucommia; species Eucommia ulmoides. Next base: position 14,038,947 of record CM028340.1, read on the forward strand.
TGTCATGACCTAACTTTATCTAGGCGAAAAACAAATGTATTTAATTAATTAAACTAATACTAATATAACCTAAATTAACTACACTAATATTCTAATATGTTTTAGGGTCAAGAATTGCCTAGGGATTAACGTGTTTACAAATACGTGTTCAATCTCGATTTACTCACATTTACGGTGTTCGACATATTTGACAACCTCGGTACATAAACTCTACCACCACCTCTCCCGAGTGTAATACGGGGGAATACATGACTTCGAGTCAACGAAGAAATCCCCTTCAACGTCTTAACGACCCTAGGTCACGTGAGTCTCGCCTAGCGTTATTGATTGCACACAATTCAACTCCCGACCGGGTCATTGGATTGTGCGTTGTATTTACCCTATCGACAATCTTCGTTCTAAAACTCCCTCGCCACCTCTCCCGAGTGTAAGACGAGGGATATAATGCAATTTCGTGTCAACGAAGCAGTCACCCTCAACGTCTTAATGACCCTAGGTCGCGTGAGTCTTGCTTCAATGTCATCGATTGTCCACGATTCAAACCCCGATTGAGTTATAGAATCGTGGCGTTTGTTTACCCAAATCCGAATCCGGGGTTTGTCAAAACCCCGTATTCTCCATTTATCTAACTAAGTATAATAAATAAACAATACGATAAATACAGTCAAACTACGAAGAACAATCACAAACGAAACACCGAAATCATCTAAACAACGTATTTATAAATATAGTGTTAATCCCGACTACAATCCATATTTAACTCGTGGTCATAACCATATAAATAATGAAATCGAGCTAAACATGCTCACAATATCCTAAGTTAAAGAAATAAGGAAAAACAATTGAAGATCTTAGCCTCGTCCGAAGATAAACCGCTAAAAACGCTCAACAATCGATTCGCCGTCTTCTCCACTTCAGGATGTGAGCTCCACCTCTAAAACTCCTAAACCCTAACCTAAATATGGCCTAAGGTGCCCAAATGGCCGGGGGGGACCAGAGGAGGGGAGAGGAGTGGGTATTTATAGACAAAATATCTCAAAATATCTAATAAAAATATCTAGACTGTGTAAAGGCCACCGCCGCAGCGGTGGAGTAGGTCGGTTAGTTGATCGCCGCGGCGTTAAAGAAGGAGGTGGATTTGAAAAACATTTTGCTGGTTCACCACCGGCAGTGGAAGTTCAGCAAAATATTGGTCTTCTCAGCATTTTCACCGCTGCGGCGGTGGGCTTGTTTCACAATATTGCCTCCGTGCTCATTTTTCCACCGTTCTTCGATCGTTTTTGGTTCGATCTCATCATTTTCGCTCCAGTTTTCTATATTTTTGCTCCACACACCTGTTTTAATACAAAAAGTATAAAACCTAATTAAAACATAATAAAATACTATATAAACGCACAAAAACTAACTTAATTCGGTTTGAAAATATGTAGGTAGATCACACCTATCAACAATCCCTTGCTTGATAAGGATCGTCGCATATAAAACAACCCCAAATCTTATCTGCAATCGTCGTGGGTTGTGATTTTGAATAGGAACCCTCTAGAACATTGGCCTCCCAGCCTTTGTTCTTCCATTCCTTCGTGCTCTCGTTCATTTTCTCTTTGCCTTTCCTTCCTGACTTCCGATCTGAACTGCTATCATCCCTCATTAGATTGTAATCTGTCAGACTATCTGCCACTACCATGGCAGTCTGCTGGTCTCGTATACTCTACTACCTCAGTTCAGCTTACGCCCATGCTTTGCACGCCCAAGGTACAATTGAACAACTTGTCTTCCTCCGACATGTTCTTTACATCCAGCATCAAGGATGTGAATTATTTCACGTACTCATGTATTGCGTCCGTGTGCTTGTGTCTTTGCAACTAATCTCGAGCCACCTAACTTGAGTTCATCGGTAGGAGCTGATCCCTTAGTTCCTTCTGCAAATCAGCCCACATCTTGATCTGTTGATATTAAGATTTTGATGAACAATTAAGTGTTGATGTTTTTGGTGGAACTAACAATTTTATTGAGTGTTTCAATGTAAAAGTTCCATTGTTGATGTTATCTTGAAGTAATTACTAAGGATGGTAAGGATACAAAGATACATACAAAGAGACGGACCTTAAGAGATTGAAGATTCTGAAAAATCTAGGTGAAAATAGCTAAGTCATTTTTTACTCTTAATGTATTCCAATTATGATCACACATGACACGAAAATGATTTATATTTATATGTGTTTTTATTAGAGTCTTAATTAGTTCACACATTTGCTCCAATGTGAAATTGAAAAAGAAAAATTAACCTAAGAAAATATTAGTGTTTAAAATTGATTATTAGTGTCAATTATGTTAACCGAGAAAAGAAATCAGTTAAAGGGTCGTTGAAATATCATTGAGAAGGAGTGATCCAGTACTGATCGGTCAACAGATCACAAGAGAATCGGTTAACCGATGGGCAATGGTAGGGAATTGGAAAAATCTCTGAATTGATCGGTCAACCGATGGCTGAGAAGTGAAGTCTCTGAATCGATTGGTCAACCGACCGTCGATGATCGGTCAACCGACCAGGGCCAAAAAATGGCCAGGGAAGCATCCTGAATCGATCGATCAACCGACCCATGGGGGATCGATCAACCGACCAGCTTATGAAAATGGCTTGGGCTACAATCTGAAATGATTAGTCGACCGATGGTTCTTTGGTCAGTTAACCGATTGGGCAGTTTCAGTATTTGAGAGTTTTTGGGATCTGATCCAAAACTAGCTGTTACTAGCCATTTTTGGCTGATATCTTGGCGTTATTATGGGGATTTGAACATATTATAGATATATCATTCATACTTCTATATCCCTATGGATATGACATACTTATTTTAAGTGTTTCTCAATTTAGTATATTTAATACTTCATATCCTTTTGATTTGAGAATATGAAATAATTTAAGGACTAAATTAAATGATTTAAAAGTCATATTTAAGTGAATTGAACAAGGATTGAGTAATATTGATATATGGGGTCTATATGAGTATTTAAATGTCATATCTTGTGGGAACTAGCCATTGGAGGGCTTGTTTCCAATCTGTTTAAATAGACTTGCGTTTCTCACATATCAATACATCATTCTATCAAGAACGTTTAGTTCGTGTGCTTTCTAAGAGTTTTTATTTTTAGATTATCTCGAGAGATTATTGTGAGATCATTCTTGAGAAAAGTTTTTGAGAATAAGTGCTGATTATTTTGGTGTCACCGATCTAAGCCTTGTTGCGATTCAATTTTTATTCTTTCGGTGATATCCTGGTGAGATTGTTCCAAGCTTTATTCTTTATTGTGATTATATATTATTTTGCCTGCTTGGATTTTAAATCTTGTGAAATTGTTTTTAAACCTTAAAGTGCATAAAAATTATTTTAAAACAATTTTTTTGGTAATCTGATTACGTGTTTGATTCCGTGCTACTCGCTTATTTTTATAATCATTTTTTTTTATTTCCTCACATAAAATTCTATCAATAATAAATTCGGGACATTGATTGAGTTTAATTGATTTGAGGTGGTAGAAACTCTGAGTGGGAAGAAACTTATCGATTTTGTAATTGGTGAGTTTATGCAGATTAGATACTGTTGGAAGTATCTAGTCAGGGCTAGCAAAGGTTTTAATCTCTTCCAGTAAAGAGATTGAGGTTTAATCTTTACCTAGAGTATAAAAATGTTAGGTTACTCTTTCCGTGAAAATAGATATAGGTGATTCTTCCTGATTAGAATTAATTGAGTGTGATTTGTAACGGTTTCACTCTTACCGGTAAAAAGGATACTTTAAGTATTTTTTGGTGAGGTTTGATTCTTAACCTAAGTATAAAAGAATTAGGTTAATTTTTAACTTCTTAAAAAGATAGAGGTTCTTCCTTAACCTGTGAAAAAGGGATTTGTAAAGTTGATTATGAGCCTGTAAAAAAATCATTGTGTAAAGGTTTGATTCCTACCTGTTTAAAGGAATCTTAGTGGTTTAGTGAGTGAGACTCTCCGTGGGGCTCGGAGGACTAGATTAGCCAAGAGTAGTTTGGTGAACCAATATATATCGTGATGTACTGCATTGTTATTTTTCTTTATTTCTTATTGTTTGGATGTGCATCTAGTTATCCGCTGCTATATAAAGATAATAATTAATTTAGGATTAAATTGATTATTTGAAAATTTTAAGTGTTGAAAGGAAACTATTTGTTTTAATTTTTATAACTACCCAATTCAACCCCCCCTCTTGGGTAGATCACTGGGCCAACATGATCTTTGGACATGCACTGTCTGGCTTACGCGTTCACCACCACAGCTTAGCGTAACCAGCCATGTACATACTAACGCACCTCGGATTTCGATAGCGGAAAAAGTAGAGAATCGGGAAGAGGATGCAAACAACTTTTATCCCTCCCTCTCTAAGTCGTCCACATCCGTTCATTTTAAAAATAATGTTTCAAGGGCTTTCCTAGGCATCGGTTTTAAAAAACTTCTTAGGCTGAGAGTTTTTGTTAAAAATGGAGTCGCCACCTAGCATGGGGTTAAATGGTGTGCTAGGTCACTAAGATTTTGAAAATTCATTTTTACTTTTAAAACAACCTGTGTTTTGACTTTCATAGGTCGATGTACCAGAGATATTCATTACGTTTGGGAGTCACTTATGCTCGGGGAAGGTGTTAGACATCCCAAGACACCCATTCGAAGACGGTACCTTAAATCTAAATAGATATTCACTATTAAACACTATCCAAAAGTTTTCTTTGATTACATAAAAAAGATTAATTCTCTTTTTAAAAGTTTTGCCTCTTTTTATGTATTTTTTCCATGATATAATGGAAAGAAGGTAAATACCACTTCTACTAGTAGTCAATGACACCCAATAACAGTTTATATATAGACAGAAATGTAAATATATAAGCTATACTAAATGAAATGCAAACTAAGATTAAATTGTTTGGATATGCGATTGAACCCGCAAGTGGGTTGCTTACGTTTCCCGAATGACAATAAGGTCTTTACGTAGTTCGTTTTGGTTAGGGTAAAGGATATGTTTTATTATAAAAAGTGTGGTAGAACCCACGTGGGTTGCCTACGTGGTTTGGATAGTTACCAAAGATCAGATCAAACGTAGTTAATTCTTGTTAAGTTAAAATCTGGGAGGTTTGGTTGGTTTTAACTAAGGGTTGGTTTGTTTTGGCTAATTTTAGCTGATTATTAGTTAGTTTTGGTTGTGAACGAGCTGAATCACTTTCTTGGTTTGTTATTTACCAATAGTTTTTAAAGTTGTGAACAACCTAAATCACAACCTTAATTAGGTTTATTATTAGTCACTTTTAAGTTGTGAACAACCTAGATCACAACATGATATGTACATAACACTCTTTGACTTTGTCTAGAACACTTTAAACAAACTCTTTTGTTTTGGTTAGTTAGTGTTAGTGTGTGAGTTGTTAGCTGAAAAAAGAAAAGAAACACCATATACTTATTTCAGTCTCACTTGTAACTAAAGAAAATTGGAAGGTTTCTGAAAAAGAATCACAAATATCCCCGAAGGAATATATATATATAGGTGCCAGTCCACAAGACAACCTGGTTGTGATCTTGGCATCTAACATAAAGTAAATCCGATTATTAATAGTTATATAGTTAGTATTAACAGTTAGTAAAGAGTCGATGTAATGTTCTTGAGAGAATCGAAGAGACTATGCACAACTTATGGTGTGATAGAAGTTTTGTTTGAATCCTCACATGTTCTTAACATGCTTTCGGATGATTTAATGTTCTTGAATGTTTTTTAATGTTCTTGAGTGTTTTTGAGATGCTTGAAATGATTTTGTATGATTTGAACATGATTTGGTTAATATAGCAAAAATTAAGTGTTTGTTTGGTTGTTCTTGACAAAATCAAGCGTTTGGTTGGTTGTTTAAGTATTTGTTTGTGTTGTTTATTGGTTTTATGTGTTATGTACATGAAATTATGCTATGTAAAAGAAATATACACAAGTTTAAACAAAAATCATAGGGGTTTTTGAAGAAATATACCTACTTTGGAGATATGGTCTTCCCTAAGTGTTTACCTCTTTTTTCTCCTTGATCTTCTTGGTCGGTAGTTGATCGGTGATCGTCAATCCCTCTAGTTCTTATCCAAGAACTCAAGAACACCCTACTTAGGGGATGTGGTCGTCCCTAAGTAGCTAATCTCTTTTCCTCCTTAATCCTCTTGGCTCGGTTGTCACACCCCACCCCGGCACTCGTCACCCTAGGCTGGGCATGACGACAACCTGACGTCACCGGACCAATCCACGAATATCCAAACAATCACATATACACACTTGGTTACTTGTAAATTTTTCTTATAAAATATATATATACCTGAACCTTCTACGGTTTATGTCCGACCAACTCACCTCCAACACGACACTACCTCCGAACTCTCCCTAGTGCCAATAGTGGACCAATTCCTAGCCACGGTACTTGAAATCAATTTTTTTTTTTATCGGTGTACTGTCTTCATAATAAAAACGTTTTGTATCGATCAAGTATAAGAATTTAAATACCACAGTTCAAAATCCAATAAATAAATAAATACCATGTTTTGAAATATAATATAATCACGTACCCTGTTCTACTGCCACCAATGAAATGAAATAATATAACAATAATACCGTGTATCATAGTTGGAACCAATTTTCAACTGCTACCACTGTAAAGAAATATTGTATTTAAATCACCCAATTCCAATAGAATATAATAAACACATACCACACGGAAAACTCTGTTTCTTGTCACCACAGAAATAACTTATTTATTTATAACATTCAACCAAACAGTGAAATTCCACCAGAATACTATATCTAACCAAATAGTGTAAAACAACCAAAATAATAGATACACCAATATATATGGATATACCAATCCAGTGTAAAGTAATATATATAAATTTATCCAACCAGTTCACCTTATACGACAAAACACCACACCACTCTCCGACTAGCCATAGGATCGTTTTAACCTCACGATCGGGAGTTGCAACGGTACCATACCACCCATAGGATTTGCCTTCCAACGGGTAATAAACAACACTCTGTCGGATTTTTCCTAGCAGGTAATCAACGCTCTGCAAGACTATGCCTAACAGATAAACAACGCTCTGCCGGACTATGCCTAGCAGATAATCAATGCTCTGCCGGACTTTGCCTAGCAGGTAATCAACGCTCTACAGGACTATGCCTAGCAGGTAATCAACGCTCTGCCGGACTTTGCCTAGTAGGTAAACCACATTCCTTTCGGGAAGAAATACTATGGCATAACCGGACCAAACATCAATTTTCACCTAAAAAATAAACGACTCGGTCCACAATCATTTTCTACCATTTTAGAAACCAACTAGATTCAACAAATTATTTTCCATCCTTTTAAAACCAACATAATCCACAAAACATTTTTCCACAAACACCCAAAATTGCTTGATCTATATAAGTTGCAAATTTGTCCAATTTTAAATAAACACATTTTCCATAATATATACGAAAATACAATTTGTAATTTATGAGGAAAACAGTGCACTCACCTCGATTCTTGCACCACAAAAATACTGTCGTCAACCACTACCGGACGCTGATGCCTGTGAACCTAACAGTGATAGGCCTAAATTAATATTTTATTTTAAAATAGCCTAACGTGCAATGCAGGCCCAAAATTTCATATTTTCCCATTCCCCGAATTTAATTATGAAAAATTGTCATTTTATTCATCTCGCTACGTTAGTATTCACTATACAATATTATTAAAATTAACGGTTACGAAATTATCGTAGCGATTACAAAATTTAATGCTAATAATTTAATTTGACGAAAATGATGATTAACAATTAAAATATTAACCAACAGAATCGTTACCTATTCCGAATCGTCCGCCGGCCGTGAATTGGATTTTTGGTTTTTATTTGGGGTCGTTGGTGTAATTTTTTTTTTCTTTTTTTTTTTTTTTTCTTCCTGCTTCTCTCTTTCTTTTGTTTCCTGTTCTTCTGGTTCTCGCAGCCCCCGACTCACTGTCACCAATTCCCACCGCCGGTGACTTATTTACCCACGAATGGCGAACGGCCAACACATACACAAAACCCACACACCAACGACAAACGACCAACACACACACGACAACCCCCCCCCCCACTGAAACACTTATATCTACTCCGTCACGGATGACCAACGACCCACAGCCGACCACCTACTCACCAAACGACGGCGGTCATCAACCGACTGACCTCCACACCGTAGGACGGACAACACCCACACGCACACGCACACGACATCAACGACGACACATATACACACACCCATAGTCGGTAAAACAGAGCACACATACCTACATACACATATGACAACAGAATACACACTTACACACCCCCACGCCGGCCGCACGACGGAGACAATCCCACACATAACCATACAACGAACTCGACGGCTCACACACATGCACCGAAACACACACACTTTAATGTCCCCACCCATGCACATCGTTGGACCGAACAACTTACCTCTACACGATGGCCTGTGAATCGTAACACCGCTACCGACGAGTTCTCCCGCCGATCACTACTCCGATCACACCCACACACCCATGATGGACGAACGGACAACACACCCACACGAAACACTCACCTCCGGACGACTCCCACATTTTCGATGACGAGGAACGAAAAACAGAACACACACATGTCATACACTGATCGGCCGACCAAATTACTCCCACTCACCGGACTAACGACGACGCATACCGGCGACGACAACACACACATGAAATTCATCGGACGAACGCACCCTCACCGTCAGCAATCACAAGACAGCCACTGACGCTCCGATCCTCTCTCTCTCTTCTCTGTTTTCTTATTTTTCATTTGAGGGTGATGATCAAATTATGCATGGACGTATTTATATGCACGAATATGGTGGTGTAAATTGATCCCATTGCTTGCCACGTCAAAGGACTTCTCCGTTTTGGTTTTCGTCTAGATTCCACTGCCGACGGGTGAATGTATTGATATATATATAATAATCCTTGTTTTAATTACTCTTTCCCCCCTAAATTCCTTTAAATCCTTATTTTAATCCAATTCAACCTTTTTGGATTTTCTTAAATTGTAATTTGATCCCTAAAATTTTAACTTTAGAATTTAAAATGACAATTTGAATCCCAAAGTTTGGATTTAATGTATACAAATTTACAATTTGACCCCTAAACGTTTAATTTGAGTCTTAAATGACACATTTCCACTCTGTATTTTTCTAAATGCTCTAAAATGAAATTAAAATGACGTACAACTAAAATTGGGGTCTTACATCGATATTGATCGGTGATCGTCGTACGCCGAAGGATTCCACTATCCTTCGCGTATATGACTACTCGCAAGTGTACGAGGTCAAAATTTTAGTATAGTGTGATCGTGAAAGATCGGATTATTGTATCCACAGGGATTGATGTCGTTCCTATCGAATATTACGTTTGTCGTGACCTAACTTTATCTAGGCGTAAAACAAATGTATTTAATTAATTAAACTAATACTAATATAACCTAAATTAACTACAGTAATATGCTAATATGTTTTAGGATGAAGAATTTCCTAGGGATTAACGTGTTTACAAATATGTGTTCGATTTTGATTTACTCACATTTACGGTGTTTGACCTATTTGACAACCTCGGTACGTAAACTTTACCGCCACCTCTCCCGAGTGTAAGACGGGGGAATATATGACTTCGAGTCAACGAAGAAATCCCCTCAACGTCTTAACGACCCTAGGTCACATGAGTCTCGTCCAACGTCATTGATTGCATACAATCTAACTCTCTCCCGGGTTGTTGGATCGTCGCGTTGTGTTTACCCTATCGACAATCTCCATTCTAAAACTCCCTCGTCACGTCTCCCAAGTGTAAGATAAGGGATATAACACAACTTCGAGTCAACGAAGAAGTCCCCCTCAACGTCTTAACGACCCTAGGTAGCGTGAGTCTTGCCCCAACGTCATCGATTATCCACGATTCAAACTCTGACCGGGTGGTAGGGCGTAAAATACACCACTACTTACTCTCGCTAGTATACGAGGTCTAAGTTTTAATATAGTGGATCTTGAAGATCGAATATCGTTCCCACAGAGAAAAAGTATGAATAATTGAATACCGCAATTTACGTAGTCTCATATTATCCTGACGATTAAAAACATGATTTAAAATTAAACTAAGCTAAGCTACAATTAGTGGGTTAATCTTAACTAAGTTGATTAACTAGGGATTGATTTTGTTCACTTAATACATGTTTGATTTCGTTTAGTTAACAATAACGGAGTTTAGGTATCCGACAATCTCGGTTCGTAAACTCCTCCGCCACCTCTTCTGAGTGTAAGACGAGGGAATACGCGACTTCGTGTCGACGAAGAGGTCTCTCTCAATGTCTTAACGAATCTAGGCAACGTGAGTCTTGACGCAACGTCATCGATTGCACACTAACTAACGTCCTCCCGGGTCGTTAGGTCGTAACGATGTGTTTACCGTAGTCCAAATCCAGGGCTACCTCTCCTGAGTGTCAAACCCTAGTTTCTCAATCCAACCCTAATACCATTACAAGCATACTAAGATCGTCATCAAATGATAAACACAATCGGACTTAAAAGTAACAACCGTTAAAGAAACATATATTAAACCAAACGAGTATTTACACAACTACATCTTTCCCTAACTAATCTTTAATTAAACTAACATGTTCTTAGCCAATACAACATTAAATCAAGAGGAGATCATCAATATCAACAATAAGCATTATGTACAAAGATGGAAACAAGGGAAGAGAGATCAAATCTCAAAGTGGAGTAGTCCACTTTCGCCAAAGAATAATCCTCCCGATCTTCCTCTTCTCCATTGATGAACTTCCTCTTCTAGCACTTCAAGGATTGGCCAAGAACACTCTTTAAAACTAATCTAATCTAATTACTAAATTATCTAAACCTAACTAAGGTGGAAGGAGCTCTCAAAACATCATTCGGTTCCTCTCTAGGGTCTTCTAGCCTTTTAACAATTAGGGGAGAAAGGGGTTAAAAGAAGGTTTGGAAAAATATCTTCAAAATATCTGAAAACAAATATTTCTGCGCAGAGTGTCACCGCCTAGGCGGTGGTTTACCGCTTAGGCGGTAGTTTAAGTTGGTTAAGCCTCTGTCGGATCTTCGCCTAGGCGGTGGTTTCTCAGTCTAGGCGGTGGCTGCTAGCACAACATTCTGACGTTTTCTCGCCTAGGCGATGGTTTAGCACTTTAGCACTCCAACATTCTGCCTTTTTTCCGCTTAGGTGGTGGTCTTCATTCATCGAAACCCTGTTTTTCATATTTTGTTCACCGTTTCTCCACCGTTTTCACTTGTTTATCGCCCTTTAACGTCCCTTCACCTGTTTTACACTAAAACAAACTAAAACACAATTAAATATAACTAATACGCTTGAAAACTAATAAATTCAGTTTCGAAATAGATAGGTTTTCACACCTATCACCGGGTTATAGAATCGTGGCGTTTGTTTACCCTAATCCGAATCCAGGGTTTGTCAAAAATCCCGTATTCTCCATTTATCAATCCAAGCATAATAAACAAATAATACAATAAACACAATCAAACTATGAAGAACAAACATAAACGCAACACCGAAATCATCCAAACAAACATATTTATAAATATACCGTTAATCCCTACTACAATCCATATTTAACTCGTGATCATAACCATATAAACAATAAAATTGAGCTAAACATGCTCACATGATCCTAAGATAAAGAAATAAGGAAAAACAATCGAATAACTTAGCCTCGTCCGAAGATAAATCGCAAGAACGCTCAACGATCGATTCGCCGTCTTCTCCACTTCGGGATGTGAGATCCACCTGTAAAACACCTAAATATACCCTTAGATATATTCTAAGGGGCACCAAAAATCAAGAGAGGCCGAAAAAGGGGGAGGAGAGGGGTATTTATAGGCAAAAGATCTCAAAATATCTAATAAATATCAAGGCTGTGCAGAGGGTTTTTCGGTTAACTTTCTGCTGTTTTTCAGCCTAGGCGGTGGAATTTTCGCCTAGGCGAAGTTACTGCAGGTTTGCATTTTATTTTGATTGTAACTTATTCATCCGAACTCCGATTGAGGTAATTAAAAAACCTATGGAAAGACAAGAAAAAGATATACAACTTCCATATTTTGAGTGTTTCCAAAATCGGATTGTATCGTAGTCCAAAATAGCCTTAAAGTTACAACACCTGTACTGGCTTTGCAGGTTTGGTGACCGCCTAGGCGAAGAAGTAGGCGGCAGACTTGGAAATATTTCTGCTGGGGTTTCGGCCTAGGCGAAGGAATTTTTCGCCTAGGCGGTGGGCTGTTAGTAGCCTTTTATCATTCTCAGCATCTTCACTGCCTAGGCGGAGGTCTGGACGCATAGGTGGTGGGCTTTCTTCATATTTTTGTCTTCTTACTTGTTTATCCACCGTAAGTTCGACTCGCCTTCGGTTCGATCTCATCGTTGTCACTCCAGTTTTCTATCTTTTTGCCCCACACACCTGATTTAATACAAAAAGATAAAAACTAATTACAACATATTAAAATACTATATAAACGCTCGAAAACCAACTTAATTCGGTTTAAAAATACGTAGGTAGATCACACCTATCAATCGTCAATCTTTTGAGTTCTTGCTCTAAGAACTTCAAGCACCTTCCTGGATTGGATTTCTGTACAATAAAATGTTATTTGAGAAATATACTTGAGAGGCCTAGGACCCAAGAGAGTTGCTCTAGTTTAGGGAGAGAAACTAGACATTCAACACTTGAAAAAAAAAAAAGAGAAAATGGCCCTTGTATTTATAGGCCCTGTAATACCCCAAAATATTAATATCTTTAAAAATATTATTTTATATAAATTTAATATTTTTGGGACTGTTTTATAAATTTATGATATAAATAATATTTGATAATTTTTGGAGGTTAAATGGTACTTTTAAATTGATTTTAGAAGTTTTGGGCCTATTATGTTATTTAAAATTTATTTTTAATAGTTTTGGAGAATAATTAGTATTTTTTTTATTTCAAGAGGGTAATTAATATGATATTTTATGTTATGACTCACCAAATGAATTGATGAATCATAACGATACATGTTAATATAATAATAATAATAATAATAAATGATAAAGATCATCAGAAGAATTCGATTGACATGAATATTAAGTTCAATTGCAGTTTAGAAAAAAAGGGAAAAAAAACTGTTGTGATGTCCACATATTAACAAAGAACAACACTACTTAATGACACATATATATATATATATATATATGTTATAATAAAAATGATAAGTTTTCGTTATCCATATATATTTCGGTTCATTTCGGAAGATTTCGCTCCATTTTTCGTGATATTTCAGTTCGAATTTTTGGCTCAGATTTTAGGTAGAATTTCTGACACTTTTAATATATGTATTTAATTTCTTCATTGTGAGATGTATATTATTACTGTCGGTGAATTTACCGTTGTTAGTTCGCATGAAATAATTATGATTATGTGAAAATCATGCCAAGGTGTTTATTTATCGCATTAATTAAATGCACATATTAGAGGGGTTGGAGTTCTACTGAGTGTTGGCTCACAACCCCATAGTTTTGATTGTAGGACCGGTGGAAGCAAAACGACGACAGAATTTTTAATAGAATTTCTATTTGTAATAACTGTAGTTAATATTTACTATTTGAAAAATTGAATCGATGTATTCGATAAATATAATTGGTTGCCGAAACGTTGTAAAAATTATCGGATTTTATAAAACAAAATATTGGTCGCATGGTGTTAGTGTTAATTCTCCGAGGGGAGAAATTGCGTGACGATGATTAGCGTTATTCAACAATAAATTATTTTGTTCCTAATAATTATTAATGTACTAATTATCACCCGTTACTTTATTAACAATAGATAAGGAATGAACTAATAATAATTATTAGCGTTAATAAGGGGGATATTGAGTATTATCATCGTGGCTATTAACAATATCCACTTATCTAAAATAAAAGGCTTTGGTTTAGTGAGACCTATTTGGAAAAAAAATCAAAATTAAAGGAATCAAAACCAAAGGATAAAAATCAATCACATTACTAAATATTAACCAATAAATTTTAGTTAGTATACTAAAATATATATAAAAATAATAAATTATAATCGCGTGGCCACCTTGGAATAAAAATAAATAAATAAATAAATAATAATGTTGTTTAATTATCAAAAACTGTTCCTTAATAATAAAATTGAATTGTGCCACCCAAGGGGGATTTTTAATTGAATTTCTATCTAAATTGTAGTATTTGTATTTATTAGTTACTGTCGTAAAATTGAATCGATAAATTGAGTATAATTATTGTCGTCGTATGTTAAAATTTAAATCGATAATCATAATTGATACCGTAATTGTATATTAAATTACAAATTTAAACGTTGGTGTAAAATTGACCGGCGCCAGGAATTTATTTGGGTATTTAAAAATAATGCGGCAACATGAATTTCAGTTGAATTTCTAATTAATTTGTAATTGTTGAATTTATTATTTACCGGCGTAAAAATTGAATAAATAAATTTGATATTTGTGATTGTCGCTATTGTTTGAAAAATTTATCGGATTTTATAGAATGAAAATTCGATCAATCGATTTTAGAGTTAATTTCTCCAAGGGGAGAAACCGCGTGCCGGCCCTGGGAAACTGAGTTGTTACAGGTGGTATCAAAGCTGGTTTGCGACAATCCGAGGCTTGGGTTATGGTACCCATTATTCATAATAAATTGTTTAATATGTAAAAATAATAATTTTAGTAGAAATCGCAAAATAAAAGTGAAAAAAAAAATGATGAAAAAAAAAACGCTGAAAGTAAAAATCGCCAAAGAAAAAAAAAAAAAAAAAGTGGCGTTTGGTTGATGTTATTGTTTCCATTCTTTTTATATTTTGAAAAATTCTATTTTGGCCCCTAAATTATGGGTGATTGTTTATGTGGACCATTTTGGTTTGCTAAATTGCACATTTTGATCCCTACAGTTTCAATTTAAATTTATTAACATCTTATGTGGCATTTGATTTATGTTTTAGTTAGCTAAATTGCACATGTTGATCCCTATAGTTTCAAATTGTACATTTGGTTTCATTTTGGTTGTTTAGGATCATTTTGTATTTTTGGACATTTTGTGCTAACTTGAAGTTTGACTAAAATCACACATTTGGGTCTTTATAGTTTGAATTTGATCATATTAAATTGTTAGTGTTAAAATTGACTTGACAAATTAAGACTTGATATTAAGTTATCCTTTGTGATATTTGTATAAACCGTTCTTGTTGTAAAATTTATGCGATTAAGTGATAAATTCTCGGATTCTTATAAATGAAATATTGGGCATTTGATTTGGTATTAATATGTGATAGTGGACAAATTCTTAATATGTGGTTGTGGATCAAAATATTAATATCTGGCGGTGGGGTTAATAACATATATATGTATTGACGTTTCCATTATGTTTTTTCGGTGATTGGACACTTTGTGCCAATTTGTGTTATTACCATTATTTCTCTTTCTTCTCTACCATTTTAATTTGAACCTATTAACATCTTATGTCACACCCCACCCCGGACACCCGTCACCGTGGGGCCGGCGTGACGTCGACACGACATCATCTTAAAGTCAAACCAACTAGCAAACGACAAAGTGCATACATAAATATACAACCACAAATTTTGACCATATACATTCTCTCTAACTGGGGACACACCCGTCCCTGAATTACAATAACAACAAAAGTATAACAACAATGAAGCTCTCACAAGTTCACCTCAGACAGCTCCTCCCAAAATACTACCATACTACACCATCGCCGGACTCTACCTAGTGCCAGTAGGGGACCGACTCCTAGCTGCTGTACCTGCGAGTGTACTGCCTTCTTAATAAAAATATTTTTAAAATAATAATACATTCTGAATAATACCACATTTAAATGGATCAAGAATAAGTATACAAACATCACATATCTAATAAAAATCACCATAATATAAGCAGTGAAAGTAAATCAATAAAAATAAGTTATATTCAACCCATCCAGTATAAAATAATACCAATCACCATAATAAATAATAAATCACCTAATATAAATAAAACACCACATCTCGAAACGCCACTCCACCACATCACATCACACCACACCACACCACATCACGTCACATCATACCACACCACATCGCATCACACCACATCACTACCATATCACACCCTGGCTAGCCATGTGATCGTTTTAACCTCACGATCGGGAGTTGCAACGGTACTGTAACATCCGTAGGAATGCCTTCCTACGAAATATCCACACCCCTTTTCGGGAGAAATATAATCCACACCCATTACGGGGAGAACTATTCACATCCCATGGGAAGAAATCCACACCCTTTCCGGGGAGAAATAATCCACATTCCTTACGGGGAGAAAACTATGGCATCGTCTAAATCAACAATATCGTCAAAAATCCACACTCCTTACGGGGATAATATAATCCACACCCCTTACGAGGAGAAATCCATAACATCATCATCAAACCACAAATCTATAACAATTGTCTAATCAATATCGTTAATCCACATCGTTAAATCACAAATCTCAACCTTTATTTCCAAAACCGATTTAATTCAAAAATCAAGTTTTTCACTTTCATCTAAAAATCCACTGATTTTCAACAAAAACCATTTCTCCACTCTCTTTTAAAACCACCGAATCCAACAAATCATTTTTAATCTTTCTTTTTAAAACCAGCATAATTCAACGAAAATCCATTTTACCAACTCACCCAAAAACCTACTTGATCCACATAATTTTAAAACCATCTAGTTTAAGTAAAACTATTTTACACGCATATATATATATATATATATATATATATATATATAGTTTGGCAAGAAGACAGTACACTCACCTGATAATCCGCTCTCAGAAGCTCCACCGACTATCCGCTACTAATCCTCCGGTAAATGTGAAACTATTTGTGACAGAGCCTAAATTAATATTATAGAGAAAATAACATAATCGTGCAATGCAAGCCCTACGTTCATTAATGTCCCATTCCCCACATTTTTTTTATAACAATTATTATTCGGTAAATTTCATTCCGTTAAAAATTACTGCATAAAATTTAGTAATACGAATGGTTCCAAATTTATTAGTCCGGTTAAAATATTTCGATGCTAGAATTTAATTTAATAAACTAAAATAAACTTAACGAAAAACGTTACCCGTTCCGAATTGTTCGCGGGCCGCGAGATGGATTTTGGATTTTATTGGTGTTGTTTATGTAATTTTTTTTTTTTTTTTCTTTTTCTTCTTTCTTTCTTTTCCCTACTTCTTCTTCCCATTTCTGCGTTTGGTTCCGTCCCGCTTCAAACACCGACGAAGAGATCTCACCACTGGTCAAATCTCGCCACCCCACCATCTCTCTCTCTCTGAAAACCTTTTATCGGTTATCAACACACACACCCACAGCAGCAGAACAGAGCACCCACATACATGCACACCGTCGGATGAATAGGACACGCACGCACACTCGTCGGAGGGATAACGACGATTACACCCACACCCATGCAACATTGACGATACCCCCCCACACACATTAGTTGCAACGACACACACTCAATCATCGACAACTGATGATCGACGACCGAACAGAAACACTCACCGTCGGCACTGAACGGACCTTCTCCTCTTACTCTCTTTCCTATTTCGTTTCAGCCACCCAACAACGACAAACCCACAAGATCACCGATCACACACCCTGCCGGATGACCGCAACAATCACCTCCACTATCACCTTCCCCTAAACGACGGTAACACGCACACAGCTACATACACACACACACCATCGGACAAAAACAGAGCACACACACACATGGCACTGGTTATATACACATCGTCAATGGAACACACCCCCACATGCGATCAACACGCCTACTCACAGCAGTGCACACAAAACACACGACCAAACGACGGACAACCGAAACCCACGATGATCACCAACTACTCTTTCTTTCTAGACTTCTCTAGATTTCTCTTTTGATCTTTTTCCTTGAAACGCACTGCATATATATATATATATATATATATATATATATATATATATATATATATATATATATATATATATTAAAATAAAACTTTTTGTTTAGTTACTCTTTCGTCCCCCTAATTCTTAAAATCCTCTTTTTAGTCCAATATCAACTTCTTTAAAAGCTCTAAAATTGAAATATCACCCCTTTTAAGTTTCAATTTAAAAAGTTAAATGCCAATTTTAGATAGAATGTTTTCCTGAATTTTCAATTTGACCCCTAAACTTTTTAATTTGAATTTTTAATGGACTCAAATTCCCCCGAATTTTTCCAATTACTCTAAAATGAAACTAAAATGACGTACGTACTACGATTGAGGTCTTACATCTTAGATGGAGGTTGATTAATGTAACTTATCAATAATAAGTTAAATAAGCCTGGGTGAGTGCCGTGTTAGCCGTGGACCATAGGAATTTTTGCTAAATTGAAAATATTAAGGAGTGTACTATCTTCAATATAAATTTATTACTAAAGTTGAATTGTGTTTGATGTTATTAAAAAGTTTACGAGATTATTAAAATTTAAATGTGGATATTGAGATTGATTATTCTCACGGGAGAGTCCACAAAGAATTGGGTTATCTGTTGGATGAGATGATAGCTATGAAATGTTGGCTTAAATGTTGGGTGGATTTGATAAATGTTCGCTATGAGATATGACAGTGGACTTGAAAAGTCATGCCAAGTGGAAAAATTATTAAGGTTGTAGACCTGTTGGAAATGAGATAGACCCAATCCAGTGAGACTATCGTGATATTTTAAAGATATATTGTTATTTATTGCTATTTTTATCAGAGTAACGATGTAGAAGAATTTAGGAACATAAGATTCTTTAACAGTTGGTTGTTTGTACTAGGTGTTACCGACCAAAGTGCACCCTATTTGTCGGTTATTGGATACAATGTGGGCCACTGAGAATGAAAATGTTGCGATGTGTGAAAGTGATTTGACGGTTAAGAATTATGGATGGCTTTTGATTATGGGACCCTACATAGAGAACAATTGTTCTAGAATCGAGTGCGACTAACATGACCGTGCGAAACTATTCTTAGTTATTATTATTTTGAACGAAATTTATTTAAGGGGGGTAGATTGTAATACCCCTAAAAATCAATATCTTTAAAAATATTATTTTATATTAGTTTAATATTTTTGGGACTGTTTTATAAATTTATGGTATAAGTAATATTTGATAATTTTCGGAGGTTAAATGGTACTTTTGAATTGATTTTAGAAGTTTTGGGCCTATTATGTTTTTTAAAATTTATTTTTAAGAGTTTTGGGGTATAATTAATATTTTTTTTTTATTTCAATAGGGTAATTAATATAATTTTTTTATGTTATGACACATCAAATGAATTGATGAGTCATAACGATACGTGTTAATATAATAATAATAATAATAATAATAATAATAATAATAATAATAATAATAATAATAATAATCAGAAGAAGAATTCGATTTATATGAATATTAAGTTCAGCTGCAATTTAGAAAAAAAAGGGAAAAAAAACTATTGTGATATCCACATATTAACAAAGAACAACACTACTTAATGTCACATGTATATATGTGTTATAATTAAAATGATAAGTATTCTTTATGCATATATATTTTGATTCATTTAAGAAGATTTTGCTCCATTTTTCGTGATATTTCAGTTTGGATTTTTGGCTCAGATTTCAGGTAGAATTTTTAACTAATTTAATATATGTATTTAATTTCTTCATTGTGAGATATATATTATTTTTGTTAGTGAATTTAATGTTGTTAGTTCGTATGAAATAATTATGATTATGTAAAAATTATGCCAATGTGTTTATTTATCGCATTAATTAAATACACGTATTAGAGGGGTTGGAGTTCTACTGAGCGTCGGGTCATAACCCCACAGTTTTGATTGCAGGGCAGGTGGGAACGAAACGACGACAAAAATTTTAATAGAATTTCTATTTGTAATAATTGTAGTTAATATTTACTATTTGAAAAATTGAATCGATGTATTCGATAAATATAATTGGTTTCCAAAGCGTTGTAAAACTTATCGAATTTTATAAAACAAAATATTGGTCGCACGGTGTTAGCGTTAATTCTCTGAGGGGAGAAACTGCATGACGATGATTAGCATTAATTCAACAATAAATTATTTTGTTTCTAATAATTAGTAATGTACTAATTATCAACTGTTACTTCATTAACAAAAGATAAGGAATGAACTAATAATAATTATTAGCGTTAATAAGGTGGATATTGGGTATTATCATCATGGCTATTAACAATATCCACTTATCTAAAATAAAAGGTTCTGGTTTAGTGAGACCTGTTTGGAAAAAAAATCAAAATTAAAGGAATCAAAACCAAAGGATAAAAATCAATCACATTACTAAATATTAACCAATAAATTTTAGTTAGTATACTAAAATATATATTAAAACAATAAATTATAATCACGTGGAGGCCCTAGAATAAAATAAATAAATAAATAATAATGTTGTTTAATTATCAAAAACTGTTCCTTAATAATAAAATTGAATTGTGCCGCACAATGGGGATTTTTAATTGAATTTCTATCTAAATTGTAATATTTGTGTTTATTAGTTACTATCGTAAAATTGAATCGATAAATTGAGTATAATTATTGTTATCGTATTATAAAATTTATCAAATTTTATAAAATGAAATTTCAGTCAATTGGTTTTAGTATTAATTTCTCCTTAGGGAGAAACCGTAGTGGCGACCCTAGGAAATCGAGCTGTTACAGGCCTGGGGGCCTGCACATTGGCCATTGCGCAGGCCATTCCAGGTTGTTCTTTAGGGGGTGTTTGTCTTAGGGGACTAGATATCTTTCATTGGTCATATTTTGGGAACGAATTTGGGATGTGTTGGCCTAGTGGAATACTCAAGAGGGGGGGGGGGGGGGGGTGAATTGAATAATTAAAAAATTATCAAAGAAATAATAACACTTCAAAAATCAAACAATTAATTTTATTCTAAACTTAATTATTATCTTTATAGCAGCGGATAAGCGTAATAAATTCTAGGTGTACACCCAAACAACACAAGATAAAATCAAGGAAATAAGCAATGCAGTACACACCGATATATCCTAGTTCACCAAGCTACTCTTGACTAATCTAGTCCTCCACGCCTCACGGAGAGTCACACCCACTAAATTCAAGATTCCTTTACAGGTAGGAACCAAACCCTCACAATGATTCTTTTCGCAGGTTCAGAATCAACCTTTACAAATTCCTTTTCACAGGCTTAGGAATAACCTCTACTTTTTACAGGCTCAAGAATAACCTAATTCTATTACAGGGAGAATCACAACCTAATTATTTTTATACCTTAGGCTCAATAATCAAAACCTTACAAAAACACTCCAACTATCCTTTTCCCAGGTAAGGATGAAACCTTTACAAAATTCAGTCAAAATCAATTATATCTTGGAAGAATTACTACGTCAATCTCTTTACAGGAAGAGACTGAAAATCAGCTACCCTTTGATTAAATACCCCCAACAGTATTTAATCCGTCACACTACTCACCAATACAAATTGATAAGCAGATTATCTCACTATGAGCTTCTACCACCCCAGATAAATTAAAACTCGATTAATATCCCAAATCTAGCGATAGAAAAATGTGAGATTGAAAATCTGATTTAAAACAAAAGATGGGTAGCAAATAATTGAGCACGTAATCAAATTCAAGAAATTATTTATAAAATATTTTCTTCAATAAAAATTAGAAACAATTTCTAAAGATCAATTTCCAAAAATTTAACAAGTAATGCACAATAGAAAGTAATTGGAAAGATCTTACCCGGAATCCACAGAAAAAATAAATAGAGCGATGTTACTTTAGATCCGGTAGCAGCAAAAATTAATAGCCAATAATTCTCAAGATCGTCTTTTAGAATAGCTCTCACAAAATCTCATAATGGTATCTCTTATAACAAATCAATATGATCTCAACTCTTTAAGCTCTCTTAATCTATATTAATGACATATGAAAAACGCAGGGCTATATATATGAAAAATAAATTAGCTCTCTAACGGCTAGTTCTCATGTATCTTGACACTTAAATTCTCTCTTACACTCCGTATATCATTATGACTTCTTTTTGGTTCAATTCACTTAATTACAGCTTTTAAAACTCTTAATTAAGTCCCCTAAATATTTCTCAATCTCTATTAAATAAAATAGAAATAATTTTAAGCACCAAATTGAGAAACATTCCAACTTAATGAACCAAATCAATAGGAATTAAATAATAGATGTAGCATATCTTAAATATCATAAAATCCCTAAAATCTCTCACAAATCCCAACAAAAAATGGCTACTTTTAGATATGAATTCAGAATCCTCAATATCCTGAAACTGCGCTATCAGTCGATCGACCAGTCGACCGTTCGATTCAAGATGTAGCCAAGCCAAAGCTACTGTGTTCATCGGTCGACCTATCTGTCGACTTGGAGATTCAGAGAGTTCTATTTCTTTTCACCGGTCGACCTACCTGTCGACTTAGAGATACAGAGAGTTTCATTTCTCTTAACCGATCGACTTACCTGTCGACTTAGAGATACAGAGAGTTTCACCTGTTTTGTCGACCTACCAGTCGACTTATGCATGCTGGATCTCTTTTCTAAACTTGTTTTGAACTCTTTCTTATTTACATTTTCGCCCCTTTAACCATTTTCTTTTTTAAATAAGCTCCATTAACTTCTTAAATTCCATTTAAGTCAATTATAAATATTTCTTTTCAAATACACATAGGAGCAAATAATTTCATCTTATCGAAACACACATAAACAATATAAACTTTTGTGCCATGTGTGTTCCTAATTGGGATATTAAGAGTTAAAATTCACCTGAGTTATTTTTCCTAATTTCTTCAAACTCCTAATTCTTCATCATCTTTGTCACCATCATTTAGCATCCATTCATAATTTGTCATTGCATCTTCATCACTGGAACTAATAACCTGAAACACTTGAACAAACCATTAGTCCCACAAAAAATATGAACATTTAATTGTCCATCAAAATCTTAGGATCAACAAGATGGATGGTTGGATTCTTAAAGATTTGGTAATGATTGGCAATAATTACTAATGATTAGCAATCATTATCAATCGTTAGCCTCCCTTCAATCAAATTCCTTGCACATGGATGCATTTATGACTTGATGTGACGCATTCGGTTCTGTTTAGTGGCTAAGTATCGATTAGTTTCACTATTTCAGTTTGGTCACCATAAATACTTCTAAGGTGTCTTGAGGTGTCACTTTGCATTTAATGCTAGGTGATGAGTCATTGCTTGGTGAACACTCCTATGCTTGGGTTTGGATGGAATCAAGTTAACTTGTCTTGTAATCGACGATTGATTTCTATGTTCTTAGTTAACCCTAAAATATTTTGGTAAACATATCTACATACTTTGAACCTATCCATTCCATGTCATCCCAAGCATTTATTTCTTGATGGTATGTTCATTTATTGCATTGCTTGGTGGTCACACATTCGGTTCATTTCGAATGGAATCAGGTTAACTTACCTTTTAACTGTTGGTTTGTTTTCAAATTCCTAGTTAACCCTAAGAAGTTTTGATAAAAATATCTATATCCTTTTAACCTAACCATTCTATGTCATCCCACATATTTATTGCTTGATGGGATGTGCATTTAATGCATGGTCTAGGTGGCAAACCAACTTGATTTGGTTTCGGTAACGGGTAGTCAGAATTTAAGGTTTTCGATTAACTCTAAGATATTTTGCTCAAAATATCTAGATACAATAAATGTGGCCTATCCATGTAATCCCAAGCATTTAATGCTTTATGGTATGGGTGTTTAATACACATTAAATGACTTACTTAGGTGGCAAACCGAATCGATTTAGTTTCGATAACGTTTAGTTGCACGCTAAGTGTCTTAGTTCCCTTCCATAGCCATTTGGTTGGAAACCTCTAGGATGGTTCCTTATATGGGCCTTAAATTATGTCTAAGCCTTTAATCCTTTGGTCCTAGGGTGGTTTGTCATCACCTTTACAAACTTTGATTAAGGTCTCTTGTATTATTTATTGGTGGCATGTTATGTAATATGGATAAATAAAATAAATGTCTTTGGTGTTAAACTGACAAGATTCAGTGGAAGTAAATGTTTCAAGGTCAGGGTAGGTGAATGAGTTAACTGTTCAAAATATTCTATAATTTAAGGGTAGTGGCTAATTTTTATCTATATTAAAGATGATTTAATGAAAATAAAACATTGATAAAGTTATTTTAGACACCCTAAAATTATGAGAATTTCGAGGTTGACCCAAAACTTTCACTTAACATTATTTTGTCAAGTGTAATTGTTTTGTGTTTTATCATGTTGTTTTGGATATTTTTGTATATTATAAAGTGTGATCTCAGGTAAAATTCATTTTCTTTAAACCCAAGTTGAAATTTTATCTGAACTTGTACTTGATTCGATACTGGTTGGGCGGGATTAAATGTGATGTCTACAACTGCCCCTCTTTATCATTCGAGTTTACTCGTAATGACAAAGAAGAAGACACTAACATTTTTTTCTGCTAAACATGAAATATAAAGATATATAGTTAAATATATCCTAAAGGATGAATACATACTTGATCCTTGAGGATTCGATGAGGGTGACGATGATCACTTCTACCATTGTGTACTTCGAAGGATGGCGAATAATTAACCTTGGAAGACTACTATTGGAAGAACGGCGACACATCTGGTTCCTGTCTATCTGCATTCCTGGAGGATGGTGATATATCTAATCCTATAGGGAGTGGTGAGGACGACACCCTATGCAAGCCTTCCTAAGAATTATATTATTATATTAAACTATAGACTGGACGGAATTATAAAATACATCTCTACTACTGGTTGTTATTACACTATTGGTTCCTATTACACTACTATACTTCGGAAGGATGATGCACGGTCTATCTTATAAGACGCAGAGAAGACGACACTCGGTCAAACGACTCTTGGTTGTGACCGCACCCCAAAGGGTTTTCCTACATATCTCAAATTAATGAGAATCAAGTCACATGTAGTTCTAACAGGTAAAGTAAATCTTGCAACTACATAATACTATTCTCTGAAATCCGTAAAATATTGTATGGCTGGCTTTCTGTCTAGTTTACACTACGAAATTAAAATTTGTATTACACTACAAAGTTAAAATACATTGGTTGTCTGCATTACACTACGAAATTAAAATACACTGGTTTTCTGCATTACACAACGAAATTAGAATACACCGGTTGTCTGCATTACACTACGAAATTAAAATACTACTCCTAAAGGATGATACACGGTTTATCCTATAGGAGGTGGGTATGATGACACTTGGTCAATCGGCTCCTGGTTGTGACCGTACCCCAAAGAGTTTTCCTACATATCTCAAATTAATGAGAATTAGGCCACATGTAGTTCTAGCATATAAAGTCAATTCTACTTCTACATTATACTACTGTCTGGAATACGTAAAATACAATTAGCTACTAGTTGTGACCGTACTTCAAAGGGTTTTCCTACATATCTCAAATTAATGAGAATCAAGTCACATGTAGTTTTAACATGTAAAGTAAATTCAAGATTGGGTGGAATGGTTTTGGGTTAGAGAAACCAATTCCAGGGTTGTCTAGTCAGTCTAAGACTGAGGTCGACGATATCTCTAAGTATTGATTTTCGTGAGCTGGCTTAACCGAACCCCCATGGGGGCACCTACATATCTCAGACTTAATCGAGAATCAAGTAAAATATACTTTGGATTGGTGAAATTTGTCAATATTTGGTGAAACAGGTTCTTGGTTAGGGAATTTGATT
Source organism: Eucommia ulmoides (assembly GCA_016647705.1). Taxonomy (NCBI): domain Eukaryota; kingdom Viridiplantae; phylum Streptophyta; class Magnoliopsida; order Garryales; family Eucommiaceae; genus Eucommia; species Eucommia ulmoides. Next base: position 14,064,972 of record CM028340.1, read on the forward strand.
CCTAAGTCGTCATATCACCACAAGATTGAAAATGACTGAGAGAATTCACAACGGGCGAAGACCCTTGGGAATCTGAACACCTAGCGGAGTTTCTTGGCTATATCTCACCAGAGATTTCCTGACGACGACTAGAAAACTTCTTGAGAAAAATTTAACCTCGGATAAAATGTTCCCTAGTCATAGATTGGGGCTCTGTGATGCTTATTCATTTTCAGGGATTATAATTTCAGTTTTGAATTTTTTGAATTAATTATGATTGGGATTGGTGCAAGTCTTATATCAAGAAACTCTACACGGAGAAGATCTGATATAATATGCCCTAGCTCTAGTTGGGGCGACTCTTTGGCTTAGAATCGCAACGAAAAAACCAGATATACTGTGTCCTGGCTTTAGCTGGGGCGAGTCCCATTGTAGATTCTAAATAAAGAAACTGGATATAATGTGCCCCAACTCTAGCTGGACCGCGAGACTCTCTCCTGGGCATTTTAAGGATGCAGCAGAGCCCACATGGGTTGCCTCTATATCCCGATCTGAGCGCGCAATCGTAATACTTATTTTAGTCTGAAAACTCCCGTTGGGTTTTTTATGTATTATCAGTTCTAGATGGTAATCATCGGATGACTGAAACCCACCTGAGTTACTTACATACACTGAGTTCCTAGGTTAGGAATCCAGTTGAAATGTAGTTTGGCCCTTGTTGTGCTATCTCAAATTGTTAACAGTACCCACAAGGGCTTCCTACATATCCTAGATGTTGCCAGGAATAGGTTAACACATAGTTCAAGCATAATTATCCTTTGTTGTCTATTTAATAAAAGGATTGGAAATCAGCATTCTCAAGGAAGTTAAGAGACTTCTCGGGAGATGCGCTGTGATACAGGGCTGAGAGAATGTTATAATACGGACATCTCTCTGGCCTCAACCGGACCCACTTGGGTTTTTGATGTACCTTGGTGATCTACCAAGGACAAGTTGAAGCACAGTCTGCTAGGGATAGAGGAATTTTGCTTAAGGTGACGACCCAACCTATAATGGTTTCACATATCCTGGTATTTATCTGGACTCAAGTCGATACCTAATTCCTCCTTGACTGGTTAAAGATTGACAATGGTTAAATCTGGACTAGTGATCGTTATATTTTATATGGTTAAATTCCAATTGATTGGGGAATTTATTATTGAGCAACTTTGTGGGAATTTTATTGTTTGTCATGATTCAATCTTGATTGGCGTATGAGTTTTGTTAATGGCGATCGAAGAAGGTTTCTTACGAATCTTGGTAATCTACCAAGAATCGAGTTGAAATAGTAGATCGACACCTATTGATTTGTCAACCAAACCCACAAGGGTTTCCTATGTATCTCAGGTTTTGTTAGGAATCAGGTTGACACCTAGTTCCTGGTTAAGCATCCTCTATTGTTTTGTATACAATGAGAATTCATGCGGCTTTTCTCAGGAGAGTTAAAAGACTATTCCTAGAGATGCACATTGGTTTAGGGCTGAGAGAGCATCATAAAGATGATACCTCTCTTTCATTTTTTCCATTTCGGTCGAACCCACTTGGGTTTCTTACATACCTTTGTGATCTACCAAGGTTCCAGTTGAAATTTTACTAGGTATTCTTAGTTGTCAGCCGAACCTTGTAAAGGTTTCCTAGATATCCTTGTTTTCATAGGGAATCAGGTTGACACTTAGTTTAATGCACATGAATGGTTTTTATTTCAAAGGGCGTGACCGAACATTGTAAAGGTTGACTACATATATCAGATAACTGCAAATTAGGTCATCACATAGTCCATCACACATGTTTGGGTTTAAGTTTGTCAATTGAACCTGTGAGGGTTTCCTACGTATCCTGGGCTATGTTGGGAATCAGGCTGACATGTAGTTCCTATTTAATTGATGAGTTTAAATTTGTCAACTGAACCTGCGAGGGTTTCCTATGTATCCCAGACATTGCCGGGAATTAGGTCAACACGTAGTTCCTGCATCTTTTGGTCTAATGATTCGGGCATTTAATTTCACCTCATGAGACGAAATGGACGTTGTTTCTATCAGAAAAACATAGATAGGATAAAATGTCCCCCAATCGTAGACTGGGACAACGATGGGATAAGTTTTGTTGGAGAATCTAATCCGACACTTCCTATCGTGCAATTCACTATTATTAATAGTGTAAAGTATGCTCCAGCCTGCGGGTTGGGGAGGATACTAATTAGCTACATGATTGTGAAGCTAAATTGGTTTTTCTCGCTATTTGTTGGGGTGATGAATCCGGGATTTTGCTGATTAGATCCCAGAACATACTTGGCTGACGGGTTTATTATTGTACTGTATGTGAAGTTAGTATCTTAGGAGTTTGCCGGTTGGTACAATATCCTGGGCATGCAGTTTTGTGAATTACATCTAGTCATGAGTCGATAAGAGCGATTATCAGTATCGCCAAGGCTTACAGATTGTTTGTTGTTTTTAGAGAGCCTCCGATATAATCTTTTATTATACCAAATTGATAGTATAACATAATTAGTTTATCTCTTGTATATCGTTGTTTGTTCTTATAGTGATGTATTTGTTTAGTATTTTTAATGTTTCTCCAAAGCGAGTTGGGTTTGCAAGCATTTGGTATATTGCATTTGTAGGGGCAGGAGTTTTCACTGATATTAGATTATGAATCCCCATCAGCACCCAAGATTCTCCCAAGAAAAAAATAATAATATTTTATTGGTTGGTTTATATTACTTCTAATTTTGTAAAATTTACAAGTACTTTCCCTCTTAAACGTTTTTTTAAAAAACAAAAAATCAATTTTTGCCCATATATTTATCTTCACCTCCTTGATTATTTTGCGTCCTCTACTAATAAAAAATCAAATACGAATTTTACAGCTAATTAATATTAATTTGATAAATTTAATGTAGTTAATTTCACTAAAAAACTAAAAATTTACGGACAACTAAAAAAGACAAAATTTATAAGTTACTTCAAAAACAATCTAGTAATTCCCCAAAACAAAAACAAATAAAAAAATGATTTTTGACACTTTTTAACCTTAAATTTTGACTATTATCTTACTTTAGTTCCTATAATTTCAATTTGAACACATAATACCCAAAAAAAAAATTAATCACGTGTTAAAATTTTGACCACAAAAAATCACGTGCCATGCACCTAAATAATTTAGTCATGTCCAACGGTCTCGAAAGGTGGAGTAGAAAGTTTTCCGGCAAACTTTTCCCTCCAAAAGATTTCACAAAACAATTTCAGGCTTCAATTTCTTACAAATTAATGTCAATTATCAATTAAAAGACAATTTTGAAAATAATTATGTGTTATTGTAGTATACAGATATCTATTCTATAACTCAAGACATATTTCACATTTAAGACATTTTTTAGTTTTGGATGGTTGGAGAAATTTCCAATCATTGATTTAAATTTTATTGGGCTAATTAATGTATTTTAATTAATTATAGGTCAGTCGAACATAATATATTGAATTGAAAGCAGTCCTTTTAGGCACCAAGTATAGGTCATTCAAACATAATATATTGAATTGAAAGAAGTCCCTTTAGGCACCAAGTGTATGCTTACACATAAATAATGAATTCTTACAATATTCTTTTATTTTTAGTTTTCAAAATTATTTATTGTATTTATAAAGTAATTTATTTTTTACAGGGCCTTAGAGCAGCTTAAAAACAGTCAACTGTTTACCGCCTAAAATTATAACTCGAATATTGATTTAAAACCTTCAAATAGTAGTTGTAGGAACCCAATGGACCTAAGTAACTCAATATACGCCTTGTAAGATAAGCATTGGCTTTACACTTATATATAGCTCAAGATCAGGTAACATAAGCAACGTGGGATTCAACACGCCCCTTCACAGCTCACGGGCAAGGTGGACTTTGACAAATCACTGCGAAAGGATATCAAGGAGCCCAACATCAATATGGGATTCAACATGCCCCCTCACGCGCATGGTGGACTTCGACAAGCCACTACGAACGAATATCAAGGAGCCCAACATTGATTTGAGAATCAATACGCCCAACGTTAAACAAAAGGTCTAACTCTGATACCATTACCACGTAACAACTCAATGGATCTAACTTACTCTTTAAAAGACGCACTGAAAGAAGAGAATTGTCTTAGGCTTTATACATAGTTCATGATTAGATAATACAAGCGATGTGAGATTCAACACGGCCTCTTATGTGCATGGTGGACTTTGTCAAACTACTGTGAATGGATATCAGGGGGCATGTGGAAATCAACAAGCCCAACATCAAACATGAGGTTTGACTTTGATACCATGTAGTAACTCAATGGGCCTAACTCACTCTCAAAAGGTGCCTTGAAAGATGAGGATTGTCTTAGGCTTTATATATAGTTCATGAAATCAGGTAACACAAATGATGTGGCATTTTATAGACCTCCTCACGTGCAGGGTGGACTTTGCTAAACTATTACGAACGGATATCAAGGGGCCTAGCATCAATGTGGGATTCAATGCGCCCCCTTACGCGCAGGATGGACTTTGACAAACCACTGCGAACAAATATCAGGGGCCCTCAACATTTGTGTGAGATTCAATACGCCCAACGTTAAAAAAAAAAAAAAAAAAAAAACATGGCTCTAATACCATATAGAAACCCAATGGACCTAATTTACTTTTACCTTGTAAGATAAGGATTGTCTTTATGCTTATATATAGCTCAGTATCAGATAACACAAATAGGGTTGGTCATGGGTTGGGCTCAGACCGAGCTCGAATTGGGTATTACAAAAAATGAGTAAGCTCGAGCCTGAGTCTGGCCTTATTGTCGAGCCCTATTATCCTACCTAAGCCTGCATGTTGTAAAAAATTTCAAACCCAAACCCGATCCTAGGGTTGGCCCGGCCCTATAATATTTTTTTATAATTTTAAAAATAATCACTAAAATAATAAATTAAACTTATAAAATGTATAGAAATTGGTGTGAGATTGTACACGCTCGATGTTAAACAAAAAGCATGACTCTAATACCATATAGAAACCCAATAGACCTAGTTCACTCTTACCTTGTAAGATAAGGATTGTCTTTATGCTATAAATAACTCAGTGTCAGATACAACAACTAGGGTTGGTCATGGGTTGGGCTTAGACCGGGATCTACCTCGGGTATTACAAAACAAGAGGTAGCTCGAGCTTGGGTCTGGCCTTATTGTCGGTCCCTAATATCCTACCCAAGCCCACCCATTGTAAAAAATTTCAAACCCAAACCCGATCCTAGGGTTGGCCCAACCCTATAATATTTTTTTTTATAATTTAACAAATAATCACTAAAATAACAAATATAAAATACATTCATCCATAATAATTAGTATTTGCTAATATAAATTTTCATTAACAAAAAAAATAAAAAATAATCATCCATATCCCACACTAAAATAAAATACATTCATCCATAGCAAAATAAAATACATACATCAATACTTCCATATTAATTAATGATAGTTCAACAAAAAAAAAAAAAAAATACATACAAACAACCTTAATTCTTATCATACACACACACACACACACATATATTAAATAGTCAAGTCATGCCTAGCTGGCCCAATGCGGCCCTAAACAAAAATGACCATGCCCAAACCCGACCCTAAAAACAACCGAACCTAAATTTTGGGACGCTAGCCTTATCCATGGACTCAAAAATCAACCCAAGTCCTAAAAAAATTATAATGGGTTGAACGGGTTGAACGGACCCCCGAACCCATGACTACCCCCAAAACTCAAACGATGCAGATTTCAACAAAAGTAAAACTTTAAGATTACGAATTATAAAATACCCTAAAATTACTAACCAACTTTAGTTTCTACTTTGGTGGAACTGTTGTATTGAATGATATTTTAGGTATTTGTGACGCAATTATTTGTAGGACCCAATAATAATTTGGGATATATAAATATACTAATGTGTTCTCTTTGGAGAGGAGATGAATGTACTATACTTATTTGTGTAAAATCATTTAAGAGGTGAATTAAAATTATTCATTAAAGTAGCCACTTGAAGACATTGATTGACGTGTATTTTGGGTTATCCGACATCGTAACCTAAGAGAATGAAAAGTCATGTATTAATACTCGAGGTACCTTTTGTAGGTAAGCCCTCTAGGGCGTTGAAAGATATAGATAGAAAAAAAGGTTAAAGGTTATAAAATAAATAAAGCAATACGGGCACATACGCCGCAGTAGTAGCCGACCGACTACCCACCCGACCCGGCCGAGCAGGGTCAGGCTTAGGCTCAGGTTCGGGTCTGAGTCCTGGGCCTGGGGTCTAGGTCTGAGGTCCTAGGCTTGGGCCTTAGGCTTTAGGGAATGTTTGACTTGGATTTTATATGTTTTGTACTAATCCAAAAAATTCCAAGCCAAACATTGCCTAAAGTATAGATTGCAGGTTTTATAACTTGAGAGAAGTTATAACCTAAAGGTTGTCTATTCAGGTATGTAATTGTTGAGAGTTACAAAAATCTTAAAACTCTTCAAGTGTGTAACTGCATGAAATTTAATGTTGCCCATTGAATGCTTTAAATCTCAGACTTCTTCAGGTTGGTTTCGCTCCCTATAAAAGGACATGCATTCTTAGCGTTAGGCATCCATAAACTGCATTGCATTATTCTTTTATGTCTTCGTTGTTCTTGTTTTGAGAGAGTTCTTGTGAGAGTTCTGCATTTCTCTTGTTTGTCCGACTCCTAATTTTTTATGTTGGTATCAATAGCAATCTGATCATTATATCCTTGGAGGTAGACGCTTATTCAACCGTAAACACTTAGCGGAAGCGAAATCTGCTTTAATGATAAATCGTCAAACGATTGCCTCAATATTCTATTCTGGTATTTCTGTTTCTATATCTTGTTATTACACAGTAAGTATTATGTCTTCATTTGATTTGTCATTTTACAACAATTATCCTTCTTTTTATTTTTTGTTTTCCTGCTAGATTGTAATATATTTTCTTGTAATGTCATCTGGAATGTTTTTGTAACAAAAAATCAGAATTTTTTCTTCTTTATTTTTATTCTCCAATTAGTAATTGATTAAATAATTAATTATTTAATTAATTTTCAACCATAATTTACCAATAATCTTAAAATAGATTTCCTGAATTATTTTATACGATTCTGGTAACAATAACAAAGTTTCTTATATTATTTGTTTGTGTTTTCTTACAAGAAATATGTCTTCAGATGATGTTGTTGTTACTACTGTTGCGACTGCAAATCAAGGTGTTGCACCACCTGCTGTGCCTGTGCCTGTTGCGCATCCTATGCCGACTCCACATAGATTGAAGAAATTTGATGGAAGCTTCTTCAAGAGATGGTAGCAGAAGATGTTGACTTGGAAACATTGAACTTGACAAGATTCCTCCGCGAGGATGCTCCTACCATAACTGAACGGTCTGACATTTAGACTGTTGTTGTTGTTCATGCATTGAAACATTCTGATTTCCTATGCAAGAACTATTGTTGGCCCAGTGGAATACCCAAGAGGGGGGGTAAATTGGGTAATTAAAAATATCAGAGAGAAAATACTTTAATAAATCAAATAATTAATTTTAATCATAAATTAATTATTATCTTTATATCACAGCAGAATTATGAAATTAACTAGGTGCACACCAAACAACAAAAATAAAAATATTAAAGATTACAGCACATCAGAAATTTATACTGGTTCACCAAGCTACTATTGGCTAATCCAGTCCTCCGAGTCCCACGGAGAGTCACACCCACTAATACTTAAGATCCCTTTAAAGGTAGGAATCAAACCCTCACAGCGATTCTTTTACAGGCTCAGAATCAACCTTTACAAAATTCTTTTCACAGGTGAAGGAAGAACATCTACTTTTTACAGGCTTAAGAATAACCTAATTCTTTTTAACACAAAGGCAAAAGAATCAAAACCTTACCAACACTCCAAATATCCTTTTACTCGGTAAGGATTGAACTGTTACAAAATTCACACAAATCAATTCTATCTCGGAAGAATTACTACCTCAATCTCTTTACAGAAAAAGACAAAAACCAGTTACCCTTTGATTAAATACACCCAACAATATTTAATCCATTACTCAACTTATCAATAAAAATTGACAAGTGTTTTTTCTCACTCGGAGCTTCTACCACTGGTAGCGCGTAAAATACACTGTTACTTTCACTCGCAAGTATACGAGGTCAAGTTTTAATATAGATCGGGAGAGTTAGGGTTATCGTGTCCACAGGGATTGGTTTTGACAATTATTGAGTACCGTGTTTGTCATGACCTAACTTTATCTAGGCGAAAATAAATGTGTTTAAAATTAATAATACTAATACTAAGTTAGTTAATTAATAATACTATACTAATACTATTATGAGATGTTTAGGGAAAATATTTCCTAGGGATTAACTTTTGTTTACAAAAACGTGTTTGGTCTTATTTTAGTTTACGTTAACGGCGTTCGACTTATTTGACAATCCTAGTTCGTAAACTCCCCCGCTACCTCTCCTAAGTGTAAGATGCGAGAATACGCGACTTCATGTTAACGAAGAAGTCCCCCTCAACGTCTTAACGACCTTAGGTCACGTGAGTCTCGCCCTAACGTCATTGATTACACACAATCCAACTCCCAACCGGGTCATTAGATCATCGTGTTGTTTTTACCCTATCGACAATCTCAGTTCTAAAACTCCACCGCCACCTCTCCCGAGTGTAAGACGGGAGAATACATAACTTTGAGTCAACAAAGAAGTCCCCCTCAATGTCTTAATGACACTAGGTCACGTAAGTCTTGCCCCAACGTCATCGATTGTATAACACAATCAAAATAACGAAGAACAACCACTAACCAAACACAAACTCAACAAAACAACATTTTCATAAATATATTAATCCCTAGACAAAACACCCGTTTAGCTCATGGCCATAGTCGATTATACAATGAAAACTAAGCAAAACATGCTCAAACAACAATCCTAAGTTAAGAAATAAAAGAAGGAACAACAGAAACTTAGCCTAGTCCAAAGATTTATCGCTAAAAATGTTTCAAGATCGCTCCCCTTTCTTGGCAACGTGATCTTCTCCTTAGGATTTGAATGAGCACTCCCAAAACCTCTCTACTATCCTCATAAAGTCTATGGAGGTGTCTTGGCCGAATGGAGAAGAGATGAGGGGAAAATAGTGATCAAAATATCCTAAAATATCTAAAATAATATCTAATCTGGCGCAGAGGTCACCGCCTGGGCGGTGGGTATGTCGATTAGAATGATCGCCTAGGTGGTGGAACAGTGAACCAAGTTTTTGACTTCTGACCGCCTAGGTGGTGGTTTCACCGCCTAAGCGGTGAAACAAAAGTGAGTTAAGGCTTGGCTCTGCACTTTTACCGCCACGACCGTGGATCTCAGCACCATGGCGGTGAGACACTTTCTTGTTTTGGCTATAACTTCTTCGTCCGAGCACCGATTGAGGTGATTCAAAAACCTTTACCGGCTTTGCACATTTCCACTATTTTTCCACTGTTCTTGATCCGATTTGATCATTTTTGATCCGTTTACATACCTTTTCACCTCAAACATCTAATTTAGTACAAAAAGAATAAAAACACATCAAAATATATTAAAACGTACTAAACATACTCAAAAACTGACAACTTTAGGATTGGAAATAAATAGGTAATTTACACCTATAAACCATTCCAAATAAATTAAAACTCAATTAATATCCCAAAGCTAATGATAGAAAATGTGAGATAGTCAAACTCTGATTTTTAACAAAAGGTGGGTAGCACGTAATCAAATTCAAGAAATTGTTTATAAAATATTTTCTTTAATAAAAATAAAAAACAATTTCTAAAGATTAATTTCCAAAAATTAAACAAGTAATGCAATATAGAAAACAATTGGAAATATCTCACCCGAAATCCAACAAAAAAAATAATTAGAGCGTAGTTACTTCAGATTCGGTAGCAGCAATGATTATCAAGATTATTGGTAGCGCGGAAAAAAACACGCCGCTACTTACACTCGCAAGTGTACGAGGTCTAAAGTTTTAGTATAGTGTGATCGTTAAGATCGGGTTATCGTATCCACAGGGATTGTTGTCGTTACTATCGAATACCGCGTTTGTCGTGACCTAAGTTTATCTAGGCGAAAAACAAATGTAATTAATTAATTAAACTAATACTAATATATCATAAATTAACTACACTATTATGTTAATATGTTTTAGGGTGAATAATTATATAGGGATTAATGTGTTTACAAATACGTGTTCGATTCCGATTTACTCCCGTTTACGTTGTTCGACCTATTTGACAACCTCGGTACGTAAACTCTGCTGCCACATCTTCTGAGTGTAAGACGGGAGAATACATGACTTCGAGTCAATGGAGAAGTCCCCCTCAACATCTTAACGACCCTAGGTCACGTGAGTCTCGCCTAGCGTCATTGATTGCACACAATCTAACTCCTTCCCGGGTTATTGGATCGTCGCATTGTATTTACCCTATTGACAATCTCCGTTCTAAAACTCCCTCGCCACCTCTTCCGAGTGTAAGACGAGGGATATAATGCAACTTTGAGTCAACAAAGAGGTCCCCCTCAATGTCTTAACGACCCTAGGTAGCGTGTGTCTTGCCCCACGTCATCGATTGTCCACGATTCAAACCCCGACCGGGTTATAGAATCGTGGCGTTTGTTTACTCTAATCCAAATCCGGGGTTTTGTCAAAACCTCGTATTCTCCATTTATCAATCCAAGCATAATAAACAAATAATACGATAAATACAATCAAATTACGAAGAACAAACATAAACGCAACACCGAAATCATCCAAACAACGTATTTATAAATTATAGGTTAATCCCTACTACAATCCATATTTAACTCGGGGCCATAGCCGCATATACAATGAAATAACGAGCTAAATATGCTCACATGCTCCTAAGATAAAGAAATAAGGAAAAACTATCGAAGAACTTAGTCTCGTCCGAAGATAAACCGCTAAGAACGATCCACGATCGATTCGCCATCTTCTCCACTTCGGGATGCGAGCTCTACACCTAAAATTCCTAACCCTTAGCTTAAATGTAGCCTAAGGGGCTAAAAAATGCAATAAAGATGAGAGAGATCCGGCTAAAGGGGGAGGAGAGGGGATATTTATAGCAAAAATATCCTAAAAATATCTAAAAATATCTAAAGGCTGTGCAGGGCAAATCCGCCTAGGCGGTGGAAATTCTGCCTAGGCAGGGTTAGGTCGGTTAAGTTTGATCTCCTGGGCGGTGAAGTAGGCGGTGGACTGGAGAACATTCTGTTGGATTTTCGCCTAGGCGGTAGAAATTTTGCCTAGGCGAGCGGCTGTCAGTAGCCCATTGCGTCTTCTGCTGGATTTCCGCCTAAGCGGTAGAATTTCCGCTCAGGCGGTCGTCTGTCAGTAACATTTTTCTCTTCTTTGCATCTTCACCGCTTAGGCGGTGGTCTGGACGCCTAAACGGTGGGCCTATTTCATCTTTTAGCCTCCGAGCTTGTTTAACCACCGTAACTTCGAACCGCTTTGGTTCGATCTCATCGTTTTAGCTCCAGTTTTCTATCTTTTTGACCCACACACCTGAGTTATACAAAAAGTATAAATACTAATTAAAACATAATAAAAATAACTATAAACATATTCAAAAACTAACCAATTTAGATTGGAAATAGATAGGTTTTTCACACCTATCAATTATCTCTTAGAATAGCTCTCACAAAAACTCAGTATGATATCTATAAGAAAAACTCAATATAATCTCTTGATTTTTTTATTTTTTATTTTTTCTTAATGATATGAAAAAAAGAAAAGAAAAGAAAAAAAAAGGTCTATATATATTGGATAAGAAACAACTCTCTAACGGCTAGTTCCCATATGTCATGACACTTAATTGCTCTCTTAGACCCCTTATATCATTATCATTTCATTTTTGTTCAATTCACTTAATTATAGCTTTTAAATCTCTCAATTAAGTCCCCCAAATATTTCTTAATTTCAATTAAATAGAATAGAAATAATTATATGTACTAAATTGAGAAACATTTAAATTTAATGAACCAAATTAGTAGGAATTAAATAATAGGTGTAGCATATCTTAAATATCATAAAATCCCTAAAATCTCTCACAAATCCCAACAAAAAATGGCTACTTTTAGATATGAATTCGAAATTCCACAATATCCTGAAACTGACACACCAGTTGACCGACCAGTCAACCGCTCAATTCATGTAACCAAGCCAAAGATTCTATGTCCATCGGTCGACCTATCTGTCAACTTAGAGATTCAAAAAGTTTCATTTCTCTTCATCGGTCGACTTACCTGTCGACTTAGAGATTCAGAGAGTTCCATTTCTCTTCATCGGTCGACTTACCTGTCGATTTAGAGATTTAGAGAGTTTGCCTACTTTGTCCGATTGACTTACTAGTCGACGTAAGGATACTGAATCTCTTTTCTAAACTCGTTTTTAACTCATTCTTATTGACGTTTTTGACCCTTTAACCAATTTCCTTTCTTAATAAGCTCCACTAAATACATAAATTCAATTTTAATCCATTATAAATATTTCTTTTTCAATTACACATAGGAGCAAATAATTGAGCTAATTAAGATCCTATTAAAAACACACATATTTATAATATTCATTTAAAAATCTTTTTGTGTCGTGTATAATCCAAATTGGGATATTAAGAGTTGAAATTTAAACCTGAGTTGTTTTTCCTAGGTTCTTCAAATTCTTCAACCTCTTAATCATTCATCATCTTTATCATCAAATCTTCATCAATTGAAACTAATAAACTGAAACACTTAAACAAACCATTAGTCCCACAAAAAATATCAACGTTTAATTGTCTATCAAAATCTTAGGATCAACAACTATATTCTTAATCGAATAAGTAATACACTCTACAAGGTGTATTGCTCTATCACGACAACAAAAAAATTGTGGCAGTCCCTAGAGAAAAAGTACAAAATTAAAGATGTTATGATTGAGAAATTTGTAGTTAGAAGATTTCTAGTGTAAGACCTCAATTACAGTAAGTACGTCATTTTGGTTACATTTTAGTGTAACTGGAAAAAAAAAATAATAAAATAAATAAATTTGGGATGAAATTGGGTCAATAAAAATTCAAATTCAAAATCTAAGGGTCAATTCGCAAATTTAGAGAAAATTAAATCCAAACTTTGAGGGGGTAAATTGACATGTAATTTTTAATTGAAACTTAAAGGGGTGAAATTGCAAATTTTAGAAACTTTTAAAAATTTCAAGAAAGTTGGGGGAAAAAAGAGTAATTAATTAAAAACTTTATTTTATATATATATATATATATATATATATACTGATCCGACGAAGTCGCTGCCGGCAGGAGGTAAGGAGAGCAGTGACGTGGCAAGCTGGGAGGAAGTGAACCCACTAAACGCATGCAATACATACGTGTAATGATCGAAACATCTCCAATAATCTGAAATTTAAAACGAAAATCAGGAAATGGAGAGAGAGAGGAAGATCGGCAGTATATGTCGGTGGATGTGTGAGTTGTCGTCGATCTCAGATGAGGGAGTAATAGGCTATCATCGACGGTTTACTGGGAGTATGTGGGTATGTGTTCTGTCCACCGATAGTATGTGCTTGATCATCGCCGTTCGCCAGCATGTGTGTGTTCGGTTCATCGTCGAGTGTGTGGGTTGCCGGCAATGGGTGTGTTCGGGTTGTTCGGAGACTGAGTGGGGGTGTGTGGTGGCACCATCTAGTCTGGTTGTGTGATCATCGACGGTGTGGGGGGTGTCCCTCCGGTGTGAGAATGGGTACTGCCTGTTGGAGTGTTAGAGAGAGAGAGAAGGTGGGTATCGGTTCGGGTAGGTGTTCCGATCGACGTCACGGGTGTTCCGTCTTCGTGGATGTATGGCGTGATCGGAGCACGGTTGGTCGCCGGCGAGTCCCAAAGCAGAAAACAGAAAACGAAGTGAGGGAAAGGGAGTCGTCGGTGACGTCGTTGTCCGGCAGGGAGTTTGATCAATCGACGGTGACTGTGGGAGGGGAGTATGTGTGTTCGGCATTTAGGGTGTGAGTAATCGGTGGTGGTGTGCTCGTGTTTGGAGTAAGACGATCAGTGGAAGGTTCAAATCAGGACTGAAGCAGAAGACGAAACAGAAAAGAGAAAAGAAAAAAAAAAAAAGGAAGAAGAAGGAAAAAAAAAGAAAAAGAAAAAAAAAAGGGAATTACATGAACCACCCCACTAAAAATTGAAAACCCCTCTCGTGGTCTCCAAACGATTCGAAAACAGGTAAAATTTCAATCTATTAATAATTCTCGTTAAATTAAATTTTATGTAGCATTACAAATCCCAAAAATCGTAACAATTTCCTAACGATTAATTAATTTTAATTACGTGGTACATAAAATAGTAACAATTCGAAATATAAGGCCGGCATTGCATGATTCAGATGTTTTAGATAAGATATTAATTTAGGCTCTGTTACTATTAGGCTCGCAGGCACCGGTGTCCCGATAGAGTATGGTCAGTGAAGGTTTTGGAGAGCGGTTTACGAGATGAGTGTACTGTCTTCTTACCAAACTATTTTCTATATATATATGAGATGAAATTTGTGATTACCTAAACTGTATGAATTTATAAATGGTATGGATCAAGCAGGATTTGAATGAATTGGCAAACTGGACTTCGATAGATTTCAAAAAGAAGTTGGAAATGAATTTCCGCTAGATTTGGTGAAATTAGACGGTGTTTTTAAAGAGAGAATGAGAAACATCTATTTTTCTAAAAGTAAATGATGGAAAAATGGTTTTGATAAAATCGGACTTTTTCTTTAGAAGAAAGTGTGAAATATGATTTTTAAATTTAAAAGCGGCTTTTGAAGAAAAGTGGTAGGTGTGGTGATTTGAGAATGTTGAGTAGATGATATTTATTGAGTTGTGTTTCAATGAGACTGTATTTGATTTTGACGATGCCATGGTTGTTCTCCCCGTAAGGGGTGTGGATTATATTTCTCCCCATAAGGGGTGGATTATATTTCTCCCCAAAAAGGGGTGTGGATATTTCGTAGGAAGGCATTCCTATGAATGTTACGGTACCGTTACAACTCCCGATTGTGAGGTTAAAACGATCACTAGGGCTGGCCAGCGTGTGTGTGTGTGTGTGTGTGTTTGAGAAGATGTTTGGAGATGTGATAATTTGCTTCTACTGAATGATTTATTATTTATATGGTGATTGGCATGATTCTTATACTAAATGATTTTTGCATTGAACTTATAGGTAGTGCCTTATTCTCACTGCTAATATTATGCAAACCTTTGCGAGCTACGTAATGTTTATATATTTAAGCTTGATCCATTTAGATGATGCAGAATGAACTGTTATTATTATAAAAATATTTTACTGAGAAGGTAGTACACTCGCAGGTACAACGGCTAGGAGTCGGTCCCCTACTGGCACTAGGTAGAGCTATGTGATGGAGTCATGTAGGTGGTTGAGAGAAGCTGTCAAAGACGAACCTATAAAAGGTTCATGGATGAATACTGTTTGTTAGGATTAATTTGGGATGGGTGTGTCCCCCATTTAAATGTTTGTATTATGTGGTGGGTATATATTGTCTTTCATTTGGTTGTTTGGGTGTTGGTGATGTCATGTTGTAGTCACGCCAGCTTCGGGATGACGGGTTCCGGGACGGGTTGTGACATCTAGAATGCAAAATAGAGGACTCGATGATAGTCATCAGTCAGACAGAAGAACTCCAAGTCCTTTTACATAACATTCATGCTAAAGAAATTACTCTTAGTGAGTCATTTTAAGTGCCAGCTGTGATTGAGAAGTTACCATTATCATTGGGTGACTTCAAGAATTATCTCAAATATAAATGAAAGGAGATAACTCTTGACGACTTGGTTCTCAAATAGATAATCGAAGAAGAACATCAGATCTCTTCTAAACGTGAGGGTCATAATTCTATGATGTCAAAAGCCCATGTCATAGAAACTTACAAGAAAATGAAGAAAACTAAATCAAGCTCGAACAAAGGAGCTGCAAACAAAAAGTTCAAGGACAACTGCAATACTTGTGGTAAGATGAGACATTGTGCCCAAGATTGTCGTAAGAGAGTTGTACCAAAAAGAAAGAAGCCTAAAAATCAAGCTTACGAGACTGAAGTGGAACACCTTATTGATGACGTTTTCGGTATTAATCTATCAACAGTTGTATCTGAAGTCAATCTCATTGACAATCCCAAAGAGTGGTATGTGGATACTGGTACTACCCACCACATATGCTCAGATAAGAAGATATTCACAGTTTATCAGTAGGTGGAATCTGGGGATAAGCTCCATATCAGGAACTTTTCAACTTCTAAAGTTGAAGGACATATAAAGGTCATGCTGAAGATGAACTTTGGTAAGGAACTTACTTTGAACAATGTGTTGCATGTACCGGATATCCGTAAGAGTCTGGCTTTTGGATCGTTGCTGAGTAAGAAGGGATTCAGGCTAGTGTTTGAATCGGATAAGTGGTAGCGTGTAATTAACGCACACAACTTACACCGCAAGTGTATGGGTCAAGTTTTAATATAGATAGGGAGAGTAAGGGTATCGTGTTGGTAGGTGCGATTTTGTGCACGCCTACTTACGCTCGCAAGTATACGAGGTCTAAAGTTTTAATATAGTGGATCTTTGAAGATCGGATATCGTTCCCACAGAGAAAAGTGTGAATAATTGAATTGAATACCGCAATTGACGTAATCTCATGTTATCCTGACGACGGAAGACTTGAATTGAAATTAAACTAAGCTAAACTACAATTAGTGGGTTAATCCTAACTAAGTTGATTAATTAGGGATTGATTTCGTTCACTTAATACACGTTTGATTTCGTTCAGTTAACAATAACAGAGTTTAGGTATCCAACAATCTCGGTTCGTAAACTCCTCCGCCACCTCTTCCGAGTGTAAGACGAGGGAATACGCGACTTTAGTGTCGACGAAGGGGTCCCCCTCGATGTCTTAACGACTCTAGGCCGCGTGAGTCTTGACCCAACGTCATCGATTACATACTAACTAACGCCATCCCGGGTCGTTAGGTCGTAACGATGTGTTTATCCTAGTCCGAATCCAGGGTTACCTCTCCCGAGTGTCAAACCCTAGATTCTCAAATCCAACCCTAATACCGTAACAAGCATATTAAGATCGTCATCAAATGATAAACACAATCGGACTTAAAACAACAAATGTTAAAGAAACGTATATTAAACTAAACGAGTATTTACACAACTACACCTTTCCCTATCTAATCTCTAAATTACACTAACATGTTCTTAGCCAATACAACATAAATCAAGAGGAGATCATCATTACCAACTATAAATATTAAATACAAAGATGAAAACAAGGGAAGAAAAGCCAAATCTCAAAGTGGAGTAGTCCACTTTCGCCAAAGAACAGTCCTCCCGAGCTTCCTCTTCTCGCTTGATGAACTTCTTCTTCTTGCTCTTCCCGGATTGGCCAAGAACACCCTTTACAACTAATCTAATCTACTTCCTAAACTAATCTAATCTAACTAAGGTGGAAGAGAGCTCCCAAGAACAACCGGAGCCTCCTCTCACGTCTAAGGGGTCCTAACCTTTTGAGCAATTGGGGGAGAAAGGGGTTTTATAGGCAAGGGTTGGAAATATCTTCAAAATATCTGAAAACAGATATTTTTGTGCAGAGTGTCACCGCCTAAGAGGTGGTTCACCACTTAGGCGGTGGACTCAGGTCAGTTATGTTCTGTCGGTAACTTCGCTTAAGCGGTGGTTTTTACGCTTAGGCGGTGGCTGCTGGCAAGATATTCTGTTGTTTTCTCGCCTAAGCGGTGGTTTTCTCGCCTAGGCGGTGGTTCAGCCCTTCAGCACTCTAACATTCTGCCTCTTTTCCGCCTAAGCGGTGGAACTCCCGCTTAGGCGGTGGTCTTCATTCACCGAAACCCTGTTTTGCATATTTTATTCACCGTTTCTCCACCGTTTTCACTTGTTTCTCGCCCTTTGACGTCCTTTCACCTGTTCTACACTAAAACACACTAAAACACGATTAAATATAACTAAAATGCTTGAGAACTAACAAATCCGATTTAGAAATAGATAGGTTTTTCACACCTATCACGTGTCCACAGGGAATGGTTGATATTATTATCGAGTACCGCGATTATCATAACCTAATTTTATCTAAGCGGTAAAAAATGTATTTATAATTAATTAATACTAATACTAAAATATTAATTAAACTATACTAATACTAATATTAATATGAGATGGTTAAGGGGAAAATATTGCCTAGGGACTAACTTTGTTTACAAAAATATGTTTGGTCTCGTTTTAATTTACATTAACTGCGTTCGACCTATCTGACAATCTCGGTTCGTAAACTCACTCGCCACCTCTCTCGAGTGTAAGATAAGTGAATATGCGACTTCGCATCAACGAAGAAGTCCCCTTCAACGTATTAACGACACTACGTCACATAGTCTCGCCCCAACGTCATTAATTACACACTCTCTGACTCCCTTCCAGGTTATTAGATCGTCGTGTTGCGTCTACCCTAGTCTGAATTCAGGATTATTACCTCTCCCGTGTGTCAAACCCCGTATTCTCTAATTATCTAAGCAATCATAATATCAAAGAATAATGGTAAACACAATCAAAATAGCGAAAAACAACCATTAACAGAACACAAACTCAAACAAACAATATTTTTATAAATATTATTAATCCCTAGACAAAAACTCGTTTAACTCATGGCCATAACCGTTTATACAATGTAAAATGAGCTAAACATGCTCAATAACGTACCGAAGTTAATAAAATAAAGAAGAAACGAAAGAAACTTAGCCGTAGTCCGAAGATCCGCCGCTAAAACCATTAAACGATCGCTTCTCCTTCTTCGCAACGTGTTCTTCTCTTTCAGAATTGGTTGAACACTCCCAAAACTCTCTCTCTAAAATATTCTAACCCTAATGGAGCTCTTATGGCCAGAGAAGATAAGAGGAGAAGAAATAGGGAACAAAAAATATCTAAATTTGGTGCAGAGTGACCGCCGCGGCGGTAGGCATGTCGGCATTGTCTTCGCCGCAGTAGTAGAGGAAGCGGTGGGCATAGGAACCTTTCTACAGTTTTACCACCTCGGCGGTGAGCTTCCAACAGTCTTAGTGTCACACCCCACGCCGGGCACTCGTCACCCGAGGCCGGGCGTGACGTCAACCTAACGTGACATGACCCATCGACGTATATCCATCCATACATATATACCTACATATTCGCGCTACTGTAATTTTTTTTTTTCAAAAATATATATAAATACCCGTTTCAAAATGGGAATACACCGGTCCCAAATATTCACAACCAATAAAATAAAAATATCTGAACCTTCCATGATTCACATCCGACCGGCTCACCTCCAAAACGACACTACCTCCGGACTCTACCTAATGCCAGTAGTGGACCATCTCCTAGGCGCGGTACCTGAAACCAAATATTTTTATCGGTGTACTGTCTTCATAATAAAAAAATATATATTTAATGGATCAAGCACAAATGTTAAATACCACCTTTCAAAATATAATATTTTATAGTCACATACCCGGTTGAAAATCCAGTTCCACGGCCACTAATGAAATGAAATACTATAAAGATAATACCGTACATCGCATACCCTATTTGAAACCAATTTCCAACTACCACCAATGTAAAATAATAATGCTTTTAAAACACCCAATACAAATATTTTAAGTTAACCAATCCAAATATTTTGAATCAGTCAGTCCAAATATTTTAAATTAACCCGTCTAAGTATTTTAAACCAACCAGTCCAAACATTTCAACATAAAATAAAATACTCCCCCACATCCTCTCCTACTAGCCATAGGATCGTTTTACCTCACGATCGGGAGTTGCAACGGTACCGTACTACCCGCAGGATTTGCACTCTTGACGGGTCTAACTACCCTGCAGGACTTTGCCTAGTAGGTAATCCATATCTTGCAGGACATATCCTCTTGACGAGAAGAAAATCCACATCTCGTAGGTCACACCCGCCTAACGAGAAGAAAATCCACATCTCGTAGGTCATACCTGCCTAACGAGAAGAAAATTCACATTTCATAGGTCATACCGGCCTAACGAGAAAAAACTATGGTATAGTCGGACAAAAATCACTCTTCACCTTTAAAACCGACTTGATCCAAAGTCATGTTTTTTCACCTTTAAAACCAACCCATCGATCCAAAAATTATTTTTTTCCACCTTTAAAACCAAAACCAACTTGATCCACATAAGTTGCAAAATCGTCAATTTTAAATAAACACATTTTCCACAATTTATACAAAAATAAGATTTGTAAATTTACATAGAAGACAGTACACTCACCTCGATTCCCGCACCACAAAAACACCGTCATCAAAAAACTACCTGGACGTTGGCGCCTGCGAACCTAACAGTGATAGGCCTAAATTAACATTTTAATTAAAATAATCCTAATATGTAATGCATGGCCCTAAATTGCTTAATTTTCCATTCCCTGAATTTAATTGTGTAAAATTGTTATTTTCCTCATTTTTCCATGTCACTATTTACGGTACAACAATTTTTTTTTTTTTAGAATTAACGGTTACAATAATTATTATCACGATTGCGAGAATTTTAATGCTAATAATTTAATTTAATGAAAATAATAATCAACTGAAATTTTACCTGTTCTGAATCGCTCGCGGCCGAGAAATTGGATTTTCGAATTTTTGATTTTTCTTGGAATTTTGTTTTCTTCTTATTTATTTCTTTCTCCTTCTTTCCCGCTATTTTTTTGGTCATTGAATCCCCACCACCACGGCGACGAATCCCACCGCCGCGGCGACCGCCCCCTGCTCTGTTCTGAGTTCCTGCTTTAGCCGACCCTCTCTCTCTCTTCTGCTTCCGTTTTGGGCTCAGCCAACCGACCACACACACGCACACGCACGCGCACAACCGCAGGCAGCACACACACACACCCACACCCGCCGTCCAACCAACGACACACACATAGTCGCACACACGCCGGTGACTAAACGCCGGTGATCACACGCGCACACACACCCAATGTCTGAACACACACACGTCCGATCACATGCACACAACGAAACACACACACATACTATTGATCACCGGTTGATCAACGACGACGATACACACACACACCACTAGTGAACGAAACACACCCACACACACTTACACCAGCGTCGAAACAGAACAGAGCACACATATTCGCACATGCACACGCTGAACAACCGACCATCCTCACGATCATCCACACGCACAACAGTGACAACGACGGCCACCGAACACTTACCATCGACTTGGACGAACTCCCTGCCGATCACACACACCCCCACGACAGTCGGATCACACCCACCGCCAGACCGACCTCCTCTCTTCTTTCTTATTTTTTCTGTTTTGCTCATGAATATATATATATATATATATATATATATATATATATATATATATATATATTATGTTTTCCTTAGTTGAGAATGAGAGATTAAAAAAAATTATTTAAAAATTACACTAACCCCCCCCCCTCAATTTCTATTAAATTATTAATTAAACCCAAAATCTAAAATTAATATTTTTAAAATTGCGAATTAATCCCTAAAATTTTTAATTAAATAATAATTAACATAATCTACCTTGTTATTTTCTAAATGTTCTAAAATACAACTAATAATTATACGTATGCACAAATCAAGGTCTTATATTTAGGCCCATCTCTGCATATTCACCGCCGTGGCGGTGTCCTAGACGAATCCGCGACGGTGGACTACTTTTCAGAATATTACTTCCATGCTTGTTTTTCCATCGTTCTTCCATTGTTCTTGATCTGATTTTATCGTTTATGATCTATTTTCATGCCTTTTCACCCCCATACACCTGATGTATACAAAAATACATAAAAACATATTGAAACATAATAAACATACTCGAAAGCTAATAATGTTCGGTTTGAAAATAGATAGGTAAATTACACCTATCAATAAGTTTATACTTACTAAGAGTGGTATGTATGTGAGAAAATACTATATGAATGAAGGCTTTTTCAAACTCAATGTTATTATTGTAATCCCAAAGAATAACAATAATAATAAAACAAGTATTTCTTTTGCATATATGATTGAGTATTTGGATGTGTGGCATGGTCATTTAAAACATATTAATTATTATACTTTACATATATTAATTAATATATATTTAATTCCTAAACGTGAAGATAATACAAGTCACAAATGTGAGACTTGTGCGGAGTCAAAATTGACTTGAATTTTCTCCTATTCAATTAAACGAAAAAGTGAACCTCTAGAGTTAGTGCACATAAATGTTTGTGATTTAAAATTTGTACAAACTAAAGGATGAAAAAAAAAATTATTACTTTTATTGATGATTGTACAAGATATCATTATATTTATCTTTTAAGAAGTAAAAATGAAATATTAGATATGTTTGTACATTATAAGATTGAAGTTGAAAATCAACTTAACAAAAAGACTAAAATGTTGCGTAGTGATAGAGATGGAGAATATGTGTCATCTTTTAGTGAGTTTTGTGTACTACATGGAATAATTTACCAAATTACAACACTTTATTTACCTCACCAAAATGGAATTGCTGAAAGAAAGAACTAAACTTTAAAAGAAATTATAAACTCTTTGTTAATAAGTTCTGGTCTACCTCAGAACTTGTGGGGAAGGCTGTTTTAATAACAAATTTTGTTTTAAACAAATTACCTCAAAAGAAATCCTGTAAAACCCCTTATGAATTGTAGAAAATAAGAAAATATTCATATTCATACTTAAAAGTGTGGGGGTTTCTTGCAAAAGTTATGGTTCCTGATCCTAAACAGATTAAAATAGGACCAAAAACTATTAATTGTGTATTCATTAGATATGCGCAAAATAGTAGCACATATTGATTTTTGGTTCATAAATTAGAAATTCATAATGTCATGAGAATACGATTATTAAACCAAGGAATGGATCATTCTTTGAGAATGTGTTTCCTTGTAAGAATTCTATTGAGTCAAGTTCTTTAAAGGGAACAAGAGATACTACTTCTAGTAATTCTCAAGATGATGAAATTGAACCTTGACGTGATAAAAGGATAAAAGTTTTAAAATCTTTTGGTCCTGATTTTATACCTATATGATAGGATATGAACCTCAAACTTTTGGGGAGGTTATATCTACGCTTGAAGCACCTCTTTGGAAAGAGAATGTGAATAGTAAAATTGAGTCTACCCTTTAAAATCATGCATGGGAACTAGTGGATCTTCCATTCAGAACAAAACCACTAAGGCCCCGTTTGGTATGCTGTATTCAACTTGGGATTGGAATAAAGTTGGGAATGACCATTCCATTCCTACGTTTGGTAGGTGGGATTGGTTTTCATTCTCATACCCAAGTAATCATTAATCCTGCAACTCATGGGATTAGTCAATCCCAAATAAAATTAGGTATTAGGTAATCCTCGGATTACCTAATCCTACAATGCATCCTTCATTCATTCTTTCGTGAGCAATGACGATCCTTTCGTGAAAGAGAGAGAGGAAAGAACGTTTTCGTTAGCGACGACAATCCTTTCACGAGCGACGAGCAGAGGAAATCAAGCAACGACGATCCTTCATCAATATTAATACCCACTTTTTGTTTTCGTGAAAGTGGGATATTAATACATTAAAACCACAATCCCATGCATTTGTTGTAATGAAAGCATTACTGTATTGCAATTTTAATGAAAGCATTAAAACTACAATCCCATGCATTACTGTAATGAAAGCAATACAATAATGTTTTAATCTATGCATGATACAGATATGCATAGAAAAAGCGAGGAAATCATGGGATTGCAGTTTTAATGTATTGCAGTTTTCGTGAGCGATGGCGATCCTTTCGTGAGCGACGAGCAGAAGAAATGCATAGAAAACTGCAATACAAAAAAGTAGTTTTAATGTTGTGCAAACCAATCGAATCGAAGAATTGAATGCGACTACTATGCTCATGAAACTGGATCGATCGCTTTAGGCATAATTTCACGAGTTTTTTTTAATTGATTTCATGATATTTTTTTTTTTTAGTTAACGTCGTGCAAATCAATCGAATCAATGCTTTGAAGGCGACTACTATGCTCTTGAAACTGGATCGATCGTTTGAGGCGATTTTCAGATTAATTTGATTAATTTAAGTTCAAATTTTATTTGGTTTATGTATGATGGTTGTTTCATTTGGTTTATGTTTGATGTTGGTTTATTTATGTTTGAATATTCTTTATTTCACTTTTATTTTTATTTATCAGTCATTCCAATATCATATTTAATGCATTTTGTAACCAAATTTAGGAATGGTAATGGTCATTCCAATACCATGTTTAATCTCGCTTGTCACCAAATATGGGAATGGTAATGGTCATTTCATTCCAATACCACACTCATTTTATTTCATTTCATTCCATTCCATTCCATTCTAGCATACCAAACGTAGCGTAAGGTGTAAATAGATCTTTAAAAAAATATGAAAGCAGATGGATCAATTGATAAATATAAAACAAGACTTGTAGCTAAAGGTCACAAGCAAAAAGAGAGTATAGATTATTTTAATATTTATTCACCAGTAACAATAATCACATCTATACATATGTTAATAGCAATAACAGTTATACATAATCTTGGGATACATCAAATGGATGTTAAGACTGCTTTCTTGAATGGTGAATTAGATGAAGAAATCTATATGGAACAACTAGAATGGTTTGTGGTTCTTGGAAAAAAGACTAAGTATGTCAACTTATAAAATCCTTGTATGGATTAAAGCAAACACCAAAACAATGACATGAGATATTTAACGATGTTATGTTGTCAAATAATTTTATGATCAATAAATATGATAAGTGTGTTTATATTGAGAAAATAGAGTCTTGTTACGTTATTGTACGCTTATATATAGATGACATACTTATTATTAGTAATAGTGATAAGATTATAAAATCTACCAAACAAATGTTGGCAAATATATTTGAGATGAAGGATTTGAGAAAAACAGATGTAATTCTTGGAATTAAAATTATAAGAACATCTGAAGAATTGATCTTATATCAATCTTATTATATCGAGAATATCCTTAAAAAATTTAACAAGGATGACTCTGGTATAATCAGAACACTAGTAGATGTTAATCAACATCTTTTTAAGAATACTGGTTAGAGTGTATCTCAGTTGGAGTATTCTCATATAATAGGCAGTTTAATATACATAATGAATTGTATCAAACCTGATATTGCTTACGCAGTAAGTAAATTAAGCAGGTTCACTAGCAATCTAAGTAGAGAATACTGGAAAGCTATCGTGAAACTTTTGAGATATTTAAGATATATTCAAAATTATAGTTTGCATTATATGAGATATCAAGAAGTACTTTAAGGGTATAATGATGCAAATTGAATATCTGATACTAACGACACCAAATCTACTAACGGATATGTCTTTGTATTAGGAAGAGCTACTGTGTTATGAAAATCCTCTGAGCAAACATGTATTGCCAGATCCATAATGGAATTTGAATTTATTGCTTTAGATAAAGTAGGAGAAGAAGCAGAGTGTCTTTGACAATTTTTGAAAGATATTCTTATGTGAACTAAGCCTGTGTCAACTATCTACATATATTGTGACAGTCAATCAGCTATTGGAAGAGCACAGAGTAGTATGTATAACGGTAAGTCTCAACATATACATCGAAAGCATAATACCGTACTTTCTAATGGAATTATCTCAATTGATTATATTAATTCAAAAGATAACATTACAGATCTATTGACCAAAGGTCTTACGCGAGATAGAGTACATTGTTTATCGAAGGGAATAGGTTTAAAGCCTATTACGAAATAATCATCATAATGGAAACACAACCTAGTTAACTAGAGATCCCAAGATCTAGGTTAAGAGGGAATCTACGACTATTCTATGATATAACAGTGATATCTGCAATATAGTTAAGAATAAGTATAACTTTTAATAATTTCTATATCTTGAAAATTTCAAGTGGGGTATCGCAAAATACTCTTTATAGAATATCACCTATATGAGTAAGAACAAGGCCGATTTCTGAGAGAATGAAAAGGCTAAATTCTCTAGAAGCACTCATGAAGTACCAGGGTGTTCAGGGCCAAAATGAATGCAACCATAGAATAGAAAGTGTCTAGAAGATAACTATGTAGTTTTTATTGTCTTGATTTACACAAAATGTCAAACAGTTCAAGATATCATGTTCACTAATTGGTTGAGTAAATCTGAGGGATTCTTACTAAGGAAGGTTCAAAGCCAAAAGTTATCTGTCTTCACGTGCTTATTTTCTTTTTGAGCTCCCTCTCTCTCTCGTTTTGATTCTGTATTTCATATATATGTTTATCCGATCAATTTTCATTCATGTGGAGGACTGTTGTATTAAATGATTTTTTTGGGTATTTTGTAACCCAATTATTTATGAGATCCAATAAGAATTTGAGATATATAGATATACTAATGTGTTCCCCTTGGTGAGAAGATAAATGTAATATATTTATTTATGAAAAATCATTTAAAAGGTGAATTAAAATTGTTGATTAAAGTACCCAATTGAAGATATTGATTGACGTGTGGTGTGGATTATCCCACATCGATAACCTAAGAAGATGAAAAGTCATTTATTAAGGTTCGAGATACTTCTTGTAGGTAAGTCCTCTAAGGCATTAAAAGATATGGATAGAAAAAAGGTTAAAGGTTATAAAATAAATAAAGTGTCACGACCCGTCCCGGAACCCATCATCCCGAGGCTGGCGTGACTACAATATGACATCACCAATAACCAATCAACCAAATGAAAGACAATTTTTTCCCATCATATAATACAAACATTTAAATGGGGAACACACCCATCCCAATCTAATATTCCTAACAAACAATATTCATCTATGAACCTTTTAACGGTTCGTCTTGATTAGTTTCTCTCAAACACCTCTACGACTTCATTACGCAGCTTTACCTAGTGCCAGTAGGGGACCGACTCCTAGCCGTTGTACCTGCGAGTGTACTGCCTTCTTAGTAAAACATTTTTTAAAATATTAATACGTTCCAAATATTTCCACAATTTAGTATGGATCAAACACAGGTATTTAAACAATGGAAATAGGCGCTATAGATAAGTTCTAGCCAGATTCATCTTAGTATAACATCATACCAATCATCATAATAAATAATATCAAATAAATCAATATACGTAACACACCACATCTCAAGCACCAATCTCAAACACCCACCTCCAACACACACACACTGGCCAGTCCTAGTGATCGTTTTAACCTCACGATCAGGAGTTTACAACGGTACCGTACCATCCGTAGGATATGCCTTCCTACGAACACCCATCACTCCGCCGAAGCGGATAATCACTGCGCAGTATAAACGTCTAACATCGCTCTGCCAAAGCAGATAAACATCACTCCGCCGTAGCGGATAACATCACTCCGCCGAAGCGGATAATCTCACTCTACCGAACTAGATAAATACTAGGACATCGTCAAATCAAATACAGCATCATCGCATCACAACTCAACAAATATCGTCAAATCACCACGTCTATCTCTTTTCCTCAAACCCAACTTTTAAGCCCAAAAACATATTTCACACTTTTCTTTTTAGAGAAAAACGTCTGATTCTTTCAAAACTACTTTTCCACCCTTTATTTTTTCTTTTGAAAACTAGACATTTTTAGGAAAACATATGTTTTCTATTTCCTTTTAAAAACACTGTCTAATTTCACCAAATTCACCAAAAATTCATTTTCAGTTTCATTTTGGAAACCATCGAAATTTTCCAAAAACTCAGTTTACCAACTTACCCAAATCCTGCTTGATCCATATCATTTATAAATTCATATAATTTAGGTAATCACAATTTTCATCCCATATTTATATAGAGAATAATTTGGTAAGAAGACAGTACACTCACCTCGATCCCCGTTTTGCACCACTGACATTGTCCGCCCTCTATCTGGACGCCAGTGCCTGCGAACCTAATAGTGGCAGAGTCTAAATTAATATCTTATCTAAAATATCCTAATCATGTAATGCAAACCCTATTTCCCGAATCGTTACTAATTTTACATACCACGTACTTAAAATTAATTAATCGTTACGACATTATTATGGTTTTAGGATTTCTAATACTAATTAAAATTTAATTTAATGGAAATTAAATCATCGATCGAAGCTTCACCTGTTTCCGAACCGTTTGGCGACCATGAGATAAGTTTTGGATTCTTCTGGGGTGGTTTCTGCAATTTCCCCTTTTTCTTTTTCTTTTTTCTTTTTTTTTTTTTCCTTTTCTTTTCTTTCTTCTTTTTTTTTTTTTCTTTTCTTTTCTTCTTCTTCGTTTTCTGCTTCCGGTCCGATCCTCCCTCAGCCGCCGACAAGGAACTCCGACCACGTCTCCCGTCGTCACCATTCCGAACGCACAACCATATCACAACGATCCACCACCTCCACCCACACAGCCGACCAACCACCCGGAGCCGATCACCCATCGTTGGACAGCTCACACCGCCAGACCGGAGTCCTTTCTCTCTCTACCTACTCCGGCGACTTACCTACAACCGAAACCACCCACACCTACTTCCATAACAGTAGAACACACCTACACCTCCTTATTCCATTTTCAGAAACCACACACCCTACCCACCTGTTCCATTTTCAGAAAACACACGGCCGGTCACCGTCGACGACTCACGTACCGCAGCAACGGCCACGCTGAACAGAGCACAAACCAACACACCCACCATCTTCCGGAGGAGCACGGAAGCCCCCCCCATGCACGTCCAACAGCCTCGCCGGCGATCGCTTCTCAAAACCGAACTCCGGCCGGCTCTCTCTCTCTCTCTCTCTTCTCTATTTTTTTCCTCAGATTCCCTTTTTCTTTCTTCTCGATCCTTCTGAAATGAGTGAATCGCTTATATACGCATGAGTGTAGTGGTTGCGTTTGATTCTGGCTCGCCACGTCGAAGCCTCTGTCCGAATTCCTGCTGGCCCTCCCTCCGACCGAACGTTGGTGGGTATATGATGATAAAAAAAAATATTCATTAATTGCTCTTTCCTCCCCCCAATTTCCTTTAAACCCTGATTTTACTCCTTTTCAATTTTAAAAGTTTCTAACATTTTCAATTCCACCCCTGAAAGTTTAATTTAAATGTTACATGTCAATTTACTTCCCTAAATTGGGATTTACTATTTCTATATTTTCAATTTGACCACAAACTTTTTATTTGAATTTTTAATGGTCCTAGTTTCATCCCGAATTTTCACCATTACTTTACCACACCACTGAAATGACGTATCTTCTACGATGGCGGTCTTACATAAAGTTACACGTGCGCGCGCGTTGCGGCCGCTGCCAACCGGCCAGGTCAAACGCAGGCTCAAGTCTAGGTTCTGGACCTGGGCCTTGGGCCTCTTGGAGAATGCTTGATTTTTGCTCTCTATAAAAGGGCACATATTCTCAACATTAGGCATCCATGAGCTGCATTGCATTCTTCTTTTCTGTCTTCGTTGTTCTTGTTTTGAGAGAGTTCTACATTTCTCTTGTTCGTTCGGCTTTTGGTTTCTAGTGCTAATACCAGTAGTAGTCTGATCGTTGTATCCTGAGAGACAAACACTCATTCAACCGTAAACATTTAGCGGAGACGAAATCTACTTTAAAGACAAATCTCCAAATGATTGTCTCAATCTTCTATTTTGGTATTTTCGTTTCTGTTTCTTGTTACTACACAATAACTATTATGCTTCTATCTGCTTTATCATTTTACAACAATTATCCTTCTTTTGTTTTTTATTTTTCTTCTGAATTGTAATATCTTTTTTTGTAATGTCGTTTGAAATATTTCTTCAGCAAAAAAATAAGAATTGTTACTTCTCTATATTTATTCTCCAATTAATAATTAATTTTCTACCACAATTTACCAGCAGGAACTTCAGAAGTTAATATGCATATAAAAAACAGAAGGTAATGAAAGAAAGTTGCATAGAAAATAGAAAACAAATACAATCCAAACAAGCCCTGGGAAACCGAAACATGGGTTAGAAATAAAGCATCCAAACAAGATTTACAAAATTACATCCAAATAATTAGAAGATATTAAACAGCAAAGTATTTCAAAACAAAGTGGACTTTCTCTTACTCTCCCTTTTTTCTCCAATAAACATTAAAATTAAACAGTAACAAAGCCAAGGATGAATTGCCCGACCGGTGACACGGCCGTTTTCCTTTTTCTCCACTTCACCGGACAACTGGAGCCCGCTGCTGATTCCCACCACACATCATGTAGGAGTAGCCTGAGAACCCGCGATCTGGCTGCCGGAAAGTGACATCAGTGTGTGAGAAATTGACATCAGTGCGCCGGTCACCT
Organism: Eucommia ulmoides; assembly: GCA_016647705.1. Taxonomy (NCBI): domain Eukaryota; kingdom Viridiplantae; phylum Streptophyta; class Magnoliopsida; order Garryales; family Eucommiaceae; genus Eucommia; species Eucommia ulmoides. The sequence continues at coordinate 14,095,497 of CM028340.1, forward strand.
TCGATCTCTGGCACTCTGTTTTGACCAGAGTTTGAACCAGAATTCGCGTCCATCGGGCCCGCAGATTCTGTGTTTTGAAGCTTTTTTGTGCTGAGAAAACGACCGCCGGAGCCTCGAACCCTTTTGACGGCATGGAGGTGGCGAGACTCGTGAAGATAAGGCTGCATTTGGTCGAAAAAAAAAAACAATTAATTTTTAATTCAATCTTAAGAACAAACTTAAAAGCAGAATTCACGAGGAGAGGAAGTCATTAAGGTGCTGTTTGGCTCACGGTGCAATTTCAGAGACCCCAAACTGCGGTTTAGAGTGTTCCAACTCCATTGGTGTCTTTAGTTTTTCAAATTGGGGTTTAAAGACGCCAAACAGATGCTAAGAGTTGTAGTAGAAAATGAGCGATAGAGTGCACATACTACTACAACAACAACAACAACAACAAAAAAAAAAAAAAAAAAAAAGGAATTGTCTGTTTTCCCAGTTTTTAGTTTTTGTGCCCAAAAAAATTGAAATAGACAGAAATTCGAGAACAAAAAAATCATTTTTTTTCAAGGAATTTATTCTAAAATCAGGCAGAAGAATAGAATTTTTTTTCCATTCCCATATTCTGTTTCTGAGAAGAGAAGAGAGTTTTATATTAGAAATCAGAACAACCGCCACATAAGGTGTCATTTTTGTTCCCACATATAGAACAGAAATAACAGAATGACAAAAATAAATAATTATTTGTACTGTTCCCAGATTTTCAGAACAAATTTTGGAAATAGAAACAGAAATCTGGGAACAGAAACAACACAAAACAAAGGCCACTTAGGTGGCGTTTGGTAACCGATTCTGTTTGGAGTAGAATTGCGTTTGGTAACGATAATTTTTTTTTTTGTTTTGGGAAGAGAATTGCGTTTGGTAACGATTTTATCCTAAAATCTTTTTTTTTTATTTTTTTATTTTTTTTCTATTTTAGTCGGACGGCGGTGGCTCCGGCACCGGCGGACATCGGTGTGCCGGCGCCGGTGACGGTCGAAGGCAATGGCGCCGGCGACGGTCGAACAGCAGTGGCGGGTGGGTGACAGTGGCCAGCCGCCGGCAACGGACAGTTGTCGGCCGGCGAGTAAACAGTGACTGTTTTGGGAATGGAATGAGAATAATGAGAAACAACTTTTTTTTGTTTCTCATTTCTTAAGAAAAAAGTGAACACAATTCTCAAATGGGAATAGAATGAAAACGGAAACAAAAATTACCAATCGTTATTCCCAAACAGAATTCCCAAAAATCTAGAAATAGAATGGGAATTTCTAGAATGAAAACGGTTACCAAACAGGGCCTTAAATTATCCTAGCTATCGATTCACATTTCTCAATTCAACTGAGTAGACCTGCATAGTAGATATATAAATTAAAAAATAAAAATAAAAGAAGAAAAGACCAACATACCCTTCGAGCTTTGATGAGTTTGTTTTGAGCCTCGAGCTTTGCTCGCGCCTGTCTCCTCCTTAGGATTCCATTATATTGCTTTGCGTTGACATAAATAGGACCGTCTTCCGCAAGATCTAATGCAACCCGTGTTGGTCCTAGACCGACCATTTGGGGCGAAACCTACAAAGCCCAAAACTTTAAGGTCCTGTTTGGTTTATTATTTTAAAAAGTAACTTCTTTTTATTTCCTCTCTATTCACATTTCTCTCACATGCATTTTAGGGAAATTCCTCCAAAGGTTCCAAAAGTGTAGAGGATCATCCAAGGAATTTTTTTTGCCTTTAGATGGTCTTTAGAAAGTGGTCATCCTCACTTGTGGGATCTCTCAACAAAATGCCCATTTTATTCAATCACATGAATAATCTCTCTCATCACTTTTTAAAAAATTTAAATTCACCACATCAAATCATTTCAACTTATTTATTTATTATTTTTAACACATTTTTAATAACAAATATATTTTTAAAAATTTTGAAAAAACAAACCAAACAAGTAATCAAATTTAAGGGGGAAAAAATTGATTTGGTAAAAAAAATTCAAATTTCTAAAAAAAAATAAAATAAAAAAAACAGATTCGGAATTCTAAACCAAACAAGTCCTAAATTTCTTTACTTTCAATTCAAAATCCGAAACATCAGTTCTTTGTTTCCAGACGGTGCCTTAAAAAATGAGAACATGGTAGTAACATTATACCAAACCCAAATTGGGGAGAGAAAAAATATTGCTCAACAATACTTACCATAGTCTGTGGTCCATAAGCTGAGAATAATCCGCCACAGTAAGGATCAGAGTACGTGTAAGGAATACGAGCCTGAAACCGGAGGTTGAACGTATCAAATCAACTAGCAAGGCAAGGAGAGGAAATCTTAGGTGGCACTTGGTTTGTGTTTCATTTTTTTTTTTTTTTTTTTTTTTTTTTTGTTCCTTGAAAAAAAACTTGGAACAGAAACAGGAAAAAAGTAACGGAAAAAAAACCACCTGTTTTATTCCGATCTGTCTTTTTAGAACAAATTTCGGGGATCAGAAAAAAGCAAGATATTCTTTTCTTTTGTGTTCCTATTCCAAGTTATAGAAACAAAAACATTAACCGAATGCCACCTTATTGATCAAAAGTTATATTTACCATAGTTTGGCTGACATCAACTGGCATGGGATTGGCACCGAAATCAAGTTTACCCATAAACATTACCCGTTTCATCTGTCCAAATTGGTTCCCAAAGCTTCCATCTTGAACTAAGTAGGCGGATCAGAACAATTCATATGGAAGGATCACCATAACAAGTTAGATCAACTAAAGATTCGTTTGGATATCTATTTGAATCGACATAAATTAATCAGCAACTACACATAATAGTAAAAATATCGGGAATGGCACAAAAACAACTTTTTTTTTGGTTTTATTGTTTTTGTTTTTCAGTTTTCCTGAAAATATTTCCAGAATAAGAAGAATATAAAACAGTAGTCAAACAAGTTTATGTTCCTGAAATCCTAAAAATTTGGAAACAAAAATAGGAAAACAAGAAAAGAAACACTAGCCAAACACCACCTTAGCTTGTTTCACTCGAAATTCTAGAGTGCCAAAATTCTAATTAAATGCTTGAAAGTGCAAAAACTAACAACAAACGTTCAACTTCATGGTGGTGTTCCTTTCACCAAAACTTCAAACATAAACCAAACATTTTGATATTAAAAATCAGGGAATAGAAGAAAAACAGATTTTGCTTTCTGGTTTTGTTTCAAATTTTAAGGGAACACAATCAAAATAACAGAAACATAAACAATAACCAAATGCATGTAAAACTGCAGTTACAGAACCAACATCACGGAGCAAAAAAAGTAATCGAGAAACAAAATAGGAAATAATACCGGATTCCGATGAAATAGATTGATCTTGAGAGTTGATAGCAGTCACTTCTTGTTGAGATTGGCTGGTTGATTTTGTTGACATGGAGTCCTGTTCTGGTAGATTTTTTTAAATCAAGTCCTGAGGAAACTGGTTGGTTGAATTCAACCTTGATGACCAATTAACAGTTGAAATCAGATGAATTGGTAGAACTTCGATCCAAATTCTCCGTCGGAAGATTTTGTTGATTCTTGAAAGCAATCAATTGTACTTATCGACTCTCTCTAGCTGCCTATGGAATGATACAACAAAATAAATCATGAATATCCAAATCACAGCAAATATATAGGTGAAAATGTGAATTCATAGAAGCTCATAGAAGCTTCTCTAGATTTAATGCATCGCCACTTTAAAATAACAACATAAATTTAAAACCATCATTTTCCCAAAAAGAAATAAATTAATTAATTAAGACACCCAGAAGTGATTCTACATTCACATAGAAATCCACAAATCAAATGCAAGAAATCCCTTCTCCTTCCCCCAAAAACAAATGCTTAAAATGTTGGGATATTTTGGCTTATCAGATTAAAATTTGAAATTTTGGGAGAATTTAGGAGGGGACAGATTAGAAACAGACCTAACCTTTGACCTCAAAATTATTTGGCTGAACTTTATAAAACTAGATCAGTGACCCCCTAACAAAAAAATTCTAAAATAATACACACACACACACTTATTTATAGTTTCGAAGAAGATCATTCTATGCAGTAGGATTTTCTTAATATACAACTAATGCCTCCTATTTTTTATGCATTATTATTAATATGATGCATCGTCGGAACTTAAAAGAGTTTAAAATTTGTATAGTAATAAAAAATAATCAAAGCTATTTTCGCTGTTTTAATATTTACCTGGAGAAATCGTCTATCAAAGTTTTCATGCGCTCAAAGCTCTATAAATATTATAGACATTTAATATTCATTCCAACATTACTTCCATAGAGCACAGCACTCTCATTTCTTTTTGGCTAAGTAGAATCTCATGTTTTTTGCTAAATTCCTTGTTTATCTTACATACTATGCAGTAGGATTTTCTCAATATACAACTAATGCCTCCTATTTTTTATGCATTATTATTAATATGATGCATCGTCGGAACTTAAAAGAGTTTAAAATTTGTATAGTAATAAAAAATAATCAAAGCTATTTTTGCTGTTTTAATATTTACCTGGAGAAATTGTCTATCAAAGTTTTCACACGCTCAATGCTCTATAAATATTATAGACATTTAATATTCATTCCAACATTACTTCCATAGAGCACAGCACTCTCATTTCTTTTTTGCTAAGTAGAATCTCATGTTTTTTGCTAAATTCCTTGTTTATCTTACATACTAGTTAATGGAGTTTCATTTAAATGATAAGGTCTTTAATAACAAAAATAAAATTCACATTGAAAGGAAAAATTCATTATCGATCATTCTGGTAACTTTCTGATAGGTAACCAAAACCATACTCTAAAATAAGCTTGAGAGCTCACACTTGCAAGAAATAGAAATTTATGACACGCTTTCCCCCAATAAGAAGTTCTCTCTCCCTCAAATCATGCACCACACCACTATCACTCACCTAACCACGTTGTCGACCACAACCTCACAAATCTCATTTTCCTTCGCTCCAACACACCCCTAGAGGCCCTACCCATCATCGACACACCAGCCTCAAAAAACAAGATAAGAGAAACAACACAAAAAAAACAAAAAAAATGTGGAAATTAGGGGCTTATGTAAGCGTTAAGCCTAATCCTTTTCATTTATCTCTATTTTTTCATGGGGCATGTGTCCATATTCACGGACAAAATTCACTTCGTGTTTCTAAAATACCGCATTGTGGAGCGAGCTGTTCTAGCCAACTCCAATGTTTCTTGTACTTCTATGATCTTACTATTTATTTATTTTTGGACCATGAAATGGTAGAATTAGCTCTTATTTCACCAACTTCTAGAGTTCCATTTTGAACTTTATTTCAATCTTTGTTGATATGGAAAGAGAAGAAAAAAACATAATCTATAATCTCATGTGATAAGGTGGCAAACATGTCGTATGCATCACATTCGTTTCAGGTCAACTCAGGTTCAGGTCAACACTCTATGAACCCTAATTCTAACCCTACATGTTAAAAAAGACAAGTCAAAAAACACCCATGTTGGAGTAATTGGTTTTGATGATGTCATAATGGATTTAGTGATGAAGTAATGGATTAGATATAACCACAAATTATATAGATTAAATTATGTGCCAAGTATGCTCGGTGAATGGTTTTTATGTTCATGTGCTCATATGCGCACTAACCCTAATCAATTGTCTTGAGTAATCTCGTTCTTAAGAGCAATCACAAGAAGCAACGAAGAGTTGAAGAGTGCATTGAAGATTTTGAGTCTTAGTAGGTAATGACACACTTGCTAAGATTACACGCCGGTAACTCTCTAGGATCACACACAAAGAAGTAAGGTCTCTTAAATAATTCATAATGATCATCATTGCATTTTAAATAGCATAAAATTATGTGTGATACACTGATAATGTTTAGGATAAGTGGCATGATTTTTGGATCTTCAATCAAGTAAAAATATGTCTTAAGTTCATATACTATTCAAAACGGTCAACTAAGTAACCTTAAACCTTGGCAGAAACTTTAACAATTATTGTCGTACTGAAGCGGTCAACCGGTTAGTACAATACAGTCGACTGATTCAAACAGATGATCTAAGGGTTGGTTTTTCGTACAAAAAAGTCGACCGGATTGCCAACTCTGTCTACCGTTCAGGCGGAACCTTAATGGTATTGAAATTTTACACAAAACAGTCCACCGAATGTCCTAAAGCAGTCAAACATCTTGATCAGGAAAATTACTAAGTGATTTATATGCTGATAAATAGTTCATATTGTGATCAACATCTCTTGATCCAAACTTGATTTTCATTCGGATATTCACCTACATTGAATTCTGTGAGATTGCTCTATATTGGTTAAGATTTATTTGTAATTTATTGGCATTATATATTTATATGAAACCGAAATTGTTCTGCTTATAATCTGTGAAAGCCTTTGAATTTTTCGGTGATTGTTTTAATTAAACTCCAGCCTATTATTTGATCAGTTAATTCTTGAGTTGAAGAAAGTGATACTCAACTATGATTAAAATATTTTTGATACTAAAAATTCTTGTGTGTGTGTGTGATTTTCATTATCCTTAACTCTCTTTGGCGTTTATACTTTGCATGGTGTAATTATTGTTTTCATATCTCTGCAGCATACTTACACTAATTATAATAAAGATAAAGAAGTGTTTGAGGATTTTGTTTAAACAAACACAGATAGGTTAAAAGTTTTTGAAGACCCAATTCACCTGCCATCCCCCTCTTGGGTCATCTCTAGGCCAACAACCCTAACTGACCTGTTTATTTTTCAGGTTACCCAAAATCAACCCGTTATCAAAACACCAATAAATAATTTGTTGTGCGTTTTTCACATTTGTTTACATACCCAAATTCTATATTTGAAAAAAACAGAAAAACACTCAAAATTAACCAAAATAAATATTAAATACCACATCCTTCAACTATTAGACTCCAAAAATCATTCATCCGAAAACAACTAACGATAGAATTATCCCACAATATAAATGAAGGAACAAAAAGGTTATAGAAAGCTTGAACAAAAGTACAAAACCCACAAAGATCCAAACAATCATAATAATCTTTCATTGAATACTAAGTAACCCCCATAATCATATGTTTAAGGCAAGAGATGTGTGGTTCAATGAAAGCTCTTATAAATGAACACTATATTTATAAATAAAAAATAAAAATTCCATTCAAGTTATAACAAGTGGAAGTTGAGCTTCCACTAACAGAAAAAAACAGACATGCAATAAATGAATGAAACCCCCCCACCCCACCCCCAAAAAAAAGCGGTGAACTTATTACTTACACAAAGTAGTCATATTTTGTTGCTTCAGGGTTTATTTATGCAAATCTAACACAATCAGTCCGACAATATAACTTTACTTTCTAAAATAAAGGATGTTCTAGAACTCGCTTCAATAGAGAAACCCCAAAATCAGAAAAGAAAAAATGTAGAAAATAGTAAAAACAATCAAGCATAGCTTTAATCTGAAGTTGAAACCCAAATCTCTATGAAGAGAGAACACAAACAAGAACAAGGCGAAGCCATTTTCCTTCTTAAATCAGACAACCTTAATTTCAATCTCCACATGCATTGAAGAATCAGCCACCAAAAGGAAAAAGAAAACTTGCATCCTATTTCTATAAAAGAAGAACACAATAGTGAGAATATGGAAAAAGGGATCAAAATTAATAGTAATTAAAAAAGGGAAAAAGTTGCAGAGGAATCGGATAAGATGAACTGATGAAGAAAACACAGACGTATAATAATGGATATATATGATAGGGGCAGCAGAGAAATTAAGAGAGAGAGAGAGAGAGAGAGAGAGAGAGACCTTGGGGATCTGATTAGTGGAGAAGAAGCACGGAACACATTTGTTGGGACGAAATTGGGCATGTCTCCTTCCTTGAAACCCTCCCCCCACAGTCGACTCCTTTCTCTCTCTCTAGAACTCTGCTGCTAAGAAGTCTCTGTCTTGGGCTTAATAGTTAATACAAATAAATTACAATAAATAAAGAATCATCTATCTACCCACCCACCCACCCACCACATTTATGATTTAACGTTGTGGGGGTCATCACTGTATTTATCCAAAACACACCCCCCCTTCCTTTTCTCTTTTGCTTTTGTTGTTTAGCGATTGACGTCGTCTTCTTCGTAGGAGTGGGACCCACTCTAGGCGTCAGAGTGGGACCCATTGAACTCCGCAGCCGCCCTTCACTGTTTCCTAAAGCTATTGCCACCCCTATAATTGCCATTTGCGCTCTAATGGAAAAACAAATAAATTGCAGTTGGACACTTTTAGAATGTTAGAAAGAAATATTATTTTTTCTCAAATTAATTTATTATTTTATTTTTATATATTATAAAAATAAATTAAAAAAATTTATTATCCAGAATATAATTATAAGTTTACTAATCATCCCACACTTTTCCTCATTTTCCTCTTAAATTTATATAAAAAAAATTAATAATTTCAAAAATTATGCATTTTTTTTTTCTCCCGTTTTCCATCCATGCTAAACAATTTTTTTTTTTACAATTTTTCATCCTATTATCTTTTTCATTTTTTTTTCCATCATTTTTTTATTCAACCAAACGCACTCTAACTCTAGTGGTATGTAGTGGATATTTTTTATAAAATAATTTAAAATAAATATTAAATAAGAATTAAAAAAAATAAGTTGGTGCCGAAAATTACTTTAAATATTTAAAAAACAAGATAGAAATTATAAATATATATAAAAAAATAAAAAATAAATTGTTGGGTGATTTCTAGAAATAGCTAAAATGGAAAAATAGAACACACATAGAATTTTAACATGGTACCATAGTAGTAAAGCAGTGGTCTTACTGTGTTCGGTAGGTAGGAAAACGACACAAAATTGGAAATGACAATTTTAGGGATGTTTCAAGTCTAATTTTAGGGAATAAATTTTAATTTAAGTGACATTTTTAGTTACCATCATGAGTGTTTCTAAATCTATATTTTATTTCTATATCTCACCATCAAAAAAATAATATATATATATTATTTTAATTTTTTAAATTATTAATATACATATATTTTTATCTTTTTCCACGAGTTGTTTACATTTATAATACAAATTTAAAATAAAATTATTGAAATAGATCATTTTTTAACTTATTTACATTTTTAGTGCTACCAGGGATTCGGAATCCCGATTTTGTGGGGCCGGCGGTATACCTGGGGTTCCAAACCCCAGGTATATGAAAAAAAAAAAAAAAAATTCGGGTATACGGGGTTTGGTACCCTAGGTTCTATGTAGAACCCGGAGAACCAAACCCCGGATATAACCCGAATTAAAAAAAATAAATAAATAAAAAATTCGTTTTTACCCAAGAAATTTTTAAAATTTTTGACAACTTTAAACTGATTAACGGTGGTCTATCGATATTTTAAATAAATCTAATTTTTTTGTACATAAATTAGGTTTAAAACACTACATAATGCTTTTTACAACACTAAAAACGAACAAGTGGATGAATTTTAAAAAATCGCCAAAGTTGACCAAATGAGTTGTTTCGATAACGGCGGAATTTTTTTCGGCAATTTAAAATTAACAAAAGATTGCATGTCCATAACAGAAATGAACCAAATTTTTTTTATATAAACTATGTTCATAACACTACATAACAAAACTTAGAACACTAAAAACGGACAAGTGGATGAATTTTAAATAATCGTCAAAGTTGATCAGACGAGTTGTTTCGTTGACGATGCAATTTTTTTGAAAATTTTGAATTAACAAAAAATGGTCGTCTATCCGTAACAGAAATGATCCTGACTTTTTTGTATACAAACTACGTTCATAACGCTAAATAATAAAATCGAGAATACCAAAAACAGATTAGTGATTTTTTTTTAAATAATGATTATTATCATAACATTTTATTACTCTTCAACATTTCAAAAACACTATATTGCTCTTCAATGTTTTGATGGACATAACTTTGCACTCAATGATCCGTTGGGGGCAAATTTTTTTTTAAAAGTTGGGTCTGATTTGAGTCATCACTCTGATTTTTGAAGATTTAAATTTTATCAATAGAACAAGACACATGATCGCAACGAAGATTACAAATTTATTCACCCAACACTTCGAATCCAAAATTGAAGGTGCAAACGGGCTTTATTTGAAAAAATACTGGACCAAACTACCTGCGGCATTTGCGGCGCCTAGATCTCGAAAAAATACTCGAAATCAAAAAAAAAAAAAAAAAAAGCCCCAAACGGACCACCGAGCACAAAATTATGTCCATCCAAACTTTTTCTATTATTTTACGTAAGTTTTATTTTCTCTCGATAACATATTATCCGTTTTTTGTGTTCTCAATTTTATTATTTAGCGTTATGAACATAGTTTGTATACAAAAAAATCAGGATCATTTCTGTTACGGATAGACGATCATTTTTTGTTAATTCAAAATTTTCAAAAAAATTGCATCGTCAACGAAACAACTCGTCTGATCAACTTTGGCGATTATTTAAAATTCATCCACTTATCCGTTTTTAGTATTCTAAGTTTTGTTATGTAGTGTTATGAACATTATTTATATACAAAAAATTTGATTCATTTCTGTTGCGGACATGCAATCTTTTGTTAATTCTAAATTGCCGAAAAAAATTCCGCCGTTATCGAAATAACTCATCTGGTCAGCTTTGGTGATTTTTTAAAATTCATCAACTTGTCTGTTTTTAGTATTGTAAAAAGCATTATGTAGTGTTTTGAACCTAATTTATGTACAAAAAAATTAGATTTATTTAAAATATCGATAGACTACCGTTAATCAGTTTGAAGTTGCCGAAAATTTTAAAAATTTCTTGGGCAAAAACGATTTTTTTTTTTTTTTTTTAATTCGGGTTATACCCGGGGTTTGGTTCTCCGGGTTCTACATAGAACCCGGGGTACCAAACCCCGGGTATAAACCTCGTATACCCAAAAAAAAAATAATAAATAAATAAATAAATTTGTATACCCGGGGTTCGGAACCCCGGGTATACCGCCGGCCCCACAAACCCGGGGTTCCGAACTCCGGGTAGCACTAAAAATATAAATAAATTAGAAAGTGGTCTATTTCATTAATTTTATTTTAAATTTATATTATAAATGTAAACAAGTCCTTTTTCCACATTATATCTTCTTCTTCTCTCTTTCTTTGAACCACTATTGACACAAGTGCTAGTGCCAACAATAAATTTCTCTCTGCTCTCTCTCAATAATTCTTAATAAATAAAAAAATTAAATTAAATTATTTTATTTTTCAAATATGGAGGAGGGAATTTTGAATACTAGATAATCGCTAAGTTATAAGGTTCGGGTTAAATAAAATTATTTTTAATAAGAGTAATATAGCAATTTTAAAATTATTTAGATTTTTTTTTAGGAAGTGTAGATTTATCAAAAAAAAAAAAAATTGATGTACATAGAATTATCCTATATTTTGTTTTCAGTACTTGAATTTTCATAAATTTAGCATTAAATGAAATAAACAATATATATATATATATATATATATATATATATATATATATATATATATATATATCCAATTTTGATTAAATATTGAAAAAATAATAATTTTAATTTTTTACTTTAAAAAAAAAACACAAGGAAGGGCAACCAATCTGTTTGTTTTTGTCTTTTTTTGCTATTTGAAATCTAGGGCAGATTTTTAGGCTAAGAACCAGGCATTTGAAATCTGGTGGAATTTCAAGCTATTCTACTGGTGAAACGACGACGTAGGAGACAATGAACGACGTTGGTTTTTTCCCATTTAATTCATTTATTTATTTATCCAGTTTATTTCCTTTAAAAAATAAAACCCAATCCAGAACCCCCCCTTTTTTTTGTCTTTTCCATTTTCTGGCTCTTTTCCAAGAAAGGACCATTATCAATGTGCTTTTTACCAACAAGCACAATGCACCTCTCTTTTTCTTTCTTTAAAACTAGTTTTAGACTGCATTTTTATGCGGGTCTAGAGAAAAAAAAAATATTAGGATATAATTTTTATTTGAATGTTTGATATGATATTTTAATTTTATAATTTATATATTTATAAAAATATAACAAAAATAAATTTTAATATTAAAAGGTAAAAATAAAATTTTAACTAATAAAACTTTTAATGTCAATTTTTAAAACTATTAATATCATCGCTCAGATTTAATTTCAGAAGAGAAAAAAATGAGCTTCTAAAGAGGCTTTTCAAAAAAATTAATTTTTTTTAATAAAAATTTTAAAATAATATAATAGATCTTTTTTATATTATTTAATAGTTTCTATTATTTGATTAAAAATTATTGTAATACTCTATTGAGCAAATGAAATTTAATAAATTTTATATGTAATTAATACATGGAGAGAAAATTTTATTAAATGGTTGGAGAGAGAGAATGGAAGGAAGAGATCAGTCACATATAAATAATTACAATAAAACAATCATGAATCATATAGGTAAGTTTCAGTGATGTACCTTGTCATTTGGAAAACCTACGGCAATATTCCGCGTCATTTGAAAAATATCTTCGACTCCTCATTCGTTTGATGTTAAATATAAAATTACTTATTTTCCCTTGTTATTATACTATTAAAAAATTAATTAAAACTATATAATAAAAGAATTACTCTTATAACCCTTTTAAAAGAACTACAATTTTGGATAAATTTGATTTTTGTATTTAAATTTTGTTTGTGTAATACATTTTCAATTCTAATTTTTCTTTTATAACATTTCGGATCAATTGTTGGTTGCTACATATTTTTTTAGTATTTAAAAAGTATTTGGTACTGAATTTTTTAAATTTAAAATTATTCTAAAAATTAAATATTATTGGTTATGTAATACATTTTCAATTCTATTTTTAATTACTTTTGGAATCAAATGATAGTTTATTATAATTTTTTGAGTATTTAAAGAGAACTTGGTAATGATTTTTTAAAATTTAAAATTATTCTAAGAACTAAATATTTTACTTATTTATGAAATTTAGTTACAATTTATATATAAACTATTTCATTTAGTTACATTTTTTTTACTTGTTTTGTGAAGTTTTCATTTGAGACCTTATTTAGTAATATTTTCACTCAAATTAAAAAAATAATGGGCTTGTGAATTTTTTAATTGTTATTTTTTACTCTTTATTATATTGTACTTTTTATCTCGTTTTGTATATGAAATTATTTGCAAATAATTTATTTATCATTTAAAACTTATTTAAATAAAATATTAAAGAAAGAAAATTGAGAAGAATGGATTTTGTGAGCATTTAATGGGAGATAAAATGTGTGAATTAAGAATCAATGAGAATACAAGAAATATATTTGTTGAGCTCTCTTCCATTCTTAAGTTTGTCTTATATATGAAATTATTTGCATAAAAAGAAGAAGAAAAAAATCATTACTTTCATAAACACTTATATGAGAAACAATAAATATAAAAAAGAAAAATATATATATAATTTTTTAAAAAAAAAATAAAATAAAAAGTCTAGTAAGTGAAATATTTGTGATTTATTTATTTATCATTTCAAACTTATTTAAATTCAATATTAAAGAGAGAAAAATGAGAAGAATTGATTTGTGAACAATTAATGGGGGATTAAAAGTTATAATATTATTGTGGGGAGATAATATTATTAGGGTTGAACAAATCTTGGCCGCTCATTCATCTAAATGAATAGAAATTGAGAGATAAGCAATATTTGAATCTAAGGCAATGTCTTCCGTTTTTAAGTATAACATATAGATATTTATTATTTTTAGAATCTACATTTTTTTCTTAAATTTAATTCCTTTTTTTCCCCATAAATTTATTTAATTTTTCTGAAAAAAAAATCAAGAAACTCCAGTTTGAAGACTTCAAATTTTTACTATGAATTAGTTTTGGAAAATATAGTTTTTTGTTATAATTTTCATATTTAAAAAACTGGTTTGGTTAATGTTAATATATGTATACATGGCTCTTAGCCCATTAGGTTATTTGGAGTATAATACTCCAAACCCTATTTGCAATAATATTCTATCTCTCAATTATTGTAACACGGTATCAAGAGTCAATTTTTTCAGACTTTATTCTTACTAAAATTTCAAGCAACCCTAAAACTAATTTGTTTTTCAAGCCTTTCGTTGTGCCACTGCCTACACTACTTATTATCATCTTTTTACAATCCTACACAAAATCTGCCACCACCATTAGACTCCTCTCATAGCGATGAGTCCAACGCCACCCGATAGAAGTCCAATCACATTTACACGTGCTCTCATGCGCCTCTAGAAGTCTCAAAAATGTCATCAACTTTGTTGGCTCCCGCAAGATTCACCATTGCTTCGACCTCAACATGAACCACATCATCCAAATTGTCTCGTCAAGATGAACAAAACCCTACCAACCAAACCACTGTTAGAGCTGTGACGCACCTCCAAACGTTGCCCAAAGAAGTTGCATATGGTTGGGATAAGGCCCATAGACAATCCTAAGCGGGCTTATTTATGTAAATAATCTCGAGTAATTAAATAATAAAAATGGAAAACTTGATAACTAGCATACTAACCTGGTATTTTACATATCATCATGTATGTATTATATAGCTGTAAGATTCTTTGGATGTTTGACTGAAATGTATTAACTCCTTAAGGAGATTAAAAATGAGTGAGATTGTAGACATTTGGTAATTAAATATCCTAAAATATTCCAGGTTGTAAGATTATTAACTAGAACTTAATAATTAGGATAGATTGGCTTATGGGGTATTTTCTATGTTGAGAATGGTGAATCTCAAAGCCATCGGTATGAAATACTAGAACAACCATAAGAGGGCTTGTTAAGTAGTAACGAGTGCCTAAATGTAACCATACCTGATACTCTGTGGGAAATATTGCTTAAGATTAAAATAGACTATATATGAGTTGTAATAGTGCATGTGATCTTTTGATTTGAAATATGTCATGTGTATGTGCTCCTATACCTTGAGAATACTAAGTGTTGTACTCAAACCACGAAACTTCAAAGCTATTCATTGGATATAATCGGACATATGGATGATCATTCGAGTATTCAAGAAAAGATCTAGTGCAATTTAGCAAAAATAAAATTAATTGTCTTATGTGATCGAACTTGAAGGTCTTTTGTCAAACCAATATGATTATTAGAATAAAATTCTAATTGGTATCATAACATAAATCATGGATCAGGAACATATGATCGGATTAGGGGCTTTGACTTTATCCCATCTTGTTGGTTCTTTCGGGACATCAAGATAGAGAGATCAAATTGCATTGTAATTACATCTAGGTGGGTTCTTTAATTAAATTCTTATCAACTAGATATAAATATGATATGTGGGTAAATGTATCTCATAGTTGTTGGAGATGCCTTAAAAAGTGTTCTTTACAAAGGGCAAAATTAGAATTGTTCTAATTTTAATTGATTAATTAACTAGTAAAATAATTAATTAATCAATTAATTGTTCCTAATCGTCCAACTTTTGATGTGAACCTAATGTGTCACACACAATGAAGAAGAAAGTTTGAATGGTTATTGAAAAAGAAATGGTAATATTAAACTGCTCAAAATTTTAAGGGCCAAAGTGCAAATAGAAAAAATAAGGAATCCATGATTTTGAACCCTAGATAATATTTATAAGAGGGAAGCCTCCTATGGTTGTCCCTATGGGGATAATTTTCAGCCACTATCCTAGAATTTCTAGATTCTTTCTTTCTCTTTCCTTTGATTGCTCTATTGAATTAATTCTAACTACTAACTTTTCAAATTGAACAAGCCCTAGATCTACTAATTTAGAATATGATTCTTAGATAATCAAGAGGCATCATTCAAATAGAGTTCTTTGTGTGAATATCGTTAGAGAAGGGATACTGGTACTGCTATTGGGAGATCTCTACTCTTTCAGAGATTTGATATTATCACTCTTGGAAGAGTCTTCTCAAATCGTGCCTCAAAAACTGCCGGCTACGAAGCTGAAGTACTAGAAGAGTTATAAAGTTTAAATACGATTTATTCTTTATGTTTCTAACATGTATTTAATACCAAAGATAATTTTAAATCTTATAACTGTTAGGCAACTTTGGGAATTGAAGTGATATTTTCTAATACTGGTTATTGTGTGTAGGATCCTCGGACACAAAAAACTCTTGGGACTAGTCATAAAATCGGATGTCTATTAGAGTTCAATAGTATTCATCTTCTAAATCAATTTCCACCACTCCCACTCCTTATCCCTTCAATAATTTGTGCAACCTCTCCATCATCATCATTACCATCACCATCACCACCACCACCACCATCATCATCACCATTATCATCACCACCTTATTCATTTTCTCTCAACCTTTGACACTCTCGGTTAGGTCATGCATATACCCTATGTATCATCACTTTAGCTTTTAGCAGAAAATTGGGATGTATCTCTACCAGGCATCTTGAATGTCTTCCAAGTCAGCAAGCAAAATAACATGCCTTACCTTTTTCAATTAATGACACAGTTTCCTTCGCACCCTTTAACCTAAGCTACTCTTATGTTTGGGGACCCTCACCTTCTACCACAATAATAGAATCCAGATACATTGTCATATTTATCGATGACTACTCACGATACACCAAGCTATATTGTTGGATGTAAGACCTATATTCAATCTTGTAATATTACATTTATGACTTCTATCTCAAGTATCAATAAAATGTATTTTTTATATTATTCTTTAATTGTATCATTATTGTTATAGACTTTGGGTATTAAGTTGAAATGCTTTATCTTTCTAAAATCAATTTAAAATTGAACAAATTGTAAAATACAACATCTTTATGAACAAGGAAATCAAGTTGAAAAATGCATCTTGTAGCAAATGTTCAAGTCACATTTTAGTAAATTAATATTTTTTAGTAGAAATTTAATCTGACGATTCTCTTCATAAGTGTGCTAACTTATTATTTATTTATTATAAATTAGAATGATCCGACGGTTCAAAGTATAAGTTGGTTTGTCATTTGATCCAACGGTCCTCTTTACAAGTTTCATAACTTTTTTTTTTTTTTTAATTTATAAATTAGGATGATCCGACGGTCCAAAATATAAGTCGATTTATCGAACGATCCTCTTTATAAGTATCCTAACTTATTATATTTTTAATTTATAATTTAGGATGATCCGACGGTACAAAATATAAGTTGATTTGTCTTTTGATCTGACCGTACCCTTTATAAGTGTCCTATCTTATTATATAGTTTATAAATTGGGATGATCCGACGGTCCAAAATATAAGTTAGTTTGTCTTTTGATTCGATTGTTTTCTTTATAAATATCCTAACTTATTTTTATTTTATTTATAAATTAGATGATCTGATCGTTTAAAAGATAAGTTGGTTTATTTTTTGATCCAATGATCCTCTTTATATCTTACTAATGTATAACTCGTGCCTAAAGGCACATGCGTAAAACAACAAAAACACACAGAAAAATATCATTAATTTTTTTTGACAAAATATCTTCTATTTATTCAATAATTCATATCTATTTCATTTGAACTTTAATAATAATAACAATTAAGCATCAATAATAAAAACAATCGAGACCATAAATCGTTTCAAACAATTAATCATCAATAATAACAAACTCCCTACCTATGAATAGAGAAAAGTAAGAGGTAAAAGAATGTAATATTATTTGACAATATATATAAGGAATGACAACATAAATAAGGATCTTGGAATAAGACAAACAAAACCAATACAAAGTACAAACTATGAATTCAAATAATCAAGATTTTTTTTACTGAACATAGCTAGAAAGGAGACATGCAATCAAAACTCTTAACAAAAAAAGTTGGATCCATCAAATCTTAAGCATCCCCACATAACTGTTGAAAGTTAATACTATTGAAAAGCTTTACTATTAGTCCTCCTTGAATGTCGACTATACAGCTGAAGAGCCTACAGAAAGAACAATGACAGAGTCGTTATAAAATTCATCTAATCAACACATACTCTAAACAAAAAAAAAATTATTTAAGTTCAAATAAATATATAAATAAATGTTACCTGGAATGACAAATCCAAATCATAAACTAAGATCTAATACATATAAAAAGAACAAATCCAAATATTAGATTCATAGTAACTCAAACAAATGATTATTTACCAAATATGAATATAAAAGTAGCTCTTAAATAATTTTTAATCGTCTAACATCGAAAGAAATCTGTGAAAAAAAAGACAATGAAAAAAAACAAAAAATAAAGTTCATGTTTCCTTCAGGATTTTATTTCCCTCAAATTTGAAATAAGAAAAGAAAAAAAAATGAAAGATAATAAAAACAACCAAAATAAAAGGATTCACATAAAAAAAAATGTAGTAGTAGATATAAATTTTTCTTAAACAACAGACAATGAACTAAAATCTAACTAAATATATACTAAAATATTAAAAACTTGAAGAGAAAATCAAGCGGAATTTTTGTTACCTTACAGAGAATTCACATTTCAATGGGAACAAAAGAAAAATATAGTGAGTAGGTAAGAGAATGAGAAGGGATTGATCTCTGTGGATAATTCATAAGAGATGGATAACAAACCCAAAAATTCAAAGAGATAGAATTTTGGATAAGCAGAGTTTAACATGAAATCCATAAATCGAAATTACAAAACATTAATGCAACAATCGAGATGACAAATCCTAAATTGCTAAAGCCCTGAACACACTAATTGAAAATATATGAAAATAAAAGTTAACAAAAGACTTAGTTGAGCAAATAAAAATCGTGATCCAATTAATCAAATAATAATTAGTGAAAATAAAATTTGAGTTCACAAAAGACTTCGTTAAGGAAACAAAAACCGTGGTCCCGGTCAATCAAATAATAATTAGCAACCACAACCAAATCTATCAGATTATGCGGCTAAATTTTGACTTGCTGTCAAGGCATAAAAACTAATTCAATATACTCTCATCACGAAAATAGAACTAAAACATAATGAAATTCGAGATAAAATTTTGTCAAATGTATGCTACTAAATGAAGAAATAAATTAATAGAACAAAATACGCTACCAAATGGATGTCGCGATACAATGATGTAATATATTCAATGGCTAAAGATGATTAGGCACAAAGAAGGCAGCTAGGCGATCTTAGTTGGAGATTACCAAAATTATAAATATAACAATGAAAACCAAGAGTTTTGAGAGACACAAATCCATAGCTTCAGAGGCATGGAACATGTGCCTAGATCCAAAAATTATAAAGCTACCCTTGAAATTTCATAAAGCTTGTAGGAAATTTCATAACTGCATCACTTCGCCCCATCTGTTCCAATTTTGATCCATGAAAGTTGTTCTAAAAATGAAACAATAACCAAAAACAACAAAAACTATTGAATACTACCCTATTAATCAAAGAACCAAAAAGCAAAAGCAATCTAAAAGTGATTTACCAAATAGTTGAATCTTCAAACAAAAGCAATCTCCATTATCGGGTTTCCTATCGAGAGAAAGAAGAGAAGAGCTTAAATATTTTACTTAACCCATATCAGGGAAAAACACTATCGGATGTCATAAAAATATCACACACACCCCTGCCTCAGAAGAAAAAAGAAGAAGAAGAATTACCAAAAGAGATTTAACTTTCACAAAGATAGAACTTAATTGGTACTCATCTTCTTCACCCAGCATTTCTGGCGAAGAAGATGTCGATGACGTGGACGGCAATTGAGCATCGACAGTACTTTTTGTTCGCAATCTAATCCGAAGAACAAAATATCTTTGTTTTACGTGGTGAATGGAAACCCTTTCTCCACCAGCTGCAATCGAATCTACTCATGGATGACTCCAATCTGAACAAATCTAGGGTTACTCGAGACGATCTCAGCAATAATCGCTATAGTCTGTCTACTCAATGCGTACCCGAGAAATTCGTAAAGCTAAACAGAAGAAATCAGAGAAATAGAAAGAGAGAGGGCTTCGCAATTGCGTACACCGCAGATCAAATAGGGATTCACAATTACAAATCACAGATCTGGAGGACCTCTATAATTAAGAGCTTTTTCAGACATATTAAGGGAACAATTGATTTTCAGGGATTAGGGAATAGAAGATGGAGATTAGGGATTAGGGAATAGAAGATAAGGGCAATGATGGCAAGGAACAATCCAAGAGCAATGATCGGGGGAGGTAATGAACGGTCCTTGGATTGTTGTTGTTTATATGTAGATTTAAAGATACGTGAATTGCTAAGATGAAGGAGGTAACGATCTACGAGATTATGTTTGATAATCGGGGGGAGATGATAAGCAATGATCCAGAGGAGATGAATCTGGTGAAGATGTGTCATGGAATTGGAAGCTAAAAATGGAGAGGAGAAGAAGCCGTAGAATTGGAAGACTATTCACGGGAATTGGAAGCTAAAATGGACTGTAAGCAAAAGTAAAAATGGAAGCTATCATGTGAATTGGAAGCTAAAAGGTAAGTGCTCTAAATTTAATGCTATTGGAAGCTAAAAGGAAAATGCTCTAAAAAGTAAAAAATAAGTCCTCACATGAATTGGAAGCTGAAAAGTAAGTGCTCTAAAAAGCAAAAATGATTACTCTAAGTATATATGCGGCTCCAATCCCTAAACCATATGGTGTATAATACAAAAGTCATCCGACGGCTACCAATATCTAGATGTTTGTCTCTTGATCCAATGGTTCTCTTTATAAGTGAGCTGATTATTATATAAATTAGAATTTTCTGTTTATAAATTAGGATGACTCGATAGTCCAAAATATAAGTTGATTTGTCTTGTAATCCGACGGTCCTATTTGTAAGTGTCTTAACTTATTAAATTTTTTTAATTTTTAAATTAGGATGATCTGACGGTCCAAAATATAAGTTGGTTCGTCCTTTGATATGATCTTACTCTCTATAAGTGTCCTATCTTGTTATATACTAGTGTATAACCTGTGCCTGAAGGCACGGGCGTAAAACATACATCATTATTTAGGACAATTATATCAATTTATTTTGCTATCATATGAACTTAGCTTGAAAATATCCACGTACAAAAAATAATTCGGAATAATTATTTTTACAACCCAATTAGAAGAAATTATCTACATACAATAAAACTCAACTACACAGTACCAATTAACCAGATGAAAAAATTAAAATCAAATTACTGTACATAACAATAGTTAATTACAACATGTAAATGCTATTGAAATCAATACGCAAACACACAATCAAAACTCAAGAACTATTAATCCACATATAATAGGGAAAAGAGAAATGCACGTCGTCAAATGTCTGTAGCACCTAGACAAAAATAAGGGTTGAGTCTCTTATGCAATCCTATTAAAACAATTTTCTTCAAGAGAATCTATTAAAACACTAAACAACAAACAATTTTTTGTTATATCAATGAACGGAAACAACAAACAAATTTTTCTATATCAGTGATGATAAAAAACATGAAAAATGAAGGAATCGAAGATACTTTTCGGCAACAGAGAATAGGGCATTGGAATGGAAGAGCGTCCGAAAACAATAACTAATATTGAACATCAACAATAACTAACAATTAAGACTACTAATTAAGAGAGTTTCCAATCAATTTCTTTTTTATGTTTCATAGTTCATACACCCTAAAAGAAATTAAAATACAAAAAAAAAAAAAAATGAAAAATTACACAAAAAACAATTAAATGATTACAATACAATTTTGTTTGAAGAAATATTTAAAAATTAAAAATATATATATTGAGAGATAATGACATTTTTGGTCCCTGATAAATGAAATTGGTGTTCGATAGGACCACATTTGAAAATAGACACACGGACCCTTCACATCTCAATTTTACTCTAATTACTATTCAGTTAAGATCAATCATTAACGTCAAATGACATTTTGATCATTTCGTGTACAAATCCGCTTTTTACTACTTAACTTATATAGATTAATTACACTTTGAAATCTCATTATTTTTTAATACCCGCCCCAAGCCACCCAAATATGTCTTTTTGCCACCTTTACCTGCATTTTTCATTTTACTTTTTCTGGGGAGGGTGGGGGCAAAAAGAACGATATATCTCACCACTGCAATCTCTTGCGAAGCATTTAACGCAGATATGCATCTGTTCCAAAAGGACTAATTCCCATACACATATTCACTAACCGAGGCCTGATCACATAAAAACCCGAACATTGAATAATTTTGAAAAATAAGGTGCCTAAGTAAACAAAAATTAGGGTGCACCGTCAAATCAAATATCAAATAAGACAAAAAACAATGGTAGCAATTGCAACATGCTGATGTTATCTAGTGTTAGCTCATCATTGAACAATTAGGAAAATCCTAAGATTTCCTCATTTGAGACACCACCTCCTATCCTAACCTGTCAAAATCCAGTTTTGAGTATTAAATTCTAATATGTAGAAAATAAATAATGTAACAGCAAAGTTCAGTGTAAATGTGAAGTAACCTTGTTCAAGAATTCATCAAGATCTTCTGCTGTTTTCTTGATTTCTCTACTCCGCGAGTTCTGTTCTTCCTTTGCCATCTCTTTAATAGTCTCCTGAAGAAACTTTGCATATCCTATACATGCATTCAGCTTCCTTATCGAAGCTTCCTACAATTCAAACTTTGAAGTGAAACATTCCACATAAAAAAAAAAAATATTTGAAAGAGGTCAGAGATAAGTACACCTATGGATTTGTGTGCATGCAAGAGCAAAAAAAAAGTACACGACAATGAACAGGGAACTTAGTAAGGGCAAAAAAAGAGTGAGACCTTAAATGGTGTTGATATAAAAGTAAACAATAGAAATAAAAAAATACAAAAGAAACAGAATGAGTTTTTATAACTCAATATATTAAATAGTGATCTATGATAAAGGGTTCCAATAAAATTATATATATATATATATATATATATATATATATATATATATATATATATATATATATATACTGCTTAACCAAGAATTTGAACATGATTTGAACTATGGTTAATACACAAACGCATAATAAAATAAGTTTGAAAGCCAATCACAGTTAGCCCGCTAAAATCTATTACTCAAGTTGATGGTATGCCAATCCATTATTCGTGGAACAAAAAACAGTAAAAAAACAAAATTTATAACCGTTGTTAGTTTTAATGCTTGCCAAAATTCTCTACAATCGGTAGCAAAACAAACAAAAAACAAAAACTTGAGTAATAGATTTTATGAACAGAAACGGAAACATATATATTTCTCTGACAGAGAATAGAAACAGAAGCAGGATCAAAAACAAAAAACAGAAACAGAAACAGGGAGTAGGAACAGAAACAGAACAGAAATAGGAATGGGAACAGAGACAGAAACAGAAACAGGGAATAGGAACAGAAAAAGAAACAGGGAACATAACAGAAACAAATGCAAATTTAACCTGATTTGAGTGTGCATGAATTAAACCCGTGCCTAAAGGAAAAACAGAACACAATCTCAATTATACATGAATCGATTGACGAATTGAATAAGAATATTATAAGCAAATGCAATCGAATTCATAGACCAAAAAAACTAATTAAACTAAGTCGAAGGAAAAACCAAAATTTAATCGAATTCATAAACATAATCAACATTGAAACCTAAAATTTAAATTGTAGCAAGAGAAATCACACACACACTGAACAGATTAGAGAAGAGAGAGAAAAAGAACCTGGATCGAAGGCCATGGCTTGCAAAAGAGATCGGGCTAAGGGGTGAGGTCTTGAATGTGGAGGGTTGCATCACAAAATGCCAAATAAGATGAAAATCACAAACCACATACAATATATTTTCAGCTATTTGCAAATAAAACGTCATTCTAGTCAACAATTTACGCATTAGCTTTCCCCCAATTAAGCATTACCACAAAGCACAATACTTAATTTACGATGACGGTTTAAAGGTAACAAAGCAGTATGAATCCATCCTACAAATTGAGTATCCATTAAAACCAAACAAACAATATACACCAACACACATATTAATACACCAATAATGCAAATTTGAAGAGAGAGAGAGAGAGAGTACTTGGAGTTGGTGACATCGATGAAGAGGGCAAGAGATGATCCCTGACCATATTTCGCCACCATCTCATGGGCACTCACCACCTCCACCCTGAGCTTGAAGACATTCATCATCTGTACAAAAGGGGAAAATTTTAGAACTGAAAATTTGGAGGAGAAAATGAAGAATTCGGTTATGTATCAGATTTTTACATGCGTTAATTTTCAATTGCAATTCGGAAGCTCCAATTCGCATTAAAACAAACGCTACCTAAGTGGTTTTTGGAGGAACAAAAATAGAAATTGAAGAGCAAAAACACTGAACAAATACCACCTTAGCGTTTCTGTCCCAGATTTCAGTTTGTATTCCTAGTTATCTAAGAATAGAAACAAAAGTATTGTAACAAAAAGGGGGGGAAAAATCTGTTTGTGGATTCAGAACTTAGGGTAGAGGTTAGTTAAATATACCTAAAAAGGGGTCTGTTAATTAGGAAATGACACTGCTTCAGCTCCAGGGGGTCATTGTCCAAGCATCAATTGGAGATTCTAAAAGTGAAAAAGAAATATATCAGAAAAAAAATCGAAGAAATAAGCAATCGAAGAAACAGTTGAAATTAAAATCCAAATAAAATAGTTTAGATTGAAAGTTCTCAGAGTAAAAAATGAAAGGATGGAGAACTATAACAGATCCGAATTTAGGGAGAAAAAGAGAGATAAAAATAAAAACCTGGATCCAAGCCACTCAACGATTAGCGAAGGGAAACCAATCATTGTTAGATCTAGGAAATCAAATTTAGATTTAGCCAAAATAAATACAGAGTGAGGTCGGGGTCCCATAGATGGAGATGGTCTTCCAAAAATCTGCGACGTCGGGAGCGAGGACTGTGAGCGATTGGAGGAGTCGACTATCAGCGGAGTTGTGACATTAGATTCGGCCGAGAGCTAAGCCACCGTCATCGTCTGAAGGAAGGGAGAAGTCGTCGCGAGGGAGAAAGAAAAATCCACTGCCGTTGTGAGTGAAGGATGACGTTGTGAATGGCGAGGCGATGACATCGCGGCAAAATGGAGCAGAGGTGGCAGTGGCGGTGGTGAGAGGATGGCGAAGGAGGCTAAGAGGGAGTGGATCGCGGGAGATTGAAAATGAGAGGAGATGAAGGCGACGATGATGGCGATTGTCGGAAGTGGAGAGGGTATTGACAGTGAAAGATGATTGCAGAGAGAGAGCGTGAGAGAGAAAGAGAGAGAGAGAGAGAGACGAACCCTAATTTCTCTGGCAGCCGTGAGAGAAAGACAACCCTAATTTTAATTTTAATATTTATATGTAGGTTTATTTTGATCTAACGGCTATCAATATCCAAAGACATCTAACGACTGTGAATGTAAATGAGCTAATTTATTATATAGATTTTATAAATGAGGATTATCTGACGGTCCAAAATATAAGTTAGTTTGTCTTTTGATCCGACAGTCTTTTTTATGAATGTCCTAACTTACCTAACTTATTATTTTTTAATTTATGAATTAGGATGATCTGACAGTCCAAAAGATACGTTGGTTTGTCTTTCGATCCGACGGTCCTCTTTATAAATGTCCTAATTTATTATTTTTTAATTTATAAATTAAGATGATCCGACGGTTTGAAAAAATATTGGTTTGTCTTTTAATCCGGCCATACACTTTATAAATGTTCTATCATATTATATAGTTTATAAATTAGGATGATCCCACGATTCAAAATATAAGTTGGTTTGTCTTTTGATCTGACTTGTCACCCCCCACCCCGGGCCCCACTCCCTTAGACAAGGTTTGACCTCGACTTAATGTTACTTGGTATCGCGAAATTACGTCGCTACTTTCACCGCAAGTGTACGGGTCAAGTTGTAGTAGAGTGGAAAGAGTAAGGGTTGTCGTATCCACATGGATTGGATTAAACTGTCGTCAAGTACTGCAATTATCATAACCTAACTTTATCTAAGTGGCTCAAATTTATATTTTTGTAAATAAAATAATATACTAAACTAATTAACTAATTAAAATAATTAATCTAATATACTAATATTGACATTAGTGGGAGTAAATTGCCTAGAGATTAACTTCGTCCACTTAAACGTGTTCGTCTCAATCTAGTTTACATTAACGACATTCATCCTATCCGACAATCTCAGTATCGAAATCTCACTCACTACGTCTCCCGAGTGTAAAGTGAAT
Source organism: Eucommia ulmoides (assembly GCA_016647705.1). Lineage (NCBI taxonomy): Eukaryota > Viridiplantae > Streptophyta > Magnoliopsida > Garryales > Eucommiaceae > Eucommia > Eucommia ulmoides. The sequence continues at coordinate 14,121,740 of CM028340.1, forward strand.
GAATATGTGACTTTGCGACAATGCCGAAGTCTCCCTCGAGCGTCTATACAATACTTAGTCAGATGAGTCTTGCCCCAAAGTCACGGATTGCATACTTTCTAACGCCCTCTCGGGTCATTAGATCGTCACGTTGTGTTTAAATCTTAGTCCAAATCCATAGTTAGTTCTCCCGAGTGTCAAACCGCGTATTCTCAAAATCAACTCTAATACCATAACAAGTATATTAATATTGTAATAAAACGCTAAACACAATTGGATAAACATGAATAACCATTAATGAAACATAGATTTATTGAAACAACGTTTTCATACACGAATCGCTCCCTAGACAATATATGTTTAGTTAAACATGGTCACAACCACATATAAATGTATATTCAAGTTAAACATATACAAAATGATCAACCAAACTAAGAAATAAAGAGAGAAATGAGGAGACTAGCCGTTATCCGAAGAATCGACGCTAAAACCGCTCCGAGAACGTTTCCTCTTCTTGGCTTTGTGATTTTCTCTTGGTTGAATGGCCTTGAAGCTCTCAAGACACTCCTGAAAACGTTCCTTGTGTGCTTGGGGGAGAAAAAGGGATATTTATAGGATTCAAAATATCAACAAAATATCCTAAAATATCTATCGGTGGCTTTCTGGTGGGTGACCGCTGCAGCTGTGGTTTTACCGCCGCAACGGTGGAGCTCTCTGCATTTTAACTGCTGCTGTGATGGTTTCACCGCTGCAGCGGTGGAGAATTCAGTAACTCTCTATACTTTGACCGCTGCAATGGTGGATGCAGGTTCTAAAAATTGATCTTTTTGCTATTTTTCTCCATTGTTCTTCCACCGACTTACTCGTTTATGGACCATTTTCGTCCCTTTTCACCCCAAATACCTGATTTATAACAAAATAAATAAAAACATATTAAAACACTATAAAAATATTCAAAAACTATCAAAACTGGCTTGGGAATATATAAACAAATTACACCTATCATTACTCAACCAATAACAATTATACACCAACTCTCAATTGATACATTTAAAAAAAATAAAAATAAAAAATACCAACTCCAATTCAGGGATTACACATGTCCCAAATATTCCATAGCAAAATTACAAAATCAGAACCTTTCCCAATCAACACCTATCCTGATAGCAATAAAATATGACACCACCCTCTAACTTTATCTAATGCCTGTAGTGGACCCATCTCTAACTAGAGTATTTGAGACAAAATATTTTATCAGTGTACTGTCTTTATAATATAAAAATAATTTATGAATCAAATATATTTATCAAACATCACTTTTCAAAATATAAATATACACTCGAATAATATCAAACTTCCACTTAAATCATCATAATAAAACAACTGAATTTAAATCAACTGATCAAATTACTTTTATATAATAAAATACCACACACATACTTCCCTACTAACCATATGATCATTTCACCTCACGATTGAAAGTTATAATGGTACCATAACATGAACAATTGCACAATCTAAGGTTTTCAGTGTTAGGGTCATTCAATATTTTCAATGGTAGAAGCCAACATGTGGTAAAAACCGCTATATTGAAAATCAATAACAACAACAATATATGTCAACTATCTACAAAACTTGCCCTCATGCTAGGTCACAACGCAACGTCCTACAAGACATATCCTCCTGTTAGGACCAACAACATTCTCCAGAACATGCCCCATGTCGGGACCACACTATGGCATAGTGGCATAATAATAAAAATCACTTTCTACATTTAACGTTTTACTTAATCTATCTAACGTTATAAAATAATATATTTTAATAATTTTTTTCTTTTCACAATTTAGTACGAAAATATAATTTGACAATTTACATAGAAGACAATACACTCACCTCAATATTTGCACTGCTATTATACTATTGCCGTAATATTGACGTAGTAGGGTCGACTATAAGCCTAACAACGACAGAGCTTAAACTAAAAAATTATCTAAATAAATCTAATATGACATGTAATGCATGACACTAAAATGTAAATTTTTTCATTCTCAAATTTTCTTAATCATATGAAATTTATTAAAACTAAACGCACTATTTTCTTCACTCGGTATGAATTGTAGAAACGAAAATACTATAACTAAAATTACAAAATTTATCAACTAATAATTTAGTTTGCTGAAAAATATTGACCAACTATTAATAAAATTTATTACTCAATGAAATACTAAAATATCATTGTAATAAAAATTATAGAATTTTTACTGTAATTTAATTTCTACATAAATTAAATATATCTATATATAAATATAAACTCATTATATTTTTCAAATCTGTATTTTATATATATATATATATATATATATATATATATATATATATATATATATATATATATATATATATACCTACCGATGTATACCGGCATATGTCTATAGATGACCCATATATAACCACACATGCACGCGCGCGTGCGCGCACACACATGCCCGAATACACACAAGCACACACAAAATATATTTGTAAAAGTAGTGGAGAGAAAAGCCATGGAATTTTTACCTTAATGATTAAGAAATGCATGAGAGGAAAAGGAAGAGAGAGAGAGACTCCTTAAGAGAATCGAAGAGAGTCAAAAATCTCTCTTTCTCTCTCTCTCTCTCTATATATATATTTAATCGTTATAAAATGCAAATAAAATTGCGCACATGCAAAATCGTATTTTACAATCCTTCCCCCCTAAAAGAACTTTTGTCTCAAAATTTAATTACCTTAAACGAATAATCGCAGATATTTACTCATCATCTCTTCTTCTTTTTCCCACATTGCCTCTTCTACGGAGTGACTGCGCTATAGCACTTTAATCAAGGGAATCGTTCTCATTCGCAATACTTCATTTTTACAGTTTATAATCTGTTCTGGCTCCTTAACATATGATAAGTCTTCATTCAATTCAATTGGCTGAGAAATCAACACATGCGAAGAGTCTGACACATATTTCCTAAGCATCGAAACGTAAAAAATATCGTGTAATCTAGACAACTTTGATGTCAAGGCTAGTCGATAGGCCGTTGTACCGACCCTTTCTAGAATCTCATGTGGCCCGATGTATCTCAGACTTAGTTTTCCATTCTTTCAAAATCTCATGATGTCTTCCTACGGAGATATACGTAAAAATATATAATCACCTACTTCAAAATCTAACTCACGTCTACACTTGTCAGAATAACTCTTTTGTCAGCTTTGAGCAATCTTCAGTCTTTCCTAAATTACCTTCACTTTTTCCGTTGTCATCTGAGCTATGTGAAACATAAAACATTTTTGTTCTCCAACTTCAGTTCAACAAACCAGAGTTCTGCATCTTCTACCACACAATGATTCATACGGTTCCATTTTGATTATCAAATGATATCTATTGTTATAAGAAAATTCCATCAAAGTTAAATGCTCATTCTAACTACAAGGAGATTCTAAAACACAACCCCTCTATATATCCTCCAATATCTGAATTGTTAACTCTGATTGGCCGTCAGTTTGAGGATAAAAAGATGTACTGAATTTTAATTTGGTACCTAGAGAAGCTTGTAAACTAGGCCAAAATTTCGACATAAATTTTGGATCTCCATCCGACACTATAGAAATCGGCGCACCATGAACCTGGGAATCTCGTCGATGTATAATTTTGCATCCTTGTCTATGAAGTACTTGGTTTTCACAGCCCAAAAATGATCAAACTTTGTAAGTCTATCAATAATCACCCTAATGGAATTATATCCCTTTTGAGTACGGGACAATCCTGAAAGAAAATCTATCATGATATGTTTCCACTTTCATTCTGGAATAGGTAAAGACTGCAATAACCTTCTTGGACATTGGTGCTCGATCTTGACTTCTTGACAGATAAGACACCTGACAATAAATTCTGGAATTTCTCATTTCATTCTATTCCACCAATAATGTTCTCGTAAATTTTGATACATTTTGGTGCTCCCTGGATACATTGCATACGCTGAGCTGTGCGCTTCTTCCAAGGTATCTTTTTTCAAATCTGTATTATTAGACACACACCATCTATTTTCAAATATAAAGGCTTCATCATTATCTCTAACGCGATAGTCAGTTCTCTAATTATTTTTCATCTGATCCCTGATCTTCCCCAATTAGGTATCTGACTTCTGCGCTTCTATAATACGGTTAATTAATGTTGATCTTAAGGTTAATGTTCTAAGCAACGATACAGTCTAACCCACTGCTAACTAAACTCTCAGGGTTCTCAACCCAACATATAGGTTAGTATGAAGGACTCGAAAGTGTGCAACCGAACCTGCCAATTTTTGACTTAATGCCTCTGCTACAACATTAGCTCTTCCAAGGTGATAATGGATAGTACAAACATAATCCTTAATCAATTTCATCCAACCCTTCTATCTCAGATTTTGGTCTTTCTGAGTAAACAAATATTTTAATCTCTGGTGGTCAGTATATATCTCGTAAGTCTCGCTATAAAGATAATTTCTTCAGAGTTTTAAGGCAAACATAATCTCCACCAGCTCCAAATCATGCATTGGGTAGTTACACTCATGATTTTTTTAATTTCCAAAAGGCGTAAGCAATCACATGGCTATGTTGCATCAGTGCACAACCTAGGCCCTAGTGTAAAGCGTTATTGTATATCTCGAAGCCACCATATTTTATTGGAAGAGAAAGTATTGGGGCAACCTGCATCAGCTTTCTTGTGCATCAAACGGGTCAATGGGGCAACTATAACAAAAAATCTTTGTACATACCGACGATAATAACCCTCCAATCCTAGGAAGCTTTAGACTTGTATCATACTTTTTGGCCTTTCCCACTGAATAACGATTTCAACTTTCTTTGGGTCAACTTGTATACCATCACCTAAGATAACGTGCCCAAAAATACGACTCTATCCAGCCAAAACTCACATTTACTGAACTTCGCATACAATTGTTTCTCTCTCAAAATCTGTAGTACAATTTTGAGATGCTTTACATGTTCTTCTTTATCTTTTGAGTAAATCAGTATTTCATCAATGAATACGATGATAAATTAATCTAAATAAGTCTAGAAAATATGATTCATCATATCCATAAATGTAGCAGGGGCATTCGTCAACCCAAATGGCATAACAAAAAATTCATAATGTTCATACCTCATACAAAACGCCTTCTTCGACACGTCACTGTCTCTAGTTTTTAATTGGTGATAACTTGATTGAAGATCTATTTTTGAAAATACCTTGCCTTCTGCAACTAACTGAATAAATCATCAATTCTAGGTAACGAGTATTTGTTACGAACTAGCACCTTGTTTAGTTGTTGGTAATCGATGTACATCCTCAAAGTGCAATCTTTCTTTCTTACCAATAGTACCGGAACTCTCCACGGAGAAACACTTGGTCTGATAAAACCATGGTCTAACAGATCTTGCAATTGAATTTTCAGTTCTTTTAGCCCGAGAATAATTCAATAGTGATTTCAATTTCCCTATCCATTGGTAACCCTGACAATTCTTCTGAAAATACATCGGGGTAATCCTCGACTATTGGGATATCTGCTAACTATATCTCATTCTGACTAGTATCAAGTACATGCGCTAGGTATCATTGGCATCACTTCTTTAATAATTTTCTGGCCTCTAGGAGTGAAATAAAGCTGACAGGGATAATGATTCTATCCCATGAAAACACAAACTCTGACTCGCCTTCGACTCGAAAATTAACTTCATTTATAAAACAATTGACTGTGGCGTGGTAGGCATATAGCAAATTCATGACAAGTATCACATCAAAATCATAAATACTCAAGGGTAATAGATCTATTGATAATTCTTTATCGTCAATGTGAAGTAGACTATTTTTGTAAACACTATCTATCAACACTTACTCACCCATAAGGGTCAAAATAATAATATCATATGACAGAGGAGTAAAGAATATCTCTACATGCATCATGAATGTCACGGAAACAAATGAATAAGTGGAACCTAGATTAATAAATGCACGTGCATCTCTATCACATAACGACATAATACATGTAACCACATCTGGAGTAGCCTGAGCGTCTTGTTGGATAGTAGCAAATACCCGCCCCTGAGTTGGAGGTCTACCGACCGATCTTCTACCTTGCCCCTGAACACTGCTAGGGCCAATACTATTAGCACTACTCGCAAAAGGTCTAGGTGTAGCAGCAGGTTTCGGACAATATAGAGACGTGTAACCCGGCTCATAACAACGATAACATGTACCTGCCATGGGATAGTCTCTAACGAAGTGATCCGGTGATCCACATTGATAGCATACGGCTGTGCTGGCTTGGCTAAACGTTTGATCCCTACCTTACCCTTGCTGACCTTAACTCTGTCTAGGTACATTCTATCGTTGCCCTGAATATGATTGTCGTTGGCCTAGGCTCCTAGCTGATTGGTTGACTATAAGAGCCCTAGAAAATTGAGGTCGAGGGCTAGATCCCTGAGATATGCCACCTAGATGTCTGCTAGATGACTCAAATATGCTTTTCTTGTATTGCTCACGATTCTAGGCGGTTTTCTACACATTTTTCTCTAATAACTTTGTTGCATCTACAAGTTCAGAGTAGTTTTTAACATGTCAACTTGTTAATCTTGAACGTATTTACAAATCTAGTCTGTTGGCCCAAAGAGTTACCCAAGAGGGGAGGTGAATTGGGTAGTTACCAAATTTAAACAATTAATTTCTTTAAACAAAAATAATCAATTTTCCTAAATAAATTATTATCTTTATACGTACAAAATGTGTGTTTAACACCAAGTGAACATGCAAATACAAGACAGAAAATAAATCAATACAATACACAAGAATTTATCATAGTTCGGTCAAACCTAGTCTTGCCTATGTTTAGTCCCCTGAGCTTCACGAAAATTCGCAATCCACTAAACCTTTGATTCCTTTACCAGGTGGGAACCAAACCCGTACAACTCATGATGTTTTTATAGGTACAAAATCAACATTTACAATTTACCATTTTCACAGGTCAATGATGAACCCTATCTTTTCAACATGCTAAAGATAAATCTAACACTCTCTCACTTATCCTTTTTATATGGAAGAATGGACATTTACAAATTACTCAAAGCACAATTCAATTGCAGGATGAATCAAAACCTAATTCTTTTCAAGAGAAAAGAAAAATCTAACCTTTTTCCTAGGACAAAGATCAAACCCTAACATTTTTCACAAAAAAAAAAAGATCGAAACTGAGCTACCATGACTAGAATAGTCCCAAACGTGTTTAATCTACTCAAACTTACAAATACAAAAAATGTAAGTTTCTTCCCACAAGGAATTTCTGTCACCACAAAGATCAAACCCTAACATTTTTCACACAAAAAAAAAAGATCGAAACCGATCTACCATGACTAGAATCGTCCCAAACGTGTTTAATCTACTCAAACTTACAAATACAAAAAATGTAAGTTTCTCCCACAAGGAGTTTCTGTCACCTCAATATGAATATACTTAATTAATATATCGAATAATTACTATGTGATAGATACAATGTGGGACAATTTAAATCTGATTAATAAATAATATGGGTAGCACAAATTTAGCACATAATCAGATAAATAGGAAAAAATCGCTTAAAAAGCTTTTTAGGCTTTTAAGTTCAAAATGATTTTTTTAACAGTCCTAAACCAAGTAATCAAAATAAATATAACTTTAAAGCAAATAATATAATTTGGAAAGATCTCACCAAGAAAACACCGCAGACAAGGATTGAATAGCGATTAAAACCCAAATCGGTGACACCAAACAGTTAGCGCTTTAGATCAAGAACTTGAATAGAATCATTTGTAAAAATCTCAGCGTAAATCTCTCTCTTATAAAAGCTCAACTTGATAGTTCTTGATGTCTTAAACTCTATTCCTGCAGGTCTATATTAACAAACCAATAACTGACCTTCCAACGGCTAGTTTTTCAAAGATATGTCATAAACTCCATATATGATTCCCCTTTATTTCAGGTTTATTTCACTTAAAAATAACTTTTAGTTCTCTCATTTAAGTTCATAAAACTATTCTTAATTTAAAACCATTTTAATAGGAAGTATTAAACCATTTAAATTCGGAGAATCTCAAAATAAGTAGACCATATCAATACGAGTAGTACAATTGGTTGTTAATAACTTAATTATATTCAAATCCCTCTCTTGGAATCATAAAAAATGGATAGTTTTCTACTAAGAGACCAAATTGTCTGAAATCCCAACCGAATTAGTCGTACTTCCAATATAATCGTTGGCACAAAGCCATTCAGTTGACCGACTACACCTAATTAGTTGACCAATTTGGACACCATCTTTCACTTTTCCACCATTTCATCTTCTGACTCAAACGGTTGACCGATTGGATCAGTGTGGTCACTTTCTTATCCATTTTAGCTATTGTTTCAAATGGTTGACCGACCATCTTCATTCAATTGACCGACTGAATCAGTAGCACCACGTTTTAACTCCAAAACTTAGTATTTGGTTCAGTTGACCGATTGCTTTTCTCGGTTGACCGAATTGACAAAAAAACTTAACTTTTTATATTTTAAAACATATTTTTCAATTAGATTAATTATCAAATTCATTTCACATAAGGAGCACATATAATATCTTATTTTAGGATCTTAAACTTATCACTTCTTATTATGACACACATAGAATTAACTCATTTTAAATGTCGTGTGTGATTTTAATTCGGGTTGTATTAAGAATATATAAGTAAATCGTTGTTTTCACCTATTTTTCTTCAAGATCTTCAAAACTTTTCACATTTTCATTACGTCCATCTTGCACCTTTTATATCTTCTCCATAAGGTTTTCTTCTTAATCACATGCATGGAACTATAAATCTGAAATACTCAATAAAACCATTAGTTCTACAAAAAATATCAATACTTAATTGTTCATCAAAACCTTGAATTCAACATAGCCCTTTTTGGAATCTTTTATATCTCCCCTCCTCGGTCTTTACCAAGTCAAAGGAAAATCGAGAAAAAAAAAATCGAATTTAATTTCATACTACAAAACTGACATATTTCCTTGCCTCAATAATATGAATTTTTCTTCCATCTCGAACTGGTAGGATTCAGGAAAATATTTTTCATTAAATACTGCCACAAATTGATCCCAAGTAATCTCATGGTCAAGAATTGAAATTAATCATTTCATTTCCTCATACTAATGTTCGGCTTTCCTTTTTAGTTGAAAGGTGATGAGAGGAACTCGACAGTTTTTAGTGATGTCCATGCCTCGAATGTGTGCCTTACACTCCTCAATCAATTCTCAGCATCTGCAGGACCCATAGTTCCTGTAAAAATTGGGGAGTCTAGCTCCTTAAATCTTTTCAAGAGTATAGTATGAGAATTGACTATTTCGGTTAGAGCCCTCTGCCATTCTGTCATCTTTATTTGCTATTTTGTCAGTTCTCAGCAACCTGTAACATTCGCTCGATAGCATCTAATCTTTCATGTACCCTACCCCTTTTTCTTTGGGGTCCAACATTCCCATTACTTTAATTTCCACATTTCATATTCAAGATTTGAAATGCAATTTAATAAATAAAAATGCCAACAATACAATAAACAGTGCATGATGCAAAGGTACTATTTAATCAAGTAAAAATAAATACCACTTATATGATAAACCAATGTATCAACATCATATCTTATGGTCCACTACTGACGAGACAACATAATTAGTCTACAAAACCTATAACCTAGGCTCTAATATCAAAAACAGTTACACCCCACCCCGGGCCCCACGCACGAGACTAGGCATGATCTCAACTTGATGTTACTCAACCAATAACGATTATACACTAATTGTCAATTGACATAAATTTTCAAAAAAAAAAAAAATTACCAACTCAAATTCAAGGATTACACATGTCCCAAATATTTCATAGCAAAACTACAAAATCTGTACCCTTCGTGATCGACACCTATCCTAACAACAAAAAAAAACCGACACGACCTCTGACTTTATCTAATGTCAGTAGTGATCCTGTTTCTAACTTGAGTACTTGAGATAAAATATTTTATCGGTGTTCTATTTTCATAAGATAAAAACAATTAATGAATCAATTATATTTATTAAACACCACTTTTAAAAATATAAATATAACTGCACAATTAAGTAATATCAAACTTCTACTTATATCATTATAATAAAACAATTGAATTTAAATTAACTGATCAAATTAATTTTATATAATAAAATATCACATACATTCTGCCTTACTAGCCATATTTTACCTCACGATCTGGAGTTATAATGATATCGAACATGTACAACTGCACAATCTAAGTTTGTCAGTGTCAGGGTCATTTAATATCTTCAATGGTAGGAGCCAACATGTGGTTAAAACTATCATATTATACTGATAATCAACAACAACAATATATGTCAACTACTTGTAGGACTTGTCCTCCTGTTAGATCATAACATAACGTCCTACAAGACATGTCTTTCTGTTAGGACTAACAATATCCTGCGGGACATACCCTCCTGTTGGGTGGCATAATAGTAAAATAATAAAAATTATTTTCCACATTTAACATTTTACTTAATCCATTTAACGTTATAAAATAATCTATTTTAATAAATCTTTTCTTTTTCATAATTTAGTACGAAAATATAATTATATAATTTACATAGAAAACAATACACTCACCTCAATATTTGCACTGCTATTATGATACCACCGTAATATTAACGTAGTCGACGTCGCTTGTGAACCTAACAACGATAGAGCCTAAACTAAGAATTTATCTAAATAAATCTAATATGACATACAATGCGTGACACTAAAATATAAATTTTCCTATTCTCAAATTTTCTTAATTATACAAAATCTATTAAATGGCATGTTTTCTCGACTCAGTATTAATTGTAGAAACAAAAATACTATAACTAAAATTATAAAATTTATCAACTAATAATTTAGTTTGCTAAAAAATATTGACCAACTATCAATAAAATACTAAAAATATTATTATAATAAAAATTATAAATTTTTTTATTGTAAATTGATTTTTTCATAAATTAAATATATCTATATATAAATATAAACCAATTATATTTTCTAAACCCGTATTATATATATGCATGAATACACTCAAGTACATGCAAAATATATTTGTAGAAGTAGTAGAGAGGAGCCATGGAATTTTTACCTTAGAGGTAAAAAAATGCTTGAGAGATAAAGGAAGAGAGAGAGAGACACTCTTTAAGAGAGCCAAAGAGACACTTGGATTCCGAAACTTAAGCAAAATTAATTTTAAGATACTATATTGACCCCAATTTTTTTCTTCCCTTGTACATGGAAAATCTATTCTTGAATAATTTACACAAGATATCCCACCATTTGAAAAATATAATTAGGTCACAAAAATTTTCAAAAAATAAAATAATAACTAACACATTAGTTCTCCATGTACAAAATAAATTACACAAATCCCCTACTTGACTATCTAAACCATCATTTAAGCCCAAAAAATTTAAATTAAAATTAAAATTTTAAAATGCCAATTGACCCCAAATTTTTAAAAGTCAAATTAAATTATCCTATTAACTCAAAATTTCTTAAGACTAAATTCTTAAAAATAATAATCACCAGAAAAACTTTTAGGTAGAATTTAAAATCACACATTAGACCCAAATATATTTTTTAATCATTATAAAATGCAAATAAAAATGTGTACATGCAAAATCGGGTCTTACATGACTGTTCTTAAATATCCTAATTTTTATTTATAAATTAGGATCATCTGATAGTTCAAAATATAAATTGGTTTATCTTTTGATCCGATAGTCCTCTTTATATCTTATTATTTTTTATTTCTAAATTAGGATGATCCGGCGGTCCAAAACATAAGTTGATTTGTATTGTAATATGACGGTCTGTTTTTATGAGTCAGACTTATTTTTTTTTTTATAAATTAGTGTGATATGATAGTCCAAAATATAAATTTATTTGTCTTTTGATCCAACCGTACTCTTTATAAATCTCTTATATATTGGGTTTATCTTACATCGGATGTAGAAGGGGTTGGTGGTCAGATTATAAGTGTAAGAGAAAGCCTCATCTCATGAGCTAGCGTTTAGGGTAAGAGAGGCTCAAAACCACCCTATACAAGTATCAGAGCCTAGCTAACAACAACATCAGCCCAATACCCACAGAGGGTGACACTGGTCTAGGGACCGACCAAAGGCCCAATGTGTGAAAGAGATATTGTTGGGTTTATCTCATATTGGATATGAAAGGGCCAGGTGGTCAAATTATAAGTGTGAAGGAAAACCTCACCTCATGAAGTAGCTTTTAGGGTTAAGAGAGGCCCCAGACCACCCTACACTAGATTTTCTCGTATTGATACTGCCTACCATCTTTGCATCTATATACCTTTTTAGCATGAGTTTTCCATTACCGAAACATAAACATACTTTAGAAGTGCCTCTGAGATACCTGTAAATTCGTTTTACTACTACCCAATGCTCTTTGTCTGGATTCACGAGAAGTCGACTATGCGACTTATAACACCCACTGCATAAGTGATGTTCGACCTCGTGCATACCATAGCATCTATTAAATTGCTAACTATTGAGGCGTAAGGTACTTTCTTTATTTCATCCTTGTTATTCTCATTTGAAGGACACTCACTTGAACTTAACTTAAAGTGACTTACAAGTGGAGAACTAATAGGTTTCGCTTTACTCATATTGAATTTTTTCAGAACTTTCTCAATATATCCTTCTTGAGATGACTAGAACTTTTTATTTTGCCTTTTCCGAGTGAACTTCATCCCAATTATTTGCTTTATCGATTCCAAATCTTTGATAGTAAAAGTCTTGTTGAGAGCTTTCTTCAAATATTGAATATTGCTTGCATTCTGACCAACAATCAGCATATCATTTACATAGAGTAGGAGAATGATAAAGTCACTATCTGAGAGCATCTTCACAAACACACAAAATCTGACTCGTATACCTGTGATCTATCATGAACGAGTCAAATTGCTTGCACCACTGCCCTTTCCACATTCAATGTAGGATAAACCCAACAATCTCTCCCTCACATATCAAGCCATTGGTCGACTAACCCTCGATCACTCTCTCCTTTTGTAGCTATTGGGCCAAAGTTATTGTAATTTGGGCTTTGATACCAGTGTTGGATGGTCTTGGGCTTTTCTCAACCCCCCAAAACTAGTTCATATGGTGAGGCTTTCCCTCACATTTATAACTTGACTACCAACTCTTTCCATATCTGATCTGGGATAAACTCAACACTATCTTATTATATAGTTTATAAATTTGGATGATCTGACGGTTCTCTTTATAAATTTCCGATCTTATTATATAAACTTTTATTTATTTATAAATCAGGATGATCTGACGGTCCAAATTATAAGTTGATTTGTCTTTTGATTCAACAATCCTCTTTATTACTTTTTTCTTCTTTATAAGTTAGGATGATCCAAGCAAAGAATACAAACCATGGTTAGTTTGTAATATATATAAATGATGTGTTAAATTTTATTAAAAACAATATTTTATAATTTCTTTTAATTACTCACTTATCTTTTTTTCACAAAAATTATGAAAATTCTTTTTTGATATAAATAATTCTATTTTGATTCCCTTTGAAAATGTTTTTTTTATTATATTGTAAAGTGTGTCTAGGCCAGCTTACAGACACCTTGACTAGTTATTTTCCCAGACGATCTTAAGGACGTACTCTCTCACATCACTCTAGTGTATTTAGGATTAAATTCACGATTTAATTTCTAAAATGTTCTCCAACATAATCGAACCTTGGTTGACAAGAAAGGAGACTTATTCCCTTGCCAATCAGACTAACACCTCTTGGGTATTCCCTATGAAGATGTGAAATTGTAATTTAGTACGTATATATTTTTACATGTTTTACAAAAACTAATAAAAATTTATTTTGTGATATAAATAATTCTAGTTTTCTAAGCTGCACCCCTCTATCTATTAACTACTATTGAATAAGAATAACTAAAATCAGAAGCTCAGAGCTGTAAAAGAGCCACAAATCTCTAGCTTCTCGTTACTTTGCCATCTTCAACGAATTTGCGCATTGCTCATTCTCTCACCTTTCCTCATTTAATTGAATTGATTACATCAAATAACTACTTCCATCCATTCTAATTAGTGTCCTGTCTTATATGCTTTACTTGCTCGTTCTGGCAGCTTTCCTCATTCAAATGAATTGATTACATTAAATAACCACTTCCATCCATTCTAACCCTTGGCCTGTCGTATATGCTTTGCTTGCTCATTCTCTCAGGTGATGTATTTGACAAAAATAAAAAATCAAACAAATAATATGTTCAATTTGCATTTTTTTTTTGTCGATCCAAAAAACATTACGGTCTTTTATTTTTTGAAATTGGTAGTTATTTTCTGAAATTATTTACTTGCTTTGGCATTTCCGTGGTATTAGACTTTTTGTATTTGTGTAAATCCAAATGATGTGGACGTTGCGTTCACTTGACTAGATTCAAGTAGAATTGATTTTCATCGTCCCTTGCTATTGTTAGTCATCAAAATCATTTTTCTTAGTCATTGTATCCCCATTCAATCGACATATACAATTTGCTTCTAGATAATATATTTTGTTTCCAGGAGAAAAAAAAAATAAAAAAACTTTGATTTCCTACTTTATTATGCTAAAATCCATCGCCAATTGGATTTTTGTTTCTTTGCTCTCTGTTGCATTTGGTTTATTTTGCCATTTGCATTTTAGTAAAATTACTTTCCCCCCTATCCCCCGTTCTTCTTCAAGATTTTTAACCATTCTTCTTTAGTTTTTTAACCATAATTTTGATATATATATATATATATATATATATATATATATATATATTTTTTTTTTATTTTTTTTTTTTTTTTTTTTTTTTTTTCTATTTTTATCTTGATTTCTTTGTGCAGACATTAGGTTGATTTGTGTTAATTTAGGTTCTCTCTTTTGACTGATTTAATAATGGTTTCATCTTAACTTTTTTTGGTATGGGCCTTCGATACACTACGAAGGTTACAGTTTAGAGCCGTTTGGATTCCCACGCCAACTGTTTTATAATTTGTGGTTGAGGTAGCATTATAGAAAATAATGATCTTTATCATTGTGCATCATACTTGAGCAAGTTTTATGGAGGTGGATAAATTTAGTTTACACTATAATTGTAACATAAAAGTATTTAAAATAAAATATAAAATATAAACAGTAATATAGATCTTGTATGCTTTTAAGAAATTTAGATGTGTATTCTAGTTGATAACTAGCAAATAAAAAAATTAAAAATAAAATAAAATCATGCAGTGTTCCTAAAGTTTTTGTCACATGTTGCTCTTTATGTTTAGATCCTGACCTTCATGGGTTTCGTCTTTATGGTTTTTACTGATGGTTCCCCAACTCAAATTGCAAACTGCAAATTACTAATTCATGATATGATATGTGGTTGCACCTCTGAAGTTAATCCAATTTTATGCTTTGTGCTTGAGTAATAACAATTAACAATCGTAATTTCCATGTTATTTTGAAGTTTTAATTTTTAATTATTTTTTTGGTTTCTAAAATATCAAGAGAAAATAAAATTAGAAAAAAAAAAAGAAAAAAGACAAGTACCGAAAAATAAAATGTCAAACTTGGGATCCTATTTATAAGGATACAATTTCTAATAGTTTATTTTAGAAGAAGGAAAAGAGTGAGTTATATATATGTTGGATTTCATTCTTTGTTATTATTTTTACATTAAAAAAAAAAATATCATAGGAAAGCACGATACAAGAATTTGTGCCTTTTAGCTGAGGTCGGCTTTGTCAACAAGGAAATGAAGCTCTTATTGAATTGTTTATTTGCACGCATTTATGCTTGGGTATTGCATTATCATTTGTCCAATGGATGGATGAGGCATGCCATTTGATATTTTACCCCTTTTTGCTACAGTCAAATGTGCTTAGTGAAGTGACAAAAATATAGATACTCATTTATTCACTTGCTTCTTAATGGTGTAGATTATCTAGATTGGGAGTATCTAATTTTATCTAATTTTTGCTTTTGAAGTTGTTGAATTTGTAGATGAGACAAAATACTTAAATTGTCTCATAGAGATATGTATTTCATTATCATTTCTCTCAATTTTTTTATTTACAAAAAAATAAGAATTTATATAAGAATTTCATGTTTAAAAATTTGAGCCAAAATTCTACATATTTGTCTTTTTTATACTACAATTTTTGTTGAAACTTTAAAACAAATAGAAAAATATACTAATCATATTTTCGTCATATGTCATTTTGTTCAAAATTTAAATGTAAAAACCATTAAACAGTGATTCCTAGCTTAAAGTATATTTAATGGTCAATGACATTAATTACTCAAATTGAATAATTATTATAACAATTTACAAATTATATCGAACTCCGTAAAAGAAATATCTAATAGCCCACGCATATGCGGGCTTAAACCTAGTTATATATTAAGGGGCAGAGTTTTTAATTTCGTATATTCTTCTCATCTTTATAATTGATTGATTTATCCTTACAATTGATTTGCAAATGACTTCTCTTCTTAATAATTGATTTGCAAATGCGATGCACATGCCCGACAATATTTATGTGGTACTTTTGGTGAAGAGTCCACCATTTCGAAATTTTAGCTCGTAAAATCTAAATTTTTTTGGTCTTTAATACCAAGTCCACCAAACTCATTTTGAACAAAAATGCTCACATTTCCTTGTCAAAATTTTCAAAAAAAATACTATATTTTTTCACCATTTGCAACTCTCGCAAAAAATGTCACAAAAATAATAATTTAATTTAAGAAACAAAATCAATCAATAATATGAAGTTGTTGAACTTAATCCCGTAATATTTAGATCATGTGATCGGCTACTGATAGATTGATTTTATCTAAATATTTTCAATCCGAATTTGGTAGTTTTCGAGTGTTCTATTAGTATCTTCATTCATTTTTATTTGTTTTTATGCAAATCAATTGTTATAGGCAAAAACGGTTGAAAATCAAGCTTGTCGGTAGGACGTTGGTGAAGAAACGAGTGAAAAAAGAGCAAATGAGGCTTTCTGCATGCTACTTGCTACAGCGCCCAAGCCAAAGGCCCACTGGCTCTTGCTCGCTGCAGCGAGCAACAACCAATGGTTGTTCTGACGTCTATTTGCTACAACGAGCTTCTGCTAGCTGCAGCGCCCAAATGCCAGCTGATAATGCGCTTTTGTGATATTTTTAGGATATTTTGGTATTCTATTTATATCCCTCATTGTTCCATTGCCTAGGACGTTTTTGGAGCCCTAGAATCAGACCAAACAAGAGGAGAACATCATTGGAGAAGAGAAAACAATATTGGAGTGGATTTTGCTGAAGTGGAACCATCCACTTTTCAGATTTGGCTTTCCTTTCTTGTTTCTTTCTTTTATTATGAACTTTTGTTGGTTGTTTGATGATGTACATCTCATTTGTAGTTGAATATTTGGTTATGACCATGTGTAGCTAAACGTTTATTATCTAGAGATTGATGTAGTTCACGAATATTATGTTTGAATAAATCTTTGTTTCGTTAATGGTTGTTCATCCCTATTTGATTGTGTTTACTGTTTTATTACTTTCATAGTATACTTGTTATGATATTATGGTTTTATTTGAGAATACGAGGTTTGACACTCGGGAGAGGTAATCCCGAATTCGGACTAGGTTTAAAACACAACACAAAATTCTAATGTTTTGGGAGATTATTAGAATGTGTGCAATCCGTGAGGTTGGGGCAAGACGCATGTAATTGTTTAAACGTTAGATAGGGATATCGGTGTTGATGTGATTTCATATTCACTCACTTTATATTTGGGAGAGGTAGTGAGTGAGTTTTAGAAACCTACTTAGTTGAATAGATTGATAACCGTTAATGTAAATTAGACTAAATCAAGCACGTTTAAGTGAACAAAATTAATCCCTAGATAATTCATTCTCATAGAATTTATTCCAAATATTTTAGTTTAATTAGTTTTTATATATAGCAAACACCTTTCAAATCTTAATCGTCTAGATAAAATTGAGTTATGTCAATTGTAGTACTTAGCTTGTTCTAACAATAAATCCTAATGGACGATACTCGATCTTCGGATCTATTTTATTACTTGTTAATCTCGTGCACTTGCGAGTAATTCAAAGCATATTAAAATAATCGCAACAACTACTATTAAAAACTAATAGAAGGTTATATACATCATTTGAATAAAACAGTTTGGACCTATTATAAAAAAATATATAAAAATGGATCAGGGCCAAACCTGGTAACTCGTTGAACAACATATTGGACTTGATATTTAATATGGGGGCCATTGGCAAAAAACCTATGTCGTAGTTACTAACCAAACAAACCTTCTAACCAAGCCGGGCCACCAATTTGTGTGGCCAAGCCCAACTTAAAAGGCCCAATTCCTATAATTTGATCAATTTGGATCTCGAAGTGGTGCGGGCCTTTTTGAAAAGCGACGCGGGCCATTTAAAAACTTTCTGTGACGCTTTTTCTTTTAATTATTATTTTAGTTATTTAGCACAATAATATTATCACTATTATATAATCAACAATTCCAATCCTTCTTTTATTTTATGGAAATTTTGTCTGCAGTACCAAATTGAAAAAAATAACTTTTGAAGGACTATGACTTTTTGGATCATCCCAAAAACCCCACGATTTTTTTTTTGCCAATTTTGTCTCTCGGTAAATTTGTTATTTACACATTCATGTCCCTCGGTGGGCCCCGCCGTCTCTCTCTCTCTGCTTGCAGTGGGTAGGCGGGCCCCACGTCTGCTCTTTCTCTCTCTCTCTCTCGGTTTGGACCCAAAAAGGGGCCCACTCCCTTTTCTCCCATTTTCATTTTACGCACTTTATTTAGCATTCTTTTAATTTCAAACCCTCATTTCTTTATTTTTCAATTTCACACATTTTTCTTTATTCCATTTTTTTTTTTGTATTTTTGGAACAAATGAAATGAAATGAAACAAAACAAATTCAGTTGTAAAATGAAGTATAATTGTTTATTTTTATTTTTTTTGTGGGACAATCAAAATGTCGTGTCTACAGCCTCTTCAAAATTTTCTGGATTTTTATAAATATTGGTGATCCGAATTACGGAACGGTCAAAATGTCGTGTCTTGCTTATTGATGGTTTGGTTTTCTGATTGCTTCCATTATGTGGATATTTACTTAATTATATTTAGTAGATATCTACTTAATGAATATTTAAGTAGATTTTCATTTAATGAATATTTAAGTAGATATCCACTTAATTGATTTTTAAAATTATTTTAAATGAATTTTTAATTTTTTTTTTTATATTTTAAAATGTTCATAGAATATTTAAGGATGTTTACTGTTGAATTGAGTGCTACTGTGTGAAGACAAGATCTATATGGTTGAATGGATTAATACCATTAAGGAAATGTGAATCAAACGGATTAGTTTAAAAATTCAGTAGATATCTACTGATAAATAGACATCCTTAGTGGATATCTTCTTAATAGAACCAAAGTCGATAAAATGAAACAATGTAAGTATACTTTAGTAGATATCTTCTGAACATAACCAAAGTTGGCAAATGAAAACAATGCTTATTAAGTTTTTTTTTTTTTTTAGTTATCTAAATTTCATGAAAAATGTGTTGATGGTTTGATTTTTTATTTGGATATCCACTTGATTATATTTTAGTAAATGAATATCCACTTGATATGTTTATAAATGGTTCGATTTTCTGATTGCTTCCATTTTGTAGATATCCACTTAATTGTATTCAGTAGATATCCACTTAATAGATATCTAAATAGATATTCACTTAATTGAATTTTAAAATTAATTTAAAGAATTTTTTAATTTAAACATAATTTAATATATATATATATATATATATATATATATATATTTATATTTTAAAATGTTCATAGAATATTTTAAAAAATAAACTAAAATTAAAATTAAAATAAGCGAAAAATAATGTAAGTGGATATCTACTGAAAATAAATTAAGTAGATATCTATAGAAAATAAATTAAGTTGATATCTACTAAACATTATAGAACTCACTGTGTTTCTACAAGACTTGTAGATGAAATTAAGTAGATATCCACTAAACATTATAGAACTAATTGTGTTTCTACAAGACTTGTAGATATCTATTGAAAATAAATTAAGTAGATATCTACTGAATATTATAAGACTCATTGTGTTTCTACAAGACTTGTAGGTGAAATTAAGTAGATATCCACTAAATTAAAAAATATCATAAAGTACCACTTACATTGTTCTTCAAGAGACAACTTTTTAAGGACTATCATTTTTTTACTCATCCCAAAAGTATTATCATATATATTCTCTCTAAAATACCATTCAATAGTTATAAAATTTACATAAATGCCATTTTGGCAATTTTCTAACAAAATTCCTAAAATTAATATATATATATATATATATATATATATATATATATATATATATATATATATATATATATATATATATATATATATATATATATATATATAATATTTAGAATTTAACTTGCTTTCAATGTTTTCTCAAATTTTATTTTTTTAATAAAAATTTCAATTAATCTTATTTTTCTTAATTTTTTTTTTTTGTAATAGATATCCACTTACATTGTTTTTCACTTATTTTAATTTTAAATTTAGTTTATTTTTTTAAATATTCTATTAACATTTTAAAATATAAAAAAAATAAATATTAAATTATGTTTAAATTAAAAAATTCCTTTAAATTAATTTTAAAATTCAATTAAGTGAATATCTACAAAATGGAAGCAATCAGAAAATCGGACCATCTATAAACATATCAAGTGGATATTCACTTACTAAAATATAATCAAGTGGATATCCAAATAAAAAATCGAACCATCAACACATTTTTCAAGAAATTTGGATAACTCAATACAAAATGATCCACAAAAAAAAAAAAAAAAAAAAAGGAAAAAGAAAAAAAACAATAACTTAACAAGTATTGTTTTCATTTGCCAACTTTGGTTATGTTCAGAAGATATCTACTAAAGTATACTTACAATGTTTTATTTTGTCGACTTTGGTTCTATTCAGAAGATATCCACTAAGGATGTCTATTCATCAGTAGATATCTACTGAATTTTTAAAATAATCCGTTTGATTCACATTTCCTTAATGGTATTAATCCATTCAACCATATAGACATTGTCTTCACACAGTAGCACCCAATTCAACAGTAAATATTCTTAAATATTCTATGAACATTTTAAAATATATAAAAAAAAAATTAAATTAAAAATTCATTTAAAATAATTTAAAAATCAATTAAGTGGATATCTACTTAAATATTCATTAAGTGAATATCTACTTAAATATATTCATTAAATAGATATCTACTAAATATAATTAAGTAGATATCCACATAATGGAAGCAATCAGAAAACCAAACCATCAATAAATAAGACACGATATTTTGACCGTCCTGTAATTCGGATTGCCAATATTTATTAAAATCCAGAAAATTTTGAAGAGGCTGTAGACACGACATTTTGACTGTCCCACAAAAAAATAAAAATAAATAATTATGCTTCATTTTACAGCTGAATTTGTTTTGTTTCATTTCATTTCATTTGTTCCAAAAATACGAAAAAAAGAAAAGAAAAAAGAAAAAGGTATGAAATTGAAAAATAAAGAAATGGGGGTTTGAAATTGAAAGAATGCTAAATAAAGGGAGTAAAATGAAAATGGGAGAAAAGGAAGTGGGCCCCTTTTGGGTCCAAACCGTGAGTGAGTGAGTGAGAGAGAGAGAGAGCGTTAAGAGAAGAGAGGAAAGAAGAGAGAGAGAGAGAGAGCAGGCATGGGGCCCGCCTGCCCACTGCCTGCAGAGAGAGGGCGGGGCCCACCTGTCCACTGCCTGCAGAGAGAGAAAGAGTGGTGAGAGAATAGAGGAAAGAGAGAGAGAGAGCAGGCGTGGGGCCCGCCTGCCCACTGCCTGAATAAAGAGAGAAAGATAGAGAGAGGGCGGGGCCCGCTTGTCCACTGCCTGCAGAGAGAGAAAGAGCGGTGAGAAGAGAGGAAAGAAAGAGAAAGAGAGAGCAGGCGTGGGGCCCACCTGCCTACTACTTGTAGAGAGAGAGAGAGAGGTGGCGGGGACCACCTGCCCACTGCCTGCATAGAGAGAAAGAGAGGCAGCAGGGCCCACCGCTGTCGGCTGGTGTGTGTTATGAAGAAGGTAATTTTGTCATTACAAAATGTGAGTAGGACTCTCAACCAATTTGTTTTTTTTTTTTTTTTTTTTTTTTAAAATAGGAGTTAAAAATTTGTTTTTAATTGTATAGAAGTGGAAAAATTATTGGTTCTCCAAATAGGAGCTTTGGAGGAAAAAACCTTTATTTTATTTACAATTAAATAATTAGATAATTTATTAATTATTATTAACTATTAAAAGTTTTGGTAGACGCTTTTCCTTTTAAATTTGGTTTCATTAGTTTAACTGCTAAAGTAAATAAATTTAAATGATTTTTTTTTC
Source organism: Eucommia ulmoides (assembly GCA_016647705.1). Taxonomy (NCBI): domain Eukaryota; kingdom Viridiplantae; phylum Streptophyta; class Magnoliopsida; order Garryales; family Eucommiaceae; genus Eucommia; species Eucommia ulmoides. The sequence continues at coordinate 14,144,330 of CM028340.1, forward strand.
TTGTTCAAAAAATTGTTAGAATTTTTGGCTACTTTAATTGATTAATTAAAGTGAGACCCATTAATTAAATTAATCGGGTTAGTATCCCGTTGCGTTTCTTGTCGTTTGAGGATCATCGTAGTATATTTATATGCCAAAAATGATTGTGTTTTGAATAAGATTTTGATTCTCAAAGGAACCTACTTGAGATCGGTTGAAGGCTATTATAGATGAGCTGTCTCATATTACTTGGGAAAGGAAAACTTGAGCACCTTGTTAAAGTCTCAAGATATAAGTTAAGTTGTAAATTGTAAGTTATCCCACATTAGTTGTGGAGGAAAATTTTAAGCTTGTATCAACTTATAAGTTGAGAATAAAGGCTAGCCACTAATCAACAAACATTTAAACTCGAATCGGGCCAGGTTGGGTTTGGGTTAGATCAATCCGATTAATATTTGGATCGGGTTTGAGTCAGATTCGGGTCGGATCTGATCTTAACCTACCAGAATAGTTTAAATTTTAATTAAGTGGCAGTTAAACAGTTAATTAACTGCTTAACAGTTAATTTTTAATTAGCAATAATGAACAAACATGAAGGTTCATTAGTGATGATTTGCGTTAACGTTCACGCATACAGATATTGTTGGCCCAGTAGAATACCCAAGATGGAGGTGAATTGGGTAATTAAAAATATATCAGAATAAAAACTTAAATAAATCAAATAATTAATTTTAAGTCTAAATTAATTATTATCTTTATAACACAGCGGAATAATATTATTAATCTAAGCGCACACCTAAACAACAAAAATAGCAAAGTAGTAATGTAGCACATAAAAGATTTATACTGGTTCACCAAGCTACTATTGGCTAATCCAGTCCACCGAACTCCACGGAGGTTGCACCCAATAAAACCAAGATCTCTTTAAAGGTAGAAACCAAACCCACACACCGATTGTTTTACAAGCTCAGAATCAATCTTTACAATTTCCTTTTCCAAGGCTCAGGAATAACCTCTACTTTTTACAGGCTAAAGATTAACCTAACTCTTTTTATACCTTAGACTTAAGAATCAAAACCTCTCAAAACACTCGAAGTATCATTTTTCCAAGTAAGGATGGAACTTTTACAAATCACTCAAACTAATTCTATTCAGGAAGAATTACTACCTCAATCTCTTTACAGGAAGAGATTGAAACCTGGTTACCCTTGATTAAATACCCGCAACAGTATTTAATCCGTCACAACTCACCAATACAAAAATTGATAAGAAGTAAATCTCACTCAGAGCTTCTACCACTCCAGATAAATAATAACTCGATTAATATCCCAACTAGTGATAGAAATATGTGAGATACAAAAATCAGATTTTAACAAGAACATGGGTAGCAAATTGGAGCACGTAATCAGATTTAAGAAATTGTTTGTAAAAATATTTTCTTAAAAAATCAGAAACAATTTCTAAGATCAATTTCCAAACAATAAACAAATAATGCAATGAAAGAATATAATTGGAAAGATCTCACCCGAAATCCATAGAATAATTAGATAAGCAATGTAACTTTAGATTCGGTCGCAGTAAAGATTAATTGCAATTGATTTTTAAGACCACACTTAGAATAACTCACAAACTCTCAGAAATATATCTCTTAGAAAAACTCACTCTTATGATATGATATGATTTCTCTCTTATTTACTGCTTAATTTTGCTAATGAAATTTGCAGGTCTATTTAAAGGAACATGTAATCAGTCCTCTAACAGTTAGTTTACAAGTGTCGTGACAATTAAAAACTCTTATAGATCCTTTATATCATAAGGACTTCATTTTGGTTCAATTACACTTAATAACAACTTTCAAAACTCTCAATTAAACCCCCAAAGTATTTCTCAATCTAAATAAATAAGTATAAAATCTATTTCAAGTACCAAATTGAGAAACATTAATATTTAATGAACCATATTAAAATGATTTAATTAGTATATGAACCATATCTTAAATATAGATAATATCCTAAAAATCCCTCTAAAATCCCAACAAAAAATGGCTACTTTTTGATATAATCTTGGATTAAACTGTATCTTGAAACAACTCGTTCAGTCGACTGCCCAACTCAGGTTGCAGCCAAACCATCGCCACGACGTGCATAGGTCGACCACCCGGTCGACTCACAGGTTCTGAGAGTTCAATATTACTTCACTGGTCGACCTATCGGTCGACATGTTGATTCAGAGAGTTCAGCCTTCTTGGTCAGTCGACCTATCGGTCGACTTAGAGTATAGGATGTTACAGCTTCCATGTCCGGTCGACTCACCAGTCGACTACTGTGCTTGTATTTCTTATCTGAATACGTTTTTAACTTATTTTCTTTTACGATTTCATCCCTTTAACCATTTGTTTCTCTTGATTAGCTCTACTAATATTCTTATATTCCATTTTAGTCATTTAAAATTATTTCTTCTTATTTCACATAGGAGCAAATAATTTAACTTAATCAAAACACACATAAAAGATAAAATATATTTTGTGTCATAATGTGTGTTCCTAAATAGGATATTAAGAGTTAAGATTCACCTGAGTTGTTTTCCATAATTTCTTCAAACTTTTAATTTTTCTTCATCATCTTGACATCTTCATTTCTCATCCATTCAATTTGACGTCTTAATTACTGGAACTTTAAATCACTGAAACACTCAATTAAATATTAGTTCTATCAAAACATCAATACTTAATTGTTCATCAAAATCTTAGGATCAACAGATATATTTTCAAAGATTCATTCAATGGTGTCTTTCGGTCTTCCATAAATAGGAGGAGGCTTCACATTCATTTCAATTTGTCTTATTCACAACATTATCACTTCATATGACCACCAAAGCACAAAATATTTAGAATTTTGTGAGGGTTCAAGTATAAGTTTAGTTAGTCAATTATTTTGGTTTTAAGTGCTTGTACCAGAAACTTGTATATCGTTGTACCTTGAGAAACAAACGTCCATTCAACTATTAGCATTAGTCTTGATCTACTCAACTCTATTCGTTGTTTCAACATCCGGATAAGTTTTATTTAAAGTTTATTTTATAGTTTCTGTTACGTAAACGTTAATATATTCTGTCATTGTTAATTTTTATGTTTATGTTACGTAAATATTTACTTCTCTTCTCTATTGTTACCTCAGTTTCTGTTACGTGTTACGATTCTGGTTTAGTATATATACTTTAGATTAATTTACATAATTTTCATATTTTAATTTTACTGCCCATACATGATAAGTTAATGTTCACATTAATAGTGTTTAACAATTATTAATTTTATTCCATGATTATTAGTATTTATTTTGAAATTTCAGTTATTATCACCAACAAAAATTCTATTTTATCTATTTTTGTAATTTATTTAATCTATTTTTAACTTATTGTCTAATGCTTAATTTCTATTATTTAATAAATTAACTATAAATTTATACTTTTTAAAAATGTTGATAAATATGAATTCTTAACAAAACTTCTTACTATGATTATATTTGTTAATTTTTAAATAATTTTTTGATAATAACATTGCACTTGAAATGCAACATGCCCTTGAAGTTTTTAACTATTACTTTTAACATTTTAAAATAAAGTTGTAATTTAAATTTATGATATAGTGCTAAAATTAGCAAGTAATAATGGATAATCTGGTTATTTCCATTTAAATAGATTTAAAGTAAGTTTGTACTAGTTGATTGGCACTCATTTTTTTTTTTAAAAGTAATAATTTGATAAAAAATGCCATTAATTAAAAGCAAAAATAAAAATCAAAAGTGTGTGCGATCGTAAGAAATAATATCTTAGTATTATCCATGATATCTTATCCCTCAAACAAATATAGATGTTTAAAAAAAGCCAAGTGAAGAGATCTTAGTTAGGAGTGTGCACGGTCGGGTAGGGGAAAAAATTAGGTCACTCGACACCCGACCCGAACAATATTCGGGTGAGGAAATAGTGGCCTAATTTAGATCGAATGATTGCTGGAAACTGATAGTGGGTGGGTCTGTAGGATAGCGGGCGGGTTAGGTCGGGTGAGGTTCGAGTAAGGTAGCTCAAGGAATCAAAATCCCTGAAATAGAAATAAAAAACCCTAATGAAATTGAAATAAAAAAACCCTAATTGAAACAAAATTCAAAAACCCTAATCCATACAGAAATCAAAATCGAAGAGAAAAAAACAAATTAACAAAACATTAAATTCAAAAAACAAATAGAAGAACTCACCATCTTGAGCCTGATTTCAACAGTCGATTGCGTTTCTTACAAGTTTCACCATCAGAGAGAATAGTGTATTTTGTTTTGGAATTTGGATTTGAATCAAATACGAAGGCTACTAGAATAACTTGGAATGAAGAATCTTGATTTATAGCCATTGTGGAAGGAGAATTAAAGACGATGACGAAAATCCTTGATGGAAGGGAGAGTTACGAGATTGAAATTGGTGAATTGAAGTGACAAAGAGAAATCAATGAAAGGAATTGGAGAATTGAAGGTTTCGAAGTTTGCAATTCGCAAATCGAAGCATCATCAATGGACGCTGGAGTAAATAAGAGAATTGAAGGTTGACTTCACTGCTGCTAAACTGAAATGAATGAAACCCTAGCAAATATCATATTTAAGTCTGCAATTGTCGGTCGGATCGGGTGTGGTCGGATGGGTTTGGATTAAACTCGTCATCCGACTCGCAAGTTCGGAAAAAATTGTTTTAACCCGTTGATGCACCCCAGATTTTTGAAAGCAGAGGAAGTAGAGATCGGGAAGAAGAGAAAAATAAGTTTTCATTCCTCCATCTCGAAATCCTCAAAATTCGTTCATTTTCAACAATGGTTTTTAGGGGTTTTTCTAGGTGCCGATTTTGTAAATATTTTTGGTAGGGATTTATATTAGAAAAGGAGTCTCCACCTAGTATGGAGTTAAATGGTGTGTTAGGTCGCCGAGATTTTAGAAATTCATTTTTTATTTTGAAATGACCCAAGTTTTGATTCGTAAAGGTCTTTTATCAGAAATTTATTTAATTTCAAGGGTCAGTTATGCTCGAGAAAGGTTTTAAGCACCCCAAGATACCGGCCCAAAAATGATAACTCAGTCTAAATATATGTTCACGTTTAAACAAACTCCAAGTAACTTCCTTTAGTTTTGTTTAATAAAAAAATTCTCATTTTATGTTTTTGTCTTTTATGAATTTTTGATATAAGGAAAACAAGTAAACTAACTATCTATTAGCAGCAACAAATAAAACAAATGAAATGAAAATGTTTTTACACTTTTTTTTACGATCGACCATTGTAAAGGTTGCCTAAGTATTCCAGTTATCACGTAAAATCAGGTCAAAATGTAGTTCATCTGTTCAAGATGAACTGATTTTTATTTAGATAGGTAACCAAACCCATACGTGGGTTGCCTACGTATCTCAGATCGTTGAGATTCAGGTCAGCACATAGTTCGTTTCGAGATGACTTTTGTTTTGAGCTTGTTAGAGTTCGATTTCATTTGTTCCTAAGAGAATCAAATACACCATGTACCACCCATGGGCTAATTGACGTTCTTATCATGTTCTAAACATAATTTTGGATATTTATGACATAGTTATATGAATTTGACATGTTTTTGACGTTTTTGACTTGATTATGTGATAAACATACAATGTACATGGAATATAAGTCTAAAAACTGCATAAACCTGCTATGTACAAGCAATATAAATGTATTGAAAACAAGATCAAATGAAATTTAAGAAGATATACCTAACTTAGGGGAGTGGTCTTTCCTTAAGCGATTTCCTTCTTCTCATTCTTTGAATCTTCTCGGTTGTTCTCGATCGTTTTTCGACAACTCATTGAGATCTTCTTCCAAAATCCTCAAGAACTCCTTTCGGAAGATATTTTGACAGAATTTTGAGGTGTTTATTGAATAAAAATCTTGAAAATCCACTAGACCTAAGAGCAGAATTCGAGCCTAGAGAGAGAAGTTGTGGGTTTAAACTCTCCAAATTATGAAAACAGGGGCCCCTATTTATAGGTTGGAAACCCTGCGCATTGGCCAATGTGCAGACTAACCCAACCTGCTCCTTAGGGGCTGTTTGGTTTAGGGGTCACCCTCTGATGTCTTTTGGTTCGATAGTTTTGGACGAATCTTGAAGATTCTGTAGGATTTTTAAAGATTTGGTAATGTTTAACAAATCTATAAATATCTAAGGTAATGAGTGGTAATCATTACTCATGATTGGAAATCATTGGTCATCATTAGCAATCATTAGATATGATTGGATTGCACATGGGGAATTTATGTCTTGATGTGACCCTTTTCGGTTTGGTTTGATGGCTAAGTATCGGTTACTTGAACTACTTCGGTTTGGTTGCCATTAATGATTTGGAGGAGCATTGAATCTAGTCTCAAATTGTCATTTGGCATTTAATTCTTGATAGTGAAACTTGATGTGATGGAGATTTAATTCTATCTAATGGAATTGATTTGGTTTGGTTTGGTTTTCCTTGTAACGGTGTAGTCACATTTCAAGTAATTCGGTTTTCCTAAGATATTTTGATCAAAATATCTAGGTGCCTTGAATGTGGTCTTCATACGACATCCCAAGAATTTAATGCATAATGGGATGGGTATTTAATGGCTCATTAAATGCATGCCTTGGTGGCGAACCGAATCGGTTGGATTGATAACCGATAGTTACTTTTCAAATAACTTGGTTTCTCCCTTAGATATTTTGGAGAAAATATCTAGGAAATATCTTGGGCATTTAATGCTCATTAATGGTTCATTTAATTTTTGGTAGGGCCCTTTATGTGATGGGTTTTGATTTCTAGTCATGATGACTTCGGTTTGGTTGATTTCGAATCGAGTCCTAAGCCTTAGTTACTTTGGTTAACTTAGACTTATCATGAAACTTCCTTGGCTTGATCAAGGGATTTGGTTTGATTTCTTGATGACATTTTATATAAAATGAAAAAATAGAAAAGTATTTTTGGTGTCAAACAGACGAAACTGATGATAATAAATGTTTTAGGGGTCAAAGTAGGTAACAGAGGTAAATTGGTGAAATGTCTGATAATTGAAGGATACTAACTAATTTTTATTCATATTAAATATGATTTGATGAAAATAAACCTTTAATAATGTAATCTTATTCCTCCTCAACTTTAGGAATTTCGAGGTTGACTCGAAATATTTACTTAACCAAATTCAATCAAATTTGACAGTTTTTATGTTTTCTTCTTCTTCTTCTTATTTTATTGTTTTATGTAATATTCAGTGTAATCCAAGGTAGAAATTCATTCCATTTAAACCTTAGTTTAAAATTTATTTGAACTTATACTTTTGATTTGACACTAGCTGGGCGAGAAAAAATGCGGTATCGACAACTTTCCTTCTTTATTATGCGAGTTTACTTGTAATGACAAAGAAGGAGAAACAAATATTTTGTTCCACGAGACATGGAAAGTAAAGACATGAAATTTTAAATGCTTACTGTGATTTGGTTAGAAAGAGTCTTCGCGACTCTTCTAAGTGAAAAGTTTTCGCATCCGTAACAAAAGGCAGGGATTTTTTGCATCTATCATCGAATAATATTTGCTTCTGTCACCAGAGACTGAAATATTTTGCTTTTGTCATTAGGAATTTTGCTTCCATCAGCAGAGATAGGAAATTTTGGCTTCTGTCACCAGAGACATGAACGTTTTTGCTTCCATCACTAGGGACATGAATTCTTCTGCTTCTATCACCAAATGACAGGAATGTTTTGTTTTCATCACCAGAGAGAGGGATTTTTTTTCTTCTATCACCAAAGACAAGGATTTTTTGCTTCTATCACCAGAGATAGGGATTTTTTGCTTCTGTTACCAGAGATAGGAAATTTTTGCTTCCAACACCAGAGACAAGAATTAGATGCTTCCATCATAAGAGACATGAATATTTCGCTTCCATCACCAGAGATAGAGATTTTTTGCTTCTATCACCAAAGACAAGAATTTTTTGCTTCTATTATCAGAGATAGGGATTTTTTGTTTCTATCACTAGAGATAAGAATTTTTGTTTCTATCACCAGAGACAAGAATTAGATACTTCCATTACCAGAGATAGGAATTTTTCACTCCCATTACCTAAGACAGGAATTAGATGCTTCAATCACAAAAGACGGGAATTTTTCGCTTCTATCACCAAAGATAGAAATTTTTTCACTTCCATCACCAAATATAGGAATTTTTTCGCTTCCATCACCTGATAAGGGAATTAGATGCATCCATCACCAGAGATAGAAATTTGACACTAGGGTTTTGTTTAAGTGTTTGATTGGACTTACGAGTGTTTTCCTACATATCTTAGGATAGCTAAGAATCAGGTCAAATGTAGTTCTAACATCGCTTGATTGATTGAAGTAGTAATTTAGACATTGATTGATGGATTAAAGTAGTATTTTTAGAGATTGATTGATTTCTTGATTGATTGTTTGATTTATTTAGGAGTTGTCTTGACCAAACTCCATTGGGATGCCTACATATCTCATATAGCTGAGAATTAGGTCCAGTGTAGTTTGAGATTTGATTTTATGTAGACCATCATTTGGTGGAAAAGGTTCTTGGTTAGATAAACCATTCCTGGGTTTTCATATCAATACACAATTAGAAAATGACTAAGAGGATTCTCACCTAAGAACTCTCTCAGGGAAACTCAACATTTTGGAGTTTCATGGACACATCCCACCTGGGACTGCCGATGAGGACTAGCAAACTTCTTGTAAGAAATTACCTCAGATAAAATGTGCCCCATTCATAGACTAGGGCCCTGTGATGCTTATTTATTTTCAGGGATTATGGATTTCATTTCTTAAATTTTGAGTTTTGACCCAGGCCTACCTGGGGTAAATCTTATCAAGAAATCTCGACGGAGAGATCTGATATAATGTGCCCCAGCTCTAGCTGGGGTGAATTATATCATAGTATCTCAATAGAGAAACTAGATATAATGTGCCCCAGCTTTAGTTGGGGCGCAGGATTATGTCTTGAGTGTTCGGGAGAATGTGATAGAGCTCACCTGGGTTACCCATGTATCCTGAATTGAGTGTGTGATTTTAATGTTCGATTGAGTCTGGAAACTTCATTGGGTTGTTTATGTATTTTGATATCGTTGTTTTGTATAATGATCGTCAAATGATCAAAACCCACATGGGTATCTACATACACTGATTTCCATGGTTAGGAATCGAGTTGAAATGTAGTTCAACCCTTATTGTGCTAATTTTTAGATTTTTTACCTCACCCATAAGAGTTTCCTACGTACCTTGGTGATCTACCAAAGATTAGGGCGAAGCATAGTTCGTGCACAGGTATCATTTGTTGCTTACCTAACAAAAGGAGTGAGATCGATTTCTTAGGGAAGTCGAGGGACTTCTCCGAAGATGCGCCCTGATATAGGGTTGAGAGAATGTCGCAAGATTGACACTTCTCTGATTTCGACCAGACCCGCATGGATTTCCTACGTACCTTGGTCACTCACCAAGGATTAGGTCGTAACATATTTCCGAACAACGGGATGATTTTAAGAATCATACCTATCACAGGCAAAGATAGCTATGTTTATTTGAAGCAATCTTACTCTAGTCTAATTGATAGAGTTTTTTGTCTAAGCGTTAGCTAGGTAAGATTGATCGTTGTTCTGATTGGTAGTCTGTTCAAGTCTTTGAATAATGTTGTTTCGTTTTGGGCTATTGGAGGCTTGATACTTAGAGTACTTGAATAGTTCTAAAAATTACTCCATTCTAAGAAGATATTGTTATACCCTAGCAAGGTCAGTTTTTCTAATGGCATTATGCTATACCTCGACGCTTCACGGGAACGGGTAAAGTTTATTATCAAGATACACCTTATGTGAGGTTGACTTCTTGTCTAACTCCTGATTTAGTTGAAGCCACTATTAGAGACGGACAATGATACAGTGACTAGTAAGGTAGATTGACCAGATTACATGTCCGAGGATTGCCTGCTAGCCTACTAGAGCTCCCAAATAAGGTACATGGGTGCAAGTGTCGTGTTGATGATGACCTATTGATGCAAAATGATATGCATGATGACATAGGTTCTTGTTGAAGTATAATTACTATTTTTTTCTCATATGCTTGCAAGTTCTGTATGTCTAAGTAAAATGTGATGTATGGTGTTTATGTAGCATTTTGATAATAACTTATGTTGGCCCAGTGAGCTACCCAAGAGGGGAGGGGCGAATTGGGTAGTATTAAAATTTTAATCCAAATAATAACATTTCAAAAATCAAATAATTAATTTTAACCTAAAATTAATTATTATATTTATGGCAGCGGATAAGTGTAATAAGCTCTAGGTGCACACCCAAAAAATACAAGATAAAATAAAAGAATTAAATAATGCAGTACACACCGATATATCCTGGATCACCAAACTAATCTTGGCTAATCCCATCTTCTGAGCCTCAAAGAGATTCGCACCCACTAAATTCAAGATTCATTTACAGGTAGGAACTAAACCCTCACAATAATTCTTTTCACAGGCTCAGAATCAACCTTTATAATTCCTTCTCCCAAGCTCAAGAATAACCTCTTCTTTTTCCCAGGCTTAAGAATAACCTATCCTTTTACAGGCTAAAGATTAACCTAATTCTATTATAGGGAGAATCACGACCTAATTCTGTTTATACCTTAGCCTCAAGAATTAAACCTCACAATCACTCCAAGTATCATTTTCCTAGGTAAGGATGAAACCTTTACAATTCACTTACAAATTCAATCAAAGAAGAATTAACACCTAATCTTTTTATACTCTAGGTAAAGATCAAAACCTCAATCTCTTTACTGGAAGAGATTGAAACCAGCTACCCTTGATTAAACACTCCCAGTAGTATCTAATCCGACACTCAACTCACCAATTACAAACAATTAATAAGTGGTTTTTTCACTCGGAGCTTCTATCACCCCAGATAAATTCAAACTCAATTAATGTCTTGATACTAGTGATAGAAAAGTGAGAATTTCAAAATTTGATAAATAAATATGGGTAGCAAGCAATTAAGCACGTAATCAGATTTTCTCAAGAAATTGTTTCAAAAATAACTTTCAATAAAAAATCTAGAAAATAATTTCAAAGATCAAATTCCAAATAATAAATAATATAAACAAGAAACAAGTAATAGTAAGTAATTTGGAAAGATCTCACCAGGATTCTACCAAAAAATTAATGATTAGAATAGTAATGAAACTTCAGATCGGTAGTAACAATAATCTACAATAAATATTTCTCAAGAACAACTCTCAGAAAAGATCTCACAATTCACTCAGTATGATTACTCTTAGAAAGTGCAAGAGTTGAATAACTCAGAATAGTTTGGATTCTTTTGATATCTGATTATTTTATATTAAATCTGCAAGTCTATTTAAAACCTCTTAAAACTAGCATTATGACGGCTAGTTCCCATAAATCGTGACATTTAATTACACCAGTAGACCCTCTATATCATAATGATTCATTCCTGGTATAATTCACTTAAAATATCTCTTAAAATATTCAATTAAGTCCCTCAAACATTTACTCAAACTCAATTAAATAAGATTAAAAGAATTACATGTACCAAATTGAGAAATATCAAAACTACTTGAACCATATCTATAGGGATAATTAAATATTAATTAAATAACTCAAAACATATCAGATCCCTAAGATAACTCATATATCTTAACCATAAAACGGCTAGTAACGGCTACTCTTTAAATCAAATTTGAAATTCCATAAATCCTGAAACAGCTCCATCTATCGCTTGCCCAAGACCTATCGGTCGACCGCCCAATTCAAGATGTAGCCAAGCCAAAATTCCTTCGCCTATCGGTCGACTGCCCATCCATCACCTGTCGACTGGACGATTCAGAGAGTTTCATAAGTCGACCTATCTGTCGACTTAGAGATTCAGAGAGTTCATTTTTTTATCAGAAGTTGACTCACCTGTCAACCTAGAGATTCATAGACTTTTTATTTTAAGCTCAAATCGATCTACCTGTCGACCGAGAGATTCAATAACTTCATTCATTAATCACTGGTCGACTTACATGTCGACTGAGAGATGCTGAAATCTTCTCTTGAATTCGTTTTAAATCAATTTGATCGACAATTTTGCCTCTTTAACCGATTTCTTTCCTCGGTTAGCTCCACTAAATACTGAAGTTCAATTTTAGTAAATTATCAACATTTCTTTTTCAATTATACATAGGAACAAATAATTTGAATAATTAGGATCCTATTAAAACACACATAATTTTGAAAAAATATTTTGTGTCGTGTGTGATTCTAACTGGAATACATTAAGAGTTAGAATTTAACCTGCGTTGTTTTCCCTAGGTTCTTCAATTTCTTCAAACACTTAATCTTCCATCATCTTTGTCATCATCTTTAGCATTGCCGCAATATCTTCATGACCATTTTCATCATTGGAACTAATAAACTGAAAGACTCAATAAAATCGTTAGTTCCACCAAAAACATCAACATTTAATTGTCCATCAAAATCTTAGGATCAACAATCTCCCATTTTTGATGATGACATTTAACTTTGATGTTTTCTTTAAAACAATATGTAACCACACTTCCCTTGAATTCGAGGACGAGTTTTATAACTCATTAAAGCATAGTAACGAAGATAATCATAAGATATTCAACAAAGCACAAATTTCAAAATATAATAAACTCGCCCTTAAGATATTTATCAAAATAATTCAAGCTCCCCCTTAAGATATTCAATAAAACATCAACAAATTCTCCCCCTTTGTCATCTCAAAAAAAAAAAAAAAAAAAAAAAAAAGGGGAAGGGGAACCAAAAATATCACTACTCTAGGTAAATTTCATGAACTTTAATTTTTCGCTAGAGATTTAGTGAGTTTAACAAACTAATCGAAAGTATCAAAATATTCAATATCATCTTTTTCAATTTAAACATAACACATTATTGCCCTACTTATAAAAATTTCTTCCCCTAAATAATTGTAAACAAGCAAATTCATACATAGGAGAATAATCTGAGGCAATCAAAATATTTCAATAATATAGCATGTAATCATATAATTTCAGTTAAGTTCGCATGCCTTACTAATGATACCAAATAATATCTCCCCTTTAAAGAAACAAAGCATGTGATCTTTAACGCACTAGAATAGAAAATATATCTCAAGAATAATTTATCAATCATAAATCTAGTGCATGCATAACTATGGATAAATGCCTATTTCTCTTATAAAATATCAACTCCCTTTTTGAACATGAGACATTAGATGAAAACTAAACACCTAATGATTATAGGGGTATCTATGTGTGACGGTATCATGCTATATATTAAGAGATCATGTAGATTAATAAATCATGCAATATATATTAATAAATCAATAGAAATCCATATAGGCATATAATTAAAGTATGATATTTAAATTTCTTACATAATTATGCAAGAATGAGATTGTTTTACCATTGAGTTGAATGAAAATTCAACTCTAATTAATTATCTCCTTGAATCTACCTTATTTTTATTCTTGACTCAACTTTGAGTTTCGATATGAATATTTGTTTCTCCTTGAGTGATTTTATAGCCTGAAACTCTTTGAAACATACTTGGAAGAAGATCATTAACAGAAATTAAGTGACATATATTTATCAATTATTCTCATCAACATGCATGATCACTAATTAATTCCAAGCAATCTTAATCCAATCAATTAATGAAGTTATCTTAAGTAACATGCTCCTTATAATCATTAACACATAAGAACATGAATCTTAATAATAACATGCATAATAAAATTTTAAAACCCTTCCAAATAATAATAATTTGAAAACCTTTAATATATCATGATATTATGCATTATAATAAATCAATATGTCATTTTAAGAAGCATAACATATTAGCTCAATCAAACACATTTGTAAAAATAAAAATATTCATGAATAAGAGTACATTATACAAATGGTCTTGCAACAAATCGTTAACACTACTTAGTGAGAGCACAAACACTTGATTCATTTTCTAAATTATGTAACATGTTTCAAAATCAAACACATGATATCTACTCGATATAAGTACATTATAAAAACGTGCTAATATACTTTAATTAAATGTGATTTTCATAATAAAAGATAACAAGTGAACGCATTATTTAAAATAAGTCTTAGAAACCATTACCAATTTACCTATTTAGCAAGTTGGGCACCTCCCACTTTAACAAATTTAATGAATTTAAAATGTGGAGGGTTAGGAGTACCTTTTCTATCTTTTGGGATAACTTTACTCTTTACCTCATTTATACCGATGATTGATTTGGGTGCGCAATTCTTCTTTGCTTGTCCGTCTCCTCCTAGCCTTTGATTTTTGCTATTTGATTCATTGATACTTCCATTTGCTTGTGTCACTTGTGGCTTTCTAGTGATATCTCATCTTGGCTTTGACAATCCTTTTCTAATTGCACGTTTCGTTTGTGGCTTTTTTTGTAATTTCACATTCTATCTTTGGTGCATTTTTTCGCTTTGCACGTGTCGCTTGTAGATCTTTGGCGACTTCCTATTTTAGCTTTGAAATAACTTCTTTGTTTGCTTCTTCAGGTCTACTTCCGATGTAATTCTGCACAAGATATTTCAATAATTCTCTTCGGTATCCATTTTATTTTGGATCCGTCCTTGTTAGACATAAACTTAGCGTTTCAAAACGGATATGATACTTTAAAATGCCCAACCCTATTACAATAATAACATCTCAAATCCAATTTATAATAGAAAGCACGAGATGTAAGCAAGAATCATTTATAATAATACCAACAAAACTATCGCCGGCTTGTGATGAAGGATGAGACGATGAAATATATCTACTTTTCTTAGAAAAATCATTCTTAGAATATCTTGAAACAGTCTTAAGGTCAGATTTTGATTTTTAATTTTTTTTAATTAAATCGATTTTAGACACAAGATCTGACCTTCACTTGGAAATCATATCAAAATTATTTTTTAAAACTCTGTTTTCATTTTCAAGAGAATCCACTTTAGAGAGGAAATTATTAATTTTAAAAATAATATCCGAAATTTTTTTGTACCACAATAATCATCAAAATGCAATTTAGATTTTCGGACACTTTTTTCACTATTTTCAAAAGAATCAATTTTTCTTTTTAAACTCAAGCTTTCTTTAGTAAAAAGTAGTGTGAAAGAAAGTAATTTTTCCATAATAATATGGACATTTTCATTATCATCATCATCTCCATCACTACCAAAAGAATCACAAGAATCATAAACCATATTTTCATATACGAATTTACTACTATCAAAAGAGGATACACAAAACACATCATCCATGGTGCGTGCACGTGACCGGTTTAACTAGGATGTTAAGTCTAATCAAGCTAAAACCAACTCTGATGCCAATTATTGGCCCAGTGAGCTACCCAAGAGGGGGGAGGGGTGAATTGAGTAGTATTAAAATTTTAATCCAAATAATAACACTTCAAAAATCAAACAATTAATTTTATCCTAAAATTTAGTTATTATTTTTATGGCAACGGACAAGTGTAATAAGTTCTAGGTGCACACCCAAACAACACAAGATAAAATAAAGGAAATAAGAAATGTAGTACACGCCGATATATCCTGGTTCACCAAGCTACTATTGGCTAATCCAGTCCTCCTAGCCCCACGGAGATTCGCACTCACTAAACTCAAGATTCCTTTACAGGTTGGAACCAAACTCTCAAAATAATTCTTTTCACAGGCTCAAAATCAACCATTACAATTCTTTTCCCTAAACTCAGGAATAACCTCTTCTTTTTCCCAGGCTCAAGAATAACCTATATTTTTACAAGCTAAAGATTAACCTAATTCTATTATAGGGAGAATCACGACCTAATTCTTTTTATACCTTAGGCTCAAGAATTAAACCTCACAATCACTTCAAGTATCATTTTCCCAAGTAATGATGGAACCTTTACAATTCACTCACAAATTCAATTAAGGAAGAATTAACACATAATCTTTTTATACTCTAGGAAAATATCAAAACCTCAATCTCTTTACCGGAAGAGATTGAAACCAACTACCCTTGATTAGACACTCTCAGTAGTATCTAATCCGATACTCAACTCACCAATTACAAACAATTGATAAGTGATTTTTTCACTCGGAGCTTCTACCACCCTAGATAAATTCAAACTTAATTAATGTCCCAATACTAGTGATAGAAAAGTGAGAATTTCAAAATCTGATAAATAAATTTGGGTAGCAAGCAATTAAGCACATAATCAGATTTTCTCAAGAAATTATTTCAAAAATAACTTTTAATAAAAAATCTGGAAAATAATTTCAAAGATCAAATTCCAAATAATAAATAATATAAATAAGAAACAAATAATAGTAAGTAATTTGGAAAAATCTCACCAGGATTCCACAAAAAATTAATGATTAGAATAGCAGTAAAACTTCAGATCGGCAGTAACAATAATCCACAACAAATATTTCTCAAGAACAACTCTCAGAAAAGATTTCACAATTCACTCAGTATGATTACTCTTAGAAAGCACGAGAGCTGAATAACTCAGAATAGATTGGATTATCTTGATATCTGATTATTTTATATTAAATCTGCAAGTCTATTTAAAGCCTCTTAAAACAAGCCCTATAGCAGCTAGTTCCCATAAATCATAACATTTAATGACACCCATAGACCCTCTATATCATAATGATTCATTCATGGTATAATTCACTTAAAATATCTCCTAAAATATTCAATTAAGTCCCTCAAACTTTTACTCAAACTCAATTAAATATAATTGAAAGAATTACATATACTAAATTGAGAAATATCAAAACTACTTGAACCATATCTATAGGGATAATTAAATATTAATTAAATAACTCAAAACATATCAGATCCCTAAGAAATCTCACATATCTTAACCATAAAACGGTTAGTAACGGTTATTTTTTGAATAAAATCCAAAATTTCAAAAATCCTGAAATAGCTCCATCTGTTGACCGACCAAGACCTATCGGTCGATCGCCCAATTCAAGATGTAGCCAAGAAAAAATCTCTTCGCCCATTGGTCGACTGCCCATCCATTACCTGTCGACTGAACGATTTAGAGAGTTTCATAAGTCGACCTATCTATCAACTTAGAGATCCAGAGAATTCATTTTCTGATCACAAGTTGACTCACCTGTCGACTTAGAGATTCAGAGACTTCTTATTTTAAGCTCAGGTCGACCTACCTGTTGACCGAGGGATTCAACAACTTCATTAATTAATCACCAGTCAACTTACCTGTCGACTGAGAGATGTTGGAATCCTCTCCTGAATTCGTTTTAAATGCAATTTCACCGATGTTTTTGCTCATTTAACCGATTTCTTTTCTCGGTTAGCTCTACTAAATACTTCAGTTCAATTTTAGTCAATTATCAACATTTCTTTTTCAATTATACATAGGAGCAAATAATTTGACTAATTAGGATCCTATAAAAACACACATAATTTTGAAAAAATATTTTATGTCATGTGTGATCCTAACCGGGATACATTAAGAGTTAGAATTTTACCCGAGTTGTTTTTCCTAAGTTCTTAAATTTATTCAAACACTTAATCTTCCATCATCATTGTCATCATATTTAGCATTGCCACAATATATTCATAATCATTTTCATCACTGGAATTAATAAACTGAAACACTCAATAAAATCGTTAGTTCCACAAAAAATATCAACATTTAATTGTCCATCAAAATCGTAGGATCAACAACTTATGTACTGTATGAATTTTTTGAAACCCAAATCTTTTACCTTTAATGTTTTCCTAAGGAATGCATTGTCTATCTAATGATTCTAGTTTTTTTTTTTTTTATGGAATGATTCTACATTTTTTTTTCTTTGCACTAGGTACCCTTTGCTATTAGACATCTCCCTTGATTTTTTCCATACTGTATCTGATACAGATGACTAACCGGTGCTTTTGAGAGGCTTTCAACTTCTTTGTTCCTGTTTACGTTGCAACTCAAATTCTGATCGGGATTTTTCTTCGAATATTTTTTGGTTATAAGTTGGAAAGGTTTGAACAGGAATGGTCTAGGGTTATTTAATTTCTTACTTGTTTGAGATCGGGATTTCCTAGACTGAGAACATCTGGCTTGGAATAGAGATCATTGTCAATTTGGCTCGGGCTTTAAATGACTTTTGGATGAGTTTTGGGAAAGGGTTCAAATGTATGCCTTATTTAGCAATGTTTTTTCTCTTCCTTTCCCGTATTTTCCCAAGTTTATTTCTATTGTTTTAGGCATTATACTTATACGTGCCATGCATATTTCCTTTTTCACATTTGTGCAAGATTATTTTGACTAGAGTATACTTATGTAATCGTATTCAAACATTCAACCATCTCAATGATTGTCGTGATTTTTGCATCGTATTAATCTAAATTATGATAAAGATAACTTCAGTAGTAATTTAGACCAAATATTCACAGTTATTAGCTTAAAGAGTTTGTTTAGTTCAATTCCATCAAGTTATATTATTGATATTTTCTAAGATTGTTATTGAGATTACCTAGGCTCTTTGATGACTTTGATTCCTTTCTTCTATCTTGAACTAAAGACAACCGGAATGGGCCTTCTCGATATGACTCAAAGGAGGGAGAAAAGAAATGATAGAGAAACAAGTGTTAGTTAATGACGACTAACACATGTTGGTTTATCCTGGCAGTGTTGAAAGAATCATTTATCCATTTTTCATCATTTTTTTTCTTTTAATCTGGAAACTAGGGACCCATACTTCCTATATAATCCATGTATCAAGTTTTGGATAATGATCGTGGTCTAGTTAGTCCAAGTCACTAGGTGTTAAGACACCCCTACGACCTAATGCTCGAATTGTATAGAGAGCGTGATTTACCCGATTGCTTTCGTATGACCACTCAGTGGTTTAAAACATTTTTGAGACCAGTAATTATTTTATTATTTTCTTTTTTCTCTTAACACATAAATTTTAGGATTTTACATTTTGGAGAATTTATGGTAGTTTGAGTCGGTCTCGAGGTCTTTGTTGATTTCGCCACTATCCTAGATACTTCTCCATTATCAGCTAGTTATCTAGTAAAGTCTCATTGTCTTCTTTTAGCTTGATCATATTTTCTTCTTTGGATAAAATATTCTTCTAGTTACCTACCTTATTCTTTTGGAGAAACTTTGGGTAAGGCTAGGTCTCGCAAATTTCTAAGGACATTCTTTGATCGAATCTTCTAATTTTTTTTTTGGGAACACGACCTTGGATATTGATAGGTATGTTTGCTACAATTCTCCTTGGTTTTCTTCACCACTCCCGGGTTTGAAACATATGTATTGATTCACATCAAGGCTCTTAGGTTTTCTTTCTAACTTTCTTAGATTTTTTGTTAATATCTCACCATCGTTTGGTTGAAACAAGACACGTCTTTTAACATTTTTCTTTGGATGATGGTCTAATTTAGTATTGAAATTATACTTTCATAATTTTGATTATTCATGGTGCGTGAATTATGACAAGCAAATTAATTTATGAAAGTTGGAGTATAAAGACCTGAGTCGATCTTAGATAAAATAAGCCTGCATTTAGTAATACGTAGATCAAGTACATAGGCGTACAAGATAATACCAAATTCATTTATAATGAACTTAAGAAGTTAAGGAGAAGGTAGAGATATATATGTTTTTCTTTTCTCTTCTCTTGGAATGGTGAGGCTGGGTTCATCCGGCTCAACATTTGTTTCAATGAGGTAACATTTTCTTGCATCGTCGAAATCTTGGAGTCGTTTTGAATATTTCCAACAGATTGGGTCCATTTTTTAATCTTGGAAGTGGCTCTTAGATGACGTTTAGCAAAATTCACCTAAAGTATATTTTCTAGATTTATTAAGTGATTAAAAACCTAGACCTTGACTAATGAACTTTTAAGGATGCAAATTATCCTATCTTTATGCATGATTGTATTCTTTGCCTATGTATGAATATGTCTATATGAATGGATGATTATGTTTGTGCTTTACGTAATGCGATCCTAGGAAGATGTAGTTCTAGAAAGCAACTCTCAGATATGTTTTGGAAAGACCTCGGTTTGGATACTTGGTTTCGTAAGAACATGGTAACTTGCAATTTTCGGTTTATCCTTAAATTTAAAAGTTATAGTCATCTTAGGAGTATGGCGTGATTGACCTTTTATCAATGAAGATATGGATCGTTCTTCCTAGGACTCTAAATAAAAATTGTCATTTTCATCCTCAAGACATGGATCATTGTTCCTAAGACTTAATGATATGATTGTCCCTTTCTTCCTCGAAAAATAGATAATTGTTCTTAGCGCCTAATGACATAATTGTACTTTTGTTCCTTAAAACATGCATGAATAATTTCTCTTAGGATTTATTTCAGGATTTGTTTATTTTTTCTTCCTCAAACAAAGGATCATTGCTCTTAGGCCTTAATGATAGGATTGTCTTTTTTTCCCCCCAAAAGAAGGATCATTATTCTTGGGGCTTTGATAAAGGGTCTAAAACACTTTCAAATTCATGTTGTCTTTCTGAGGATGAGTCTATTTTGACAATCTGACTGGTAAATCTTAGGTGGCTTCTTATTAGGACAGGTATTGACCTGGTTAAGGCATTTTGAACCTAAACAAAATGTCGTCCTTATGGTGCATAATTCCTATTGTATAGGCTTTATGAGAAATGACACTACACTTAGGACGTGACATATATCTCCTAGGGAAATGTGACTCAGGGTATGTTTACTATTGGATCGCACAGTTTTGATTCGACTCTGTGATGACACTTTCTTATGTTTTTGTAAGATTGATGTGATTTTTTGATCGAAGTAGATTATTTTATGTTGTCTTAGCGGACGAACTTTAGATGACTTTGTTTGATAAATGCTATTTTTAGATGTTTATTCGAAGTTGGACTTTCGTGTATTATTTAAAGGCAAATGTATTTATGATTTTAACAGAGTAAGTTTTAAATGCATTATCACGGATGAAATGGGCATTTATGATTCAATGTTTTGTATTAATAGCTGATTGTATCAAGTAAAGTAAGGATTCTTGTTCTTTCCTACAGCTTGCTCTGTATTCCAATTTTTGAAAACGTTTTTTGACGTTGAGCAAGCTAGCAATGTGTAGGATAGAACGAGAATTCTTACATCATCTATTATGCGCCTATTTTTCCTAGAAATTTTATTCTACCTATCTAACATGACAATTACATAAATAAATGTACACAAGATAAAAAATAATTTTCTCTCCAAAATAGTGTCCTAAGTAGAATTGGGTTTTGGATATCTTATATCCTAGACTCACTATATGTGGTTCATGGCTTTTTCTACTAATGCATCCTAGAAAGGTTCAATTCTTAGATCTTCAAACCTCTAGTGTCCTCCCTGAGGGAACATCCATATTTGTTGGTGATCTGAGCGAGGCGAGTTTCTTAGCCAGATCCTAGGGGACAAACCGCTTGGCCTTGCTTCTACTAACTCTTTTTTCTATCCTACAGGGTTTCGAAGCTTAGGCCGGTGTGATAAAATTGCACGACTTCAGCCCGTACTAATGTCCTCTCTATTCCTAAGAGGTTTGCAGTTTTGGGTTTTTCTCATCATGATATGCAATGCAAAGTGGTGCTTGTGCGTTGGAGAGAGTATACAGAAAGTAAATGCAAAAATTTAAAAACAATAAATTAAATGCAGATATTTAAAGATAGTAAAGTAAATGAAAACATGTACAGACAATAAATGTATGCAAGTGTAGACATGGCATTTTGATTGTTCTGCAAAAATTTTATGCTTTATTTTATTTTTATTTTAAAAATAATAATAAAAAAATAGAGAAAAAAGAAAGCAAAAAATAAAAAAAGAAAAGAAAAGAAAGATAAAAGAAAAAAAAATGGAAAAGAAAAGGTTTCTTTGTCAAAATAGGATTATGTTTCCTTTTCCCTTTCCTTTTAGGTTTTGTTTTATTTTCCTCGTTGAATTGAGACTAGGGTTTCCTAGGGTTTCTAGGATTTTTCACTCCACATCCTTCCTATAAATAAGACCCTCCTCCTCATAGTTTAGACACATAAATTAAGAGAGAAACCCTTCAAAGACATTCAGAAATTGAGAGAAAAATCCCTTAGAGAGTGATTCCCAAACCCCTTTTCGGGAAGCTGTCTGTGAGAGAAAAAAAAAAGCTCGAGCATCGGGATTCTTGGCCTAGAACAAATATATTTTCTATTTTTTTTTTCAGTTTTATTTTATCCTCTTCGCAATTTAAATTCCTACAAGTTTTATTTTTTTAATTGTCCGATGATTCGATGAAAAATGCCGAGATGAGATTTTCCTTTCTCAATCTAAACCTTTGAGCATTTAGATGAGGACACCCACTATTTTTTATTTATTTATTTATTTTATTTCTGCATTTTTTTTTTGTAATTCATATAAAAAAAATAAGTCATCCGATGTTCGGTGAAAATGTCGGGGTGGGTTGCTTGTGTTGAACTTAATCCCGAACGTTAGGTGAAGGATGTTTCATTGTTTATTTTTCATATTTTTTTTTATTTTTTATTTTTTATTCTTGTTATCAAAACCTTAAAAATAAAAAAAAATAAAAAAAATAAAAAAAATAATAAAATATTTATTTGTTGGAATTAATCTTTAAGAATCTTAAGATGAGTCCGACGATTCAATAAACCATGTGAGAGTTTTCTGTGGCTTCGTTTCCATTCCCCGACTTGAGTGGAATTTTGAAATGAATGGTTTTAGGAAATCTCTTCCCTCGGTAAATTTTTTGTGGGATTCCACTTAAATTTTGGAAGGATTAATTTCAACAAAAATTGTTTATGTGAACTTCCCCTTGATTCTCATATCCATAGAATTCGAGAAAATTTCAAAACGGGATTTCTTTAAATTAATCGGGTAAACTCAAAGTAGATTTTTTTTTTGCATCCACTTAGCATGTTTATTTTTTGTATCATTTAGACGGCATGTTTAGGACACTTTCACCACTTACATTTTTCATACATATAATTTTTTTATTTTCCACGAATCCATGTTACTTTTTCACACCTAGTCACGACACATGCACCCTTTATATTTTTTTAATTAAATCATTGCTACACATAATCACGTTAATTCACGTAGTGTTCCATATTCGATTCCCGTATTCATATCAGTTTGCATTGACATATTTAAATTAAATCCTTTAGTTTTTTTAGTAACTTTTGCAAACAAAATAAAATTCATTTAGATGTTAGTTTTGCATTCATATTTTCAATATTGTTCATCTATTTTAGTTTGCCTATTTAAATTAAAGAAGTCTCTGGGAAACATACATAAAACCCCCCCGAGGACTATCCTTGTCGAATCCTTAATATTCGATAAGAGGTTATACCAGGAGAATATTCCAAAAATTCCAAAAACTTATCTCACCTTATTTGTGAATATACTAAAAAGATTTTATAAGAATGAAATGATTTCAAAATAAAATAAAGCACTCAGACTAAACTAATTGAACTTAATTGGACATAAAGTACCATTTTTGGATGGACATCTTGGGGTGCCTAACACCTTCTCTGAGCGTAATCGACCCCCGAGCCTTTAAATGAATCTTTGGTTTGACTGTGTTTTTTTGGAGTCAATTTTTTCACTTAGGCTTTTTAAATTATTTTCTAAAAATTCGGTGACCTAACACACGATTTAAACCCAATACTAGATGGCGACTCATTATTTTTAAAACAGCCTAAGTATATTTTTTGAGAAAATCAGCCCTTAAAAAAAAAAAATCCTTTCTCTTTAAGCTAATTATTTATTATTCTTTTCCTTTTTAGAAAAACGGGGTGCATCAGCTGGCGACTCCACTGGGGACAATTAGAGGGTCGAGCCTAATATGTCCAAATAAGTCCAACTATTCCATGTCCGAATGTTATATTTTATTTTGTTACCTTTTTCTTCTATTTTTGTAAATAAGTTGCGATGTTTGTTTCTTTTGTTCTCTTCTTTCTTTTCTCTCGGGCTTTTATATTATTGTAAACCCTCCGACACAAGTACGATTGTCTTGTATCCATATTATCCCCTTGGGATTCTATGATACAAGACGAGGGGTTTCATACTTGATGGATTGATGATGTCTTAGGAAGTCTTAAAAAACTAAACGAGTTTGAAATTTTTAATACCGATTAAGCTACGAAAGAATTTTCATAAATCATTATCTATTTTGATTGGTCATTACCGGAATTAAAAACTTTGAACTCGGATGGGTTTTAAGACTACCTAAGACACACGTGGACTAATAAATAGGTTTGTTGTAAGAACAGGACGAGACGGGAAAATTGGTCCCAAAAAAGTAATTTCGGTTCCCCCCGTCTGAAGCCCAGTCTTTACTGGTAGTTGGGCTGAGACTCATTCCAAGATGACATCAGAAGGTAATCTCGAATCTTCCCGAATGGCCTAGATGGCTCGGATGCAAGAAACTATCGACATACTAAGAGAAATGATAAACGAACTTAGCCGACCTTAGGAGGTGCCTATTCCTTCGTCCAGTGGAACTCTTGTGACTGAATCACCAAATGGAAACTCGCCAAGTGTCGGGATGGAGAACTCAATGCCAAATCTAAACCACTCCGACCCGAATATCGCGGCACCGGTCTACTATGGACCCTAAATAGGCCCTCATGTTTTCACCTATAGAGTGCTAGCATATCTCATCTAGGGAAATGTCTATCAGGCCTCACCAGAAGGCTCATCCCCCACAGCACTACAGATCCTCACTCACCCAAAGAGGGTCGTTGCTCCACCAAACGATCCGAATAGTAATCAACCGGCCCCGTCCACTAAAATCGAAAACAGAGAAGAAGATAATGGACCCCCTCCGGCCTGGGTTTTGAAAATAGAGGAATTGGAGAAAACCATAGAAGAATTGAAAAGGGAAAAGCCATCCAAGAAAGCAGCGTACAAAGAACTATCAGCACCACCCCAGGTGGTATACCCGGAAAACTTCGTAATTCCAAACTTCACGAAGTATGATGGTACAGGTCCTCTAGAGTAGAATGTCAGTATTTACAAGGAAGAATTGGGAGTCTATGCTCGAAACAAAGATCTTTGTCTGAAAAATGTTCCAAAGATCGTTGAAAAGACCGACTCTCAGCTGATACATGACCCTAGACCTATCACAAATTAAAATGTTCGAGGATCTATAAGAGGCCTTCTGTGAGCAGTATGTGTACAATAAGGATGTCGTGTCGGATCGCAATTCTCTCTACCAGATACTAAAGAAAAAATATGAAAGCTTTCAGAGGTACACTGTCCGCTGGAGGGAGGAAGCTGCTAAAGTTGTCCCTAGGCTGAGCGAGGAAGCTCAGTTAGAGATATTCAAGTCAATTCAGACGCTGCCTTTCTATCAAGATCTCTCGAGCATAGCAGTGATTTCCTTCGGCGATGGGATCAAGCAAGCCGAAGTGATGGAGGAAGGAATAAAAAGCGAAAAGATTGAACGGGCCTCACCCGATCCCCCGCCAAATAAAAGAGAAGATGAGGTAGATGTCGTCATTGCTCCCCAACAAACCCTTCACTAAAATAATTCCCAAGTTTCTTATCCCCAAAAACTACCCGAACCAGAACAATCAATATCGCAACTATCCCTCTCAAAATTGCCAAAACCAACATTATCCCCGGAACCAACTATATTGCCAAAATCGTCCCCGCTACTACCAGAATGTACCTACTTCTTACCAAAATTGCACTCTCCAATATTACCCTCAAGCCTACCAAACACTTGCTTACCATACGCCCTCATATTAGCCTAATCAAAACCCTCTACCTCAAATTTCTAATCATACCCTGATGCCAGGAACCAAATACCACCAAGGTTATATACCTCGTGATACTGGGGAAAACTTTCAGAACAGTGACAAGGAACTACTAGACCTTTCGGTCTCAATCACTGAGCTGTATCGGAGTTGTTTGAAGCAGGGGATGCTGACACCTATTCCATCAAACGAACATAATCCTAGGAGTAAAGCAGCTTCTTCGAATTCTTTCTGTGAATACCACTCGAGAACTAGAGGACATACGATTGAGCAGTGATTTTAGCTAAATGACAAGATCCGGGAATTCATACGACAAGAGCCATCATTTTTCCTAAAAAGCCTGAGACCGGTGTGCCAAATTGCCAATTAAATCCATTGTCTGATCATGCACCTCCAGGGAATGGTGAAGTCAATCTTTACCAAAACATTGGTGGAGATGGGAGCGAGTCATGTGCTTGAGGCTCGATTTGAAAAATCTAAAGGCTGCAAAACTGGGTTTTCTTGTTTACTTTCAATTTGCTAGAAGTTTTGATAAAATTGGGACGTTTTCATATACTCACCTCTCCATCCTGTTGGTCTTTTGGATGGAAAGTGATTTTGCTCTGTAATGGCTTTTAAATTTTAATAAATGCAATACTGTTTTTATCCAAAACTGTGGTCTAATGTTTGAATGTTACTCTTTCAGGTACCCAAAATTGCCTACATATGTTGTATGTAATGTGACTGAGTGAGGATATAAGTATATGATTTCAATACAGAGTTAGACCACGATCCAATGGGAATAACAACAAAGAAAGGTTATGTTCAACCAAATGATAGTGAGATCCAAAAGACCCTCTGACCAAATTCGACAACAATTCTAGAGTACTGGAGGATTCAAAAATCAAGATTGGCTTTCATTTCCCTAACGATTCCTTGATATATCGTTGCAAGTTGATCAAGCCATTTCTGGTGGTTCTTTAGTGATTTGATAAAACTGAGTGTAAACATCCTGGTTTGCTTGCTGTCGGACCCCAATGGTGAGAAGGGAACACAATCATTCTAGGTCAATGATCCCAATGAATAATCTCAAATGTTGCAAGAAGGCCTCAATTCGCAAAGAAGATCAAGTTCATTTTTAAGCTCGACTACTCCCGAATCATTGTAAGTTCGATCATCTATTTTTTTTTTAAAAAAAAAACGAAAAAAAAAAGAAAAAGAAAATAAAAAAAATGAAAATGAAAATGAAAATGAAAATGTGGAGTAACCGAGCAAGAAGCGTTGGTGTAAATATGGAAGAGATTAGAAAAGGAAAAAAATATGATAGTTTCATCCGTTCAAGGTTTTCGCCTCAACTCAATTTGGCAGGCAAACAACATTTTTTGGGATCAAAACTTGATGGATTTAAATGAAATCAGAATTTATGAAAAGAAACATTAGTCGTGGTCAAGAAGTGTATTGGAAGCATATTTCTTTGTAATCCAACTCAAGATCTCACAGAAAATTATATCAGGCATTAAAGGTACTCGTTTAATAATTTTCGACAGTTGCCCATTTGTTTTGGACTAAATCAGTTTTGCGGGACTTGAGAAAACACAGAGCATATAGGAGTATTAGAACCCCAAGCATCGAAGCACCTAGAAATTTGAAAAGATAAGAATCCAGACAAGAAAGTCAATGAGACATTTATGAGGCATGTTGGGCCTTTCTCTGAGTTGAAAAGCGAAATCTCAAAAAAAAAAAAAAGTTTCATCGTATCATCCCGAGACATGTCGTGCCCTAAGTTGGAAAGCAAAGCTTCTAAATTCAAACGGAAGAATCTCCTGATATTACTCCATCCAAGCACCATCACCTGAAGCGATTACGGCCGAAAAGGGGGAACGGAATTGTGAGTCATCAAAGCTAACAAATTTTCAGACTAAGATTTTGTTTTGAAAGTGTTATTTTACAGAGATCTCAAAAGGACTAGAAGTATGGATTTCCCTATCACTAGGACTTCTTACCTTTCTCTCGACTCAAATTGGAGACTCTTATTGCTGAAAATTCAGAAGCTCTAAATGAGCATCCATGTATGCCTTTTGCCCTGGAAGGGGCATTCTGTGAACTACGCTAAACCTGATCATCAACGTAATGCTAAAGTACGTAGGTAACCTGTAAAGGTTAGGTCATCTGAGAGTTGGCTGGGGCACATTTTATATCTTTGCTCTCTCATCTTTGCCCAGCCACAAGCTGAGACATATTCTATACCTCTGGACTTTCTTTTGTCCCCCAGCAAAGAAGGCTTGGGTTTGAGCTATTTTCTATCACTCTAAACGATCATTTAAACGAGTATTTGCTCGTCATATGTATCGTCATGAGTCATTCTTTTATTACTCTAAACAATCCTCTAAATGGATAGTTGTTCGTCATGAGTTATTTTTTTATTACTCCAAACAATCCTCTAAACGGACATTCGTTCGTCATGAGTATCGTTATGAGTTATTTTATTTTATTTGTACTGTCATTGAAAAATGCACTTTGAAAAAATATCAGAAAATGGGACGTGCAAAATGACGTGATCTCCTATCTTTGTTAAGCAAGTGGAACTCGCATGACAAAGAGGGGCAGCTATAGACATAACATTTTGATCGTCCAGCAAAAAAATTATACTTTATTTTAAAATTTATTTTATTTTTATTTTAAAAAAATAAAAAATAAAAAAATAGAGAAAAAAGAAAAGAAAAAATGAAAAAGAAAGAGATAAAAGAAAAATATTAAAAAATAGAAAAGAAAAGGTTTCCTTGTCAAAATGGGATTAGATTTCTTTTTTTTTTTTCCTTTTAGGTTTTGTTTCATTTTTCTCGTCGAATTGGAACTAGGGTTTCCTAGGGTTTCTAGGATTTTTCAATCCACATCCTTTCTATAAATAAGACCCTCATCCTTATAGTTTAGACACACAAATTAAGAGAGAAACCCTTCGGAGATATTCAGAAATTGAGAGAAAAATCCCTTAGAGAGTGATTCCCAAACCCTTTTTCGAGAAGCTATCTATGAGAGAAAAAAAGCCAGAACATCGGGATTCTTGGCCTAGAACAGGTATGTTTTCTGATTTTTGTTTTTCAGTTTTATTTTATCCTCTTCGTAATTTAAATTCCTGCAAGCTTTATTTTTTTAATTGTCCGATGATTTGATGAAAAATGCCGGAATGAGGTTTCACTTTCTCAATCTGAACCTTTGAGCGTTTAGATGAGGACACCCGTTGTTTTTTTTTTTTTTTCTCTGCAATTTTTTTTTTGTTTGTAATTCATATAAAAAAAAATAAGTCGTCCGATAATTTGATGAAAACGTCGGGGTGGGTTTCTTGTGTTGAACTTAATCCCGAGCGTTAGGTGAATGATGTTTTATTGTTTATTTTTCGTATTTTTATTTTTATTTTTTATTTTTTGTTCTTGTTATAAAAATCCTAAAAATAAAAAAATAAATTCAAAAATAATAAAATATTTATTTGTAGGAATTAATCCTTATGAATCTTAAAGTGAGTTCGATGATTCGATAAACTGTGGGAGAGTTTTCCGTGGCTTCGTTTTCATTCCCCGGCTTGAGTGGAATTTAGAAACAAATGGTTTTTGGAAATCTCTTCCCTTGGTAAATTTTTCTTGAGATTCCACTTAAGTTTTGGAAGGATTAATTTCAACAAAAATTGTTTCCGTGAACCTCTCTCTCATTCTCATATCCATAGAATTCGAAGAAATTTTAAAATGTGATTTCTTTAAATTAATCGGGCAAACTCAAAGTAGATTTTTTTTTTGCATCCACTTAACATATTTATTTCTTGTATCATTTAGACAACATGTTTAGGACACTTTCACCACTTACACTTTTCATACATATAATTTTTTTATTTTCCACAAATTCATGCTACTATTTCACACCTAATCACGACACATGCACCCCTTATATTTTTTAATTAAATCATTGCTACGCATAATCACGTTAATTCACGTAGTGTTTCATATTTGATTCCCGTATTCATATCAGTTTGCATTGACATATTTAAATTAAATCCTTTAGTTTTTTTAGTAACTTTTGCAAACAAAATAAAATTCATTTAGATGTTAGTTTTGCATTCATATTTCCAATCTTATTCATCTATTTTAATTTACCTATTTAAATTAAAGAAGTCTCTCAGAAACATACATAAAATCCCTCGGGACTATTCTTGTCGAATCCATAATATTCAATAAGAGGTTATACTAGGGGAACATTCCAAAAAATCCAAAAACTTATCCCACCTTATTTGTGAAAATACCAAAAAGATTTTATAAGAAGGAAATGATTTCAAAATAAAATAAAACACTCACACCAAACTAATTGGACTTAATTGGACATAAGGTACTATTTTTGGATGGACGTCTTGGGGTGCCTAACATCTTCCCCGAGCGTAACTGACCCCCAAGCCTTTAAATGAATCTTTGGTTTGACTGTGTTTTTTTGTAGTCAATTTTTTACTTAGGTCTTTTAAATTATTTTCTAAAAATTCGGTGACCTAGCACATGATTTAAACCCAATGCTAGGTGGCGACTCCTTATTTTTAAAATGGCCTAAATATATTTTTTGAGGAAACCGGCGCTTCAAAAAAAAAATCCCTTCTCTTTAAGCTAATTATTTGTGATTTATTATTCTTTTCCTTTTTGGAAAAATGGGGCGCATCAGCAAGTATAAATTGAGTATATAAAATATTTTATTTTTTATTTATTTTTATTTTATTATATTTTATTTATTCATTATTATTATTATTATTATTATTATTTTTGAAAGATAATTATTTATCGGTTACTTGAACCGAAATAGTTCGAGTAACCGATACTTCAGGTTAATAAAATAAAACAAATAATAATAAAATAATATTGCATGTCAATTTAATAGTAAATGTTAATTGACATATCAATCTTTTAAGAATTATTAGATAATAAAAATATAATTCCTCATTATTGAGCATTCAGTAATCAACTACCATACATGAACCTCTCAATTGTTACATCCATTATATGTGCACAACAAATTACATTCACTATATGTATGCAACAAATGATCTTCACTATATATATATATATATATATATATGAACATGTATCTCAATTCAATTGACATTCACAAAATGACAAAGACAAACATAATCTTAATTCAATTGATGTTCACTGTACTTTTGTTCATTGAATGTTCACTAACATGCAAATAGTTAGTTATGTGCATATACTAATTAGAAAGTGAATGTTCATTGTTGTTTGTCAAATTGAATAGTATACACGAATACTAAAAGAAAAATTAAGGATTCAATACAATGAGAATCTCAACTGATATTATCATCAAGGAACATTCAATAACTTACAATTTAGTGAACATTTTGTGTATGAAACTTAATTGTTTGCATAATTTAATAGGAAAGTGATATCGACAAATTAAATTGAAAATCCTAATAGGACAAACAAAATCCAACAATTCAATACAACCCGAAAACTCAAGTGATTAACTTGAAATATAATAAAGATCATATTATTTAATAAAAAACTCCAACAATACAACATGAATCATGAATAAAAGGTTGTGAAAACTCAAGTGATTAACTTGAAATATAATAAAGATCATATTATTTAATAAAAAAACTCCAACAATACAATATGAATCATGAATAAAAGGTTGTGAAATGAAAAACAAAGCACATGAACTAAATGCAAGTTTTCTATTTTTTAATGATTTTTAAAAAGTGAACAATACGATTACACAAAAACTAACATGTGAGACTCTTCACACATTGTTTATTTTTTAATCTTGAATCCTATTTTAATAAATAAAGACGCTTTAACTTTTTTTGTTACACAGAAGAACAGAGAGAGAGAAAAAAAGATGCTCGTAAAATTGAATGACAATTTTCTACGAATAGAAAAAATAAAAGGAGGTAATAATGGAAGTCAATAAAAAATTAATTGAATTTCAACTTGCCATAACCGCTCCTTCCTAAAATATATTTTGACTTAAAGAAAGGGCAGTGCGATCACTTTTATTGGACATTCATTGAAAGAGGATTAAAAAATAAATAATCATTAAGTAAGGCTAAATAAATAACTAATTTACAATAGTGGATAATTTACTAGTGTATCTATCTTTAGGGGATAAATAATAAAAAAATCCTTGTGAAATTTACATTTGATATTTTAATTAATGTTATATAAATTGCAATTTACTCCCTTGTACTTAGACTAATTTTCACTTTACTATACTTTGAAAATAAGCGCTTTACCTATTTAGACTTTGGACTAAAGTGCAGAAGTTAATTTTTTTCGTTAAATGTAGCGGAATTAATAAAAAGACTGTGTTAATCCTAAGATTTTGATAAACAATTATGTATTGATATTTTGGTGGAACTAATGTTTAATTGAAGTGTTTCAGTGATTTAAAGTTCCAATAATTAAGACGTCAAATTAAATGGATACTAAATGAAGATGTCAAGATGATGAAGAAGAATTAAGAGTTTGAAGAAATTAGGAAAAACAACACAGGTGAATCTTAACTCTTAATATTCCATTTAGGAACACACACATGACACATAATGTATTTTATCTTTTATGTGTATTTTGATTAAGTGAAATTATTTGCTCCTATGTGAAATAAGAAGAAATAAATTTGAATAACTAAAATGGAATATAAGAATATTAGTGGAGCTAATTAAGAGAAGAAAATGGTTAAATGAGTAAAATCATAAAAGAAAATGAGTTAAAAACGTATTCAGAGAAGAGATCCGGTGACAGCAGTCGACTGGTGAGTTGACCGGTGAAAGAAGGTTGAACTCTCTGAATCAAGGAGTCAACTGATAGGTCGACCGGTGAAAGACGAAAGAACTCTTTGAATGGACAAGTCGACTGCACGGTTGACCAATGAACTACATTGTCTACCTCCTGTATCTCTCAGTCGACTGGGCAGTCGACTGAACGCGTTGTTTCAAGATACTGTTTGATTCGAGATTATATCCAAAAGCAGCCATTTTTTGTCAGGATTTGAGAGAGATTTCAAAGATATTCTCTATATTTAAGATATGATTCATATACTAATTAAATCCTATTAATATGGTTTATTAAATATTAATATTTCTCAATTTGGTACTTGAAATAGATTCTATACTTATTTATTAAGATTGAGAAATACTTTGGGAGTTTAATTGAGATATTTGAAAGATGTTTTTTAGTGGAATTGAATCTAAATGAAGTCCTTATGATATAAAGGGTCTATAAGAGTTTTTAATTGTCATAACATATGTAAATTAGTCGTTATAAGGCTGATTTCATATTCCTATATATAAACCTGCGAATTTTTATTTATGACTAATCATTCTAAGAGAGAGAATTCATATATTATCAAGAGAGATCAGAATATATCAATTGAGTAAGTTTTTCTAAGAGATATCTTATTGAAAATTGAGTGGGCTTTTCTAAGAGAATCATTTGCTGATCATTGCTGCTACCGATTTGAAGCTACATTGCAATACTGTTTTCTTTCGATGGATTCTGGGTGAGATCTTTCCAAGTTTCTTATTATTTATTTATTGATTTTATATTTGGAAATTGATCTTAGAAATTATTTTTGATTTTTGAGGAAAATAGTTTTACAAATAATTTCTTGAATCTGATTATGTGCTCCAATTTGCTATCTATATCTTGTTAAAATCAGATTTTTCTATCTCACGTATTTCTATCACTAGTTGAGATATTAATTGAGTTATTATTTATCTGGGGTGGTAGAAGCTCCGAGTGAGATTTACTTCTTATCAATTTTTGTATTAGTGAGTTGTGAAGGGTTAAATACCATTGGGGGTATTTAATCAAGGGTAGTCGGGTTTCAGTTTCTTCCTGTAAAGAGATTGAGGTAGTGATTCTTCCTGAATAAGAATTGTGTTTTGAGTAATTTGTAAAGGTTCCATCCTTACTTGTGAAAATGATAGTTGGAGTGTTTGTGAGAGGTTTTGATTCTTGAGCCTTAGTGTTAAAAAGGATTAAGTTATTCTTTAGCCTGTAAAAAGTAGAGGTTCTTCCTTAGCTTGAGAAAATGATATTGTAAAGGTTGATTCTGAGCCTATAAAAGAATCGGTGTGCGGATTTGGTTCCTACCTTTAAAGGGATCTTGGTTTTAGTGGGTGCGACCTCCGTGGAGCTTGGGGGACTGGATTAGCCAAGAGTAGCTTGGTAAACCAGTATAAATATTTTGTGTGCTGCATTACTACTTTATTATTTTTGTTGTTTGGGTGTGCACATAGATTGATAATATTATGTATTATAAAGGTAATAATTAATTTACATTTAAAATTAATTATTTGATTTATTCGAGTTTTATTCTAATTATTTTTTAATTACCCAATTCACCCCCCCTCTTGGGTATTCTACTGGGCCAACAGACTGAAATGCCCAAATATTAAAATTTTTATAATTTTTTAAGCATTAATTAAAATTTCAAAACCTCCATTATAATTTATTATTTTTTTAGTTTTTTATTTGATAATAATTTTAGTTTTTTTTCTCGTATTTATTGTCAATTATTTTGTTTAATTATTATTTTCTAATTCCTATAGTTTTTACACTATCTAATTGGGTTGGCAACTCTTTGAAGCATATAGAAAATATGCAAAGAGTTTTTTCTCTTATTTGTCTATACCTATATAATATTTTCAAGGACAATTCGATAAAAAACAGTTTATTAGTCTTCCAGTGGACATGAACCCCAAGAGAATGTGCTTGTGAGTAACGATTGTATCTTGAAGTAGCTATTGCCCAGAATCTTCATTTAGGGAGGTAATCATTAGTTTGGGACAACAATCTTTTGTGTCTCCTTGAACTTACATGCCAGTTAATTTTTTGTACTTAGTTTCTTATTCATATTTGAGAAGATTATTAGTTATGATCTTG
Source organism: Eucommia ulmoides (assembly GCA_016647705.1). Taxonomy (NCBI): domain Eukaryota; kingdom Viridiplantae; phylum Streptophyta; class Magnoliopsida; order Garryales; family Eucommiaceae; genus Eucommia; species Eucommia ulmoides. Next base: position 14,179,078 of record CM028340.1, read on the forward strand.
TGATAGTTTTGAATATTTATTTAAATTATTGTCAAAATCATATTATTTTTCTAACAATCTAAAGTAACGACTAATAGTTATATTTTATAAACTTGATTGTTTTGAGATAAGACGCTTTCAAATTTTATTTTTAAAAAAAGTATATTAACTTTTGAAAGAAATAATATTTTTTTCAAAGTGTTTTTTACCCATTAGTTTATTTCATCAAGTGTTGCTTATACCCAAGAGGGGTTAGTCCAATTGGCAAGGGGAAGTGTCATCTTTTCTTGTCAACCAGGGTTTGACTCTTATGGGGAGCACTCTGGGATTAAATCTTAAATTTAATCCTGAATAAATTAGGCTAATGTGGGAGAGTGTGCCCTTAAGATAGCTCGGGGTAGTGATTAATTGAGGTATGCGTAAGTTGACTCGAATAACACCTTACTGTAAAAATAATAATAATAACAATAATAAAATAAAATAAAAATTCAAGTGTTGCTCATATTTTTTAGTTATATTGCAATTTAATTTTTTTTTTTTTTTACCTTTATCTCTTCAATCTTAAATGACAAAATTGATAATATTTATAATTATATAAATCATGAATGATATAATTTATTATTTATTAAATTTATAAATTGAGTTACTAACTATATCAATATTGCAAAACAATTATGTGTCTTGACTAAAATATTTATTATAAACATTTGTGTAATTTGTTCAAATAGTTTATTTATTTTCATTGTTCATAGTTCTTATATCTATATATATATATATATATCTTTGTGCTTAATTATCATAAAGTGATAATTCAATTTCTTTATAGTCTTTTGTATCTATATATCATTATCATGGCTCGTTTAGATGAAGTTAATAGTGTTAAACCTGAAAAATTTAGTGGCTAGTACTTTCGTAAATGGCAAAACCAACTTCACTATTGACTTATTGTACGAGGTTTAATATCATCCATGGATGATTATCTTCTTCATCTTGGCTCATTGCACCTAAACAAATCAATTACCATTGTCTTCATAGAATCCTTAGTGCTTTGTCTGATCGTCTCTATGATGTTTTAAAATTCAATCTATTCTGCTAAAGAACTTTGGAATATTTTAGAAGCTAAGTATGGTATTGATGATGTTAGAATTAAGAGATTTGATATTTCTCTATTCAATAATTATAAAATGCTGGACAACAAGTCCGCAGGATATCAAATTCACCTGTTTAAGGAATATTTAAGAAGAGTGGAAAAAAAATTATATTGTTCTTAGTGAAGACTTTAAGGTTTTATGCCTTATAGATAAACTAGGGTATAACCCGTGCCTGAAGGCACGGGTGAAAAAAAAAAAGAACCTAAAAAATATTGATATATTCTCTTCGATTTATACAATATTCTACACATGTTTCATTAAATACCAACAAAATAATATATATCTGTTATACAAAGATATTAGACTATTAAAATAATACTACACACAACTCAAAAAATCAAAACAAAAATAATTTCAAATTTGTACTCAATAATCTAAAATTCAATCATTGATTACACTTAATCATTTAACAATGACTGTTTTTTTTTTTTTTTTTTTTTGAAACCATACTCGTTAAACGTTTGAAACCTTGCAACTTGTGAGAAGATGAAAGAGTGTTTGGTGTGCAAGAACTTCCAAATGATCATTTTTTGCTTAACATTCATCTGTTAGTAAAAAGAGAAGTATTTAATCAAATAACCACTTGAACTTTGGAGTCCATGCGAAAAAAGCCTAGGAGAACCAAAAACATAATTAAAAATCTGGGAACAAAATAAAAAATCTAAAAATCACACCTCTAATTCAACTGCATGCTATTCCGCATCACACCGAAAATATAATAAAAAATCTGGGAACAAAATAAAAAAATCTAGAAATCATACCTCTATAATTGAACTGCATATTGTTCCACCTCACCCCCTCCAACACCTCAAACCAAAACGTCGACGTAGAGTCCGCCTTCCTCACGAAGTGCTTGATGTTCTGCCAAAACACACTGTTGTGAAGCCCCAAGTTCATGATGATGGTGTGTGGAACCACCTCGTCGGGAAAAAAAAATAAAAAAAATTCTAGAACACTATCAAAAAATATAAAAATAACCTACTTTTTCGAAATTGAAAACCAAGAGACCCTCTTCAATAATTAAAAAGACAGTACAAAGACACAAAAGGGGGGAAAAAACCAAAAGCAAACGAACAAAATGAATCAACAAATAGAGGATTGGACTGCAATTGTATGTATTTACTGGATATTTTTTTACCATAACAATGGCTGTCAGAAATTTTAAAACAAAAGATCACTGCAGCAAATAGCACTACCATGAAACCACCAATCATTGTCTGCCACCAAGTGTCAGATATGGGACACCTTGAATAGCTAACTACATCGAAATACCACTTGTTAAGAGAACAAATAAATGATGAATGAATCGACCCTTTAAGATCAAGAAAAGCGGGCAAAGTACACAAAGGTACATAGACACAGTTAATTACCTCCATGCACTTGAATTAATAGGCTCGCCCACACTTCCAAGGACCATCATAGATTTGCAGGAAAACAATGACATACTAAATGATCATTGTGAACAAAAATTCATCAGAAATGCATTGAAAAAGTCTCGCTCCCTCGAAATACATAAGTCCATGTAAAGTGTACTGAGAAAATAAAGATGACAACTCGGTAAGAGATTTTTTCAACCTGCTAACATTAACTAACTTATTGATCACTTTGACCTAATAGTCATAAAAAAAATTGAAATACAACGTACACAAACTTGTTCGACCCACACTTTTGCGACCCTAGGGAATGACACTATCATTGTCATCCAACTGCGTATTTGCCAATCCTTGGTATTCCTCAGGGCCACAATCTAAAGCGATAAATGGTTAGCTGTTGGAAAGTTTGAATAAATTGGTTGAGATATTGCCAAGATCCTAGGAGATTTCCTATTTGTAAAAATAAAACAATGGAAAAAACAGGGGAAGAAGAAATCGAAAAAACAGGGAATGGGGACTTGAAATTGTTGAGAGAAAATCTGATTTTTGGTCTACCTTCGGTGCAAAGGAAGGATTTGTCGTTCCAGGTGTTTGGGAAATGGGGATTAGAACTTCCGCAGTTGAAGTGATTGTTTTTGCAGAATAAATCTTGTGAACGAATAACTGCAGCTGCAGCCATTCTCGTATGAGAGAGAAAATCAAGAAATGAAGAAAGAAAAAACAGAGAAATAATGCAGCTTACCCACAAAATTAGAAGAGTCGGTGCAAAACGCAAGATATATAAAGGCGAGAAGAAACATGTGGAGTTGGGATAATAATATATCAAGTAAACAAACTGCAAAAATAATGTCATTTAAACAACACATTAAAACCACACTAAGGTAGTGTTCGCTTGATCGAAAATGGAAGTTCAGAATTTGAATTGGGGTCAGAGACTCAGAAATGAACCAACATAATAATAATATTATAAAAAAAATAAAAAAAAAATAAAAGATAAAATTCCCAATTTTGATGCTAAACACCAACTGTGCAACCACATCAAGATAGAAATAACCATTTCTATTTTAAAAAATAAAATTAAAGCAACTATTGCATTCAGTTTGAAAAACAATGATTAATTTCCGAAACTTCTTCGAATCAAGAACCAAAAAATATTTTTTTTTAAAATAAAGCAATCACTGTAAATTTTAGATAACCTACTTCCAAAATCATTTAGGATAACAATGAACTAATGAAGACAACATTAATAAACACAACCATTAACAATCATGCACAACAACCAACACGATGAACTTTAACAATACGACAAATAATGACAATTAATTATATACATTATAAACTGAGTAATAATAAGTCCACCACCCAGGACTACTGGAACTTACCTTAATCACCGAAAATATATTTCTACAGCATAGTTCTATAAGCTGTTATCCGATCCGTTGCAACATCAATTCCAGTCATAGAAACTGAACCTCCAGGAAGGTCGAGCATCAGACAAAGCCTAGCACCTAAAGAAATAATAAAAGTAAAAATTAATTAAGAATGGACATTTTAAATAGTTTTCACTCAACATTAGAGAGAGGAAGGGGATAGAAATAGTAGGATTCAACTCCTCAATATTGGCAAAGGAAAAAACAATGACGACTTTTAACACTACTACAATGATTTTCTATATCCAATGTGCATTATTGATGTCTATATATGCATACTATAAAAAATAAATAGTATTTGTAGTGTAAAATGAAACTGGATTCAAAGTAGTTGTCACAATAAAGTTATTCCCACATTTGTACTTTTGTTCCAAGTTTTTAGAGTACATAAACAGAAATATGGGAATAGAAGCACTAAACAAACGCCATCTAAAGAACTAAAAAAAACAAAAAATAGTACCAACGTCTGAGTAAGTTCAACTAACAAACTATGAAGTAAATAAATAGAAAATAAATCAAATAATAATTTTGTCCATCTAGAAAGTTTAATTTTAGCACTTTTTAGAATTAAGAAGAAATATTAGTTTTTTTTTTTTTTTTTTCCGGAAGGTGGTCAATTGTAGATTTTTTGAAAAATAGCAAAGAGGATAGAATCACCAACTACATTATCGATAATGTGCACTAACCTTCTACTCGTTACAGTCCAATCAACTCCCATGCTTCGTTAATTTGATTAGAGTCCTAAATGCTATGAATTTATTTTTTAAAAACAAATTAGCAAACAGATAGGCTGAATAGAAATAATCGAAACGAAATAGTCATTAAGAAAAAATAAATAAAAATAAGCAGGATTCACAAACAGTAAATTCAAAATGGGAAACACAATTTTTTTTTTAAAAAAAAATAAATTTGTTCCTAAAAAATTGAAAACAAAAACAAAAACAGAAATGCCTCTTAAATAATGGAAACAAAAATAAATTTCTCAGAACAACTGTATTTTGGTTTGAGAATTAAAAGGCAATTAATGGTAATTAGATATTAAGTGAGAAAATAGTAACGGAATTTAGAAATGAAGTGTGTGTGAAGTTTGGAACAGAAATAGATACACAAACAAACTACTCATCATCTAGAATTACCGACTACATTGTCGATCAACTCACATGCTTCATCAATTTGATTAGAGCCATGAACCTAATGAAAAATAAAGATCATCAGTCAAAAGAATGAGACAAATGTTACGGCGACGAAGAACAAAAAGAAATAGAAAAATTTATGAGAAAAACCAAATAAGGTATACTAAAATGCAAAATAAACCCAGAAAATGGTAAAATCTAACACCAAAAAAAAAAAAAAAAAAAACATGAAGAAGTTGTCAATTGGATATTAAATTGTATGTCTCAACCACTTCCATGCTCTCCCAGATCTAGAACCAATATATAAAACCAAAGGTAAGAGTTATTTGCCAAGTGACGACAACCTTCATATCTCAAGCCATTGATTACAAATGAAGTGCAATCACCGATTCCATATCCCAACTCCACAGACAATGATTTGACGATCATGAATCACAATCACAGAAAATCAGACCAAAAATATATTTAAAAAAAAATCCAATCTATTCAAAAATAGAAATTTTTGAATAATGTACAATTGTTCAGAAACCGATTGTTGGGATTCCTGAGATGAGTATGGCTATATTTAAAAAAATAGCCAATTAATCCAATTTCAATAAATAAATAAATAAAAGGCAACTCAGTGCTATAAAGTTACTGCTATGCGCTGGTCCGAGGAATAGCCGTCTTTGGCTAAATCAAACAAATCACTCATAATTAAACAAAATTGAACTCGACAATTGTATAAGTTGAAGAAAACCGTCTAAATTTTCTTTACCTGTTTTCCCCTCAAATGTAATCGTCGCCTTTTTCTCGTCCTTTGCAACATTGTTGTATCCAGCAGCGCCTGCTCCCTAACCGTCGATTCTATCTCCCAACTCCACAGACAATGATACGCAGATAGGGGATCACAATCACCTAAAATCAGACAAAAAAAAAATCGAGCATAAAAAACAATGGCCAATTAATTCAAAAATGGAGATTTTAGAATAATGAACTATTGTGTTTCACATTAAGTCATCAAGAGATGTCGGTAGATATAGTGGTGGCAGTGTCCTGCAAGTGGGAAAGGCACCTGCTTTACATTGCACTCTTAAAAAAACACTAAAATTCAGCATTACATAAAAAATAAAAAGAAGAAGAAGAAGGTAGAGCAACCCTACAACTAATTTTACATATTAAAAAGAAAAAGAAAAAAACAACAACACCACAGCTAATTTTTGTTCATCAGTAGCATACCCTACAAACTGAGGTATAACCCCACAACATTCTTCAAATGAAGCCAAGAAATCATGATTTTTCAAAAGAATGAGATATCCTTCCCAACCTAAGCCTCCAAAAAAATGTCTTAAAATAAAAATAAAAATTCAAGACCATTTTGATCTCAATATCGCTTGAAACCTTATAATGTTAGAAATATAGAAACACTGAATCCAATAAACAAAAATAGGCGCAAGCAATCTATGAATGAATACTTAAACCCTAAACATAAATGCCAGATTGAACGAAAACCCTAAACACCTACGTCTCTCACACAGTAAAAAAGAAGCTGTTTTGATTGATACAAAGCCCTATTCTATGTTTTTTGTCTATTGCGAAGATCGATTTGAGCTGCTTGCTTTCTTCAAGAACCAACACCGAGACCAACTCTCCTCCGTACCTGTCTGTTTGTCTCAAATTGTTCCTGTGGATCACTCAAGACCTTCAAGCACAGACGGACAAAAAAAAACATAGAAAAAAATCATCTAGATCTTCTATTTGGATGTTTTCAACACTGCATTGGTTTCTATACGATCAATTGTTCATAAGTGTTGTTCATGCAATTAAGAAGAACATATGACATTAAGAACAATCAAATGCTCTAGATCCTAATTAGTATCTATCATCAACCAAACCAGATGATAAAAACTTTCTCACTCAATAGTTAATGCAACTCAAATAGGGAAAACTTCCCTTCAAATATCAAAAGGAGCATTAAATTTCACTGTTAACATCAAGCAAATGTGATTGGAAATAAAAGAAAAGGCGTGCATTATCATCTTACCAGTTATTGAAATCAGAGATAACTTGAACAAACTGAAATTGAAACCAAATGGAGAGGTAATCATTTAGAAGAAGTACCAATTGCATGAACAGAAATCGGTGAATACTAAAATCAATTGAAAAAATAAATTAGGAAAATTGCAAAAAACGTCCAATTAAAGAAAACACTATAATTTTTTTACCTGTCGCCGATTCCATCTCCATTATTCGCAGACTATATTTTCTCAACTCCATATCTATTTGTATGAGTAGGTCCAATGTTGGTGGTGGCCGGTGACGACTATCGACAATGTTGGTGGTTGCCGGCATTTGACAATGGGGAGAGAGAGAGAGAGAGAGAGAGTGGAATGAGATTGGTAGAAATGGATGTTTGCTTGGGCATATGTTTGGTCCATTTGGTTGTGCAAAGATGGTCTTGGGAGATGGGAGTGAACGACGGCCGTAGGAGATTGTTGATCAGCGAACGTGGGAGGACTGGTTGGAGAAGAACCAATAAGCTGAGAAAGTCGAATTGCTGTCAAATGAAGCCCTAACAGAGGGAGATCGATTGATTGATCAAGAGAGAGAAAGAAAGCGATCGAAGAAGGAGATTGATTCAGCGATGGCGACGGGGCAGTGAAGATGAGAAATTTAGTCGGAGATGGCGATGACGACGGTGGAGGTGGGAGAGAGAGAGGAAGATCGGTGATAGAGGATCCAGTGAGGAGAGAGAGAGAGAGTGTGAACCGAAGTGAGCAGCAAGAAATGCGAGAATGGTTTTGAAAGCAAATTTGATCTAAGGGTAAAAAAGGTCTCCTATTGATGGTGCAATGTAGACCCTTAGATATGAGATCCAAGGGCCTAAAGTGCTTCCCTCCCAAAAATAAGCTTGACACTGTAGCACATATTTTCAAATTAGGTTCCTTAACTGTTAGAAAGGCAAGGGACTATAAACAGTAATATGCAAAGCCATAAAAAATATAACAAAAATTAGAAAATAGAAACATGCTCACCGAATTCATTACAATAATCGTACTTCAATCAATCCATTCAAATTAATTAAATAGATACGAAACAAACTATAAATTTAACACACACAAAAAAAAACTTATTGGAGTACCTTCTTCCGTGAGCCGTTTGACGTCGATGGTTGATCAGTGATCACACTTGATCACATTCAAGTTTCTTGCAATTGCAAGCGTGCCATATATCTTAAAAAAGAGTAGAACAGAAAATCAAGCCAATTGCACGGATAATTATGTTCCTTAAGCAGCATATCCATTCAAAAGAAATTAAAAAAAAAAAAAACACCTTATTCCAAGCATGTCAGAAATATAACTCTTCTGTTGCCCAGTTTGGTCTGCAAACCAAATAAAATCCATTAAGATTATAAGATCACAAAAGAATAGATATAGAAAACTGGATGTCACCATTAGTAAACCACTTACTCAAGCAACTTGATTTGGAACTTCTTACCTAGAACCTATGGACATAAAAGAAATGTTGTAGTAAATATTAATGCTAAATCCCCATAAGAAATAAAAGACAAAAAAAAAATCACATACAACCAAACCGCTGATAACATAATCATACGCATAATAAGAGCTGGAAACGTTGTGGATCAAATAGAGGTGGGAGGTAAAGTTTTGGGGTTCTTATCGAAACAAAAAAAATTATTGGGGTGTAAAACAAACTTAAACTAATACCATATGATGATGACAAAACCAACCACAAATAATGACACCGACATTCATCGAATATAGCATTTTCTTGACACAAAAATAAATAAATAAATAAATATAGCATTTCTCTTGGTTCTCTCTCTACCCATCCTCTCTTCATCGAATATAGCATTTATCTCTCCCTACTGTTTCTAACTTTTAACTCTCTCTCTCTATCTCTAAAAATAGAGAAGCTTAGCGATACCAAGAAAAATAGGAGAAATTTGTACTTGAGCTGCGGTGATGAGGTTTGCTGAGAGATATGAGAAAACGATTTTGGTCAAGAGATGTCGGTGGTTGTGATAGTGGCGGTGGCGGTAGACTGCAAGTGGTGGAGATGAATCCTATTTTTTTTTTCAGCTTTGTTATCTCGCTGACTCCCCAGCTCCCGATCTGGCATCTCTCTTTTCACTCACTCTAGATCTGAACCCTAATGATGATGATGAACCGCGCCATTAGTATGCGGTGAAAATGGTGGTTCTGGACTCTGGAGGGAGAACTTGATTTTTTTTCAGATCTGGCCTCTCGCTTCTATCTCTGACTCCCGTGCTCCTGTCGGTGACGACGGTGGTGACGGTTTGTTGCCTTGCCGCCTAAGTCGATCACATAAGAAGCTTTGATGCCGCCTTCTTGGGCAGAAGAAGCCCAGAGTGAGAAAGAGAGAGGGAGAGAGGGGTGATCGTGCCACCTATGCTGATCACCTAAGAAGTTCTTCTGCCGCTGTCTACGAAAGGAGAAGCCGAGAGTGAGACTGAGAGAGTATAGACCGATGTTGAGCCGTCAAGCGATGTAGGTGGTTTTGGTGGTGGAGGCCACCTGCAAGAGAGGGGAAGGCACGCAGAGAGCGAGAGACCGAGAGCGAAGCAGTGTGTATGAGGAAGAGAGAGGCGAGAAGAGAGAGGTGAATGAGATAGGAACAGGCCAGATCTAGTCTAGGAAAAAAATTTGATGGAGGTTTGATTTGAACCGTTGGATCAAAAGAGATCCATGGCTCAAAATGTCTATTCAAATGGGTTATTCTGAACCCTTGGATATGAGATCTAACGGCTTGAAACTTCTCCTACCAAAAATATGTTTAGGACATTTTCAAATGCAGTTATTATTTGTATTATAGATTGTCACCTTCTTGGTCCGACTTTACCAAAACTCTTAGGCATAAGCTCGGTGAATTGATTGTATTTTTAACTATCAACTCTATCAAGGTTGAGAAAAACATCGATTCTCAACTTCTAAACATTAACATGAGAAACCTCCTTATATCAACTTGTTAGAAAATGACAAGAATTACAAATTCAAAATTTCAATAATAAGAACAATTTTCATCCTAGGCGTAACAACTTTTAAACCTAATAGATCCTTTAATCGCACAATTCAATGAACAAACCACCTTAATCCTACTACTAGATCAAACGGCTTAGAGAGAGAGAGAAGATGCATCGTTTTGTCTGTGGTCGGGTCAACCACAAGGCAAGATATTACTTCTACAAGATAGATTGAGCCTTACAAGCCTCAACTCACTCAAAATAATAAGCAACGTGGTCCAATAGCTCAAGTAAATAGGCTTGTAAATTATGAAAACCTTGGCAAACCTTTCTTTAAGTATGATATTTCTAGAATCAATTTTACTTATGAAAATAAAGATGGTGGTTAGATTCTGGAGCTAATATGCATGTTTGTTCTTTTAAAAAATTATTAGAATTCAATTGGAGGAAGTTTAATATAACGACTCGATTTCTTAGGGCCATTAAAGGTTTCTCTTCTTGGAGAATTAATACTAAAACCGTACGACCAATATTTCATTTTATAAAGATTTTAGAATTATTATTATTTTTTTTTTTTTTTATTCTTATCAAATTAGGAGTCTTACCAATTTATGATTTCTATTTCATCATTTTTTTTAACAAATTATACTAACACTCCCACAAAAATTCAAAAATTACTATTTAAACCTAAAATATGAAAATTAGTATTTTAAAATACCAATTTTGTCCTCTAATGTTTTTTTAAAGTAAAATTTAAGATCACACACTAAACCCAAATATTTTTTGAATTTTATAAAATGCAATGAAAAATATATATAACCAAAATTTGGGTCTTACAATCCTTCCCCTTAAAATAAATTTCGTCCCAAAATTTAATTACCTCAAATGAACTAAAATGAATATAATGCAGTACCTAATGCATATGTACTACTCTCGAGTTAAGTAAAATGATCCCAAATTAATTTCTAAACCGACCTCACAACTCAATGACCTATCTTATGGTCCACCACTGACACGACAATAACACTGAGTCTACGGAACCTATAACCTAAGCTCCGAGAGATTTTACAAACTAACGATGATAATTAAAATTATCGAATTATCGATTTACCGATATTTTATTTTATATAAATCCGAGAAATATTTTACAATACGACGAAGATAATTATAATTATAGATTTCACTGATAACTAATAATAAGCCCTCGAAGAAGAAAAAAAATCTAAAATCTTTATAAAATGAAATATTGGTCGTACGGTTTTAGTATTAATTCTCCAAGGGGAGAAACCTGTAATGGCCCTAAGAAACCGGATCATTACAGTTGGTATCAGAGTAGAATTACTAATAATTCTAATTTATTTATAAATTGTGAAATATTTGGGCTAGAATTCTCTATAGGAGAAACTTTGTGACGGCCCTGGGAAATCGAGTCGTTACATGTAACTTCAAGAAATGTTGTTGTCGCACAAGTACGTGTTATAAGATATATTAATTTCAAGATGACATCTGGAAAGACTCTAACGGCTCGTTTGGTTTGATGGAATAGAATGAGGGTAAAATGAAATGAGAGAAAGAATGGAATGGATTTGTCAATGAAATTACTATTTCATTCTCTTATTTGGTTGTTATTGTATTTTTAAAGGAATGGAACGGAATAATACACTCTCACATATCGATTTTGAGATCAAATTCATTCACAAATATACCTACTAATAATTTATTAAAAAAAATGACTACAAAATATGAGTAATATCCTATGTCGAAAATATTCAAAATCTACCAAAAACCAAAATCATTTTGTTAAGTTTTTGTTTTTACTTTGGGAGCATAAATAGATTTTTTCCCCCTCAAATATTTGGTTTTGTTTAGGAATAAAAACGTAATTTTTGTTCTCAAATTTCAACTTTTATTTCCTACATAATTTTTTGGTTCTCAAATTTATATTTCTAATTCTGGAAAATTGTTAGATTTTTTGTTTCTATTTCGGGAACAATAACATATTTTTTATTCTAAAATTTTTGTTTCTATTTTGGAAACATTAATTGATTTTTTCGCTTTCAAATTTTTACTTTTGTTTGAAATATAAGTTTGTGAACAAGAAAATATATTTGTGTAGGAAACATAAACAAAAATCTGTAAACAAAAAATATGTTTCCATTCCAAAAAAAAAAAAGAGAACAAAAAAAATCTATTTAATTCTATTTCTGAAACAAAAATGGAACATTAGAAAAGAAATCTATTTTCTTTTTCAAAATAAAATATAAAATTAGGAACAAAATATTTTGTTTCCATCATTAAATGAATAATATTTTTTTTTATTCAAATTAATATAGAACTAAATTGATAAAATTAATTTATGGGAAATATTGAAGTCATTTTCAAATTGACAATTAGAGGCCCAAATGAGGTGTGGTATTTTAGGTGTAACTTGAAAAAAATAACAACCATAAACTATGAAATCTGATTTTGCCCCCATGAAGTATGGAATCCAATTATATCCATTTTCATTCCAATGGAATCAATGTTTTGTTTCCATTGGACAACCAAACAAAATAATTTGAATCGAGAGTGGAATTGCGATTCCATTCCACCTCCATTCTATTCAACCGAATGCCCGTAAGTCTAATCGGAAGTGCAACATGTTCCTCAAGTGAGAAGAAATTTATTTAATGTGTCAACCTTAGTCCAACAATGTTATAAAACTGTTATTGAGTCCAATAAGGTTGTTATGACCAAGAATAATATTTTTGTTGCGGAAGGTTACATATGTGAAGGTTTATTTAAATTGAATCTATTTTTAGAGGATAATAAAAGTTGTTATCAAGTTTTGAATGTTGAGACTTCTAATATATGGGATAGCAGATTTGGTCATATAAGTTTGGAAAAGGTTAAGAGATTGATGGATCTTGATTTTATTCCTAAATCTCATGTGGAGCATAAAACAAAAATGTGAGGTATATGTTCAAGCAAAACAACCTAGAAAGTCTTTTAGAAGTGTTAACACGAATACACAACTCCTAGAGCTTATACATAGTGATGTATGTGATTCAAATACACCACCGATTAGAGCTAGAAATAAATATTTTTGGATGTTCATCGATGATTGTTTGAGTTTTTGTTATATTTACCTTTGAAAAATGAAGACGAGGTGTTCAATAATTTTATAATATATAAGAATAGAATAGAAAATCAGTTTGATCGAAAGATTAGAAACTTAGGTGTGATAGAGGGGGTAAGTATACTTTGGGAGATCTTAAGACTTTTTGTGAAGAATGTGGTATAATACATGAACTTACTCTACCATATTCATCTCAATCAAATGGAATTGCAGAAAGAAAAAATAGAATTCTGATAGATATAGTGAATTCAATGTTGATAAGTTAGGGTATACTCAAATATTTATTGGAAGAGGTTGGATTTACTGCATTATTCATATTAAATCGCATTACAACAAAAGATAATAAAAACATTCCTTATAAAATTTGAGATAATAGAAATCCTAATTTGAGAATCTTAAAATTGTAGGGTTGTTTAGCAAAGGGGCTAAACTTGAGCCAAAGCGAAAAAAAATAGGGCCCAAGACAATAGACACTGTTTTCTTAGGTTATACTCAAGACAGTAGAAAATAGATTTCTAGTTATAGAGTCTCAAATTAGTGGTATTTGTATAAATTCAATAGTTGAATCAAGAGATGCCATTTTCTTTGAAGATATATGTCCTTATAAAACTAGAATTCCTAACCAACTCGTAAACATGGATTCCACACTAACGCATGACATACCTTCTACTAGAAATAGTCTTTCTGCAAAGATAGAATTAGAATTTTCTGTAGAACTTAGACGGAGTAAGATACATAGGATTGAAAAGAATTTTGGGGAATATTTCTATACTTACTTGGTGGAAGGAGATTCGAAAACATACGAGGAAACATTATCTTCAATAGATGCACCTTTTTGGAAAGAGACAATAAATAGTGAGATTGAAGCATTCATGCAAAATAATACTTGAGAGTTAGTAGATTTGACTCTAGGAAACATAGCTATAGGTTGTGAGTTGATTTTTAAAAAGAAGTTAAAACCTAATGGAGGCATAGACAAGTATAAGGCTATATTGGTAACAAAATGATATACACAAAAGAAAGGAATTCATTATTTTGATACTTATTCTCCTATAACTAGTATTATAATTGTTAGGATCCTATAGCTTTATTTTCTATTCATAACTAGTGATACATCAAATGGATGTAAAGAATGTTTTTTTAAATAAGGATATAGAAGAGAAAATTTATATGGAACAACCTGAGGGTTTTATTATTAAGGGTCAAGAACATAGGTTTTGCAAGGTAGTTAAGTCTTTATATGGTCTCAAGTAAGCCCCTAATCAATGGCATGAAAAATTTGATAAGGTGATTTTAGAATATGGTTTCAGAATTAATGATCATGATAAGTGTCTATATTAGAAAGAGAATAATGGGCGTAGTGTTCTTTTGTGTATTTATGTAGATGATATATTTATTTTTGGAACTAATCTCAATATTGTAGAGGATGTTAAGTTATACTTATCTAAGAATTTTGAAATGAAAAATTTTGGGGAAGCGTGTGTAATTTTAGGAATAAAATTAGAGAAACCCTCTAGAGGTATAACCCTTGATCAGTCAAGTATTATAGAAAATGTTGAAGAATTTCGAGTACTTGGATGTGAAACCTGTTACCACACCTTACGATTCTAGTGTACATCTGAAAAAGAACAAAGGTTAACCATCTAATTGAAGTACTTTGTGCTGATTGGATCACTTTTATATTTATTTAATAAGTCTAGACCTAATAACTCTTATGTTGTTGAAAGAATGAGTAGATATACTTACAAGCCTAGTAAGGAACATTGGATAGAATTAGAAAGGGTTTGTAAGTATCTTATAAGAATTTTAGATTTCACGTTATGCTACAAAATTTTTCCTAGTGTAGTTGATGGTTTTAGTGATGCAAATTGGATTTGTGATAGTCTAGATGTGAAATCCCCCACTGAGTTTGTAATTTCATTAGGAGGAGCTGCTAAATCTTGGGGCTTCAAGAAACAAATTATTATTTCAAGGAGTAAAATGAAGCCAGAACTTATAGCACTTGAGACCAAATGTACAGCAGAATGGATTAAAAACTTACTTTTAGATCTACCATTAGTTGGTAAACATATTCTTTCTATATCTACTCGTTGTGAAAATAGAGTTGTTATTGATTTAGTTAAACAAACTCCTACAAATAAGAAAATGAATAAACATAAGTGTGATACAAGTCTGGTAAGAGTATGTTGAAAAGAGATATAATATAACTAGATTTTGTGAGATCAAAAGTAATATTATTGATTATTTGACCAAATGTCTATCTGGGAATGCCGTCCTAGATTTGTCTAGGGGGATAGGTATAAGCCCACAAGGAAGTTACCTAGGCAAGTAACCTAACCTCTGTGATTAGGAACCACATGATGGAGGTTTAATAGGTAGAAACAATTTATACTGCGTAACTTATTTACCAGCACCTAATATTATAAGGATATTCTCAAGAGATATTCTCCTACTCATCCCGATAGAAATAGTGATGATGAAGTGTGATTTTAAGAAATGGTCTTAACCGTGAATGAGACCAAGGCAAGAAGCCTCCTGCAGGGTATAGGTTTCATATACCCTTAGATGACTCACCTAAGTAAGAGTTGTCATGAGACCGCAACTATGGGAATGGTATTGTTCCCTGAAAACGTTTTTGAGAATCAAGATCAAAGTGTATGTCCATTAATAGCACTGACCCGCGAACCATATCTAAATATCGATACTGTGTGTGTAATAGTTTCACTTTGACTTAAAGGGTCTAGTTCAAAATATAGTTCACTATGATTCTTCAAAGGGAAAACTATTAACACTAAGTGGGGTTCAAATCCTGAAAACACCTTCACTTATTGCTCAGAATAAAGTTGCCCATATATTTTCTATATGTATTGAATAAAGGTTTTGAAATTTGTGGGCAATTGTTATAAATTTTATAAGTTTTTTAAGCATTAATTAAAATTTCAAAACCTCTATTATAATTTATTAATTTTTTAGTTTTTTATTTGATAATAATTTTCTATTTTTATTTTTGTATTTGTTGTCAATTATTGTGTTTAATTATTCTGTTGTAACTCCTACATTTTTTACACTATATAAAGGGGTTGGCTACTCTTGAAGCATGTAGAAAAATATCCAAAGAATTCTTCCCCCTAGTAGTCTACAACTATATAATATTTTCAAGAGCAATTCAATAAAGATAATTCATTAGTCTTTTGGTGGATGTGAACCCGAGAGGACGTGTTTGTGAGTAACGGTTGTATCTTGGAGTAGCCATTGCCGTTAGAACCTTTACATATGAGAGATAATCATTACTTTAGGGAAATGATCGTTCGTGCCTCCTTGAACTCACAGGCTAGTTAATTTTTCTTAATTTGTTTATTATTTATATATTGAGAAGTTTATTATTTATATTCTTGTGCTAGTTTTGAATATTTATTTAAATTGTTGTCAAAATCATATTCTTTTCCTAACACCAAATTGATAAAAGATTGAAATGACCCTGATATATATCAAATTATTAATTTTGGAACACAAATTGATTACTCAAGTGAACTCCATCTTGAATGATATATATATATATACATGGATTCGTCTCAGAGTATTATAACTTGAAAGTAAGAATTTAATAAAAAATAGATAAATTAATATTGTTAGTGCCCCAAAGTGGCAGACACCTCGAGTATGGTTCAGTCAGGAATAGGTGCGTCCTCCTGGTAAGATGGAGTTGCTGAGTCGGAGCTGGAGCTAAAAATTCTTCAAGCGAGCTATAATTGACCACCTAGGGTTTTCCTAGTTGGAGTCCAAAGTCATGTCCTTCATGGAGTTGTACCAGCACAAGACGTGGCCGAGATTTATCTTGGGGAAGCCACTTTAGCGTGAGAGTAAGATCTTAGAGAGAAAGGTTAAAAAAATGCATCAAGTATGTAAATGAGAATTGAGCGTTAGTGTTACCTTGCGCTTGTATTGCCTTGGATATTTATAGGCATTGAAGATGATTAACTTTACCTAATCAGGCCTAAACATGGTTAATTAGGCAAAATCATGTGTTTACCCGATAATCTGGGGCGTTCAGGAGATAATCACCAAACTTGGGCTTTTGGGCCAATTTAAAAAAGCTTGTGGGTCTCTACCAGGCCTGTAGAGATATGCTGGTAGAGGAGCATGGAGAGTTGTGGTGTTCTAGAGGAGAACAGACTAAAATGGTATGCTGGTTGAGAGGCAGCACCCCTATGAGGTACACTAGTCCATTCTGGGTACAAAAGAGATTCTATGGAAAGAACCTTGGTTGACGTATGCTCCTGCGTGACACTCTGCATTCTAAAATATGGACACGTCATAGTGATGGTGGATATGTGGCTCGATCCCCGGTAATGACTCAGTGATGCTTAAAAATACTCTCATTACTTGCCCCTAGCCCTGTATTGATCCTCAGATTTTGATGGACAATTAAATATTGATGTTTTTGGTGGAACTAATGGATTTATTGAGTGTTTCAATTTATAAGTTCCATTGAAGATATTATCATGAAGAAGTTGAGATAAATGCTAAATGGATGTTAAAGAGACTGACAAAGATGATGGATATTAAGAGACCGAAGATCTTTAAGAACCTAGGGGAAAACAACTCAGGTTAAATTTTTACTCTTAATGTATCCCGATTAGGATCACACACGACACAAAATGAATTTACAATTATGTGTTTTTTTAATAGGATCCTAATTAGCTAACATATTTGCTCCTATGTGAAATTGAAGAAGAAATATTATTTTAAGAAAGATTATAAATTAAAAATTAATTTAAAGAGTTAACCGAGAAAAGAAATCGGTTAAATGGACAAAAACGTCGAAGAAAATGAAATTAAAAATGAATTAAGGAAGAAGCACAACTCGATCGGTCGACCTACATAAGAGGTCCGGTCAACCGATGAAAGGTAAAAGGATTGAACAGTCTCTGAATCGTTCAATCAACAAATAGGTCGACCTATGAAAATTAACTGAACTCTCTGATTTGTTTGGTCGACAAGGAGGTCGACCTATGGCAAAACATGAACTCTCTGAATCGTTAGGTCGACAGAGAGGTCGACGTGTCAAACTCTCTGAATCTTCAGGTTGACAGACAAATGATAGTAGGTCGACCTATGGGCGAAGAGTTTTTGGCTTGGGCTACATCCTGAATTAGGCAATCGACTTATGCCTTCTAGTCAGTCAACCGATGGACAGTTTTAGGATTTGAGAATTTCATGGTTTTGATCCAAAAAGTAGCCGTTTTATGGTTAAGATATGGGAGATATCTTAGGGATCTGATGGAATTTAAGATATATGGTTGATATTTTGTTATCCTTATAGATATAGTTCATGTAATTTGATTATTTCTCAATTTAGTTCATTTAATTCTTTCTATCCTATCTAATTGAGTTTGAGAAAATGTTTGAGAGACTTAATTGAACATTTTAAGAGTTATAATTGAGTAAATTATAACTGGATTAAGTCATAATGATATAAAGGGTGTAGTAGAGTAATTATTTGTCATGATATATGGGAACTAGCCATTGGAGGGCTTGTTCTAATTCCATATAAATAGACCTACATTTTTTAGGTTTCAATAATCCCAATCATTCATATCTTAAGAGCTATTCAGTTTTTGTGCTTTCTAAGAGTGATCATTCTGATATCATACTGAGCGTATTGTGAGCATTATTCTTGAGAAGATTTGGAGTGGATTATTGCAACTGCCGACTTGAAGTTTCATTGCTAATAATTCTTTATTCGATGGATTCCTGGTGAGATCGTTCCAAGTTTTTTTTCTATTAACTATTGTGTGATATTATTGTTTAATACTTGGAATTTTGATATTTGAAATCATTTTTTCTGATTTTTAAATTGAAAATTATTTTGAAACGATTTCTTGAGAAAATCTGATTACGTGCTAAATTGCTTACTACTCGTGTTTTTATTAAAATCAAAATTTGAAATTCTCACTGTATTTCTATCACTAGTGTCGGGACATTAATTGAGTTGAAATTTATCTAGGGTGGTAGAAGCTCCGAGTGGGAAAAGACTTATGATTTTGTAATTGGTGAGTTGTGTGTCGGATTAGATACCATTGAGAGTGTCTAATCAGGGGTAACTGGTTTCAATCTCTTCCAATAAAGAAATTGAGGTTTTGATCTTTGCCTAGTGTATAAACAGATTAGGTGTTAATTCTTCCTAAATAGAATTAATTTTGAGTGAATTTGTAACGATTCAATCCTTACCGGGTAAAAGGATACTTGGAGTGTTTTTTATGTGTGGTTTAATTCTTAGCCTAAGCCTAAAAGAATTAGGTTAGTCTTGAGCCTGAAAAATATAAGGTTATTCTTGAGTCTGAGGAAAAGAAAAATTTATTCCTGAACCTTGGAAAAATAAGTTGTAAAAGTTAATTCTGAGCCTGAGAAAAGAATCATTGTGTAAAGGTTTGGTTCCTACATGTTTAAAAGAATCTTAGTGATTAGTGGGTGCAACTCCCCGTGGAGCTCGGGGGAATGGATTAGCCAAGAATAGCTTGATGAACCAGCATTAGTTTCTGGTGTGTTGCTCTCTTTACTTTATTTATATATTTATTGTTTGGTGTGCACCTAGTTGATAATATATTTCCACTACTATAAAGGTAATAGTTAATTTAGGATAAAATTAATTATTTGATTTTTTGAAGTATTATTATTTGATAATTTTTATTACTACTCAATTCACCCTCCTCTTAGGTAGCTTACTGGGCCAACACTCTGTGTGATGAGGGAAGCGCGACGGTCAGGGATATCAAGTCCTGGCTGAAATTGGCATCTCGGTGGCTTCAAACCACGAAAAAACAACATCGAAGGGGCTTCTTCCGATAAATCTGCCGACCAAAAATAGCTCGCTTGACTGGTGGGTATTTTCCAGGGTGGTTGGTAGCCCGGAGTCTGGTTGTCCTCTAGGTGGTGCAGGTCAAGGGCAGGTGCGGTCCTTCTATGCGACCATTTTCTATACAGCAGTCCTCCGATTTACCATCTGGGCGACCCTTTTGGAGAGAGATTCCATGTGCCTTCCTTGATGGGCAGAGATAGCGCGTCAACTTGGAGGGGAATTTTTTAACTTTTGCTGGGCTCATGGCCAGTAATCTCCTGAGCAGCGAAATTCTTGGCGAAAGACCACAAGATTACTATTTTTTGGGAGACCAAATTGTAGACGGTCCCCATGTGCCCCCCAATGGGCAAAGGCAGCATGTCAACCCAACGGGGAATTTTTTTCAACTTTTGTTGGGCTCAAGGTTGACAATTCCCGAGCTACGAAATTCTAAGCCACGACCCCTGGACGGGTGGAATCCTAGGTGGCCATCCCTTGGTGGACAAATCCCTGGAGTTCAAGCTCCTAGAGGGCAAACTCTTGGAGGTCAAGCTTCTGGAGGGCAAACTCTTGGAGGTCAAGTTGTTAGCTCACGGAGGTGAAACCTCTGGAGGGCACTTTTTTGAGAAGCAAACATCTGGGTGATGGATCACGATATGGCTATTCTTAGGGGGACTAATTTGGAGAAGGCTCTCATGTGCCCCCTGATGGGCAGAGGCAGGGCATCAGCTGGGTGGGGAATGTTTTCAACTTTGTTGGGCTCGAGGTCGACGATCTTCTAAGCAAAGAAATTCTGGACAACAAATCCCGACGGGTAGCATTCTGAATGGTATTTTTCAAACTATTAGCAAACGATCTTCTGTGCAAATAAATTCCAGGCAACAACCCTCGGCGGGTAGAATTATGAACGACACTTTTCGAACCGTTAACAAGTTATCGATTTTTGGCAAGGGATCCTCTTTACAACGATGACTTTCTTGGGCGTTGTTTTTTCTGAGCGGTGAGCTCTGACCAGTACTCTTCTGAGCAGCGATCTTTGAGCAACGCTCCTTTGAGTGGTGCTTTTCTGACCGTCGACCTCTAAACAACACAAAACGCAGACTCGTACAACTTCATAACGCTTGTCACCATAATCACCTATCACCTGGTGTTGCGATATTTTATACGCTTTGATTTTACTCGCAAGTGCACGAGGTCAAGTTTTAATAGTATAGAAAGTGAGGGGTTGTCGTATCCATAGGGACTGGATTAAATTGTCGTTAAGTACTGCGATTGTCATAACCGAACTTTATTTAGGCGTTCCAATTTTTTGTTTTTGTAAAAATATAAAACTAAACTAAACCAATTAAACTAAAATACTAAGAATTAATTCTATGAGAATATATTATCTAGGGATTACTTCGTTCACTTAAACTTGTTTGATTTAGTCTAGTTTACATTAACGGTCATTAATCTATTCGACAGTCTAGGTGTCTAAAACTCACTCATTACCTCTCCCGAGTGTAAAGTGAATGAATATGCAACCGTGTCAACACCAATATCCCTATCTAGAGTCTAAACAATTACATGAGCCTTGCTTCACCATCACGGATTGCATACATTCTAATAATCTTTCGAAACATTAGAACGTCGCAATGTGTTTAAATCCTAGTCCTAATCCAGGGTTACCTCTCCCGAGTGTCAAATCCCGTATTCTCAAATCAACCATAATATCATAACAAGCATAATATGGAAGTAAAAGAAGAGTAAACACAATTGAATAGGGATGAACAACCGATAACGAAACAACGATTTACTCAAACATGTATATTAGTGAACTACATCAATCCCTAAATAATAAACGTTTAGATCATGGCCATAACCAAATATTAAACTAAAAATAATATATACATGATCAAACAACCAACAAGATTTAAGACATAAAGAGAGAAATAAGGGAGAATAGCCGATATCTGAAGAATGGATGATTCCATGTCCATAAAATCTGCTCCGATCTTATGTCCTATTTTCCAAACGTGTTCTCCTCTTCTTGGTCTGATCTTTGAGCTCTCAAAACTCCCCAAACATGTTCTAGGAATGAGTGGGAATGAGTGGATATCAATTAGAACACCAAAATATCCTAAAATATATGAAAATATCATTATCAGCTGTTGTCTGGTCGCTACAGTGAGTAAAAGCTCGCTGCAGTAATGGGAAGTTAGTAAACACACTGACGGGAGCTCACTGTAGTGGGAAAATGCTTGCTGCAGTGAGCAATATCGTTGCAGCGAGATAAATTCTCGCTGCAACGAGTTTTAGACAGTGTCTGATGCCTAATTCGTATTTTGGCCGTAACTTTCTTATCTGAACTCTGATTGAGATGATTCAAAAACTTATGAAAATTTAAGACATATATATACAACTTCTATGTTTTTATATTTTCCAAAATCGAATTGCATTATTGTCAACATTGGCCTTGAAGTTACTGCACCTGAACCAATTTTGCATCTTGTTTCCCCTTTATTTATAAACCTACAAAACAATACAAAACATATTAAACTAACAAAAATACACTAAAAAACACAAATTTTTTAACCTAAAAATACTTGATTTGTTGGTAAAGAAATCACTCATCAAATACCCCCAAACTTCAACGTCTGCTTCTCTTCAAGAAAAACACTCACACAAGAAAACAAACTACCACAACGAATTAACGAACACAAATACTAAAGAATAAAAACTCAAACAAACTAAAAACAACAACGTGTGAGTTTTGAATTTCAACTAATCGACCAAAAAGTTTTCCCTCAACGGCCCTCAATCATATCGAGTTCAAGAAATAGACCAATCTGTAACATTCGGTCAACCGATTGGGTTAGTGAGTTGGTAAAGCAAAAATAGACCAATTTGTATAATTCGGTCAACCGATTAGAAAAAATCAGTCAACCGTTTGAGTCAGTGTGATTTTTGGAGCGTATTAGAACCACCCTGTATCATTCGGTCAACCGAATGGTGAAATTCGATCATCAGATTAGACTTACGATTTTGGTAGAGAAGGAATAGAGAATTCGGTCAACCGACTGAGCTTGTGAGATTTGGCTTGGTTCAGGCAACTTTGACACCTATTCGTATTTTGGCCATAACGTTCTTGTTTGAACTCCAATTGAGGTGATTTAAGATGATATAGAAAGCTTGTAGTTTCTGCACCTACAACCAATTGGCCTGTGAGCTTTGGCTTGGTTTCGGCTCTGAATCAATCAGTTAATCGAATTTTGGGGTTTAGTTAACTGACAATTTCAGTTGTGATTTTGAGGAACTTGATATCTTAGTAAAAAATAATCCATTTTTTTTTTTAATTCCAAAGGAGAGATTTGGTACATCTATTTGATTATCCATATTGATTTGGTCCACATAATTTATAATTCTCTTACATTAAGTAGATACATACTTCCTATCATTGTGATTGAAAATTGAGAATTATTTTACGGGCTTATTTGATAGATTTAGAAAGTTATTGTGATGTGAAATATCCTTGAAATGAAAAATATTATTATATGTGGTCTAAGAGTACCTTTTAGAGGCATATCTTTTGAAAAGTAGTCGTTAGAAGGCTTGTTATCAGTCTATAAAAATAGACCTGCGGGATTGAGAATAATTATATTACGAACATCAATTCAAAGCTTTTTTAAGAGATATTTTTGCTGAGATTTTTGTGAGAGATTCATTTTAAGTTCTTTATCTAAAGCACTATTGATTTGGCGTCATCGACTTGTGCTATATTGCGATTCTGTTTCAATCTTCGATGTTTTTCTGGTGAGATCTTTCCAAGTTATTATTCTCTCTTTCGAATTCATATTATTAATGATTGCTTGGTTATAAGAATGTTAGAAAATCTTTTCAAACTTAAAAGCCTGAAAAATCTTTCTAAAATGATTTTGTTTGATTATCTAATTACGTGCTCTAAATTGTACTACCCACATTGTTTATTAATTAGATATTGTTTGCCTCATATTGTATCTACCATATAGTAAATTTTAGGACATTAATAGAGTATATCTGTGCTGAGGTGATAGAAGCTCATTATGGGAAAAAACTCATATTTTTCTGCATTAGTGAGTTTGAGTAGATTAGACACGGTTGGGACAGTGTCTAGTCAGGGTAGCTAGATTTCGATCTGTTTCTTGTGAAAAAAATTAGGGTTTGATCTTTGTCCTGTGAAAAGTTTAGGTTATTTTTTTCCCTTAATAAGAACTAAGTTTTGATTCTCCCTACAATTGAATTGTGTTTTTGATTGAATTGTAAATGTTCCATCCTTACCTATGAAAAGGATACTTGTGAGAGTGGTGAGATTAGTCGTTAGCCTGATAAAAAGATAGGGTTCACCCTTGACCTGGAAAAAGGGTAAAATTGTAAAGGTTGATTCCGAGCCTGGGAAAAGAATTATTGTAAGGGTTTAGTTCATACCTGGTAAAGGAATCAGGGGTTTAAATGTTGCGAATCTTCGTGGAGCTCAAGGGACTGGATTAGGCAAGATATATCTTAGTATGCTACATTATTTGCTTTTCTTTATATTGTGTTTGGGTGGGCACTTAGCGTTAAATACTTATCCGCTGTGTAACTAAGATAATAATCAATTTTAAAAAATTAAATATTTAATAATTAAGTGTTTAAAGAATTATTTGATTAAATTTTATAACTACCAAATTCACCCCCTCTTAGGTAGCTCATTAGGCCAACAACAACGATTGGTCCCCCGTAGTCAGTCATTGATGGGTTTTTCGTAATCAGGTTCATTTCGGGATGTCACTTTTTTGTGGAAGATCACCCGCGACGCTGAGTGGTAGTACGAAATTACGTTGCTACTTTTACCGCAAGTGTACGGGTCAAATTTTAGTATAGATTGGGAAGAGTAAGGGTTGTCGTATTCACAAGGATTGGATAAGATTATCGTTGAGTACCGCGATTGTCATAACCGAACTTTATCTAGGCGACTTAAATTTAGGGCTTTTATATTAATAATAAACTAAACTAATTATACTAATACACTAGTATGACGTTTATGGGAAAATATTTGTCTGGGGATTAATTTCGTTCACTTAAACGTGTTCATTTCAATCTAGTTTACATTAACGGCATTCCAATCTATTCGACAATTTAGGTACCGAAAACTCACTCACTACCTCTCCCAAGTGTAAAGTGAATGAATATGTGACTTCACGTCAATGCTGAAGTCCCCTTCAAGCTTCTATACGACACTTGGTCATATGAGTCTCGCCCTAACCTCACGGATTACATACTTTCTAACGCCCTCCCGGGTTATTAGATAATCGCGTTGTGTTTAAACCCTAGTCCGAATTCGGGGTTACCTCTCCTGAGTGTCAAACTCTGTATTCTTTGTATATCATAACAAGCATATAAACGTGGAAGAACGGTGCTAAAAAAAACATCGATTTTATATAAAACAACGTTTTCATGAAGTACATCGCTCCTAGACAATATATGTTTAGCTACACTTGGCCATAGCCCTATATACAACTAGAAACAAACTAAACATATACAAAACAACCAACCAAACTAAGAAAAAAATATGAGAAATAAGGAGACTAGTCGTTATCCGAAGATCCAACGCTAAAACCGCTTCGAGAACGTTTCCTCCTCTTGTTCTTGATGATATTTTTTTGGTTGGATGTGTCTTGGATCTCTCAAGACTCCCAAAAAAGTCACTCTTGTTTGGGGAGAATAGATGTATATTTATAGGATCCAAAATATCTCAAAATATCCCAAAATATCCTAAAATATTTGTTGTCGGACCGCTGCAGTGGTGGTTTCACCGCTGCAGCTGATAGGTGTGATCCACTTACGTATTTCCAAACCGAATTAAGTTAGTTTTCGAGCGTTTATATAGTATTTTATTATGTTTTAATTAGTTTTCAAACTTTTTGTATAAATTAGGTGTGTGGGATATAAAGATAGGAAACTAGAGCGAAAACGATGAGATCGAACCAAAGCAAGTCGAAGTTACGATGGATAAACAACCTCGAAGGCTAAAATATGAAACAGGCCCACCGCCTAGGCGTCCAGACCACTGCCTAGGCGGTGAAGAAGTTGAGAAAAGAGCAAAATATTACTGACGGACCACCGCCTAGGCGAAGATTCCTTCGCCTAGGCGAAAATCCAGCAGAAAACGAAGATAGGCTACTGACAGTCGATCGCCTAGGCGGAAAAATCCACCGCCTAGGCGAAAATCCAACAGAATGTTCTTCCACATCCACCGCCTACTTCACAGCCTAGGCGATCAGCCGAACCGACCTAACTCCGCCTAGGCGAAGAATCCACCGCCTAGGCGGAAATCCCCTGCACAATCTTAAGATATTTTTGGATATTTTTAGGATATTTTGGCTATAAATACCCCCTCTCCTCCCCCTTCTCTGGTTTCTCTCTGGCTCTCTTGTATTTTTGAGCCCCTTAGGCTATATCTAAGGGTATATTTAGGAGTTTTATAGGTGGAGCTCACATCCCGAAGTAGAGAAGACG
The DNA here is from genome assembly GCA_016647705.1 of Eucommia ulmoides. NCBI lineage: Eukaryota > Viridiplantae > Streptophyta > Magnoliopsida > Garryales > Eucommiaceae > Eucommia > Eucommia ulmoides. The sequence goes on from CM028340.1 coordinate 14,205,597, forward strand.
GCGAATCGATCGTTGAGTGTTCCTAGCGGTTTATCTTCGGACGAGGCTAAGTTCTTCGATTGTTTTTCCTTATTTCTTTATATTAGGATCATGTGAGAATGTTTAGCTTGATTTATATGTTTATGCGGCTTTGGCCACGAGTTAAATATGGATTATAGTAGGGATTAACAGTATATTTATAAATATGTTAGTTTGGATGATTTCGGTATTGTGTTTATGTTTGTTCTTCGTAGTTTGATTATGTTTATCGTATTGTTTATTTATTATGCTTAGAATGGTAAATGGAAAATACGGGATTTTGACAAATAACGGATTCGAATTAGGGTAAACAAACGTCACGATTCTATAACCCGATCGGGGTTTGAATCGTGGACAATCGATGACGTTGGGGCAAGAGTCACGCAACCTAAGGTCGTTAAGATGTTGAGGGGGACTTCTTCGTTGGCTCAAAGTTGCGTTATAGCCCTCGTCTTACACTCGGGAGAGGTGGCGAGAGAGTTTTAGAACAGAGATTGTCGATAGGGTAAATACAACGCGACGATCCAATAACCAGGGAGGGAGTTGGATTGTGTGCAATCAATGACGCTAGGCGAGACTCACATGACCTAGGGTCGTTAAGATATTGAGGGGGACTTCTTCATTGACTCGAAGTCATGTATTCCCCCGTCTTACACTCGGGAGAGGTGGCGGTGGAGTTTACGTACCGAGATTGTCAAATAGGTCGAACACCGTAAATGTGAGTAAATCGAGATCGAACACGTATTTGTAAACACGTTAATCCCTAGGCAATTCTTGACCCTAAAACATATTAGCATATTAGTTTAGTTAATTTAAGTTATATTAGTATTAGTTTAATTAATTAAATACATTTGTTTTCGCCTAGATAAAGTTAGGTCACGACAAACGCGGTATTCGATAGTAACAACACCAATCCCTGTGGATACGATAACCCGATCTGAACGATCATACTATACTAAAACTTAGACCTTGTATACTTGCGAGTGTAAGTAGTGGTGTATTTTACGCGCTACCAACAGCGGTTGGAAAGTCAGTAGGGTTTTGCCGGATGACTGCTGCAGCAATGGTTTCACTGTTGTAGCGGTGGAGCTCTCTACATTTTGAACGCTGCAACCGTGGTTTCACCACTGCAGCGGTGGAAATGCAGCAACTCTATGTATTTTGACCGCTGCAGTGGTGGATGTAAGTTCTAAATATTGACCTTTTTGTTTTTTTTCTCCACCGTTCTTCCACCTTTTTGCTCGTTTATGGACCGTTTTCGTCCTTTTTCATCCCAAACACCTGATTTATACATAAACAAATAAAAATATATTAAAACGCTATAAAAATACTCAAAAACTACCAAAATCGGTTTAAAAATAAATAGATAAATCACCTATCACTAAGCACCGGAATACCGATTTGGAGAATCATCCGCGATTTAGAGGGTCGAAATGTCATTCTAGAGAATTATTCGTGACTCTGAAAGTCGGGGTGTCATCTTTGAATAATCATTCATGACTCTGAGGGCCGGGATACTGACTTTGGAGAATCATCTGTGACTTTAAGGGTCAGGATGCTATTCTTGGAGAATCATCCGCGACTCTGAGGGTCAGGATGCCATTCTGGAGAATCATCAACAACTCTAAGAGTGAGAATTATCTGCGACTCTGGGGGTCGGGATACCATTATTTGAGAATCACATAAGGCACATTGCACAAAACACTTTCTTTATTAATAAGCAAAAACCTTTATACTCATACATACTTGAAGTTGTTACAAAATTGGATCTTCTTTATAGAAGTAGCGCTTCAGATATTCAGTATTCCATGGGTGCCTGAGCGACACTCCTTCTTCTGTCTTAAGATCGTAGGTGCCCGGACGTACAATACCGGTAACTCTATACAGTCTTTCCCAAGTGGGGGCCAATTTTCTTCTTGGCTCTCCTCTTGTGCCTCTTCTTGGAGGATAACATTTTCTCTTTCCCATAACTGAGTCTACCATGGATGACGTTGATCTCGTTGTCCATGCGCTGATCGTCCCTGATCTCAACCATCTGGGGCTGGGGATAACCATAGTTTTCTTATCTACTCTGGGCCCGAGGTTCTCCCTAGGGGCCATCCTCGTCGGGATGCTCCCGATCTTCTCTCTAGACATAGTTCCTGAGATAGCCTCTCCGGATAAGGGCTTTAACCTCCTACTAGAGCAGGAAGCAACTTTTTATAGAGTGGCCCCGGTCTTAGTAAAACTCGCAGTAATTGGTGGTAACGGAATATTACATTGCTACTTTTACTGCAAGTGTACGGGTCAAGTTTTATAGAATAGTGAATGAGTAGGGTTGTTGTATCCACAAGGATTGGATTGAATTGTCACCAAGTACCGCGATTATCATAATCAAACTTTATTTAGGCGATTAAGATTAGAGTTTTTGTTTTTAATATATACTAAACTAAATTAAGAATTAATTAAACTATAATACTAAGTATATTATATGAGAATAGATTATCTAGTGATTAACTTCGTTTACTTATACGTGTTTGATCCAATCTAGTTGACATTAACGGTATTCAAACTATCCAACAATCTAGGTATCGAAAACTCACTCACTACCTCTCCCGAGTGTAAAGTGAATGAATATACAACTTCGCGTCAATGCTGATATCACTATCTAGCATCTAAATGACACTGATCAGATGAGTCTTGCCCCAACCTCACAGATTGTATACTTTCTAATACTCTCCCGAGTCATTAGATCACGTTGTGTTTAAACCCTAGTCCGAATCTGGGGTTACCTCTCCCGAGTGTCAAATCTCGTATTCTCAAACCAACCGAAATACCATAACAAACATATAATGGAAGTAATAAAATGGTAAACACAATCGAATAGAGATGAACAACCGTTAACGAAACATGATTTACTCAAACAACATATATTAGTAAACTACAGCAATCCCATAGATAATCAACATTTAGCTGTTGGCCATAACCAAATATTCAACAATAATCAATATATACATGATCAAACAACCAAAAATGAGTTAAGAATAAAGAGAGAAACAAAGTAGAATAACCGTTATCTGAAGGATGACGTCCGTAAAAACCGCTCCGATCTTGTTTCCTCTTTCCTTAATTGTGTTGCTTCTCTTTGGTTGGTTGAGAGCCTCAAAAGTACTCCCAACGTGTTTCAAGTGTGTTCTCTAAATGTTGGAAATCGAGGGATAAGGAAAAAAAGACCAAATTATCTAACAAAATATCTAAACAAAACTTTACAGTTGGAGTTTCGGCGTTACAACGGTGAGTTCCACTGCTGCAGCAATGGGATGTCGGTAGGCTCATCACTGCAGCAATGAGGGCCATCGCTGCAGCGGTGGTTGGGCAGAGAGTTTACTGACTCTTCACCGCTACAGCGGTGAGGCTGCTTGCTTATTCTTGGATCTTTTTCAATGTTTATCCATCAATTTGCTCAATTTTCAACCGTTTTTGCTCCTAACCCCTGCTTTGAACAAAAACAAATAAAAAAGAATTAAAACATTACAAGAATACTCGAAACTACCAAATTCAGCTTGGAAATAGATAAATAAATTCAACCTATCAAATACCTCTAAACTTAGAATTTTGCTAGCTCTCGAGCAAAACACTCACACAATAAAATAAACTGCCACGACTAATTAACGAATTTAAATACTAAAAACAAAAAACACAAATCAACTAAAAATAACAACAACGTATGAGTTTTAACTTTCATCTATACGACCAAAAAGTTTTCCCTCATCGGCCCTCAATTATATCGAGTTCAAGAGTAAAACTCACCATGTGGTGTTTTAGAATTTCAACATTCAATAATAGTAAGCGTCATTCTAGATTATGTTCAAGTGTGTGCGAAAACTCAATCATACAACCATTCACAGACCGGATTGGATTATCCACCAACAAAGTTCATGACTTAAACCATAAAGGTATAAGATATCCATATACCTAACTGGGTTCCACTCTCCATTAATGTAGGCTTGAAAATTCAAAAAGATCAATAGGACTTGGTTCATTTTTTTATATTTGGCCAAGGGTATATCGGGAATATAAAACAAGTTAATGTTATTAACTTAACGATACCTGAGGCATAATGTTTGGCGCTCAATCACACTCGTAACCCCAAAGATAAATTCGAAACAAGCATTTAAGAACATTGTACTCACTTGTCAAAAGAAACAAAATAAAACTATATTTACATATGTTTTTATTTATTTTTTATTTTTATTATTTTTTTTTTATGACCACACCCCCAAACTTATTTGATTTGTACAATTTCACGGTTGTGGAAATACGATAGAAAAATTATAAGTGAGTACTCGAATACCGAACCAATCAATAGTTCGCCCAAAACCCAATCGCTTACTTCAAGTAGCATAACAAACGTTAACTTGATTTCAACTCAAATCGTGCCTTAGGTTTAGCGACAGTGGTTTGGAAAAAACTTTATCGGCTAAGGCATTTGATATGTGTTCAGAATTAAAACGGTTAACAGGCTTCGACAGGGTAACGAGGGGTAAAACATTTTTCATAGAAGGTTTCAACGGCTCAAGCGATCAAAATGAATACCTAAATCATATCTCCTGAACTACCTCGCCTAGGATTTTGCCTCAAGTTTCCTCCAATCAGGTTCTAGAATCCCTAAAATTGTCATGAACTTGCTACTGAATAATCAGTGTTAAATCGATTGAATAGTTATACAATGAGTCTACGTGCTCGTTCAAATTAGGATCTACAATGACTTTTACCAAAATGAGATGTCAAGCACACAAACACACATGAATGACCATTACGCTTGATCTTGAAAAACAACTAAGGGATAATATCATTATCGGGTAATGGCCCAGATGAACTACAAAACTCAATATACAACAACTACTACAAACATAAACACATTTATACTACTACTAAACAAACATGCTTACATTAAAACAATTTAACTTAACTACATAACTAACAAAAAGATATCATACTATAAAGCATACAAAACATCCCCCCCCCCCCCCCCCAAAACTCATACGGGTAATGTCCACAGTGACCCAACATCCAACTCAACAAATAGCATGCATTATATTGACGAAAAAGGTTTTGAACACATACCTGGGAGGCGAGACAATCTTGCCTCCGAGTGTAGTCGGAGATGATGGATTGATTTATTTGAAAACTTGGGTTGTTACCCCAGAAGTGCTTGGTTTAATGTCCTCGGCTTGACACGGAGAATGGCTTGTCAAAGAGCGGCTTCTTTCCATAGTATGTGTCATACAACACCACATATGGGTATTGGTTCAGGATGCCCTCAAGCTTGGCGAGATGTGGCATTATATGGCCCGTACTCTCAACGTGACTCGACTCCAATTGTGTTCCTCCTCTTTGGTTGGTTGAGAGCTCTCAAAAACACTCCCAAAGTGTTCCAAGTGTGTTCTCCAAATATTGGAAATCGAGGGATAAGAGAAAAAAAAACAAAATATCTAATAAGATATCTAAACAAAACTTTACAATTGGGGTTTCGGTGCTGCAGCGGTGGGATATCGGTAGGCTCATCGCTACAGCAATGGTTGGGCAGAGAGTTTACTGACTCTTTACCGTTGCAGCGATGGGGCTGCTTGCTTATTCTTAGATCTTTTCAACGTTTCTCTACCAATTTCCTATCAATTTGCTCGATTTTCAACCGTTTTCGCTCCTAATCCCTACTTTGAACAAAAATAAATAAAAATGAATTAAAAATTACAAGAATACTCGAAAACTACCAAATTTGGCTTGGAAATAGATAGATAAATTCAACCTATCACTTGGTCATTGACCTCCCAACCGGCTTCTTTCTCAAGGCAGCAGAAGAGGAAATAAATCACATCTTGATTTTTCTGTGAAGATGGCAGCTACCGAGGCCATAAGCGGAGTGAACCCTTGTTGGCGATGCTCTAGGGGACGAAATGGTCTCATGTCCCTGGTCAAGGGTCCTAATCTCTCTTAGAATTGTAATATTTTTAGCCTTGGGCTCGATTTAGAACTCCATTCTTCGATTCTTTCTACTTGTTCATTCTTTCCCCATCTCTTCTGATTGCAGCACAAAGGTCAACATTTTAAAACTTTGTCCCATGATCTGGAGCCTAATCAAGAGTAGGGATATGATTTGAACAAAGGTCATAAGATAACCTCTGATACCAGAGCCCATCAATAAAGGCATTCAGTGTCACGCTTTCAGAGAGCTCGTTGTATGCATTGGCTTCTCGGTTAAAGTACTCGACGTAATTTCCCAAGGATTTACCTAACTCCTACTGGAGATCAAGGACATAGGCCATAGTCTTTGGCCTCTACTAGGAGCAGCTGAAACAAGCCAAAAATAATTGCTCGAGCTCTAAGAAGGTTGAAATGGATACTAGCCTCAGACCTTAAAATTAGGACCTCACTGCCCCTGGAAGGGTAATGGGAAAGGCTTTGTACCACAGGGCTACAAAGACCACCTGCATGTCCATATAAGACTTGAACATTGACAGGTGGTCGATTGGATCCAATATCCTGTCATATAGATTCATCTGGGGGTGAGCAAACCGTCTCGGCATTACTTCCTCTAAAACTAACTTCTTCAACAAATGGAGACCTCACATCCACAATAACACCTTATCCTGCCCGGACTTTGTGCACCTCCTGGAGGTGGGCTTCCATGTCAATAAGGTGGCGCTCTACAGCTTCTACAACTTAGGGCTCCTCCCGTATACGATTGCCCATAGTTTGGGCCACAATGTGATAGTAGGAAGGCAAGTGGAAGCTGATTTCACGTTTACATCGGCCCCTGAGGTCGAACCTAGCTGGCTGATGGAGAGCACATCCGTTAGGGGATGCTGATAGGCCCGTTGCTGCATGTGTGTGCAGCGGAGAAGGTGGAGATCTTGGCATCATTGGTGGCCCTCTCTACTCCTATAGACTCATGGTCATGAGATGGAGCGCGGCCCCCAGGCTCCCGCTCATTCGGATATACCATTCGAATGTCGCGGTCTTGGGGTCGTTCCTCGGGCCTTGTAATCTAGAGAGTTGGTTACCTTGGATGGGGGGCAGCGACAGGCGTGCAAGAATGATCTGTTACATGACTTAAACTCATTTATTTGGCTCTTAAGGAGATTAATCCAAGATGCTTCCGCAACTACTAAGGCTTATCCCGCAAACGTCTTAGGGAGCAGGATAGATGACCTTGCTTGGTCTTTGGGGGTGGTTATCCTCGTTGGTGAGAACTGAGAGATGTGGCCTTAGAGCATTCACCATATCTTCTGATCCTTCTGGAGGAAAATAGTTGCTCGCAACATGAGCTTCTGTTCTGTGTCTGTCTATCTAGCTAGACCTTGCGATCATTCAGTCTTAGTCTAGTAGGGAGCGATAATCGGGGGAAGACTTTTCGCACTGTTCCCACAGATGGCACCAAACTGTTCGTTAGACATCTCGAGTATGGTTCAGTCAAGAGTAGGTCGGTCCTCTTGATGAGGTGGAGTTGCTAAGTCAGAGTTTGAGTTGAAAATTCTTCAAGTGAACTATAACTAACCACCTAGGGTCTGACTAGATGAAGTCCAAAGTCCTGCCCTTCGGGGAGTTGTACCTACATAAGGCCTGGGCAGAATTTATCCTGACGGAATACCTCGGGCATGAGAGAAAAGGTTTAGAGAGAAAGGTTACAGAAATGCGTCAAATATGTAAATGAGCATTGAACGTTAGCATTACCTTGGGCTTGTATTTCCCCTGGTATTTATAGGCATTGGAGATTATTTGTTTTACCTAATCGGGCTTAAACACGGTTAATTATGCGAAACCATGTGTTTAGCTGATAATCCAGGGCGTTCAGGAGATAATCACCGGACTTGGACTTTTGGGTCCATTTGGAAAATCCACAGGCCTCTACTAGGCCTGTGGAAATGTGCTGGTGGAGGAGCATGGAGAGTTGTGGAGTTCTGGAGGAGAAACCGACTGACATGGTGTGCTGATTGAGAAAAACAGTTAAGTCCATGAAGTTGGCCATCCAGAAACACGACATAGAGTTCTGGGCGGCAGCGCCCCTGCGAGGCACACTGCTCCTTTCTGGGTACAAAGGAGATTCGAGGGAATGAGCCTTGGTCAGCGTATGCTCCTATATGAAACTCTGAATTCTGGAATGTGGCCACGTCATGGTAACGATAAGCACGTCATTGGGGTCCTGATGCTGACTGGGTGATGCCCAAAAACACCCTCATCAAATACCCATATCGCTTGTCCATTTAAAAAAAAAAAAAACTATTTATTTTACATGAAACTTTTTAAATTTTTTAAAACATAAAACTAATCTCAACTTTTATCCGCGTGTGTGTGTGTTTTTAAATGTTTTAATGGGTAAAGAATCTATTTTTTTAATTAATTTTGACATTTAAGGTATTTATTAAAAAATAATATTTTAGGATCTTTAAAAAATTAATCTTCATAAAATTTTGAATCAAAATTATTTGAAAATTTTAATTTTTCACCTCTTAAAATATAAGAAATCATATATCGAGTACCAAAAATGTTTAAAAACTAGATAAAATTTGCATTTTAAAATTCTGAAATTTTATTTTTATGTATAACAAATATTTTTCTAAAAGGGTAAGAGGTTTGAGTGTCAAATATTAATATTTGTTTTTTCAAACAATTCATTTCAAGTTGTAATATTTTTTTTAGAGGAATCTATGCATATACAAATCATCCGAAATAAAAGTTTAGTTAGTAGCCAATTTGTATTACAAAATTAAGGATGTAACATGCAATAAAGATATTTCAGTCTATTTGCCACAATTCCACTAGATTGAATGGAAAAACTTAGGGCCCGTTTGGTTAGTGTTGCCAACCAAATCCAACTCAATTCAACCCAAAAATTTTGAGTTTGATTTTTGGGAACGCGTTTGGCAAATATAAAACTCAACCCAACTCAACCCAAAAAATAGGAATTAATTCTCAAAATCCTAAAAAAACCAGAAATAAAAAAAAAATAAAAAAAATTGTTTCTTTTTATGCCCAAAAAATTCAACCCAAAGTTCTCAACTTCCGTCTTTATCTGTCGGCCAACCCATCGCCGGCGACCGTCCGGCGATCTTCCGCTTCCGCCGGCGACCGCCGCTGCCTGCCGGCCACCGTCTGACACCGCCGGCGCCGCCGCCAAACACAAAAAAAAATTCAAAAAAAAAAAATTAGTTTTAGGATAAAATCGTTACCAAACACATTCTGTTCTCAGCACAAAACGAGAATTGTCGTTACCAAACGCAATTCTGTTCCTAAAATTCTCAACCTAACCCAATTTAATTCAACTCAACCCATTCCAGTTGGGTTCAGAAAAGTGCAAACACTAACCAAACGCCACCTTATTTTTTCAAATAAGGAGGTAAAATGTTTATTGTCAAAGTAGAAGGGGTAAAATGAATGAGTCTAAGCATAAGGGGGGTGAACTACAACAGTTAATGATAATTTGGCCCCTAATTTGACCGAATTGCCCTTTATAATATGTGGTATTTTCGTCAGTGCTTACCCTCTATCATTCAGATTTAGATACAACGGTTATATTTTTCGTTAAAATTAATAGTCAAATCTCAAAAAGTTAAAATTAATAAATTATTTAATATTAATTAACATTTATACTCCAGCGTCCAATTGGGTTAGGTATATTTGTTTGTCTTTTTTTTTTTTTTTTTTTTTTTTTGCTTTGTCTTCTCCTCTATCCTCTATGTCATGTGGGTCAGGTCGAGTGTAAGGGCAAGTTTATTATTCCGTGAAATTCTTATTACTTATTTACCTGTTGTATTTAAGTTTGAATAACGTGGTGGGAAGTGCAATTTGGTCATATAACAAGGGGATAAAGTATAATTAACCCAAACTATAATTACCTCAATATGCTTAAGTGTCCACTTTTAACTTATTTACACAATAATTGTAAAGTTGGGATTCGCATCCTAATTTTATCCATTAAAAATAAAAACGGGATTTAGAACTCCAGCTATAGCAAAGATATTGAATTTTGTTTTCAAGTTCCTATGAAAATCCAGGCAATATGCCTTCCTCCCTTTGTTGTAACTTTGACCGAATTATTTTGACGACGATGCAATTTTTTCGGTAATTTTGATTTAATAAACGGTGACTTATCCCTATATTAAATGGACCTCATTTTTTTATACATAAATTATATTCATAGGACTCTATACTGAAACTTAAAACATTAAAAACGGACTAATGAATGATTTTTTAAAAATTGTCAAAATTAGCCAAATAAGCTGTTTCGATGACAACGCAGTTTTTTCAACAATTTTTAGTTAACAAACGGTGACTTATTTATACTCGAAATGAACAAAATATTTTTGTACATAAACTATTTTCATAACACTCCATACTTCAACTTAAAACAACAAAAACGAACTACTGAATGATTTTTGAAAAATCGTCAAATTTGGCCGGATAAGGTTAAATTTATAAATCAAACTTGATAAAAATCCAGCAAAATTTGATGATTTTTTAAAAATCATTCACTTATTCGTTTTTGGTGTTTCTAAGTTGTCTTATATAGTGTTATGAATGTAGTTTATTTACAAAAAAACTTCGTCCATTAGGGTACGGATAAAGTCACCGTTTGATAACTCAAAATTTCCGAAAAAACTACGTTGTCATTGAAACAACTCATTTGGCAACTTTGACGATTTTTTAAAATTTATTCACTAGTCGATTTTCGGTGTTTTAAGTTTCACTATGGAGTGTTATAAACGTAATTTATGTAAAAAAAACATTAGGTCCATTTAAAATACGGATAAACAAAAATTGCACGGTCGTCAAAACAATTCGGCCAAAGTCACAACAAAGGGAGGAAGGCATTTTGTTAGGCACTTTTAAAAAAATTCAATATCTTTGTTATATTCGGGGTTCTAAACCTCGGTTTTGTTGGTTTTTAAAGTAATAATAAAATGTAATTTTTAAAGTAATAATAAAAATTAGTTATTAACAAAAAAATTATTCGTATTGATATATTTGTTAGTTTTTATTTCTTAGAATAATATTGCACAAGAAGTGCAACATGCGCTTGAAATTTTTACTATTGTAATATTTTAAAACAAAGGTGTTATTAAAATTTATGATATCCACATCTATATCTTCTAATGCTTAAAAGTGGTAAAAGAGAGAATGTTTTACTAAGATTAAATAATACATTTTTTTTAAAAGTGGTAGAAGAGAGAATGTTTTAATGAGATTAAATAATACATTTTTCAAATTTTTTATGGGTTCTACTTTTCTTTATTTCTTTATATATAAAATTAAAATTTGTTGATTTGCAAAAATTGATAAAGTTAATCTTAATTTGTGGTTATTTGTTTATTATTTTATACTATATTAGTAAAAAGTAATTTGTAGAAATATTATTTTACTATGATTATTTATGTCATTTTTAATAATATATTTATTTTCGATATTTATTAAAAGTCATTACTTACTAAAATTTATAGATTTTTATTTACCACAAATAAAAAAAAAAAAAAAAAAAAAATCAAACTAAAAGTACAAATTAAAAAAAAAATTAAAAAAAAATCAATATCTAATACTTAAAAGTGGAAGGAGAGAGAAGGTTTTAATGAGATTAAAAAATTCATTTTCATGTGTTTTGGTGGGTTCTAATTTTTATTTTTTTATACATAAAATTAGAATTTGTTGACTTGCAAAAAAATGATAAAATTAATTTTAATCTATGGTTATTAGTCTATTATTTTATAGTATATTAGTAAAAAATAAATTGTAAATTTACGATGATAATTTATGTAATTTTTAATAATATATTTATTATCGATATTTATAAAACATTATTACTTATTAAAATTTATAGATTATTATTTTTTATTTTTTATTACCACAAATAAAACAAAATTCAAAATAAAAGTACAAATTTGAAAGGAAAAAAAATAAGAGATATATTTATATCTATATCTAATACTTAGAAGTGAAATGAGAGAGAATGTTTTAATTATGTTAAAAAAATGCATTTTTCAAGCTTTTTAGTGGGTTCTAAGTGGTTTGACCCTTCCCCAAACCCCGCTTATAGCAGGATCTTTGTAGCACCGGGTGACCTTTTTTATATATAGAATAACGTGTGGCCCTACTCAATATGTTTTTAGCTATATTTAATTTTTTTAATTAATGCAAAAATATATGATTGATTCTCTGGTTCATATTTTAAATTACTTCGAAAAATAGTTGTGATTCAAATAATAATTCCATCCAAAAAGAAAATAGATACGCTATAAATTAATTAAATTAGAATTTTTTTACTTGCAAAAATTGATCAAATTAATCTTAATTTATGATTATTTGTTTATTATTTCATAGTATATTAGTAAAAATTAATATGTAGAAATATTATTTTACTCTTTTTATTATTTCTATAATTTTTAATAGTATATTTAAATAAATAATAGCATTTTTTTTTTAAACATGCGCATTAAATTAAGGTGGAAGTCGAAATTAAGAATTAACCACAACTCAAAAAAAGATATTTAATCAATATTTTTATTCCCATTGAATCAATGGTCAATATTTTATTCTCACTATCAATATTCTGACCCTAAGTTTTCTATAAACTAATCATTCTTAATTTTTTAAAACTATATATTTTTATCCCTTTATTTTTAGAAAAAGTTAATTGCAATCCCTCTACTTTATATAAATTTCAAGTGAATTTCTAAAAATAATTATTCTTTAAAAAATGTTCAATGTTTATCAAAATATTCAAATTAAAAACATATTTTAATATATATTTTTTTTAGACCTGCATATTATGTGGATCTAAAATTAGTAATACTAAAATTTGCAGTCCTTTAAATAAAGTGAAAGTATGGTTGTAATATTTAATTTTAAGAATGCGGATAGCAACCCGTTTAAAAAATAATAATAATTCAACAAAAAATACATTTCTTTAGGAACAAAAAAACAAAATAAAAAATGTGGTTGATAGTAACCAAAGGGTGGTCATGGGCTTAGGGGCTAGCCCAACCCACCTAGTCTAATGCTTTTATTTATTTATTTATTTATTTATTTTTAATTGTTTTTAGGATTCGGGCTTGATTTTTGAGTTCATGGGTAAGATTAGGGTCCCAAAATTTAGGCCCGTTCAGGGACGAGCTTGGGCATGACTATTTTTGTTTAAGATCAGACAACCTGAATATTTGTTAAAATAAATTATATATATATATATATATATATATGTATGTATATATATATATATATATGTATGTATATATATATATATATATATAAAAGATCATTTTATAGATTTTTAAGTGAGATAACGTAATTAATATGGAATTATGAATGTATATTAATTTAGTATGAATTATGGATAAGTGTTTTTAATTTTTTTTAATTAATATGGAATTATGAATGTATATTAATTTAGTATGAATTATGGATAAATGTTTTTAATTTTTTTTAAGAAAAATAATATTGGTAAGTACTAATTATTATATTGTAATGTATTTTATAATTTTAATTTGTTATTTTAGTGATTATTTTTTTAAAATAAAAAAAATTAAAAATAAAATTATATGGCCGGGCTTGGGTTGGAAATTTTTTGTTTAGGGTCGGGTCGGGAACGGACTTACCCTTTTTTATAATACCTTAGGTAGGGCCAGTCCATGACCACCCTAATAGTAAGAATAATATCTTAATATTATCCATATAAATAGTCTCTAAATCCAAAAAGAAATGATAGATGATTAATAAAAGGTGGGTGAAGAGGTTTATCTTCATCTTTCTCTACCAATCTTTTATAATATAAAATTCGAACAAAAAAAAAATTACTATTTTTTGCTTTAAGAAAAAGAAAGGACTTAAAAATTATGTTTTCAATTTTTGAAAGTACAAGAAAGGAAATTAAATTTGTTTTTTCTTTTTACTTAAAAACAAAAAGTACTTAAAAAAATCTATTACCAAACGGTGTCCTAGTTATTTTGAAAACAATAAGGTGGTTTTCTACAATTTGAAAAAAATACAAAAAAAATTGATTAGATCATATACATCAAAAGAAAGGAAAAATAAGTAGATTCTCCTTGAAACAAGTCAAGTATAATTTTTTATCAATTATCTTTTTATCTTTCAAATAAGTTTTCAGTCACTTAATTGATATCAATTACATTGAATCAAGTGAATAAATATTAACTAGATTTGTGAAATTTATACTTGATACCATAACTAATGTTAAATTAAAATATTAGTAAAAAAATAAAAAATAAATTAGTAAAAAGTGAAAAATAATTTTATATATGAATTAGATTAAAAAAAAAACAGAAGGTTTGCGCTTTTCTTTTTTCTTTTTTAACAAAAGACAACCGAGAGTGAAAGAATAGCTAATAAATTAAAAAGTAATATCCCAAAGTGTTAACATCTGCTTTTACATATTTCTCCCCCTTGTCAAATCTCCCCCTATTCAAAATCATATGAACACAATGTTCCTATATGTTAGTATAAAATTTAGGAAAAAAATTTGAGAGGTACAAAATTTCAAAAATAACTTTTTAAGGACTATCTTATGTATAAAAAAATTACTATTACAGGACTCCATAAAGTGATGTTTTTATGGGATGGAACTTTTGGGCAAATTTCCCTAAAATTTACTTGATTAAATTGTTTTTTATCCCTTTTACTCTGCTTAATTATGACCACCGTCATTTATTTTAAAAAGTTGCACGTTATTCACTTCTACTTTGTTTAAAAGTGAAAAATTAAAAAAAAAAAAATCTATTTAAATTAACAGAATGTGCTTCAAAATGGGTAAAATTAAATTTTCCTCAAAATGGGTAAAATTAAATTTTCCATCCAAATTTTAGATGAAATAAACGAAATTGCTCATTTATTGTAATTTTGATTTAATTTTTTATTATAAATATTTTTAAAAAAATTAAAATAAAAGGATAGTTTTGTCTATTTTATCTAAAATAGATGAAAATTTTAGTTCCATCAATTTTTAAAAATATTCCGTTAATTTAAATGGAAAAAAAATATGCTCTCACTTTGTTAAAAAATAGAAGTAGGTAAAATGTATTTTTTTAAGAAAAAATTACCAACTAAGCCTAAATTAAATGTCAAATTTCCAATTGATGTCAACTAGTTTAAAATGAACCGAACATTCCCATTTTACAGATTTTATGAACCGTTTAGCCTCAATTTAAAAAAAAAAAAATGTGAAAATTAGTATGATTAATTTGCCCCTCCATGATTCACGTGATTGAAATTTTCCATATTTAGAGGTTTCTCACAAAATTATTTTATTAAAATTAAAATAAATTTTGTTGTACATATTTTTTTTTTTTGTGATATAATTTTATATTCAGATTCATTTCAATAAAATCTTCAAAATTATATCACATTCAATATTTTTTTCATTAAATTACAGATTCGTTTTACATTAAACATGATACTTTCAGAATTTTCAGTTTTTACAATGATGTCACATTCAATATAGTACTTCCAAATTTTTTAATTTTTACATTCATGTCACAATTAACACGGTCTTATAAATTATCAAACATAGTTGAGTGTTACATTTAACATTTTAATCACTTTTATCAGTAAGTCATGTTATATTCAATATGCATATAATTTGTGCAGTTAGCAATATTAATTGATGTTATTTCTATTACATTAGATGTTATATTCAACATTCATGAGAATATACAGATCATAGTAATGTTATATATAACATTAACATCATATTTAATGTTATATATAACATTCGCATGCATCTTAATTTAAAACTAAAAAAAAATATATTAATATCTCATTTTGAAGATCATGATTTATAGATCATTGTGGTATATAAAAAAAAAAAACAATGAACAACAATCACAATTAGGAGAAATTTTAGGTTTCGT
Organism: Eucommia ulmoides; assembly: GCA_016647705.1. Lineage (NCBI taxonomy): Eukaryota > Viridiplantae > Streptophyta > Magnoliopsida > Garryales > Eucommiaceae > Eucommia > Eucommia ulmoides. Next base: position 14,221,505 of record CM028340.1, read on the forward strand.
GTTCAATTTAATTAGTAGTTTATTACCATCTTTTGTTCTACGATTTTAGAGAAGTAGCAAATATAAGGAAGATATCAACTCCTTTAAGAGGGATAAATCTGTCCTCGAAATTAAAGGAGTGATGAGTGCATCAAAAACTAATTGGGTTCAATTGATAGTTTTCATATCAAAATTGGAGTGGAGGATCAATTCCATTTTTTCAAAAAATAGAGTAAAGTGATAATTAATCAAAATAGAGGTGGTTAAAAAGAAATTACCCAATTTACTCTGTACAACGAAAAAAAATACCATGAAAATTTGTTACCTTTGGCAAATGCTGTTTGGTACAACTTCATTGATGTTAATTGGTTTTGTTATTTTCTTTAATCAGTTCTCAAACATTTATAAATAAAATTTGAAATTATTATTGTAATGATACGAAAAAGAATACTCCCTCAATGCTGGGAATTAGGGATGTAAAAAAAAATCGAACCAACGGGTAACCGAGAGAAATCGAATCAATGGTATAGTAACAGCGTAACCGAACCATATAACCAAACCACGTGATCAAACCGTGAGCTAAACCGTGTAAATATGTAATCGATATATATAATACATACATATATATTTTATTTATCTAGTATTTATAGTTTAATCCTCTTTTTTATTTATTTATACTTTTAACCCTTTAACACTTTAACTCTAGTGTATATATATATATATTCGCTCCATCCGTTCTCAGATTTCCTCTTCACTCTTTAGTTCTTCTCTTCATCTTCCTCTTCCTCTTTTCTTCCTCTCATCTCTTGAGTGTCATCTCTCAACCATTAATTTCTCCTTGATTCGCCTCCTTGATTCATGTATAAGAATGTATGAGAATGATTTGGAGACAGTTTGTATTATTTGTGACTATTATCTATGATTTTATTATTGTATTTTATTTATCGTTAGAAATGTTTACAGTTAATACTTTTGTGGTTTAGTTTTTGTTTTGGGAATTTATGTTTTATATTTTAGTTATATTTTTGTTCATATATAAGAAATAATGGTCCGTGGTTTTGGTTTTGGTTTTTTATAAAATTTAAAAATCTTAAACGGTTTTGCGGTTTTGCGGTTTTGGTTAAAAATAAATGGTCCGATTTTAAAACCGTTTAAAAAAAAACGCGGTTTTGATTTTTATTTTATATATGTTAAACGGTTTTGGTTTTTATTTTGTATGAAACCGAGCCAAACTCGAACCGCTGACATCTCCATTGGAAATGAAGCCACCATAGGCCCAAGAAATCCTTGTATTATTATTATTATTATTATTATTATTATGAAACTCTATCATTTGATTAAAATAGCGTGTGACTCGTGCATCAAGTTACGGGTGTAAAAAAAATTGAAACTAATTTATTATTATTTTTAATTTAATTTCTATAAATTTAATATTTTAGTATTATTACTAAATTTAATATTCATATATTATTTTTAAAATTTTCATCAATTTAATATCCATAATTTTTGTACATTATATTTCTATTTTTATATTATTTATTTAATTTAATTTTCATAAATTTAATATTTTAATATTATTACTAAATTTAATGTCCATATATTATTTCTACAATTTCTGTAAATTTAATGTCCATAATATTTTATTTTCTCATTTATATTATTTTTTTAATTTCATTTTTTATAAATTTAATATGTGAGTATTATTTCTAAATTTAATGTTTATATATTATTTTTAATTTAATTTTTGTAAATTTAATATTTTAGTAATATTACTAAATTTAATGTACATATATTAATTATATAATTTCATATATTTAATATTCATAAATTTCATATATTATATTTTATCTTTTATATTATTTCTATAATTTTATTTTCATAAATTTAATATTTCAGTATCATTAATAAGTTTAATATGCATATATAATTTTTATGATTTCATAAATTTAATGTCCAAAATTTTGTGTATTATGTTTCTTCTTTTATATTATTTCCTTAATTTAATTTCCATAAATTAAATTTTTCAATATTATTACTAAATTTTAAGTCCATATATTATTTTTATAATTTTCGTAAATTTAATATTCATAATTTTTTAATATTATATGTTTTTTTTATATTATTTCTTTAATTTAATTTTCATAAATTTAATATTTTTGTATTATTACTAAATTTAATGTCCATAATTTTCGTATATTATATTTTCTCTTTTATATATATATATATATATATATATATATATATATATATATATATATATATATATATATATATATTAATTTAATATTTCACTATTATTACTAAATTTAATGTTCATATATCATTTGTATAACTTTTATAAATTTAATGTGCGTGTATTATATATTTTTTTAATTTAAATTTTGTACATTTAATGTTTTAATAGTATTACTAAATTTATTGTGCATATATTATTTCAATAATTTTCACATATTATATATTTTTTTTATATTATTTCTTTAATTTTATTTTTTTTAAATTTAATATTTTAATATTAATAATAAATTTAATATCCATATATTATTTCTATAGATTTGTAAGTATGGAAAAAAAAATCTTCTCAATTAGGTATAAGTTGTATATGGTAAAGTATAAATATACTTTTTATATTTATATTAATCTAGAGAATCAATCTGAACCGCTTTTTATGTGGGAGATAAAGAACCGTTGAGATTTATCGAGAGGGTTTATGTCCGTCCTGTTTTATTATATAGATATTTCAGTCATAATAACTGCTTCGATGTATATTGACTACCAAACTACTTCATTATTACTTTCTTTTTTAATTAGATCAAATAATGTCATGAAAATGATAAATTAAACCACTTAATCTCATATTTAAATTTGGTGCAATATTCCTAGATGATCAGGCGCATCTAGGAATGCACAGATAGGGGCTTGCCTATAAATATTCAGTCTATCCACCTTCCTAGAAAACTTTTGGCCTAATCCCCTACTCTGGATATGCCTTTATTTCCACCCCATCAATCGCTCTAAAAACCTTTCTCATCTTACCCAAAATCCCTCACCTTAAGAACAAGAAAGATTCAAAAAAAAAAAAAAAAAAGACCCACTCACGGCACCTTTAGTTCATATGTTCTTACCCACTGTAAAATTTTACATTTGGATCCTTTTCTCCTTTAAGTTTAATTTTCTCCCTAAGAACTCTTAATTAAAGGACGTTAAATACTAATCCTCGCTAAAAAAAAATGTTCTTGCGGTAATTAAATAGACAAATTGCTTTATAGATCCGACGACCACCGAGAGTATACAATGGTTCAGAGTAGATAGGATCTGTTCATGGTCCTGACGAAATGCCGCTAAACCCAAAAAAAAAGGTGCATTTTTCATTTATTACTTTAAGGGAAGTTATGTTTTCCTTTTTATTTAGATTAATGTATTGTGCAACATTTTACATTTCCTCGCTAAAAATTAATAAATATTCTTGTGGGTTGTGTAACGACCCGGTTTTCTAGAGTCATCACTAGGTTTCTTCTGAAGGGAATTAAAACTAAAAGTCTACAACAATTATTTCACCACCCAAAAATTAATTAGTTTTACCAACAATACAGCTCTGATACCACTCTGTAACGACCCGGTTTCCCAGGGTCATTACTAGGTTTATCCTATAGCGAATTTTGTCCCAAATATTTTACCATTCATAAATCGAGAATTTTTTTCAATGTGATGGTGACAATTACAACGGTGAAAAATCCATACAATTATTTCGAATTCAATTACAACTACTATTGGGATACAAGTAATTAAGCCCATTAAAAATTGGGGGCCTAGACGTGTAAAAAAGAAAGTTTCCAAAGATGGTGATATCATTCAATTTGCTTTTGATTCCAAATAGTAAGTTGAAAGGCTAATTCATTTTTATTTCAAGGTCCTTTTTTTTTCAACATTTTCATTTCAACTTCCAATTCCACGGCTCCAATTCCATGCTACCCAACACTACCTATCCAACTAGGGTTTTCTATATATCTATAATATAAAATAGTAATTGATATTTTATTTAAACACAAATCTGAGAAAAAAAATTTACACAGTACGGCGACAACTATATTTATCCATTTAATCGAGTCAATTTTTACAATAATAAAAATAGAACAAAATTTAATCCAAATCTCAAATGATGCATTCGTGGCGTAGACCCATTTCCACCGCCCCTGCAATCAAACTGTGGGGTTGTAAGTCAACACTCAGTAGAACTCCAACCCCTCTAATACGTGCATGTAATCAATAACAACAAATAAAATATTTTGATCCGAATATTTGATGAACAATTAAATGTTAATATTTTTTGTGGAACTAACGGTTTGATTAAGTGTTTCAGTTTATTAGTTCTAATGATGAAGATATGATGACAAGTAATGAATGAATGCTAAAAGATGATGAAGGATTAAGAGGTTGAAAAATTTGAAGAACCTAGGAAAAACAACTCAGGTTAAATTTCAACTCTTAATATCCCAATTAGGATCACACACGGCACAAAATGATTTTTATAAATATGTGTATTTTTTATAGGATCCTATTTAGTTAAATTATTTGTTCCTATGTGTAATTGAAAAAGAAATAAAGATAATTGACTAAAATTGAACTTAAGTATTTAGTAGAGCTAACCGAGAAAAGAAATTGTTTAAAGGAGCGAAAACGTCGATGAGAATGAATTCAAAACGAATTAAGGAGAGGATTCCAATATTGGTAAGTCGACAGGTAAGTCGACCGATGCATAGAATATGAAGTCTCTGCATCGATAAGTCGACAGGTAGGTCGACTTATGACCAGAAATGAAACTCTCTAAATCGTTAGGTCGATAGATAGGTCGACCGATGGGCGATGGATTTTTGGCTTGGCTACATCTTGAATCGAGCAATCGACCGATGATCCTTGGTAAGTCAACTTATGACACTCTTTTAGGATTTTGTGGAATTCCAGATTTTATTCTAAAAGTAGCCGTTACTAGCCGTTTTATGGTTAAGATTCACGAGATATATTAGAGATTTGATGTTATTTGAGATATACAACATATATTATGATGTCCCTATAGATATGATTCATTAAGTTTGAATATTTCTCAATTTAGTACATGTAATTCTTTCTATCCTATTTAATTGTGATTTAAAAATATTTGGGAGACTTAATTGAGAAGTTTAAAAGCTATAATTAAGTGATTTGAACCAGGATAAAGTCTTAATGATATAATGGGTCTATGAGAGCAATTAAATGTCATAACAAGTGGGAACTAGCCGTTAGAGAGCTTATTTTATTCACTTTTATACAGACCTGCGTTTTTTATTATTAGAGACACATCAAGAGAATTATATTGAGCCTTCTAAGAGTAATCATACTGAGAGAATTGTGAGATTTTTCCTGAGAGTTATTCTTGAGAAATATTTGTTGTGGATTGTTGCTACTATCGATTAGGGATGGTCATGGGTTGGGCTGGGCCTAAGGTATTACAAGAAAGTGCTAGGCCCGAGCTCGGCCCGGCCCTAAGCTCGGGCCCTACTACCATTCCCAAGCCCGGCCCTAAGCAAAAAATTCAAACCCAAGCTCGGCCCTATAATTTTTTTCCAACAATTTCACATATGAACAATATGCTAACAATCAAGCATGAACTGAAAATCAGAAGTAATTTCACCAAAACATCTACCTAATTTCACCGAAAAATCAAAATAACAAAACACTAAGAAACGAGTCATGAACAGAAATCACTGAAGCATCAACATAAATCAAACTAGTTTATTACCTAAATTCCATTGCGACGGCAATCAACAGCGACATCGGGTACAGATCAAATGGCTGAAGGGTTGGCGGTAGTAAATCTGGTGGCTGGGTGTGCGAACTAAGCTTCATCGGCTGCGATTGACGGTGTTTAATGTTTGCCCTGCACTGCAGATAGCGATCGACGGTGAAACCAAGCTAGACAGAGATTGATGGCGGTGGCGACGCGATGGCAGAGGATGGGAGGGAGGAAAGCGACGAAGAGAAAGAGAGAGAGAGAGAGAGAGAGAGAGAGAGAGAGAGAGAGAAGGGTCACCGCCGTCGTCGTGAGTGATAAGCTACCGTCTTTTCCGGTGAGGGATAAGTTGTTGCCTCGTTGTCGTCCCGCCGCATCATCGAGAGAGAGAGACGAAGGGGGATAAGCCACCGCATCGTTAGTGTCTCAGTGAGGGAGACAGAGGAAAGGATTAGGGAGTGTGAGAGAGAGGAAATCGGGTTGTTCGGGCCGGACAGGCCCCCAAGCCCATGACCATCCCTACTATCGATCTGAAGTGACATTGCTATCATAATTTTTTCAGTGAAATCCGGGTGAGATCTTTCCAAATTACTTTTTATTAATTGATTGCTTGATTATATTTGGAATTTGATCTTTGAAATTGTTTTCCAATTTTTATTGAAATTTTTTTTTGAAACAATTTCTTGAATAAATCTGATTACGTGCTCAATTACGTGCTACCTAATTTTTTATTTAAAATTAGATTTTGAATATCTCACTTTTCTATCACTAGTTTTGGGATATTAATTGAGTTTTAATTTATCTGGGGTGGTAGAAATTTCGAGTGAGAAAAATCACTTATCAATTTATAATTGGTGAGTTGAGTGAATGATTGAATACTATTGGAAGTATTTAATCTAAGGGTAGCTGGTTTCAGTCTCTTCCTATAAAGAGATTGAGGTAGTAATTCTTCATTGATTGAATTGATTTGTGAACAATTTTGTAACGGTTCAATCCTTACCGGGTAGAAGGATATTTGGAGTGTTTATGAGGTTTTGATTCTTTAGCCTAAGGTATAAAAAAAAATTAGGTTATTCTTGAGCCTGTAAAAAGTAGAGGTTATTCCTAATCCTGTGAAAAGGAATTTATAAAGGTTGATTATGAGTCTGTGAAAAGAATTTTTGTGAGGGTTTGGTTCCTACCTTTAAAGGAATCTTGAGTTTAGAGGGTGCGACTCTCTGTAGAACTCGGGGGATTAGATTAGCCAAGAGTAACTTAGTGAATCAGTATAAATTTCTGGTATACTGTTATTTTTCATTATTTATTTTTATTATTTGGTGTGCACTTAGTTGATATTATATTTTCACTGTTATATAAAAATAATAATTAATTTAAGATTAAAATTAAGTATTTGATTTTTTAAATTATTTTCTCTGATAATTTTTTATCTACTCAATTCACCCCCCTTAGGTAGCTCACTAGGCCAACAAAACACATATGCATGATTTCCACAAGATTTTCACACACATAATTATTTCATAAAAATTAACGACTATAATTTGATGACAATAATAACATAAATCTTACGATAGGAAAATTAAATATATATATTAGAAGAGTTAGAAATTCTACCTGAAATTCGAAATCGGAATGTAAACCGAAATTCAAGCCAACATCTTATCCATTAGATAGCTCAATTTCTAGTGGACTGTCCTGTGAGACTAAAAATAATCAATCCCAATATTCACATTAAAATTCCAATAATCTCATAAACGCTTTCATAATTATCATCACAATCAAAACTTTAAATAACGAATTTTCCAAAATACGTATGAAAACATATAAATATCTCTCAATCAAATAAACATGTCCCAAAAAATATAAATACTTCTTAACTACATAAATACGTTTAAACCACATAAATATGTCTCAAAACACATTAAAACATTTCAAACTACATAATTACGCCTCAAAACACTCAAATACGTCTCAATTATATAAATACATTTCAAAACGCATAAATACATCCCAACCACATAAATATGTCTCGAAACACATACATACGTGTCAATAAAAAAATACATTTAAAAACACATAAATGTATGTCAACCACATAAATACGTGTCAAACTACAAAATCAAATACGTCTCAAATATATAAATGCGTCTTAATCACATAAATACATCTCAAACACATAATTGCGTCTCTAAAGTCACTTAACATAACGAGTTCAATACTCACATAAAATGTATATAAAAATATTACATAAAGCCCCCAATCGAATTTTTAAAATACTAATTAAGCTCAAAAATTGAAATTAACATTTCAAAATAATAATTGGTTCCCGATAGTTTCATAATGACCCTACGCTTCGACTCTACCAATTATTAGTAGTGGACCAATATCTATTCGAATTATTTTATTGGTGTATTGTCTTCATAATATAAAAATATTTTATGAATCAAGTATTTTTTATTTTATTTTATTTTTATCAAAATCCACTTTCTAATAAAATATAATCATACCTAGCAGTATCTGAATGCCCACAAAAGTTTCATCATAATCGAACAACCGAATTGAAATAGACAATTAACTCATTTTTATATAATAAAATATCATACTTCCTTGCTAGCTATAGGATCATTTACCTCACGATCGGGAGTTATAACTATACTGTAACCTATACAACTGTGTCATCTAAGGTGGCTATTAGTGTCAAGGTCATTCAATAACTCCAATGGTATGAGCAACTACTATGCAGGACTTGCCTGACAGGTAACAACATATATCTACCCTGCAGGACTTGACTGACTGGTAAACAACATATATCTATATCTTGTAGGACATGCTCTCCTGACGAGAAGACAACTATGGCATAGTCGAAAAATAAAAACCACTTCTCATATTTAAAAATTTACTTGATCCGTGTAATGTTATAAAATAATCCATTTTAATAACCCCCCCCCCCCTTTTTTTTACATTTTAGTACGAAAATATGATTTGACAATTTACATAAAAGACAATATACTTACCTTATCGGTGTACTGTCTTCGTAATAAAATAATGTATGAATCAAGTATATTTATCAAACACCACTTTTAAATATAATATAAATATAACCGTATACTGAGTCGAAATAAAATTTCTCCGCTACTATCGCAATAAAATGATGTATTTAAATCAACCAATTAAATTATTTTAATGTATAATAAAATATCGCACACATATTTCCCTACTAACCATAGGATCATTTCACCTCATGATCGGGAATTACGACAGTACCATAACGTGTACAACTGTGCCATCTAAGGTGACTATTAGTATCAGAGCCATTCAATATCTCCAATGGTAGGAGCAACCACCCTGCAGGACTTGGTTAACAGGTAACAACATATATCCACCCTGCAAGACTTGCTTGACAAGTAACAACATATATCCACCATGCAGGACTTGCCTAATAGGTAATAACATATATTCACTTTGCAGGACTTGCCTGACAGGTAACTATGGCGTAGCAGGATAATAAAAATCAATATCCACGCTTAAAAATTTACTTAATCCCTTAATAATTGTAAAACGGTCCATTTTCATCAACATTTGTTTTTCTAATTTAATACGGAAATAAAAATTTAATAATTTATATAGAAGATAACAAACACCTTTAAATTGATATGTTCAATTCAACGACAAATCTTATGGTTCACGATTAAAACGACACCCACCAAGATTTATTTAACTTATTATTGGTAAGTTGCATTAATCAAATGCCACCTAAAATGTTAATATGTTTAAATTGAAACTGTAGAAAAGTGGAATAATGGTAACAATACATGGGGTGCAAAGTGTCAAACCACCAAAAAAAAATAGAGTATGTTTGTAACTCTTTTAATATCAACCATTGTTGTTCTTTGCATGTTATAATAAACATAGTAATCATTAACCATTATTATTGCTGTCATTATATAGTACATACATACTACCATATTATACCGTAATATACGTGAAGAGTAATAATATGGTAGTATGGTTATATTAATCATTAACCATATTTTTTTTTGGGGAATTAACGGGTTATATAGAAATTATTATCTTTAAATTTCACTTAATTTATTATGAGTAATAGGTACCATAACCTAACCCTAGAGCAGTCGCAAGCTCCGCTGTGATACCAACCTGTAACGACCTGGTTTCCCAGGGCCATCACTAAATTTATCCTAAAGAGAATTAAAACTAAAAGTCTACAACAATTATTTCACCGCCCATAAATTAATTAGTTTTACCAACAATATAGCTCTGATACCACTCTGTAACGATTTGATTTTCTAGGATCATTACTAGGTTTTTCCTATAGAGAATTTTGTCCCAAATTTTTCACCATTTATAAATAAATTAGTATTATGATTAATTTCGCTCTGATATCAACTGTAACGATCTGATTTTCCAGGGTCGCCACGCGATTTCTTCCATTGGAAAATTAACACTAAAACCGAATAGTAAATATTTTGTCTCATAAATCAAGAATTGTTTTTCAATGCGACAGCGACAATTAAAATTTGTCTATTTATCGAATCAATTTTATTATATTGAAAAATCCATACAATTATTTCAAATTCAATTACAATTATTATTGGGATACAAGTAATTAAGCTTATTAAAAATTGGGGGGCCAAACGCGTAAAAAAAAAAAAAATTCAAAAGAAGGTGATGTCATTCAATTTGCTTTTGATTCCAAACAGTAGGTTGAAATACTAATTCATTTTTATTTCAAGGTCCTTTTTTTTTTCAACATTTTCATTTCAACTTCCAATTCCACGGCTCCAATTCCATGCTACCCAACACCACCTATCCAACTAGGGTTTTATATGTATCTATAATATAAAATAGTAATCGATATTTTATTCAAAATACAAATTTGAGAAACATTTTTTACACAGTACGGCGACAACTATATTTATCCATTTAATCGAGTCAATTTTTACAACAACAATAATAATAAAAATAGTACAAAATTTAATCCAAATCTCAAATAATGCATTCGTGGCGCAGACCCATTTCCACCGACTCTGCAATCAAACTGTGGGGTCTAACTCCTCTAATACGTGCAATTAATCAATACAACAAATAAAACATATATGCATGATTTTCACAAGATTTTCACACACATAATTATATCATGAAAATTAACGACTATAATCCGACGACAATAACAACATAAATATCACGATAGCGAAATTAAATACATATATTAGAAGAGTTAGAAATTTTACTTGAAATTCGAATCTGAATCTGAACCTGAATCGAAATACTAAAACGTCCAAAATCCAATCTACTGCCTCTTTCATATATGTATTTACTCTAGATCCATAATATTAAGTAAGCTTAACATATGCATACAATTCATAACTTTAAAACACCTATGTATCCACGCGTCATCCACTTACGTTAATATATGAGACAAAATCGTGGTCACAACTCTATTTTTTTTTCTTTTTTTTTTTTTTTTTCTAATTTTGATGGTGACAAAATGATTACTTAATGGTTAAGTTTTGAAATATTACATTTAACACCCCATAATTATAAATTAATTTATATTAATCTAATAATTACACTTATCTCCCCAAAATTATCAAATATTATTTATAAATTTTCATAATATATAAAACAGCCTAAAAATATTAAAATAATATTTTCAAAAATATAAATTTAACATTTAACTTTCAAAATTATAAAGTATATATGTACACTACAAATTTACAAAATCGTCTCCAAAAATATTAAATTTATATAAAATAATATTTTTCAAAATATAATTTTTTAAGATATTACGGTTGCTTTATAGATCCGATGAATATAAAATAATATTAAACTTATATAAAATAATATTTCTGCGAGAGTAACTGACCCCCGAATCCTTTCAAAATGAATCTTTGGTCGGGTCGTGTCTTTTGGAGTCAAAATTTACATAAACTATTTTTTAGTTGTTTTTTTAAAAATCCACTGACCTAATACACCATTTGAACTCAATGTTCCGGAGCAACTCATTTTTTGTTTTCTAAAAAAAATGGCTTAAGTTCTTTTATGAGAAAACCAGCGCTTTAAATACCTCTCCCATTACATACATTTCCAAAAATACCTATTTAATCATTTTTCACAAAAATCTGGGGTGTGTCAGTTACAATTCACAGTCTCACAGTACGAAATTATCTTTTGTTCGTTTTAACGAGTCTAACCCTCAGAGTTTCTATCAATTACCTACAATTTCAATACACTCTATATTGATTTTGCTAGATGTTTATAGAAGTGTGTGTAGAGTGATATGTCAAATAAAGTACATACACAAGTAATCACATATTAAAGATATATTCAATAAAGTACACGTGTTGTAAAATAATTAAATAATGTCAATTTAAGCACAATTGTGATAGTATGATTATTTGTCAATTTCAAGCAAAGCTAAACTTCAAGATGATATTAATCTCTAAGAAAACTCAATGAAATTGTTCAATCAACTTACCTCTCATTGGATTGGCATGCGAGGGATTTAAGATCTTGATGAGTAACTTAATCTCGCCGACAGTGCAAGTTCTTTCTACGTCCAATATATCAACTCTAATGAATTATTGATTAAGTAGAAATCATTTTTTTGATTAATCTTATAAAGCTCTTATGGGCTTCACACAATATTGGATTTCACAATGCAATCAATTTAACTATTTTAAAGCACAAGATGAATATCCAATACGTTTATTACAATAAAGCAATATAATATAGAATTAAGATAAGATAAGTAAAACAAATCTAGATATATGTAATTTATACACACAAGAACAAATATTCATGATTAAAGTATAATAAAATTTGGAACGAACTCACTGGTGTAATTAAATATATAGTCAATTTAGAGGAATCGAAATTATGTCGATCCTAAGCTTAATTCCTTAAAGATTTCACCAATTGAAGTGTAAGGATCTCTAAGAATGGCTCAATATGGTGAATCTCTCAAAATCTCATTATTTTAAAAAATATATGTTATTGTAACACTATTTCACTCGATTAAGATCAAAGAGTGTTATACACACTAATCTAAGTCTCTAAGAATGTAAAATATGTGATATAATAGAGGAATTTTACAAACTTTCTCCTGTTTCTTGTCTTAGAACAGAGAAGTATAACACCCTCTTATATGGGTCATTAATTTGAGCAATTTGGAATCAATCCATTACAATTTAATGATGTGAACGTTGAGAATGATTAATCTACAGATATATAATGTTTATAATGTTTTAATTCATCATAATTTGAGCAATTTTTTCTTGTTATTCTTGTCTTTAAATTCAAAATAATTGATTAAAATCAACTATAAAATGTTTAATTGAAGTTCCAAATTTATTTGAATCAATATGAAGTTCAAGCAAACTCAAATTTATGTTTTTGCTTAGTATATCGAAATAACCCCGTAAATCAATTGACCGATTTTAATGATGAATTGATCGATATTTTTGATCCAGTGTATTGGACTGCCTATTGGTGTAACCTGGTCGACAGCCGATAGGGATCGATTAATCGATTGTTCAAAACTAATTAGTTTAATGCTTACTATTGTAATAGGTTGACTGATATGATTCTATTTGTTGACAGACTATGCATGTTTAATCTACTGGCCAAATCGATTGACTGACTTAGGGTTTTGATAGACTGGTTAAGGCTATTTCTTATAAATTCAAAGCATCTGGTTGGATCGGTTGACCATTTGAATGATTCGGTTAACAAGTTTAAGTTGTTTTTCATTTTTAAGCCTATTTTTCAACTATTATAAATTTGTTTTTGGTCATTATGTTTTAGAATCAATGTACACATCTAAAATCAATCAAAACACACATTTATCTCATAATTGATATTCTACATAATGATGCAAGTGATATGTGTTTTGTCCTAATAGAGTTAATGTGTATTGTAAGAGTAGGGAAGGAGTTTACCTTATTTTTTATGTACATTGCGCTTGTCTTAAAACCCTTCCAAACCTTTTGAGCCTTCAACAACTTGTAACTTTGGCTATGATCTTTCTTTGACTCATCATTCTTCGATTCATCCTATTCATTATGATTCATCATTCCTTGATTCTTCATCATTTTTCATGGTATTTTCAATGTAGGTTTTACATATTCTAATATTACCAACCACATTAAATATAAAACTTGAAATATATTGTTACCATCAAAATAAACTTTCAGGAATTCACATGCTGGGGCTCAACAAATTGGAGCATTTACTATGAATTTTGTTTTAGGGTTGCCTAGTATTGGGAATGGGTATAATATATTTAAATGATTGTTGATTGGATTAAAAAATTAGCTCATTTTGTATCTGCAAAAACTATATACTGGATGGATAGGTATGAAAAATTATCTATTGATGAGATTGTCAAATTACATGGTGCTCACTTTCTATATTATCAAATAGAGATTTGACATTTATATTGAAATTTGGGCTTAATCTTTATATTGCTCTAGGTATGAAATTGAGATTCAATATAGTTTTTCTTTCTTGGATTGATGGCCAACCAAAGTGTACGATTTAGATTTTAGAGAATATGTTGAGGGGTTGTACTTTGAAATTTCTTGGTAATTGGGATGATCATTTGACTATGATGAAATTTTCTTATCATAATAGCTATCATCGACTATGAACTTGGCACCTTATGAAGGTTTGTATAGTATGAGATGCATGACTACAGTTTGTGGGATTAAAGTTAGGGAACAAAAAACTTTAATGTCAGTCATAGCATAAATGATCGGAGAAAAAGTTAATGGTTATTTAGGAAAGACTAAAAATTGCTCAGAGTAGACAAAAGAGTTACATTGATAAGTGCATATGAGATTTGGAGTTTGAGGTGGGTGATTACATATTTTCACATATGTATTCGTGGAAAGACATAATGAGATTTGGGATAAAGGGTAAATTGAGTCTAAGGTGTAATACCTCGAAAATTTATATTTTTGAAAAATATTATTTTATATAAATTTAATATTTTTGGGACTGTTTTGCGAATTTATGATATAAATAATATTTGATAATTTTGGGAGATAAGTATAATTGTTGGATTTAATATGAATTATTTTATAAATAAAAGGTGTTAAGTGTAATTTCTCATTCCTTATCTCTTAAGGAAAACGTGGTGACCACAAATTAAAAAATAATAATAGAGAGAAAAAATTCCCGCCACATGTGTTTTTTTTTTTTATTCACATATATGTAGATATTAGAAGATATATACACAATTGATAAAGGAAGAAAAAAAAGGGGGACACGTGTACTATATGCATGCATGAAAAATGATATTAGAAATTAAGATGCTAAGAATGAAAGAGGAGAAGATTATGAGAAAATTACTAAGGTGTTCGATAGTCACATGGAGCAAGAAAGGGGGGTTTAAAATGAAACCAAAATTATCATCCAAAATGATTCTATATATATAAAAGATTAGCAATGGGTGTTCCGCAGTAATATATATATATATATATATATATATATATATATATATATATATATATATATATATATATATATATATGCGTATTTTGAATGTTCTTGAGTAGTCCGGTTCGGATTTTCGTTTCGAATTTCAGGTAGAATTTTTAACTCTTTTAATATATGTATTTAATTTATCTATTGTGAGATTTGTGTTATTATTGTTGTCGAATTGTAGTGTTAATTTTCATGAAATAATTGTGGTTATGTGAAAATTATGTGGGAATTATGCCAAGATGCTTTATTTGTTGTATAAATTAAATGCACGTATTAGAGGGGTTGGAGTTCTATTGAGCGTTGGCTCACAACCCCATAGTTTTGATTGCAGGTCCGGTGGGGGCGAAACCGCATCAGAAATTTATTTGAATGTATTTGAAAATAGTGTGGCGCCAGAAATTTTATTCGGATTTCTATTCAAAGTTGTAATAATTGTATTTATTATTTACTGTTTGAAAAATAAATTGATGTATTCGCTAAATATAATTGGTCGTCGGAGTGTGTAAAATTTATCTGATTTTTATTAATTAAAATATTGATTATTTAGTGGAATTATTGTCACCAATAAATAAAACTGTCACCGTCGCATTATAAAATTTACCAAATTTTATAGAATGAAAATTCGGTAAATCGATTTTAGTGTTAATTCTCTATAGGAGAAATCGCGTGGCAACCCTAGAAAATCGGATTGTTACAAGTGGTATCAGAGGGGGATTGTGACCACCCTAAACTTGAGTTATGGTACCCGTTACTGATAATAAGGGAAGTGATACTTAAAAAAAAAAAAAAAAAAAAAAAAAAAAAAAAAAAAAAAAACAATTAATGGTTAGTTCAATGAAAATACAGTATAGATATCAAACTACTTCAACCGTGATAGTAAAAGAGTCTAAATTCCCTATTAAGAAATTGGGTAAAAGTGATATAGCAAAGGGAGACATCAAATAGAAGGGGGAGCAAGCGATGTGAACTGCAAGCACAAAGCAAAAAAACAAAAAAAAAAAATAGCTAGAGGTGGACCATCAACATCCATAAAAGAAATATGATGCCTTATAGAGTAGATTAATTCAACAATAAAACAAAAAGAGATATTTTTTCTCGTCTCCTCCGTACACAAAATAATATTTAATTAAATTGATAAGTGGGAAAACCCATATACACATGGAGAACAAAAGAAGAAAGAAAAATCTAAAGAGCAAATGATCAAGAAAAATAAATAAATAAATAAAATAAAATTCAACAGTTTTTATAGTTTGATTTAGAATTTAATTCTTCAAAAAAACAAACTTAGTTTGGTAGTTGTGTTTTTTCCTAACAAATAAATTGCAAGAAATTAAAATTATTCAATTGATATGCAATAAATGAAAAGACGACATTCATTTATTAATTTATAATGATAAGTTAAGAATTTTCGGGAAGAGACGACACTTGAGAAATTTGGACTGTGAGCGAGAGCAATGGGCACAGTGAATCTATGTTTATTTTTAGTAACTACTTCCGAATTTGCTAGCTAACATTATTTGTTTTGGTTCAGATGCTCTTTTAATTGTAATTAGAGTTAAATCAACTAAGTGATAAAATATTTAGTATATAATATCTGTTAATAGTTTAAATATCCTTATTTATATACCCTGGTTGTAAATGATATCCTTATTTATATACCCAGGTTATTTGAAAGGCCGTATGTTATTTTTGGTGGTTTGACACTTTGTACTCATGTGTTGTTACCATTATTTCACCTTGGTCTCTACAAGTTTCAAATTGAATATACTAACATTTTAGATGGCGTTTGATTTGTATAACTTACTAATAATAAGTTAAATAAGTCTTGGTGAGTGTTGTGTTAGCCATGGACCATAGGAATTGTCGTTGAATTGAAAGTATTAATTTAAAAGTGTTTATTGTCTTCTATATAAATTATCAAATTATGTTTTTGTATTTAAATTGTGCCAAAAAAAAAAAAAAAAAGTATTAGTGAAAATGAACAGTTGTACGATGATAAATGGATCAAGAAAAATTTTAAAGGTGGAAAATGATTTTATTTTCTTACTACGCCATAGTTGTCTTCTCGTCAAGAGTGCATGTCCTGCGAGATGTGGATTACCTGTGAGGCAAGACCTACAGGGTGGATATGTTGTTACATGTCAGGTAAGTCTTGTAGGGTGGATATATATTGCTACATGTCAGGTAAGTCCTGCATGGTGGGTATTTATTGTTACATGTCAGGCAAGTCTTATAAGGCGGATATTTGTTGTTACCTGTCAAGAAAGTCATGCGGGGTGAATATATGTTGACATGTCAGGAGTGCAAATCCTACAGGTGGTTGCCCCTACCATTGGGGATATTGAATGGCCCTAACACTGTTAGCCACCTTAGATGACACGGTTGTATAGATCACGGTACTATCATAACTCCTGATCATGAGGTGAAATAATCATATGGCTAGTAGGGAAATATGTGTGCGGTATTTTATTATATATCAAAATGATTTGGTTGGTGGATTTCAATACATTATTTTATTGCGATAGTAGTAGTGAAATTTTATTTCAGATCAGTGTGCGGTTATATTTATATCATATTTTGAAAGGTGGTGTTTGATAAATATACTTGATCTCTAAATTCTTTTTATATTATGAAGATATCATATGCATTGTCTTCTATGTAAATTGTCAAATTATATTTTCGTACTAAAAAGTGGAAAAAAAAAAAAAGGTTTTTTAAAATAGATTATTTTATAACGTTACACGGATCAAGTAAATTTTTAATTATGAAAAGTGGTTTCTATTATCCGACAATGCCATAATTGTCTTCTTGTTAGGAGGGTATGTCCTACGAGATGTGGACTACCTGTCAGGCAAAACCTGCAGGGTGGATATATGTTGTTATTTGTTAGGCAAGTCCTGTAGGGTATATAAATGTGGTTACCTATCAGGTAAGTCCTGCAGGGTGGATATATGTTAACTTGTTAGGAGTGCAAATTCTGCAAGTGACTGCCTCTACCATTGGGGATATTAAATGGCTCGGGTACTGATAGCCACTTAGATGGCACAATTGGATAGGTTATAATACCGTTGTAACTCCCGATCGTGAGCTAAACGATCATATAGCTGGCAATGAAGTACGTTATTTTATTATAACCAAGTGGGTTGACCAGATTATTTGAATTCGATTGTTCGGTTACGGTGATATTTTTGTTGAGATTTGGATACTGCCCAGTATGGTTATATTTTATTAAAAAATGGATTTTGATAAAAATGCTTGATCCATAAAATGTTTTTGTATTATAAAGACAGTACACCGATAAAAATAACTTAAATAGATATTGGTCCACTACTAGCGTTAGGCGGAGTCAGAGTGTGGAATCATTGTGAGACTAGTGGGAGCCAATTGTACTTGAGAATGTTAATTTGAATGTTTGAGCTTAATTGATGTTGTAGAAATTCGATTGGGGGCAATGTGTAATATTTCTATATACATGTTACGTGAGTGTTGACCATTTGTGACATATTTGGTTTTTTATAGTTTGACACATATTTATGCGGTTTGAAATATATTTATGTGGTTGAGATGTATTTATATAATTGAGGGGTATTTGGCTATTCTGAGACGTATTTATGGGGTTAACACATGTTTATGTGTTTCACGATATATTTATGTGATTGAAGCGTAATTTGTGTTTTGAGACATATTTGTGTGTTTTAGACATATTGTGAAAAATTTATTATTAGAAGTTTTTGCATGGTATTGATATTTTATGAAAACATTTACGAGATTATTGAAATTTTAATGTGGATATTGGGATTGATTATTTTTAGTCTCACGGGAGAGTTCATACGGAATTGGGCTATCTATTGGATAAGATACTGGTTGCGAACATGTTGTCTTAAATGTTGGATGAAATTGATAAACGTTAGCTATGAGATATGGTAGTGGACGAAAAAGTCATGCCAAGTGGAAAAAAATTTGAGGTCGTAGACTTATTGGAATTGAGATAGACCCAATCCAATGAGATTACTGTGATATTTTAAAAATATATTGTTATTTATTGTTATTTTTATCAGAGTAACGCAGCGAAAGCATTCAGAAACATAAGATTCTTTGACAATTGGTTCTCTGTGTTAGGTATTACCGACCAAAGTGCACCATGTCTGTAGGTTGTTAGATATAGTGTAAGCTACTGCGAATGTGGATATAGGGATGGGTAGAATGAATTTTGACGGTTGTGAATTATGGATAACTTTCGATTAGGGGACACTACACAGAGAATCATTGTTCTAGAATCGAGTGTGACTAACATGACCGTGAAATGCGTTCTGAATTATTATTGTTTGGAACGAAATTTCGAGAACAAAATTTATTTAAGGGGGTAGATTGTTATACCCCAAAAATTTATATTTTTGAAAAATATTATTTTATATAAGTTTAATATTTTTGGGACTGTTTTGCGAATTTATGGTATAAATAATATTTGATAATTTTGAGAGATAAGTGTAATTGTTGGATTTAATATGAATTATTTTATAAATAAAAGGTGTTAAGTGTAATTTCTCATTCCTTATCTCTTAAGGAAAACATAGTGGCAACAAATTAAAAAAAATAAAAATAATAATAAAGAGAAAAAAATTCTGCCACATGTTTGTTTTTTTTATTCACATATATGCAGATATTAGAGGATATATATACACAATTGATAAGGGAAAAAAAAGAGAGGGACACGTGTACTATATGCATGCATGACAAATGATATTAGAAATTAAGGTGGCGTTTGGTAATTGTTTCTGTTCCCATCCTAGCAGTGGGATGGGATGAGATGAGAATTTTCTTTCTTTCTTGGGAGTAGAATCACGTTTGGTAATGATAATTTTTGTTTTTGTTTGGGGAACAAAATTGTGTTTGGTAACGATTTTATCCAAAAACCATTTTATTTTTTTTTTGAGATTTTTTTTTGTTTTGGTTGGACGGCATGCGAGCGGCGACGGCGAACGGTAGCCAGAAAGTTGCCCGTGGCGACAGTGAGCGACCGGCGATGCCGGAGGTGACCGGCGAAGGTAGTTAGAAATGGCTGGCGGCAGCGGACGGTAGTCGCCCGGCGGATGAACAGTACAAGTGATTTTGGGAATGGAATGAGAATAATGGAAAATAATTTTTTTTTTATTTCTCATTTCTTAGGAAAAAAGTGGGCACAATTCTCAAATGGGAATGAAATGGGAACGGGAACAAAAATTACCAAACGCTATTCCCAAACAGAATTTCTAAAAATCTGGAAATGGGATGAGAATTTCTAGAATGGAAACGGTTACCAAACAGGGCCTAAGATACTAAGAATGAAAGAGGGGGAGATTAGGAGGAAATTACTAAGGGTGTTCGGCAGCCACATGGGGCAGGAAAGTGGGGTTTAAAATGAAACTAAAATTATCATCCAAAATGATTCTATATATATAAAAGATTAGCAAAGGGTGTTCGGTAGTAATATATATATATATATATATATATATATATATATATATATATATATATATATATATATATATATATATATATATATATATATATATATATATATATACGTGTTTTGAATGTTATTGAGTAGTCCAATTCGGATTTCGGTTTCAGATTTCAGGTAGAATTTTTAACTCTTTTAATATATATGTATTTAATTTCTCTATTGTGAGATCTGTGTTATTATTGTTGTCGAATTATAGTTGTTGATTTTCATGAAATAATTGTGGTTATGTGAAGATTATGTGGGAATTATGCCATGATGCTTTATTTGTTGTATAAATTAAATGCATGTATTAAAGGGGTTGGAGTTTTACTGAGTGTTGGCTCAAAACCCCACAGTTTTTATTGCAGGGCCGGTGGGGGTGAAGCCGCGCTAGAAATTTATTTGAATGTATCTGAAAATAGTGCGGCGCCAGAAATTTTATTCGAATTTCTATTCAAAGTTGTAATAATTTTATTTACTATTTACTGCTTAAAAAATGAAATCGATGTATTCGATAAATATAATTAGTCGCTGGAGTGTGTAAAATTTATCAAATTTTTATTAATTAAAATATTGATTATTTAGTGGAATTATCGTCACCAATAAATAAAACTGTCGCTGTCGCATTATAAAATTTACTAGATTTTATAGAATGAAAATTCGGTCAATCGATTTTTGTGTTAATTCTCTATAGGACAAACCGCATGGCAACCCTAGGAAATCAGGTTGTTACATAAGGTATATTGGGTCGTATAAAATTTTTAAAAGAGTCAGCATGGCTGTATGTCAGTTAGATCTACTGTCAGAGTTGTCTAAATTACACAATATTTTCATGTTTCGATGCTCAGGAAGTATATACCAGACTCTTCACACGTGTTGACTTTTCAACCAATCGAATTAAAAGACAACTCATATGTTGAGAAACCAAACTAGTTTTGAGATTATAAAGATCAAATATTGCAAACTTAAACAATTTTATAGGTTAAAGTATTGTAGTGTAGTTATTAATTTGAAGAGACAACATGGGATAGAGATCGAATCATTCTCTACCTAAGAAGCGCCCTTCTCAATATTTCTTCTCGACCTTCTTGCATACAAGATCACGTCTTCAAAATTTCCTTCTTTCATTATTCTGACATCTTGTTGTAGTGAGTGATTTCTTTGATTTCTCGACAAATTTTTGTCTTAAGATCAATTATAAACAAAGCTTCAAAAAAAAAACAAAAAAAAAAAAACTCTTCTTGAGTAAACACACTTACTAAATTTCTAACTATTTTGTTTTCTAAAAAATAGAACACTCAAAATAGCTTCTAAATAATCTCTAAGGTTGCGTTTGGATAAGGGATTTGACAAATCCAAGAAATTTATAAATGATGGTATTTCAAAATCCTAGATTTTGAAATTTTATCATTTACAAATCTCTTGTTTGGATAACTATTTAAGACGGAGAATTTGATCGTGTAATTTTATAATTTCCTTGTTTGGATAACCAAGATCACCACTGTAGGGGTCGGTGGAGGGTGGTAGTCGTCGGCGACGGTAGTTGGCGACGGCAGTCGACGGACGGTGGTGGTAGGCGACAGTGGTCAGCAGCGGCCGACAGCAGTGGTTGACGGTGGTCGGCTGTCGGATATAAAATCCCTCATTGAAGGAATTGGTAAATGACACCTAGTTTAAAAAGATTTCCAAATCCCTCATTCATCACTATTTTTTAATTGAATAAATACCTAAACAAGGTATTTATCTAAAAGGGATTATGAAATCCCTTACCTAAATCAAATCTCTTACTCAAATCAAATCCCTTCCCCAATTTCCTTACCCAAACAAACCTAAGATTTACAACAATACCATCTCTCTAATGTTTTTTGTACTCACAAAAAGTCACTCAAAAAGATAACACAAGATGAGGAATAGGAGAACCTATAGATCAAAATAAAAACAAAAGCTTCAAAATTAAGTTAATTTGTTAAAATGCATGATATATTGATTTATTTGAAATATTGCGGTGATAAACGAATTATTTAATTGATGCATTTATATGATTTGAATTATGAGTATTGATCATGATCGTGATAAAGCTTGCATGGAAGATATTGGTTTATGAAATCATGTCAATTCTTTTTAATACCATCTGCATAATCTCTGAATATATAAGACATTTCAATTGGTTGATACTATTGCATGTGGATATCCTTATAAGCATTAAGTGTCTGGCATACAACTAATATCTCATGTTTTTTAAATGATTATTATTCTAAAAGAGAGCTAAAATTTTATGAGATAAATATGCACTTATTCATGTTTAAAGCACGAATTAGATTTATGTTGACAATTTCATAAATTATCATTGAGATATACTTCATGTCCTAGTGCGTTAAAAATTACATGTTTTTTTATTCTATCTAAAAGGAAGATATTAATTGGTGTCATGAATAAAACATGTTGACTTAACTGAAATTATATGATCTCATGTTACATTGTTGAAATATTTTGATGATCTCTTAAAATCGCCTCAACTGTGTTCTCGTAAGTATAAATTAACTTGTTTACAATTATATAGGGGGAAAAGTTTTTATAAGACAATAATATGTTATGCTTAAATTGAAAAAAAATGATATTGAATATTTTGATACCTCCGATTAGCTTGTTAATATTTTTACTAAACCTCCTACGAAAGATTAATTCATGAAAATTATTCGAAATTTAGGTATGGCTAGGCATAACGATATATGCCAAGATTAATATTTTTGACTCTTTGTCCCCACTTTTTGAGATGACAAAGGGGGAGAAGTTGATATTTGATGAGTTAGTTGATGTTTAGGGATTTGTTTGCCTAAGCATTGCATTGATTAAAAGGAGACGTTAGTTATTGGGCTTATATTGCATATCTTTATTATTGTTTGTTTATGTTTTCATAATTATGCTTAAATGAGTTTAAATACCTGTCCTCGGATTTAGGGGGAGCGTGGTTACATTCTTTATTGAAGAAAAGATCAAAGTTAATTTTCATCATAAAAAATAGGAGAGATTGTTGAACCCTAGGTTTTGATGAATAATTAAGTATTGATATTTTTTATGGAACTAATGATTTTATTGAGTGTTTCATAAAAGAGTTCCAATACAGTTGATTAAGAAAAAAACATCATGAAGAAAATATAAGGGGTGCAAAATGGATGCAATGAAGAGTTTTGAAGATCTTAAGGTTGCGTTTGGGTAAGGTATTTGATAAATCCAATGGATTTCAAAATTCAGGATTTTGAAATCCCTTCATTTCACAATCCGTTATTTGGATAATTGTTTGAAGTGAATTATTTGAATAATTATTTTTTGGTTCTATTTTTTATCCCACTTCTGGGAAAAAAAAAACAGAAATAGAGGCGACGAATAGACGAAGAGCCTTTCGTATTTGAAATCCAAGTACAAATCACACAACTGCACTCAAAATCGATTTCGTTTTCGAAATCCAAGAACATATTTGAATCCAAGAACAAGTCCAAGAACATATTCGAAATCAATTTCGAACCCTAAATAGGGTTCGATTTGGAAATCAAAATCGATTTCGAACCCTAGATAGATTTCGAAAAACGAAATCGATTTCGATTTTGAACCCTAAATAGGATTTGATTTGGAAATCGAAATCGATTTTAAACCTTATTTCGGAACGAACGAACAGACACGACGAAAACGACGAACGAGAGGCGACGAAGTAATTGGCGATGAACTGGATTTCGGCGAGCATGACGAAGAAGAGACGACGGAGACGAAGATCATTGAGGAAGAAGAAGACGATGGAGATCGTTGAGGAAGAAGAAGAAGACGAAGTAATCGGCCACTGGAAGAAGAAGATTGTTGAAGAGAAAAAAATAGGATTTGGCAAATTCAGCCTCTCCCAAAATCATTTCCAAATCCTTCCTTTCACTCTCCAAATGATTTGACAAATCCCTCTTTCTTAAATTCCAAACGCACCCAAACAAGGAATTTATTAGAAAAGTATATTGAAATATCTTAACTAAATGAAATTCCTCCTATAAATCCCTTACCCAAGAACAGGGTAAAGAAAACTTGGTGAAAACAATTCTCTACTTATATACTCTGAATGCAACCCGAATTAGGATCACACACGACACTTTAAATGAGTTATTTTTATGTGTGTCATGGTAAGAAGTGATAAGTTCAAGATCATAAAATGAGATATTGTATGTGCTCCTTATGTGAAATGAAATTGATAATTTGCCTAATTGGAAAATATGTTTTAAAGTATAAAAAGTTGTATTTTCAAGTCAATTCTGTCAACCAAGAAAAATAATATGTCAACCAAATCAAACAGTGAGTTTTATAACAGAAATGAGGTACTACTGATCCAACCAATCAATTAAATTAAAGAGGCCGATCAATCATTTGAAACAGTGACTGAATTGGCAAAGGAAGAGAGTAACCTGACCCAATCGATCAATCGATTGTAGGCAATCGGTCAACCGTTTGAGTCAGTGATTTTTTTTAAGAGAAATTGGAACCTCCTGAACCAATCAACCAACCTATTGGTGGGAGTCGGTCAATCGACTGACCTAAAGCTTTAGGCTATGTTTCGGCTCTGGACTGGTCGGTCAACCACCAGTAGGGCTCGAACCGACTGCGTTAGTTGAGGTTTTGAGTAACTTGGTCTCTTGGTAAAAAAACTATTAATTTTTTAGGATTCCAAGAGAGAGATTTGGGGGATTTAAACTTAATTAATATTTGGTCTACCAATTCTATTATCCCTAGTTATTTGGTCCATAAACTTTAAGATTCTTCTAATTTAAATGGATTAATACTTCCTATCTTTATGGTTTTAAATTGAGAATATTTTTGTGGACTTATTTGAGAGAATTGAAAGCTATTTTAATTGTGGAATACACCTGAAATGAAAGGTAATGTCATATGGTGGTCTAAGAGTGTGTTTTAGAGGCATATCTTTGAAAAACTAACCGTTGGAAGGCTTGATATCTGCCTATAAAAATAAACCTGTGAGAATTGAGAAAAAAATCAAGAACATCTGTTTGAGCTTTTATAAGAGTGAGATTTTTGTTGATATTTAAACAAGTGATTCTATATAAGTTCTTGATCTAAAACGCTTGTTGTTTAGTGTCACCGATTCGAGTTTCAATTGCGATACTATCATTGTCTGAAAATCTTTTTAAACAATAATTATGTGCTTAAATTGTGCTACCTATTTTATTAATTAATCAGATTTTATTTGTCTTACATTGTATCTATCACATAGTAATTATTTGAGACATTAATTAAGTATATTTGTATTGAGGTGGTAAAAGCTCATTGTGGGAATAAACTTACATTTTTTTTGTATTTGTGAGTTGAAGTAAATTAGACATGTTTGAGACGGTTTCTAGTTATGGTAGTTAGGTTTCGATCTTTTTCCTGTGAAAAAAGTTAGGATTTGATCTTTGTCCTGCAAAAATGTTAGGTTATTCTTTTTCTTTGAAAAGAATTAGGTTTTGATTCTCCTTATAATAGAATTGAGTGATTGTAAAGGTTCTTCCTAAACTTTAGAAAAAGGATAAGTGTAAAAGTGTGAGGGAGTGGTAAGTTTGATCTTTAGCCTGTTAAAAGGATTAGATTTTGATTCTTCTTGTAATAAAATTAGGTTAGTCTTGAGTCTGGTAAAAAAATAAGATTTTGCCTGAGTCTGAAAAAAAGATAGTTGTAAAGGTTCTTCCTGAGCCTGAGAAAATGATAATTGTAAAAGTTGATTCTAAGTCTGGGAAAAGAATCGTGAGTTGTTAGGGTTTGGTTCCTATTTAGTAAAGGGATCAAAGGGGTTTAGTGGACTACGAATATCCGTGGAGCTCGGGAGACTGGAGTAGGCAAGACTAGCTTGACCGAACTAGGACATATTGGTGTGTGTTGTATTGTTTATTTTCTATTATATTGTGTTTCGCTATGCAGTTAATATTAAACACATATCCACTGCGTAACTAAGATAATAATTGATTTAGGGAAATTGATTATTGTATATTAAGTGTTTAAAGAATTAATTGTTTAAATTTTTAACTACACAATTCACTCTTCTCTTAGGTAGCTCTTTGGGCCAACACAAGCAATCCAAGTCAAAGATCAATGAATATTCTTGTGTGGAATTGTAGGGGTGCTGGGAATAAAAACATTAGAAATTCTTTCAGTGTGACGGTAAGAAATATTAGACCTGAGATTGTAGCTCTTCTAGAAACTAAAGTTGAGATTGCTACAATGGGAAACTTTTTCAATAACAATGGCGCCTTTACTACCTCCAGATATGTTGATCCTCAAGGTAGGGTTGTTGGGATTTGGCTATTATGGGACCTGGATAAGGTTATTTTTCAACAAATTTTTGCCACTAACCAGGTGATACACGCTAAAATCTCTAAGACTGGCTTTGATGATTGGATTTATCTTCTGTCTATGCGAACTTGAACCCAGCGGAGAGGGAGGTGTTATGGGAAGAAATGAAAACTTTCTCCCATAATGCCACTCTGCCTCGGCTGGCTGCAGATAACTTCAATGACATTGCCTCGAGTGAGAAAAAAAGGGGATCTTGCAGCTCTAAGGTCCACACCCATATTAACAAATTCAACGGCAATATTAATGCCTATGGGCTGAATGACTTTGGATTCAACAGTCTTACCATGACCTAGTCAGCCACAAATCACAATGGTGTTAAGGTTAATAAAAGGCTTGATAAGGTCATGGCGAGTAGCGACTAGTGCTTCTCATATCCTCAGGCCACGGTTGAAATTATGCCACGTACGTACTCTGACCATTCTTGTGTTTCTATTCATATGTTAGGTAGGATTAGTAACATTAATTCTATAAGACCATTTAGATTTGATTGTATGTGGATAAAACACCTTGATTTTTATAATCTAATTAATAGAATCAGGGACAAAGATAACAGGGATCTGGTAGGTAATCTCAACAGATTCATGGTTGAGGTTAAAAATTGGAATAGAAAAGTCTTTGGCATTACTTTCTTTAAAAATAAGAACTTAGTGGCTAGAGTTAAAGGCATTCAATGTGCCTAGGATACCTCTAACACTAGTTCCATGGAGAGACATGAAAATGCCTTAAAAAGGAGTACATGGACATTATCACGAAGAAATCTTTTGGCTTCATAAGTTTATAGTTTAATGGCTTGAACTAGGAAACAAAAATACTAAATTATTTCACATTGCCATGAACCAAAGAAGAATAAAAAACAGTCTCTATGCTTAAAAACTTAAATAATAAATGGATTATGGAACCTGATTATCTCAAGAATCATGTTGTAGATCACTTTGTTAGCATGTATAATCATGACCATTGTTGCAGGGATAAGGATTATTGAATTAGGGAGAGCGTGGAGGGGAAAACTGATAGGTGTAAAATACTTATCTAATTCTAAACCGAATTTACCAGTTTTCGAGTACTTTATTGAAGTTTGAATATCGTTTTAGCTGTTTTTATTAGTCAGGAGCAGAGAAGTAAACAATCGACAAACCGAGCAAAATGGTGTAAAAAGGGTAGCCAAAAAAGATGAAAAAATGAGGTTTCAAATAACAGAGCAATTCCGCCTAGGCGAAGTTTCCACCGCCTAGGCGGAAATTCAGCAGAAAGATGCAAAAACTGAAAATTTGAAATCCGCATAGGCGAAGTTTCCACCGCCTAGGCGAAAATCCATCAAAAGGTTGAAAGGGATGAAGTATTGAATCCGCCTAGGCGAAGTTTCCACCGCCTAGGCGTAAATCCATCAGAATGCTGGATTGACTGAACTGCTGGATTGAGCTGCACTGCTGTAAATCCGCCTAGGCGAAGTAGCTACCTCCTAGGCGGAATTCCTTCAGAAAGATAAGGAGCCAAGAAGTTAGTCCTCCGCCAAAGTGAAGATTCTACCACTTAGGCGGAATTCTAACCGACTTAAGCACCGCCTAAGTGAAGTTTCTACCGCTTAGGCGGAAATCGCAGAACAGGTCAAAATATCTGTTTAGATATTTTTGAACCCCTAAGCCTATAAATACCCCTTGTCCACGTCTGAAACTTGTTGTTGAAGAACCCTAACCCTAGATAAGATCTCTTAAGCTATATTTTGAAGATAAAGAAGGAGGTTCATCATTCGGATAAAGAAGGATAACTTGCAGATCGATCATTACTGACAGTGAACCGTTTCACTTCTAGATTTGATCGTTTCTCTCTTGTTTTATTCTTTGTAATCACTTTTTCATATCTAAGAATGTTGAATCACTCTTATTTTGCATGGTATATGACTAAGATCTTGTAGTAGTAGTTAAATGTTACTTAGGAGTAGTCGAAATCGTGTAACCGTTTAGTTGAGTAAATTTATGTTACTTTAACGTGTTGTTTGTCTAAATCCAATTGTGTTTATCGTTATTCTAGATATTATGCTTGTATAGATAAACCGAGAACACAGGGTTTGACACTCGGGAAAGGTAACCCCGGATTCAGATTAGGGTAAATACAACGTGACGTTCTAACGACCTGGGAGGGCGTTAGAACGTATGCAACCCATGACGTTGGCTCAAAACTCACGCGACCTAGGGTCGTTTAGGCGTTGAAGGGGACTTCTTCGTTGACACGAAGTCGTGTAATCCCTCATTTTACACTCGGAAGAGGTAGCGGAGGAGTTATTGATACAGAGGTTGTCGGATTAGATAAAAACCGTTATAGCTAATTAAATGAAATCAATTATACATTATATGAAAGAGATTTATACCTAAGTAATTAGTGTAATTAAAACTAACTTTATAGTTGTCATTTATCTTAGTATAGTAATTAGAAAACAAACAAAATTTGATTAGTCGAGATAATATGAAACTATTGAAACTGCAATACTCAACTAAATTACCTGCCCTTTCCAGTGGAACGATATCCGATCCTAAAAGATCCATTATATTAAAACTAGACCTCGTGCACTTACGAGTAGTCCAATTACCGCGAGGAGGAAACATGTGTGAATCTAAGCGCGTAGCAAGTTTTTGGCGCCGTTGCCGGGGATGTGACAATGTGTTTTTCAATTAAGTTGATATTGTGATTAAGTAGTTGAATGTTAATCACGATAATTCTTTTGATTTTAAATTTTATTCAATTCATTTATTTATTTTATTTATCGATTGAATTTGAGCAATGCATGCGGCGTAGTAAACGTATTGCTAAGCAAAAAGAAGAAAAAGCTATAGCAATGGCCGGTAGACATGAGAATATTCCGCAACCACTAGAGCCGCAAGCACTCCAGCCTCCGGAGCATGAGAGGCCACAATGAGTCCTTCGGGACTATTATCGGCCCCTTATGTTGGATAATTATTCAGGGATCCAAAGGAAGCCGATCCAAGCTAATAACTTCGAGTTAAAGCCCGCCCTAATCAACATGGTTCAGCAAAACCAATATGGTGAGAATCTTCACGAAGATCCCAACGTACACTTGGCTACTTTTCTGGAAATCTGTGACACCGTCAAGATCAACGGAGTCGTCGAAGATGTGATAAGGTTGAGGTTATTTCCATTCTCCTTACGAGACAGAGCAAGGGAATGGTTTTAATCGATTCAGCCGAGGAGCATTAACACTTGGGAAGACCTTGCACAAAGGTTCCTCACTAAGTTCTTTCCACCCTCGAAGACTTCTCAACTCCGAGGCGAAATTGCACAGTTTCGTCAGAGAGATTTCGAGCCATTATTTGAGGCGTGGGAGAGGTTTAAAGACTTATTGAGAAGGTGCCCCCAACACAGTTATCAAGATTGATTTCAAACCCAATTATTTTATAACGGGTTGGACGGCCAGACAAGAACGATAGTCGATGCAGCCTCCGAGGGATCATTGTTATCCAAAACCCCAACCGAAGCAAATGCGTTATTGGAGGAGATGGCGGCTAATAACTATCAATGGCCGAATGAGAGAAACACGGGAAGATGGGTCGCTTCTATTCAAGAATCTGACCATATTTCAACATTATCGGCCCAAGTATCCAAGCTCTCGGACCAATTAGTCGCCTTATCTACAAAAGGTGCTTTGTCAAGTCAAGGGGAGGAGATAGCGGCAAGTAGTTCTCAATCCGGATTGGATAACGAGTTTGAGGAATGTCATTTTCTGAACAACCGTGCCTACACTTTCAGGCCGGCTACCAACATTCCAACTCACTACAATCCTGGACTTCACAACCATGAGAACTTCTCATATGCGAATAATCAGAACGCTTTGCAGCCACCTCCGGGGTATGGAAATTAATCTTTGGGATATCCAATGCAAGCCAATCGGTAAATGCAACAACTGCCAATGCACAATCCGAAGTCAAATTTGGATGAAGTTCTGGGTTCATTTATGAAAGAGACGCAGACTATGATGCGTGAGACGCATAATCGCTTGAATAAACATGAAACACGACTGGACTCTATTGATACCACATGTATAAACACTAATGCCACGGTGAAGGTTCTTGAGACTCAAATCGCGCAGCTTGCTAGGGAAATTCATGAACAACAAAAGGGAAAGTTTCCAAGCAACACGGAAACTAACCATCGGGAATGCAAGGTGATTAAGTTGAGGAGCGGCAAAGACGTGGAAGTGAGAAGGCCTATGGAAACTGAGCCAGCTGTGAGTCGTGAGTTTCCTGATGATGAACCAAGAACTAAGGTGGAGGAGGAAGTTGAAGCAAAGGCCGATGAAGGAAATGAGAAGCTGAGTGAAGACGTGAATGGGAGTAGTAACAAGGAGAAAGTCGAGGAGAGAAGAGAAGATGAAAGGGTGATACCGGGAAGAGTAACATTTTCAGAGAATCCACCGACTCTAGTAACACCATTGCCATATCCTCAAAGGTTCCAAAAGAGGAAATTGGATGTTCAATTCAAAAAATTTCTTGAAATCTTCAAGAAAATCCACATCAATATACCTTTTGCGGATGCATTGGAACAAATGCCCAACTATGGCAAGTTCTTGAAGGATATCATGACAAAGAAGCGGAAGTTGGAGGATTATGAAACGATGAAGCTAACTGAAGAGTGTAGTACAATACTACAAACGAAGTTGCCTACCAAATTAAAGGATCCGGGTAGTTTCACGATTCCGTGTACTATCAGGAAATCTCACTTCGATAAGGCACTTTGTGATCTAGGGGAAAATATCAATTTGATGCCTTCTTCCGTTTATCGGAAGTTAGGACTCGGAAGTGCAAAGCCTACAACGATCTCTCTTCAAATGGCGGATCGTTCACTAACCTATCCAAAGGGGATCATTGAGGATGTGCTTGTGAAAGTTGACAAATTTATATTCCTGGTGGATTTCGTGGTTCTTGAAATGGAGGAAGACATAGAGATCCTGATCATCCTTGGAAGACCTTTCCTTACAACGGGAAAGGCCTTAATCGATGTGCATAATGGCAATTTAACCTTAAGAGTAAATGATGAAGAAATAAGGTTCAACATTTTTAACACTATGAACTTTCCGGATGAATCTCCCAATTGCAATCGAGTTGATGTTGTGGACTCTTGCGTGCGGGAGTTCTTTCTTGCAAACATGGATATGGATTCCTTAGAGAGCATTCTCACAAGTTCCTTACCTATGGGGGGATATTGGTGAGGAAGGCTCTACTACAGACCTTGATGTTGTGGAATACGTGCTAGCTCTTGATGCTCAACCGAAAGACGTAGATTGTCCTATTTATGTGGCGGAGATTGAAGAAGTTGAAGACTCTCCCGAGAAATCAAATCCGCCTCACGGTGGGTTATTACTCAATCAATTATCGGAACACCTTCGGTATATCTTTTTGGGAGAGAATTTGACCGATCTGGTTATAATTTCATCAACTCTGACGGAAGAAGAGGAGAGTAAGTTGCTAAGAATCTTGAAGAGGCACCGATCCACTTTTGCTTGGTCTATTTCGAATATCAAGGGAATTAGTCCGTCGGTATGCATGCATAAGATTTTGATGGAGGATACGTTCAAACCCTCCATTGAACATCAACGGCGGCTAAATCCGGCTATGAAGGAAGTGGTGAGAGCGGAGGTGTTGAAGCTATTAAATGCGGGGATTATATATGCTATATCTGATAGTGAGTGGGTTAGCCCGGTGTAAGTGGTGCCAAAGAAAGGAGGCATGATGGTAGTAAAGAATGAGAATGATGACCTTATTCCAACACGGACCATCACAGGATGGCATGTATGTATTGATTATAGGAGATTAAATAAGGCAACGAGGAAAGATCATTTTTCTCTTCCTTTCATTGACCAAATGCTAGATCGTTTAGCAGGTTATGAATACTACTGCTTCCTTGATGGCTATTCCGGTTACAATCAAATAGCCATTGCACCGGAGAACCAAGAGAAGACGCCTTTCACATGCCCGTATGGAACATTTGCTTATCGACGTATGCCGTTTGGCCTTTGCAATGCACTGGCAACTTTCCAACGGTGTATAATGGCGATATTTTCTGATATGGTGGAGGAGAAAATAGAAATCTTTATGGATGACTTCTCAGTCTTTCGATCATCCTTTGATCACTGTCTCTACAATCTGGCGCTTATTCTAGACCGATGTGAAGAGAATAATTTGGTTCTAAATTGGGAGAAGTGCCACTTTATGGTTAAAAAGGGGATCGTCTTAGGTCATCGAGTCTTTTCCAAGGGGCTTGAGGTGGACCGAGCAAAGATAGAAATAATTGAGAAGCTTCCGCCACCAATAAATGTGAAAGGAGTTTGAAGTTTCTTGGGGTATGTCGGCTTTTATCGGCGCTTTATTAAGGACTTCTCGAAGACGGTGAAGCCGTTATGTCACCTTCTTGAGAAGGATACTTCGTTTGAATTCCATGAAGCTTGTTTGGAGGCGTTTAAGGCGATAAAGGAGAAGTTGATCACGGCTCCAATAATGGTCGCTCCGGATTGGGAAATGCCATTTGAGATAATGTGTGATGAGAGTGACTATGCCGTTGGCGCGGTGTTAGGCCAACGAAAGGAGAAGATCTTCCGCTCGATCTATTATGCAAGCAAAACATTGAATGACGCCCAGGAGAATTACACCACAACCGAGAAAGAAATGCTAGCGGTGGTCTTTGCTTGTGATAAGTTCCGTTCATATATCATTGGGTCAAAAGTGATCGTCTACACGGATCACGCGGCTATCCGGTACTTATTTGCAAAGAAAGATGCCAAGCCAAGGTTGATAAGGTGGATTCTCTTATTACAAGAGTTTGATGCAGAGATAAGGGACAAAAAAGGGAGTAAGAACGTTGTTGCCAACCATTTATCGAGGTTGATTCAAGAAGACGTTGGTGACGAGTCTAATATCACGAAAGTGTTCCCTGATGAACAACTCTTTTCAGTACAAAATGCACTTCCGTGGTATGCTGACATTGTTAATTATCTTGCATGTGGCGTGTTACCACCTGACTTGACGGGAGCCCAAAGGAAGAAATTTCTTTTTGATACTAAGTATTATCTGTGGGACGAGCCGTTGCTATTCAAGAAATGTGTTGATCAGGTGATTCGGAGATGTGTTCCGGAAGAGGAAATGGCTAATATTCTCTACCTGTCAAAGGGTGGGTAACATATCAAGGAGGCATGAATTGCCGCTGACGTCAATTCTTGAGCTTGAGTTGTTTGACGTGTGGGGCTTGGATTTCATGGGGCCATTTTCGTCCTCATTTGGGAAGGAGTATATTCTGCTAGCGGTGGATTATATGTCCAAATGGGTCGAGGCTGTGGCAACACCTACTAATGATGCCAAAGTGGTGTTAAAGTTCCTTCAACATAATGTCATGACACGGTTCGGGACACCTCGAGCCTTAATCAGTGATGAGGGGACCCACTTCTGTAACAAAATGCTCAATACCTTATTGGCAAAGTATGAAGTGAGGCATAAGGTGGCGCTACCATACCACCTACAGACAAATGGCCAAGGGGAAGTTTCAAACCGAGAAATCAAGCTAATTCTGGAAAAGACGGTTCATACAAATCGCAAGGATTGGGCGGTGAAGCTTGATGATGCTTTATGGGCGTATTGCACGGCTTTTAAGACACCGATCGACATGTCGTTGTATCGATTGCTGTTTGGGAAAGCTTGCCATTTGCCCGTTGAATTGGAGCACCGTGCATTCTGGGCGATAAAGAAACTCAATTTTGACATAAAAGCTTCTGGTGCGCAACGTCTCCTCCAATTAAATGAAATGAAAGAATTCTGGCACGAGGCTTATGAGAATGCCAAGCTCTACAAGGATAAAACGAAGAGGTGGCATGACAAAATGATAGTCCGGAGGGAGTTCAGTCCAGGCCAACAAGTCCTATTGTTTAATTCAAGGCTGAGGCTCTGTCCCAGAAAGTTGAAGTCTCGGTGGTCTGGACCGTTCCGGATCAAGTATATCTATCTATTTGGAGCTATCGGGCTAGAAGCCGAGGACGGACGAACTTTCCGAGTCAACGGGGAGCGGATCAAGCATTACTTCAAGAATGAAGAGCGAGTTGTGGAGAACATCTCCCTCGTTGAAGGATAAAGCTTGAATTCTTAAACGTCCATGCTAGGGACGTAAAACCAAGCAACATCTTTTGATATGACCTCGAGGGTAACGAATATTCCCAACTTTTGTATAAATACCTTTTTGGAGATCGTATTGATCTCGTAATATTAATTTTTTGTGGTGAATTGATGAGGTTAGATACTTAGGATTGATGTGCATGCTAAAACTAGTTTGAGGATTGAAGAGGAAATAAGAGGTGTAGAGAAACAATGTGAAAACCTGAAGGAATTCAGCTTAGGTCCACACTGGCAAAAATTCGCCTAAGCGGTAAAACCACCACCTAGGCGAACATTGGACAAAAAGGCTGAGAAAACATTCTGGCGTAATTTCGCCCAGGCGATAAAACCACCTCCTAGGCGAAAATTGGACAGAAAAAGTCAACATTTTTTACACTGCCGAAATTTTGCCCAGGCGGTAAAACCACCGCCTAGGCGAAAAATTGAAGAAAAGATGAACTTTCACACTGGTGTGAACTCGCCCCGGTGGAAAATCACCGCCTAAGCAAATTTACAACCAAATTAGGGTTTCACACTGGTGTAAACTCGCCCCGGCGAAAAAAACCACCGCCTAAGCGGATTTACACCAGAGCATTTTTAAAAAGGAAAAGGCACTAATCCGCCTAAGCGGTAAAACCACCGCCTAGGCGAATTTACGCGAACTCTGTTTTTAAAACGCACAGTCCACTTCGCAAATGGCATTTCCGTCCTAAAAATTTCAAGAAACCCCTCAATCTCACCATCCCAAATTCCTTCCTCCCGTTAAAGATTCATTCGATAGTGCTAAAAACTTGGATTTTCATCAAAAATCTTCATCCAAACAAGGAATTTCTCTGCCCATTTTCGAAAAATTAGGGTTCGAAGCGTGAACAGTGCGAAATCGCCATTCTCCACTATTTTGATCAAATTTTTCAACAAGTGTCAATAATCCTATTTTTCATTTAGTTGTTGAATTATTTGCCTCATTTGCTCATTTATTTCAACAAAACATTGGATTTGATTGGAACCCTAAACCCCTTTAAACCCTAAATTGCGATTTTCATGTTATTTGGGATTGAGGAATGCTAAATGATAAACCCTATCATATTTTTGTGTTGATATACAATGTGAATCATGTAGTTTGTGCTACATTGCGACAAAAATGTGATTTGGTTATGGTTGGTGGAATATCTTGTGAGTTTTGTGTTGATTGGCTTTGGTTCGCTAACAAGGGTTTGAATTACTTGTTCTATTGTTATTCTTGTGGTTGGTGTGGTGATTTTAATTTTCAGGGAAAATGGAAAAGCGCAGGGTTGCCAAGCACCCAAGAACAGACAAACCTCCGTCTGCTTTGGACTTCAATTCCCTTAAATTTGTTTCTAAGCAAGCGGAGGATCGGTATAAAGAACATGAGAGTAAGTGGCCAGGCATCCGTCAAAGAAGATTTGGGCCTTTGAATGATCTTCCTAAAGAAATCAGAACTGTGATCATACAAAGACGATGGCAACAGTTCTGTGCTCCACCTCCAACGGAAGAGTTGGCCCTTGTTCGAGAATTTTATGTAAACATTGCAGAGGCCACAGGGTTTCAAACACGGGTCCGAAATATTCCCATCCTCTTCAGTGCTGATCATTTTAATGAATTGCTAGGGTTGACGGGGCCTGAAGCTTTAAGAGATTTATCCGATGCCGCCTTACCGACAATGAGTGCAGTGATTCAAGCCTTGACGACAGGAAACACATAGTGGACCAACACATGGAAGGTCCAAGCAATCTTCAAGTCACGGTTTCTAAAACCGATCCCAAAGATTTGGTTTTCATTTATCTGCGCCAATCTGCTCCCGACGACTCATGTGTCTGACGTGTCCAAGGAGAGAGCTTTCATGTTCTACGGCATCGATAGAGGGACACCCTTAAACGTCTGCTGGCATATTTATTCTTCCATACTTCATGCTGCCAAGACAGAAAATGGTGGCCTTCTTTTTCCTTCCTTCCTCACCGCGCTCTTTCAACGAGCCGGAGTTCGAATCACGTCCACAAGCCCCTTTCTTCCTATGAAGCCACTTGATCTAGCAATGATTAATAGGGTATGGAAAGGCGGACCAGGTGAAGGAGAGAAGGGTCAAGAAGAGGAAGAAGTCGATCCTTCGGAGCGACCAACGCCTACAACCAGCCGAGGCCAAATCACACAAATCTTAAGAGATGTCCGTAGTCTCCAGTCCGATGTGAGTCAACTTCAAGATAATTTGGTTCGAATGGAGAACTACATGGAGTCCTACATCCGGTAACAAGATCAAAACCAACGAGTCATATTCGAGCATCTTGGAATCGACATGGCGCGTTATACACCCGTGCCACTTTCCGAGCCGGATGAGCCGCCATGCCATCTCCTCCACAATGAATGGTAGGAGGTTAGACTTCCATGTCTTCCCTCCTAGGTATGTGTCCGCCCCAGTTTCAATACATATTTTTCTATTCTGCTATTGGGTTCGCTGCTTAGGCAGTGAGGACACTGCCCAGTTTAAGTTTGGGGGGAGTATGGCATGCGATGCATGTAGTTTTTATTTTTTTTTCTTGGGGGGATAAGAAGGATGAAAAAAAATTTGATGTAAAGGGGACAAAAATTCTTTTTGTGTACAAATTTATATATTAATGTTAAAATTTTTGTAAATTTTGAAATTCTTTTTGTTATACATGTGTAATGTTTAGCTATGCATGTGTAAGGATAATTAGTATAGGTAATATTAATTTGTAGAATTAGAATAGAATTTGATGAGGGTATTTTTGGGCACCTTTGAGTCAACACTTGAGACCCAGCCACGTGTCGACCCTCGCAATGACAGGGATGTATTCCGGAATCCACAACGCCACGTTAGAGCATACACCTACTACGGCTCCTCCCTGGAACCTCATTTGCATCCAAGGAAGAGCGAGAAGCCCTGCTGGGACGTGTCGCTCTGAGCTCTGCGCCGTGCCCTGGGTAGTCAGTTTCAGGGACTCAGCCGTTCACCTCGACCAACTCCCCTTTTCACCTTGTTTCTTCTCCAGGACTCCACGGATCTCCGCTCTCCTCTACCATCTTATCTCTGCAGGCTTGACAAAGGCCTCCGGGCTTCGCCAAATGGGCCTAAAAGCCCAAGCCCAATGATTATCTCCTAAACGCCTCATATTATCGGCTAAACACATGGTTTCGACTACTTAACCGTATTTAGACCCGACTAATCATCTCCAACGCCTATATATATCGGGGGCTATGTAAGCCCGAGGTACGCTTTAATGACTTACATTACGTGCGAGTTCATTTGTTTCCTTACTATATTCTGTACCTTTTCTCTCTGAGCACTGATTACCACGCCGGAGGGGCTTCACCAGGATAAACCCCGGTCTGAGCCTTCTGTAGGTACACTCCTTGAGGAGCAAGATTTTGGACACAGTAGGTCAGTCTTCCCAGGACCCAGCACAGCTCGCTCGAGGACTTTTCAATCGACGACTCCACCTCAGCAAGAGGACCCACCTGCCATCCGACTGGACCATACTTGAGGTGTGTACCAGTTTTATGCACCAACAGAATTGTTAATGAATTGAGTTGTATAAGCATGCTGAGTTTTTGAGTTCGTTCGAACCATATCCCGATGATGAAAATCACCCCCTAATTTGTGTTTTAAGGTCGGGGGTAATGCCATTCACGTGTGTTTTGTGTGCTTAGTATGTCAATTAGGTAAAAATTATTTTGATCCTAAAATCGCACGATTGCATAAACTCGTTGTATAATTAATTGAACGATTGGACATCGATTATTCAGTAATAAGTTCATGACAGAAATGAGGAATCTAGAACTTGACTGGGGGAGGCTTGAGGCAAAATTTTAGGTAAGGTAATTCCGGAGGCATGATATAGGCCCTCGTTTTTATCGCTTGAACCTTTTGAAACTAACCTGAAAAGTTATTCTCTCGTTCTCCTGTCGAAGCCATAAAATTTTGTCACTTCTGAACTTGTTTCTATACTTTAACCAAGTAAATCTTTCAGAACCATTGTCGCTAGGAATAAAAGTGAAAATTGAGTAAAAACAAGTAGCATTAGATTATGCTAACTTGAAGCGGGTAATCGGGGTTTCAGTATTTTTGGTTAAGTATAAGAGTATTCACTTGTCAATCCTGTAGTTGTAACTAAACACCCCTAAAATTGTATAAAATTGAATAAGTTTGGGGGTGTACTTGAAAAAAAAAAAAAAAAAAAAAAAAAAACCCTATGTGAATATAGTGTTTAAATTCGATTGTTTTGACAAGTGAATACAAGTTTACTAAATCCTGTTTAGGGTAATATCTTCATAGATAAGGGAGTCATGAGAGAGATTTAGCGACAAGCATTTGTACCTCGGGTATCGTTAAAATTATAACAAGTTTCTATTTCTACGATACCCTTGGCCGTTATCCAAAGCCTGACCAAGCCCTATTGATCTCGGTGAATGTCTGAACCTACATTAGTGGATAGTTGAGCCCAGTCAAGCATATGGCTTCCCTAAATGTTTTAACAAGTTTAAGTCATGACCTTATTCATTGAATAATCCAATCCGGCGTTTGATTTGTTATATATCCGAGTTCTCACACACACACATTTCAATAGGATCTAAAATGATTTGAACTGATATTGAGTGTTGAAATTCTGGAGCACCATGTTGTGTGTGTTATTCTTTAACTGCATCTAATTATGGGTTGTTGAGGGAAGAAGAGCATGGTTTCTTTGACTAAACTTGTATCTCATAGGTGTGTACTTCTTAATTGTTAATGATTGTGTATCTGTAGTTTAGGATGTAGCTAATTAGTGTAGTTAGTGTTATTTAGCATTAGGGTGTTTTGCTCGAGGACTAGCAAAATTCCAAGTTTGGGGGTATTTGATAGGTGTAAAATACCTATCCAATTCTAAATCGAATTTGCCAGTTTTCGAGTACTTTATTGAAGTTTGAATATCGTTTTAGCTATTTTTATTAGTCAGGAGCAGGGAAGTTAACAATCGGCAAACCGAGCGAAATGGTGAAAAAAAGATAGCCAAAAAGATGAAAAAATGAGGTTTCAAATAACAAAGCAATTCCGCCTAGGCGAAGTTTCCACCGCCTAGGCGGAAATTCAGCAGAAAGATGCAAAAACTGAAGATTTGAAATCCACCTAGGCGAAGTTTCCACCGCCTAGGCGGAAATTCATCAGAAGGTTGAAAGGGCTGAAGTATTGAATCCGCCTAGGCGAAGTTTCCACCGCCTAGGCGTAAATCCATCAGAATGCTGGATTGACTGAACTGCTGGATTGAACTGCACTGCTGTAAATCTGCCTAGGCGAAGTAGCTACCGCCTAGGCGGAATTACGTCAGAAAGATAAGGAGCCAAGAAGTTAGTCCTCCGCCTAAGCGAATATTCTACTGCTTAGGCGGAATTCTAACCGACTTAAGCACCGCCTAAGTGAAGTTTCTACCGCTTATGCGGAAATCGCAGAACAGGTCAAAATATCTGTTTAGATATTTTTGAACCCCTAAGCCTATAAATACCCCTTGGCCACGTCTGAAACTTGTTGTTGAAGAACCCTAACCCTAGATAAGAGCTCTTAAGCTATATTTTGAAGATAAATAAGGAGGTTCATCATTCGGATAAAGAAGGATAACTTGCAGATCGATCATTACTGACAGTGAACCGTTTCACTTCCAGATTTGATCGTTTCTCTCTTGTTTTATTCTTTGTAATCATTTTTTCATATCTAAGAATGTTGAATCACTCTTATTTTGCATGGTATATGGCTAAGATCTTGTAGTAGTAGTTAAATGTTACTTAGGAGTAGTGGAAATCATGTAACCGTTTAGTTGAGTAAATTTATGTTACTTTAACGTGTTGTTTGTCTAAATCCAATTGTGTTTATCATTATTCTAGATATTATGCTTGTATAGATAAACTGAGAACACGGGGTTTGACACTCGGGAGAGGTAACCCCGGATTCAGACTAGGGTAAATACAACGTGACGTTCTAACGACCCGGGAGGGCGTTAGAACGTATGCAACCCATGACGTTGGCTCAAAACTCACGTGACTTAGGGTTGTTTAGGTGTTGAAGGAGACTTCTCCGTTAACACGAAGTCGTGTAATCCCTCGTTTTACACTCGGAAGAGGTAGCGGAGGAGTTAT
This sequence comes from Eucommia ulmoides, assembly GCA_016647705.1. NCBI lineage: Eukaryota > Viridiplantae > Streptophyta > Magnoliopsida > Garryales > Eucommiaceae > Eucommia > Eucommia ulmoides. The sequence goes on from CM028340.1 coordinate 14,262,894, forward strand.
TGATACAGAGATTGTCGGATTAGATAAAAACTGTTATAGCTAACTAAATGAAATCAATTATGCATTATATGAAAGAGATTTATACCTAAGTAATTAGTGTAATTAAAACTAACTTTATAGTTGTCATTTATCTTAGTATAGTAATTAGAAAACAAACAAAATTTGATTAGTCGAGATAATATGAAACTATTGAAATTGCAATACTCAACTGAATTACCTGCCCTTTCCAGTGGAATGATATCCGATCCTAAAAGATCTATTATATTAAAACTAGACCTCGTGCACTTGCGTGTAGTCCACTTACCGTGAGGAGGAAACATGTATGAATCTAAGCGCGTAGCAGAAACGATTAACAAAATTCTTAAGATGATCACCCCAACCTGTTTAGGATTCCAAATGAGGAGAAGTCAAGGATATTCTTAAGTCCATGGGGGACTTTAAGGTTCCTGGCCCTAGTGGATTCCAAGCCATCTTTTATAAGAAGAATTGGTATATTATAAAGGATAGTCTTTGCTCCATTGTCAAATATTGTTTTGGTAATAAACAAATTCTTGACGTGATTAACCAAACTCTTATATCCCTTATTCCTAAATTAGAGAATCTAGATAAAATTACACAGTTCAGACTCATTAGTCTTTGTAATGTTCCCTATAAAATTGTCATTAAAATCATTGTGGATAGACTTAGACCTTTGCCTAATTCTATTGTTGGGCCTTTCCAAATTAGTTTTGTGTCAGGAAAGATTATTACTGACAATATCATCCTTACCCAAGAAATCCTCCATAGTCTTAAGAAAACTAGAGGGAAAGAAGGGGGTTTAATCCTTAAGTTGGACCTAGAGAAAGCCTATAACACTTTATGTTGGAATTTTCTTGAGAATACCCTTAAACATTTTAATCTTCCTATAGACTAGATCGAATTAATCATGAGTTGTGTCAATACTGTATCCTTCAGGGTCCTTTGGAACGAGGAACCTTTGGAATAGTTCTCTCTTAGGAAGAGACTCAGATAAGGGAATTCTCTATCCCTTTACTTATTTTTCCTTTGTATGGAACGTTTGTCTCACCTTAAACTAAATGAAGTCAACAAAGGATGTTAGAAGGGTATTAGAGCATGTAGGGGAGACCCTATCCTATCTTACCTTCTGTTTGCTGATGATATCATCATGTTCTCAAAAACTGGTACCAGAAACCAGGAGTCTATTTTGAGAGTTCTAAAAGATTTTTCTTCAAATTCGGGCTTGAAAACTAATCTGGATAAGTCCAAGATCTTTGTATCTCCTAATGTCCCGAAAATGGTTGCTAGAGAGAAAGGAATGAATCTTAAGATAAAACTTACTTCCAATCTAGGTAACTATCTTGGGGCTCCCTTTATCCATGAGAGATACAATAAGAATTATTTCAATTTCATTATCGAAAAAATCAACAAAATGTTGAAGAATTGGAAAGTCTGAAATCTTTCAATTGCTAGCAGAATTACCCTCATTAAATCTGTCACCTCTGCCATCCCGATGTATACTATGCAAACTAATTCGCTTCCTCTTGATAAGATTGAAAAAATTAATAGAAAATTTCTTTGGGGTGATACCGAAAACAAAATGAAATGTCATTTTGTTAATTGGGAGACGGTTTGTAAACCCAAGAGTTTGAGGGGCCTTGGAATTAAAGAGACTAGAACTACTAATACCGCCCTCATGATGAAACTTGCTTAGAGAATCACTTCTAATTCTAAGAATCATGGGGTTGATGTCCTTAAACACAAATACAAAGCAGACCCTAACCTTAGAAACTGGACTAAAACTCATAAAGAGTCGCGTGTTTGGAAAGGCATTTTTTTTGCTAGAATCTTTAATTAAAGTGATTAAATAGAAGGTTGGAAATGGTGCTAATATAAAGTTGTGGATTGACTGGTGAACTAGTCTTTGAATTCTTCTATAGAATTCACCACCAAATCAGCATATGACTTAATTTCTAACAACGGAAGAGTTAATAACTTGTTGGAATGGGATTGGATCTGGAAGATGAAAATTCCTTAAAAAAAAAGTTCTCTGGATTATTTTCCACTGTAAGCTATTAACTATTTCTATGAGGTCCACTTGTTCTAATGATGGCTCAGCTTTATTCCCTCGATGCTGAAACTCCGTAGAGAACATAGACCATTTTCTCAGGTCTTGCTTGAAAGCAATCTCTATTTGGAACATCTTCCTTGACATGTCTACTTTTAGGTAGGCCCAGAACTTGGAGATCAATGTTTGGATAAAAAGCATTCTGAAATAGAGTTTTTCTAAACCCCATTCCTTCTACTGCTTTATTTCCATCCTTTGGGAAATCTAAAAAAATAGAAATAAGGAAGTGATTGAAGGATCCACCCAAGATCCCTTCTTCATAGCATTTAAAATTTCTAACTTATCCCAAGAAATTATGGAAGCTTTTTATCTAGATTCCCAAAGGAGAGAGCGATTGACCTATGTAGTAATGAAAACTGAGGCTTTTGATTGTGGTCTGTAGTTGTTTTGCTTCCTCTTGTTCACCAAAAAAAGAAGAAGATATAAAATGCATTCACAAACAAACACACTCCCACATAAATAACTTCACACAATATAATCACCTTTTTATTATTATCTTTTTTTCCTAAAAAAAATAAAATACAATTGGGTTATGTTTAATTGAGACGAGGGGTATTTCTACCAGGAACCTCATACCACTAATGGCTCTTCACATGTTAAGGTAGGCCCCCTTGGCAACCCCAGTTGAATGCCCAACGACCATCATACAGGGTGATGGCCCCGACTGTCGCCCTTATCTAGTCCAACCACCACCCACTAATTAGACGTCAGACCTTCGCCTGTAACTCTGTCTAGTCCGGCTACCACCTAATGGCCACTAAGTAAGCCCCCTACACCTCCGTGGTTTGGGCTCTGTTTCCTGATCATTTGGACAAGTCCATGGCTCCTTATGGTGGCTGAAATGCAAGGCCTAGTTGTTTAACCCCATGCCACACGCCTCATCATCAGCCACACGCCTGAATATGCTAATTTACCGCGCCTAAGGCCCTAATTTTTCGGAACTCCTCTGATCTCTCTCTTATAAATAGCGGGTAGTAAATGCTCCGGATATGATGAAAAACGTCACTTAATCAATACCGTACTCTCTTTTTTCCCCGAGCTCTTATTCTCACGCTAAAAGAACTTTGTTGGACACATCTCAGCGGATTTTTGTATATATACAAGCTCGAATTGTAAGAATTTGACCGTTGACTGTTCACTTGGCAGAGGAGATTGTACTCGAGACCGCCAACTCAACAAAAAATTACCTGAACTTTGATTGGACCGACTACAGGTGTTAATCAGTTTTTGACCTAACAAATTTTATTTTTGTGACTTGCAATTAGCACTAATAATTAATTATAAGTAGTAGTAATTAATAATATACACAAGGAATCTTCCTGATGGCATAATTTAAGGAAGGGCATTAAAAGTGCCTGACCACCAACACTAAACATCCACCCATCACTTTATTTTCACTCTCCCACTTCTCTCTCTTAATTTCCATTCCATTTCATAGCTCTCATATGTACATACATGTATCTATATGCGTATCGTCGAGTTGTTTCTATTGATTCTGATGTTGCAGGCAATTTGGAGGATTGATCGGTTTTTAATTTCTCACTCTGAAATTGAAGCTTGAATTTTAGCGATCAAACACTATTAGCATATATCACTTTGCGAATTTACGAAAATGATTACGTGCATAGCTCGTTCGAAGCAGCCCAACGACGATTTATCGCTGAATTCTCATCCAGATATTCGGCCCAACGCCAATCCAACGTCTAAGAAAGCCATTAAAACTCTCACTTCTCAGGTGAACTCGTGTGTGTGTGTGTGCGCGCGCTTGTATGTGCTTTGGACATGGAGAATGTGAGAATTAGGCTTGAATTTGGGGATGTTTTTATTTTATTTTATTTTCAGATTAAGGATATGGCGTTGAAGGCGTCGGGGGCGTACCGTCACTGCGCTCCGTGCGCGACTCAGCCGATTCAGGGGAAACAGGTGGGGTACGGCGAGTCGGAATCGATGGCGTCTCAATCGGAGAGGTTCCGGTGGTCGTATCGTCGGACGGGGAGCTTGAACTCGAGCTCCACGGGTAACGGGAGGTGGGGGAAGGAGCTGGAGGCGAGGCTGAAGGGAATCTCGAGCGGCGAGGGGACGCCGGCTTCTCTGTCGGCGTCGGCTAGTGGACGGAGGCCTGACCCGGTGGTGTTCGTGGAGGAGAACGAACCGAAGGAGTGGGTGGCACAGGTGGAGCCCGGCGTACTGATCACGTTCGTCTCTCTCCCACGCGGCGGTAACGATCTCAAGAGAATCCGTTTCAGGTTACTTGCTTTTGCTTTCCTTCCTGTTTTTACTTCTTTCTAACAATTAATTACACTATTTACCCTTCAACTATACATTAAATTAATGTTAGCCTCTTAAACTAAAAACTATTTCGATTTAACATTTCTAATATTTAGGGTCGGTTGGGTTTGAACCTGAAAACAATTTCCCATTGTTCTGAAAATCGCGTTGATGAAAAAAAAGAAAAATCTTAACATAAATTTATTTTAGCAAAATATTGAAAAAATATGAATAATTGTATTGATATATGATAAAAGTATATTGACAAATATATATAAAGAGTCTAGGCAAAATGAGTGATTAAGGTTATTCTGGTAAGATTAAGGTTATAAGGAGTAAATAAGGTTACTCCAGTAGGATTAGAGTTAGGGTTTAATTTTCCAAAATTGCATATATATATATATATATATATATATATATATATATATTTGTTGGAAGAAATGCAGATATTAACATTATTAATTTCAAAAATTATTATACAAATTATTTTTGAAAATTATAATTAGCCTTTAAATGTGTTAAAGTTTGATATGATATCTGACCGCCATGATATGTTTTAGTGTGATTATTGCATGTTTCTGGCGTGTCCAAAATGTGAGTGATTAGTTTTTTATTTATATTGAATGACGGAACTACCCTTGACTGGATTGTGTTTTGGTAGTTGGATGGGGCCTAACTAAGGGACTGTTTGGATGCACGATGCCTTAATTGTCTTTCCTGCTCTATTTTATTGTTTTTCAATTGATTTCTTTAAATTTATTAACGCAATTTTTTGTTTTGCTTGGAAAGTAAAAATAAATAAATAAAATAACAATCTAACCTAATTAAAATTCTTGACAATTTAAAAAAGAAAAAAAAAATCACTTACCTTCCGATTTCACTATTTGGCTCTTTAAATAATGTGATTCAAATGCAAATAGAGCTTTTGGAAGAGTCAATAACTTTATTTTTCTTTTTCTCGCTTTATAGGCTAAATCACATTTTGCATCCTTTGAATTTTATGTTTGTTCCTATATTGCTCTTTCAAATTTTAATTTTTGTAAATTTCACATCAAATTTTATATTGTGTATCTAATTGGTCCCCACTAATCGCTCAATGAATTTTAACGCTTAAATTTTATGTGTTAAAAAATTTGAAGATTTTTTTTATAAAATTAAGATTTTAACTACGAGATATTTGGCGGAGTATGTTCTGGACAATCAAGTAACTCAAATTTGGTAGAAAATTTTAAAAAAATTTAAGGACTTAATTGATTAAATGATATTAGTTATAGTTATCAAACAAATTTATTATAAAAAAAAATACTTAATCTATTCAGTTCAACATTTAAGTGAGTTATCAAACATTACCTTAGTTTGCGACATTGAACAACACTTTGTACACTTGAAGTTTGAGTATAGTTACACTGCTTCTACTTTCGCAAAATTAATTGTGTAAAGAGGCCAATTTTAAAATGAAAACAAAACTTTAGGGTGTAAATGTGAAAAAAAAAAAAAAGAAAAAAAAAAGAAGAAAGGAGTAATTCCTTTTAAACATCAGAGGTAACAAATGGCACCAAACAACAATTGATGTGTTGTACAGTCACTAAAAAAGGGGTCTTTCTCCAATTATTACAATCTAGATGCTAAATCTAGGAATTGCTCAAAAGAAAAATATTATTATTTTTCATTTGAAAATTTTGACAGGGTTGAAAGTAATTATTATATTCTCTCACTATCATGAAATAAAGTAATACCGAAATGCCACCCGAATTTGATATTTAGGAGTGAGAAAAAGTCCAAAAGACAAACTCATTGAGACTTTAGTGGGGCTGGCCTGATTGTGTTGGGGGAGGCCTTTTTTACTAATGTTGTTGCCCTTGTCGGATGTTACTATTACTCAACTCTTTTTCAATCTCCCATCACGCCTACTCTTTCAAATTTGTCATCTTCTTTCCTTCCAATTTGTTGGCCGGTGTTTACACTTTCCACCCTAATGTTTGCCTTATGTTTTACTTTCGTCCTTTTCTTTTCAATTTAAAACACTTCAAAAATCGACTAAGAATAGTAAGTTTAACTCCTTAGTGCGCCCCATTTTTTTTGGGGGGTGGGGGCGTAATTTTTTTTTAGGTCTTTTTTTTTCACTAAAAGACTAATATTGCTTTGATTTTTCTTTTAAAAAAAAAAAAAAAGAAAGGAAGAAACGTTAAATTAAATGATAAACTTATATTTATACTCCCTTCAAAGTAAGTTAGAACTTTACATCTTTAAAATATCAGATTGTTCTCTTTTATTATGTTAAAAAATTATACATATTGCCAGAATCCCCATATATATATATTAATCTTTTTAATGTCTATTGTGGTTAATATCATAAATTATATATTTTTTTAAAAAAATAGCCTAGATAATGGAGGTTGTAAAAGTTTATTGAGATAGAATTGTGACTCTAAACTATAAATGCACTATATTGATAATTTGTAATAAAGAGTACAAAATATAATTTAATTTAACGGTTTTAAAAGAGTGTAATTTTTGGATCCATGCATTCTGTTAAAATCAAACCCTAATGAAAAGATATTTTCAAAATAGTCTTAATTTATAATAAAAATATAAGTTAACTTTTTAACAATATTTAATTGGATAGATGTTAAATAAATAAAGATTGTGTAAGAAAGTCCTTATCATTTATTTCAGACAACGATGGGATACATGGATCCATCATTTTTACATTGATATATGCATTAAATATTCCTGGTACAATGCTTTCATTGGATATTTACTTTCAAATGAATGAATCATTCATATTAACCACTAATTTTGGAATAATTGTATTATTATTATTATTTTAAGTAATAAATTCAAATATTAAACATTAACAACTTTCTATCGTCGAGTAAGATGAATATGACTCCAATTATTATATATAAATCCATATTAATTAAGAGTTAATTTTATTTTTATCGTAATCAATATATTGATTTTTTTTATTTTTTTTTTACAAATAATTTGGGGAGGAGATTTTGAATACTAGACATTCTACTAGGGATGCACATTGTATAAGAATTAGGCTACAAGTCTTTTAATAAGTAAAGCTGGGTTTATTGAACCTCACATGTTAATGAATCATATTAAATTAAATATAATTTATGGGCAAAATTGTCTTTTCACATGATCCCTTGTATGGACTTCCACCCAAAAAAAAACTCTAATAAATAATTCTTTGATTGGTTGTTGCTTGCTGTGGGCCACGTATACTTGAGAATAAATTGATTATTAAACCCATTGTGAAAGTAATGGATACCCTCTACGTAAAGTCAAGTGTAATCGACTTTACTTGTAATGCACTAAGGGCAATTTTGTCTTTTAAATTTCCTTAGAAACTGGGAGCATCTCTTTTTGTCAATAACTTAGTGAGGGACCAAAGTAGGGAAAAAGAATACTTCTATAAAGTAATACCTCCTGCTAGAAGAAGTCTATAAAGAAGAAGGAAAAAAGAAGTCTATAAATTAGCTATATAGGTTTTTTGTTTTCATACTTTGGGGAGAGGTATTGGTACTCTACTCTTAACTTGCACTCTAATTTCAACAAGCATCTTTGTTATAGAAAGAATCCAGATACTATACTGGGTTTTTTGGGAGGGTTCTCTTTTGGAACAAAAACTATCAAAGGAACCTCAACTCTTTTTTATAAACTAAGTAGCCATTTGGAATTTATGGACAGATTTGTCCCTATGAACTTCAGGTATATTCCACATTTACAACCTCAATAATTTCCGTAAATCTATATTCCGATATTTGAGGAGAATTCCCACAATTGACCAATTTAAAATGTTTATTGTAAAATCAATCAATTAATCATTTTATAATTTTTCTTTTTACCAACAATTATACTCAAATAATTGTTTTTTTTTTTTTTTATCTTTGAAATGATATCCGTGTGTTTTGGATTGAAGAAAACAAATTACGTTCATATTGAATTCAACACATAGTGTATTTGTTTCAGTAATTAAATCCAAGTGTATTGAATTCAACATATTAATTCATATTTACATAAAGTTTGTATTTGTTTGATACGTGACTGAGTTTCTAGACATGATTATGTTGAATATAACATTGAAGCACAATGAACGTGTTAGATAGAATATAATATTATCATATTGAATATAATATCATATTCCCCCATCTGTCCTTGATTTTGTATCCAACAAAATATGACAATTTTACGCGTGTTCAATTTAACACAAGCTTTAAATTCCAATAATCAAACTTTCCTAATTAATTGATTATGTTTAATTTCACACAGATTATTGAATTCAATATAATCGTAAATGACTAATTTCAAATTTCATAAAAAACTTAACGTGTTGAATTCAACATGGAATATATTTCTTTCATCTAAAAATATGGTTGTGTAATTTAATTATGTAAAGAACAAAACAAAAATGATTTATTGCGTAGCTACTTGCAAGAGTTTTTAGTATAATTAATTGTGGTAAATTTTCTTCTTTTTTTCCCGAAATAATTGTTTTATTTGAATTCAGCTTGATAAAAAAATGTTAATCACAAGTCAATCCCAAAAATTAGCGGTGGACATTTTTGTTATGCAAAATCCGAAAAATTTAAAAATGAGATTATTTTGTTTAAGAAGTCAAGTCAACAGGATTATTTGGTTCATTTTTAATTAATAGGTGTTGATTGGTAATTTGTGTCTCAAAATAGGTTCGGGTGGTTATTTTTCATTTTTCTTTTATTTGGTATTTCACTTGGATCAAACTAAATTTAAAGGGCCATAAATATTTTATTGGACACGTAATTCGTATTTGTTACATGGCTTAGCCGGACCCTAGTCAAGCCAAAAAAAAATCAAGCAAAATATATAGATCTATGACCGAAATTAGGCGAATCAAGTTTGAGATGCAATTAAGCTCTTATACTTTTTTAAATGTTTCAAAAAAGTCCTTCCCTAATTTTTTTATTTTATTTTTGTCTTGAAATTATGTCAATTAGAAAACCCTAAAGGAAGGGAAACATATAAAAAAAAAGAATTCAATCGAGAAGTTTCGAAATAGGAGCTTAAGTGAGTCAAACAACAAAATACAAGGGGTTATACGATAATTATCCTATTTTATTTAGGCAAGAATGCTAAACATTTCAACGATGTCCTAAACTAGGAACCTAGGAGGTCAAATGAATAATGTTATGTATTGTACAATTATATATTCACCATATACATGTATGGTACCCAAGAGGTGCTAGATCAGTTAGCAATGGTACCCAAGAGGTGCTAGATCAGTTAGCAATGGTACCCAAGAGGTGCTAGATCAGTTAGCAAGGGGAGGTGTCCTCTAGGAATTAAATCCTGATTTAATCCTGAATTCACCAGACTGATGCGAGTAAGTATACCCTTAGGATCGCCCAGGAAGGTGACTAGTCGAGATATTCACAAGTTGCCTCATATATATATACACACAAATGAATTGGCCAAAAGATTATAATACATGAATATTTATAAATTTAAAATCTTGTTTATTGTAAGACTCCTGACCTTCTACTGAAAAGTCAAGAATTAATCGTGTCCAGCTCAACTAGGCTATTGGTTTCTTTTGTTGATGTAGATTTAGCATTGACTGATGTAATCGTCGTTATATTGATTGTGCCTTTTTTTTTTTTGCCTCTCTCATTTTTGGTTTTGGATTAGTCGAGAAATGTTTAACAAATGGCAAGCTCAAAGGTGGTGGGCCGAGAACTATGACAAGGTAATGGAACTCTACAATGTCCGGAGGTTAGACCGCCATGCTTTCCCTCTTCCCACCCCTCCCAGATCGGAGGATGGTCAGGTGAGTAATTAGCTTCAAACCCTAATTATTTCTAGTGTTCGTTTTACTAAAGTGATCCCAATAAATCTAAATTATTATCTTTCAGAGTTTGAAAATGGAGTCCGCTGAAGACAGTCCCGTGACACCGCCACTTACCAAAGAACGCCTACCTCGCACGCTGCATCGTCCGCTGATGGGGTACTCATCCTCGGACTCATTCGAACAACACTCAATGCAATCTCGAGGACAAAACTACGACTCCTGTGGGGTAGTCTCCACCCCAAAACTCTCTAGCATTAGCGGTGCCAAGACCGAGACTTCTTCAATAGACGCTTCGATGAGAACTAGCTCGTCCAGAGACGCTGATCGATCTGGCGAATTGTCTGTTAGCAATGCCAGTGATCTAGAGACTGAATGGGTGGAACAGGATGAGCCGGGTGTCTATATTACTATTAAGGCGCTGGCTGATGGAAGAAGAGAACTCAGACGCGTTAGATTCAGGTTAGTTCTTCCCCCTGTCTAATTCTCCTGCCTGGTAATCTGGATAGAATTTAACTACTTTTCTTTTAAAACTTATAGAATTTTAGTCCAATCGTGATTTGACAGTTATAGAAGAAGACATGTTTTTTAACTTTCAATTCACTTCTTGGATTTAAGTTTTTCATATAATCTCCATTATTTATGGAGCTTTTGTACTGCATATGTACAATTTTGAAGACTATAAGTTTAGGATATATAAGACCGAAAATTAAATGTTGAATATATTAAGTATTTATTTTGTAAATATTTTAAATTTTAAAAAATTTATCTTTGTAAATTTTTTGTCTTTAAAATAATTTTTATAATTTTTTTTTTCTAAAATATTTTCTATCTACGACTATCTCTCTATTTTTTCTCAATTTAATAATTTATTTATCTATAATTATTTGTATAAAAAAAATTTTGCAAGATTTTAGAGTATTGATGTTGAATGGTGGTTGTAGTAAGATGGATATTTGATGGTAGAATTGCTAAAAAAGATATTTTATTTATTATCAAACAAATTTAATTTAATAAGTATTTAAATATTCAGTTTTAAGTACGGAATTGTGTTACGAAATGGATTCTTACTAAAGGTGTTTATATATGGGCTATACTCACTAGGACATCTATCAACTTCAATTTTTAGTTGGATTCTTACTAAAGGTGTTTATGGGCTACGCTCACTAGGACAACAATCAACTTCAATTTTTAGTTGGAGCTTGACCCAGCTCGGTCTAGCCCGACTCATGAACATACAATTTAACTAAGTATTAATTGTCTTTTACCCTCTCCTCTGATTTTGTTTCAATTTAACCCCTCTACTTTAAGAACTTGCATACATATCATCCCCATATATTTTTGACTAAAAGGAGAATCTGACATTTTATATTTAAAAATGATTTCATTGCCCTTGAGTGTTCAATTTAAATTTAATGGTTAAAAAATGAGAAATTAACATTCTCTGTCTACCTCTCTTTCACACTTTACTTCTATTTTTCTTTTAATAATAAAATAAAGGTAATTTTATATATTTTATGTAAAATTTAAAGGAAAAAAAATAATTTTACTCATTTTTAGAATATTCCATTAATTTAAACAAAAAAAAAAAAAATTATTTTTTCAACAATAGTTTTTTAAAGTAGAGCGGGCAAAATAAAACAAGATCAAAGTAAAATGATGTAAAAGCAATTAAGGCTTTACCTAATCTTAAACTTCTCTGTATTAGCCTAATCTTCTCTTTACGTAACTTTAATTGTTAAAATGCTGCAGCCGCGAAAAGTTTGGCGAAATGCATGCAAGGGTGTGGTGGGAAGAGAATCGGGCCCGGATACACAAACAGTACTTGTAAGTAAGGAACTGTTTGGCACAAATGATTATGAATTTATCAACTACAGTTTTGAATCTTCCAATGATCAAGAGAGTATTAAGAGTTGGAAGAAGAAGAATGTTGGGCTTATCTTATTGTTTGTGGGTTTTTATTTATTTATTTTCATGCCTTTTCTCCCTGTTAATTTTGCTTAAATTATGGTGGATTGAAAGGCATCGTTTGTGAATTTGGAGAGTGGTGGGTATAGAAGTTGTAAGTTGTTTTAAATTTGAAAATACAAAAGAATGTTCCATCATCCGTGAAGGAGTTTCTTTCTCTTCTCTCTCTCTCTCTCTCTCTTAGTTTATAACAATTTTTTTCATTTTTTTTACCTATGTTAGAAGAGGGATTCAATTCTAGACTTTCCACAAAGAAAGGTAGAAACAAATCCATTAGACTACGGGCATATTTGATAAAAAAATTAAGTATTTAAAACTGATTATATTAAGTACTCAATTAATTAAGTTTGTTTGATAAATGTAATTAATATCACTTAATTAATTAAGTTAACTTAAAAATTAAGTCAAAATATGAGTAAAAAATTAAATTAAGGCCCTTTAACTTATTTCATTTTGCTTAATGCACTCTATTATTTTCCACTTAAAAAAAATTATGTTTTGACCATTTTGCCCTTAAGCTCCTATGAGGATTTAATTAGAGTTAGGATTAATGAGAATTGAATTAATTTTGAATTATTTTATAGTTTTAATTTAATTTTATATTTAAATTATTGTTATAATTTAATTTAAACAATCAAACTACATAAAAAAATACATAATATTTACATTTTTTTTGGGTTAATTTCTACTTTTAATTTTAATATAATTTTTTTTTTTAAAAATGGCACCTTGATTTTATTGTTTTGTTTTCAATTTTTCTTTTTCACATTATTTTGATTCAAATGTAGTTATGTAAATTAAACAATTTTCAGCATACAAATTTTGTACTTATCAAACAAATAAAAAAAAAATCAGCACTTAAATTTTCAGCAATTAAAAATTAAGTTGTTATCAAACAAGCCCTACAAGTCTTGGAATTTAATTTATAACAATTTATAACCTAATCCTAATTAGTTTATAACAATTTATTTTCTACCACAAATTTATTGTATGTAATGTATACGTTAAAGTTCAAATTCTCCATCTCTTACAACAGAAAGTGGGCAGTGTAAGCAATATAAGTACGATCGATTTAAATAAATTAAAAGCGAAAATCCAAAAAACACATACCCTCTAGCCCTAATAATTAGATTATGAACAGTGAGAAATTCTAAACACAAATACTGTAGACAAGAATTGAGAAATCTTTGTCTAGTTTATTCAAGATCTTAATCCATGCAATTGATGGAAAAAAAAAAAAAAAACTTTATTGTTAAACCAGAGATCATTTTCTCTCTTGTATATATATATATATATATATATATATATATATATATATATATATATATATATATATATATATATATAAATGTGTGTGTGTGTGTTCTTCTTTTCCATCAAAAAAAGTGGAGTGAGTAGTTATAACACCTATCCACTTTCTCCACTTTTCATTTTCTAAGGGAAATGAGGTAATAGGCAACTAGGGTGGATTAATGAGCCACATTTGTATTTTTATTTATTTTTAAAATATGAATATGGCTAACATTCTCCTTCTTAGCCCATTCAGTACTTAATATGTACCAATTTAAATTGATACATCCGTAAAAAATTTCCCATTGATATAATAGCCTCATACCCAAACAAAAAAGTTTAAATTACATAAATCGTGGCGGTAAGTCCTTTAAAGTAAGTATTATCTTTCACGTATTACAATGCAACTTTCTCATTTGAATGAGAACCATATGCAGTACATATATTTATGATTGAATTTCCAAATGCTCATTCAAAGTCACCAAACGAAATTCAAACATGCATTGTCATTCTCTAAACTTCATGCATACAACTAAATAATAGAAGACATATATGAAATTAATGTAGTGTTTCAAATCGACAAGATGCGATACAAATATAAAAGGTACTTCAATTACATAAAACTATATAGTAGAACTGAGTCTCATATTTTCGACATGTCCCTTATAAGCAATAGGTGGTAAACCTTTTGTCAACAAATCAGCAATCATCAATCTAGTACTGATGTGTTCAACAACCACTCTGTTTGCTTTGATATGTTCTTGAATAGCTAGATACTTAATGTCGATGTACTTAGTACAACTTCCGCTCTTATTAATAGTGCAACGAAATTATCGCAGTAAATTCTCAATGGCTTGAAAATTGTGTCAACAACTTCAAGCTCCAAAATAAAACTCTTTAACCATATAGCATGTGATGTCTCTTTCAAGCATGATACCAACTCTGCTTCAGTGGTAAGAGTAGCAACCGAATATAGTTTTTCACTTCTCCAAGAAATGGCGCCTCCAGTTAATAAGAAGACATATATAGATGTCGATTTTCTCGAATCAAGGAAACCAGTAAAGTCAAAATTTGAATATCTAATCACTTTTAGATGACAGATCACCTATATGTAAGCTTATAGTCCTTAGTCCCCTGAAAGTATCATGTGACTTTCTTCGCAGCTCTCCAATGGTCCAAACTACGGTTACTTTGATTTTGATATCTGCCCAACATTCCAATTACAGATACAATTTCAGGCCTTGTACAAACCTGAGCATCTACTAAGCTTCCAAGTACGAAAGCATATGAAATGATCTTCATTTGTTCCCTCTCTAAATCATTTCTTGGGCTTTGTTCTAAATTGAATTTGTCACTTTTGACAATAGTTGCAACACTAGATGAACAATCTTCCATACAAAATCTCTCTAAAACATTATTGATATAGGTTTCTTAATACAATCCTAATGTCCCTCGAGATCTCTCCCTCTCAATCTTTATGCCTATGACGTAAGAAACTTTACCCATATCCTTCATATCAAATTGCTTCAAGAGAAAATGCTTAACCTCATAAATTAAGCCCAAATCACTTGAAGCATGTAGAATATCATTTACATATAGGACTAAGAAAATTATTTTGCTCCCACTAACCTGTATATATGTTGATCCATGGTATTCTCTGCAAAACCAAATAAAGAAATAACATTATGAAAGTTTAAATACCATTGACGGAAGGCTTGTTTCAGCCCATATATAGATTTCTTAAGCTTGCAAACCAAGTGATTATTCCCCTCTGAAATGACATGTAAATATTTTCTTCTAGATCTCCATTGAGGAATGCTGTTTTCACATCCATTTGATGTAGGTCCATTGAGGAATTCCATTTTCACATCCATCTGAAATAAATCCTTCTTTGAAACAGTAGAGAAGGTATCGTGATAATCAATTCCTTCTTGTTAAGTGAATCCTTTGGCTACAAGTCTTCCGTTATTATATCTTTCAAAATTGCCTAAAAGACTCTTTTGGTTTTAAAAACCCATTTACAGCTAATGGCCTTTCCCCTTTTAGGCAATTTGACGAGATCCTAGACTTGGTTATTAGCTATGGAATCCAACTCATCCTTCATGGCATCATACAATAGTGTGGATTTATTTCTACTCACAACTTGTGAAAACATAATAGGACCATCTTCAACACCAATGTCCATGTGAGATTCTTGTAGATACACAACATAATCTGAAAAAATTACAGATTTCCTAACTCTTTAGATCTTAATGTTACATCAACATCTTTAGTTTGAGAATGTTGAGTCACTAGATCTATAGGAATATCCTCATGATGATGTGTTTCTTCAACAATCGGTTGTTCATGAGTTATCAAATCTTGATGATTATCATGAAACACAACCAATCTACGTGAAGATGTAAAAGTGGTTCAAAATTGTTATCTTCCTCAAAAACTAAGTTTCAAAACTAGTCCCACTAATCTCATAATTATCAAGGAACCTTGCATTCTTAGATTCAACATTTCTTGTCGCACGAGATAGACAATAAAATCAATATCCCTTAGACGTTTCTGCGTAGCCAATGAAATATCCTTTGATTGTTCTTGAGTTTATATAACTTTGTCTCATGTGGAATATAGACCCTAACTTCATCTGGGCAACCCCATACATGCACATGCTTTAAACTAGGTTTCCAACATTTCTATAATTCAAACGACGTTTTTTGAACCACCTTAATTAGTTGGAACCCTATTTAGTACATATGTCGTAGTTTTTAGAGCTTCACTCCATAAGGACAATGGGAGATGAAACTTCCTAATCATACTCCTCACGATATCTATTAATGTCTGATTTCTCTTCTCTGCCACACCTTTTTAAGATGATAAGCTCGATATTGTGTATTGTGCCACAATACTTTGTTTTTTTATAAACCTTGCAAATGGACCTGATAATTTTCCATTTTTAGTGTACTCGATATAATATTAACCACCTCTACCTGATTTCAAGATTTTAATTTGTTTGCCCAATTGTTTCTTCTCTTTTGTTTTGTAGACTTTAAAAGCATCTAGTGCTTCACTTTTATCATAAAGAAAATAGAGATACACATATTGTGTATGATCATCATTAAAGGTAATAAAATATTTTTGACCATTAAAGCATGTTTCATAAGGACCTAAAATATCAGTGTATATAATCTCCAAAACATCAAAAGTCCTCCTGACATCCTTTTTGGACTTGTTAGTTTGCTTCCTTTTAAGCAATCCACACAATTACCAAAATTGATAAAGTCAAGAGCCTTAGGACTCCATCATTTACCAATATCTTAATTCTATCAATGGAGATACGACCTAATCATCTATGCCACAACATAGAGGATTTCTCATTTATAGCACCACGTTTAGTGCGAACATTATAATCATGCACAGTTGTAAGGCTATAATCAAGGGTAGAATTTAAATGAAAATTAAATAACCCATCATCCAACAAGATCATTGTCGTTAAACAAACAAAGAGAAGTACCAACGAAATTGAAACTAAAATCACAGGGTAAAAGTCTTGAAACTGAAATAAGGTTTCTATAAAATGATAGAACATAATAGATTTCCTCAAGGTTTAAAATAAAGATAGAACTGAGAACAAGTCTATAGGTTCCAATCACCTCTACATGTGAATGCATCTTGTTTTCTGAATAAATGGAACATTCACTTTTTGTCAGTTTCCTATGATTAAAGAAGTCTTGCATGGTATTAGCAACATGGATTGTAGAACCAGAATCAATCCACAAAGTGCTATACATGAGAAACATAAACCATATTAGATTCAAAACACACTAAAGAGATGATGTTACCTTTCTTTTCAATCCAATGCTTGAATTTGGGACACGTTTTCTTCATATGCCATTTCTTATTATGAAAGAAACATTTGATATCGCCCTTATTAACTTAATTAAGAGGCGTCTTTCCCTTTCCTTTCTTTGATGGTTTCTTGTCATGAGTCGCTAAATGTGCACTTTCAATAATTTCTTCATTCTGCCTTTCTTCCTCTTGTACGCACATGGTCAGAAGTTCATTGATTAACCATTTTTCCCTATGTGTGTTGTAAGAGATCTTGAAAGGTCATATTCAGATGGGAGCGAGTGAAGAATGAAGTGAACCAGAAATTACTTAGACAGCTCAAGCCCCAACGATTTCAATCTAGCAGTTATATCCCGTATCTGCATAATGTGCTCACGCACACCTTTGGTGCCATTATACTTTATGGAACACATTTTTGTCATTATATGCTTGCTAATGGCTTATCAGAACATTCAAATTGATCCTGAATAGATTTGAGATATTCCTTCGCTTTAACACAATCAAGGATGTACATACAAATACTTTTCCCAATATAAGACCTAATAAACATCAAACTCAAGTGATTGGATCGCTCCCAAAGATCTTATGATGTTTTATCCACTTGGATGCTTGATTCCGTTGCTTTGGTGGTTCATCTACTCAAAATTCCAAATCAAGGTCCATTTACCCTAATGTAAGGAGAACTTTCTCTTTACAATCAACATAGTTATCACCATTCATAGGAACAATACGAGAGGAATCAAAATCGTAATAAATAAAGTTTGAACAATTGCAAAATAAACAACAAAACTTACTAAAACATGCTAGGAAGCTAAATATGGGATATTTACCCATGTAATTTAATCCAAACAAATAAATCAATATGTCATTATAATCTTTTCTGTGGGCTTAGATTATAACATATAAGCGGTTTAAATTACTTTATTATGGGACTAGTGTTGGCCCAATAGAATACCCAAGAGAGGAGATGAATTGGGTAATTAAAAAATTATTAGAATAATAGCTTCAATAAATCAAATAATTTATTTTAATTCTAAATTAATTATTATCCTTATATCACAGCGAAATTATCAAATCAACTACGTGCACACCAAATAACAATAATAAAATAAATATTGAAGCACACCAGAAATTTATACTGGTTTACCAAGTTACTCTTGGTTAATCTAGTCCTCCGAGTCCCACGGAGAGTCGTATCCACTAATACTAAAGATCATTTTTAAAGGTAGGAACCAAACCCTCACAACGATTTTTTTACAGGCTCAGAATCAACTTTAACAAAATCCTTTTCATAGGCTAAGGAATAACTTCTACTTTTTACAAGTTAAAGAATAACCTAATTCTTTTTAACACAAAGGTAAAAAAATCAAAACTTCACCAACATCCAAATATCCTTTTACCCTGTAAGGATTGAACCGTTACAAAATTCACACAAATCAATTCTATCCAGGAAGAATTACTACTTCAATCTCTTTACAAGAAGAGATTGAAATTGGCTACCCTTTGATTAAATACCCCTAACAATATTTAATCCGTTACACTACTCACCAATACAAATTGATAAGCAAATTATCTTACTCGAAGCTTCTATCACCCTAGATAAATTAAAACTTGATTAATATCTCAAAACTAGTGATAGAAATATGTGAGATAGTCAAAATCTAATTTTTAACAAAAGATGGGTAGCACGTAATCAAATTCAAGAAATTGTTTATAAAATATTTTCTTCAATAAAAATCAGAAACAATTTCTAAAGATCAATTTTTAAAAATTAAACAAGCAATGCAAAATAGAAAGTAATTGGAAAGATCTCACCCGGAATCCACTGAAAAATAATTAGAACGTAGTTACTTCAGATTTGGTAGCAGTAATGATTAATAACCAATGATTCTCAAGATTGTCTCTTAGAATAACTCTAAAAAAATCTCAGTATGATATCTCTTAGAAAAGCTCAATATGATCTCTTGATCTCTCTTAGCCATTCTTAATGATATGAAAAACGCAGGTCTATATATATAAGATATAAATTACCTCTTTAACGACTAGTTCACATGTGTCATGACACTTAAATGCTTTCTTAGACCTCTTATATCATTATGAATTTATTTTGGTTCAATTCACTTAATTATAGCTTTTAAATCTCTCAATTAAGTCCCCCAAATATTTCTCAATCTCAATTAAATTGAATAGAAACAATTTTATGTACCAAATTGAGAAACATTAAAATTTAATGAACCAAATCAATAGGAATTAAATAATAGGTGTAGCATATCTTAAATATCATAAAATCCCTAAAGTCTCTCACAAATCCCAACAAAAAATGTCTACTTTTAGATATGAATTCAGAATCCTCAATATCCTGAAACTGTGCCATCAGTCGACCGACCAGTCGACCGCTCAATTCAGGATGTAACCAAGCCAAAGATTATATGCCATTGATCGACCTATCTGTCGACTTAAAGGTTCAATGAGTTTCATTTTCCTTCATCGGTCGACCTACCTGTCGACTTAGAGATTCAGAGAGTTCTATTTCTCTTCACCGGTCGACCTACCTGTCAACTTAAAGATACAAAGAGTTTCACCTGTTTTGTTCGGTCGACTTACCAGTTGACTTATGCATGCTGGATCTTTTTCCTAAACTCATTTTTAATACATTCTTATTTACGTTTTCACCCCTTTAACCATTTTCTTTTCTTAATTAGTTCCACTCAATACTTAACTCCAATTTTAATCAATTATAAATATTTTTTTTTAATTACACATAGGAGCAAATAATTTAACTAATTAGGATCCTATTAAAAACACACATATTTATAAAAATTATTTAAAAATCTTTTTGTGTCGTGTGTGATCCTAATTGGGATATTAAGAGTTGAAATTTAAACCTGAGTTGTTTTCTCTACGTTTTTCAAATTCTTCAACCTCTTAATTCTTTCATCATCTTTATCATCAAATCTTCATCATTCAGAACTAATAAACTGAAATACTTAAACAAACCGTTAGTTCCACAAAAAACATCAATATTTAATTGTCCATCAAAATCTTAGGATCAACAATCTCCCCATTTTTTATGATGACAATTAACTTTAATGTTTTCTTCAAAACAATAATATAATTACACCCCCTCCTGAATCCAAGGACGGGTTTTATAACGCTTTTAAGTATAAGAATGAAGATTTTAAAAAAATGATCAATAAAGCACAAATATAAAAATTAAACTCCCCCTTAAGATATTCAATAAAACATCAACTAATTATCCCTCTTCGTCATCTTCAAAAACAAAATTTAGGGAGGGGGGAACACTTAATAATTCTACTCTAGACAAACATCATTATGCCTAACCATACCCAAACCGCGAATGATTTTCACAAACTGATCTTTCGCTAGTGGTTTAGTAAAAACATCAGCAAATTGGTCGGAGGTATCAATATACTCAATAACAATATCCATTTTCTGAATGTGATCACGAATAAAGTGATGTTGAATCCCTATGTGCTTAATTCGTGAGTGCTGTGTAGGATTCTTACTTAGACAAATAGCACTTTTATTGTCACAAAAGATTGAGACCTCTTCCATACAAATTTCAAAGTCATTTAATTGTTGCTTAATATATAAGATTTGAGCACAACAGTTACCAGCTACCATATATTCAGCCTCAGTAGTGGATAAGGCTATTGAATTTTGTTTCTTGCTTGACCAAGAAACCAAAGCATGTCATAACAAATTACATGACCCACTTGTGCTTTTTCGCTCAACTTTGCAATCGACAAAATCAGCATCGGAATAACTTACTAATTTAAAATCACTTCCTCTAGGATACCATAATCCTAGGTCAGTCGTCCCCTTTAAGTATCGAAAAATTCGTTTAACCGTAGTTAAGTGTGATTCTTTAGGACAAGACTGAAATTTAGCACAAAGACAAATACTATACATAATGTCAGGTCTACTAGAAGTTAAATACAACAGACTACCAATCATACCTCGATACATTTTTTCATTAATGCTTTTGCCCGTATCGTCTTTTTCTATTTTTGTAGCCGTTACCATGAGAGTTTTATATTCTTTAGCGCCTTCCAAGCCATATTTCTTTAACAGCTCCTTGGTGTATTCAGCTTGGTTTATAAATATTTCCTCTTTGATTTGCTTAATTTGCAATCCAAGAAAGAAATTCAGCTCTCCCATCATGCTCATTTCGAATTCCACCTGCATTATCTTAGCAAACTCTTGGCAAAGATCCTCATTAGTAGATCCAAAAATAATATCATCAACATATACTTGTACTAATAGGATATCAGAATCAGTTTGCTTCACAAACAAAGTTATATCACAAATACCTATTTGAAAATCATTTTCGATCAAATATCGGCTGAGTCTCTCATGCCAAGCTCTAGGAGCTTGTTTGAGCTCATACAAAACCTTACGAAGTTTAAATACGTGATCGGAAAATTTATTACTTTCAAATCCCGGGGGTTGTTCCACATAAACTTCTTCAACTAGAAAGCCATTTCGAAATGCACTCTTTACATCCATTTGATATAACTTAAAATTACGTGAACATGTAAAAGCGAGTAGTATTCTAATTGCTTTTAGTCTAGCAACAGGAGCATAGGTTTCATCATAATAAATTCATTCCTCTTAATTATAGCCATGTGCCACTAATCTTACTTTGTTTCTAATTATCATACTAGATTTATCCTTTTTATTTCTAAAAAGCTATTTAGTACCAATAATTGGATGAAAATCCGGTCTTGGAACAAGACACCATACTTTTTTTCGCTCAAATTGAACTAACTCATCTTGCATTTCGGAAATCCAAGATTTATCAATTAACGCCTCATTTATATTTTTAGGCTCAATTTGAGATAAGAAAGTAAGAGTAATTATATCCCTAAGATAAGAATGAGTACTTACACTTCTTTCAAAATTGTCGATGATTTCTTTAATCGAATGTCCTGATACTGTCTTTATAACTCTTGGTAAAGTAGAATCTTTTTCCTTAGGTTCCTCCTCTTGTTGGGACACCTCAGGTACATTATCACCTTGGTTTTGATTATTTAAAATACCTGTATCATCATCATCATCCAAAACCTTTCTCAACAAGAATGGATCGGCTTCCTCAAAAACAACATGCATTATTTCTTCTACTACTAATGTACGTTTATTATAAATTTTATAAGTCTTACTGTTAGTAGCATATCTAAGAAAAATCCTATAATTAGATTTAGCATCAAATTTACCAAGATTATCCTTATCATTCAAGATGAAACACTTACATCCAAAAACTTTAAAATAGGAAATATTAGGAGTCTTACCATTCCAGATTTCATATGGGGTTTTGTTAAACCCTCTACGAATTGATACTCGATTTACTACATGACAAGCTATACTTACTGCTTCGGCCCAGAAATAGGTTGGCAAGTGATTTTCATTAAGCATTGTTCTGACCACCTCTTGAAGCGTCCTGTTCTTCATTTCCACTACACCATTTTGTTGTGGTGATCTTGATGCAGAGAAGTTATAAGCATAACCATGCTCATCACAATAACTTACCACATCATCATTCTTAAACTATCTTCTTCTGTCACTATGAATCTTAATAATAGAGTATTGCTTCTTATTTTGAACACGTTTACAAAATTTAGTAAGAACAGAAGTAACCTCACTTTTCTTAGCGAGAAAAAATACCCAAGTAAGTTTGGAATAATCATCAACTATAACAAATGCATAAAACTTACCACCAAAACTAGCAACAGAGTTAGGCCCAAACAAATCAAGATGCAATAATTCAAGACATCTAGACGTGGACGTGTGCATCTTTTTCTTAAATGATGATCTAACATGCTTGCCTAATTGACATGCATCACATATTTTATCTTTCACAAATTTCAAATCAGGTAGGCCACGTACAAGACTCTTGTTAGATAAGTTAGAAATTAACTCCATACTAGTATGCACAAGTCTTCTATGCTATAGCCAACTATTATCGATATGGGATAACCCACACGACATGTTAATCAATATCTTCTTGTAAGTATTTTAATGAACAATTATAATTCAACAGTTAAATGATTTTACACAAATAAATATATCAAATTCATCTCCTTACCAAGGAGAACACATGTGTATATTTATATGTCTCAAATAATTATTGGGTCCTACAAATAATTTGGTCACAAAATATCAAAAAAATTATTTAATACAACACTCCCCCACATGAATAAAATTTGATCGGATAAACATGCATATAAAATACAGACTCAAAAAAACAAGATGGAGAAAGAGCTCAAAAAGAAAATAACTACATCAGGATACGTAACTTTTGGCCTTGAACCGTTCCTAGTAAGAATCCATCGGATTTACTCAACCAAACAGAGAACATGATGTTTTGAACTGTTCGACCTTTTGTATAGATCAAGATAATAGAAATTACATAGTTATTGTCTAGACACTTTCCGTTCTATGATTGCATTCATTTTGGCCCTGAACACCCTAGTACTTCATGAGTGCTTCTAGAGAATTTAGCCTTTTCATTATCTCATAATTGACCCAGTTCTCACTCATATAGGTGATTTTCTATAAAGAGTATTCTGGTATACCTCACTTAAAATTTTTCAAGATATAAAAAGTCATTAAAAGTCATACTTATCCTTAGACATATTACATATATCACTGTTATATCATAAGAATAAACCGTAGATATTATCTACTCAGTGTTACACTCACAGTCACCTTCATAATTTGGCTATCCCTTTGAACCTAAATCTTGTGATCTCCGGTTAACTAAGTTGGGTTGCCATTATGATAACTATTTCGTAATAGATTTTAAACTCATTTCCCTCGATAAGTAGTTTACTCTATCTCGTTTAAGACCTTTGGTAAATGGATTTGCAATGTTATCTTTTGACTTAATATAATCAATTAACATAAATCCATTAGAAAGTAAATGCCTTATGGTATTATATCTTCGACGTACATATCAAGACTTACCGTTATACATACTACTTTGTGTTCTTCCAATAGCTGATTAACTATCACAATGTATGCAAATAATAGGTACAGGCTTGTCCACATTGAAATATATTCCAAAAATTGTCGAAGCCATTCTGTTTCTTCTCCTACTTTATCCAAAGCAATAAATTTAGATTCCATTATGGATCGGGCAATATATGTTTGCTTAGAGGATTTCCATGACATAATAGCTCCTCCTAATACAAAGACATATCCGCTTGTAGATTTGGTGTCTTTAGTATAAGATTTTCAATTTGCATCACTGTACCTTTCAAGTGTTGTTGGATATCTCATATAATGCAAATCATAATTTTAAGTATACTTTAAATATCTTAAAAGTCTCACCACAGTTTTTTAGTGTTCTCGGCCTGGATTGGTAGTAAACCTACTTAATTTACTTACTACGTAAGTAATATTAGGTCTTATACAATTCATTATGTACATTAAACTGCCTATTATTCGAGAATACTCCGACTAAGATATGCTCTCATCAATATTCTTAAACGATGTTGATCAACATCTATTGGTATTCTAGTTATACTAGAATCATCATTGTTAAATTTTTCAAAGAGTTTCTCAATATAATGAGATTGAAATAAGATCAACCCTTTAGATGTTCTTGTAATTTTAATTCCAAGAATAACATTTTCTTTTTCCAAATCCTTCATCTCAAATTTATTTATTAACATTTTTTGGTAAATTTTATGATCTCATCGTATAAGCATGTCATCTACATATAAGCATACAATAACGTAACAAGATTTTGTTGTCTTAATATAGACACACTTGTCACATTCAATGATCTTAAAATTATTTTACAACATATGTTTTGGCGCTTGTTTTAACCCATACATGGATTTTACAAGTAGACATACTTTATTCTTTTTTTCAGGAACCACAAACCCTTTTGGTTGTTCCATATAAATTTTTTCATCTAATTCACCATTTAAGAAAGCAGTCTTTACATCCATTTGATGTATCTCAAGATTAAGTTTAACTTCTATTGCTATTAACATACGTATAGATGTGATTCTTATTATAGGTGAATAAGTATCAAAATAATCTATACCCTCTCTTCGCTTGAAACTTTTAGCTATAAGTATTGCTTTATATTTATCAATTGATCCACATGCTTTCATCTTTTTTTTTTTTAAAGATCTATTTACATCCTAGTGGTTTTGTTCCAAATGGAAGATCCTTTAGTTCCCATGTATGATTCTTTAGGATGGACTGAATTTTACTATTCACAATCTCTTTCCAAATAGGTACCTCAGGCGTAGACATAGCCTCTCCAAAGGTTTGAGATTCATATCCTATCATATAGGTATAAAAATCAATACCAAAAGATTTAGAAACTTTTGTCCTTTTACTACGTCTAGGTTTAATTCATCCTCTTGGGAATTATTAGAAGTAGTATAACTTGTTTTTTTTAAAGAACTTGAATTAATAGAAATTTTACAAGGAAATACATTCTCAAATAATGATGCATTCCTTGATTCAATAATCGTATTCTCGTGCACATTTTCAATTTTTGATTTATTAACTAAAAATCGATATGCGCTACTATTTTGTGCATATTTAATAAATACACAATCAATAATTTTTTGTCCTATTTTAACCTTCTTAGGATCAGGAAGCATAACTTTTGCAAGACACCCCCACACTTTTAAATATAAATATGAAGGTTTTCTTCCTTTTCATATTATATAAGGGGTCTTATCTAATTTCTTGTGAGGTAATTTATTTAAAACAAATTCGCTGTTAAAACCACATCCACCCACAAGTTCTAAGGTATACCATAACTTATTAACAAAGAGTTCATCATTTGTTTTCAAGTTCTGTTCTTTTTCTCAACTACTTCATTTTGCTGAGGTGAATAAGGTGTTGTAATTTGGTGAATTATTCCATGTTGTGCACAAAACTCACCAAAAGGTGAAACATATTTTCCACCTCTATCACTACGCAACACTTTAATATTTTTGTTAAGTTAATTTTTAACTCCAGTCTTATAATGTACAAGCATATCTAATGCTTCATCTTTACTTCTTAAAAGATAAACATAACAATATCTTGTACGCTCATCAATAAAAGTAACAAAGTACTTTTTTCCTCTTCTAGTTTGTACAAATTTTAAATAAAAAAATAACTGTATGTACTGACTCTAGAGGGTCAGTTTTTTGTTCAATTGAATGAAAAAAAATTCGAGTCAATTTTGACTTTGCACAAGTCTCACATTTGTGACTTGTATTATCTTGGCACTTAGAAATTAAATTCAAATTAATTAATTTACGTAAAGTATCATAATTAACATGTCCTAAATGACCATGCCACACATTCAAAGACTCAATCATATAAGTAGAAGAAGTATTGATTTTATTATTATTAGTATTAGTATTAGTATTAGTATTAGTATTATTATAGTCTTTACATTGAGCTTGAAAAGACCTTCATTCATATATCATTTTCCAACATATATACCACTCTTAGTAAGTACAAACTTATCAGACTCAAATATTAACATGAAACCTCTTTTTACTCAGTAACGATCCAAAAATTATATTCTTATGGATATCTAGTATATGTAACACATCGTTCAGAGTAAGTTGCTTACCAAAGGTCATTTTCAGCACGACCTTTACCTGTCCTTCAACCTTAGAAATTAAAGAGTTCCCCGTATAGAGTTTATCCTCATATTCCACTAGTTGATAAATAGAAAACATCTTCCTATTTGAGTATATGTGGCGGGTAGCACAAGTATCCGCATATTACTCTCTTGGATTGTCAACGAAATTGACTTCAGATACAATCGCTGACAAATTCATCTAAAAAATCTCATCAGTAAGGTGTTCCACTTCAGCCACATGAGACTGAATTTTAGGCTTATTTCCTTCGGTACAACTCTCTTGGGACAATCTTGAGCATGATGTCCTATCTTGCCACAAGTATAGCAGTTGCCCTTGAACTTTTTGTTTGCAGCTCTCTTGTTTGAGCTTGATTCAGTATGCTTTCTCTTTTTGTGTTTCTATGACATAGGCTTTCAATATCATGGAATAATGACCCTCATGTTTAGAAAGGATATGATGTTCTTCTTCGATTCTCAATTTGAGAACCAGGTCTTTAAAAGTCATCTCTTTTCATTTATGTTTGCGATAATTCTTGAAGTCACCCCACGATAACGGCAACTTCTCAATCACAGCTATTACTTGGAAAGACTCACTAAGAGTTATTCCTTCAGCATAAATATCATGCAGAAGAACTTGAAGCTCTTCAGTCTAACTCATAACTGTCTTTGAGTCCACTATTTTGTAGTCAAGAAATCTTCTGACTATGAATTTCTTAGTCCCAACAACTTCAGTCATGTACTTCTCCAGGGACTGCCACAATTCTTTTGTCGTCGTGACCGAGAAATACACATTGTAGAGTGTATTACTCAATCTGTTGGCCCAGTGAGCTACCCAAAATGGGGGGTGAATTGGGTAGTATTAAAAATTATCAGATAATAATACTTCAAAAAATCAAATAATTAATTTAATCATAAATTAATTATTATCTCTTTATAGCAGCAGAAATATATTATAAACTAGGTGCACACCAAATAATAATAAATAAGTAAAGTAAATAAAGTAGCACACCACGATATATTCTTGTTCACCAAGCTACTCTTGGTTAATCCAGTCCTCCGAGTCCCACGGAGATTCGCACCCACTAAACTCAAGATTCCTTTAATAGGTAGGAACCAAACCTTAATACAATTATTCTTTTCCCAGGCTTAGAATCAACCTTTATAAATTCCTTTTCCTAGGCTCAGGAATAACTTTTTCTTTTTCCCAGGTTAAAAAATAACCTTATCTTTTTTCAGGCTCAAGACTAACCTAATTCTATTACAGGGAGAATCACAACCTAACTCTTTTTGTACCTTAGGCTCAAAAATTAAACCTCATAATCACTCAAAGTATCATTTTCTTAGGTAAGGATGAAATCTTTACAATTCACTTACAATTTGATTCTAATTAGGAAGAATCACACCTAAGCTCTTTTCACGGAAAAATAGTAACCTAACATTTTTGTACTCTAGGCAAATATCAAACCTCAATCTTTTTACAGGAAGAGATCGAAACCTAAAACTATCCCTGATTAGATATTTCCAATAATATCTAATCCGCACACAACTCACCAATTACAGAATTGATAAGCTTTTTCTCACTCAGTGTTTCTACCACCCTAGATAAATTAGAACTCAATTAATATCCAAAAACTAGTGATAGAAAAGTGATATATTCAAAATTTGATTTTAAACAACAATTGCGTAGTACGTAATTGAGCACGTAATCAGATTTATTCAAGAAAATGTTTCAAAAATATTTTTCAATAAAAAATCAGAAAACAATTTCAAATATCAAATTCCAAGTAAATAATAATTATAGAAAATAAACCAATAACTTAGAACAATCTCACCAGGAATCCACCAAAAGAATAAAGATCAGAATAGCAATGACACTTCAGATCGGTAGTAGCAATAATTCACAACAAATATTTCTCAAGAACAAATCTCAAGGAAGATCTCACAATACACTCAGTATGATAACTCTTAGAAAGCTCAAAAGTTGAATAGCTCAGAATAATTCTCTAGATATCTCACTCCAAATGTGGAAAAAAAAAAAAAAAAAAAAAAAAACGCAGGTCTTTTTAAAAAGGAATAAAACAAGTTCTCCAACGGCTAGTTCCCAATAATCATGACGTTTAATTGCACCGATAGACCCTCAATATCATAATGATTCATTTATGATAGAATTCACTCAAAAATATCTTTTAAAATTTTTAATTAAGTCCCTCAAATTTTTTCTTCAAACACAATTAAATAGGATTGAAAGAATTATACGTACCAAATTGAGAAACATAAAAAATACTTGAACCATATCTATAGGAACACTTAGATATCATTTAAATAACTAAAAGCACTTCAGATTCCTAAGATATCTTGGAGATCCTAACAAAAAAAGGGCAAGTAACGGCTACTTTTAGAATAAAATCCAGAATTCCACAAAATCCTGAAATAGTCCCATAAGTCGACCGACCAAGGGTCACCTGTCGACCGATCAATTCAGGATGTAGCCTAGACAAAAATGTTTTTCCCATCTATCGATCGCTCATACTTCAACTGTCGACCGGACGATTCAAAGAATTTCATGAGTCGACCTATCTGTCAACATAGAGATTCAGAGAGTTTCACTTTTGGTCACAGGTCGACCTCCTTGTCGACTGATCGATTCAGAGAGTTCACCATTTAAGCTCAGGTTGACCTACTTGTCGACCAAGAGATTCAGCAACTTCACCTTCTATGCTCCGGTCATGTTGACCTGTCAATGTTGGGAATCTCTTCTAAAGTCGTTTTTAATCCATTTTCTTCAATGTTTTTACCCCCTTTAACCGATTTCTTTTCTCAGTTAGCTCCACTAAATTCTTAAATTCAATTTTAATTAATTATCAATATTTCCTTTTCAATTACACATAGGATCAAATAATTTAACTAATTAGGATCCTATAAAAAACACACATATTTATAAAAATCACTTTGTGTCGTGTGTGATCCTAATTGGAATATTAAGAGTGAGAATTTAACATGGATTGTTTTTCCTAAGTTCTTCAATTTCTTCAAACTCTTACTCTTCCATCATATTTGTCATTATCTTTAGCATTATCATAATATCTTCATGATCATTTTTATTACTGGAACTAAAAAACTGAAACACTCAATAAAATCGTTAGTTTCATAAAAAAATATCAACCTTTAATTGTCCATCAAAATCTTAAAATCAACACAGTCCATTCTGAATATAGTTCTTGCATAGGAGATTAGAATGTTTCCATGCATCAACATTAGTACAATCTAAGTGTCAGAGTGTTTAGTCATGGAAAGAGCACCCTCGCGAATAAATCTTGCCAAGTTCAATGTTGTCAGGTAGAATAACATCTTCTGCTACTATCTCTTGAAGAAACTTCCATCAAATTTCTCTGACTTTTCTCCATGTGGAGTAAGCACAAGATGCGCAACAGGCACAGGCACAATAGGTGGTGAAACACCTTGATTTGCAGCTGCAGCAATAGTAACTGTAACATCATTTGAAGACATATTTCTTAAACAAACAAAGCGTATAAGAAATTTTGTTGCCGGAATATTTTTAAAGGAAAATTACAATTTTTGTCCTTATATTTGCATGTGTTTTTATGTTTGGCCCTCCAATTTGTTTTCTCAAAGTGGACCTCCTATTTGCACATGTTTTCTTAAATGACCTTTCTATTAAAAAAAAGAAAAAAAGATTGAAAACTGATGGAATTTGTGCATGTGGTCATATTAAAACTATAGGAATCAAATTGAAATAATGGTAAAACTTTAGGGGTGCAAGTGACAATACCTCTTTCTTCTTTTTCCTTCTCAAAAAGACACAAAGTTAAATAAGGACATGGTGGCATGAATGAAAGAGGCAGCATGAATTGAACAAGGACGTGGTGGCGTTGCGTTCAGGGTCGTGATAGAGTGTAGTTGGAACGTGTAAAGGGAGAGAAAGACTGTATTAAAGTTCGCGACTGTGAGAGGTTCCTAACGGATCTAGCAAATTCAGACCATTCAGACCCTAGATCCGACCATATCGGATATCGATCAAGCTAGATCTGGCCAATTGGAACAGAAAAACGATGAGAAGTGATGTTGGTGCAAGAGAGAAAAAAATGAGAATGCGAGAAAAGAAAAGAAGCTGAAAGGGGAAAATAGATAAAGACGTGATAGAGAGAAGATAGAGAATCAAAGAAAAAATCAGACGAGAGAATGGCTAGGCGACGATGTCGGCTATGGCGATGCGATGGCAACGCGACATGGTGGAGCGAAGGTGGCAGAGAAGCAAGAAACGGGGAAGCTAAAACCTGAAAATGAAATAGACTAATAGTGAGTGAAAGAGAATATGAAATAATGAATATTGAAGCTTGGACATTTGCAACCTAGCCCGTTCGTACTGGTGATTATGGCATAAAGATTGAAGCTTAGATAGAGGACAGGGCATAAAGAGGAAATGGCTACTATGAGACACAAAAATGGAGTGAACAGATGAGATGATCTCAGCCTCATGGATTAAGGAGAGGAAAGGTGAGAGGGGAATAGAATTAAGTGATGTTGTTGAGTACATAGAGAGAGAGAGAGAGAGAAAGAGGATTAACGGTGTTCTATGAGAGAGAGGCCGATTTGCAAAATGATAAGAGACATAGAGTAAGTGTTGAGCTTACTGGTGATGGAGTCAATATCATTCTAGGTCGAGCTTCCTATCAGGAACCGTGGATCCCTGGCATGACCGGTTGAGAGAGAGAAAACGGCAAAGAGAGTTTGAGAGGGAGAGAGAGAGAAAGCAAATGAGGTCTAGAGAGAGAGTGTTGGTGGTGGGGTAGTCAGAGAGATCGGAGAGATGGGTATGGAAGGTCTTTCTTTGTCTTTTTCAGAAAAAAAAAGAAAAGAAAATGGTATTGACACTTACACCTCTAAAGTTTGACCATTATTTTAATTTGATTTCTATAGTTATAATTTGACCACATGCACAAATTCCGTCAGTTTTCACCCATGTTTTTTTAGAGAAGGGTCATTTAAAAAAACGTATACAAATATGATGGCCACTTTGAAAAAAAACTTGGATGGCCAAACTAAAAAACGCGTGTAAATACGAGGACCAAAATTGTAATTTGCCTTATTTTTAAATTAAAAAAAAAAAGAATTTTATAAAATTATTCCGAAAATCTGCTTTAAGATTGTTGGTAAAATATTTTCGAACAATTAATTATTACCTGGAAAATAGAAGTCAAGAAGAAACAGTTATGAGTTCTTTGTTACATAAACATTCCAGATGACATTATAAGAAAAGAAATTACAATCCAGAATTAAAAAAACAAAAAAAAAAAGAAAAAGAAAAAAGAATTGTTGTTGCATAATAACAAAATAAACATAAATATAAATACTTACTATGTTATAAAAACAAACAGAAACAGAAATACCAAAAGAAAGGATTAAGGCAATTGTTTGACAATTTGTCCTTAAAGCAAATTTCGCCTCTGCTAGGTGCTTACGGTTGAATGAGTGTCTTCCTCCTAGGATATAACAATCAAGTTGCAACTGGTACAAACACTAGAAATCAGAAGCCGAACGAAGAGTAGAAGTGTTGAACTCTCTCAAGAACTATAAAAAACAATAACAATAAAACAAGAAGAAACCCTCTGCTGAAAACAAGAATACTATGCAACTTTTGGGATGACTAATGCTGAGAATGCATGTCCTTTTATAGGGAGTAAAAATCAACCTGAAGAAATCTGAAACTTTAAGGCATTTAATGGACAACAATAACGTTCAAGCGGTTACATACCTGAAAAGTCTTCAGGTTTGTAACTATTAGTATTTACAAATCTGAATAGGCAAACTTCAAGTTTATAACTTCTCTCAAGTTATAAAACCTACAATATGTACTTTAGGCTGTGTTTGGCTTGGATTTTTTTGAATTTTGTACAAACCATACTAAGTCCAAGTCAAGGATTCCCTAAGATCCAAGAGCTCAAAGTTCCACAAGGCCTTGGCCTAGGACCTAGGACCCCAACCCCAGCCCCGAGCCCAAGATCGACCTGGCTAGGACGGGCCGGGCGAGTGGTTGATCAGTCGACGGAGGTGGCAACACACGCACGCACATGTGACTTTATTTATGTTATAGTCTTTAGCCTACTTTCTATCCATATCATTTCAACGCCCTAGAGGGCTTACCTACAAGAGGTAACCTGAGCCTTAATAAATTACTTTTTAGCTTCTTCGGTTACTGATGTTGGATAACCCACACAACACGTCAATCAATATCTTCAGGTGGGTACTTTAATGAATAATTTTAATTCACCTCTTAAATGATTTTACACAAATAAATATATCACATTCATCTCCTCACCAAAAAGAATGCATTAATATATTTATATGTTCCAAATAATTATTGAGTCCCATAAAAAATTGGGTCACAAAATACTCAAACAATCATTTAATGCAACATTTATTTCCCCAAAACACACCCTAATTAGGGATAACTTTCATTTGATCTTCCTCCAAAACGCATGGACAAACTTTGAGTGGAAAACCTAATTACTATTATGTTAGTAAATAAATCTTGTGTGCAATTCGAAATGGAGAATGAATATGGTTTAAGAAATAGGTCAGATACTAAAATGATGATGGGTGAAAAAGAAGCTCGACTTGATTGTCTAGAAAAACCCTAAAGAAACGCATGTGCTTGGCACATGGGTAGTTACCGTCCACTTTAGTAATAGTGTTGACGATTTGGACTCAATTGACACAATTTCGATACATCGAGTGTATTTTAATTGAAAGGATAGGGACTAAAGTGGAGTTTCTCTAAAACATAAGGGTGCAAAGTGTAAAAATCTCTTTCTTTTTTAAAATCTTATTATATCTTATTATAATACTTAAAAGTGAAAAACAATAGATTGGAATGCATGAAAGTTAAGTATTAGTCATCTCTTAAATTCTATTGAAATGTGAAATGGATGACTAATATTAATCCCTTCCACTAGTAATATTCTATTAATTTTATTAATGTGAAAAGGATGACCATATATTTGTCTAAGTTCAATTTAAATTTATACTTCATATCAAACTTTAAATTCCACATTAATAATTGTGGCAAAAATTATGATTGGTCTTCCATTAAAAAATATTTTTTTTATACTCGAAAAAGAAATTTATGTTCGTAATATCTTATTTAAAATAAGTTAATATTTTTTAGATGTAATTTTGAAAAAAAAAAAGTTGATGTAATTTCGAAAAAAAGTAAAAAATCGTTTGTGGGTGTATGAAGACATTTATAATTCATTTTTTGTTTGTGGGTGTATAAAGATTTGTATAATTATATTTTTTGTTTGTGTTTGTATAGACGTTTATATAATTATATTTTTTGTTTGTGTTTATATAAAGATTTACATAATTATATTTTTATTTGCGGATTTGTAAATGTGTATATAATTATATTTTTTGTCAAGGGTGTCTAAAAGTGTATATAATTACATTTTTTGTTTGGGATGTGTAAAAGTAGATTAGTTATTTGGAAAGATAGTAGAAGATAAAAAAGAAATAGAAAATATAACACAAGAAATAAAAATACTGATCAAATCAAATAAGTAAAATTGAAAAAACAGATTTATTTTCTTACTATATTATAAATATAAAAAATCAATTCGCAATCGCACGGTTTTTTAAAATTAAAATTATATTCAACGAAGATTTTATTATTCCAACAAATACCAAACAATACTCTCAATTCAAACCCATCAAATTAAAATGTTCATAATATTAATAAAAAACAAATATTATAATTAAAAAAATCTTAAATATTTATGATGATCTCAATAATTTATAATTAACTCATATAAATAATATAAAAAAAAAATATTAACTAATACAAAATTAAATTTATACAATTAACTAAAATACTCTTTAAATTCCTCTAAAATCCGCAGCCGGCCAAAACTAGTTATATTTAAAAACCAGACGCACCCACGCCACCTTGAACATCTGGGCTAAGCATTTGGCTTTGTTTTCCGTCGTGTCCTCATCCCTGAAACACTTACCGCTCCGGCAAATGAAGGCCGCTGCAATCGGCAATCTGTCCTCTTCTTCTTCAACGATCAAGTCATCGGAAATTTTTCTCAGTCGACTTTACCGCGGCAATCCTTCCTCTCCAAATTTTCACTCTAATCCCGCATTTCCATTTCTAAATTTCAACAATTACACCAACAAGCCTTCCAAGAATTTCGCGAAGTCGATCCACACTTTCGTGTATGCATCACTGTCCTCCGATTCTTTCAGGCCTGAGGAAGCTAGGGTTCCTCCTGCTCTCCCTTTGCCTCCCCCTACTTTCACCAAGGCAATCTCTCTCTCTCTCTCTCTCTCTCTCTCTCGATGTGTGTGTTGTGCGGAAGCGTATCTGG
Source organism: Eucommia ulmoides (assembly GCA_016647705.1). Lineage (NCBI taxonomy): Eukaryota > Viridiplantae > Streptophyta > Magnoliopsida > Garryales > Eucommiaceae > Eucommia > Eucommia ulmoides. The sequence continues at coordinate 14,298,236 of CM028340.1, forward strand.
TGGACCTAACACAGAACAAATATTATTGGAGATGAAATGAAAACACACGCACTCACAAACAAGAACACAAGTTTTAACGAGGTTCGGCAATTTCGACTACTCCTAGAGAGCAACTATGGAACTTCTTTATTTGACAATAAAATACAAATAAAGAATACAAAACAAGGTCTTAAAACAACTTAAGACACTTGTGCAAGAATTCACTCAATTGTGACTATTGAGGAATTGAACTCTCTCTCAACTTGTACTTCTTCAATTGAGAGATATTATTTTTTTCAATTGTGAGATGTTATTTCTTCAAAGCTAATGGTCTCAATTTATAGGGAATGCTTGAGGCTCATAATCTAGTGTGAATAAGATCCTTAGTGTGAATAAGATCCTTAGAACCTTCAACAATTGAGGCAGCCGCAATGTTGGAATCAATTGTTGGAACCAATTTTGAATAACTCCATCTACCATTTTTGACCCATTTTTCTTCTTCCCTTTCATACCAAACAAATGTGTGAAAAATCTATTCACACCATGAAAAATGTTAGCCCAATTTTGTTGACAATCAAGCCAACAACCAACAGTGTGTGTGCGCGTTGATTTGATCGTATTGTGCGTATTGAATTAGTGATTGGATCAAGCTGAAGGTCGAACTATTTTATTGTCCACAAATGACTGGCTATGATATGCGATCTCTAGTATCGAGTGTTCATTGCTGTTACTTGAAGTGGACATATTTGTTTGATTTTTCGACTTCAGAATGATCGAATGTTCGCCTTCTGATTAATTCTTCAGAGAATACCAGCGAGATAAGATGTTGAACTGATATTGCTCACTGGGACAAAAGAAGATGTGGAATTTGAATTAATTCACAACCAGTTTCTTCACCATATATTGATTTACAGACTTGAGTCTGGTATCTGCTTGTCTGTTTTCACGCACCAAGTTATATTATATCCTGAATTATACAGTAGATGAAATGTTGGTGTTAATTATTTGGTTGCGCTATATATGCTTATTGAAACTGATTACTATTATGAAATTCAACTTGATTGAAGAACTACTTATTTAGCATAATTTTCAGTTTTGCAGGTTAATGATTTTTTGGGGGTCGGGTGGGGGTGGGGGTGGGGGGTGAGTGGGAGTGGTTAGTGTAAGTGTATTTATTAAGTTTGTAAATTAGATGGTAGAATTATGGGTTTTAAAAAAGTCTAGGAGGCAGCTGCCACTCTCCCAAGCCCTCCTTAGAACTGCCAGCAGCTACGGTTACAATTACTTTTACTATTGGGCAATTGACATGTTTTATATTGGTAAGCTAAATTGCCAGTAACTACAGTTACAATTACTTCTACTTTAAAGCAATCAACATGTTTCCTATTGGTACGCTAAAATGTGGAACTGTCATTTCGTGTATTGCTTCTCTCATTGAAATGAGTAGTGCACTCGTTCTTAACTAACCTACTCTTTCCACTTTATCTAACGATATTTCTTTTCAATCAGTTCAAGATTGCTCTTTGCCAATTATTAGTCACTACTGACAAGGAGCGAAACGTTGTTAATGCACGGGAAGCAATTAAGGTAGCTGCAGAGAGGGGTGCTCAGCTTGTTCTTTTGCCAGTAAGGCAATAAAGTCGGTGAATATGATGGATCTTGGAATTTGTTTTTTGAATCCTCCATATGACTCATACTGTTCTGTGTTAAGATTACAGCAATATTTAATATATTCACTTAGGTGGCGTTTGGTTAATGTTTCTGTTTTTCTGTTTCTAATTCCAATAAACTGAGATGCGATGGTATGAGAATTTTGTTCCTGTTCTAGAGTATTTCGGAAATAGAAACATGTTCGGTAACGACCATTGTCCTGAAATTGTTTCATTTAATTTATGAGAATAGAATCAAGAAACATATTTTGTTGCAACATTTGTTCTTTTTTTATTTAAATATATGATGGCCGGCGGGGTGGTGGTGGTAGGGTGAGGGTGGTGGTGATGGCAGGCAAGGTGGCAATGAGAATAGTTTTGTGGGAGTGAATAGGAATCAACATTTTTTTGTTTTTCAGATTCTTAAGAAATTTAGAAAATAGTTCCAAATTACTCCTCAAATTTTGGGAACAGAAATGTGTTTACCAAACACGTTTATGTACATTAATTCCAAAATTTTGTGAGCAGAAACAGGAATTAGGGGACAGAAACAGTAACCAAATGGGGCCTTAGGGAATCACTATCTTTTGGAATTTCAGCAAAAGAAGAGAGTTTGAGCCCAGCATAGCATCTTTGTCATTATTATTATGATGATGATGATGATGATGATGATGATGATGGGGTCAGTCATAGGTTTCTGCATACACTTTGACCTTCACGAATCCAAATGGTTCATTTTGACTGTAAGTCATTCTTGGCCAACATTGTAAACTACTTTTTGACCACAAACCTGGTGGAAAATTGTGACACTGAGAATCAAATCAAATGCCACTTCCACTTGTTAAATCATCAGCGCCACCAAAATTTTGGCTGTTTGTCCTGAACCTCCCAACAACCATTTTTTCCTCGTTAAAGTTATAATTTGTGGTTTTGATTTGATGAATGATGATGAAAGTAAATATTTTGGGGGATCCACTACCCTACATCAGGAAATTTGGAACAGTCCTTACTCAAACAACAGCTTTCCAGTCCAAGCAGAGGATATTGATGCTGGTAGAGATGCATCTCCTTCCACCGCAATGCTGTCTGAAGTTTCTCAGAGTCTAGGGATCACAATAGTTGGTGGTTCTATACCTGAACGTTGTGGCAATCGCTTGTATAATACCTGTTGTGTCTTTGGTCCAGATGGGAAGCTTAAGGCCAAGCATAGGAAGGTTTGTCCCATCTACATGGTGATTACTTGATAAAAGGCCTGCCTGTTTTCAAGAACAAAAATTAATTCTACTCTCTCTCATTTGGCTGCTTCTTAGAAAATCTTTTAAGATGGTTCAACAAAAATATGTAACGGCTCCTTGTTACAGATACATCTTTTTGACATTGATATCCCGGGTCAGATTACCTTCAAAGAATCAAATACTATTACAGCGGGATATAATCCAACCATTGTGGATACAGGTTTGTTATGTTTTCCATACCCTGTGTCAGATGTAGGTACAAAACAGACTGAGATAACCCTTCATATCTCCCTGATTTTACACACATTCTACTTGATTGAATTAATAGTTGATACCATGTTAAAATGGGAAGAAGATATGAAAAGAATGAGAAGACTTTACAAAATTGGGGAGATTTGAATAAAAAGGAAGAGTTCGGCATAATAGTAAACCAACTTAATATAAAAACATTTTTCTCTTCTTTTCTTTTAATGAGGTGTAGAAACACGATGGAGAGAAAGTTATAGGCTGTTTGCTTATCTAAACGGGCTATAACTTGTTATATGAATTATTTTATTTTTGATGAATGGATTTGTATATTTTTCTATTCACCTATTATTTAATCAAATTTACATTTTTTTGAAACAAAAAAACTTACCATTGTTTTAGTTTGGTTAAAATTTTAAGCTATCTTTTGCTCTAATGGTTAATCTAAGTGTTTAATTGTTGCAATCAAACACTAAATTATAAAAATTCATAAATTGACAAATTAAAAATAGGGTGATTCAGTGTAGATTGTAGAGGACATACTGTATATCAAGGTTTCCTAATCCCTATTTTAGTTTTTACGGAGATCCCATTTAATAAATAAATGATATTTCTTTGATAAAATTGTCTTCAATTTGTTTCTGTCACATCAAACATTCACTACCACCACAATACTGACCATCGCAACAAACATTTACAAACACCACTACGACCACCACCGCTGTCATAATAAATATTCACCACAACCACAAACATTCCACACCGTCACGAACATTAAGCACCACTACAATCATAGTGACCACCGCCTATTACCACCATTCTCACAACAAACATTCATAACCACAACAAAAATTCACCACCATCACGATAACACCACAACAAACATTCACCGTGACCACCGCGAACACCACCGCCACCACAACAAAAATCACCAGATAAACGCAAATCTAGAATTTGAAAAAAAAAAACAAAAAAAGCACTTGGAACTTTCCAGCTGTGAAACGCAAAAGGAGAGAGATGTCAATGAAATCAAAACAATATTAAATGTACAAATCTACGACAATTTTTTGGAAAATTATACCAATCTATAGTAAATTTCTGCAAAATTATATAAAACTGTAGCTAATTTTTAAATTTTTTAGATTTGTTCCTCTTTCTTTCAATCGAAATTTGTCAAAAAATATAAAAAAAAAAAAAAATCTAGAATTTTCTAGATCTGGAAGAGAGAGAGAGAGAGAGGTCTTATGGAGGCGGTGGTTGTCTCCAGTGCGGTGGAGGCAGTGTGAGGAGCCCGTCGTGCTGTTGGTCGCCGTTGAAGTGGACAGCACAATGGTTGCCACCAAATTAGTGGTGGCAGCCGATTTGGTGGTGTCCCGCTGAGAGAGAGAGATGGTTATGGGTTAGGGACAATAGAGAGAGCGCAATGTTTGCTGCCAATTTAGTGGTGGTTTCGTTGCGATGGAAGCTGATTTGGTGGTGTCCCGTTGTAGTGAGAGAGATGGCTAGGGTTTATGGAGAAAGATTGATTTTTATTGTGACGTCTAGGGTTTTTTTGGGGGGGGATGGGGGAGAGAGTAATTTTTATTTTGTAAACAATGGTATTTTTTTGGAATACCCAAAATGAAAAATACCGGTTTTCTAAAAGATTTAATGTGTTATATTCATAAAGTTTTTTTGATGCCATGTCACTCATTTATATTAACTAATTAAAAGTGGGTTAGCTCCAATTATTTAATTCAATTGATGAATTGAATGGAGCATTTTTGTTGTTCTTGTTTTTTTGGGTTGAATGGTGATCATATGCTTATTATGAGCAAGAACTGAAAGAAAATGAAAATGGCAGTTTGGAGAAGTGGTTGCAACAACAGAGCATGAAGAGGCCATCGTCGTAGCAGAGATTGATTATTCACCAATCGACCAGAGAAGGTTAGTTCACTTTCACTTCAAAACTATACATCATGCTATCATCTAATATGGAGATATTTCTTGTTTGTTTTGATCGGATGTCTGATCGATCAAATCTCCAACAAATTAAGTACCGTTTGTTCTCCTTTATTTAACAAAATATTTAAATCAATAAAGTTATTTGAAAAAAGTACAAGAAAAAGTAAAAAATCAAAGTGTGTTTGATAGGGTTGAATAATTTTTTAGCATTAACCTTATAAATAATCTCTTAATTGAAAAAAAAAATCATAAATACTTAAAAAAAGTAGATAAAGGATCTTTGTCCATTGAATTCCATCGATCTCTTATATAGTATAAAAATGGAAGAAACAAAAATTTAATTTTTGCTTTCCAAAAGCAGAACTTAAAATCATGTTCACTTTTTTTATTGGGGCATTCGGTGGCAAATCTCTTAATTTATCCTTAATTTTAAAAAAAGTCCTATGGGTGGAATCAACCTGTGTTTTAGTGCTTCCTATTAAAAAAAGACGAAAGGCCCAATACACACTCACATACTTACATGTAATTAATTTGTGTATAAAATTGTTATTAGATGTAATAAATATTACTGTATTTTGTAACATTTAACTAAATTTACACAAATACATGTAACTAATAGTAAAACTAATTTTTGTATAATATTTGTTAAATGTCACAAATATTACACAAATACATGTAATTTGTAACGTGTAATTAATATTACACAAGTAAATGTAACTAATGTTTTACATATATATGTAAATATAGTTAATTATTAAGTTGTAAATTGTAACTAATATTCACTATAATACGAATTTACTCACCAAAATTCTCTCTACAATTTCTACAATGCCTACACATGAGACTAAAATTCAAGAAAAAATTAAGTTAAGGGACTAAATCAAAACTTATATCTGAAACGGGACTTTTTTAAAAGTACATCTGTTAATTTGGACTAATGGTCAATTATTCCTTTTTTATTTCTAAAAGTATTTTTTTTAAGTGTAAAGTAAACATTATTTTTAAAATTAATTACTTTTTTGTTTTATTTTATCAAAAAGATTTTGCTTAAAAAATATAAAACAAAAGTAAAAAGTATAGCTTATAGTGTAGAGGTGTTATCCCTATTGGAGATCTCATTATCTCAAGAAATTTTATAGATGGTTAATAGACTTTATGGAAAAACTTAAATTCTTGTTTTTTGGTTTTTTTCCTCTAACTCTTAAAATATATACATGTGTGTGTGTGTCTTTGGACAAGTATTGAAAACATTTTGGTTTCAGTGAAAAAAAAGAAACAATTTTGGAAACGAGGGAGAGTGAAATAGTTTAATGTGCTTATTGTGAATTTAACCTAAATCTAATCTGAATTTGCAGAGCATTTCTTCCATTTCAGAAACAAATGCGAGGGGATTTATATCAGTTGGTTGACATTCAGAGGCTGAATTCAACATCAAGCAATTAAGAAACACTCGCTGCTTGCTTGATTAGGTCGCCTTCGCCTTTGGTTAGTTCTTTTTTTGGGGGGGATTTTATGGTATGGTCCTCAAAATTAGGCTGAATTATAGAAAAAATCATTATCATCTATAACGAACTTTCTGGTCCTCACAGATTTTTCACTAAATAGTTCTCAAGTGTTTGTTCATAATTTACCGTTTATGCTACTATGGTCACTCCAATAGTCACTTGTCACTTTTCCCAATAAACATTATTGGAAGAGAATGACATGCAAATCAATTAGCTTTCTTAGCGTTCAAATTATTTAAATTGAAAAAAAAATATCAAAATAATTTACATTCCATTATCTAAATTTTGAAATCCATTTGATTATATAGCTATTGAAATAGTAATTTTCAATGCTAATTAGTGAACATTCATGATGTTTAGTAGTGAACGTTTATTACTAATATTTTTTGTTTATTATTTATATTTGTTCATTAGTAAATTTTCATTATTGAACACTCAAATAACTATCATTCGTTATTGAACGTTTAGTTTTGAACATTTGTTAGTAATAATTTTTTTACTATTTTTCTGTGTTCATTAGTGATCTTTCACTGTTGAAACTTTGCATGATACGTTCTTGGAAAACGACAACCTTTCCATCCTTAATTATTTGTTCATTCGTTTATTTAGTAAGTATCTATTATATTTTTGAATTTTGCAAAGATTTTTCAACCATTTGTAAATCATTTTTAGTTTACGTTATTTTTTTTATTAAAAAATAATCAATATGAATATCAAAATGAAACTCATATAAATTCAAATACTATAATTTTCATAAATTTAATTTATTGTGAACATTCACAAAATGAGGTTATTGTTTGTATTTGTTTCCATGATTAGTGAGCTATTAAGAGAGTGACCGTTATTCAAAGGCTTAGTAGTTGTTGTTGTATGTTTTTGTGGTTCATTAATGAAGTTTGATTACTTTTTACATAGGGGTATAATGGTCTATTTGTTAAGTAAAATGGCTTTAAAGAGGACTAAACTCTAAGCAATCTTTAACAAATGTTTATGTAGTAAGATAATTTTTTATTAAAGGATTTTTTATTAACATGTCTCTTAATCTAGGACTTAACTTTAAAAAAAAAAAAAAAAAACTTTTTATTTGTTCCTAAAAATCTTGGAACATAAGCAAGAAAGTATTCCTGATCCAAGATTATTTTTTTTTAGCTAAAATTTTTAGATCATAATAGAAGTAATTGTTTTCTTCTATTTTTGATTTTCTGTTCTTGGTGTAAGAGAACAAAAATAAAACAAGATTAGCTAAGGCCTAATGAAAGCCTGTTTGATAATACAATTCAATACTTTAAATTAAATACATTAAGTACTTATACAATTAAACATGTTTGATAAAAAAAATAAAGCAATCACTTAACATAATAATTATACAATTAAACATGTTTAATAAAAAAAATAAAGCAATCACCTAACATAATAAGTTGTATAAGTGTAGGCATATTAATTTTAGTTTATCACTTAAAATCATATTATTTTCATTAATACGAATATCATTAAACTATGAAAATCAAAATATAAAAAATATAAATAAATTTCTAGATAGAGAAAAAATACCAAGAAAAAAAATAAAGAGAAAACTGAAGAGAGATCAACTTGCAAGAAAACTTTTGAAAATCATAATTGTAAAAATACAAATTTATTTGATTTGAAAATATTTAAAATAATACTTAATCAATTCATCACTTAATGAATTCAACACCTAAATTTTAACATTTAAAATCCAAAATTTATCGACTTTAATTTCAGTTTATCAAACATGGCTTAAAATGCTTAAGTCGTTGCTTCAGATGTATGTGTTGAAATATTTTTTCCTAATTAAGTAGTGTTTAATATCTTATAGGTCATAGTAACTTCTTTTTTTTTTAGTTTTTCTATTCACTTATTAATTAGGGGAATATTCTTTCTTATTTAGTTTTGCAGAAGGATGAAACCATTACAAAGTCACACAAACTAATTATATTCAGAAAGAATTAACACCTATCTGTTTTCATGGAAAAGAGTAACCTAATTTTTTTATACCTTAGGTAAAGATCAAACCTCGATTTCTTTACGAGAAGAGATTGAAACCAAGTTATCCCTGATTAGATATTCCTAACAACATCTAATCCGCACACAACTCACCAATTACAATATATTGATAAGTCTTTTTCCACTCGAAGCTTCTACCACCTCAAATTAATTTAAACTCAAATAATGTCCTGAATTTACTAGTGATAGAATTTTACATGAGAAATTTAAAATTTGATTATAAAATATATATGGGTAGCACACAAATAAGCACGTAATTAGATTAATACAAAAATCATCTTAAAAATAATTTTATGTGCTTTAAAGTTTGAAAATGATTTCACACAAATCTTAAATCAAAGCTAATAATAATAATAATAACTCAAAATATAAAATAGTAACTTGGAAATATCTCACAAGGATACCACTGAAAATATGAAAGCTGAATCACAATTAAAGGTTAGATCGGTGATTGTAAAATTCTCAACACTTTTCTCAAGAATAATCTCACAATAAACTCTCAGTACATTTTTAGAATAATAACTCTCAGAAAGCTCAGGAACTGATTTGTTCTTGATATATTAATATCGTTTGAAAGTGAAAAACTCAGGTCTATTTGAATAGTTTGAAACAAGCCCTTTAATGGCTAGTTCCCACAAGATATGACATTTAAATGCTCATATAGACCCCATATATTAATATGGCTTAGTCCTAGTTTAATTCACTTAATTTTAGCTTTTAAAATATTCAATTTAGTCCTCCAAATATTTCTCAATCTCAAATAACAACAAGATAGGAAGTATTTGATATACCAATTTGAGAAGCACTTATACTATATCCATAGGGATAATCAAATAAGGATAATATATCTATCATAAGTTCAATTCCCTAAGATAACTCCAAAAAATCAGCCAAAAATAACAAGCTAACATAACAGCTACTTTTAGATCAAATCCACAAAATCCTGCAATCCTGAAACTGCCAGGTCAGTTGATCGACCAATGACCCATCGGTCGACTGATCGATTTAGGTTGTAGCCCAAGCCATTTATCAAACATGGTCGGTTAACCGATCCCGCAAGGATCGGTTGATCAATCGATTCAGGATGCTCCCCAGGCTATTTTTTTACCTTAGTTGGTTGACCAATCGATTCTGAGAGTTTACTTCTCGGTCATCATTTAATCGATCTCTCTAGGTTGGTTGACCGATTGATTTAAAGACTACTTCATTTTCTAGCCTATGCCCATCGGTTGACCGATCAATGCTGGAACAACTTTACCTTGGTTCATTTCAACTCCAATCTTCGACGTTTTCGACCCTTTAGCCTAATTTCTTTTCTCGGTTAACTTAATTGACACTATTAATCAATTTTAAACACCAATATTTCTTAGGTCAATATTTCTTCTTCAATTTTACATTGGAGCAAATATGTGAATTAGTTAGGTTCCTAATAAAAACACACATAAATATAAATTCATTTTTGTGTCGTGTGTGATCCTAATCGGGATACATTAAGAGAAATTTATTTTGAGTTGTTTTCATCTAGATTCTTCAGCATCTTCAATCTCTTAATGTCCGTCTTTTTATCTGTCTCTTTGCATCCTTAGTATCCTTAGTAATTTCTTCATGATAATATCATTAATAGAACTTTTACATTGAAACACTCAATAAACTCGTTAGTTCCACAAAAAATATTAACACTTAATTGTCCATCAAAATTTTGGAATCAATACTCTTTATTGTGCTTGCCCAGGATAACCTGTGGCTTGTTATGATGGGCTTCTTCCGAGCTATGTGTTCGGCCAGACTTTTCCCGTTCTTGGGCCTAAAATACTGGCCCAATTTCTTTATCAAGATCCTCTTTAGAAAGTTAAATATAGAAGAGGGACTTTCTCCCGCATCATTTGTCCCCCTAACTTGAGTGTTGATTTGAAGAAGTGAGACGAAAGGTTATATTCTCTTCTTACACTTAGTTATTGCTCCGAACTAATTTGTTAGTTCGTTCTTACACTGAAACTTGGTGCTTCTTATCACTACAAGTGTTTGATTTCGAACTTATTTGTTAGTTCATTCTTACACTTATACTTAGTGATTTTTATCACTACAAGTGTTTCACTTTGAATTGATTTGTCACTTCGTTCTTACACCTGGTGATTTTTATCACTGAGTGTTTCTTGACGAACTGATATGTTCATTTCATTTATTACTTTACACTTGGTGATTTTAATCACTGAGTATTTCTTTGACGAACTGATCCGTTCAGTTCGTTTTATACTTTATACTTGGTGATTTTAATCACTGAGTGTTTAGACGAACTGATCTCCTTAGTTCGTTTTACACTTTTCACTTGGTGATTTTTATCATTGAGTGTTTACTTGATGAACTGACCTGTGCCATTTGTTTTACACTTCACACTTGATGATTTTTATCACTAAGTGTTTCTTTGACGAGTAGATCTGCTCAGCTCGTTATGCAATTTTACACTGTGTGATTTTTATTACTGAGTGTTTCTTTGCCGAGCTAATCTGCTCAGCTCGTTTCCCAATTTTACACTCGATGATTTTTATCGCAAAATGTTTTTTTGGCGAACTAATCTATTTAGTTCATTTTGCACTTTACACTTGGTGATTTTATCACTGAGTGTTTATTTGACAAACTGATTTGTTCAGTTTGTTTTATACTTCACACTTCACACTTGGTGATTTTTATCATTAAGTGTTTCTTTGCCGAGCAGATCAGCTCAGTTTGTTAAGTAATTTTACATTGTGTGATTTTTATCACTAAGTGTTTCTTTGCCAAGCTAATCTCCTCAGCTCACTTAATGTTTTTACATTTAGTGTTTTTATCACTAAATATTTCTTTGCCGAGCTATTCTATTCAGCTTGTTACATAATTTTGCACTTGGTGATTTTTATCACTGCAAGTGTTTGATTTTCGAACTGATTTGTCAGTTCGTTTTGGAATTTGTAGTGGTGAGGTATCCTCAGACCTATCTTTTACCGCTGGGGATTTATCTTATGACCCGGGAAATTTGTAAGCGGAGAGATATCCTCATACCCGTCTTTTGCCGCCGAGAAGTTATCCTATTACCCAGGGAATTTGTAATCGGGAAGGTATTCTCATACCCGTCTTTTTGCTACCAGGGAGTTACCCTCATACCCGGGGAATTTGTAGGCTGGGAGGTATCATCATACCGTGTTTTTATCGCTAGGGAGTTTCCCTCATACTCGAGGAATTTGTAAGCGGGGAGGTATCTTCATACGCATCTCTTTTTGCCACCGGGGAGTTACCCTCATACCCAGGGAATTTGTAAATGGGGAGGCATCCCCAAACCCGTCTTTTGCAGTGGGAGAGTTATCATCTTACTCGGGGAATTTGTAAGCAGGGAGGTATCCTCATACACATTTTTTTTTATGTTTTTCTCTTCCTCTTTGCCCTCTTTCATAACTTTTTTATTTGCAGAACGAGTTATAAATGTGAAATTTGGCTTTAAAGAGACGATAGACTGATTACTCTTTCCGTGACTGTTCCTGTGATTTCTTTAGAGATGATCCTGACCCCATGCTCATTCCTTAGGCGTTGATTTCATCACAGAACTTAGTCTCCTTCGCAAATTTTCATTCAATTTAATTTCTTCATAATTGATTCCCTTAGGGAGGGTTGAACTCTTTTTCCCTTTCTATATCCTTTCGGTTACCCTTTTGTTCATGGGATTTGATCGGGATATATAGTTTTTTAACCTGCTTTATAAGAATTGCAATTTATTGTATACCACAAAATAATCGTTAATGAACAAAATTCTGTATTTTTCAGGATGCAATACAAATTCACATTATCCTGAATATTTGTTAAATCATCTAGTCATGCTAAGTGACGGTTTTATCATTCGTCGCATAATAAGTATTTTCTAATCTTTATTAAGGATAAACCAGAAGATTAATTTGAATCGATCTTGGATAACTTCTTTAAGCGCTTTCTTCCTCTTTAGTATTTTTATAAGGATTTAATCCAAATAATAAAAAGTAGGGGGTACAAATTGCAATTAAAGAGATTTTCTTGTATTATCTTTGAGGCAAAGTAAAGTTTACTTCTAGCCACTAAATTTACATTTCACACGCAAAGTTTGAGGGTACAAATTGTACTTTTTCATAACCACACGAGTCTTAATGGATTTAACTCAACGGACAATAATTCCATAGTATAACCGAGTTTATCCAATCTTGTACACCTTTGGGCTTACTTGAATATTTTAAAGTGCCCATAGCACTCTCATAACATGTAATTTGTTAGAATAAAAGTTAGAGGGGCCAAAGTATAATTTTTGCTAAGCCCTAGGATTTTGAATAATCCTTATCAAGTTATGGGAATATTCTGCAATTATAATACAATCTATATTTATCTCTTTAGCAAATGCTGAACTTCCTCTAATTATCACATGTAGCCCCATAATTTATAAATTAGAAGATGGAAATTGTAAGTTCATTATTTCTTCTAGGTACTTTAAATTTTAATCAGAAAATATAATTTTCTTCAATTTTTGATAATTTATCAAAATGTCATCAATAAATCATAAGCTTATTACTAAATAAAACTTGACGGTATAAAATGTAAATATACTTATTACTTCAAGGCCCTTAGTGTATTTCTAGTAATGTGTTAGTAGTGGATATGATATGATATGCATTCAACGGTTCCATTTCAGGATGTTCTCCCGCGTGGGTATCATGCATTCAATAGCTTCATTTCAGGATGTTCTCCTACATGGGCCATCTCAACTTCTCTTTTGTGCACCTGTCATGCACTTCTCTTAGGCTACTTCCATGTTTTTTTAGGCATCGTGGACGTGGGTGGAGTTGCAGAGATATGGACATTGTGGCAAGGTAGCCCAGATAATAGCAGATAATTGCAGTTCAGATCAGATTGACGAAATATTTGATGTCTATCATGAACTATTGCATGATTATAAAAGTCAGTGTTCTAAAATTAGTGCCCAACAAAGTACAGTGATTTCATTAATCAAACAGATTGAAAACTATGAGGTTGAGAACACTTATTTTAAAATTTAGGTTTTGAAAAATATCTCATGTGTTTAAAAAAGGAAAACAATGAATTAAAATCCAAAGTTGCGGATTTTAATTCTATTGTTCTCAAGTTCACAAATGGTGAAAATAATTTAAAAATGCCTTTCGGAAGTTCTAAAGGTGTCTTCGAAAAAGTTGTTTTTGGTTTATCTATGTTTAAGTGTGCAGTAGACATATATCAATTAGATTCATAAATCATCGTGATGTAGATATGCTCCATGTCTTTGTGCTTTATTGTTGAAATAAGTATGAGTATATCTAAATAGGAGCTATTAATTGGTATCGTGAAATAAAACATGTTGACTCATTTGAGATTATATGATCTTATGTTGTATTGAAATATTTTGATGATCTTTTGAAATTGCCTCAAGATAATTAGATTAATCTTAAAAATTATTCTCTTCATGGTCCTCACTTTTTGATGTGACAAAGGGGGAAAGAATATAATGTTTTCGCTCTAATGTTATTGAGGGAGAGAATATAATATTAAGGCAAAAAAGTTATATGATGTTTTATGTGTTATCCTAGCATGAATTCATGAGTATAATTAGAAAGGGAAAAAAAATAATGTTTTATACTTAAATTGAAAATATTTTTGATTAATGTTTATGTTTCTCACTAATGGCGCTTAAACGAGTTAAAAAAAAAAAAAAAATTGTCATCAGATTTAGGGGGAGCGTGGTTACATTATGTTTTTAAGAAAACATCAAAGTTAACTGTCATTATTAAAAATGAGGAGATTATTGAAGCTTATATTTTGATTAACAATTAAAAGTTGATGTTTTATGGAACTAACGTTTTCATTGAGTGATTTTAGATTAAAAGTTCCATAGGTTGAAATGAAAAAACGAATAAGCAAAAAATATTAATAATTGAAGAATTCATGGAGTAATTATTGAAGAATCAAATGAATTCAAGATGGGTGCAAGATGAAGATATTGAAGATGTTCAGAGCATTGAAGACATTAAAGACATTTAGGTGAAAATAACTCATTACACTTATGCTCTTAATACAACCTGAATTAGGATTACGCATGACACTTTAAAATGAATTGATCTTATGTGTGTTGTGATTAATTTAGGGGTCTAAAACGTGTTTTTTAATGTGCTAAGTATGTGAAATGGTTTTGATTAAGGACTTAATTGAAAATTTGGTTTTGATGCTTAAAAGGATAAGTTTTCGGGCTAATTCAGTCAACTGACGAAAGGGGTCGGTCGACTAACCAAAACAATGTGTTTTGGAAGTAGAATAGGTGACCTACTAGTTCATTCGGTCAACCGACAAGATGGGTCGATCGACTGACGATAACAGCAGACGAAATTGGAAGAAGTAAGGACCTTTTGGTCCAACAGTTCAACCGAACGGACCAGCACAATGGTCAATTAAGTGATTGTTGTGAGATGTTAGTCAATTGACGACAAGGTTCCAGTCGATCAACTGGTTCAGTAAAAAAGTTGACTAATCTGTTTTTGGTTAATTCAATTCGGTTTTGATGATTCTTAGGGAGTTTTTTAATGGGATTTAAATTATTTTCGTTATATATCATGAAATATGTGATTCTTATTTAATTGGTCCATTTAATTAAATATTCTTTTAATTAAAGTGATTAAATACTTCCTATTTTTATAGTTTTGATTTAAAAAAGTTTCAAGGGCCAACATGAGTTTTCCAAGAATATTTTTAAACGAAAAATATTTATTTTGAATGTATATGATATATAGGGTTTTGGGATGTCATTTTTAGTAATGACATTTGAAAACTAGCCGTTGGAAGTATAGTTTATGTCTATTTATAGAGACTTGCAAGATTGAAATTAAAGACATCAAGAACATCCGTATTCTATCATTCTACGAGAGATTTTGTCGCTAAGATTTAAAAAGTGAGATTATATTTGAAGTTCTTGATCTAAGGCTCTTATTGTTGTGTCACCAGTTTGTGTTCTTTATTGCAAAATCGTTATTCCTTTCGGTGAATCTCGGTGAGATCCTTCCAAATTTTCTTTATTGCTGTCTTAGATTATTATTGATTAATTACTTTGTTAAGGTGCTTTAGAAAAATTATTTTTGAACTTAATTCTTGAAAATATTTTAAACGATTTTTATTGAAAATTTTGATTACGTGCTACTTGTGAGCTACCCGTTTTTTAAAATCAGATTTGTTTGCCTCACATTCTATCTATCATGCAGTATTATTCGGGATATTAATTGAATATATCTGTATTGAAGTGGTGGAGCTCCTTGTAGGAAGAAACTGTTAATTTTTGTATTTGCAAGTTTGAGCGGATTAGAGATGTTTTGGGTCGGTGTCTAATCGGTGTAGCTAGGACTCGATATTTAGCCCAAGAAAAAGATTAAGGTTTCCTTTTTGGCCTGCAAAAAGATTATGTTAGTCTTTATCATTTGAAAGGATTAGATTGTGATTCTTCCTGTAATAGAATTAGAGAGAAAAAAAAAAGTT
The DNA here is from genome assembly GCA_016647705.1 of Eucommia ulmoides. Taxonomy (NCBI): domain Eukaryota; kingdom Viridiplantae; phylum Streptophyta; class Magnoliopsida; order Garryales; family Eucommiaceae; genus Eucommia; species Eucommia ulmoides. Next base: position 14,314,337 of record CM028340.1, read on the forward strand.
ATTCCTTAGCCTGCGAAATATGATAAGTATAATAGAGTGAGAGAGTGATAGGTTGATTTTGGGCCTGTGAAAATAATCAAAGTTATAAAGGTTGATTCTGAGCCTACAAAAAGAATTAGGATAGTTAGGGTTTGATTATGAGTCTGGAAAAAGAATTAGGTTAGTCTTCAGCCTGTGAAAAAAATTGTAAGGGTTTGGTTCCTACCTGTGAAAGGAATCAGGGATTTAGTGAATTACAAATATCTGTGGGGCTTAGGAGACTGGATGTTGGTAAGAGTAGATTACCTAACCAGAATATATCGTTGTGTATTGCATCGGTATTTTTGTGTTTGTTTGAGTGTGCACTTAGTTAAATGTATTTTCACTGCGTAATAAGATAGTAATCGATTTAGGAAAATTGGTTATTTGTGTTTGATTTAATTGTTTAAATTTTTATAACTACCCAATTCACCTTCCCTCTTGGGTAGATATTTGGGCCAACAATATTGTTTTGTAAAGCTATATTGTGTCTACGATGGAGAAAGAAAATAAAGTACCAAAAATGTATGATGATGCACTGTAGAAAACCAAATGAGAATTGCGCGAAAACCAAAAACCAAAAACTATGCGAACCCTAGAAAATATAATTGTACAAACGTTGGATCTGTACGATCATCAGAATCATATGGACGAGAAAAAAAAATTCCCCCTAATAAGTTCAATCATTTGCTTCTGCTTCTAATCTTTGGCTGCAGAAGATATTGAGGCAATAGAAAAACTAATCATCTGCCACGTAGCATTAAACTCTATGACTTCTTTAGGAGGCCCTTTGTGAAACGAGCTGCGACCACCACCAAAACGTTCCCACAGCCGCGATCTCAATAAGTTGGATTCCCAGTCCGTGTGGATAGGATCAACCTTCCTTCCATGAGATTAGGCTCTTGATACCATGTGAAGATCAATGAATAAACATAAATTCTAGAGAGAAAAGACAAATGGAGGTTAGGGTTTATTATCTCTGAATAAGTGAATATAGAAATGCAACAGAAAACCTAAAAAATATAAACTTATATAAGTATACAATGGAAAGATTTAGAAAGCAAGTAAAAGACCATTCTACCCTTAATACTAAATAATAAGAAGGAAATTTTTTTGTGGGGTCCCATATGTTCAAAAAATAACTTTTTAAGGACCAAACTTTTTGGGTCCATTCCAAAAGTACCATCATATTTAGTCTTTCTAGATTACCCTTCAATAGTTATAAAATTTATAGAAATGCCATTTTGGCCATTTGTTTTTTCAAAACTCCTAAAATTAATATATATATATATATATATATATATATATATGTGTGTGTGTGTGTGTGTGTGTGTGTGTGTGTGTGTGTGTGTGTGTGGACATGACATTTTGACTGTCCCGCAAAAAAATTATGTTTTATTTTAAAATTTATTTTATTTTTATTTTCAAAAAAAAAATAGAGAAAAAAGAAAAGAAAAAATGAAAAAAAGAAAAGAAAGATAAAAGAAAAAAAGAAAAAAAGAAAAAAAAAATAAAACTAAAAAAAAATGGAAAAGAAAAGGTTTCCTTGTCAAAATGGGATTAGGTTTTCTTTTCCTTTTCTTTTTAGGTTTTGTTTCTTTTTTCCCGTCGAATTGGGACTAGGGTTTTTAGAATTTTTCACTCCCCATTCTTATTATAAATATGACAATTCTCCTTATAGTTGAAACACATAAAAATTTAGAGAGAAACCCTTCGGGAAACATTCAGGAATTGAGAGAAAAAATCTTTAGAGAGTGATTCTCATCGTAAATCCTTTCGGAAAGCTGTCTGCGCGAGAGAAAAGCCCGAACATCGGGATTCTTAGCCTAAAACATGTATGTTTTCTGATCTTTAATTTTTTTTGCAGTTTATTTTATTCTCTTCGCAATTTAAATTCTTGTAATTTTTATTTTATTTTTCATAATAAAGAGGAAAAGTTAAAAAAACAAGTCGTCCGATGATCCGATGAAAACGTCGGGGGTGCGTTTCTCGTGCTTAAACCCAACTCCAAGTTAGGTGAATGATGTTTTATTATTTATTTTGTTGTATTTTTTTTATTTTGTATTTTTATGCATTTTTTTAATTTTAATTTTATTCTTCTTATCAAAACGCTAAAAAATAAAATAAAAAAATAAAAAAAATAAAAAAATCTTTTATTGATAGGAATTAATCGTTACGAACCTTAAGTTGAATCCGACAATTCGATAAATTGTGGGAGAGTTTTTCGTGGCCTCATTTCCATTCCCCGACTCGAGTGGAATTTAGAAACGAATGGTTTTAAGAAATCTCTTCCCTCGATAGATTTTTCATGAAGTTTCGTTAAGATTAATTTCAATTAAATTGTTTCCGCGAACCTCTCTCGATTCTCATATCCATAGAATTTGAGGGAATTTCAAATCGGGACTTCTTTAAATTAATTGGAAAAATTTAAAATAAATATTTTTCCATCCATTTAGCATATTTACTTCTTACATTATTTAGAGGGCATGTTTAATACACTTTCACTACTTACAACTTTTTTTTTACATATAATTTTTTTTTTAATTTCATAAATTCATGTTATTTTTTCATATCTAGTCACGACACGTTTTTTTTTTTTTTTTTATAATTAAATCATTGTCATATATAATCAGGTTAATTCACGTAGTATTCACATCAGTTTGTATCGACGCATTTAAATTAAACCCTTTAGTTTTTTTTGTTTTTTTTTTTTTGTCACTTTTGCATATAAAATTAAATTTATATAATCTTAGTTTTTGCATTCATATTTCCAAATTTATTCACTTATTTGAGTTTGCCCATTTAAAGTAAAGAAATCTTTAGGAAACATATATAAATACCCCTCCGGGGACCATCCTTATCGAATCCTTAATATTCGATAAGAGGTTATACCGGGGGAACATTCCAAAAAATCCAAAAACTTGTCCTACCTTATTTGTGAAAATACCAAAAATATTTTATAAGAAGAAAATAATTTCAAAATAAAATAAAACACTCGGACTAAACTAATTGGATTTAATTGGACATAAGGTACCATTTTTGGACGGGCATTTTGGGGTGCCTAACACCTTATCCGAACGTAACCGACCCCTGAGCCTTTAAATGAATCTTTAGTTTGATCGTGTTTTTTTTTTTTTTTGTGTCAATTTTTTACTTAGGCCTTTTAAATTGTTTTCTAAAAATTCGGTGACCTAGCACACCATTTAAATCCAATGCTAGGTGGTGACTCATTTTTTAAAAAAAATGGCCTAAGTATTTTTTTGAAAACCAGTGCTTTAAAAACCCCCTCTTCTTAAGCTTATTTATTATTTATTATTTTTTTCATTTTTGGAAAATTGGGGCGCATCAGCTGGCGACTCCGCTGGGGATAATTAGAGGGTTAAGCCTAATATGTCCAAATAAGTCCATCTATACCATGTTCAAATGTTATGTTTTATTTTGTTATCTTGTCCTTTTTTTTTTTTTTTTTTTTTTTTTTTTTTTTGTAAATAGGTTGTGATGTTTTCTCTTTTTTTTTCTTTTCTCTCGGGCTCTTATATTATTGTAAAACCTCCGACACAAGTACGGTCGTCTTGTATCCATACTATCCTCACAGGATTCTATGAGCACAAGACGTGAAATGGGGTTTGATACTTGATGGATTGATGATGTCTTAGGGAGTCTTGAAAACCAAACGAGTTCAAAATTTCCAATACCGATTAAGTAACGAAAGAATTTTTACAAATCATTATCTGTTTTGATCGATTATTATCGGGATTGAGAACTTCGAACTCGAATGGATTTTAAGACTACCTAAGACCCACGTGAACTAATAAATGGGCTTGTTGTAAGAACATGATGAGATAGAAAAAATTGGTCCCAGAAAAGCAATTCTAGTTCCCCCCATCTGAAGTCCGATCTTTACTCGCAACCAAGGCTAGACTCATTCCAGGATGATATCAGAAAGTAATCCCGAATCTCCCCGTATGGCCCAAATGGCTCGAACGCAGGAAACCATCGACATGTTGAGGGAAAGGATCAACGAACTTAGTCGACCTCAAGAGATGCCTATCCTTCTGTCTAGTAAAACTCATGTGACTGAATCACAAAATGGATACCCTCCAAGCATCGGGATGGAAAACTCAGTACCGAATCCGAACCACGTTAGCCCAAACTTTGTGGTACTGGTCTACTATGGACCTCAGATGGTCCTTCACCCTTTCACCTATAGAGCGCCAACATATCCTAGCCAGGGGCATATCTCTCAGGCCTCACCCAATGGCCCAGCCCCCTCCTCACCGCAGATTGTCATTCACTTGGAGAGGGTCGTTGCTCCACCAACAATCTGATAGCAATTCAATAGGCCCCGAACATTGAAATCAAAAACAGAAAAAAAAAATTCTAAAATGCTGCAAAACCAGGGTTCTTATTTATTTTCAATTTGCTAGGCGTTTTTAACAAAATTGGGAAATCTTCACGTACTCACCTTTCCATCCCGTTGGTCTTTTGGATGGAAAATGATTTGCTCTGTAATGGCTTTTTCAATTTCAATAATACAATACTATTTATCCAAAAATGTGGTATAATGTTTGAATATTACTCTTTTAGATACCTAAAATTGCCTGCATATGTTGTATGTGATGTGACTGAGCAAGGATGTAAGTATATGATTTCAATATAGAGCTAGACTATGATCTAATGGAAATAGCAACAAAGAAAGGTTCTGTTCAGCCAAATGATGGTGAGATCCAAAAGGCCCTCTAACCGAATTTGATAGTAATTCCAGAGTACTGGGGGATTCGAAAGTCAAGATTGATATCCATTGTCCTAACGATGCTTTGATATATTGTTACAAGCTGATCAAGTTATCTCTAGTGGTCCTTTAGTGATTGATAAAACTGGGTGTAAATATTCTGATTTGCCTGCTATCCGAGTTACCCAATGGTGAAAAGGGAACACAATCATCCCAGGTCAATGATCCCAATAAAGAAACTCTCAAATGTTGCAAGAAAGTCTCAATTCGTAAAGAAGATCAAGTTCATTAATAAGCTTGGTTGCTCCTGAACCATTGTAAGTTCGATCATCTATTTAAAAAAAATAAAAGGAAAAAAAAGGAAAAAAAAAAAAAAAGAGAAAAAAGAAAAAAAGAAAAGAAAAAAAAGGGGAAAAAGAAAAGAAAACGAAAAATAAAAAGTGGGGTAACCGAGCAAGAAGCGTTGCTGCAAATATGGAAGAGATTTGAAGAGGAAAAAAAGATGATAGATTGGTTTGTTCAAGTTTTTCGTCTCGTTCCAAATTTGCGGGCAAACGACGTTTTTCGGAATCAAAACTTGATGGATTTGAATGTAATTAGAATTTGTGAAAAGAAACAATGATCGTGGTCTAGAAATGTATTAGAATCATATTCCTCTGCAATCCGACACAAGATCTTACAGAAAATCATATCGACATTAAAGGTACTCGTTTAGTAATTTTTGACATTTGCCCATTTTTTTTGCACTAAATCAGTTTTGCAGGACTTGAGAAAACACAGAGCATGCAGGAGTATTAGAGCCCCATGAATCAAAGTATTTAGAAATTTGAAAAGACAAGAATCCAATCGAGTAAGATAAGGAGACCTTGATGAGACATGTTAGGCCCTCCCCTATGTTAAAAAGCAAAATCTCAGAAGTAAAAAAAATAAAAAATAAAAAGATGAAGAAGAAGAAAAAAAAAAGTCTTATTGAATAACCTCGAGGCATGTCGGGCCCTGAGTTGGAAAGAGAATCTTCTAAATTCAAACGAAAGAATCTCCCAATATCACTCTAATCCAAGCACCAACAGCTGAAGTGATTACGGCCGAAATGGGAGAACGGAATTGTGAGTCATCAAAGCTAACAATTTTTCACACTAAGGTTTTGTTTTGGAAGTGTTTTCTTGTTCATTATAGGGATTTGAAAAAGGCTGGGAGCATGGATTTCAATGTCATTGGGACCTCTTACCTTCCTTCTGACCTGAGTTGGAGACTCCTACTGTCACACCCTGCCCCGGGCACCCGTCACCCGAGGTCAGGTGTGACGTCAACTTGACGTTACCGGACCAATCCACGAATATCCAAACAAACATACATACATATACACTTGTGCTACTATAAATTCTTCCTCAAAAATATATATACTTGAACCTTCCACGGTTCACGTCCGACCGACTCACTTCTAACACGACACCATCTCCAATACGACATCACCTCCGGACTCTCCCTAGTGCCAGTAGTGGACCAACTCTTAGCCGTGGTACCTGACACCAAATTTTTTTCTATCGGTGTACTGTCTTCATAATAAAAAAAAAATATTTCATGGATCAAGTATAAATAATAAACACCGCATTTCAAAATATAATATTATATAATCATATACTCGATTCCACTACTACCAATGAAAAGAAATAATATAACAATAATGCCGTATATTGCACACCATATTCGGAACTAGTTTTCCACTGTCACCAATGTAAATAAATAATGTGTTTAAAAACACCCAATACAAATATAATTTAAACACATACCGTATGGAAATCCAGTTTCCCTGTCACTAATGAAATAAACCAATATATATATTTAAAATATCTCATCCAGACATTTAAAATCAACCAACTCGATTATTTTAGATAAATCTATCCAAATATTTTAAATCAGCCAGTGCAACAAAAAATAATATATATACGTCAATCCATTTTACAATAATATATCCAAACCGAATCAATCCAGACAGTTCATCGTAAAATACACCACACCCCGTTCTTACTAGCCATATGATCGTTTTTACCTCACGATCGGGAGTTGCAACGGTACCATACCACCTGCAGGGTTTGTATCCCAAACGGGTTAATCAACCACCTGCAGGACTAATCCTCCTGACATGTCATAATATCAACAACTACCTGCTGGACTAATCCTTCAGACAGGTCATAATATCCACAATCACCTGCCGGATTAACCCTCCAGACAAGTCATAATATCAACAACCACCTACCAGACTAATTCTCCTGATAGGTCATAAACCATCCCGCAAGACATACCCTCCTGATAGGATCAAAGCTATGGTAAAGTCTGACCAACAAAATCACCATCTATCTTTAAAATCGATTTAAATCCAAAGATCATTTTTTTTTTCCACTTTTAACACCAAAATCACTTGATCCACATAAGTTCAAAATTCGTCCATTTTTCAATAAACACATTTTTATACAATTTATATGAAAATAAAAGTCGTATATTTATGTAGAAGACAGTACACTCACCTCGTTTTTCGCACTGCAAAAACGTCACTGCCCAAATCCTACTGGGACGCTGGGCCTGCGAACCTAATAGCGATAGGCCTAAATTAATATTTTATTTAAAATAAATCTACTATGAAATGCATGGCCCTAAAATGCAAAATTTTTCATTTTCTCGAATTTAATTTTGCGAGATTATTATTTATCCCACTTCGTTATGTAACTATTCACTGTACCAACCTATTAAAATTAACGGTTATATAAAAATATTATCACAATTACGAAAATTTTAATGTTAGTAATTTAATTTAACAGAAATAGTAATCGACCAAAATTTTATCTGTTTCCGAATCGCTCGCAAAAATGTTGGATTTTTGGATTTTGAATTTTATTTAATTCCCCCCTCCCCCCTCCCCCCTCCCCTTTTTTTTTTTTTTTTTTTTTTTTTTTTCTTTTCTTCTTCTTCTTCGCACTGTTACAGCGCTTGATTCCTCCCCACCGCCGCCCTTATCGCCGCAGCGGTCGTCTGCAGAATTTGTTCCACGCTACAGATTAGCCGCCTACTTCCCTGCCGCTCTCCAATTTCCTTCACCGCCGGAGATACACATTGCCGAATGACTAACCGAACTCATACACCTACCCACCTCGGAGCACCACCGAACGAACAACTACAGACCACCGGCGACGACTACTCCTCCGGCTGAAACCCGACCTCTCTCTCTCTTCAGAATTTTGACGACGGCACACACACAACAAACACGACCCCTGCAACAATTCACACCCTCAACGCCATCGCCGCCACACCTACACACGAACAACAAAGCCCCCACATGATCGCTGACCACCCCCGTCTACACACCACCGGTGCCGAGCCTGACCCTCTCTCTTTTCTTTCTCTCGGTTCTTCTATTTCTGTTTTTTTTTTTTTTTTTTTTTTTTTTTTTTTTTTTTTTTTTTTTCCGATTTTGTTTGCTCCTGGTTTATCACCGACGATTCTCTCACCCCCTACAATGCATAGACGGCGACAACCTACACGCATACACGACGAACATATGCACAGACGTCGAAATACACCCAATCGAATCGGACGACAATGCCACACCGCCGATCGCCTTACACCGATCACACACACACACACACACACATGTCTAATTAAATACACACACACACAGCAGCACGCACAACACTCACCGAATGATGGCGATGCACCCATACCCCATCGGAGCACCATCGCCGAACGGACACACCGAAACCGTAACACACTCACCAAACATTGCCTGCCGAATGACCCATGCACATACCTACGCACGACGCTCACACCTACATCCTGTCGGAGGAACACACCACTCCAGCGACGACAATGGTGACGACCACACCCCATGCCGACCTACTTCCTCGTGTTCCAATTTTCCTTTTGTTTTTGAGAACTTTCTTGAAGCGTATGGGTTGTATATATATATAGAGAGAGAGAGAAAGTGTAGTGGATTGTTCACGTCATTCCCTATTTACTTGTTGTTATCTCTTTCGTTTTAATTACACAATTCTCCCCCTAAACTATTTCCAAGTTTGTATTTAAACCCAAATCAGTAATTTATATTGTTAATATTGCAAATTAACCCCTTTAAAATTTTAAATTAAATTAGAAATGACCTATTCAACCCCTTTATTTTTTAAATGTTCTAAAATGGGGTTAATGAATATGCACATGTGAGAATTAGGGTCTTACAGCCCTTCTCTCCTAAAAAAAATTTTGTCCCAAAATTTTAGTTGCCTTGACCGAATAGGTACAGATATTTGTCCCTCATGTCGTCCTTTCGTTCCCACGTCGCCTTCTCTATCGAATGACTGCGCCACAACACTTTCACTGGAGAAAATCGTTTTCGTCCGCAACATCTGATCCTTACGACTTAACATCTGGACCGGCTTCTCAACATATATCAAATCCTCTTCCAACTCAATTGGCTGAAAAGTCAACACATGTGAAGGGTCTGACACATATTTCCTAAGCATCGACACGTGGAAAATGTTATGTGACCTGGACAGTTTTGGCGGCAATGCAAGTCGATAAACTATCGTACCAACCCGTTCTAAATGGACGGTTTGACTTAACTTTCCTTTCTTCCCAAACCTTACTATGTCTTTCCACGGGGATATACGCAAAACATGTAATCACCTACTTCAAATTCCAACTCTCGCTTACGCTTATCAGCATAACTCTTTTGTCGACTCTAAGCAATTTTTAATCTTTCCTGAATCAATTTTACTTTGTTTGTTGTCATTTGAGCGATATCCGACATCAGCAATTTTCTTTCTCTCACTTCGGCTCAGTCTGTGGGATTGGAGTCCTACATTTCCTGCTATATAACGCTTCATACGGTGGCATCTCGATTGCCGAAGGTAGCTGTTATTATAGGCAAATTTCCTCAATGCTAAATGGTCATCCCAGCCACTAGGAAATTCTAGAACACAACCTCTCGACATATTCTCCAACGTCTAAATTGTACGCTCTAATTGGCCGTCAGTCTCCAGATAAAAGACAGTACTAAATTTCAGCTCAGTACCCAAAGCAGTTCAGAGACTCGGCCAAAACTTCAAAGTAAACCTCGGATCTCTGTCTGACACTATAGAAACCAGTGCACCATGTAGTTTAACAATCTCATTGATATATAATTGGGCATATTTATCCAGAGAATACGTCGTTTTTACGGCCAGAAAATGAGCAGACTTAGTAAACCTATCAACAATCACCCAGATGAAATTATTTTCCTTTTGGGTACGAGGTGATCCTAAAATGTAATTTATTGTGATATGCTCTCATTTCTATTCTGGAATAGATAGAGGCTGCAATAACCCACTTCGACATTGGTGCTCAATCTTAACCTGCTGACAAACAAGACACCTGGCAACAAATTCAGCAATTCTCCATTTCATTCCATTCCACCAATAGTGTTCTCGCAGATCCCGATACCTTTTGGTCCTACCTAGGTGCATTGCGTATGCTGAGCTATGCACTTCCTCTAAGATATCCTTCTTCAAATTGGCATCATCAGGCACACATAGTCTATTTCCAACCAACAAAGCATTATTGTTATCCTTGACATGATAGTTAGCTCTGTGACCATTTTTCACTTCACTTCGGATCTTCTCTAATTGGGCGTCCGAATTTTGCACTTCAATAATACGGTCGATCAATATCGGCCTTAAAGTCAAAGTTACAAGCAACGCTGCCGTCTGATCAACCGCCAACCGAACTCGCAAAGATCTCAATTGAGCATATAGATTGGTATGAACAACTTGAATGTGTGCAACTGAACCCGCCGATTTCCAACTCAACGCATCCACTACAACATTGGCCCTTCCAAAATGATAGTAGATAGTACAATCATAGTCCTTGATCAATTCTATCCAGCGTCTTTGCCTCAGATTTAGTTCCTTCTGGGTAAACTAGTATTTCCAACCCTGGTGGTCGGTATATATCCCACACATCTCGCTATACCGGTAATGTCTCTAGATTCTCAAGGCAAATACAATCGCTGCCAATTCCAAATCATGCATTGGGTTATCACGCTCATGATTCTTTAATCACCGAGAGGCATATACAATCATGAGCCCACGTTGCATCAACACACCCTAGCCCTTGATGTGACGCATCACTGTAGGTCACAAAGCCACCACCTTCCATCAGAAGAGAAAATATTGATGCCGATATCAGTCTACTCTTCAGCTCTTGGAAACTCTGCTTACATTTGTCAGTCCACTCAAATTTGGATTCCTCGCGGGTTATCGGGTCAACGGGGCAGCTATAACAGAAAATCCCTGTACAAATCGACGATACTAACCCGCCAATCCCCAACAACTTCGAACTTCGTTCACACTTTTCGGTCTCTCCCATTGCACCACAACTTCGACTTTCTTTGGATCCACCTGAATACCATCTCCTGAGATAACATGCCCCAAGAATACTACCCGATCTAACCAGAACTCATATTTACTGAATTTGACATACAACTGCTTCTCTCGCAAGATCTGCAACACACTTGAGATGCTCTGCATGCTTTTCTTTATTTTGGGAGTAGATCAGTATATAATCGATTAACACGATAATAAACTGATCTAGATAAGGTTAGAAGATCCAATGCATTAAATCCATAAAGGCAGCAGGGATATTCGTCAATCCAAATGGCATAACTAAAAAATTCATGATGTCCCTACCTCGTACGGAATGTCGTTTCCACCACGTCACTGTCTTTGACTTTTAACTGGTGATATCCTGATCGAAGATCTATTTTAGGAAACACATTCACCTTCTGCAACTGGTCGAACAGATCATCAGTCCTAGGCAATGGGTATATATTACGAACTGTCACCTTATTCATCGACCAATAATCAATACACATCCTCAGCGTGCCATTCTTCTTCTTTATGTAAAACACCGGGGCTCCATGGGGAGAAATACTAAGTCTAACAAAACCGCGGGTTAACATGTTTTTCAATTCCTTTAACTCAGTAGGCGCTATACGATAGGGCGGAATTGATATCGGAACAGTTCCTGGAAGTGACTCAATAGCGAATTCTATCTCCTTATCCACTGGCAACCTTGGCAATTTTTCTGGAAACACATCGGGAAAATCCCTGACCACTAGAACATCTGTCATCTGAACTTCATTCTGCCTGGTGTCTATCACATGCGCATGGTATTCCTGACATCCTTTCTTGAGTAACTTCCTAACCTCCAGAACTGAAATCAAACTGATTGGGGGTAATGATTCCGTCTCTCGAAAAAAAAAATACAAATTTTAGCTCACTTGAGACCCGAAGAGTAACTTCCCATTTTTAAAACAAACCACCATGGCATGATAGCCAAATAGCAAATCCATACCCAGTATCACATCAAAATCGTGAATATTACAGGGTAATAGATCCATCGACAACTCCCTATCACTAATACAAAGCGAACTATATACACTATCTATCAACACCAACTCACAGTTCTCAGCTACTTCCTACACATCATTCCCTTTTAATTTCGCTGTGTTTACTAATTCCACACAACTTTTAATTTTGCCTTTCCGTCAACCTAGAATGTATTTCTAAATTAAATCTTTTCTAGAATCATCTACGTCTTGTCTCTTCCGTTTTTTTACCAAATCGGAGCTAAATATCGAATTTAATTTCATATAGAACGGTCATCTTTTCCTGTTTCAATAATGTGAATTCTCCCTCCAATAAAATTACAAGGTTTCCCCATAGTATTGCTTAGAAGACAGTTTTATACACACCCTTGGAGGTTGTTTAATAATCCAACTTAAGTGTGCTCTGTCACACTATTGGTTTAATCAACTAAAACATCAAGTGCTACCGATACTGAATCCCAATGTCAAGTAATACAAATATGATCACTCACCAGTTATAATTTAATATTTAAAACCACTAGCACCCCCCATTCCACTGACTAGTAGTATCACCATTTGTCGCACCCACTAATTGCCAAGAAACAAATAATAATGCACAACGCCAATGCGCTATCTAATGCAATACAATAACTATCACTCACGTGCCGAACCCACCTATCGTCACCTTATCTCATGGTCCACCACTAGCTCGACATTACCTATCGACACCCTATCTCATGGTCCACCACTGGCTCGACAAATTGACATGTCTACAGAACTTATAACCTAGGCTCTGAGACCACAAATGTCACACCCCGCCTCGGGCACCCGTCACCCGAGGCCAGGTGTGACGTCGACTTAACGTTACCGTACCAATCCATGAATATCCAAACAAACATACATACATACACACTCGCGCTACTGTAAATTCTTCCTAAAAAATATATACTCCTGAACCTTCCACGGTTCACGTACGACCGACTCACTTCCAACACGACACTACCTCCGGACTCTCCCTAGTGCCAGTAGTGGACCAACTCCTAGCCGCGGTACCTGACACCAAAATGTTTTCTATCGGTGTACTGCCTTCATAATAAAAAAAATATTTCATGGATCAAGTATAAATAATACACACTACGTTTCGAAATATAATATTATATAATCACATACCCGATTCTACTGCCACCAATGAAAAGAAATAATATAATAGTAATATCGTATATCGCACACCATATTCGAAACCAATTTTTCACTGTCACCAATGTAAATAAATAATGTGTTTAAAAACACCCAATACAAATATAATTTAAACACATACCGTATAGAAATCCAGTTTTCCTGTCACCAATGAAATAAACCAATATATATATATATATATATATTTAAAATACCCCATCCAAACATTTAAAATCAACCAACTCGATTATTTTAGATCAATCCATCCAAATATTTTAAATCAGCCAGTGCAACCAAAAATAATATATATACGCAATCCATTTTACAGTAATATTTCCAAACCGAATCAATCCAGATAGTTCATCATAAATACACCACACCCCGTTCCTACTAGTCATAGGATCGTTTTTACCTCATGATCGAGAGTTACAACGGTACCGTACCACCCGCAGGGTTTGCATCCCAAACGGGTCAACCAACCACCTGCATGACTAATCCTCTTGATAGGTTATAATATCAACAACCACCTGCCGAACTAATCCTCCGGACAGGTCATAATATCCACAACCACCTACCAGACTAATCCTCCGGACATGTCATAATATCAACAACCACCTACCAGACTAACCCTTCGGATATGTCATAATATCAACAACCACCTGCCGGACAGGTTATAATATCAACAACCACCTACCAGATTAATCCTCCAGATAGGTTATAAACCATCCCGTAGGACATACTCTCCTGACGTGATCAAAGCTATAGCAAAGTCGGACCAACAAAGTCACCCTCAATCTTTAAAATCGATTTAAATTCGAAGTTCATTTTTTTTTCCACTTTTAACACCAAAATCATTGGATCCACATAAGTTTAAAATTCGTCCATTTTTCAATAAACCCATTTTTATACAATTTATACGAAAATAAAAATTGTATATCTATGTAAAAGACAATACACTCACCTCGTTTTCAGTATTGCAAAAATGTCACTGCTCAAATCCTACTGGGACGCTGGGCTTGCGAACCTAATAGCGATAGGCCTAAATTAATATTTTATTTAAAATAATTATACTATGAAATGCATGGCCCTAAAATGCAAAAATTTCCTTTTCCCGAATTTAATTTTGCGAGATTATTATTTATCCCACTTCGTTATGTTACTATTCACTATACCAACCTATTAAAATTAACAGTTATAAAAATATTATCACGATTACGAAAATTTTAATATTAGCAATTTAATTTAACAGAAATAGTAATCGACCAAAATTTTACCTGTTTCCGAATCGCTCACAAAAAGGTTGGATTTTTGGATTTTGAATTTTATTTAATTTCCTTCCCCCCCCCCCCCCCCATTTTTTTTTCTTTTCTTCTTCTTTTTCGCGCTGTTACAACACCTGATTCCCCCCACCGCAACGATCGTCTGCAGAATTTGTTTCACGCTACAGATTAGCCGACTGCTTCCCTGCCGCTCTCCAGTTCCTTTTACCGCCAGCGATGTACATTGTCAGACGACTAACCGAACTCACACACACACCCACCTCAGAGCACCACCACACGGACAACCACATACCGCCGGCGACGAATACTCCTCCGTCCGAAACCTGACCTTTCTCTCTCTTCGAAATTTTGACGACAGCACACACACAACAAACACGACCCCTGCAACAATTCACACCCTTAACGATGCCGCAGCCACACCTACACACGAACAACAAAGTCCCTACACGATCGTCGACCACCCCCGTCTGCACACCACTGGCACCGAGCTCGACCCTCTTTCTCTCTTCTTTCTCTCAGTTCATCTGTTTCTGTTTTTTTTTTTTTTTTTTTTTTTTTTCGGTTCTGTTTGTTCCTAGTTTACCACCGACGACTCCCTCACCCCCTACAACGGATGGATGGTGACGACCCACACACATACACAACAAACATATGCATAGACGTCAAAACACACCCAATCGGATCAGACGCCGCCGCCACACCGCCGATTGCCTTACACCGATCACACACACACAAATACACATATACATAGTAGTATGCACAACACTCACCGAACGACGGCGACGCACCTATACCCCACCGGAGCACCATCCCTGAAAGGACACACTGAAACAGTAACACACTCACCAAATACTGCCGGCCGAACGTCCCATGTACACATCCACGCACGACGCTTGCACCCACATCCTGCCGGAGGAACACACCACTCCAGAGACGACAATGGTAATGACTATACCCCATGCCGACCCACTTCCTCGTGTTCCAGTTTTCCTTCTTGTTTTTTGAGAACTTTCCCGAAGCGTATGGGTTGTATATATATATAGAGAGAGAAAGTGTAGTGGGTTGCTCACGTCATTCCCTGTTTACTTGTTGTTATATCTTAGGTTTTAATTACACAATTCTCCCCTTAAACTATATTCAAGTTTGTATTTAAACCCAACTCAGAAATTTATATTGTTAACACTGCGAATTAACCCCTTAAATTTTTTAAATTAAATTAGAAATGACCCATTCGACCCCGTTATTTTCTAAATATTCTAAAATGGTGTTAATGAATATGCACGTGCGAGAATTAGGGTCTTACACCTACAGTAGAAAATTCAAAAGCTCTAAATAAGCATTGAGGTATCCGTTTTGCCCTAAAAGGGGAGTCTAGTGAACTACGCTAAACCTGATCCTCGACGTAATGCTAAGGTACGTAGGCAACCTGTAAAGGTTCGGTCATCTTAGAGTTAACCCCAGTTGAAGGCTGGGGCACATTTTATATCTTTGCTCTTTCGTTTTTGCCCAGCCACAAGTTAGGGCATATTTTATACCTCTGGACTTTCTTTTGTCCCCCAGCCAAGAGGGCTTGGGCTTAGAGCTATTTTTTATCACTCTAAACGATCATCTAAACGGACATTTGTTCATCATGAGTATCGTTATGAGTCATTCTTTTATTACTCTAAACGATCCTCTAAACAGATATTTGTTCGTTATGAGTATCGTTATTAGTATTTTTTTATTACTCTAAACGATCCTATAAACGGACACTTGTTCGTCATGAGTATCATCATGAGTTAATCTTTTATTACTCTAAACGATCCTCTAAACAGATACTTGTTTGTCATGAGTATCGTCATGAGTAATTCTTTTGTTACTCTGAACGATCCTCTAAACGGACATTTGTTCGTCATGAGTATCGTCATCAATCATTCTTTTATTACTCTAAACGATCCTCTAAACGGACAGTTGTTCGTCATGAGTCATTTTTTTTAATTATTCTAAATGATCCTCTAAACGAACACTTGTTCTTCATGAGTATCGTTATGAGTCATTTTATTTTATTTGCTCTGTCGTTGAAAAATATACTTTGAAAAAAAATAAAAAAATGGTACGTTCAAAATGACTTAATCTCTTATCTTTGTCAAGTAAGTGGAACTCGCATGACAAAGAGGGGTAGCTGTAGACACGACATTTTGACAATCTCACAAAAATTTTATGTTTTATTTTCAAAAAAATAAAAATAAAAATAGAGAAAAAAGAAAAGAAAGATAAAAGAAAAAAAGAAAAAATAAATAAAACTAAAAAAAATAGAAAAGAAAAGGTTTCCTTGTCAAAATGGGATTAGGTTTCCTTTTCCATTTCCTTTTAGGTTTTGTTTCCTTTTCCCCGTCGAATTGGGTCTAGGGTTTCCTAGGGTTTCTAGGATTTTTCACTCCCCATTCTTATTATAAATAGGATCCTCTTCCTCATAGTTGAAACACAAAAATTTAGAGAGAAACCCTTCGGGAGACATTCAGAAATTGAGAGAAAAAATTCTTAGAAAGTGATTCTCATCGTAAACCCTTTTGGAAAGCTGTCTGCGCGAGAGAAAAGCCCGAGCATCAGGATTCTTGGCCTAGAACATGTATGTTTTCTAATCTTTTTTTTTTTTTTTTTTTTTTTTTTCCAGTTTATTTTATTCTCTTCGCAATATAAATTCTTGCAAGTTTTTATTTTTTTATTTTTTTATTTTCTACATTTTTTATTTTATAATAATAAAGAGGAAATCAAGTTTTTATTTTCTTTGAAAGATGTTTTATTATTTATTTTGCTGCATTTTTTAATTTTGTATTTTTATGCATTTTTTTTTTAATTTTAATTTTAATTTTATTCTTCATATCAAAACCCTAAAAAATAAAAATAAAAATAATAAAATCATTTTTTGGTAGGAATTAATCCTTATGAACTTTAAGTTGAACCCGACGATTCGATAAATCGTGGGAGAGTTTTCCGTGGCCTCATTTTCATTCCCCGACCCGAGTGGAATTTAGAAACGAATGGTTTTAGGAAATATCTTCTCTCTGTAGATTTTTCGTGAGATTTCGTTTAAGTTTCAGAAAGATTAATTTCAATTAAATTGTTTCTGCAAACCTCTCTCGATTCTCATATCCATAAAATTTGAGGAATTTCAAATCGGGACTTATATAAATTAATTGGGAAAACTTAAAATAAACATTTTTGCATCTATTTAGTATATTTACTTCTTGCATTATTTAAATGGCATGTTTAGTACACTTTCATCACTCACACCTTTTTTGTTACATATAGTTTTTTTTTTAATTTCATAAATTCATACTATTTTTTCATATCTAGTCACGACACATTTTTTTTATAATTAAATTATTGTCACATATAATTAGATTAATTCACGTAATATTCACATCAGTTTGTATTGATGTATTTAAATTAAACCCTTTAGTTTGTTTGTTTTTTTTTTGTCACCTTTGCATATAAAATTAAATTCATATAATCTTAATTTTTGCATTCATATTTTCATATTTATTCACATATTTGAGTTTGCCCATTTAAAGTAAAGAAGTCTTTAGGAAACTTATATAAATACCTCCCGGGGACCATCTTTATCGAATCCTTAATATTCGATAGGAGGTTATACCAGGAGAACGTTCCAAAAAATCCAAAACCATATCCCACCTTATTTATGAAAATACTAAAAAGATTTTATAAGAAGAAAATAATTTCAAAATAAAATAAAATACTCGGACTAAACTAATTGAACTTAATTGGACAAAAGGTATCATTTTCGGACGGGTGTCTTGGGGTGCCTAACACCTTCCTCGAGCGTAACTGACCCCCGAGCCTTTAAATGAATCTTTGGTTTGACCGTGTTTTTTTGGAGTCAATTTTTTTACTTACGTCTTTTAAATTTTTTTCTAAAAATTCGATAACCTAGCACACAATTTAAGTCCAATGCTAGGTGACGGCTCCTTATTTTTTTTTTAAAAATGGCCTAAGTATTTTTTGAAAATCGGGGCTTTAATAACCCCCTCTTCTTAAGCTTATTTATTATTTATTATTTTTTTTCTTTTTGAAAAATCGGGGCTCGTCAATTTATTATTTTTTTTCTTAGGCTATTTTTAAAAAAAATAAGGAGCCGCCACCTAGCATTGGACTTAATTTTGCTTTTTAATAAAAATTTCAATTAATTTTGTTTTTCTTAATTTTTTTTTTTTTTTTTGTAAAATATCATAAATACCATGATGATGTTTCACTTAATTTTATTTCAATTTGTTTTATAATTCCACAAAAAATTAGTTCTTAATAAAAAATCACTGAAATTTATTTTTTATTCAAAATATATAACTTTTTAAAAATACACTAGAAGAAAATTAAGAAATCTCTATTGAATAACAAATTTGCTCATATCTAAACAAATCCAATGTAAGTTAACATCTACTGAAAAAGCAATCTAAGTAAATATTCACCAAAAGTAATCTAAGTAAATATCTACTGAAAATACTCAAAATGAAAATCACTATCAAACCAATCAAAAATTCATACATACACAAGAATAGAATTAAGAAATCTCTATTGAAGAAATCTAAGTGAAAATCCACTAAACAAATCAAGTAGAAATACATTAAAAATATAAAACGCAAAAATTAAAATTATGAATTGAGACATTCAAAAACCGAATCACCATCAAACTAACCATCACCTTACCACATTTTCATGAATAATCCATTTAAAATCAAATGGAGAATAAAAGTTCATTGCATTAAAAAAAAATGAAAAATACAAAAATTTTTACAACATTGAACATATCTCAAAATATATTCAACTCTTGACAGCATAACCTTGTCTTCAACCTCTGAATGATATTCCGTTGATTGAATCCTGAAATGAAGACCACTAGAGTTATGCACAAAAACACACAACACATTTCAAATTTATCCACATAAATCAACATTCAAAATATGAAGTATTTCTTAAAAAAAAAAAAAAAAAATCAACATTTAAAACAAAACAAAAAAAAAAAGTGAAAATCCATTAAAACATGAGCTATGTAAAAATTTTAAAAAAATTACACAAGCAATAGACATCCACAAAAAAACTAAATATCCACTAAAACATAATCAATGGATATCCACTAACTTTATTTAGTTAGGTTTGATAAACAATCAAACATTTCAAATTTGTCAGTGGATATCCATTTAAAATCAATCAGTAGATATCCACTAAAATCAATAAGTGGATATCCACTTACCTCTATTAGAAATGTGTGATGAATAATAACACGAAAATGAGGAAATTAATTTTTCTTATTCAAGCCCGTGACATTCAACAAAACAGAAGAACCACCATACATGAAGAACAAAAATAAGCAAAATATACCTAAAAATAGTGTGTCAAGACGAATAAACTAAGACGAATCAATCAGAAATTCACACACACACACAAGAACGGAATTAAGAAATCTTTATTGAAGAAATCTAAGTGAAAATCTACTAGAGCTATGCACAAGACGACTCAATCCTGAAATCAAACCCACACAACACATTTCAAATTTATCCTCATAAATCAACAATTCAAAATATGAAACATTTCTTTAAACAAAAATGAACCAATCAATATTTAAAAAAAAAAAAAAATCATTTAAACATGAGGTATGCAAAATTTTAAATTCCACTTAAAAAAATTACACAAGCAATGAACATCCACTAAAAAACAATAAGTGGATATCTACTAACTTTATTTAGTTAGGTTTGATAAATAATCAAACATTTCAAATTTGTCAGTAGATATCCACTCAAAATCAATTAGTAGATACTTACTAGCATCAATCAGTAGATATCCACTTACCTCTATTAGCAATGTTTGATGAATAATAACACGAAAAAGAGGAAATTAACTTTCCTTGTTTAAGCCCGTGGCATTCAACAAAACGAAAGAACCACCATACATGAAAAACAAAAATAAGCAAAAAATACCTAAAAATAGTGTGTCAAGAAGAATATACTAAGACAAATCAATCCTCAGCATCAAGATTCAAAAGAAAAAAAGAAGAAAAAGAAAACAATACCCAAAACGAGCAAATAGGAGTTCTGGAAAAATATCTGAAGCTTGTAGTCTTCGGTGGTGGTGCAGCCATGGAATCGATTGGTGATGGCTAGATCTAACCAGATCTGGGCTAGATTTGGTTAGATCTAGGCTAGATCTAGCCCAATCTAGCCAAATTGAAGTAACAATGACGAATCAGAACGGAGACGACGACGAATCGGAGAAGAGATGGAGGCTATGGAGCGACGACGGCTAGAAAGATGGCAACGGTGACGGCGACGGCAATGGCTCGCTATGCGAGGGCGGTGGTGGAAAGCTATGGCAAGGCTAGTGAGCTATGGTGAAGGCGGTGGTGGCGAGCTATGCGAGAGTGGTGGTAGCGAGATATGGCGAGGGCGGCGTGAGCTTTGCTAGGGCTAAGAGAGAGAGAGATGAAGGAAGAGAAAAGGGCACTGACTGAGGTAAAGGGTTTAGGGTTTGGTTTACATAAACAAGGGGCAAAAAAAGAAAAGAAAAAAGTTTCTCAACTCAGCCCAGGACTTTTTAAGCCAAAATTCTTAAAATGAGAATTTTGATTATCCTTAAAAAAAGTTGGGTCTTGAAAAGTTGTCCAAGAAAAAAGACTTTTAGAAGAAAATCTCTAACAATAATAACTCTAATACAAATAACTTTGCCAACAAGGTGGTATTGGTATCAGTGAAATGGGGGAGATTTTGGCAGTAAAGGATGGTTTGCGGCTGATTAGGGATGGTAGGATTTTTTATTTATTTATTTATTTATTTTTATTTATTTATTTTTTATCTCTTCGTCTCTCTAGCTTCCTTTAAAAATAGTCCTTTTCATATACAACTTCCATAATTTTTACAAGGGAAAAATGGTCCGGGAGGACTAAACATTACAAACGGTCTAAGAATGATTTTTTTAAGGAAAGAACTCTTACTTTGATTTTTTTTACTATAAAAACTCTTAATATAGGTTTAAATAATAAAAACTATTTTAAATGGGGGAGTGGGTTGGAATAAGGCCAGGATTTTGGAGATGAGAGAGAGATATTTGTGCAAATGGGAGAGTGGGGACTATCTTTTATAGGCAGCGGTTGTAAACACGATATTTTGTCCGTCCTGATTTTTTTATATTTATTTATTTATTATTATTATTATTATTTATTTATTCTACTTTTTAAAAAAATATATATTTATATATAATTTTATTTTTAGAAAGAAAAAAAATAAAAATAAAAAAGAGTAAAAAAAGTGGAGAAGAAGAAGAAGAAAAGATAGAGAAAGAAGGGGGCCTGCTGGATGTGTGTGAATGTGTGTGAGAGAGAGAGATAAAGAGAGGAAACTTAATTTTTAGCCAAATCAAAGAGAAAAAGCTCTCGGGAGCAAAATTGTGAGAAATATTTTTGAGGGATCTTATTCTAGAAAATAATTAAAAATCTTGATTCCTAGATTTGATCAAAGTTTTTTTTTTTTTTTCGTGAAGAAGATTAAAAGGAAAGGTATTTTTTTTTTTTCAAAATCATTAATTTTTCCTTTGTTTATGCGCTTTCTCTTCATTTCAAAGTCCTTTTCTTCGGCCTTCTCAATTTTGCTTTTAAATCTAAACTTTATAGATCTCAAATTTGTATATTGTTTATTTTAATATTATTAAACCCAAATGAATCGAATCAATTGCGATAAAATAGAAGTATTATTCCTCTTGATTTTTTCCCTTTGAGCAATAAAGTAATGGGTTAAAAAAATTATATTTCTTTGATTTCAAAAAATCGTTTGTGTTTTTCTCTATATTTCAAATCCAATGAAATAATGGAGAAATTTTAAAGAAAAAAAAATCTGTATTTCAAATCGATGAGATGACTGAGGAAAAAACATCTAGAATAAATATTTTTATTTCTTCGATTTAATTTTTTTTTTTTTTTATTTTTTTATGTTTTCTCGATATTTAAATCCAAATAAAATAATGGGAAAGATTTTAAAACAGTTTTTTTTTTATTATTATTATTATTTTTTTATTTGTATTTCAAATAAAAAAGTGAATTTTACTTACAAGTAAGGACCATTAAAAAATATCACAGTTAAGATGATCACCTAAATCGATTATAATGGTAGCAAAGGCACATGGATTTTAATGACAATCAATTAAAGATTTTTTTTTTTTTTTTTTTTTGTTTTTTTTTTTTTTTTTTTTTTTTTTTGTGTGTGTGTGTATTATAATAAAAAAAAAAAAATTGATGAAATAAATTTTGCAACTGAGTATTGAGATTGTAATTTTCAGTAAAGGACACATTTAAAAATGTCATAATTAAGATGACCAAATAAGTCATATAATAGTAGTAGAATCACATGAATTTCAATAGTAGGTAGGTAACATTATTGATTTTTATTTTTTTACATGTTGTCATTAAAAAAATAAATGATTGATAATAATAATATCAACAAATGTATGAAAGTAAAAAATAAACTCTATGACTATCAAAAATATTAATTTAAAATAATTTCTGTTCTAAATAGAGTGAAACATATGATCTATTATTTTCAACATGTATTTTAAAACTACTTAAAATTTCTTAAATTAAATATCTTTAATTATGTCATTGGTTATATATTTTTTTAATTATTTTTATATTTTATATTTCTATTAAATAGTTTGAGTTTTTTTTTTTTCCTGATATATCAAATAGTATTACTTTTAAGTATGCAATACAAAAATGGGTAGACTAATTTCTTAAATTCTTAAGTACAATTTGTAAATCTAATTTGTGTATAAAATTATTGTAAAAAAAAAAAAAAAAAGTTGTCTATGTTTATATATATATATATATATATTATTTTATTATAATATGTAGAAATATTAAATTCATTTGTTTTAAAAAAAAAATGAACTTTTTATTTTAAATTTAATGTGAATAAATTTATAATTTTACTTATACCTTCATATGAATAGTAAAATAAAAAAAAAACGACTTTGACTTTGATAGTTATAAATAATAAGTTAACACAAACACACAAATTTATGATTTTACTTATACGTACCTATGAATAGTAAAAGAAAAAAAAAGACTTTCACTTTGATAATTATAAATAATAAGTTAACACAAACATATATATATATATATATATATATATATATAATAGGTGAAAATTTTGACCTTTAAATTTCAAAAATTTTGAGGACAAATATGTAAGTTTACATATGTAAATGAATAGTAAAAAAAACTTTGTTTTATATAATATGTATAGATATAGATTCAAATGAAATAATGGATGATTCTAGAAAAAAATTTGTTTGCGTTATTATATATTTCGATCTCATGAGATAACGGGAGAATTAAAAAAAAGATAAAATTTTAGAAATTCTCTGTATTTCAATTGAATGAGATAAGGGAAGATTCCAATTTTTATTAAATAAAAATCTCAAAACAAATCTTAAAAAATTTATTTCAATTTTTTTTTGAACAAATTTATAAATTAGTGAGTTGAGAGAGAGATCTCTATACTACCATTGTTTATTCCACAAATGTAATGAAATTTTGACCTAGTAGGCTTCGGAGGCTGGAGGTCGGGTTCCTCGAACGTTATGGGATCCACAACCAAACTTTGATTAGTCCAAGCTAAAGTCCAGAGTGGGTACCTACACAAAGGTTCACCAAAGTTGTGCCAAGTGAAGTCCCTTTAGATTGAGAGTAAGAACTCGGGTGATAAAGGTAAATTTATGCTTCAAGTTAGTGATTGAGCATTACTTGGAGCATTAAATGTCTAACTATTTATAGGAGTATAACACAATTAGCATCGCATAATTAGGGCCCTTATATCGGTTAATTAGGATAACTTTGCGCGTAACCAATAGAATGGCACGTGAGGAGATTAGCCTAGTAGGCCTGGCCTTCTGACCCAAATGACATGCCCTATGAGTAGCCCATTTTGCTCTGAGGAGGACAGGATCGTAGGAATGACATAGTCTTGGTCTTCCTCGATGGATAAGATCCTCTGGAAAGGTACTATCGTGATGAGCTCCTTGGATCGGGGGCCATGAGAGAGAAATGAAGGCCCAATGAGGCTTATTGATGAGAAATCCGATTAGAGGTAGCCAGGGAAGGCGGAGGCCTTTTGAACGGAGCACAGACAAAAACAAAGAGGCTTCTTTAAGTTGATGGTCAACTAGGAGTAGCACGACAAGTCGATGGGTGGCCAATTCCAAACGAGGCCTCCTTTGGTGATAACCAAGCAAGAGTAGCACGATAGGATGTTGGTTGGCCGATTCCAAATGGGGCTTCCTTTGGTGATAGCTGAGCAAGAGTAGCACGGCTAGCTGGAGATCGAATGGTAATGAAGTGGTCCCCATTGAGGGGCCCATATGCACAATTGTCTAGAGTCCCTAGCCTAGGTAGACGCCAACCAAAATCCCTCTCCATCATATATAAAAAGGGGATGTAGGCTTTCTTCCATATTTCGATTCAATGAGATATCAGAGGAATATAAATAAACACCCTCCGGTGAATAATATTGTCATTTTTACATATTTGATAAGTGATCATGATAGGGACATTTTAAAAAGATCGCATAAATTCTATTTTATTTTTTCACAATTAACTTAGATTAATTATAGCCAAAGGAATATTAGCTAACAAATTTTATTTGGATGTCTCCGGGTGTCTAACATCTTCCCTGATCAATCGAACCCCTGAATCTTTTGAACTGTTGATTTTTACAAGTTTAATTAACAGTCATTTATAATTTGTATCATTTAAAAATAAATAAAAAATACTTTCAATATAATTGAGTGATCCAATACAACTATTTAAATTCAATAGAGTGGGGACTCCTTTTTCTTTTTCTTTTTTTAATTAAAAATCCAATCCAAATTTCCTTAAAGAAGATCGACGCATTTATGCTCTTTTTAGAAAAATCCAAACCCATTTCTAAAAAGTTCACTCTTTTCAAAAACAAAGACAAAACATCGTATTGGATTTTTCAAAGCGCATCACATCCCCCTAAACCTTTTCTCTAGTTGGGTAACACCTTAAGCACCTCTTAAGTATCTAAAACCCCTCCAAAATGGTATCTAATTCTTGTCCTCCTCCAAACTTGATGCAAAATGAGCATTACTACTACTGCATTTTCAAAATTTTCAATTGAGTCAATTTTTTTTTCTTTTTCCTTAAATTGATGATGATATAATAAAATTGAGTTAAAAAACGTCTCCTTTTTTTATTTTTTTTGGGTACTCTTTTAGGCTCTGATATAAAATAAAAAATAAAAAAAGAAAGAAAGAAAGAAAGACTTGGAGTAATTTTTTGTGAGATTTGATTCTTAGCCTAAGTATAAAAGAATTAAGTTAATCTTTAGCATGTTCAAAAAATAGAGGTTCTTCCTTAACCCGTGAAAAAATAATTGTAAAGGTTGATTATAAGCTTGTGAGAAGAATCATTGTGTAAATGTTTAGTTCCTACCTGGTTAAATGAATTTTAGTGATTTAGTGGGTGTGACTCTCCGTAGGGCTCGGATGACTGGATTAGCCAAAAGTAACTTGGTGAACCAATATACATCGTGGTATGCTGCATTTTTTTATTTTTTATTTTTTATTTTGGGTGTGTACCTAATTTGTATAACACTTATCTGCTTCTATATAGATATAATAATTAATTTATGATTAAATTAATTAATTGAATTTTTAAGTGTTAAAAGATAAATACGTGCTTAAATTTTTATAACTACCTAATTTAACCCCCCCTCCTTCTTAGGTATATCACTGCATGTTTCACTAAAAAAGAAGAAGATAAAAACGCATTTACGTTATGCGTTTATACGATTCTTTTTCTTCTTTTTTTTTTATGCATAAGCCCATTGCGTTTCTTGTGAGAAACGCATGAGCTCATGGCCTTGTCTTTGCATGCATGCAGAGACAAGGCCATGAGGTTTTTTTTTTTAAACAAAAAAAAAACTTTAAATATTTAAAAAAACTGTTGCTATTTGAAATTTAGAAATTGAAAATAAGTCTATTTTCAACTTTATTTTTTTTTGTATACCCACAAGTGTCCCCACACTTACACAAAGTCTCGTTCAGGGTCTATGGTTATCCATCCCAACAAGTGTTCTTCCGCAAACTCAAATCACTGACTTTGCAGAGGTCCCTCAATTGTTTTAACTCAAATGGGGCTTAACACTTGAGCTACAATATGTTGGTTTTATTTTCAATTGTATATTTCGCTAAAAGTGTATCATTTCTATAAGAGCACGTAATAATTAAATATTAAGTATTTGATATTATAACTGTTGAATTTATTAATTGATGAATATATTTTAATATTTTTTATTTAAAAAAATTATATTTGTACAAAATTTTATTCCTCATTTATGTTTTTAAAAATATTCTCTTTACAACTTTTTCTCTCTATTTTTTTCAATTTAGTATTTTCTCAATCTATAATTTTTATATATATATTTTTTGTAAGATTTTATAGTACTGATATAAAATATTGGCTATGATAATCAGATATTTTATAGTAAAAGTGAGAAGTGCTAAAAATTACATATCACTTAAAATTTTGAACAAATTTTAAGTAATATTTATATTTAAGTAATTGTTTTATTTTATTATAAATATTTTTATTTTAAGTAATTTTGAACAATTGTCTTATTTTATTATAAATATATTTATTAAAATAAATATATTTATAATAAAATAAAACAATTACTTAAAATATAAATATTACTTAAACATTATTCAAAATTTTAAGCGATGTGTAATTTTTAGCACTTCTCACTTATACTATAAAATATCTGATTACCATAGCTAATATTTTATATCAATATCAATACTATAATATCTTACGAAAAGAAATATATAAAAATTATAGATTGAGAAAATACTAAATTGAAAAAAATATAGAGAAAAAGTTCAGAGAGAATATGTTTTAAAAAAATAAATGAGGAACAAAATTTTGTACAAATATAATTTTTTTAAAATTAAAACTATTAAAATATATTCATCAATTAATAAATTCAGCAGTTATAATGTCAAATACTTAATATTTAATTATTACATGCTCTTATAGAAATGATATACTTTTAGCGAAATATACAGTTGAAAATAAAACCAACATATCGTAACTCAAGTGTTAAGCCTCAATCGAGTTAAAACAGTTGAGGGACCTCTGTAAGGTCAAGGATTCGAGTTTGCGAAAAAATACTTGTTGGGACAAACAGTCATGCACCCCGAATAAGATTAGTCTCACATTCTGTGTGAGTATGGGGACACTCATGGGTATACACAAAAAAAATACAGTTGAAAATAGACATATTTTCAATTTCTAAATTTCAAATAGCAACAGTTTTTAAATATTTAAAGTTTTTTTTAAAAAAATAAAAAATAAAAAAATCATGGCCTTATCTCTGCATACATGCAAAGACAAGGCCATGAGCTCATGTGTTTCTCACAAGAAACTCCACGAGCTTATGCGTTTCTTGTGAGAAACCCATAAGTGATTTGCGTTTCTCACAACAAACGCAAATTACTTAAGCATTTAAAAAATAAAGAAAAATAAATGCATAACATAAATGCATTTTTATCTTTTTCTTTTTTCTTTTTCTTTTTTGTAAAGAACACAGAAATCATCTGTTTTTTTGCGTTTTATGAGTGTTTGGTAAATAAGTTAGATTATATCATTTTTCAGAAATTTTTTATTTAATATATAATTGTGTGGTAAAGAACTCTAAATAATAATGAAGTAGGAAGATAAAAGGATGTAATTCCCAACTAAATAGCAATAAGGGGGAGATGACTAAGTCTATAAATAAAATGAGGGTATCACATTAATATTTACATTCAGTCTTTTGCCTAATACCCTAAAGCAGACTTACTTATTCTCACGCAGGAGATTCTTTGGCCGACACTAGGGGTGTACAAAAAAACTGACGAACCAAAAAATCGGACAAAATCGACTGAAAAAAACCAAAAAAAAACGCCCCTGATGAAAAAACCGCCTAGTTTGGTTACTATTTGGAGTAAAACCGCAGCCCCGGTTCGATTGCCAGGTTTAGCACACATGAACCGCGGTTTAACCGCGCCGAACCGAGATCCCTAAAACAATGTCATTTTAGGGTTTGTATATATATATATATATATACATTATACACTCCACGAGCCAGAGGAACCAACCCTAGCGTAGTCGCCTCATCGCTTCTCTCCCGATTGTTCTCTCCCTCACTTTTCTGTCGATCTCTTTCCACTTCCACGTCGTCCTCTTGCTCCCAGCCATGAGAATAGATCGTAACCCTAAATTGCAATATTTTATGCACCATCGCAACCTTAATTGAACCATCGCAGCCCTAATCGTACCATGGAAACCCTAATCGCAAGATTCGCAACCCTAAACAATCGTTCATTCGCCATCACAGATCGTTCGTCTTCATGCCAAAATCTAGAACGTTGTTGAACGTTGCAGATAGTTGGCAATGCTCAGCCGTTGCAGATCTTTGGCCATTCTCCACCGTGTCAGAGATCCTTGTCGTCCACCATGGCTGATCCTTCGCAAATCGTTGTCCGCAGTCACAGGTCTAGCCTTCAAATCATTCAGGTAATCTTCATCGATCGTTTTATGAATCTGTTAGTTTTAGTGTTTCATTTCGTATATGGTTTTCGTTTGTTTAGGGTTTCGATTTCGTTTTCGTGTTGTTGTTCTTCATCCCAAAACCGAAATCGCACCGACCCCGACATAAATCGTAGGGATGGTTTTTTTCACATGTAGAAACCGAACTGTCAGGAGCGATTTTCAGTATATGAAAACCGAGGACCTCGGTTCAGGGACCAAAAATTGCGAAAACTGCACCGAACCGAACCATGCCCACCCTAGCCGACAGCACACTGCTATTCCTTTAGAGCTAATCAATTTTGCAGGCAATCAGTTTTACAGGTTGCGGAGATCTTTGGCACGTGGCGGAACCTTTGCACATGCAAGGAATTTTTTGGAAACATCAAAAAGAAAACTATTTTCATACATATATCCAAGACATACATTTATCTTATGTATCATTTTCCCAAATAAATCCGGATCAAATTGGCAATTTAATCTAACGTTAAAATTCTTCATATCAACACCTTTCGGGGACCAAACTTGTCAATTCCATGCATAATTGAGAAGTGGTAATACTAAGGGAATATTTTATTAAAAAAATATTTAGACTAAGATTAATTAGAATTTCATTAGACATAGCTACTATTTTTAGACGGGCGTCTTTGGTGCGTAACACCGTCCTCTAGCATAATCGACCCCCGAATTATAGCATCTTTCGGTTAGACCATTTTTTATGTAAATTTTTTTGTCCATTTCAAAATAAAAAAAATTTCAAAGATCTCAATGATCTAGCACAATAATTTAACTCAATATTAGGTGGTGACTCAATTTTGTTTAAAAAATCGATGCACACAAAGTCCCCCTTTATTTTACCAACAAAAATTGTCCAAAAAAATAAATTCAAAAGTTGTTTATGTTTTTTTTTTTTTTTTTTTTTTTTTTTTTTTTAATAAAATTTAATGTGTTATATTAAATATGGAAAGAACTTGAATTGTTGACGTGACTTGATCACCTTGAAATCTTAAATCTCTCGTCATCTAGCAAATTAGATAAACCGAGTTGAAATAAATAAAGGAATTTTTTTACCGTAAACTCATATATAGGACTTTAATTATGATGAGTCCGATAAGTTTCAGTCCAATTGAAAAAAAAAATACATTTATTTTTATTTTTTTTATTTCAACAAAACCCACTAATGTACTTGAGGTACCTTATTTATAAGTGGATATATATATTTGTTGAAGTAGTGGATGTTTGGATTTTTGGAATTTTCATTGATTAATTTTCCACGCAATATATATAGTGGGACTTTGGTTGATTAATTAATGATAGTGAGGTAAAACTTAAGTATTTGTGCATTTTTGAGGTCCAAAATAACTTACCCATAAATAAAATCGCGAAAGAGCACTTTCGGAAAATATTTCAAATAACGTTCGAACAAAACTATTTTTCAAACAAGCACATCAAAAGTGATATGCAGTCAAAGTATAAGGGGTTAAAAAATAATTAAGGCTTAATTCCAACTAATTTAAAAATTAAATTAGTACCGAAAATGTGGGTGCCCCCTCTTGGATTAGAGATAATTGGTGATTAGTCCCAAATAGATGTAATCTATTGTTTGTCCCATATAAAACATAAGTTCTGATTTAGTTCTTTAAATTAGATTTTGCTTGCGTATTAATCCTGCATGTGTCATGCATTGCGCGCAGAGTATACAAAGAACTTAATAAATAAAAGGATTTTAATTTTATAGTCTCTAAGAGATTTGCATCTTATAAAATGAACCTTTAACAACCTAAATAAATTTTCAAGACCACACAAAAACTTAGCAACTGGTCCCTAACTTATACCATTTCATTTGGTTCTATTTACATATGCTTCCCACCGGATTCTCTGCAATTCATAGAGAAGAGTATATGGGAAGTGATAGTTCACACTATTACTCTCTCACTCAAGAAAACAGTCGATTCGTCGAGATTCCTTTGTCCAAAATCGATAACAAATAAACCAAATTAATTGGAAAAAAATTCTCTTTCTAATGATGTATTTTTCAAATTTCTTAGATCCAATTTCAATGTTTGCGAACATTCATCATGTATGTTTTCTACCGCCCGTTTGGTGATCGACAACATTTTCCTAAAATATAGAACATGCTTACCACTAATAAATCGGCCCCTACCATATAGGGCTTCCGTATTTCTAGATTATTGTTCATTGCGAAGACACGCTCGCATCTCAGACCCAGAGCATTCGACTGAAACCCTAAATTCGGGTTTGTAAACGGCGCTCTACCGTCTGAAAAAATGACGAGAAAGCTTGAAACGTAGTCCTCTCCGTCGCGAAAGCGAAAGAACCCCGAACATTGGCAAGGTCAGTGCGGTTTGGTCCAATGAGTATGTCGATTTGGACTGTGAATGTTTGTAAATATTGTGAATGTCCATGATTTGGCTGGGGCATAATACAATGCCCCACGTGTTTTATGCTTTTCGGCGATTGTTTTTTAATGTAGAATTTTCTTGTGGGTCACCATTTTTACTTTTGATAATGTTCTAATAAGTGTGCACTTTTTTTTTTTGTGGCTAGCGTGTGTGAATGTTCTTACATTTTACAAAGCATGCTCCGATTTGTTTGTGACTGTTCTTACATGAAACTTATTTGTTTGTTGATGTACTATCTTGTGTATGTTCAATTGATTGTGAATGTCCGTGCATCTGTGTGAATGTCAAAATGTTAACATGCATATGTTTCCATTGTACCCCTGTATTTGTTCTTTATGCTATGTTGAAGGTCCGATTAAATGTTTGGGGTCCATGTTCCCGTGAATTGTTTTGACGAATGTTTACTTCCGGGTTTTGTTATTTTTTGTGAATGATCTGATAAGAGTGCCTAATGTGACTGTGTGCTAATTTTTACAATGCCATTAGATTGTAAATATGTACAACTTAGGTTGTGAATGTCCATCGTTGTTCCAATTTGGGAATGTTCTTACACGACCTTAACCTGCTGATGTAGTTTGTTGGTGTAAATGTTCAATCGATTATGAATGTTCCTAGTCTTGTGAATGTCCATGTCTTCTATTTGTCTACTTCTTGTGCGTTGTTTATGAATGTTTACTTTAGTGCATGCACATATGCTAACATTCTCTCTTTCAAAAAAATGGTTTATAGCATTGTGGATTGTGAAGTCGAAGACTGAAAATAAGTCCCAATCTCAGAGCAGATAGTTTTCGTAACGATGTAATCTAAAACAAGCAGTAGACCTTCTTAAAGATTGCAAACTCACCTCGAAGCACAAGGAATTGTTGTCGAAAATGCCCTTTGCGAAAATTTTTGAGACATTATACGACAATAAATTGTCATTGGAGAACGTTCAAAAGAACGATAACCTGATAAAGCGAGTAGTTTTGAGTTACAATCCGTCCAGGGGTACATTCAGGCTGGGTGATAAGAATGTTAGTATGACACCGCTCGATATCCAGGTGATATTCAGGCTGCCTTTGGGGGATGAGCCCGTTGTTCAAAATCGATACACGCGAGCCGACTCTGTATTTCTCAACAAACTAACGTATCAACCCCACGAGTTCAATGTCGCGTTTCTCAAATCATTGATTGAAAAATAGGTGTCGCGAACAGGTGAAGATGACGTACAAGATACTGTGAAATACCTCTGTTTGCACCTGCTGATGACATGCTTCTTTGCAACCACTGGTCAAAGAGTCTCTAAGTGGTTGGTGCGCTATATTGAGAACATTGATGATA
Source organism: Eucommia ulmoides (assembly GCA_016647705.1). Classification (NCBI taxonomy): domain Eukaryota; kingdom Viridiplantae; phylum Streptophyta; class Magnoliopsida; order Garryales; family Eucommiaceae; genus Eucommia; species Eucommia ulmoides. The sequence continues at coordinate 14,347,311 of CM028340.1, forward strand.
TGTGTACCTACAATTGGTCACAAGCAATCTTCACGAATTTGGAAACTAGTTTAAAGAAGTCATACACAGAACCAAGGTCAGTTACGGGGTGTGTCATTGTGCTGCAGGTACTTATTTGTTTTTAACATTCTGTGTCTGTCATATTAAATGTTTACTTTTTTTTTTTTTTTACATTAGATTTTTCTTCAATTTGACAGTACTGGCTGTGCGAACACACCATCTTGATTAAACTAATTGATGGGCGAGATATTTGCGTACCGCGGATGTTGAGATGGTGCCTGACCACATATTCAAACGCAATTGAATTGACGCCGTTGACTCACTTGCCAAATCATCAGGTGACTTTTTTGGTTGATAAAACGTGCTTTCACATTTATGTTGATGGGTTGAAATGTAAATGTTAACCTGAATCCAATCAACGTCCAAAATACATTCAGGTGAAGGGGTGCATGACAAAGGAAACGTTGACTGAGATTCGATTCGGGATCACTGGGCGCATTGAAAATGACAAAGACCCCATTGTCAAAGAAACACCAGTGGACATGATGCCAAAAGAGGACAAGGAGAAGGCGCCAAAAATCGAAGATGATGTTGATGTTAGTGCAATGATTGATAATCTTGTGAGCACATATATCAACCTCGTCTTGACCCAACCAAAGAAAAGCGTCGTGCAGTCAATGTTCAATTTGGGTGTTGATTTTACCCAGGCCGAAAGTACTGTGCCCACCAAACAAACACAAGACATCGCGGTCAATGATGTCTATCGTGCACTAGACGAAATGCAGGAAGACTACTACATGAGGAAGTTGGAGGCGGAAAAACGTAATGAAGCCCTGCTGAAAGTGTTAGCAAATGTAACGGTAAAGAACATAAACCAACAAACTGATATTGAAGAGCTAGCCGCGTCACTTGAAGCCAAAAGGTCAAATACGATAATGATGTGGGTGGTCTCAATGCAAGGATCGCAGCTCTCGAAAAAAAGAGGGAGATAATACTTATCGAGATAGGCGTTCACAAAATCACGCAAAAATATAGGGATCAACTAGTGAATGCCGAACTTGAGGAACTAAAAAAGAGATGCACAGATCTCGAACTGGAAATAAAGGTGGCAGATCAGATTGTGAAAGAGACGAAGGAGTCGCAGAAGGCTGGTCGTAGAAGTTATATCTCAAAAATCAAGGAGCTTGTAGACAAAAACAGGGAGTTAGATGATCGAATCAGCGGGTGTATGTATGTGTGCTGGGAAAAGACGTGATAATTCTACTTCTGCTGCCCATGGGGAAGCTCCGGTCAGTGTTCGTTCTGTACCATCGTCGGCGACTTTCAAACGTGAATTATCTTCTATTGCAACTGAAAAATCGTCACGTTCCCCACGTCGTGAAATGGTGGACCTTATAGAGGCAAAACCAATAACAATAATTATGCCCGATGACAACGATGTGGTAGATGTGACTCCAACGCCACGTTTGACCTGCCCCTCACAACTAACTGATAACACACCAAAAGTCGGTTCAATGATAAAACGTGTGAAGGGTAGGGTGAGGAATGAACGTAAAATGGGTAGCAATTATGTATATCCTAAGGAAAACGGCAAAGGGAAGATCGTGGAAGAAAAGCACTCCATCGATGTCGATCAGCTACCCAAGAAGGATTATGAAGACACCATAAAAATGCCCATCCGAAAACGATCAAAAGTAGCAACGATACTTGACGATAGGGATTGGGAGTTATTGCAGTTGATACATACTAAGGAGGGGTCGGGTGTGTGCTGAAAACTTTTATACTTGTTACCTTATTTTTTCTGATGACGTTTTTGAGCTGATTACTTGATTCTCGTTTTTTGCAGTACATTTGTGTGGGGTGGTGAGGGTCCAACGTCAACATTCATATGCGGTGACGCGGTATATTTAATTTAGGGTAAGGAAGTTGCTGATAATGTATGCAGCTTATCTGACGTTGTTGTTTGTGGGACATTCATTAAAATTATGATCCCTGTAATTATGTTTGTACGATATTATGTGTGAATGTTAATGTTTTCATTTTTTTTTCATTTTTTCAATTCACATGTTATTGATTCGTTTGGCGAATTCTTGGAAATACGGATACGGACAATTAACGCCATACACAATACGAATGGGGTGGGGGTGCTGGACCAATTGAAGTTCGTTATCACGAGTGTGTGGGTAAGCATCAATTGTCTTAATTTGTCTACTACTAATGATATCGAGGCTAACATATGATTTATGCCACACAGACTATTCTAAAGAAAAAACAACAGAAACTCTTGGATTATTTACACGTAACAATCCAAACTACGTTTATCAACAACTACCAGTACCTACTATTCCCCATAAATTCAGATGGAAGTCATGCGTACGCAAATCATTGGACATTATTAGTACTTGATATAAAGAAAAAAAAATTGACATTCTATAACTCCTTTTTGCCTAGAGACCCGATGTTTGACCATTACTTCAAGGATGCCCGATGGGTGGTATGTAATATACGGTGCTTAATTTTCGTATACATTTGTTTGCTAAAAAAACACAAAAAAATGCTAAAAAAAATTCTTATTGTCAATGTTCTACGGAAAACTGTCGTTGAGTTGTTTCTCAACAAACAAATTGACCATGAATGAGGGGATACTTCCATTGAACAATGTCTTGGAACGCCGCAGCAGAAAAGATCGTAAGTGTGTATAACTACTTTCTATATACCAACCGTTTTTATGTAAATGTATAAATCAAAATTTGTCTTGCTGTTCACAGGACCGATTGTGGTGTGTACATGATGTATATGATGCTCCAGTATGCCGAGAACAAACCTATTGCAAAAAAATTAAAAGCGGAAGAGGTTAAAAATGTCTGTAAGTCAGTCCTCCATTACTTGGTGAACGATCGGAAACGAACTTGGTCCCTTTCAGCAACCAGACAGAGAAAGAAGCATGACGGATCTATATAGGTGATTGAACAATCAATGGATTTGTGGTTTTTGGATTATGTTTTGTTGTAGACATTTAGTATGATAACTTGTTTTGGATTTGGTTTTTTTTACTTAACATGGACTTGAATTTTGGGTTCTGTGTGTACATTCACAAAAACACCACCACATAGCACATTTTCATCCCCAAAAATCATATCTGAGGTAGTGAACAATCATGTGCAAACTGAACATTTAGAATGCACATAGAACAAAATAGATGTTTTGCATATCTGAATGTTCATATATGGTTGTGTTGCGTAAGTTCATGTTTGTGGTGTGAAAAAATCTGTAATTAAAAAATGGACATTCAAGAAAATGTATATAGAACAAACAGATGTTTGAATATCTGAAATGTTCATGTATGGTTGTGTTGCATAAGTTTATACTTGTGGGTGCGAAAAATTCTGTAATGCAAAAAAAAACGTAAACAAACACATGATCACAAAATAATTTTGCAAAAAGAAAGGGGAGATTAGATATGTACCTATCTTAACAAAAAAATAAATAAGTATCCATACCCACAAAACAAAAAAAAAATGTTCGAACTTAAAATACGTGCTTTCGTAGATTGATATATCAAAAAATAGACCCAAGTCAGATAATCATTCCGCCATGTCGACGGACGATTTGCTCAGCGCCGGCGAAGCAAAACCAGGGCCAAGGTAGCTCCTCAATGCTCGACCTCTTCCTTTAGGTCAGCAACACGTCTACGAAGGTACTCCACTTTCACCCTCATTTTGTCATTCTCATCACATTTGTCGTGGTACCTCTAGCGTGCCCCACACATCCTCTATTGCATCGATCTTGCTAAATCCAACAGTCTCTTGGCATCTTTGTCCCACCGGCTGAATTGTGCATCAAACGCATTATTCGCGTTGTTTTGTTGGTTGACAGCCTAGTTGTTCCCTTCGTTATCTATTGCCTAACACACAAAGTAAACCTATATGGGTTTGTCAGTCCGAAACATTACCAAAATAGTGTGTGAGATTCAACCGCACACTAAAAAAATCTGAAAAAATATTCATAGACTGGAATTTATAAGGGAAAGAGATGAACACTCATACAAGGGGAAAAATGTCCCCACTGGTTTGTCCTTATTCAAACACACATATTCAAAATCGTCAAAACCCTGGATAGAAAAAATGAGACGTACTGACTATGTGTTTCCATAAACGAAACATGTATCTGTTTGGAAAAAAAACAGTATACTACATACTACAAATGTGCGAACAAGCAAACGTGGACCTTAAAATTGGGCTAAAAAAAACTTAGAACCACCAACCAACAAAAATATCTTACGGGTATGGTACGACAGTCCGGTCGCAAAAATCCAAAACCCATACATGTGCTAACACATACGAATTGTAGATTAAGAACTGTAAATAGACTTACCAATATCTCGCTGTGTTCTCGTTGGTGGAACTTCGAACGTTACTTTATGAGGAATGTTAGGTAACTCAAAATCGATCTCTCTGTGGGCATGGATTGGAATGCAGATCATCGTATATATAGACCCATTCCCTTTGGCCTCCGTACCTGGCTGGACGTCTAGGGTGTGGCCTTCCATTGTCCAAAGCACGAAATCAGCTACGTAAGGTGACGTTTCACATAGAGTCATGAATGTTTATTCTGACTCCTTTCTTATCAATCCACGAAACAACGCTTGGCTCATGTCACCAAGCCTAAAATCTGTACAAAAAATTAGGGAGTGGATAAATGTTAATTTTTTTTAAATGCAATATTGAGAAGGGTGAGAAACACATAAGTTAGTTTTTGTGTACGTTCATATTTGAGTGACATCCAGTGAATTTTTGTGTTGAAAAAAAATTGAAATCTAATATTTGTACTTATTTGATGCAAGATAAATGTGAGGGGGGCGTAAGTGCAAAAATGTGGTTTTGATGGGTTGCATGAATATTCATGATGACTTTCCCCAAAAACAAATATATGTACGAAAACAATTGGGTGCATGTTCATGATGGCTTCCTTTTTTTTTGCTAATGTCAACTATACATATTTTGCTTGGTTCTGTGGGAATGGAACCGGTTCAAGCTAACTGATGCTATTGTGTGGCCAAAACATCCCACTCCACAAAATACATAAGAAACTGCTGGAGAAATTTTGTCGTGCACTGTATAAAAGTGTTTAGTGTAACGAAAAATGAAGGTGAAATTAGCAGTCTGAAATTTTATATAAAGTATCTAAGTAGCAATAAAACGAATCAAAAAAAGATGCGCTATCTCATAAAAATGCTCCAAACGTCTATAAAATGAATAAATGAAACAAAATAAATTGAGATGCTAAATTGGGTATGTGCACGTCTTTTGTGACACCCAATCTTTTTGCAACGGCCGCAACGAATTTCGGCGATCTCTCCCTTGGACGGTATACACTTCTTCTTGGGATGTCCAGGTTGCTTTTTTAGTAATCGGTGGGATGATCACAGCTTCATCTTCTTTCCACACCGGCCTCTCAAGTGTCGGGACGCCGAAAATTCCTTTCGCGTATGTTTGTTTGTAGTAGTCCACTAAGAAGTAAACCTCAATAAATGTATGCATGTTCTGGCTGCTCTTCAAAATAGCCGAACACGCATATGCGCATGGGAAGTCGTTGACTTGCCAGTTCAAACATGTGTGCATGACATGTTCTTCAAGTCAACCAACATAGACGGGTGTGATAGAATTTCGTAAACATTATGTCCACATTCAATAACCGTCCAAATTCGTCCTAAGCTAATATTTTTTGCAATCATTTTGTCGCGAACGGCAAAATAACTCCAATCATCGTCAATGACTCAGCGCATTTGGAGGACATTTGTGCTGTTAACTTACATCTGATTTTGTCAACCATCATTATAACTGTCAGGTGTCGCAGATCACGAATTCATGTATTGAATGATTCTGCAAGGTTTGATGATATTTCGCCGTACCGTTTACCCTGAAAGAACATGTTACAAAATCTATCCGGCGGGACGTCATGTAATAAATTTTCAACTCGACCTCTACCCTCGGCCTTCACAGCATCAAGCATTTCACGGAATACCAAGCTCTCTTGGAATCATTGCTTCATTCCGGTTAACTTGTCGTCGCATATGCCATTTTTGTAAATTTGAAGACCAAGCTCTCTTGGAATCCTTGCTTCATTCCGGTTAACTTGTCCTTCAAGTTATTCTTCAGGTGATTAAGACAGAATACGTGGAAACAGTTTGGGAACATTCTCCCCACACCGTCGATTATCCCATTGTGTCTATCTAATATGAATGTTAACACACATTCGTGCAAAATAATTATGGATAAATTGGTTAAGAACCACTGCCAATTGTCGTCGTTCTTCGCATCCACGACCGCAAACGCAATCGGAAACATTCTTGTGAATACCAACAAATCGTCAAAGTTTTGTATTAGACCGTCACCAAAAAATGTAGAAAAGAAACTAAATATATTTTACAATTTATCATTTTAATTATCATTCGCTCCGTCGTTTGCAATCGCTGCCAACAGACATCCCTTGTAACGACCACATAGGAAGGTCCCATCCAAAAAAATCATGGGGCGGCAATAGTTGTAACCTTTAATACTAGCGTTAAATGCAATAAAAATTCTCTTAAAATGACCTGTTTCTTTGTCATAATCTAGAATAAAATGACTCTCTGGGTTCGTACACATACAAGCATCGATGTACCATTGGAGTTGGTCGTATGAAGATTTGTAATTCCCGTATAACTCATTCCGGGCTTTCTCAATGCCGTTCCATGCAATGTGGTATGGGATGTCAATCTCGTAATCATTCTTGAACGTGTGAATGACATCAATAGGGTGAACATCAAGTGTGTTTCTCACCAAATCAACCAAGCAAAACTTCACCACATTTGAATTCATGTTTACATTCCGGGTCGACATATAAGAAGCCTTGCATGAGTGTACATTGTTGAACTTTCATATGTAGAAAAACCCATTGCTCTCATCCACTCTCCCGTGTACTCCCCATTCGCACCCTATTTCTTCCTTTCGTAAACATTCTATCATGACTCTCTTTTTATTATTTTTCTTTAATTTGAAGGTAAAATCTCCATGAATAGCAAACTTCCTAAGAATTTCCCTAAATTTTGGTACCCTGCCCATAAAAATTTGTCCCACCTCTTTGATGCATTCACCCCATCGATCTGATAGCGATGCTTTTTGTGCTAATGGACAAAAAATCGGCAACAGATCATGATCTCTCAATTCGTCTCCTTCGTTTCCCCGACACGTTGAGGGCTCGATTGTCATTAGGGGTCCGCTGTCATCCGATCCACTCCCGCTGCCACACACTTTGATGTCGACACAGATGTATTCAAACTTCAAAATTCGAGAAATACTATAGGTAACTTCAAAGTTGGCTTGGGATGACAGTATACACTTGTCGTGTCCAGGGATGGAGTAGTATAGCTCAAATACGTCACGTCGCGTATCTCCCACCTTGCTATTATTTTTTGAACCAACGTGTCAAACGTGAGATGATCCGCGCCTTTAATCCCGTATGAATACCCATCAAGCTTGCACATCAACACTAGTTCGTATGTAGTATCCATTTCGTTTGTTATCTGCCCATTTCTAAACAAAGGCTCACAAAAAATAACATAGTAGTGTCCGCAAAAAATTCGATCTATGCTACCTGTTCGCCCAATAGAATACCCAAGAGAGGGGGTGAATTGGGTAATTAAAAAATATATCAGAATAAAACTTGATAAATCAAATAATTAATTTTAAGCCTAAATTAATTATTATCTTTATAACACAGCAGAATAATATTATCAATCTAAGTACACACCCAAATAACAAAAATAAACAAATTAATAATGTAGCACACCAAGGTATATCTTGGTTCACCAAGCTACTCTTGACTAGTCCAGTTCTCCGAGCCCTACGGAGATTCGCATTCACTAATTCTCAAGACCCTTTAAAGATAGGAACCAAACCCACACACCGATTCTTTTATAGACTCAGAATCAACCTTTACAATATCTTTTTCACAGGCTAAGGAAGAACCTCTACTTTTTACAGGCTAAAGAATAACCTATCTTTTTACAGGCTAAAGATTAACTTATTTCTTTTTATCACTACAGCTCAAGAATCAAAACCTCATAAAACACTCCAACTATCATTTTTCCATGTAAGGATGGAACATTTACAAATCACTCACAATGCAATTCTATCTAGGAAGAATCACTACCTCAATCTCTTTACAAGAAGAGACTAAAACCCGGCTACCCTTGATTAAATACCTCCAACAGTATTTAATTCGTCACAACTCACCATTACAAAAATTGATAAGAAGGAAATCTAATTTGAAGCTTCTACCACCCCAAATAAATAATAACTCAATTAAAATCCCAACTAGTGATAAAAAAATGTGAGATACAAAAATCTGATTTTAACAAGATATGGGTAGCAAATTGGAGCACGTAATTAGATTCAAGAAATTGTTTGTAAAAATATTTTCTTCAAAAATCAGAAACAATTTCTAAGATCAATTTCTAAACAATAATCAAATAATGCAATGAAAGAATATAAATGGAAAGATCTCACCCAGATAACATCGAAAAATAATAGATTGAAACGTTGGACAGCTCAAATCGGTGACACTTACTCAACCAGCGCTTTAATTCAAGAACACCTTAATAATTGATATTACAATTTGATCCCCCAAAATAAATATCAGAATGATGACTCTTATAAAAGCTTATGAACTGAATAGTTCTTGATATGGTGTTTCTTCATTATGAAATCCTCAGGTCTTTTTATAGGTATATGAAACAAATCCTATAACGGCTAGTTTCCACAAGATATGTCTTCTAAAATCACTTAAAGACCCCATATATTAATGTCTTTCTTTTAAGGTATATTTCACTTAATAATAGCTTTCAAAATATTCAATTTAGTCCCAGAAAAGAATTTTCAAACTTAATTCCAAAAGATAGGAAATATTGAAAGGACCGATTTGAAAAATATTTTAATTTCAAATACCAAATCTATAGAAATTAAATAATAGATGAACTATATCTTAAATATCACCAAATCCCTTAAATCTCTCTCAAATCCTAACAAAAAAGCTACTTTTAGATATGATTTCGGATAAAACAATATCCTGAAACAGAGCACTCAGTCGACTGCCCAGTCGACTGGACGATTCAGGGAGTAGCCTATGTAGTTCATCGGTTGACTGCTCGGTCGACTCTTCAATTCAGAGAGTTCAGTTATTTTCACCAGTTGACATGTCAGTCGACTCTTCGATTCAGAGAGTTCAATTGTTTTCACTAGTCCACCTGTCGGTCGACTCTTCGATTCAGAGAGTTCAGCCACCATTGGCCGGTCGACTCCTCAATCGACTGTTCCCTTCTGGATCTTTTCTCTGATCTCATTTTTTACTCACTTTCTTTTACGATTTCGCCCCTTTATCCATTTTCTCTCTTAAATAAGCTCCACTAATATTCTTATATTTTATTTTAGTCATTCAAAATTATTTCTTTTCCATTCACATAGGAGCAAATAATTTCACCTACCCAAAACACACATAAAAGATAAAATTCATTTTGTGCCATGTGTGTGTTCCTAAATGAGATATTAAGAGTTAAGATTTATCTAGGTTGTTTTTTCTAATTTCTTCAAACTCTTAATTTCTCTTCATCATCTTGATATCTTCATTTAGCATTCATTCAATTTGACATCTTCATCACTTAAACTTTAAATATCTGAAACACTCAATTAAACATTAGTTCCATCAAAACATCAATACTTAATTTGTTCATCAAAATCTTAGAATCAACACTACTATTTAAAATGCAATTTAGAGTTTCTTTGTCTGTTTCAAACACAACAATTAACAAGGTAATTTTGAAAAACATTCACACCGTATTAACATGTTAAAATCCATTTACAAAGATATGTTTCTTTGTTCATTCCATGCACACCCTTCACATGTTGAACATTCACTCTGCCCCCTGAACATTTCGTATTCATATGTTTATCCTATGAATGTTCTCGACTATAATCAAAATATGAGGTTTTACATAACATGTAGTAAATGTTCTAAAAACTCCCCGGATATTTCCATGCGATGTGCATTTATGTGACTTGTTCAGATCTCAAAACTATAGATATGGCAAAACAAAACCTTCTTTGTGAATGTTATCGAATGTAATCAAAATATGAGGTTTTTCATAACATGTAGTGAATGGTCTAAAAACTCCTCGGATATTCCCATGCGTTGTGCATTTATGTGATTTGTTCAGATCTCAAAACTATGGATATGGCAAAACAAAAGTGAACTGATTTTGCAGATTAAACATCGATTTTTGTAAAAAACATAAACGGGTGAAACTTTGACAGTCGAAAAAAAACACAATATACTTACCACACCATACGATATCTTGCTTCCATTTCAATACATAACCCCGAGCTCGATGGATCAAAAAAATTGTGACTGCAATCCAATGTTCCACCTGTTTTTCTTAACGGATTCGAAGTTTGTTTTGGTCGTCGCTTCATTTACCAAAAATATGGGTTGATTGAAATGAGAAAAAATACCATAAATAAGATGGATTAATTAACCTACCTAATTAATCTGTGAATGTGAACTTACCGTAATCGTCTGCTCAGCCAACAGAGGGGTATCAACATCCATGCATTTGGTATTTTCAACTGTCGGGGATCATACTATTAGAATGTTTTATAAAATATTGAAATAATAATCTCTATTCCATAATGGTTTGATGAGGAAAGAGAATATGCAATTTGGTCTAAATAATAAAAATCCCATAAATAAATTCATATTATAACAAATATTAGTTACATATAATTAAAATTAATTACAACTTAATAATTACAAATCATATGTAATTATATTACATATATATGTGTAATATTAGTTACATGTACTTGTGTAATATTTGTTATATCTAACAAATATTTTATACAGAAATTAGTTTGATATTAGTTACGTGTATTTATATAGTATTAGTTACATGTTATAAATTACATGTATTTGTGTAATATTTACTACATCTAACAAATTTTTACACATAAATTATTTACATGTTACAAATTACAGTAATATTTGCTATTTCTGATAAGTATTTTACACACAAATTAGTTATATGTAATTGTGTGAGTGTAAACGCGTGCATCGAATTTTTTGTTTTTTTTATACATGGACTAAAATACAAGTTAAAATTGTACATGTCATTTTTTTAAAATTAAAAATAAAATAAAGAATTTGCCACCCCAAACGTGATTATTAGATCAACACCACGTATGCAAATAGTTTTCTAGGGTTGCTTTGACCCGTTGATCAAAAAGACGATGCTTCCCGCGGCAGACTCCTCACCCACCATACCGCGTTAAGGAGTTGCGTAGGAGGCAGTTGGGACGATCTTTCCTCTCTCTCTCTCTCTCTCTCTCTCTACAGAGTTTTGTCTCAGGGAGAAAAAGTTTGTGATCGGAATTTCGCCTTTGTTGATCGATCAATCGATCGCGATGAGTTTCCTCTTCGGCAAGAGAAAGACTCCCGCAGGTCCGTTTTCAGATTCTGTTTTAAATTTTCATGCTTATTGATCTCCTGTTTTCCCTTTCCGTTATTGTCTATACTTTCTATGAACTATGATTATAGAGTATGAATTCAATCTATTTGGATGAATTTCATGATACTTTTCTCATTTGCTTGAAATTTCTTGCTCATCTAGTCTGATAAGGCGGACGCACCATGATTTTGTTAGATCCAAACAACTTCAGTTTTTTCTTTTATTTTGAATAAGCTGAGATTTCAAATTACCTTGACCGTCTATCCTTTTTTTTTTTTTAATTTGATCGAGTGTCTGTTTGACCCAGGATGATAAATGCCTGACAAAAAACGCAAATTGGGTTTATGGAAATCCCATCTACAGTTGAGAAGACTTGAATTTGGCTTAATTTACTTCTGAAAAGCTGTTGGTCAAGCAATAGTCTCTGAATCATAAGCTGTTGGTTCTGACTAATAATGCCCTTATTCACTGCTTTGCTTGGAGTTTGCATACCATTTTTATGTCGTAGTTGATTGCTCCTGATGATTTCGTCATAACTAATAATGGTTCTTGTAATTTAATTATCTCGGACTAAAGACTTTGTGCTTGGGTGCAAAATAGGATGTCATGTTTTGTTTAACAGTGAAATTCACTCTCCGCTCCCCAATCAATTGCTTGGGCTTCTGTTTTGTCTTTTTCTTGTTTATGTATGTAGTGTGTGTCTATATATGGTTTCTTTAAGATATATTTTGAGATTAGATCGTTTATTGTTTTCTGAAAAGCTCTTGTTTCTCTAACTGTAAATGTTGCAATTCTCAGAGCTTCTGCGTGAAAACAAGAGAATGCTTGATAAATCTATCCGAGAAATAGAAAGGGAGAGGCAAGGATTGCAAACACAAGAAAAGAAACTAATTGTGGAGATGAAGAAGAGTGCAAAACAAGGGCAGATGGTAGGTTTATTTAAGTTTTCTATATCACTTGTTTCTATGTTCATTAGGTTGTTTCATGTATTTCGCGAAAAATTCAAGATGTTTTTCAAAAAAAGATAAAGAAAGAAAATGTCGCAAACATATTTTTCAAAAACGTTTTCCTTCTTCCTCTCTACGCTTTTGTTTTCCTCTAATTTGTGAACATCCCCTAGTAGGAAGTCACATTTATCGCTATCATGTTTTGCTTATACATTTCATGCTCTTTGCATCACCTTTTTACTGTATCTACATGTTATGAGAACTTATTTCCATTTCAACACGACATGCTAGTTAGGTCACAGTAATTGTTAGTTCTAACTTGATTTTATTACCCATTTGAGGAAGCAAAAATATATATTTCTGGCAATGTCATGGATCTTATTTGACCTTGTCACAATAACTGGATGTAGGATAAGGATGGGCTGAAAGTATGATGGGTTTCGTAGTTGCAGGTTCAAGTAGATGTTTGAGTGTGAATGTTATATCATTTTGTTAGGCCAAGCTCTACTTGGGGAGTAGCGCTAACCCTCTGTTTATCGCATTTGCCTGCTATTGCTTATGTGAATCTATGGTCTAAGATTTTGCATTGCTACTAGTTCAATTCATGTTTGCGATTTCGTAGATATCTACGATTTATCTTTGTTAAAACTGACAAACAATGTGCTTGGAACCTTAGACCTAAAAGTTCTACATTTCCTACCCGGTTGCATTGTGCCTATCATTGTACACTTAATGACTCCTAGCTTCTTAAAACGAAGATAATATATATGTTTTTTTTCTCTTGACTGAGCAATTGGCTACACAAAATGAGTTAGTCTGCTTGTCTATTACTACAGCTACTGTAACAATCACCACAAAAATATGTTTTGCTGGTAATATGAAAGCATTAGAAGATATTTGGTTATAGTTAACCTAGATGAGGAGATTTTCACGATCAAACCGTATGGCAAGGAGGAGTGCTGCTCTCTCTCACTCTCTCTCTCTCTCTCTCTCTCACACACACACACACACACTTTTGATATTCTTGTTATTGGTAATGAAGACGTACTCATTTGCAATTGGCAGTAGTCACTATCTGCTGCTTCCCCAGTTGATTTTTATTCGTGTTTCTTTTCCATCATCGTTGCTCTACTTGTTGCATTGTTAAATACCATGTTCTGAGCATCAATACTTAATAATATGCCACTTAATTTCAAGTGCTTTTCTTTCAGGGAGCTGTTAAGGTGATGGCTAAGGACCTGATCAGAACACGTCATCAGATTGAAAAATTTTATAAGCTTAAATCCCAACTCCAAGGTGTATCCCTTAGAATCCAGGTGCGTGTTAATTTTACTCATTGAACAAAAAGGAGAAAAGGAAAAGGAAAAGGACAAGGAATACCATTGAGGACCAAGATTTGATTTATTTATTTTAGTCCATATTTGGGCTTGTTCTAATTCCTTCGGCATGCTCATCAATTAAATCGCTTTCAATTTGACAAAATATGGTAAAAAACCTGAGTACTTATACTAATTAAAGGCACCATTTGATAAACTTTTTTTATTTTATTTTATTTTTTTGTTTTAAGCAAAAAATACATAATTTTAAAACTAGTATTTGTTTTGCACTTAGGAAAAATACTTAAAAAAAATTATAAAAAAAGAAGCAAAAAAGCATGATTTTGGGTACTTTTTAAAATGCAAAAAGGTAGTTTTTGTTTCTTGAATTTTTATATCATAAGAGATAGATAGAGGTTGATGGACTAGGATCTCTCTACTCACTTTTTTTCAATCATATATGAACATTTATGGAGTTAAGAGATCATTTATAGTGATAATATTAAGATATTATCTGTAAAGTGGCTTTAAATCGCGGTATCGGGTTACATAATGGTAACGGTCATGGTATAATGGTATCGGGAGTATCGACTTGTCCGTAACGGGAATCGGCCGTAACAGTCGTGATTTTTTTAAAATCACCAAGAAATCCTCAAAAACTCAATAATAGTTATTGTTTTACGCATTTAACCCTTAATAAATACGTTCTAATAGATATTATGGCATTTAACTACATATGCAACACAATAAAGATATGAAAAAAATAAAATAACTAATTCTTCATTAAGGCTGAAGAAAGGCTGATATCTGAAGAAATGATGACTTTGCAGCCACATGGTCTCTACACATGGCTGAAATTACAGCCTGCTGATGGGAAGGGTGTTTTTGATGGGAGAGGGCCTTGCATAAGGCTGAATACAACCTGTATTTGATGGGAGGGGGCCTGCACAAGGCTGAATACAGCCTGTAATGGTTGTTACGCCTAACTGTAATGAGAAAAGACACCGTTACAGGCCCGTATCGTCCTGTAATGGGCTGATTTAGTGTGAATCAGCCCAAGCATGAAATAGCAGCCTGTAACCGTAACGGCGTGTTGATTTTCCGTTACGATAACGGCCAATACTTAGAATCTTCAGTACACTCAAACAAGCCTTTAATTTTTTTATTTAGCTTTTAAGTAAAAATACTTTTTTTGTGAATTTTTCTTTATTTTTAAAAAGCACTTAAAAAAAAAAGAGTTACCAAAGAGTGCCTAAGATTTTTTTCGCAGACTTTTTCCTGAACAACCCCCTCCTTCTCTTAATTACTACTTTTCAGACTTTGAAATCTACGCAAGCAATGGGGGAGGCAATGAAAGGCGTTACCAAGGCAATGGGGCAGATGAATAGGCAAATGAACCTGCCTTCGCTGCAGAAAATAATGCAAGAATTCGAGATGCAGAACGAGAAGATGGAAATGGTGACCGAAGTGATGGGAGACGCCATTGATGATGCTTTGGAGGGGGACGAGGAAGAGGAAGAGACTGAAGAGTTGGTGAGTCAGGTGCTCGATGAGATTGGAATCGACATCAACTCTGAGGTACTTCTTTTAACCCAAGTACCATTTGATCGTTTTTTTAAAATTTTTTTTCTGCTTAAAAGTAACATTTGTTTTATGCTTTAAAAAAATACTTTTATAAATTTTTTAAAATAAATTTAAAGTAATTTTTTTAAACAAAAAATAGTTTTCAATTTTTTTTGGTCATTTTTATTTTTTTATTTTAAGAGATTGATGGATTAGGGGGTTTCTCCACCCAAATTCTTAAATTTTCTCAACCTTTTACGAAATCCTTTTGGATTAAAAGATTATATATATGAAGAATAATAAGATGTCTTCTCTATTTTATCGTTATAAAAAATACTTTTAATTTTTGCTTTTACTATGAAGTAAAAGTAATTTCTTGTTCAATTAATATTTTTATTAGAAAAAATTGTTAAAAAAGGTTACAAAACAGAATCCTAATGAGTGAACTTCTTGTATTTTTCCATTGGTAAAACAAAATTATTCAAATTATAGTGTTTATTTCAAAAACGACAATGAGAATGGAAGATTGGGTACTCTAATCTATGGAAGAATCAATACAGTAAACTATCAATTTAGGGATTCGACCCTTTGAACCATGTGATTCCATAAAATTTTGTTCCATTTAGATATGTGCATTTTTTTTAGCATTTGTTTTTGGTTCCTAAGGTGGCGTTTGTTAGTGTTTCTGTTCCCAGAAAGCTAGGAAGAAGTCCCGAGTTTTTTAGAACAAATTTTCAAACTGAACAAAAGTGCTCCCACGTTTCTATTTCTGTTCCAAGTTCCACATTTTACAGGAACAAAAACAGAAATCTGGGACCAGAAACA